>CM077575.1:40599291-42038104 GCA_039657325.1 Stephania cephalantha | reverse complement strand
TTCTAATTTTGTAGGAATCTTCACTGCATCTTTAGTTGTTCAATCATTTATTGGGAACTTCGATATTCCAATCCTTAATTTAAAAGTCCTTATGTGTGGGTTCAAATTAAATACAAAACGGAACATTAAAACTCACTAGGTTATTTGAACCAATCTCCTTTATGACAAATAATTCAATTCTTAAAAAAACAATAAAAATAAAAATAAAATAAAAATAAATCCTTTTAATATTTAGAATCACAAGTTTTATAAGTTTTATATATTATTTATTACTGTTTAACTTAAATTTCATCATTTTAATTTTAAGGCCTAATTTTAACCATTATCCAGTTATTTATATCAAATGTGCTCTATGGGTCATTCAACATTTATTTCTGATTATATATGTGCATGATCGAAAATGCACAAATATCACAATTCTTGAAATCTTCTTAGTCATTGAACGAATCTAACACTTAGTTAGCAACAAATATACCATTTTAGGTTTAATTATGCCAAAATTATAATTTTACTCTTGATTTTCTGATTCGGGGTTATAGGTATGCAATTAGGCAAATAGCTCACCATTTGATTGGCAAGCTTTTTCTTTGTGGTTACATAGAAACTGGAGAGATTAACCTTTTACTTGGTCTACTCTAAAAATGAGAAGAAAAATTGATTTTTTTAATAAAAATTCCAGTGTTATCATTTTTAAATGCAAGTTATTATTGCAATTGTCATTTTTATATGATTTGGCAACTTGAGTCCTGATTATGATCTCCTATTTTTAGGAGAAAATAAAATTCATTTCAAATAGCCATTGGAGAAAGATCATATGGAACCTTTCCAATCTATCCAATTATTTTTGCTAAAGGGAAGTAATATGGTTTTTGATGGTAGGAAAAATGATAACTTGGATGAGTTCTTTTGGGAACTAAATTTATTTTAAGGTGTCCTTATGGTTACTGGTTATCGTTGCGTAAAACTTCTTAAAGTATTTGATTGATAATCTTGTGGAAGAGTTTTTTTGGTAGCTAAATTTATTTTAAGGTGTCCTTGATGGTAGAAAGTGACAGTTTTTTGTTTGTCACCAACCTAATGCAAACCTCCTCTTTATTTGAACTTCTAATCGGCTATAGGTAAAGTTTCTATGGGTCACACAAGTGGATTTTAAAGGAATTATATCTTGTACTTTAATGTCAACGGAGGACTCCTTGCCCTTTTTTGTTCTTTTGTATTAAAATCTTTATTAGCAGCATATTTCCTCTTGTTCCTATATTATATGGCCCTATAAAAACTGATTAGTATAAAAAAAGATTTTTTAGACCTGCTTGTAGCTTCCTAACTATTTTCAGAATACATCATACATGTACCTTTTGAGAAACAACATAAAGTAGAACTCCCTATTAAAAGTAAAAGTAAAAGTAAAAGTTATTGTTAATTTTGTTTTGTTATTAATTGGTAATGCACTTTTATCTTATTATAAAATTTCATTATATGTTGATGATGTTTTTGTCCACTTGCATATATTTCATCCTATGCCTTTTGTTTTCTTCCTTTCTTTCTTTTTTTTTTTTTTTTGAGTTGTTCATTTGAAATATATTTTGGACTTGTATATGAACGTGTATCACAATTCATAAATGATAAGGAGATATTTATACTTCTTGTATGCCATGTCTGAAATTGAGATTCATGGGTTATGCGCTTCATCAATCATTAACCTACCATTATAAATCTTTGAAATTTGAGATTTATTTGAAGTGTAGTAAGGAGAAGGCTTAAAAGTATATTGGTTGGAAGTTGGAACTCACTCACCACCATTATGCTTTGCTACATCTACATAGTGGTTTCAATTATGGAAATGGTCAAGGTGCATGGGTTGGCTACATGCAAGTGTATTTTTTATTACGTAATTTAAAAAGTAGTAGTTTTATTTTCATCAATCTGGTAATGGTTTTACTGCATAAATTTGTGTAAGTTAAATTCTTAATTATGAGTTTCGTTTATTCGTCTAATGGCTGCATATTGGTATTTAATTCATTATCATACATATGTACATAGAAACTTGCTTATGCATATTCCTTTCTGCTTTCTTTCATTTGAAACTTTGAATGGTCTATTAACTGATAATGTTCATCAATGTAGACACCTTTTTTTCTCAACGTATCAAATATCAATGGTTTCTCAGTCTCTTATTGATGATGATCTATATCAATCATTTGGCATATCTGGTTGTGATTTTAACATCGTTAGTGCCAGAGTGGTCTCTGTCATGCAGCTTACAAGTATTTTGAATTGGAAGCTTGAAGCCTGGATTGAATTTATATATATTGAACCATTCTTTTTCATCTAAAAGCTGGATGTTTTTCAACATTTAGTGCAACTCTCTTCATCATGATAAAATGAAATTGGCTCTACGAAGTCCTTCTTTTTCAGGATAATAATGCATTGCCTAAGATTATTCCAAAGTTAAAGCTATTAATATTAATTAAGGCCTATCAATTGTGAGACTCCTATCATCTCTAGAAGGTGTGGAGGAATAGGAGGAAAGACCAAAATTCAAGAAGCAAGTAATAGTTGTAACTTGTAAGTGTAACTAGTGATGGGATTGGAGAAAAATAACTATAAGCATATTAAAAAACATTTGAAGATATATATAGCCTATATATATATATATATATATATATATATATATATATATATATATATATATATATATATATATATATATATATATATGCATATAGGATGAAATGATTAATCAAGAGGTCTTGACATGAAAAACTAAGATAATGACTTAACATATCAAATTTACTTTTGAAAAGTTTTATGTTCTCAAATTAAACTCAAATAGTTAGATGTCGGTGTATGTTAATTAACTTAGAAGTACCCTCAAATTTCTATATGTTTACCTATCATTTGTGTGAGGACGCATATCTTGAATGGTGTTTCTAAAACCATGCGGCTGAATCATAAACTTTCTTTTTTCCTTAGTAGGACAAATCTGATGGCACTTTGATGGATCTAGAGGTACTTTTGGATGCAGATTTAGACGTTCAATTTGATCCCTCAAACTTGAGTGAGAAGCTTTTTTTGGTATGCACCTATCAAAACCAGATTCAATTGGAAATCCTAATGGTGATGTTCCTTCATATATGAGTGGCTTGTTTCAGGCTGACAAGGAGGGCGCTGAGCTGCAAAGAGAACTCCAAATGCTGGAGTAGCAATTAGTTTTAAGCAATATGTGTGCAGAGTCTGTTAATGGGGTAATACAGCTATTGCAAGAGAATTTCCCGCCCGAAATGTTACAAGGTAGGTATTTACAGACTTTTGTGCCCCTTTCTTTTTTTGTTTGCTAACAAATTCTGTTACAAAATTTACTTATGCCAGAAAAAGAAATATGTGATTCAAAGTGTTATCAGATGCGAGCATCCTATGCCGCACCTCAAGCATGTTGTAGACATCGATACTTTGTTTTATAATTGTGAATTCGACGAGACAAAATATGAATGAGCTGAATGAGCACACCTCATGGATCAGAAAATGGTATTTTGAACTATGACATGTCATTTTACCTTTCCAACATGCACGCAAAATGAGGGGAATGTAGTTTGCGTGCATTAACATTTTCTTTTCTTATTGTAGGATTTTCTCATACCGATTTGAAAGATGTCGTTCTAGATTTTGTAGCTGAAATTAAGAGCATCTGAATGGTGATCACTTGAGTAGTTGATTATGATTAGCTAGCTAGGTACGACAGTGCGATACTTAAGTAAAATTAAATCTGGACATTTGATATTGTTTCATGTATACATTTTAATTGCAGTGTGCATATTTTATAATTAATTTATTACAATTCCTTCATCTCTGTTGGAACATTAGTATGCATATCATCAGCGAAAGAACCAAGTGCGATTGAAACTGAACATGCCTAGGACAGGACCCCCTTATTTAACCAAATTGAAATTATCGAGGAAGCTAATCAATAATAGGAAAAAGCCGTTGTTTATGTTGGCACTTGAAGAGGTGATTTTAGAAATTACATGAGGGATGAACAACACTTGTGTACATTGTTTTAACATCGTTGTTTAGGGTTTCAAACAACATCGAAGCTTGTGTACATTAATTCAGTAGAGGACCTAATGCTTTAGGGGAGGCTTCTTTAAGCTAATATTTTATTATATGTATTATTTCTAAAAAAGAAAAATCGAGCACAATGGAAGAGTTGACTTGATCCATGTAACCGATCTCAATTAATTTGGGACTACGTTGTTGCTGTTGTTGTTGTTGAAAACTAGTCATGCAGAGCAACCTGAACTCTTAAAAACTTAAGCTAAATTAATTACCAAGGCCTATTTAGATGTCAATAGCACTATATCTTGTAATCTTTAGTTATATTTTTCACTAGTTTTCATGGTTGACACTAACATCTGACCACAAGAAATTAACAGAATTAAGCAAAGATCATCAAGAAACTTCCCTTGTCTCGAGTTCGAATCTTGTGAATGGAAACTTAAAATTGGGTTGGAGGGCGGCAACGCTCCCCAATGAGACTCGGTACGTTTGGTGTCGGATGACACATGTGTAAACAAAAAAATCATCAAGAAATCTAAAAAACAAAAACCAAGTTAGCAAGAAGTTTGTGAAATCACTCACCTTGAATAAAAAATAAAATAGAGAGCTCTTCTCACATTAAAGTTGTTGGAACAAAAGCTTTGGACGGAGAAATCAAGACGATAATGGAGGAAACCAAACAAAGAATTGAGGCGCGTAATCGCTCTCTTTTAGACAAGATTTCTACCTCCGGTCGAAATAGCGTACACACAATGGGAAAATTGAAACTTGCCTTCAGGATACAATCAAGTCTCTAATGGTTGTTGGATGATGTGTGTATAACACAACTCCAACCAAGAACACTCTTTGAAGAACTTAAAAGAGAATGATGTTATGGACTCAAGAGCACACTTTGACTCAAAAACTTGTGTTTCAATGTGTCTCAATGTGTAAAGTACATACTAGATCCCTTTATTTTATAGAAACTAAGGGATATAGTGTCTATCCACCAAGAGGTGAGTTTTGGTGTGAATTAGTGCAAAAAAATGAACAACAAATGGACCAAAAACACTCAAAAAATATGCACCTCTTCGTTCGTTGTGTGGCGCCGAGTGGCGCCCACGCCGCCAAGTTCTTTGGAGTTGGCGTTGAGCTGGCGCCAGCTCAGCGCCAAAAATAGCAAGTCATTTTTTTAAAACCAACAATTTTCCCCCATTTTCAAATTATATGGACATATAAATTGAAAATTACACTTAGGAAATAAAATGAGGAAAAAACATATAGTATCATTCTGAAATTGATACATAAATGAAAAGTGTCTTTTGGACTTGAACTTCTCACTTAGTGTAAACACTTCAAAGTTTCATCAGGTACTATGGTGAACATATCTTGAACCAAGAACCCTTGCGACAAAATAAAAAATGTCACACATACCAATTTCATGTAAGTAAGAGTGTTCTATCGATTGCATATATGGCCTTGTGCAAATCCTGGCTTTCTTGAGTGCTCTAGAGTCGGTTAGGCTCATAAGAAGCGGCCACACTTCTACACCCATATAGGTAAGTCTATTTAAGTGAATCTGCGAGTCACTCTATTCGATTTATTAAGACCCAATTGTCAACCTCCGTCATGCAGAACCAACACTAGAACCAAGAAGGGGCCTTTTATAATATAAATTTTTCTAGTGTTCCGTAATCTTCACTTGATTTTTAGTACCACATTGAACTTATTATGTATTTTTAAGAATTAAGTTGGGTTCCCATCAAGTCGCGATCGAATTAAGCAAACATAAGTCCCACTCCTTTTGATGTCTGGGACACAATATCTCTAACAAGTTGTTAATGGATCTGCTAAATTCTTGTTAGATTCCACGTAATCAACTGTAATAACCCTATTTTTGAGTAACCGTCTCAAAAGATTATGTCTTAGACTTATGTTTCTAGACTTTCCATTATAATTCTTACTTGCGACCTTATAAAGAGTTGTCTTGTTATCACAATTGATTAATATAACCGAACATGGCTTGCTCCATAAGGGTATCTCCATTAACAAGTTCCTAAGCCATTCTGCTTCCTTGCTTGCATCTGCTAGGGCAATTATTTCTAATGTCATTGTTGAATCAGAAATACATGTTCGCAATTTCACTAAACACAACTCAAATTGGAATCTAATTTGACCAGCAAATTTAGAAAATTCATTTCTCCCAATCTATAGTTTTAAAGTTTGTACTTTTTTTGTCAAAGGCAGTTAATATATCAAATAACAATATACTACAAGATCAGCTCATTTGGATGAGTAATTAGGGAGTTATGTCATTTTTAAATTTAGTTTCAAAAATCACCTAATGCATTTAATCACCTATTTGTGTAGCACTTTTGGATATGAAAACATTTGAACTACAAAATTCTAGTAGGACAAAGTTGTTCCCCCCTTGAGTTAGCTTTCAAATGCCGCTTGATTGGGTTCATTTCGATTTAAAATGAGCATGTTATGACCAAATTACATAGGTTGGTTCATAATACAACATGCATAAATTCAGTTTTGGTTTTACAACTTCGAAAATTCATATCTTTTTTATTTCAAAACCAAATTAAGAACTTCTTAATATTCGTATTATCAGCTTGAAATGAGGAATCCAAATATATAAACCAATTACAAAGACTTAATCATCTACCATGTGAAATTGGCCAAAAACCAGAACTGACTTCAACTTAAAATAGAGAGATATGTACCTAGTTAATGTACCGCCATAGCTTGATCAAGCACTACACCTTCAAACCACCAACCCAAACTGATTTTCTTCTTCCTTAAACCTCTCCAGCAAGTTTCTTAGCTCCTAAGCTTATGAGAATGAAAATATGTGGCTTGCATTAATTGATCTCTAACTATATATATGAAATGGATATGGTTGAATGATAACCATTGATCACACACGTATCTTGAGACCTATCTAATAGTACACCTCTTAACACATGTCCCACTTACCTCCACTAATTCATGCCAACTAACTCCAATGTGTGACTTAGTTGATTTCTAGATGTGCTAATACATGTCTCGATGCAAATTACATGGCTATTGTTTTAAAATGCTAACTTAGGTTACATTTAATTAAAAATCAACTATAGCCACATTAAAACCACTATATAAGCTATACTAACTCAAAATAGACTTACCACAACATTCTCTATCCTGATCCCACGTCGGCACGCAACTCAAGGCATGTCTCCACTCACGTCTCGACACCTATACACGAGTATGAGTGACTTAGTTGTCCACACATATACAATACACTAGGCATACACCACAACAAATCTAACATACACCTCGGCCATCTCACCACGGTCAATGCACAGATCACAGTATAAGTCCCACATCACGGGTCGGTAATCTTAATTACAAACAATAAACGAGATTGGAAATTTGGGTCGTGACAAGTTAATAATTTGATCCATGTAGTCGACCCCAATTAATTTGGGATCGAGGCTACGTCGTTGTTGTTGTTGTTGAAAACTAGTCATACGAGCAACCTCTGTTGTTAACAACTTAAGCTAAGGCCTATTTAGAAGTCGATAACATTGTATCTTGTAATCTTTAGTTGTATTTATCACTAGTTTTCATGGATGACGACAGACCACAAGAAATAAATAGAATTAAACAAAAAAACATCAAGAAATATTAAAACTTATCATGGTTCAGCATTGTATTATCCGAAAAATTCTACGCGTACATCAAAACACACATCGCGTTCTGATGTGCTTTTGCTGATGTATGTGTAGCACTTCGTATTGGCTTATGTTCATGATTGATTAATGGAAAAACCAATCTCAATTATTATTCATCACCATGACTGTCTTCCATTCATAATGACATTAAGAGAACAAATTCTTCGTAACTGCTATCATTCAAAATATAATATTATCATTATAATAAAAATGTTTTTAATTAACCTCTATTTTTTAGCCCCACTATATGCACCCCACATTTCCTTAAAGGCGCCCTAGTGAAAAAGTCAAACTTAAAAAAAACATTATTTCTATTGCAAAATGACCCGTGTGCCCCTCACTACGATTAGTGCACCCCGCCCCGAATCTTTAAATACTGGAGATTCAGTCGGAACCCATTGAACTTTTAGGTCGGCAGTCGTCAACCAAGTTTCACCAAAGAGGTTTGATTTGACAAAACCAAACCCATAAGGTATGTCTCTGTTATGTGCCGCCTAACCTAAAATAGATGTCTCGACCAATTTTTTGGAGTTGGGTTCTTCGGTTGGGATGAAAGAGTATTTTGGTAAAATGTTGAGGTGCCCTCATAAATTAAAATTTGAATTGGGGTGCACTCAAATCGGGATGCCCTTATGGAAGTGTGGGGTTTGTATAATGAGGCTTTTTTTAGGAATATTATTACCCCCTCTATCCATCCAAAAATATTGATCGTTTAGGCTAAAGCATACTAATTAAGGTGATATTAATTATGACTTTACTTTCCAAATTTGCCCGTCGAAATTGCTTTAAATGACAATTAAATATTTTAAGTTTCAAGAAGGAGTGAAATAGGTATATAAGGTGTCAAACTATGAAAACGTCTTATAATTTTGAAAAAGCGGCTCTGCCCAAAAAGGCCTATATTATTGGATGGTGGGAGTAACCTCTACTCCCTCTATCCAAAAATATAAGTCGTTTGACTAAAAAACACACATATTAAGATAGCTTTAATTACAAGTTTAAGTTACATTTCTACTCATGTTGGCATAAAAAAAAATCAAATGGTTTAATCACACAAAAAAGTGCATGCAAATACTTAAATGAAGGGTAAAATATATAATAGGAATAAATGCTCTATTAAATTAACAAAATAACTTACTCCCTCCTTCCCTAAATATAGGTCGTTTTGCTTTAGCACAGTGATATAAATATTGTGTTTACTTTCCATTTTACCCTTTGACACAAATAAGGAAGTGCTTTAATTACAATTTATTACTAATTCTCTCACTTTCCATTTTTACCCTTTGCACAACTAAGGAAGTGCTTTAATTACAATTTATTACTAATTCTCTCTCTCTCTCTCTCCCAGACTTGCGTTTACTTTCTATTTTGGGGCATTAAATGGTGATTTGAAAAGAAGGGTGAAATAAGTATTTAGGGTGTTAAAATAACAAAATGACTTATAATCTTTGAAACTAGATTTGGTCTAAAACAAGCTATATTTATTGATGGAGAGAGTATATTTTTTAAATGGACTTTTAGTAGAATGATTTGTGTTTATGGATGGAGGAAGTATTATTATTCTACTTTATCACATGCATGCATGTTTTTGGTAAAAAAAAATGACTTGTTATACAAAAAAGAACTCTCTCCGAATAAAAATAGACCTTTTTAGGTGGTTAGATTTGTATCCTAAGTTACTTTCTAACTCTAAATTAAATTTGATTAGATAGCACTCAAACGTGATCAAAATGTTCCTACTAAGTTAAAAGGAAAATTTTATAGGACCGCAATTAGGCCAGCTATGCTCTATGGAAGTGAATGTTGGGCGGTAAAGCAACAACAATTACATAAAATGAACGTAGCAGAAATGAGGATGCTTAGGTGGATGTGTGGTAAAACTCGTAAAGATAGAGTAAGAAATATAGAAATTTAAAGACAAGTAGGAGTAGCACCAATTGATACAAAGATTAGGGAAGGGCGGTTGCGGTGGTTTGGTCACCTGCAAAGACGGCCTACAAATGCCCCAACTAGAAAACTTGACTCAATAGAAACTGTAGAAATTCGACGAGGTAGGGGCAGACCAAAGTTAACATGGGATGCATTAATTAGGAGGGATTTAAATGGTTTGGAAAGCTCACCATCAATTGCACTTAATCGAGCACAATGGAAAAGTTTGATCCATGTAGCCGACCCCAATTAATTTGGGACTGAGGCTATGTTGTTGTTGTTGTTGTTGTAGATAGCACTCAAACAACATCACATGAGAAAATGCACTAGGATACCAAGTGAGAAATGTTACAAAATATGGGAACGTGTTTGCTAATGTTGGGAAGTGTGAAGTTAGTAATGTCTACCAATAACAATACGTCACGTGTACGATGTAAATGTGCTTTTTACACTTTTGTCCTCCCAACTTTTACTCTTTTGTCCATATAAGGCTTCCTATTATTAGATATTACCAACTCTACCTTGTTCAAATTAGGTTCAATGTTTAAGAAGTTAATTCGACCAAGAAAGTAATCTCATTTCAGATGCAATTCCATTTGGTTAAACCTTTGATTTCTGAATAGTTTCTCAGTTAAGTATTCAAATTGCTTTAACATTTTCTATATATATATCAATGCGTACAAATTGTTCGATGAAATGCCTAATTGGATTAAACGCACCGAATCGAAGTGAGATTACCTTATTTTAATGACGATTAAATATTTTAAGTTCAGAAGATGAGTGAAATATATATATATATATATATATATATATATACATATATACATAAATATGTCAAACCATGAAAACGTTTTATAATTTTGAAATAATTTTGAAAAAGTGACTTTACCAATAAAGGCCTATATTTTTATATAGAGAGAGTAACCTCTACTCCCTCCATTCAAAAATATAGGTTGTTTGACTAAAAACACATATATTGATGTAGCTTTAATTATGAGTTTAATTAAGTTACATTTCTACCCGCGTTGACAAAAAAAAAATCAAATGCTTTAATTACACAAAAAAAGTGTTAATACTTAGTTAAATGAAGGGTAAAATAAATATAATAGGAATAAATGTTCTCTAAAATTCACAGAATAACTTATATTTTTTTAAATGGACTTTTGGTATGTAGAATGACTTGTATCTTTGGATGGAGGAAGTATTATTATTCTACGCAATCATGTGCATGTTTGTAGTAAAAAAATTAAATGACTTCTTATACAAAAAGAACTCTCCGCAAATAAAAAGTATAACTTTTTAAGTTGTTAGATTTGTATCCAAATTCTTAAGTCACTTTTTAATTCCATATTAGATTTGATTAAGCAGCACCTGAACAACAACTCCTGAGAAATCTAAAAAATGCGGGAGTGGATTTGCTAATGTTGGGAAGTGTGAAGTTGACAATGTCTACCAATAGCAATATGCTACGTGTACGATGTAGATGCGCTTTTACACTTTTGTCCTCCCCACTTTTACTCTTTTGTCGATGTGGGGCATTGCTATTGTAAGATATTACCAACTCTACCTTCCTAACATTAGCAAATCCCTTCCCAAAAAATAGGGTTCAGGTTCAACGTTTAAGAAAATTTAACCAAGAAAGTTTAAGAAATTCCTTGGCGGGAAAAGGCACTGATCGAGAGAGAAGGATCGAATTGAATAAGGTAATCCCATTTCGTCAAGCCTTTGATTTTTGAATAGTTTCTCAGTTCAATCTTCTAATTGCTTTATCAATGCCTAAAAATTGTTCGATGAAATGCCTAACTGAATTAACTCAACGCACTGAATTGATGAAGTGGCTAGAATGTAACAACTTGTTTGTACCAGCAATGGTTGGTTAGCACAACTGAAGGCGGGTTGTTGTCCTTTATCTAGTGACTCGAGTTCGAGTCTTGGAAATGGAGACACCAACGTTGGGAGCTCCCTCCACCTATACGATGCGCGACTCGAGACGAACCTGGAGTAGTCGAATAGTCTGGATGTTGGGTGGTTTAGACCAAAAAAAACTTGTTTGTGCATAAAGTAGAATCCTTGCCCCCGTCGCATCATATGATCCGCCAGGAAGTGATGTCAATGTAATTGCACATTGCTTAACCACCAAGGTGTATTGTCTAAGCATCGGAAGAACCAAAACTACTATCCTAGGATGCAAAGAATAGATTGGTGTATTGAGCGATCGTTTCCTCATAAGCAGATTTTGTACTCTTATCTATTTCGTGCAACATTAAGCTTATGAATCCAATTTCTGATGTTGTGTTTGTGCGTGCATAAGTGCATACTACATAGTATGTTACAAACATGGTGATCTCAGAAATACTACCCCGTAGCATTTTTGTGTGTGCCCGTGTGACAGAGAATGTGGGTATACGTTCTTTTTCCAAGCCTTTGCCTACTCCATGCATTAAGCTTATTGTTCCTATTTTACAGTGTTCAGGGTATTATTAAGTAAAATTATAAAACGCTTCTTATAAAGCTTCTTCTATCTATGATGCCCGGACTCTTTACTTTGGGGTGAAGTACCGTGTCGACCCGACATAACATGGACATCAACACTTAATATGTCCCAGGACTCCTCAAAGCTACTTTGGACACTTAGAATTGTAAATATTTATAGAATTGTAACTATTGGGCCATATTATGTATATTTCACTCGATTGTTAAAAAATTAAAAGTTATAGTTATTTTTCTTTTGTTATTAACGAGATAATGCACTTTTTATGTTATTATAGGATATCATGATGAGTTGATGGTTTTTGTTGTCCACTTGCAATATTTCATCCTATGCCTTTTTTTTTTCTTTCTTTTTTCTCTTGAGTTGTTCATTTGGAATATATTTTGGACTTGTATATTAACGTGTATCACAATTTATAAAAGATAAGGAGATATTTATACTTCTTGTACGCCATGTCCGAAATTGAGATTGATGGGCTATGCGCTTCATCAATCATCAACCTACCATTATAGATCTTTGAAATTTGCGAATTATTTGAAGCGTAGTGAGGAAAAGGCTTCAAAGTACTAATTGGAAGTTGGAACTCTCACCACCATTATGCTTTGCTACATCTGCACATTGGTTTCAATTATGGAAATGGTCAAGGTGCATGGGTAGGCTACATGCTAGTGTATTTTTTATTAGGTAATTAAAGTAGTGAGTTTTATTTTCATCTATCTGGTGAAGGTTTTGGTACGTATGTTGAGTTAGAATAAAGTTATGTTGTTGAAGACAATATAAATGTTTCAATGATGCCTTAAAACATGGTAACTGGGTAGGTAATAAATGATGGTTCTTAATGTATGAGTATGATGGTCAATGGTGTACTCATTTACAGGGGTAAAAACTAGATGTACATGCACTTGTACTATCAGGTTGTTAGTATCATGTTTGGCTTCCACATGCTTCATTTTTTACTTAGTTTTATAAAAGAACACATGGTGTATTTTATTTTATATTGGTTGTAGAGAATATTCTCAATTAGCTGCATGCTTCAAGAAGTATTGAACAGGCGAGTTGACATGTTGACCAAGTAACGTCTTCAATGTTGTTTCGTCCTGTAAGTTAAATTCTTAATTATGGGCCTTGTTCAATAGTCTAATGGGTGCATATTGGTATTTAATTCATTATCATAAACATGGACACAGGAACTTGCTTATGCATATTCCTTTCTGCTTTCTTTCGTTTGAAACTTTGAATGGTCTATTAACTGATGAATGTTTATCAATGTGGACACCCTTTTTCTCGACGCATCAACTATCAAATACCAATGGTTTCTCGGTCTCTTGTTGACGATGATTTATATCAATCATTTGGCATTTCTGGCTATGGTTTTAACATCGTTAGAGCCCCGAGTGGTTTTTGTCATCTGCAGCTTACAAGTATTTTTGGAAGCTTGAAGCCTAGAATGAATTATATATATTGAACCATTCTTTTTTTTAATCTAAAAGCTGGATCTTTTTCAACATTTAGTGCAACTCTCTTCATCAATGATGAAATGAAATTGGCTCTACGAAGTCCTTCCCTTTTAGGATAATTAATTATGCTTTGCCTAAGATTACTCCCAAAGTTATAGCTCTTAATATTAAACTCAAATAGTTAGATGCTGGTGTATGTTAATTAACTTAGAAGTACCCTCAAGTTTCTTTGTGTTTACTTATCATTTGTGTGAGGATGCATATCTTGAATGGTATTTCTAAAACCATGCGAGTGAATCATAACTTTCTTTCCTTGGCATAACAAATCTGATGGCACTTTGATGGATCTAGATGTCTTTTGGATGCAGATTTGGACGTTCAGTTTGATTCCCAAAGTGAGAAGCTTTTTTGGTATGCACCTATCAATACCAGCTTCAATTGGAAAAACCCAATGGTGATGTTCCTACATACATGAGTGGCTTGTTTCAAGCTTACAAGGAGGGCACTGAGCTGCAAAGAGAGCTCAAAATGCTGGAGAAGCAATCCGTTTTAAGCAATATGTGTGCAGAATCTGTTAATGAGGCGGTACGACTATTGCAAGAGAATTTCCGCCCGACATGTTCCAAGGTAGGTATTTACAGACTTTTGTGTCCCTTTTTTTTTCCTGTTTGCTAACAAATTCTTTTAGAAAATTTACTTATGCCAGAAAAAACCAGTGGTTTAAAATGATCTCAAATGCGAGCATCATATGCTGCACCTCAAGCATGTTGTAGACATTGATGCTTTGTTTTATAATTGTGAATTTGTAACATGTATTTTATATGGCTGATTGAATAATATTTTCTTAAAAAACTATTTACCTTCCAAATGTTTAAGCGAAGTTATTGTTAATTTATCATCTATACTTGTAGAGATGGACAAGACAACGACCGAGCGCATGAAAAAATAGAGAATCTTAAGGTTAAAAGAACTTAAGAAACTCAACGAGACAAAATAGGAGAACGCATGATTTGAATGAGCATACCTTCATGATTAGAAAAGGGTATTTTGAGCCATGACATGTCCTTTTACCTTTCGAACATGCACACGAGAATGAGGGAATGCGGTTTGCATGCTTTAACACTTTCTTTTCTTATTGTAGGATTTTCTCGCATCGGTTTGAAAGATGTCGTTCTAGATTTTGTATTTGAAATGAAGAGCATCCGAATGGTGATCACTTGACTAGTTGATTATGATTAGCTAGCTTGGTACGACAAAGTGTGATACTTAACTAAAATTAAAAATGGACATTTAATGTCATTTCATGTATACATCTTAATTGTAGTGCGCATATTTTATAATTAAGTTATTACAGTTCTTTCACCTCTGTCGGAACATTAGTATGCGTATTATCGAGTGAAAAGAACCAACTACGTACGATTGGAACCGAACATGCCTAGGTGAAGACCCCTTATTTAACCAAACCGAAATTACCAGGGAAGTAAATCAATAATAGGAAAAAGGCATTGTTTATCTTTGGCACTTGATGAGGTGATTTTAAAAATTACATGAGGGATGAACAACACTTGTGTACATTGTTTTAGCATTGTTGTTTAGGGTTTCAAACAACATCAAAGGTTGTGTACATTAATTCAAGAGAGGACCTAATGCTTTTGCTTTAAGAGAGGCTTCTTTAAGCTAGTATTTTATTATTTGTATTCTTTTTGAAAAAAAATCGAGCACAATGGAAGATTTGACTTGATTCATGTAGTCGACCCAAATTAATTGATTTGCAATCTCAATTACTATTCATCAATCATCACCATGATGGTCTTCTATTCATAATGACATAAGAGAACAAATTGTTGGTAACTGCTTTGATTCAAAATACAATATTGTCATTATAATAAAACTGTAATTACAGTTAAGTTTGCATTCTCTTTTTCTTTTATGAGAGAAGCATGTGTTTACAATTTCGTTCACAAAGAAAACTGAAACATATTGATGAGAATCGATCTCCTTCACAGTACATTAAAACGACACATAGGGCAGGTACTGCGGCCAGAATTAATCCACCCGTAGATGCATCTATCGTGAAATCTGTGGCCGCACTCCGTCTGGATATCCAAGTCAATGCTCTCGTCGAAGGCATCTAGGCATATCACACACACATCTTCTTCTCCGCCGCAGTTGGTGGCCTTCTTCATGTGCTCTATCATGCAATGGAACACGGGATCTGCAGTTATCTCGGAAAAGACTGAATTGGAAGCGTCCAAGACTCGAAACTTGAAGTCGGCCGCCTTGTGCCTCAACGAAGGATGATCACGGCTGTTGGCGAGGATGTAATTGCTGGTCTCCTTCATGTCATCCAAATCCATGTACATGGATAGCATGCACTGCTGAAAATTGAGGTTGCTGTTCTGCATCAGTACCTTCTGCCTTGTAATTATATCAAGCGATTCAAACATGCTCTCCATTGTCGCCAACTCTGTCGCCATCTTCGAAAACTTATCTTCGGATGCCATTGTATATTATTTCTTGCAGAAGAAACAAGAACGTACTAATATCTCCTCAATGGCAGAAAATCAAGAAAACTAGTTATTATCACTCCACAACAGAAAAAAAAAGTTTAACAATGTGATGAGGTTGCAATATTTATTAGGAAAGGTATGGTCGGTGACGAATTGATGAATCACTTATCACTTATGATATGTATGATGAGTTGGCGATTAATTTAGATAGGTATTATCATTGAGATATAAGTTTTAAAATTCAAATGCAACCGCGCCACTGATTTGTTCTTCCTTACAGGTAACTTCATTTATTTGAGCCTTCATTTCTAATCCTTTCGTTCAATTCTCTTTAATTAATTCCCCGTCGAGTCTTTTGATTTCTTCGACATTTTTAACGATGCCCTCAACTCGTTCGATGAAATGCCTGATTGAATTACCATCATTTAAATTGTTTTTGGCTTCGTAATTTATTGAATGTTTCGTTGGAATAAAAGTTCGCTACAACTGTTTCTTCTTCATACTTAACATTCAAAATTCTCTCGCACTTAAGAGACCTCTTAATTTACAACCTTTCTCTATTAGTTGGCAATGGAACCGAATACGAATTGTTATATTTGACTTTGCTTGCGCCCACAAAAGATTGGTTTAAATTTACAGTAAAAAAGGCCGAAATGAATGCAAATAGTTTCTATCCCTTTGTATTTGTGCTAAAGTCAAGAGTTAGCGATTGGTTGATCGAGATCTAGACATGCAAACGTTTGGCAGTCTAAGTTTATACATAAGTAATTGTGACTAATTAGATTTTGTTATGCGTTTACTTGACTAATTAGTATGTGAATTTTCATTGTTATTTAAAATAAAATAAAATATACCAAGAAAAACTAGGAAAAGAGGATAATGAGTCTAAGCAATCTAAAACACATGTCAAACAGATTAGGCCAATCACCTTTGGTACGGATTACATTAAACTCTTAAATTTTCATGAACCACAAGGCACCAAATAATGCCTTGCTTGAACACCTAGTGGCTCCCCTCTTTGGCTACAACCAAATCCCCACTTGCAAATATGGCTAGAGAGACCTTGTCATTTTGGCAATATCTTTCTATCATTTTGGTACAATTGTTTTTGATAACCAAAGTTATCGAACCTTTTTTCCTCCTCCTTACTTTTGAGGGATACGACATTTTTTTTATCAAAAAAAAACAAAAAACAAAAACAAAAACAAAAAGAAAAAGTTAGTGCGCTCCATGTACTATATATATTATGCTTCAACAATAAGCTAGACAGATCGAGATATAGTAGGACTTGTGAAATTTAAATCTCAAGTATAATCACATAGAGGGTTGGATATATAGAGCAGGCAAGCACGTACTATAGCCAGTATGGGATATATGATCTCCACTTCAACAATATTAAGCATATAGCAAGTCACATTATAAATAAACAATTGGCCACATTATTTTTAAACCTAGATCATGATCCCAATTGCATATTTTTCTCTACTACTATAAATAGAGGTAGCTTTGCTCATGAACAAGGGGACTCAAAGGATTACTTCATTCTAAGACCGACAAGTAATGTCATTGAACTTGATATTCCTTACTGATATCTGAGGTACTATAGAACTACAATGGTTGAAGATCAAAGCTATAAGGTTTACTACTTGGTATGTGAATTTAAAGTTAAGAAGGGGTTGTGCAGGCAAAGCTGCCAAACTGAAAATGTTGTGATTGATTGAGTACGAGTGTCTCAGACCTTGGTTTAACCATATCAACCAGCAATTGTTGACATGCATTCAAATGTACCGATATCTTGTAAGAATATTGTGAGTCCAAAATCCGCGACATGAGCTTCGAAGTCAGAGTTCAACAATAATTTTTTTTGATTTCACATCACGGTGAACTATCAATGGGGAGCAATCATGGTGCAGGTAGCAGAGGCCTTTTGCAGCTTCCATTAAGCAGACTCTGAACTTTATCTATTTCAAGCATCATTAAGCTTCTTAAATCCCCTTTTCTCTGTGGTGTGTGTGTATGTGCGCGCGAATGTGTGCGTGCGCGTGTGCGCATATGTACATAGTGTGTCGCTGCCACGGTGATTACTAGAATACTATCCTATGGCATTTTGTTTATGGTTATCATATTAAGATTTAATATACGCTTGTCTTGCATGTTTTAGTGATAGTTGTATGCATATATTGTTCTAGTGACATAGTTCTTTTCCTAGCGTTTGCTTACAGTACTTTTACCTACTACATGCATCAAGCTTCTTGTTCCTATTTTGCGGTGTTCAAGATATTATCAGTAAAATTCTTATTTGGTACGAAGCTTCTTTCGTGACTAAGAAGTTGTTTTTGTTCTTTATAATAACATTATAGGATTTCCAACCATTACATTGTCACTTTGGTCTTGGTCCCTCTTGTTTAAGTAAACTAATGCATATTGTGGGTTTTGAGCTTCATCAATTATCAACCTACCATTAGTATCTCTAAATTGAGATATCTATTTGAATGATCCATGTATAATAAATGAGCCTAATCTTGTTTCTCTATGTATCAAATATCATTTGGTTCTCACTTCTCGAGATCACGGTTGACGATTCGTTAGAACAATCAATCATTCAAAGCATTCTTCTTTGTGGATTTTAATAATGCTTTGTCTTGCTCTGTCATTTGCAACTTAAGGGTATGTTGTTGTTGTTGTTGTTGTTTTTTAAAGCCAAACTTAAGGCTATGTTTGATAGCATGGAAAGAACATACTCAGGTGAATTGAACGGTGTTTCATAACTTGTAACTACCTAAATAGAACTTTCCAATAGTTAGATTTTCTCTCCCATAAATGGAAGAAGCTTTGCACAGAGAAATGGAAAGAACATACTCAGGTGAAGAAACCTCGCACATTCATGCCCAATCCGCTCGCAAATACAGGAAAAGCTATAAGGGTGGCTGGCTACTTAAATGCATACTCTGTAAGTGTTTCCACAGCTACGAAATAAACTGATCAATACCATCCAGCAAAACCAGATCCTTAGGCTTCACCAATCTCGCGCGTCATTCCCCTTTCTCTCTCTCTCTCTTGCTGATGGTCGCTCATCTCTCTCATTCCAATCATTTCTCATCATTGTGGTGCTCTCTGTGTGTAGATCATTTTGCTTTGTTCCTGTAGCAATTAATGTTCATATTTTTAAGAACCCATGACTTGGTTGAAGACAAAAAGGCGATTTACCGTAGCTTATTAGAAAAATTATAGATTATAACAATGTTCTGCTTAATTTGTTACTCACATGAACACAAAATTAAGAATATGTGCATAAATTTTTATTATCGATTATCCTGAGACACCACCAAGACTTTTAATCAGATTATAATTGTAATATCACCATTATAGCATGCGATTGGTGATGCCAATGGAGCTATTACCATAAGGGTAGACCGATGTGAAATTGAGATGGATTAATTAGGAGGGATTTAAATGGTTTGGAAAGCTCACCATCAATTTCACTAAATCGAGCGCAATGGAAAAATCTTATCCATGCGGCCACCCAAACTAATTTGAGATTGAGTTTGTCCTATATTTGTTGTTTTCTTTTTCTATAGACGAGTTGTTTGTATCGCAGATCGCGAAATTACTTGCGATCGAATTCTAATTTCTCGGTGATTCTTTTTTGGTTCTATTAATCTATCCTAATCTACATACCGCATATATATATACATACATACATACATACATACATACATACATACATATATATATATATATATTTACATGGTATATATATTGATTTTTCAGTGCTTTTAGGTGGAAAACTACTGCAATGTGGCTTAAGAATTGGTTGGCTTTCTGATTCGTCGCCGCCTAGCCTAATTGATTTTTGCGCTTGTTTAAATAGACTTGGTATTGTTCGTTAGAATTCGTTAGAGGTATGTTTTTATCCAATCAACTGAATTTATGATTTTGATGCGCACCTTAGATTCATTTCAAAGGCTTTTTTTCCTTTTCTTAAAAATCCTCTAAATTGTCGATTTCTTGACGACATTGTGAATTTGCGATTTGACCGTTTCTTCCCCATTTTTCTTAAATGATTGTATTTTTTCCCCGCTAGTCAAGCCTTCAAAGAAAACATTTCCTCATATGATTTTATGGTATTTTTAGTTTCAGTTTTAGCTCACTAATTATGTTAGAACTTTACCGCTGGCTTACCAAAAACGTTTTCAAGGTTTAGGCGCGGACGGTGGCGTAATACAAATGCCAAAGCATAACACGCAAAAATCTAGGGAGAAAAGCGAGTTATTCCGTGGTGAATCTCATTCTAATTTGATAGACCATTCACCTTCACCGCATATGGCGATTCACGTCGTATTTAATGAACAAGGAACATACAAACAGTGAAATACCATCAACGCCTTGCACGAACCAAGTGATGAGACTCAATAGCAAGCTTAAATAATTTCGTTTCGGTTTCAGTAGATTCATCCTATTTTAGCATTGAGCATTTTGACTAAACCACCTTATTTGCCTACAATGTATCCTCTCCTTTTTTTTTGCTTTTAAATATATTTATTTGAGTTCTTTCCATCTCTTGAGCTTGGCAAATCTTTGTTATTTGTTTGAACATAGTATTGCTCAGAAACAACAGCATTGGCCACTAGCATCCTGACATTTTGTTGATATTTTGGTCAATTAGCATTGGACCTAAAGCAAATAATCGGAGACTGGAGTCTTTAAACCATATGGTTACCTGTTTCCCATCCTTTGCAGGTTTCCAAGTGGCTTCGCCTTAGAAGGTAATTGGCTATCAATAATTTTATTGGTAAATAAGGATTGAAAAATTGGCTTTGCTTGTAAGGTCCGTCTCTTAGAATTGGAATTAATTTGGGGAAGTTTAATTCCATGCATGAAATTTGAAAATTTGACACCGTAGAGAGGTATAATAGCTTTGTCCAAGTGTTTGTGACATAAGTTTTTCAAGACTAATTCATGAAGCATACTATTTATATTACTTCATGTTCTTTCTTTTCTCTTTTTATACCCAATCCTATGTTTTTTCTTTCAATTTTTTTTTTCATAGTTTTGGATATCATTTTTCTTTCTTCTTTAGAAAATCTCTTTTGATTCATTACTCACGCTTGAGATTGATTTTTAGTCATGCATATTGTCTATGATTTAGAGGTGTTTTCTTATAGGAATAATCAACACAAGTTGAATTTCTTTTTTCTTATAAATCAGAATTGAAATTAGGAAGTTATATTGTTTTGCCCAAACGCCAATGTAACTTTGCATAAGATTTCGTTTACATCTAATTCATAATTCATTGCTTAAAAAATCTAATTAATTTAGAGAAGTTCTCATGTATGGTTGTAGATAGGTGAGCTTTGTTAAGATCATATTTGAATTGCTAGTCCGCGACGCTATGTTTTTCTTGCTCGTTACAGATTTAAATCATGCTTGGTAAATAGGGAATTGTGTTTGGGAAATGAAAAATGCTTATTGTCATGTGTTTAATAATGTAGAAATTTTACAAACTCAAATTCACACATTTGGTGCATTCTTGATAATTTGGGTTGCTTGTGGAGTTAGAAATCCTAACCGATCCAATTCCCACAAGTGTAGTAATTCATGTTCCTTTGACAAACGAAGGTATTTTAAATTCCCTTCAACTTTTATTCAACTTTAATTCCCGTGCAATAATTTACCTTATGATTGAATTCCCATGTATTTAAATATCCATCTTATTTTGAAACATACCAATGACACTCCTAGCAGAAACTTTGTTGGTGATTAGTAGTCCCATCAACACTTCTTCCTATTTAATTGCCTTTTTATGCATTTTTTTCCATATTTATGGTATGCTTTACTTTATTTTGAAAAATTTTCTTTCTTCGTTTTTTATGATCCTCAATGCCGGTGTTTTGACTTACGTATTTATTTTCTTCATGCTTAAACTAATATATGACAGGGAAACTTTTTCGTCTGATAGTTGATACACACAATTTCTTGTCATCGCCACACATGTTATTTACAAATGATTCTTGATTCATTGCAGATGGAAGGTTTGACATCATTCGTAATTAATCCACTTTTTGGTGGAACTAACGTGAAAGAGAATTTTGTTGGCCAAAAGAAGCCATTTAGTGCGGTTGGGGATCCTTCGCCTATAGCAAGTTGAATTGACAGTTTCACTTTTTGTTTGACTGCAATTTGAGGATATGTTGTATTTGTACAATCTATACACATTCTCGAGCCTTCAATTGATATGTGATTTGGTAATGTCCCATTAAACATGTGCTTAATTGTCAATTATTTGTAACTAACTCAAAGTCACTTGTTGGATATTTGGATAATGATCACAAGGGTATAAGGTTGTTGAAGATGTTATATCTGAGAAGTTAGAGCTACGGTAATTATATAAAGATTGGTTGATTGAAGTTGTTGAGGAGTGTTGTGGCAAGTTAACAACAACTCTTTCTCTTACAATAGAAAGTTAATCTCGTCGGTTGCAACAGAGTACATTTGAAGACAAAACCGAATCGAGCGTTATGACAACCGAACAATGACTCTATCTATTACAATGAAGGTAAATTTCATTAGTTGCAAGTAAAGTATATCCGAAGACAACTGAATTGGTTGAGATTGGCTTATTGAATGTTGAAGCCTATCCGAAGGTGATCAGAGGGATCCAAACCAACTACAATGACATGTTATATAAATGATCAAGACACCAGAGATGAACTATTGATTAGGAGTTTGAAGTCCTGAGTATTTGATTTTTCTTATAATTGTTTTTTCATCATTTCACTTTGAAATGTGTGATTACAAGTTCTAAATTTGTGTTCACTTTTATTTGTAATTCTGAATTTCACCGAGGGGATTTTGGATAGTCTAGTCAAGACACGCACCCACCCACCCACACACACACACACTGGCGGCCTCAAGCCCTGAGGTCGTTGTGGGACCCGCCATGTCGCATCACACGTCACCAAGCCCTGCCACGTCGTGACCTGGTTACCAATGAAGCCCCGCGACCTAATTGATTGCTTACACTTTTCCAACTAATACTAGTTTACCTAATTAATCTCTATATAAATATTAATGATTTAATTAGCCAGTTAATCAATTTATCAAATATATTACAATTTTACAGCAGAAGTCTTTAAGTAAATAAATTATGCAATATTTAACAATCCTAAGTAGTGAAAAACCTGACAAAAAAGTATCATGTATATATCAAAGGTGAAATAAGTATAGAAAAAACCTATAAACATGTATTCAGTGTCCTACATTCCCCAAAACCCAATGAAAAGTAAATACATACATACTGTAATCAAACACGAGCTGGAGTCATTATCTCAGAGGTAGTCGCCCAATACTTCCTTGCCCTAGGCTTTGCTCGTCGAAGGATCTTCTCTCGGTCACCCAAAAATACAGTGGCAGTAAAATCCCAAAAGAAGTCCACACAATATTCATGAAATAAAACTGATAAACTACAAGACATGCGAATGTGATCTCTGGCAACAGTAAGTCATACTCCCATGAATGTAGGCAGGATACGACAAACAAAACAGTAACGTTAAATAAACATCGCATACTAAATAAACAAGCTCGGAAATAAAGCATTAAGAAAAAACATCCGTATAATCACGAGAAAAACCTAACCTAAACCAGACATTAATCAGTAAAATAAGACAAGAACCTTAAACCACGTATATACTTGCAAGCTTACAGTGACGAAACCCCAACAATGGTTAATGAATGAACCCCTCCAGACGCTATTTCAAGTCAAGGGAACACCTTAAATCCCTCCCGATGGTCGTAAATATATTCTACTGCCGTCGACACGGGCACTAAACACAAGTAACCCGTGCAAGCGATTTAGCCACAACCAATATATACATAAATCGAAACAAAAGTGAAACCCCATGTGTGTCCACCAGCAGTCACACATGTAATCCGATGTCGATAAAATAAAATCATGAATTATGTGAAGCATTCCAATAGGTTACACCCCTCAACTCGCGCTCCGACTTCCGCGGACTTCGGAATTCGACCCGACTAGCTCCCCGATACCTGAGATACAGCTCCCTAAGTCCCTGAAGTCCAATAGTTTTACATATTTAGTAAGTGTATAAGTGTTTGGGTATGTATCAGGTCAAAAATCCTAAAAACAACCCTTAAATTCAGTTTTCATTTGTCATTAGCGTGTTAAAGGGTTTGCCCAGGGTGCCAGTGTGATTAGCGCACTAGGGAATCGTTTAACACGCCATCGTTCTTTATTATGAAAAACAGTTGATCACTTATCTTGGTTAGCGCTAGCTGCTTGATCAGTTAGCGCGCTAACTACGGGTGACAGAATTATCAATTCGAGAATTCTATCCCAAACACCCCAATTAGCTAACCAAACCTTACCAATCCATTCTCCACGTAATAGGGACTCCAAAATATCATTCACATCAACAAAAACAACATTAATTGATTAAAATCTTCAAATTCATGCATACACTAGTTTTTTACAATTTTCACCAAAACCCAGTTTCTTTCAAAACTAGCTTGTAATTCTCAATGGAATGTTCATCATACTTGTAATTCATCAAAAAATTCATCAAAATTCAGTGACCTATTCCTCAAACTCGAATTTCCATCAAAACATCAAATTTTAGCTCATTTTCATGTGTATGAGGCGGAGAAAATGATTACTTTGTGTTTGATCTTCAAACTTGGACTCTCAATTGTTGAATTCCAGCCTCCAAATCCATTCTTCTTCTCTCGATTTTCTAGAATTTGAAATGGTTTTGGTTTACATGTGTTGATCAACTCATTTATATATATATATATATATATATTAAGGTGAGATTGATTTCTAGCCATTGATATTAATGTATTTACGTATCCCGAGACTCATCTCATGGCCTACAACTTAACACTTATCCCACTAACTCTCCACTAACTCCCTCCTAGTGACACCAATTTACAACTCCTTTGGTTGCTAGATGTCCCAAAGCGTATCTCTATATCAATCTTATGGTTTCAAATTAATTTAACCAAATTATAGGCCTTATTTATTTGATCTAACTACATTAGCTTAGACCCATTATAATAAATATGATTGGTGTTCTTAGAAACTCCTATGAATAAACTAGTGGTCCCACCAATCCTCGCCTACCAACACCGATGCCCCGCGCCTCGACACGCCCCTCAAGGTAACTCCTCGTCACACCAACTCACCCGATAATAACATACACACATGCGGTGCAATACAATAGCAATGATTTTTCAACACCACATATAAACAAATATCATCCATAAATAATATATTCTCTTAATTCTCGTGTTCGAGTTATCCACGTAATTAATGTTAATACTAGTTTAATTAATTTGGGTCCTTACACATACACATGAGACCCCCACCACACACACAGTCCTTACACATACACGAGACCCCCCACACACACACACACACACACACACACACACACACACAAAGGATTGGGTTGTCATGTCGAGCTCGTCTCTCGAAGCCCTAACTTAGCCTAATTCTCTCTAATTAGGCACCTAATCCATTCAATTAACTTAACCTCAAAATAATTTTTTGTTCAATCCTTAATAATGCTAAAAAAATAAATTTATATCCTCAATTCATGATTTGTTTAATTGGATTCATGATTTGTTTAATTGAAGCAAATTTGGAAATAATATGGATTGTTCTCCGTATTTTTATAACAATTTCTGCAGTACCTCCCCCAAAAGTTGTCTGCCGAAAAATCCACCTAATTAATATCAGAATGGGGAAAAGCCTAGAAGAACTAACGGACTCACAACTCCCCACAGTTCACAATATATATCAATTTAAAATATTTAAACTAACTTAAAGTTTTTGAAACCTTATTTACAACTTTATAATCCCAAAATAAACCAAAGTTGAATCATAAACCTCTTAACTTACTTCAAACTAATTTAGGAGCCTTTCATAATCTATTTAAAAGTATTTTACATCCTAAACTCAACCCAAAGCCCAAATATATATATATATATATATATAATATATATATATATATATATATATATATATATATATATAATGAATACAACAAGAAAATTATACTTTAAACTTAAAAGTAATCACAAAGATCTTCAATTCTTATCTTTTCCTCCTTGTATTTCAAGTGAACTTGACATAATAAAAAACAACTCGAGGATGTTAGGTAAGTAAACTCCTATACTGCTATACTCCTGCAAATGTTAATCCAAATACATGGAGACATGTAATTACATTTCCATATAACAAGAAATTTGAATAACAAAGTGAAACCCTTTTATTACTATTCAAGGTTGATAAATAGGTTGACTGATCCAAGAATAAACCTAAACAATAATAGAATTCCAAATCAACTCCATGGATATCCGGATCTTAATTTAGACTGCAAGTTGTGGTTTGGAATAAAAAATCAACCTTGACTAGGATTTCAAACAATATTTCAAATTTCGGACTTTTTTTCAAGTATCTACCACGTGTTACGAGGAAAATCTAATATAAATCCTCGAGAAAATTTCAAAATCCTCATATTTCATAAAAATCCTATATTTCAATTTATTTGTCCAAAAAATAATTTTTCTGATTTTCTTATTTTTCTAGAATTTGTCAAAAACTCAACCATTTTCTTTTTCTTTTATTTTTAATTGAGAAATGATGGTTTAACCCCTTGAACCGGACCCGATTTCAGTCCGGACTGGGGGATCAAACCCCCTCTACTTCCTCATCTCCTCTGCATTTTCACAGCAAGCGGTCCTTTTTTATTTTAGTTAGGGCTGGCCTCCCAACCCTAAGCTCTAGTTGGAATTGGGCGGGGAGACCTCTCCATCATTCTCAACAACAACAACTCCAACATCAACAACACAACAGTTACAAAAATCAACAATCTAACTAGGGGTGCACACGGATTGGATCCAACCCAATTAGGATCAATCCTCAATCCAATCCAATTATCACAGATTGAAAAATTACAGTCCGATCCAGTCCAAATAATTCATCAATCCAACTCAATCCAATTTGCATAATGCGGACCGGACTTGATCAAGTTCCGCAGATTAACCTTTTTCAATCGAAAGGTCCGTGAAATTAAACTTAGTCGAATGAGCCACAAAAATTTGTACTACGCATACATCTCATGAACGACAAATTTATAACATACGTCTCACAAATCTATACCATATTTCCAACAAATCAAACCAAATTTTGAAACTAAAAAAAGAACAACAATAGTGATAAAAAACAATGAGAATCAATTAAATACGAGGATCAACGCAAATATAAAAGATTGATTCGTAACTAAAAAAATATCACTTTTTGATGCGACTGCGGTTATTGATTTATGTTGATGATGTACTTCTCACTGGTACTTCTTTTGAGATGCTTACCAAGGTTAAGGCATTTTTCACAAGTTGTTCACCATCAAAGATCTAGGCCAAGCTCGTAATTTTTTGGGCTTAGAGTTGGTTAGATCTTCTTTAGGGCTTTATGTTCATCAACGCAAATATGTCCTTGATTTACGTCATGATGGTGGTCTTATCTTCGCTAAACAAATTGCCACTCCTCTTCCTCGTGACTACAAGTTTGATGATGCAAATTCTCCTTTGTCGCTTGAAGGTCGATCGATATAGAATATTGATTGGTCGTCTTCTCTACTGGGCTTCTCTCGTTCAGACAATACTTATGCTACGCAACAATTAAGCCAGTTTGTTCAAGCTCCCACTGAACAACACTGGTCTGGTGCTATTCACATTCTCAGATATCTTAATGATACTCCTTCTCAGGGCTTGTTATTCCCTGTTCAGTCTGATCTCAATCTCCTTGCCTATTGTGATTCTGACTGGGCTGCGTGTCCTTTCTCACGCAAATCTCTCACTAGTTATTGTGTATTCTTGGGTTCTTCTTTGATCTCTTGGAAAACTAAAAATCGATCATCTTGTTTCTATGTCCTCTACTTGTTGAATATATATGTATGTATTCCACGGTTTGTGAATTGTTGTGGCTCTCTTACATCCTTAAGGATTTGTGTGTTCCAATCTCTCTCCCTATACCTCTATGGTGTGATAATCAAGTCGCAATTCATCTTTTCGAAAATCTTGTTTTCCATGAGCGTACTAAACATTTGGAGATTGACTGTCATCTGGTTCGCCATCAGTTCAATCTTGGTTTTGTTCTTCCCCAGTATATTCCTACTCGATTGCAACTAGCTGATTTGTTTACAAAGTCTTTGCCTGCTCCATTGTTTTTTGTGTTATTATCCAAGATGGGTCTATGTGACTGGCATGGACTTCCATCTTGTCACATAGATCCATCTTGAGGGGGGATGTAGAGTTATAAATATGTTGCAGTGTATTGTATTGTACCACATATGATATATCTTTGCGGTGTATTGTACCATAGGCTTATGTTAGTTTGTTACGATTAGTTACATCAGGGTGTGTAATGTACACCCTCTATATAAGCACATTGTACAAAGTGTAAGATATTTAATTTTTGATCAATACAATCTGTATGTATTTAATTTTTTTATCAATAGAATCTGTATGTTTTTATCTCTCTGTTTGTTCAAACAACATTCACTAAAAAAAAAACAAATCGAAACGGAATTAGAAACGGAAATAAGTTCCGTTTCTAAATCAGAAACGGAATTAGAAACGGAATTAAGTACGGAAACATTCAGAGACGGAATTGAGACGGATCAGAGACGGAATTAGAGACGGAATTAGAGACGGAATTTAATTTCGTCTCTAAAAAATGGCGCCAACATTCCCACCAAAACCTTTTTTTTTTCAATCGTCCATTACGTCTCGAGATTCGTGAGTGCTTTGATCTCGATACAAAAAGGGAACCAAACCCTCATCGCTCTCTCTCTCTCGACAAACCTCTCTCCCTCACCTCACCGCGCTCTCTCTCTCGACAAACCTCACCGTCACCGCTCTCTCTCACCGTCACCGCTCTCTCTCTCTCTCTCTCGTCACCGCTCTCTCCTCTCTCTCTCGTCACCGCTCTCTCTCTCTCTCACCGTCGCCGCTCTCTGCTCTCTCTCTCTCTCGCAGCTCTCTGCTCTCACTCTCTCCGTCTCAAATTCCTCTCTTCGTCCAGGGATTCAGTTTCCGATTCGTCTCGAACCTTCGCGTTGATGAAATTTCTGGTAAGCATCTTCAATCGATGCTTCTATTGAGATTGCTGTCGATGCCCTAGCTAGTTGTTTGTGCCTTTTTTTAGGGTTTCAATTTCTAGCGTTTCCGATCGTCTGTGTTGTTTGATTTTTCATGCGATTAGGTTGTTTGGATAGATGTTAGGTTGAATGTCGAACCTTGAAATTTGTTAGAGGTTTTGTTGATGCTGGGGTTTTGGTGATGCTGGGGTTTGTACAAACATTGGTCTTAGTTCGGATTCCACATCGATCCTTATTAGCGCTGTTACGACCTTGTTGATGCTTCCCTAGCTATTGCAATAAGACTCGCAATTTTGTCCAAAATCTTTCAACATGTTCATTCTATGCTATACCATATATTCAAGATGATCTTAATTTTGGCCTTATGCCTGAACTATTTTCTTTTTATGATGCCAAGCTATCAGTTCTGGCTGGAGATTTTCTGCTCTCTAGAGCTTGTGTAGCACTTGCTTCATTGAGAAACACTGAGGTATATATTCATCTTATAGTTTTCCAGTTACTTCATTTACTTTTATAGTTATTCACTTGAACAAGATCCTTTTCTTTTTAAATGCCAGGGTGTATTGGCTAGGTACTTGTTTTATTGTAGTGATGAATTCTGTCATGTATATGGTATTACTGCTACAGTGCTGCTCGGCAGTGAACCTTCTTGAGTTATATAATCTGTCTGTAGGCTTTTTGTATTGCTTATGTTGTTTTTTCTTATTGTCTGTTGTTTTAGATTTACTAGGTGTATCAATGAACATTTGCATCTACAGGTCGTGAGCTTACTTGCAAAAGTTGTGGAGCATCTTGTAACAGGTGAAACCATGCAAATGACAAGCACTTCTGAGCAGCGGTGTAGGTAGGAACTTTTCTCTTTTTGTTCCATGCTAGACCTGTTCTAGTGCAGTTTTTGCTAGGTCTCAACTCTCAAATGAGAAACTGTTCTGTTTCTAAAAGATTTATATTAACTGAGAAGTCTCAATGCTTGCTTATGATTATGGGAAGAATCTGGTTTGTAACTTCGTACCTTAGTTTCAAGTTTCATTTTATGTTGGTTACTGAGTCATGAAAATATAAGTTGCCTAGAATAAATAAATTCATGGGACTGGCGCACATTATGAAGACCCATTAACATGGAGTTCTTTGCATAATTGGGTATTTTCATGCTTTCAGGGATTGGCATATCAGCTCATTGACGACGTGCTGGATTTCACAGGGACAACAGCTTCCCTCGGAAAGCCTTCCTTGTTGGATATACGCCATGTAATGTTGCCTTACTTTATTAATCATATTTTAAAAAGAGAGCTAGTTGTGGAGTCACGGGTTCAAAAAAGGTTAAAATTGGAGTACAAGTAAATGGTTCGGCTGAGTGTCTTTGAGGCAGAAACTTGAAACAAATTGTTGTGCTTAGTTCCTTTGATTGCATAGAATTTGAGACCTTAACTTATTTATTTATGTACTTTTACCGGATAACTTTAACAATAATCTCAGTGATAGCGAGTTGACCAACACTTCCTGTTTTGTTTTACACCAATTCTTTTCTAATCATACTCCCTTCTTACAAGCTTCTTCTTTTGAGTTGCTTGTTCAAAACAAATTCCTGCCGCGAAAATCTGAACTGTGCTCGAGAGTTTTTATTTTGTGTAGCTTCTTCTTCTTTGCAGATTAAGTTGGTAGAGGTGGAGAAGTTTTCAATCCAGGAAAATCTGAACTGTGCTCGAGAGTTAGCTGCAAGTCATGGAATATATGGGGAGAAGCACGAACAGGTATTATATTTATATGATTTCCATCATTTCCTTAAGCTTCCTCTTCTTCTTGTTTATGTAATTGTTTGGTAGTTGGGTTTTAGACTCTTCATTTGATTAGTTCTTCTTCAATTGTAAGTTGGTAACCAGTCACCTGTTTCAACAATTATTCTCTTCAGTATTATTTGTGCAGGCACGAACGTTTACTATGTCTCATGCTAATAGGCAGTTGTGCAAACAGACTTTTGATTTTTGGTTTGCAGTTCTCCTTGATTGTTGGTAGCCAGGCTATTTGGAAATTGAAGAATTCATGTATGAGTTAAATTGTGCTATATTTTATTAATGTCTTTTTACTCTTTCAGTTGGGTATTTTTTTTATCACACTATCATAGTTGTTTTGGGCTGTGTCTGCAATGCTACAACAACATAATATTTGAGATGGTACGTATTTCACTTCCTGTAATTAATAAGGGTGCGTGTGAGAAGAATCGGGTTAGACAGACTTGTCTTGACCGTCAATAGACTTTAGGGAACAACCGATTACTTCGGCTTGCTTTCCAAGGTTTAATTTTGATTTTATTTGTATTTCTTTTTTATTTGAAGGTAAATAAATTCTGTCATAGAAAGATGTCTATTATGAAACGAATGCAGCAAGCACCAAAGAGGCACTTCTAGGCTTCTTAAAGACCTTGGGTGAAAGAAGGAATAAAAAAAAGGTAAAGTTTTGAGCTCATGTCTGCATTATGTCAATCCTTTAATTTATAATGCCATTTGAAATTGTTGTCCTTCAAGTGGGAAACTATATTCCAATTTCGCCAGTACGGGATGATGTAGCGGCTGCATACAAGAAGGGAATGGAATGGAAAGCCAGTAAAATGCTTCTCCCATACAAGCAACTTTGTAGTGAGAAAAAGGTAAAGTTTTCTATGTTAACCTTCAAGCCTATTAAAAAAAGCATATTATGAAAGAGAAAAAAAAGAAAAGAAAAAAAATGAACTCACTCTAATGCGATACATGAAGGTGGAAGCGAGAGATTGTACAAATTGAAGCGAGATGATGTACCAGTTGCAATATCTAATGAAGTGTCTAAGTCCCAAATCAGCATGCTTGTTGATTGGAGCTTCGTCGGGTGGCGTTTCACAAGGTAAGAGTAAGAGATATGATATCGGTTAACGAGTTTGATCTATTTGCATAGTTCCATTACTCCGATTAATTGGATAGAATAGCAATGTGGATTTACCATTTAGTTCTCTTTCCTTCGTTTCATCTCATGGTTTTTACATGCGTTGGACCTTATATGCCCTCATATTTGTTCCTTGTTTCCAATTGTTCCTAGTTCTATTTGAGGTTTTAAACCACATCTTGTGAAAACAAGGTCTCTAGTGATACATCGACATCCATGGTTTTGGTTGTGATTTCTAAAAGTTGTAAACAAGTCTTAATTTTATTTTATTTTTATAAGAATAAACTAGTCGACTCTAATTAATTAATTTGCAATTTAGGTTTTATTTTCTTTGTTGTCGAGCATAAATATTTTTCTTTTAATTTTAATTCTTAAACGTAATCATGCATGATAGCTTGTGTATGTTGCAGTCTTAAATATTGATCATGAAACATCAAGATTATATATATAAGCATCACAAACCATTGCTATGTTATAGTTTGGAGCGAGAGATAATTTGCTAAATAACACCATGTTCTTTACGGATAATGATGAATATCTTTTTCTTTATTACTTTATTTATCTTTGTGTTTATATTCCATAATATTGTTTATATTCCTATTATTGTTTGTATAATTTAGTGATTTTTTTCTTTTTGATCTTTTTTCAGGTGTTTTGTACGAAGTCAAGTATTATTTGAAGCACAATCAACTTTATATAATCTCGGAACACTTCATTTTTTTTTTTTTTTTTCATTTAGAACAATTTTTGCTTTTACTTTTGTAGAAAGATACGATATAGAAACTTTTTAGATTGTTTTTGTTGTTTCGTGTACAGTACATTGAGAAAAGATAATGTTAAGGATATGTTAAGTTTATATAAATTGTGTAATATCAATATATTATTTAGCTATGATTTTTATTATATATTGGCAGGTTAAATGTGCTTGGATTGAGACCTATATATGTAAGACTGTAAAAACTAAACAAAAATGAAAATTAGAGACGGAAATAGCAACGGAATCTTTGGATTCCGTTGCTATTTCCGTCTCTAATTTTCGTTTATGTTAGATACATAAATCAGAAACGGATCAAATTCCGTCTCTGATCCGTCTCGATTAGCAACGGATCAGAGACGGAAATAATCAGAAACGGAATTAATTCCGTCTCTAATCAGAAACGGAATTAGAGACGGAATAAATTCCGTTTCTGATCAGAAACGGACGTTTTTAGAGACGGAATTGATTCCGTCTGTTCGTTCATTCGATCGCAATTAGAGACGGAAAACAACAACAACAACAACAACAACAACAACAACATCTTCTGCTGCTATTATATTGCTTGCATAAAATAGAAAACTTTGAAAACAAGAATCTAACTCTCAAGACAACGAAAATCTCCAACACTCACAATGAAGGGGAAAAAAGGTTTAGCGAAGGATTTAAGGGTGCGGTATATAAGAATATGTGCATGCATGGTCTATATATCTGCGCATGAGATGTGTCCGAATTGGATCACCATATTAGCAATATGGATCACTTATTCGCTACCCAATGCAACGTTTGTGCTTATCTTGCGTGGTCACTAATTAATTGTCACGCAAGTTATTTAGTATTACTTGCTATTTTAGATAATTAGATGTGTATTATCGGTGTTTTTGAAAAAATAAGGTGGCTTTACATTTTTATTCACCAAATAGTGGGGCTTACTTTAAAATTCCAAAACTAATGTATAACTCATTTTCAAAAGGAGCTATTGATGATGAGGTGGCATGCACCGTTGGTGAGGTGGAAGGCGCTTGTGTGAATAGCTCATTTTGAAAAAGAGCTATCTATACAAAATACTAAACTCTATGAATGACTCCTTTTGAAAATGAGCTATTTGTTCAACTCAAATATCGCACATCGAGGTGGAGAACCTATGCAAACGACACGTGCATATCGAGATGGACAACCCGCGTCACTCGCGTATCTCGAGGTAGACAACCCATATAAACGACACGCACGCATATCGACGTGGACAATCCATGCAAACGTCACGCATGTATGTTGAGGTGGAGAATTCATGCAAATGTCAGGCACGTCTGTCGAGGTGGGCGACCCATGCAACCTCGTGCAACTCATGCAACCTGTTGCAATCCATGCAAACCTCACACACGTATCTCGAGGTGGATAACTCATACAACCTCGCCTAATCCATGCAAAGGTCACGCACGTATTTCGAGGTGGACACCGCATATAACCTCGTAAAATCCAAGTAAATCATGCAAACGACTCGCACATGTCTCGAGGTGGTAAAGCCAATGCAAACGTCACACACGTATCTCGTGGTTGACAACACATGGCACGCACGTATGTCGAGGTGGGCGAGCCATGCATCTTCGTGCAAACCATTCAATCGTCACACACATATCTCGAGGTGTGGACAACTCATGCAACCTCGTGCAATCCATGCAAACCATGCGAATGTGAAACACATATTTCGAGGTAGACAACCCATCCAACATGCTGCGGTCCATGCAAAACATCCAAATGTCATGTACGTAACTCGGGGTGGATAACTAATGCAAACGACAGACACATATCTCGAGGTGGATAATCCATACAAACGTCATGCACATATCTCGAGGGGACAACCCATGCATATGCACTACAGACCATGCACCCAATGCAAACGTCGCGCACGTATCGCGAGGCGGACAACCCGTGCAACCCATAGTAACCATGCAACTCATCCTTTAAACTTTTGTCTTTCACACGTGGACATCCCACGTGTACCTACTAAGTTAAAAGGAAAATTTTATAGGACCGCAATTAGGTCATCTATGCTCTATGGAAGTGAATGTTGGGCGGTAAAGCAACAACAATTACATAAAATGAACGTAGCAGAAATGAGGATGCTTAGGTGGATGTGTGGTAAAACTCGTAAAGATAGAATAAGAAATATAGAAATTCAAAGACAAATAGGAGTAGCACCAATTGATACAAAGGTTAGGGAATGACGGTTGCGGTGGTTTGGTCACCTGCAAAGACGGCCTACAAATGCCCCAACTAGAAAACTTGACTCAATATAAACTGTAGAAATTCGACGAGGTAGGGGCAAATCAAAGTTAACATGGGATGCATTAATTAGGAGGGATTTGAATGGTTTCAGAAGCTCACCATCAATTGCACTTAATCGAGCACAATGGAAAAGTTTGATCCATGTAGCCGACCCCAGTTAATTCGGGACTGAAGCTATGTTGTTGTTGTTGTATCTGGTAAAGGTTTTGGTACGTATGTTAGAGTTAGAATAAAGCTATGTTGTTAAAGACAATATAAATGTTTCAATGATGCCTTAAAACATGGTAACTGGGTAGGTAATAAATGCTGGTTCTTAATGTAATAGTATGATGGTCAATGGTGTACTGATTTACAGGGGTAAAAACTAGATTTACATGAGACTCCTATCATCTTTAGAAGGTGCAGAGGAATCCAAGGAAATACCAAAATTCAAGAAGCAAGTAATAGTTGTAACTTTCAACTGTATATAACTAGCCATGGGATTTGAGAATAATAATATAAGCATATTAAAAGACATTTGAAGATATATAGCCTAATATATAGAGGTTGAAATGATTAATCAAGAGGTCTTGACATGAAAAACTAATATAATAACTTGACATATCAAATTTACCTTTGAAAAGCTTTAAGTTCTCAAATTAAACTCAAATAGTTAGATGCTGGTGTATGTTAATTAACTTAGAAGTACCCTCAAGTTTCTTTGTGTTTACCTATCATTTGTGTGAGGATGCATATCTTGAATGGTATTTCTAAAACCATGCGAGTGAATCATAACTTTCTTTCCTTGGCAGAACAAATCTGATGGCACTTTGATGGATTTAGATGTCTTTTGGATGCAGATTTGGACGTTCAGTTTGATTCCCTAAGTGAGAAGCTTTTTTTGGTATGCACCTATCAATACCAGCTTCAATTGGAAAAACCCAATGGTGATGTTCCTTCATACATGAGTGGCATGTTTCAAGCTGACGAGGGCACTAAGCTGCAAAGAGAACTCCAAATGCTGGAGAAGCAATCCATTTTAAGCAATATGTGTGCAGAATCTGTTAATGAGGCGGTACATCTATTGCAAGAGAATTTCCCGCCCGACATGTTCCAAGGTAGGTATTTACAGACTTTTGTGTCCCTTTCTTTTTCTGTTTGCTAACAAATTCTTTTAGAAAATTTACTTATGCCAGAAAAAAACTTGTGGTTCAAAATGATCTCAAATGCGAGCATCCTATGCCGCACCTCAAGCATGTTGTAGACATTGATGCTTTGTTTTATAATTGTGAATTTGCAACATGTATTTTATATGGCTGATTGAATAATATCTTCTTAAAAAATATTTTCCTTCCAAATGTTTAAGCGAAGTTATTGTTAATTTATCGTTTAAACTTGTAGAGATGGACATGACAACGACCGAACTGCATGAAAAAATATAGAATCTTAGGGTTAAAAGAACTTAAGAAATTCGACGAGACAAAATAGGGAGAACGCATGATCTGAATGAGCACACCTTCATGATTAGAAAATGGTATTTTGAGCCATGACATGTCCTTTTACCTTTCGAACATGCACTCATAATGAGGGGAATGCAGTTTGCATGCATTAACATTTTCTTTTCTTATTGTAGGATTTTCTCGTACCGATTTGAAAGATGTCGTTCTAGATTTTGTACCTGAAATGAAGAGCATCCGAATGGCGATCACTTGACTAGTTGATTATGATTAGCTAGCTTGGTACGACAGTGCGATACTTAAATAAAATTAAATCTGGACATTTGATGTTGTTTCATGTATACATCTTGATTGCAGTGCGCATATTTTATAATTAAGTTATTACAGTTCTTTCACCTCCGTCGAAACATTAGTATGCATATTATCAGTGAAAAGAACCAATTGCGATTGGAACTGAACATGCATAGGAGAAGACCCCCTTATTTAACCAAATTGAAATTACGTACCGGGGAAGTAAATCAATAATAGGAAAAAGGCATTGTTTATCTTTGACACTTGATGAGGTGATTTTAGAAATTACATGAGGGATGAACAACACTTGTGTACATTGTTTTAGCATTGTTGTTAGGGTTTCAAACAACATCAAGCTTGTGTACATTAATTCGATAGAGGACATAATGCTTTTGCTTTAAGGAAGCTTCTTTAAGCTAGTATATTATTATTTGTATTCTTTCTGAAAAAAAAAATCGAGCACAATGGAAGATTTGACTTGATTCATGTAGTCGACCATAATTAAATTGAGACTACGGTGTTGTTGTAGTTGTTCAAAACTAGTCATGCAGAACAAGGCCTATTTAGATGTCAATAACACTTTATCTTTTAATCTTTAGTTGTATTTTTCACTAGTTTTCATGGATGACACTGACATCCGATCACAAGAAATTAAAAGAATTATGCAAAGATCATCAAGAAATTTCCCTTGTCTCGGGCTGCATCGCTCCCCGTATGGGACTCGGTGCGTTTGGTGCTGGATGACACATGCGTAAACAAAAAAATCTATCAAGAAATATTAAAATTTATCATGGTTCAGCATTGTATTGCCGTATGTTCATGATTAATTAATGGAAAACACCATGCAATCTCAATTACTATTCATCAATCATCACCATGATGGTCTTCTATTCATAATGACATAAGAGAACAAATTGTTGGTAACTGCTTTGATTCAAAATACAATATTGTCATTATAATAAAACTGTAATTACAGTTAAGTTTGCATTCTCTTTTTCTTTTATGAGAGAAGCATGTGTTTACAATTTCGTTCACAAAGAAAACTGAAACATATTGATGAGAATCGATCTCCTTCACAGTACATTAAAACGACACATAGGGCAGGTACTGCGGCCAGAATTAATCCACCCGTAGATGCATCTATCGTGAAATCTGTGGCCGCACTCCGTCTGGATATCCAAGTCAATGCTCTCGTCGAAGGCATCTAGGCATATCACACACACATCTTCTTCTCCGCCGCAGTTGGTGGCCTTCTTCATGTGCTCTATCATGCAATGGAACACGGGATCTGCAGTTATCTCGGAAAAGACTGAATTGGAAGCGTCCAAGACTCGAAACTTGAAGTCGGCCGCCTTGTGCCTCAACGAAGGATGATCACGGCTGTTGGCGAGGATGTAATTGCTGGTCTCCTTCATGTCATCCAAATCCATGTACATGGATAGCATGCACTGCTGAAAATTGAGGTTGCTGTTCTGCATCAGTACCTTCTGCCTTGTAATTATATCAAGCGATTCAAACATGCTCTCCATTGTCGCCAACTCTGTCGCCATCTTCGAAAACTTATCTTCGGATGCCATTGTATATTATTTCTTGCAGAAGAAACAAGAACGTACTAATATCTCCTCAATGGCAGAAAATCAAGAAAACTAGTTATTATCACTTCACAACAGAAAAAAAAGTTTAACAATGTGATGAGGTTGCAATATTTATTAGGAAAGGTATGGTCGGTGACGAATTGATGAATCACTTATCACTTATGATATGTATGATGAGTTGGCGATTAATTTAGATAGGTATTATCTTAATTAATTTGATCAGATTGAGATATAAGTTTTAAAATTCAAATGCAACCGCGCCACTGATTTGTTCTTCCTTACAGGTAACTTCATTTATTTGAGCCTTCATTTCTAATCCTTTCGTTCAATTCTCTTTAATTAATTCAATTCCCCGTCGAGTCTTTTGATTTCTTCGACATTTTTAACGATGACCTCAACTCGTTCGATGAAATGCCTGATTGAATTAAAGTGGCATTTCTGTAAATAGAGCTTCTGTGATTGTTCCTAGTCGACGCATTTGATGGAAATGGAGGGAATGCATTGTTTATATGCGAGCATTTATGGCCAGTAACAGATGTTTAGTGCTTCTTTGTTTTTGAAAAATTATATGCCTGATGAGTTGTGTGGTCGTGGAATGGAAATCAATCTACTATTTCTTAGTCCTCTCTATTCTTAAGCATATAGCAAGTCACATATATATAAACAATTGGCCACATTATTTTTAAACCTAGATCATGATCCCAATGCATATTTTTCTCTACTACTATAAATAGAGATAGCTAGCTAGAACATGTATTTCACATAGTCCTTTACGCTCTTTCGATCTAAGTACTATAAAGTGGGGTCCTTCTGTCCATGGCATCATATGATCCACAAGCAAGTGATATCGATATGATTGTTCATTGCTTAGTCACCAAGGGGTGTCTAAGCATCGGAAAAACCAAAGCTACTCTCCTAGGTTGTGATGGTCCTAATTAAACAGGTTGCTAACTCTACCTCGGCTTCCATTGTCTTCTTGATTAAAGAGGTAGGATGATGATGGATTCTTACTCGCCCAGACACTTGTTTCGTAAGAAAACTCATTTATCGGTCCTACGAGGCATGAAACGATTGCAAATGACTAAGCCAACTACTTTTTTTTTTTTTTTGTTGATAAGAAGACTTAATCAGGAATTGATTAGCAAGCAAGCAGAGATCAGATAGGGCCATGCTTTGCTCGTGAACAAGGGGACTCAAAGGACTACTTTATTCTAAGACCGACAAGTAATGTCATTGAACTTGATATTCCTTACTGATCTCTGAGGTACTATAGAACTACAATGGTTGAAGATCATTGGAGTGACTATTGGTTAGGAAAACAAGGACTTACATATGGACACCAAATGCAAAATTGGATTTTCAATATAAGGTTTACTACTTGGTATGTGAATTTAAAGTTAAGAAGGGGTTGTGCAGGCAAAGCTGCCAAACTGAAGATGTCGTGATTGATTGAGTACGAGTGTCTCGGACCTTGGTTTAACAATAACTGAAATCGAAGAATAATAGGAGAGCGATAGAGAAATGTACCTGGAGCAATATAACCATATGAACCAGCAATTGTTGACATGCATTCAGATGTACCGGTATCTTGTAAGAATTTTGTGAGTCCAAAATCCACGGCATGAGCTTCGAAGTCAGAGTTCAGCAATATATTGTTTGATTTCACATCACGGTGAACTATCAATGGGGAGCATGGTGCAGGTAGCAGAGGCCTTTTGCAGCTTCCATTAAGCAGACTCTAAACTTTATCTGTTTCATGCATCATTAAGCTTGATAAATCCCCTTTTCTCTGTGGGGTGTGTGTGTGTGTGCACATATGTATTGTAACAGCCCCAAATTTTTAACTGTATTTATGTCTTTACACAAGCTCAACGCTCGTACTGTGGGACCCACACCGTAATATGTCTGTTTACCAAGGCAAGGGCCTAGGTACATTTTATATTTGTGGTAATGTATGCCTAGTGTATTGTAGTTGTGTAGACTATTAAGTTAATTTTCTAGGTGTGTAGGTATCGAGACAAGCGAGGACGTACCTCGAGTCCCGTGTCGACGTGGGACCGAGGTAGCGGCATATTGGGGTACGTTTAACTTATTTGAATTAAATGTGACTTTATTTGGTAATGTGTGGTTGCAATGTGGCCACATGAATATTTAATGAATAAATGGGCCTATAGTTAGGAAAATAAAGTATGAAGCATAGGATGTGCATCGAGACACGCGTTAACCCATCATGAGGCAAGGTGTCACATTTTTGAGTCACTCACAAGTGACTTGGGGGACAAGTGGGGCAATGTGCTCCATGTGATGAGCCTCGAGATACGTGTGCACATCAAAATCAAAGGCTAGCATTTAAACCACATTTTGTATATAATGTACACCCCAATTGGGATTCTTATCCTCACCACCACTACCAAACACACTGTAATTCGGGAGAGAAGAGAGGAAGAAGAAGACTCACTGGAGGAGGAGAAGGAGAAGGAGAGAACCCGAGACAAATTTAAGGTAAGTTCGAATATTTGGAATTTCGGACGAGCATTTTACGGAGGTTTTACCTCGAAAAGTGCGAAATGGGCCGATTGGCCGAAAATAAATAAATTTTTTTGAAAAATTTGTTTCGACTTCGATTTAGCATAAAGTTCTACATTATTAAATGTTAGAGAACTAAGGGGAGAACTCATGCGTTTGGGCACGCATTTCGAATTGTCGAGGGATCGGATAGACTAGGACAAGCGTGTGAATTGTAAGTACGACTGTGAGAATTTTATATTTCATTTCATTCATCTTTATTGATTTATTGGTCTATTGGTAGACATTACTACTTGAACTCGCACATCAGGTTGTTCTTGTATCTATTCAAGGATGAATATTGTGACATGATGCCTTGTGAATTGTTTCGTTGCCTCTTATTCCTACGCTTGATGTCATTCTTGAACAAAATTGATAAAAACATGCTAATGGAATAATGTGGATTTAAGTAGACTTGTATTCGATTTTCTTTGGGCTTTGTAGCCTAACTTATCTTGGTATCCTAGAATTTTGGAATTATTTGTCTTTGAAATTAAAGTAGGGATTATCTAGTGTCCATTGCACAAGAGATGCGCGGTTCACGGGGACATGGGTCTACCTGGGGTGTCGGCACTCACCACTACAATTGCGTGGCACACGAGTTATGGGACTCGGGGGGCGGTCGGCAAGCATGAGATTGATGTTGTAAAGCTTAGAGCGCAGCTCAGCTATTTATGTGAGATATGTTGAGTGCAGCTCCATATAGTAGTGGGAAAAGGTAGGTGATAGGTCTCACCGCCGACCGGACGTAGATCATCTCGACTTAGCCTGTGTCTGTTTCTACATCTTTAACTGTGGTATTTACTTGCATTACTTGTTTCAACAATTTGTTTCGCTACTTTATGCTTTTAAATACCGTTCGTTTATTTTGGAAATGTAACATAGAATTCTCCAGTTAGTACTTAAATATCACTATACTCACTGTCTAGTTTGTGACGGTGGGTGTAGGTTCGCCGAGCAACAACAGACCGGGGAAGGAGAAGATCGGCGACTTCCACTGAGCAGTTCGGCGACTCTCCTCACTCATTTTGTATGTCTCGAATTTTGTTGTATTATTATTGTTTATGTCATTTTGGGTTGTACATTGGGTTGAGTGAATAATGTCCTATATATACGGGCTTGTGATGTTGTCTTTTCTTGGTTTTCCACACTTAGGAATTTTTGGAGAATGAATGCTTTCGTTTAATGATAATCGAATTGGAATTTCCTTTAAATTGGATAATATATCAATACATGGATTTGGAGAAATATAGAGACAAAAAGCTGACTAATACGTAATTAAGTCTTATGTGATTTGGATTAAGGTTTGATTACGGGATTAGGCCGGGCGGTGCCCTGTTTAGTAGTTGGGGTCGTCACATGTATGTAATGTGTCGCTTCCACGGTGATTACTAGAATACTATCCTATGGAATTTTGTTTATGGTCATTAAATTAAGATTTAATATATGCTTGTCTTGTGTGTTTTAGTGATAGTTGTATGCATATATTGTTCTAGTGACAAAGTTCTTTTCCTAGCGTTTGCTTACTGTACTTTTACCTACTACATGCATCAAGCTTCTTGTTCCTATTTTGCAGTGTTCAAGATATTATCAGTAAAATTCTTACTTGGTACGAAGCTTCTTTCGTGACTAAGAAGTTGTTTTCGTTCTTTATAATTACATTATAGGATTTCCAACCATTACATTGTCACTTTGGTCTTGGTCCCTCTTGTTTAAGTAAACTAATGCGTATTGTGGGTTTTGGGCTTCATCAATTATCAACCTACCATTAGTATCCCTAAATTGAGATATTTATTTGAATTTTAGTAAGGAACAAGTTTCTAACTACTAGTTGGAACTCTCTCACGACCATTATGCTTTCTACATCTCCATTGTGGTTTCAATTATAGGAATGGTCAAGGTGGGTAGGCTACATGCAAGTGTATCTTTGATTAGGTAACAAAGAAGTGACAATTTTATCTTCATCTATCTCGTTAAAGGTTTTGGTACGCTAGAGTTAGAATACCGTTATGCTATTACAGGCAATATAAATGTTTCAAGGACATTTGAAAAATGCTTACTCAAAGCAAATCGTATGCTTTGGTTATTAATGTAAGAGTATGATTGTCAATAGCTTAGTAAGAAAAGGAAGGACAATACTAGTTGTACGCTTGTACTATCAGGTTTTTAGTACCATGTTTAGCTCCCGCATGATTTTTTTCACTAATACCTTGTTTTGCTTCCACAAGATTCATTTGTTGACTTAATACTAAGATTCTAAAAAACATATGGTTATTTCATTTTTTTGTATTTGTTGACCCCTATGGCTATTGTTGTAGAGGATTTCCTCGATTAGCAGTGTGATTCAAGAAGTGTTGGACATGCGACTTGATATGTGGGAGTACTGTCTCCATAGCCGTTTTGTCGTTCCTGAAGGGTTCTCACTGCCTAAAGCTGTAAGTTGAATTCTTAATTTTGGGTCAAACATATACCTTCGTGCTTTGTTTTGTTTGAATGATCCATGTAGTGATGCATGTTTAATAAATGAGCCTAATCTTGTTTTTCTATGTATCAAATATCATTTGGTTCTCACTTCTCAAGATCGGTTGACGATTCAATCATTCATCATTTACGGCTGTGGATTTTAATAATGTTGTACTGCTTTGTCATTTGCAACTTAATGGTATGTTTTTTTTTTTTTTTTTTTTTGCCAAACTTAAGGCTATGTTTGATAGCATGGAAAGAACATAATCAGGTGAATTGAACGGTGTTTCATAACTTGTAACTACCTAAATAGAACTTTCCAATAGTTAGATTTTCTCTCCCATAAATGGAAGAAGCTTTGCACAGAGAAATGGAAAGAACATACTCAGGTGAAGAAACCTCGCACATTCATGCCCGATCCGCTTGCAAAAACAGGAAAAGCTATAAGGGTTGCTCGCTACTTAAATGCATACTCTGTAAGTGCTTCCACAGCTACACAAAAAGAAGAAATAAACTGATCAATACCATCCAAAGAAACCAGATCCTTAGGCTTCACCAATCTCGCACGTCATTCCCCTTTCTCTCTCTCTCTTGCTGATGGTTAATAACATCTCTCGTTCCAATCATTTCTCATCATTGTGGTGCTCTCTGTGTGTGGATCATTTTGCTTTGTTCCTGTAGCAATTAATGTTCATATTTTTAAGAACCAATGACTTGGTTGAAGACGAAAAGGCGATTTACAGTAGCTTATTAGATAAATTATAGATTATAACAATGTTTTGCTTTGTTACTCATTACTACATGAACACAAAATTAAGAATATGTGCAGAAATTTTTACTATCGATTATCCTGAAACACCACCAAGATCTTTTTATCAGATTATAATTGTAATATAACCATTATAGCATGCGAAATGGAGCTATTACCATAAGGTTGACCGAAGTTAACTTGAGATGGATTAATTAGGAGGATTTAAATGGTTTGAAAAGCTCACCATCAATTGCACTAAATCGAGCGCAATGGAAAAGTTTTATCCATGCAGCCGACTCCAACTAATTCGAGATTGAGGTTGTGCTATTATTGTTGTTTTCTCTTTCTATAGGCGAGTTGTTTGTATCGCAGACTTCGAAATTACTTGCGGTACTGAATTCTAATTTCTCAGTGATTCTTTTTTGGTTCTATCCTGATCTACATGCCTGCATACAAACATACATACATACATATATATATATATATATACATACATACATACATATATATATGTATATTTGCATGGTATATTGATTTTTCAGTGCTTTTAGGTGGAAAACTACTGCAATGTGGCTTAAGAATTGGTTGGCTTTTTGATTCGTGGCCGCGTAACTTAATTGATTTTTGCGCTGTTTAAATAGACTTGGTATTGTTCGTCGAATTTTTTGATGCACACCTTAGATTCATTTCAAAGGCTTTTATTTAATCAACTAAATTTATGATTTTGATGCACACCTTAGATTCATTTCAAAGGCTTTTTTTTCCTTTTCTTAAAAATCCTCTAAATTGCCAGTTCTTGACGACATTGTGAATTTGCGATTTGACCAATTTCTTCCCCATTTTTCTTAAATGATAGTATTTTTTCCCTGCTAGTCAAGCCCTTCAAGGAAAACATTTACTCATGATTTTATGTTATTTTTAGTTTCAGTTTTTGCTCACTAATTATGTTAGAACTTTCGCAGCTTACCAAAAAAGTTTTCAAGGTTTAGGCGTAGAGATGGCAAGTAATACTAGTTATCTTCTACGTTACTTTCATAGCTTCAAATTAGTTCATCAGGGGACACCTGCATGTGAAGCTGACGGTGCCAAAGCATAACATGCAAAAATCTAGGGAGAAAACTGAGTTATTCCGTGGTGAATCTTATTCTAATTTGATAGACCATTCACCTTCACTGCGTATGGCAGATTTACGTCAATATTTAATGAACAAGGAACATAAAAGCAGTGATATACCATCAACGCCTTGCACGAACCAAGTGATGGGACTCAAGAGCAGCTTAAATAATTTCAATTTTCAGTTTCTGTAGATTCATCCTGTTCTAGCATTGAGCATTTTGACCAAGCCACCTTATTAGCCTACAATGTATCCTTTTTTTTTTTTGCTTTTAAATATATTTATTTGAGTTCTTTCCATCTCTTGAGCTTGGCAAATCTTTGTTATTTGTTTGAACATAGTATTGCTCAGAAACAACAGCATTGGCCACTGGTATCCTGACATTCTGTTGATATTTTGGTCAATTAGCATTGGACCTAAAGCAAATAATTGAAGACTGGAGTCTTTAAACCATTTGGTTACCTGTTTCCCATCCTTTGCGTGTGTTTCCTAGATGCTTTGCCTTAGAAGGTCCGTTGTTTTGGGGAAGTTTAATTCAATGTAAGAGTTCACAAAAAAAAAAAAAAAAAAAAAAAAAAAAATCGATGTAAGAAAGTTTGAAAATTTGACACCATAGAGAAGTATAAATAATAGCTTTGTCCAAGTGTTTGTGACATAAGTTTTTCAAGACTCATTCATGAAGCATACTATTTATGTTACTTTATGTTCTTTCTTTTCTCTTTTTATACTCAATCCTATGTTTTTTTCTTTCAATTATTATTATTTTTTTTAGTTTTGATAGTTTTTTATATCATTTTTCTTTCTTCTTTAGAGGTGTTTGTGACATAAGTTTTTCAAGACTCATGCATTGTCTATGATTTAGAGGTGTTTTCTTATAGGAATAATCAACACAAGCTACATTTCCATTTTCTTATAAATCAGAATTAAAATTAGAAAGTTATATTGTTTTGCCCAAACGCCAATGTAACTTTGCATAAGATTTCATTTACATCTAATTCCTAATTCATTGCTTACAAAATCTAATTAATTTAGAGAAGTTCTGAAATTTTTTGAAAATTGTCATATATATGGTTGTAGCCACTTTGTTAAGATCATATTTGAACTGCTAGTCCGCGACGCTATGTTTTTCTTGCTCGTTATAGGTCTAAATCATGCTTGGTAAATAGGAAATTGTGTTTGGGAAATGAAAAATGCTTATTGCCATGTGTTTCATAATGTGGAAATTTTAAAAACTCAAATTCACGCATTTGGTGCATTTTTGATAATTTGGGTTGCTTGTGGAGTTAGAAATCATAACCGATCCAATTCCGACAAGTGTAGTAATTCATATTCCTTTGACAAACCGAAGTATTTTAAATTTCCTTCAACTTTAATTCTCGTGCAATAATTTACCTTATGATTGAATTTCCATGTATTTAAATATCCATCTTATTTTGAAGCATAACAATGACACTCTTGGCAGAAACTTTGTCGGTTATTAGTAGTCTTATCAACACGTCTTCCTATTTAATTGCCTTTTTATAAGTTTTTTTTTGCCATATTTGTGGTATGCTTTACTTTATTTTGGAAAATTTTCTTTCTTCTTTTTTATGATCCTCAATGCCGGTGTTTTGACTTACGTATTTATTTTCTTCATGCTTAAACTAATATATGACAGGGAAACTTTTTCGTGTGATAGTTGATACACACAATTTCTTGTCATCGCCACACATGTAATTTGCAAATGATTCTTGATTCATTGCAGATGCAAGGTTTGACATTATTCGTAATTAGTCATCTTTTTGGTGGAACTAATGTAAGGTCCCTTCCAAAGAGACTTTTTGTTGGCCAAAAGAAGCCATTTAGTGCGCTTGAGGTTCCTTTGCCTATAGCATTGCCTATAGCAAGGTGAATTGACAGTTTCACTTTTTGTTTGACTGCAATTTGAGGATATGCTGTATTTCTAATTCTTGAGCCTTAAATTGATATATGGTTTGTTAATGTCACATTAAACATGTGGATATTTGGAGAATGATCACATGGATATAAGGTTGTTGAAGATGTTATACCTGAGAAGTTAGAGCTACGATAATTATATAAAGATTGGTTGATTGAAGTTGTTGAGTGTTGTGGCAACTGAACAACAACTATGTCTCTTACAATAGAAGGTTAATCTCGTCAGTCGCAGTATACTACATGTGAAGATAAAACTGAATTAGAGCGTTATGGTAATCGAACAACAACTCTCTATCTATTACAATGAAAGTAAATCTCATTAGTTGCAACAAAGTATATCCGAAGACAACCGAATTGGTTGAGATTGGCTTGTTTAATGTTGAAGCTTATCCGAAGGTGATCCGAGGGATCCAAACCAACTACAATGACATGCTATATAAATGATCAAAACACGAGAACTATTGATTAGGAGTTTGAAGTCTTGAGTATTTGATTTTTCTTGTAATTGTTTTTTCACCATTTCACTTTGAAATGTGTGATTACAAGTTCCGGATTTGTGTTCACTTTTATTTGTAATTCTGAGTTTCACCAAAGGGATCTTGGGTAGTCCAGTCGAGACACGCGCACGCGCATACACACACATACATTGTGGCGGCCCCAAACCCTGAGGCCACCATGGGACCCGCCATGTCGCATCACACGTTACCAAGCCCTGCCAAGTCATGACCTGCTTACCTATGACGTCTCGCGACCTAACTGATTGCTTACACTTTTTCAACTAACACTAGTTTAGCTAATTAATCTATATATAATTATTAATGATTTAATTAGCTAGTTAATTAATTTATCATGTTATATTACAATTTTATTGCAGAAGTCTTTAAGTAAATAAATTATGCAATATTTAACAATCCTAAGTAGTGAAAAGCTTGGCAAAAAGATACCATGTATATATCAAAGGTAAAATAAGTATAACAAAAGATCCATATACATGTATTCAATGTTCTACAGTCCCCAAAACCCAACGAAAAGTAAATACTTACATACTATAATCAAACACGAGCCGACATCACTATCTTAGAGGTAGTCGCCCAATACCTCCTTGCTCTTGCCCTTGCTAGTCGAAGGATCTACACTCGGTTACCTAACAAATACAGTGACGAGTCCAGTGAGTAAAATCCCAAGAGAAGCCTACACAATATTCATGAAATAAAACTGATAAACTACGAGACATGCGAATATGACCTCTGGCAACAGTAAGTCATACTCCTATGAGTGTAAGCATCATACGACAAACAAAAATATTATCGTTAAATAAACATCACATGCTAAATAAACAAGCTCAAAAATAAAGCATTAATAAATAAACAACCATATAATCACGATAAAACCCTGACCTAAACCAGCTAGTAATCAATAAAATAGGATATGAACCACATATATACTTACGGGTTTACAGTGACTAAACCCCAACTATGGTTAACGAGTGAACCTATCCAGACGCTATTTCAAGTCAAGGGAACACCTTAAATCCCTCCCGATTGTCGTAAATATATTCTATCGTCGTCAACACGAGCACTAAACAAGAGTAACCGTGCAAGCGATTTAGCGACAACCAATATATACGCAAATCGAAATAGGAGAGAAACCCCATGTGTGCCCACCAATAGTCACACATGTAACCCGATGTTGATAAAACAAAATAATGTATTATGTGAAGCATTCCAATGAGTTTACACACCTCAATACGGACTCCCGAATCCGACCCAACTAGCTCCTTGATACCTGAGCTACGATTCCTTAAGCCCATGAGTCCAATTTTACATATTTAGTATGTTTATAGGTTTTTGGGTATGTATTAGGTCAAAAATCACGAAAATAGCCCTTAAATTAAGTTTTCATCTGTCATTAGCGCGCTGGTCCGCTTTAGCGCGCATCGTTCTTCATTTTGAAAAATAGTTGATCACCCAGACTGGTTAGTACACTAGCCAGTCTGGTTAGCGCACTAACTGCGCTAGGTGACATAATTCTTAATTCGAAAATTCTGTCCCCAACACCCCAATTAGCTAACCAAACCTTACTAATCCATTCTCCACTTAAGGGACTCCAAAACATCATTCACATCAACAAAAACAACATTAATTGATCAAAATCCTCAAATTCACGCATACACTAGTTTGTTCCAATTTTTACCAAAACCCAATTTCTTTCAAAACCAGCTTGTAATTCTCAATGGAAATGTTCATCATACTTGTAATTCATAAAAAAATCATCAAAATCCAGTGACATATTCCTCAAACTCGAATTTCCATCAAAACATCAAATTTTAGCTCATTTCTATGTGTATGGTGGAGAAGATGATTAGCTTGTATTTGATATCCAAACTTGAATTTGTCTCAATTCTTGAGTTCCAGCCTCCAAATCCCTTCTTTTTCTATGATTTTCCAAAATTTGAAATGATTTTGGTTTGCATGGGCTGATCAACTCATTTATATATATTAAGGTGAGATTGATTTCTAGCCATTGATCTTAATGTATTTACTTAACCCGAGACTCATCTTATGGCCTACAACTTAACACTTATCCCATTAACTCTCCACTAACTCCCTCCTACTTACACCAATTTACAACTTCCTTGCTTGCTAGATGTGTCAAAGTGTATCTCTAGATCAATCTTATTGTTTCAAATTAATTTAACCAAACTATAGGCCTTATTTATTTTATCTAACTACATTAGCTTAGGCCCAGTCTAATACATATGATTGGTGTTCTTAGAAACTCTTACACTAGTGGTCCCTCTAATCCTCACCTACCGACACCTGATGCCCCTTGCCTCGATACGCCTTTCGAGGTAACTCCCCGTCACACAAACTCACCCAATAACAACATACACACATGCGCTGCAATATAATATCAATGATTTTTAAACACCACATAGAAACAACCATCTTCCATAAATAACATATTCTCTCGGTTCTTGTGTTTGAGTCAACTGAGTTATCCATGTAACGCCCGATTTACGACCGTTAATCCCTGAGATTAACGCTAATCCTAGTTTAATTAATTTGGGCTGTCATTTACACACACACACACACACACACACCATGGATTGGGTAGTCCTGTCAGGGCCCGTCTCACTAAGCCCTGATTTAGCCTAATTCCCTATAATTAGGCACATAATCCATTCAATTAACTTAACCTCAAAATAATTTTTAGTTCAATCCTCAATAATGCTCTAAAACTAAATTTATATCCTCAATGAAACTCAATTCATGATTTGTTTGATTGGAGCAAATTTGGAAATAATACGGATTGTTCTTTATATTTTTATAACAATTTCGCAAAGACTCCCCCAAAAGTTTTCGCGTAAAACCCACCTAATAGATAACGAGAATAGGGAAAAGCCTAGAAGGACTCACAACTCCCCGTAGTTCAAAATATATATCAATTTAAAACATTTAAACTAACTTAAAGTTTCTAAAACCTTATTTACAACTTTATAATCCCAAAATAAACCAAAGTTGAATCATAGACCTCTTAACTCACTTAAACTAATTTAGGAAACTTTCATAATCTATTTAAAATTATACTTTAAACTTAAAAGCAATCACGAAGATCTTCAATTCTTGTCCATTCTTCCTTGTCTTCCAAGAGAACTTGACATCATAAAAACAACTCGAGGATGTCGTAAGTAAACTCCTACACTCCTCTGTACTCTTGCAAATGTTAGTCCGAATACATGGAGACATGTAATTGTATTTCCAAATAAAAAGAAATTTGAATAACAATGTGAAACCCTTTTATTACTATTCAAGGTTGATAAACAAGTTGACTAATCCAAGAATAAACATAAAACAACAATAAAATCCCAATGCATACTACTCAAAAACTTGTGTGCTTTGAGTCTTCCGTGTGTTCCAAATTCAACCGGTCAGAAACCTAGCTTCGAGTCCCACCGTTTAGCCGTAGCACTAACAAGCTACCATCAGGAATGACATGAAAGCATGACTAAGAATGATGCGAAATGCAATGCGGACTAATCGCAAATGCAGGTATAAAGATAAAGTTTCATTAATAGTAAAGACCACTGTAGGGTTTACTTACAACCAACCAACTTGAAATTGATAGCGAAGCCTCACATAGCGTTTCCTCTATTTTCACATTCTTTAAACCTATTCCCCGAGCTTCGTTCAGACTGGTTTCGAAATCCTCGACGTTACCTAAAACTAATGAGAAACCCAGATAAGCTCCTATTTGAATTTCTTAAGTTTCGACCAATTTTCGAGTTATTTCAATATTCCAAAGTCCTAAAAGCCCGAAATCACTCCAAATCAACTCCTCGAATGTCTAGATCCCAATTTTGACTGCAAATTGTGATTTAGAATTAAAAATTAACCTTGACTAGACTTTAAAACAATTTTTCAAATTTCAGACTTTTTTTCGGGTATTGTAGCACGAGTTACGAGGAAAACTCGATATAAATCTTCGAGAACATTTCGGAATCCTCATTTTTCATAAAAATCCAATATTCCAATTTATTTGTCCAAAATATAATTTTTCTAATTTTTTTCTATTTTTTTTTGAAAATTTTCCAAAATTCAACCGTTTTCTTTTCTTTTATTTTTAATTGAGAAAGGGTGGTTTGACCACCTGAACTTGACCTGGTTTCTGTCCGTCTAGGGGATCAAACCTCCTCTCTTCCTCATCTCCACTTCATTTCAATAGAAAACAATCTTTTTTATTGTGGTTGGCCTCCCAACGCCAACCCCAAGTTAGATTTGGGCAGGGGAGACCTTTCCATCATTGTCAACAACAACAACACCAACATCAACAACACAACTGTTACAAAAATCAACAACCTAACAATAACCCATCAACACCAATCCACAAAATCACAACCACACAAGTCACCTTCATCGTCTTCGTCTCAAGATCTCAGCCTCTCTCTGTTTCTCCCTCTCTCGTTCTCTCTGTAAATCGTTATCTCTCTACTAATTTCAATTTCTCGATTTCACTATCTCCTTCTCGGTTAAAATACAGAGGAAGCAGTGGGTTTTTGTTTGAAGATAAATATGAGTTTTCCTCGAGATTTGCATCGAATGAACCTCGAGGCAGATCTGATGCTTCCTTTATATTTTGATCTTTTCTGGAGATAGGTGTTGCGCATCTTGAGATTGATCTTATGGCTATTAATAAGATCATCAACACCTAACCGATTTATAAAGATGAATTATCTTGATTGCCTCGAGATACGTATCACGTATGTCGAGGTAGGTCAAATGGCTTATAAATTCCATACAACCGCATTCATGCACCACTTGATTTTTCTTGAGATGGGGTTGTACGTATCTCGAGGCGTAGATAACCTCTCCACAACCATCAATCATCCACTATTCACCTTCTCGATGATCACGCTACACGTATTTTGAGGCGAATCCAATGCATACTTTTTAATTTAAATTAAACTATAGGATTCATATATATAAATATATACACACCTATGTATTTTCGCGGCTATATATTTGCCACACACGCCAATGACCATCCTCGAGCGTGCACACTATTGTACATCCCACGCATGTCGCCCTCAACCCCGTGTGTCACTAGGCGCCCAACAATTTATCAATTATTCTATTTAATTTCATTATTATCTCTTCAATTTATGTCCAAATTAAATTTCGAAAAATATGCAAATTTCACCAAAAAACGAGAAATATTCCTAACACGCTCCGAAACTCACGGACATCTCGTATACACTCACCTTGAGCCTATTTCGCGTCAAAATAGTGTATACTACATCAATTAGTCGCGCAACATACAAAAATAATAATTTGAACTTATGATCTCCAATCCGAAATGCGTGGGTCTCACCTTATATACTTAAGTCCTAATTTAAATCCAAAAATACTACTTAATTAGCCACTAATTAAGTTTATGAAATTCTCAGATTTCATAATTCTTCCCAACTAATTAAAAATTTGTCCTTGAAATTTAAACATACAGGTTAATTGATCCAAAAAAGATATAAGAAATTGAACCTTCATATATAACTCTTTTAATCCCTACCTGTACCAACTTTTTCGATGTTCAACCGTTAAATGGACCCAATTACTTTCTTTGTATTCAACAACTCAATGGTAGATGTCATAAATATTTCAACTTTTCATTTACAAATTCTTGATTCAATGAAGATTTATAATTGATACTTTGCAAATTCTGACATTTTTGTGAATTTCTGACGAGTTAAATAACCAACTTTGTGAAATATCTGATACATTTTACTTTACTACTCATTTTATGCCTTGAATTCCATTCAAGCATCTATACCTAGCAAGATCTTGTCTATCTTGCTTTTCAATTAAATCAGTTTCATTCCTAACTGAATATTATTCAACAAATCTTTGAAAATTCTTTCTCTATCCACCAAACTCTGGTATACTACTTAAGTTTACTTTTCTTAGCTGATCATCTTTTTATTTGAACCGTCGACCGATCAATTTTTAGAGTATCATCAATCTAATATTACACCGTGATGCGAATAATATTTGAGTACAACATTAGATACTAAGTAGAGCTGCGTGTCTATTTGATCCATCATCTTTCCAAAGTGTTTGTCAACGTAAATATAAAATTACATAATCATCCCATGACTATAGGTCTCTAATTACATATGTCATCCCATGATAAGAGATCTCGATTTACAATTTGATTAGAAAATTAAATCAGACACATTGTGCAATACTCACTCATTCTCTAAATGTCTACTCACAATATTATTTAGGTTGTGGACTAGAAAGCAATTATCAATTCCAACTCGTCAGCCAATTCATTTGACTTTTTTCTTTAACTGATTAGAAAATTCATGACTTTTATAACTTCGTCAAACATTCTCAATTCATGAGTTCACCAAGAACCTCATTCCATTCAATTACTATTTACCAAACTTCTTCCATTATCTGAATAGAGACAATTATCCTTAATTTGAGTAGATATACGTTTCTAAACAGAGATATTGACATATTTTATAATTATACTCTCATAATATAACTTTTAACTTGTATCATATACATATTTATAATATGTTATCTCTCTTTCATCCCTACTTAATTACAATAGAAGAATATTCAATTCTTCAAACATATGATCAAGTCAGATACACTGTCATCTATTCAACATTTTCAACCAACACAGATAATATTGACTAACTGAGTTGTAAGTCACACATCTCTTTTCAATTCATTTATATCTTCACCAACATACATATATCTTACATCATCTCCAATTTATAATAACTGATGCTTTAAACTTCACCACTGACTAATCAGGTGGTGTAACACTACAATTGAACCAATGTAGAACATATTCACTTATGTTAGTTGTATATTACTTTGGTTCAAAACTTTCAACATTTGGAGTTTGATTTCTCGTAAGATCCTTATGAAGATATATTAATTTTCATCAAACTTATAGTTTGACATCCTAAGTCTTACCAGGACTTGTTGACCTGAAATCCCCCTTTTCATAATAATGTGAGAATGTCTTAACCATTTAGTTGCCTATACTTCAGCTTCTAATTGACTTCAACAAAACTTCATAGACTCTATTATTCCGACTATCATCAATTCATTCAATTATTAAAAGATGGTGGACACATCACACTAGTCTTCTACTTTGTGAATGAATCATGATTATGAAATGAAGTTACTCAAACTTTTGGTCATGTACAACTACTCAAATGTCTAGCCTTGACTAAAGGAGTCCATTCGTTTCCTAAAATTTTAACCTGTGCCACGTTGTAACGACCCAAATTAATTAAACTAGGATTAACGTTGATCTCGGCGATTAACGGTCGTAATTCAGACGTTACGTGGACAACTCAGTTGACTCAAACTCGAGAACCGAGGAAATATGTTATTTATGGATGGTAGTTGTGTATATGTGGTGTTTAGAATTATTATTATTATATTGCACTGCATGTGTGTATGTTGCTATCAGACGAGTTTGTATGACGCGTGTTTGCCTCAAAAGGTGTGCCAACGCAGGTATCAGGTAGGCAAACTATGGGTACACTACGAAACTCGACTAATTTATGTTAAATTGACTAGTTAAAAAATTAAAATGGGTAATGTAACCATAGGCTAAGTTGATTAAATTAAAACAATAGGTTATGGTGTACCTCGAAATGCATGCCGAAATATGGGGCATCGAGTGCCGGTCGTCAAGGGAATAGTGGAACCATTCATGTGTCCATAGGAGGTTCTAAAAAACACTAACCACATGAATTATAATGGACCTAAGCTAATGAAATTAAATCCAATTAATCAAGGCCTATAATTTAGTTATTTAAATTGGAAACTATAGGATTTTTCTATAGATATGCATTGACACATCTAAGAACCATATGGAATATCAATTGGCGTCACTTGAGTTTGGTTAGTGGGGGTTAGTGGGCTAAGTGGCTAGAGATGGGCCATTAGATAAACCTCGGGATATGTAAATACATGAGGATCAAGGGCTAGGAATCAATCGCACATTAATATATATAAGGAGTTGATTAAACAATGCAAACCAAACCAATTTGATTTCAAGTTTGCTAGAGAAGAAGAGGTGATTTAGGAGTTGGATTTCAAGGGTTTGGAGGCAAATTTGAAGGACTTAAACTAAGGTAATCATCTTCTCCATCTTATACACTTTCTAATGAACCCAAATTTGGTGTGTTCTTGTTATAATTGAGTTGGACGGTTAGACCCTTAGTTTTTATGGAAACTTGACGAATTGTATGTTTTATAACTATTTCTAATGGGGATTTATCATTGGTTTTGCTCAAATTGGGGTTTTTAATGAACTTGGAAAATTTAGTGGATTTCATGGAATTGATGAATTTGATCTAATTGAAATTGTTTTAAAGGTTTAAATGATGTTTTGGAGTCTATTTTAAGTGGAGAATGCAATTGTAGGGTCTAGGTAGCTATTGGAGAGTTTATGACATAATTCTCGTGTTGAGAATTATGTCATAGATAGTAATTAGAGCTAACTAGATCGATTAGCGCGCTAATGATTCTGGGCACTTAACAGTTTTTCAAAATGAAGAATAGCAGCGCGCTGGACAGATCTCCTAGCGCACTAGGTAGACCCATTAGAGCGCTAATGACAAATAAAAACTGAATTTAAGGGATTGTTTTGCGATTTTTGACTTAAATACGTACCCAAACACCTATAATCATACTAAATATGTAAAATTGGACTTCAAGGACTTAGGAGATTGTAGCTCAGGTATCGAAGAGCTAGTCGGGTCAGGTTTCAGGAGTCCGGGGAAGTCAGAACATGGATTGAGGAGAGTAAACCCATTAGGATGCCTAACATAATTCATGGTTTGTTTTATCGATGTTGGATTACATGTGCAACTGCTGGTGGGCACACATGAGGTTTCACTCCTATTTCAGTTTGCGTATATGTTGGTTATGGCTAAATCGCTTGCACGTGTTACTTGTGGTTAGTGCTCGTGTCAATGGCAGTAGGATATACTTACGACCGTTGGGAGGGATTTAGGGTGTTCCCTTAACTTGTAATAGCGCTGGAGGGGTTCATCCGGTAACTAAAGTTCAGATTTCGTCACTTTAAGCCTGTGAGTATATACGTAGTTCTTGTTCAATTTTATCGATCACTGACTGATTTAGGTCAGGGTTTTCTCATGATTATACGGCTGTGTACTTATTAATGCTTTATTTCCGAGCATGTTTAGTTATTATATGCTGTTTATTTATTTCATGCTACTGATTTTGCTTGTCGTGTGCTGCTTACATTAATGGGAATCTAACGTACTATTGTCAGGTGTTATATTCGCATGTCTTGTAGATTATCAGTTTTATTTCATGAATATTATGTGGACTTCTATTGGGATTTTACTCACTGGACTCGTCACTGTATTTGTTGGGTGACCGAGTGCAGATCCTTTGTCGTGTGTGACTACAATATGTACATATTTATATTTTTATCGGGTTTTGGGGATTGTAGAACACTCATTACAATTATATGGAATCTTTGTTATACTTATCTGCCTTGATATATACATGGTATCTTTTACCGGGTTTTCCAATACTTAGGATTGTTAAATGTTGCATAATTTACTCGTTTAAGCCTTCCGCTGTAAAATTTCATTTTAATTTGATAAATCGATTAACCGGATAATGAAATCATTATTATTTATATGGAGATTAATTAGCAAAGTTATAGTTAAATGGAAAAGTGTAAGCAACCAATTAGGTCGCGGGGCGTCATGGATAAGCAGGCCATGACTTGGCAGGGCTTGGTGACGTGGAATGCAACATGGCGGGTCCCAAAGCGACCCGAAATTTAAGGCCACCATAGTTTGGTATCAGAGTGAGGTCGAGCCTATGGGAGGAAGCGTAGTTGTCCTTAACCTGATACCAACGTCACAGTTTGGTATCAGAGCAAGATTTCAAGGTAGCCTCAGGAGTAGTTTAAATAAAAGAGAATAAAACTTAAACAAACAAACCATAGATGTAGAAACCCAGAGATCCTGACTTAGAATCCTAGTTGGGAAGCAAACTTGAGATGGGTAGTGATAGGGTTTAGATATGTGTTATGTTTTTGATTGTATATATTATATACATATACATGGAAGGTGATTCGGCACACGTTTTCGATATAGATCACGATGGATGGTCAGGCGACTCCACCTACGACATATGTTGGTTAGATGAGCAACAAAACTAGAGATGAAGGTTTGGATTCGGCAGTAGCCGCATGATTAGCTGCTCACAATAGACAGTTTGAGCTATTGATGGATATGATGCGCGCACAAACAACAATTACATCACTCACCGCTGCGATTATAGAGCACGATTGAGATGATAGTTGCTCCGACAGTTCCATCGACTATCCAGACTGTACTGATGCTTGTAGTGGTACAAGAGACTCCAACAGTGGTTGCTACACCGATAGTGGCACAGATCGAGATGTAGACTACTACGCCGGCACATACCGACATGTTTGAGACTTCAATGATGGCAGAGGTTAAGTTGATGAGGGAGTTCATCAAATTCGATCCCATATATTTTCATGGAGGCGGAGACCTAGAGGCAACCGAGAAGTGGCTGATTGCGCATCAGAGGTTACATAAGCTACCGCAGATTCAGGATAGCATACAGGCCAGGATATCAGGGCATATGCTGAGAGGGGATGTTGTTGTATGGTGGATAGCGTATACAGATACTCACCCAGAGCCGACAACATGGACAAAGTTTAGAGAGTTTTTTTATGATCAGTATATACCCATGGAGGTAAGGTTAAGGTTGAGATATGAGTTTCTAGCTTTGAGACAGGGCAACTGGTCAGTGTCATAATACATGGATAGATACCGGCATTTTGATAGCTTTGCCAAGGACGTTGTGCACCGAGAGACTACAAATATATTACTTCGTACGAGGGTTGATTGAGGACATAGTCAGGGCCATTATTTCCTCCCAAGCTCAAACATTATAGGAGATGTATGATAGAGCGCTTACCCATGAGACATATCGATGCGAGAGGGTCGATAAACGTTCGTCCACCGAGTCGAGAGACAACCGGACATAGTTCTAGGCAAAAGAGATCGAGAGATCGGGATGACAGAGAGAGGACGACAAGAAGGTCGAGGCCATAGGGATGATGATCGGGCGCCAAAGCTTATGCTGTACTCGCATTACCAGCGCCACCACAGAGGCAGACTCAAGACCAGGGAGGCAGAGACTAGATATCACAGGGTTAGGGACTCAGTGGGCAGGATCGGGATGGAGGATAACATGTTGGCGATGTGGACAGGAGGGTTACGTCAAGAGGGACTGTTCACAGAGATTGGTGACTCCAGCAGTGGTGACATCGGTGCAGACTCGAGAGCCAGTGCATGTGGTGTCTGAGTCAGGACAGGAGACATCCCAGCAACGAGTTCAGGGTATGTGATTTTAAACTCGTAATAATTACAGTTTAAGGATTATTCATGCATAGTTGTACGATGGTAGCTCATTGTGTTATGGCATGGGATTGTTATAGGTCGTAGCATGGCATGGGATTGTCATGGTGAGTAAGAGTAGGTCATGGGATGGCATAGGATTGTCTTGGTGAACTGAGGTAGGTTATGGCATGGCATAGGATTGTCATGGTATGTTATGTTTGGTTAGGATTATTGTGTTGGGATACATGATATGAGAGGTTTATAGTTATTGGTGCTAGGTAACTGGGTCAGGGAAACTTGAACATGGAAATCGAACTGAGAGTAGGTTGCGGAGATGTTAGAAAGAGAGTTACTTGGTTTTGATCACCTAGGCAACATGCGCCTATATCTCGGGTAACACTACATTCCCCTGCGATAGGAGTAGCGGGGTGTTCAAAGGACCGTAGAATGGGACTATCAAGGTGTGAGGCATGGTCACACGAGGATAGGATAGTTACACCAGAGTGTACTCGAGATCTAAATTTCGAGGATGAAATTTCCCCTAGTTGGGAAGAATTGTAACAACCTAAATTTGTTAAACTAAGATTAGTGTTAATCTCGAGGATTAACGGTCGTAATTCGAGCATTACGTGGACAACTCGGTTGACTCAGACACGACAACCGAGGAAATATGTTATTTATGGATGGTGGTTGTGTATATGTGGTTTTTAAAATTATTATTATTATATTGCATTGCATGTATGTATGTTGCTATCAGGCGAGTTTATGTGACGTGTGTTCGCCTCGAAAGGCGTGCCAACGCGGGTATCGGGTAGGAGAACTTTCGGTACACTAGGAAACTCGACTAATTTACGTTAAATTGACTAGTTAAAAATTAAAATGGGTAATGTAACCATAGGTTAAGTTGATTAAATTAAAACAATAGGCTATGACATACCTCGAAATACATGCCAAAATGTAGGGCATCGAGTGCCGGGTAGTCGAGGGATTAGTGGAACCATTCATTCGTAGATAGGAGGTTTTAAAAAACGCTAACCACATGAATTCTAATGGGCCTAAACTAATGAAATTAAATCCAATTAATCAAGGCCTATAGTTTAGTTATTTAAATTGGAAACTATAGGATTTTTCTAGAGATGTGCATTGACACATCCAGGAACCATATGAAGTATCAATTGGTGTCACTTGGGGGTTAGTGGGCTAAGTGGCAAGCGATGGGCCATTAGATAAACCTCGGGATACGTAAATACATGAGGATTAAGGACTAGGAATCCATCTCACATTAATTTATATATAAGGAGTTGATTAAACACATGCAAACAAACCAATTTGATTTCAAGTTTGCTGGAAAAAAAGAGGTGATTGAGGAGTTGGATTTCAAGGGTTTGGAGGCAAATTCGAAGGACTTAAACTAAGGTAATCATCTTCTCCATCTTATATACTTTGTAATGAACCCAAATTTGGTGTGTTCTTGTTATAATTAAGTTGGAGGGTTAGACCCTTGGTTTTTATGGAAACTTGACGATCTGTATGTTTTATAACCATTTCTAATGGGGATTTATCATTGGTTTTGCTCAAATTGGGGTTTTGATGAATTTGGAAAAATTAGTAGATTTCATGAAATGGATGAATTTGATTTAATTGAAATTGTTTTAAAGCTTTAAATGATGTTTTGAAGTCTATTTAAGTGGAGAATGTAATTGTAGGATATAAATAGCTAATTGAGGAGTTTGGGACAGTGTCGCAGAGGGTAATTAGCGCGCTAACTAGATCGATTAGCGCGCTAATGATTCTGGGCACTTAACTACTTTTCAAAATGAAGAACAGTAGCGCGCTAGACAAATCCTCTAGCACGCTTACTTCACCTAGCGTGCTAGGTAGACCCGTTAATGCCCTAATGATAGAGAAAAACTGAATTTAAGGGACTGTTTTGAGATTTTTGACTTAAATATATACCCAAACACCTATAATCATACTAAATATGTAAAATTAGACTTCAGGGACTTAGGGGACCGTAGCTCAGGTATCGAGGAGCTAGTCGGGTCAGATTTCGGGAGTCCGGGGAAGTCAAAGCGCAGATTGAGGTGAGTAAACCCATTGGAATGCCTCATAGACTTCATGGTTTGTTTTATCGATGTCGAATTACATGTGTGACTGTTGGTGAGCACACATGGGGTTTCACTCTTATTTTGATTTGCGTATATATTTGTTATGGCTAAATCGCTTGCACGGGTTACTTGTGTTTAGTGCTCATGTCAACGATAATAAGATATACTTACAACCATTGGGAGGGATTTAGGGTGTTCCATTGACTTGATATAGCATCTGGAGGGGTTCATCCAGCAACTGAAGTTAGGATTTAGTCATTGTAAGCCTGTGAGTATGTACATGGTTCTTATTCGATTTTATCGATTGCTGGCTGATTTAGGTTAGGGTTTTCTCGTGATTATACGGTTGTGTACTTATTAATGCTTTATTTCCGAGCATGTTTAGTTGGTATGAGCTGTTTATTTATTTCATGTTACTTATTTTGCTTGTCGTGTGCTGCCTACATTCATGGGAATATGACATACAATTGCTAGGTGTTATATTCGCATGTCTTATAAATTATCATTTTTATTTCATGAATATTGTATAGGCTTCTCTTGGCATTTTACTCACTGGACTCGTCACTGTATTTGTTGGGTGACCGAGTGCAGATCCTTCGACGAGCAAGGGCAAGGGCAAATAGGTACTAGGCGACTAACTCTGAGATTGTGGAGCCAGCTCGTGTATGACTATAGTATGTATGTATTTATATTTTTGTCGGGTTTTAAGGATTATGGAACACGATTACATGTATATGGAACCTTTATTATACTTATCTCGCCTTGATATATACATGATATCTTTTGTCGGGTTTTCCAATACTTAGAATTGTTAAATGTTGCATAATTTACTCGTTTAAGACTTCGCTGTAAAATTTCATTATAACTTGATAAATCGGTTAACTGGCTAATGAAATCATTATTATTTATATGGAGATGAATTAGCTAAGTTAGGGTTAAATGGAAAAGTGTAAGCAACTAGTTAGGTCACGAGGCGTCAAGGATAAGCGGGCCAGGACGTGGCAGGGCTTGGTGATGTGGAATGCGACATGGTGAGTCCCAAGGCGGTCTAGAATTTGGGGTTGCCACACACATAGCATTTCAGGATTGTGACCTGGACTTGTCGTGATGTGGAACACTTAGTTAACCTTCGAGAGTCGACACCGAGGTATTTTATTTTTTCAGTGATTTGTGTATTACCTGTTTAAAATAAAAAGTGTCCGCAATTTTAGTACTCTACTTTGATAGCCGATTTAGGAGTGAGTTAACTTCTTGAGATACGTATGTTTACGGGTATGAGACAATAGTTTGATAAAAAAAGTTTCCTAAAGTTGTAAATTGTGTTCAATGGCTGAGGAAATAAATTAATTAATTGTTGAGGGCAAAATAAACAATTCCTAAGTAGGATACGTGTGTCACTTATTGATAGGGTGAGTGTGATAAGGGAGTGTGAAAAGTGAAAGAAGATAAGGGAGAGAGAAATCGGTGGGTGTGTGTGTGGGTTTTGAGGAGTTGTGTTTTTGTTGGAAAAGAGAAGAAGAACAAGAGAAAGAAAAAACTGAAGTAAGTTAATCTTCTATTCAATCTTTACATTTGTTAAATTCCAAGTAGCTAACTCTTCAATCTTTACATTCCTTCAATTTTATGTAGCTAATGTGTTTGGATTTTAGATTTTAATGTCTAATAGAGGAGGCAAATCTATTATAGTTATTGGTCCTTTAATGGAGAAATAAAAGAAATAGAGAAAGAAAGAAAGAAAGAAAGAAAGAAAGAAATAGAAAAAAAAGAACGAAAGAAAAAAAGGGAGTGAAAAGGAACATAGAGTTTTTTGCTCTCTGTTCATTTTTACAAAGTGGGGGGAGGGAAGGGGAGTGCGTAGTAGGCTGGGCCATCTTTAGGCCCATAAATCTCCCCCGAAAAACATGTCACCGCTACGATTTTCCTATTTTGAACAATTGAAGGATTTAAAAATCTAAACTTTATTAAATAAACTCGAGTACACCTAATTTAATGTAAATTGATACTAGGAGCCTAGGAGGCCAATGTCGGCACGGGTATCGATTTTGGGAGCGTGTCAAAGCCGCGAGGACATGATAGCGTGGATCTGAGGTAAGTAAAACCAGCTAGGAAAAGCACAGTAGTTCATTTGAGCTTATATTTTATTGTTATTGCACCATATCCCTTTCTTGGAATCCCCACCCTTATATGAGTGTCCGAGGGCCAAGTGAGTCATTAGAGTGTCTCTAACGGAGTGGTTGTCGGCTTGCAACTGGAGCCATGACCTCGAGACACTGGATTGTTTGGTCGGAATTAGATGTATTTTATCCAGGGCACCGTTAATATCCCTCATTTGCGACGGTCTAGGTACAGTAGGCGATGCCGTATCCTAGAACTCGAGTCTGCTTGGCGTTGTCTCGACTCTATGACGTCGACCCTGTGGCACCCGCACTCGGTGGCCTTGGACTACTTGGGCACCTCTCTATTGTTTCTTTTGACACTCATTCCTCGTTGTACTTTCATTTTTACAATCTTATTATCATGCATTCCATATAGCTTTCTTTCTATTCGCATGACTTTTAGACTGCTTTATTAATTTTGAATTATTGTTTAGATCATACTGACTTTTACTCAATAAACTCGACATTCTTATGTTTGACTGAGTGCGGATCCGCAGCCGAGCAAAGGCAAGGCGCCGATACTTGGTGATCTACTTTGAGAATATCAGAGCGGCCCTCATCTACTCACTTTTGGAGGTTTTTGACTTTTTGTATTACTTATATATGTTGTTTTATCAGACTTAGGATACTTGTTTGGGTTGAGAGATATACATGACTTGTATATCATTTTTGCTTAGTTATTACACTTGATACAAGATATACATGATTAAACATGTTTACAGGGTTCCACATTTAGGATGTCTGACTCTTTTACTTTATTGTAAGTTATTTAACGTATTAATTGCTTCCGCTAACTTGTAAAACTTGAAAAATACAAATAGCTCAACTAAATTATGAATTTGCTTATATGGATGGATCATAAGGCTCACTAGGTCTGCATTGACCTTGTGAGGCTAGCTCGGGGGTCCACGTAGGCTTAGGCATCGCTGACATAGACGCCGACCAGGCACATTATTTTATGGAGGGTCTATTGAGGGACATCGGAGGCACCGTGGTGACTATTGAGCCAAGGAGTCTATAAGCGACGTATGATAGGAGCCTGACCAGAAAGATATACCTGAGCACACACCCCAATGAGATCATCCTAGCTTCGGCACCAGCATAGTCTAATGATAGGTCAAGTGGTGACAGGAGGAGGAAAAGACACTGCTGAAAGATGTTAGGGCATATAGTACAGGATATGTGGTGCCACCATCCCATCCAAAGCGCACCGCATCATTACCGTCTGCTTCCGCACGGAGTTATGCCATTACACAACATCAGTTAGCATAGTCAGGACTGCCACAGTAGTATCAGTAGACGAGGGTAGAGGCAGAGGCGGTGGTTAGGGGCAAAGGTACGGACATGGTCAAGGATAAAGATATGACCAAGGGAGGGACAAAGGTCCAATCAGACACAGGGACATGGACAGAAGATTCCGTCAGGGCCTGGACCACACCGAGTATCTTCCAAGTGTGGACAGACAGGGCATTTCGTCAGTACCTGTCCACGACTACGCAGGGCTCAGACACAGCAGCTCAGAGAGCAGGTTCATGTTATTGCTGCACCAGATCCAGGTGCCACCTAAAACCTTATCGAGGGTATGATTTATATTTGCAGTCGATTTATGCATACAATGATTGATTCGAGGTCTACTATATCTTTTATTTCGGGTTGTATGGTTGATGAGTTAGGATTGAGACCTATTAAGCTAGATTGACCTTTAAACCTCAACACGGCTGCTGGGAACAAGATATACCCGAACCTATTATGTGTTGACTCGCCTAATTAAGATAGAGGGCCAAGAGATGCCCATGCAGACTTTAGGGTATTGGATTTCCTAGAGTTTGAAGCCTTATTAAGCATAGATTGGTTAGTCGCGTACCACGCACAGTTTGAGTGTTTCAACAAAGTGGTTACATTTCAACTTCAGGACCAAGCAGAGTTTAGTTTTCAAGGGACTTCGACTACGTTACCAATCACCCATACCAAAGTGGCCACGAGTTCAGATCTCAAAACTTTTGCTAGTATTTTGAGTATGGCCGATAGAGTTAAGACGAGGATAGAGGAGGTGTCGGTTGTATGCTAGTTTTTGGATGTTTTTCCCGTAGATCTACCAAGATTACCACCACCTAGAGAGATCAATTTCATCATAGACTTGGTCTCAAGGACCAAACCTATATCAATTCTGTCATATAGGATGGCTCCTTATGAGCTAGAAGAGTTAAGGACCCAGCTAGATGAGTTGTTAGAGTTGGGATTCATACATCCGAGCATGTCACCTTGGGGCACGCCAGTACTGTTTGTCAAGAAGAAAAACGGAAGTTTAAGACTTTGCATTGACTACAGACAACTCAACAGAGTCACAATGAAGAACAAATATCCACTCCCACGTATTGATGACTTGTTCGATCAGTTAACAGGGGCACAACAGTTCTCGAAGATTTGTTTGAGATAGAGATCCCACCAGTTCAGGATTTGAGATGAGGATAGGGAGAAAACTATTTTCCGCATGAGATATGTGCACTACCAATTTACCATCATGCCTTTTAGGCTGATGAATGCCCCGACGATGTTCATAGATCTTATGCATCGAATATTGAGAGAGTGTTTGGACATATTCAAGATAATGTTCATTGACGACATTCTCATTTATCCTAGGACTCGTAAGTACAGACTTTGAGGAAGCAGAGACACGCTAAGTTCAGTAAGTGTAAGTTTTGCCTCACTAAGGTCAGATTTCTTGGGCATATTGCCAGAACCAGCGAAGTGTCAATGGACCCCGCTAAGATTAGAACAACGATCGATTGGCCTACTCCCACATCGGTGACGGACATTTGTTGTTTTCTAGGATTATCGGAGCAACCGCAAACGATTTGTTCAGATTTTTTCAAGATCTTGTCGATGACACGATTAATGTAGAAAGAAGTCAAATTTTAGTGGAATGATAGTTGTGAGAAAGTATTTCCGGACTACGAATGAACAATTAACAAGCGCGCTTGTATTGGTACTACTAAAGTCAAGAAAAGGGTTTTGAGGTAAACACTGATACTTCTAAAGTTAGTTTGGGTTGTGTTTTGATGTAGGACGGTAAAGTAATAACTTACGCGTCCCGATAGCTGAAGATTAATGAGAAGAATTATCCTACTCATGACTTAGAGGTAGCGGTAGTGGTTTTTGCATTGAAGATTTGGCGTCATTATCTATATAGAGAGAGATTCACGTTTTTTACTGACCATAAGAGTTTGAAGTACCTCTTTACTTAAAAAGAGTTCAATATGAGACATAAGCATTGGCTATAGCTCCTTAAGGATTATGATTTATCTTTGGAATATCACCCAGGGAAAGCCAATGTTGTCTTTGGAGGCATTGAGCCGAGAGAAAGCAGACCCAAAGATAGTGACTTACCATATGACACACGAACATGGGTTACTCGAGGCAACCGAGTTGATGAATTCATTTGATATACCGACCACTACCAAAGTGTTGATTTGTAGGCAAATGAGGAGTCAGACAATGTCTATATAGAGCGTAATTGAGGTTCAACAGGCAGATGAGCAATACCAGAAGTTTAGCGAGTTAGATCAGAATCCTGATTACCCGGAGTGGAGTTAGTCGAGAAACTCATGCTTAAGATTTAGAGGGAGATAGTGGATTCCATCAATGACTGAGATTCGCAATGAGATACTTCAGGAAGCTCACCACTTATGTTTTACGGTTCATCCGGGTCAGACCAAGATGTATGTAGATATACGTCGTCTATTCTCGTAGCCGAGGATGAAGACCGATGTTAGTGATTATGTTCGAGCTTGTGAGATATGCAAGCGAGTTAAGGCTGAGCATTGGAAACCCGTAGGATTATTACAACCACTTCTCATTCCTCAGTGAAAATGGGAGCATATTACCATGGAATTTGTCAGTGGATTACCTCTATTTCAGCACGACCATAATAGCATCAGGGTGATTGTAGATAGGTTGACTAAGTTCGCACACTTCTTACTAGTGTCGACAACACACATGGTGGATAAGTTAGCTGCTTTGTACGAACGAGAGATTGTTAGGTTACGGAGAGTTCCATTATTCATCGTGTCAGATAGAGGATCACAGTTCACATCGCAGATTTGGCAGAGCATGCAAGCATTGTTTGGCACCAAATTAGATTTGAGTACATTTTATCACCCATAGACAGATGGACAGTCGGAGTGGTTAATTTAGGTGTTAGAGGATATGCTTTGTATGTGTGTGCTGGTGTATAATGGTTATTGGGAGGAGTATCTTCATTTGTGTGAATTTGTTTATAATAATAGTTATCAGGCAAGTATTGGGATGACACCGGTTGAGGCACTCTACAGCAGGCCATATAGATCTCCATTGTGTTAGGCATAGCCCGATGATATGGTAATTATTGGACCAAAGATTGTGGTGGATCACACAGAGAAGATATGACAGATCAAACTACGTCTGAGGGTGCGCAAGAGAGACAAGAAATATTACGACAAGTACCACGGTGAGTTAGAGTATGATGAGGGAGCCTATATGTATTTAATGGTCTCGCCTTTGAAGAATCACAAGAGATTTGGAATCAAAAGAAAGCTTGCGCGAGATTCAATGGTCATTTCAAGGTCAAAAGTAGAGTCGACAAGGTTGCATATGAGTTAGAGTTACCGCCTCGTTAGCGGGATCCAACCCGTATTTCATATTTTGATGCTTCTACTGGATAGGTTGAGAGGAGGCGTACGATCAATGGTAGATCTAAGTCAGATAGATCTGAGAGAGGACATCACCTACAAGGAGTAACCTATTTAGATATTGGGCCGTCAGGTGAAGAGATTGAAGAATAAGGACATCTCATCGGTCCTTGTTAAATGGCAACATCACGAGACGAGGAGCTAACTTGGGAACTAGAGTCCTATATGCGCGAACACTTTCCATATCTATTTTGATTTCGGTAAGTCTTATTCCATGTTATTTTAATTTCGAGGATGAAATTCTTACTAGTTGGGAAGACTGTAACGATCCTAAAATCTTAACCCGTGCCACGTGGCATTTCAGGACTGTGACCTAGACCTGTCATGATGTGGCACACTTGGTCAACCCTTGGGAGTCGACACCGAGGTAATTTATTTTTTTGGTGATTTGTGTATTACCTATTTAAAATAAAAAGTGTATGCAATTTTAGTATTTTACTTTGATAGTTGATTTACGAGTGAGGTAACTTCTTGAGATACGTACGTTTATGGGTATGGGACAATAATTTGATAAAAAAAAGTTTCCTAAAGTTGTAAATTGTGTTCAATGGTTGTGGAAATGAATTAATTAATTGTTAAGAGCAAAATAGACAATTCTTAAAAAGGATACATGTGTCACTTATTGATGGGGTGAAAGTGATAAGGGAGTGTGGAAAGTGGGGAAAATAAGGGAGAGATAAATTGATAGGTGTGTGTGTGGGTTTTGAGGAGTAGTTTTTTGTTGTAAAAGAGAAGAAGAACAAGAGAAAGAAAAAACACAAGTAAGTTAATATTCTTTTCAATCTTTACATTTGTTCAATTCCAAGTAGCTAATTCTTCGATCATTACATTCCTTTAATTTTATGTAGCTAATTTGTATGGATTTGAAATTTTAATGTCTAATAGAGGAGGAAAATTTATTGTAGTTATTGGTCTTTTAATGGAGAAAGGAAAGAAATGAAGAAATAAAGAAATAAAGAAATTGAAAAAGAAAGAAAAAAAAATGGGGAGTGAAGAACAAACAAAGAGCTTTTTGCTCTTTGTTCGCTCTCTACGAATCGGGGGAGTGCTACACACGACGTGCGTGCGCGCGCAAAGACACGAGCCTAGCCAATTAGATTGGGCCATCGCTAGTTGGGTTGGGCGGGCCACCCAAAGTTGGACCGGACCGAACCAGGTTCAATGAACCGGCTTAACCGAACCCGGTCTACCAACCCAAACCATTTTAATAAAAAAATAATAATAAAACAAAAAATAACATAAAATCATAAAATAATAAAATAATAAAAAAACTCAAGAAAGTTCGAAAAAATTGAGGAAATTATAGGAAAGTTGGTTTTGGGGTTTTCGAGGATTTTTACACCAAAAAGCGTGTCATCGCTACAATTTTCATATTTTGAAGAATTTAAAAATCTAACCTTTATTAAATAAGCTCAAGCACACCTAATTTAATGTAAATTGATACCAGGATCCTAGGAGCCACTGTTGAGTCTCGGGTGTCAATTTCGGGAGCGTGTCAAAGCTGCGAGAGCGTGAAAGCGTGGATCCGAGGTAAGTAAAACTTGCGCAGTTGTTCATTTGAGCTTATATTTTATTGATATTGCATTGTATCCATTTCTTGGAATTTCCACCCTTATATGAGTGTTTGAGGGCCAAGTAAGTTATTAGAATGTCTCTGATAGAGTGGTCGCCGGCTTGCAACAGGAGCCATGACCTTGAGCCACTGGATTTTTTGGTTGGAATTCGCATTCTTATGTTTGACTGAGTGTAGATCCGCAGCTGAGCAAGGGCAAGGCGCAGATACTTGGCGATCTACTTTGAGGATATCGAAGTGGCCTTCCTCTACTCACTTTTTGAGGTTTTGGACTTTTTGTATTACTTATATATATTGTTTTATCTTACTTGGGATACTTGTTTGGGTTGAGATATACACATGACTTGTATATTATTTTTGCTTAGTTATTATATTGGACATAAGATATACATGATTACATATGTTTACAGGGTTCCGCATTTAGGACGTTCAACTCTTTTACTTTATTGTAAGTTATTTAATGTATTAATTACGTCCGCTAACTTGTAAAACTTGAAAAACACAAATAATTCGACTAAATTATGAATTTACTTATATGGATGGATCAGAAGGCTGACCAGGTCTACGTTGACCTTGCGAGGCTGGCTCGAGGGTCCACATGGGCTAGGTCGGGTGGGGCCCAGTTTGTGGAAAACTGAGGTCGTCACACTTCCATCAGTCACAATTTATCTTAACGTCTCATTTTTTTGATACATAGAGTCTATTATGTTTGATTTTTGTCAATCTTAGTTATTCTCACATCGATCTCAATCTTGGTCCCTTTATAAACTCACCACGACTTTCGCTCAGCACCTAAGCCACTTACAGCTCCTTAGTCTTGACTTAAAAATGAGATTTATATCTTTTCTCTTTTCGAAAACTTAGCTAAAGATAAGATGGATTTTTATGATCATTCAATCAATTGAAGCCTTCCTTGGCTAACCTTTATTCGAAACAAATAAATTTTGCGACTCAAACAGTTAATCTATTTGTTATTGCCTTAATTTGTTTCCATTAGTTTTAGATTTCCGAACTTTCTTTTTTTCAAAAAGAATTTTTGTACTTTCAAGAGATTGTGTAAGATAATAAAATATCTTACTAATCATCAATTCCATTTTTATGAATTCACCTTTCCGTTATTGTTCATTTGAGAAGATAGAAAATTTGAACTTTCAATACCTTGATTACCTTAACAACTAATCAAAATCTTAATGGGTATTATTTCAAATTATTTTAATTGCATAGAAATCGACTTAGATAACTTGACAAGTTCTATCACAATTTCATTGTGATTTTTCAGTCAAATTCAGTTTATCTGATAAATTTTCACTTTCAAAACTACATGTCTCTGTTTTCCTTGTTGATACTATTTTAACATTTTCTTGAGTGTTTTATAATTGTAATAGTTCGATACTTATAATTTTTAAAGGAATCCTTGTTCAATAGTTATGTACCTAAATTATTTGGACTTCTTTCCACCTAATTTTCTATTGGTTTCATAACTGACACTTTCATCAGTTATAGTAGTACCGAACTGCTTACAACACTTTGTGAATTCAGACTTCATAATGTGGCGGCCCTGCCACCCCGGGGTGACGTGTCTCTGTGTACTCCTTGCCCGGTAGGGCCCAACTACACGTGTTCGGCACCTGCGCGTCCACCTCTTGTCTCAAAATTCATGTCCACGTGTGTTTTATCAAATTAGTTAGTGGACTATCAGTATTTTTTTAACTTAATCTCTTTAAGTATTTAAAATTTATACTAATGCCTAACCATACTAGTGGGTCGTATCTTACAAGTTAATATATATAAGCGGAAGCCCATTAACTCTTAAGTTTTATAAAGCATCAGTCCTATTGTGGAAAACCCGAAAGAGTACTCTGTATATAAGCAACAATACCATAAACAAGGTATATATACATGTAATGTGTCATCTCAAGCCCCCAATACACAAAATAATAAAAAAATATCAAAATAAGCACGTACTAGTAGGTCCTCAACGGCGGGCAATCAGATGTAGTTGCCTAAGATCTCCTTGCCCCTACTGGTACTAGGATCTGCACTTAATCACCAGAAAGACAAATGACGATTACAGTAAGTAAAATCCCAAGGAACCCCTCTAAGCATTCGCATAATAAAGTAAAGGAAATGCAAGAAATACTGTCAATTAAACATGCGAAATGTAAAGACAAACAACAGTAATTGGCTCATCGCATGAATAGATAACAGTTAAGCTAACAAATGTGTGTGCTTGCTCCAGATGGACTAGACTATACTTCGGGTCACCAAGTCCCCACCAGTTGTCATGCCCAACTGCCCGACACTTGGTCCCTCGCGGTGTTGGCCAAACCCGCCGAGTCACCAACACGTGTACCAAGGGCAAGCTTAGGTTAATGTTCATTGAGGGCCGTGTCACACGTGCAACAGTCCAGTGCATCATGAACACACAACCAGGAGATCCGGGGGAGTAACCTCAACCCACGTCCTAGTAATAGAATGGAATATGAAAATCAGCAAGGAAATGATAGAAATGAAACAAAAACAAATACTCAGAGTTTTTCAATTGGGTTTTACAAATCTCAAATCGCTCTCCGACCTCCCCGACACTGAGCTATGGTTCGCTAAGTCCTTGAAGTCCAATTTTATAAGTTTAGGTTGTTTGTAAGTGTTTAGACATGTATTAGCTTAAAAATCACCAAAACAACCCTTAAATCAATTTTTTATCTGTCATTAGCGCACTAATAGGTCTACCTAGCGCGCTAGGTGAAGTTAGCGTCCTAGTGGATCTACGTAGCGCGCTAAGTGAAGCTAGCGTGCTAGGAAATCTATCTAGCGTGCTACTGTTCTTCATTTTGAAAAATAGTTGGAAACTCGGAACGATTAGCGCGCTAACTAACCTAGTTAGCACGCTAATTGCCCTTCGTGACAAAATCCTCAAATCGAGAATTCTGTCATTCCCCTCTCAATTAGCTATTCTAACCTGGTTTACATCATCTCCATACATTATTAACTCCGAAACAACAACTAGAACACTCCAAAACATCAAATTAACCTAAATTTATTAAATCTCACGAATTCACCAAATTTTCCAATTCCATCGAAATACCAATTCTGGCTAAACTAGTTGTAAATTCTTTATGAAAATGATCTATAAATATGTAATTCATCAATTTTTCACTAAAAATCAGAGGTCTAATCATCAAACTCAAATTCACTAAAACATACACAAAATGGGTTCATTGAAGAGTATAGAAGATGAAGATGATGATTACCTTGGTTTGATCTCTTGAATTGGTCTCTAATGTGTTGAATTTCTAGCTTGAAGTCTTTCTTCTTCTCTAGTTTTTACTGATTTTGCATGGAAATCTCAATTAGTGGAGATGGAAATCCCACTCACTTGTTATATATAGTTTTGGTCTTGATCAAGTTTGCATATGTATCTCGAGGATTATCTCGTGGTCTCATTTCATATTGTCCCACACCACCTGATGACTCCATTAACACACTCATCTACTAGAATTACTCAATATGATCATCTTGATGTCCATCTTAGGGTCCTCATTATGTAGTTCAACTATAGGCTTATTATTTATTTAATTCACTCACCTTATATTAAGCCTTATCAAATCGTGTGGTTAGCGTTTTATTTATCAAAATTAACCAACTCATGGTCTCACTAACCTTCGATTACCCGATATCCGGTGCCCCGCGTCTCGACACGCATTTCGAGACGCGCTATACCCTATTGTTTAAATTTCAACTCAATTGGCATATGGTCACATTTCCTATTTCAATTGAATTACTTAATCATATTAATGTGAGTTTGTCGAGTTTCTCTAGTGTACCCGTACTTTGCCTCTCGATATCCACGTTGACACGCATTTCTAGGCTACCCGTCACACAACCTCGCACGATATCGCTATTCAACATACACACATGTGATGTATTTACAAGTAAATTTATAAAGTGCATCGCAATTTAAACAACATAACACCCAATTTACTAGTATACCTAGGACGACGTGTGTCCTAGCCTACCTGCGGCGTCCACGTGGATCTGAGGTGGTGTCTATGTCTGAAATTACGAAATAAATAACGACGTTAATAAAACAGGTCATTACAGTTCTTCCAAACTAAATAAAATTTTGTCCTGAGATTTAACATAACTAAATGTCGTACTGTGAAATAACTGAGGGTATCATTCTCGCATCGTCGACTCAAGCTCCCAAGTAAGTCCCTATGTCTCACGATGCTGCCAACAAACTAGGACCTTAGAGAGCTCCCTATTTCGGAGAATCTGAACTTTGCGGTCAACGATCTCTATCGACCTCTCCACGTAAGTCACGTCAGGCTGAACCTCAATTTGCCCGAAATTAATAGTCGGTCTTTACCCTGACCTAACTAGTCTCAACATCGAAATGTGAAATGTCGGATGAACCCCAACTAACTAAGCAGGTTACTCTAGGCGATATGCGACACTACCCATTCTCTCTGCGATCTTGAATGGTCCAATAAATCTTGGTGCCAGTTTCTCCTTAATACCAAACTTATGCTAACCCTTCCAAGGGGAAACCTTCAGATATACCTTGTCGGCCTCCTCATAGCTCAGACCCTCGTGATATCGATCCGCGTATTTCTTCTTTCTATCCTGTGCAGCTCTTAATCTCTGACGGATCTGTTTGATCTTCTCTGTGTGATCAACAACTATTTCAGGCCCAACGGTCACTGTATCTTCAGGCTCCGCCCAACACGCAAGTGATCTACGGGGCCTCCTATACAGCGCCTCAAATGGTGGCATATCAATACTCGCTTGATAGTTGTTATTATATTCAAACTCATACAAAAGCAAATAATCCTCCCACGAACCCCCCAAACTGCAATATACAAGCCCTAAGCATATATTTCAGAATCTGTATCAGTTACTCTGATTGTCCGTCGGTCTGAGGGGTGATAAGTCGTACTAATTTGCAACCTAGTGCCAAACCGCACTTGGTCAGCCTCCTAGAGCCTCGAAGTCAACTTGGGATCTCTTGTCCGATATAATAGAAATCGGCACCCCATGCGATCTTAATCTCCCACTTAAACAATATGCTCAACTATGGGAGCGCGTATCTCATAAAAATTGAATGAAGTGACTCGATTTTATCAGTCTGTCAATCACAACCCAAACTACATCATGACGCCTCGATGTCTGTAGTAGTCCACTGATGAAATCCATAGTGTTGTGCTCCCATTTCCATTGTGGAATGGGTAATGGCTGTAGTATTCCATCGAGTCTCATGTGCTCAGCCTTCACCTGCTAGCATATGTAACAACTCCTGACGTATGCGCCTACAATAGTCGCCTCAAGTCATGGTACATCTTGGTACGCTAGGATGAACTGTGTAGCGAGACCGGTGTGCATCCTCTAGAATCTCGTCCCGTCTCTTCTGATTTGCAGGTATCCACAATCTCCTTCGGTGTCTCAAACACGGATCCATAGTCTCTGCCCAATTAGTTCACCCCGAATCTCAAGCCAGACCATTGAACCGATCATAAAGCCCATCAGCTCTCTGACACTCGGCAACCCTCTCAATCGATACGGTCAGAACTCTCATCTGACAACAAATGTGATGTTCAGCCATAATCGACACCTTTGTCATGCACATAACTGCTGCCGCCTATAACAAGCCATGCTCGTGTGCCATATGTCGCAACACAGTCTGACTATTAATCACGCTCCTGCTCAATGTGTCCGCTACGACGTTCGCTTTTCCAAGGTGATACTCAATAGTGAAGTCGTAGTCCTTCAGCAGCTCAAGCCATCTCCTATGGTGCATATTCAAATCCATCTGAGTGAAGATATACCATAAACTCTAGTGATCTGTATATAATACAAACCTTTCTCCATAAAGGCAGTGCCTCTATGCCTTCAGTGCAAAGACGACTTCTGCAAGCTTCAAGTCGTGCACTGGATAATTTTCCTCATGAGGTCTCTATCGTTTGGAAAGGTACGCAACTGGTCTACACTTTTACATCAACACACATCCAAGACCAATGCCCAACGCATCCGTATAAACTTTCAAAGTCTTGTTTGGCTCCGCCAATTTCGATCTTGGTGCGGAAGTCAACCCGGTCTTCACTCACGAAATTCTACTCACACTCCTCGACCAATTAAATCTAACATCCTTCTAGGTCGCCTCATCATTGGCGCTGCAATCGAGGAAAGTCCTGCACGAATCACCGTAGTTTCTGCCCGGTCTATAAAACCTCTAATATCGGTAACAGACTTGGGTGTCCTCCAGTCAATGATAGCAAGAATCTTCTTTGAATCCACAGACATACCCTGATCACTGATGACATGCCTTAAAAATCTCATCGCACTCAACCAAAAGTCACACTTACTGAACTTGGCATACAATTTGTGTTATCTCAGTGTCGTCATAACTGCCTTGAGATGTCTCTCGTGATCTTCACGAGTCCTATTATAGATCAAGATATCATCAATGAACACTATGACAAATCTGTCCAAATACGGTCTTAAGACCCTGTTCATCAAATACATAAAAATCGTTGGGGTGTTAGTCAGCCCAAACGGCATGACTGTGAACTCAAATAGCCCGTATTTCGTGTTGAAAGCGGTCTTTTGGATATCCTACTCTCGAATACTCAACTGATGATAACCTGAGCGAAGATCAGTCTTCGAGAAAAATCAAGCGTTTGTCAACTGATCGAACATATAATCTATCCTAGGAAGTGGGTAACGGTTCCTAACTGTCACCTGATTCAGCTTTCTATAGTCTATGCACATCCTCATCGAACCATCTTTGTTCTTTACAAACAGCATTGGAGCTCCCCAAGGTGACATACTAAGGTGAATAAAACCCTTCTCCAACAACTCCTCTAGCTGTTGTCTAACCTCATCCTGCTCCTATGGTGACAACCTATAAGGTCTACTGGCGATCGGTTATGCCCTGGTATCAACTCAATGATAAACTCAATAACTTGTGGCGGTGCTAATCTTGGTAGATCATCTGAAAATATATATAAAAAAATCACTAACTACCGGAACATCCTCAATCCTGACCTCTGTTCTAACCTCTGGCTCAACTATCGCTGCAAATGCCTCAATCTCCTGTGCTGTAGCTAGTCGACCACTAGTGATAGGTAAGTCAGTCGCGGATCCAACTAGTGAGAACTCTGGTATCCCAGCAATACGAAACTCAATCCTCTTATCGTAACAATCTATCCGTGTGTGATAAGGTGATAACCAATCCATCCCGAGAAGAGCTTCAAACTCTAAGTACTCTAACACTCGAAGATATGCCAGCAACTGATGTCCCTCAACCTCTATCATCACGTCTCTACATATCTGATTATGGTATATATTCTCCCCAGCGGACGTACTGAGAAGAAGGTGTGTGTCTAGTGTCTGTGTATCAAACCCTAACTTTTTAACAATACACCCAGCAATAAATGATAAAGTGTTACTAGAATCAAACATAACATGCATAGGTCTACCAAAAATATGTAACGTACCATCGACGAGCTGTTTGGTCGCCCCGCCATCCGGCGCTGTACTGCATGGGGTCTCTCTCTGCCTGCTTTGGCTCTTGAGGTGGTGACGGTGGTGTCCTGCAGTCTACCCTCAAATATCCCCTTTAACCACACTTGTGGCATCTACAGTGGTCCTGCCTACCAGCTCGTCCATCTCCAGATCTCAGACCATGACCCATATCTCTTTGAACCCTATCAAGTCCCCTTGATCACGACCCTGATTGTACATCTGTGGCGGTGGCTTATGCTGATCTATCGGTGCTGGTGCGATGGCCTGAACCAACTATTTCTCCTTATACTGGAACTGACTGCCCTGGTGATCATCCTTACGGGCCCCGTCCTGTCTTTCATCCCTCCAACCTCTATCCAGACAATCCCTCTGTCTTTTCGGCCTCTGATCCGGTCGAGAACTCGCCTGTGTGTACCTCAATGTGTACCTCAATCCCAGTAAAGCTCTATCACATCTATCCTTAACTCCTCTAAGTGAAATAGTATATATGTAGACGCTCCGTCCCTACTACATCCATCGAGAACTAGAGTAACTATCGGAATCTCTTCATATATTGCGGCAAGGTCCGGTTACCCTGACTCAAGGTCAGAAACTCCTCTCTCTACCGCAACCTCACCTCCATGGGTATGTACTGATCATAGAACAACTCCCTAAACTCAGCCCATGTCGTCGACTATGGATGGGTATCCTGATATGTGGTCCTTCATACTGCTGCGTGACCTCTCAAGCATGCCCCAGATAACCATGCATGAACACTTTCGTCATTCCTCATCAGCTTGTGGAAACACTTATAAGAAAAAATCCACTTCCCCGCAGCCTCGTGGTCACAACATTCGTAAAAGAAGTCTGGCTGGAACTTTAGAAACTCTCTCAACATCTTCGCCTCTGAAGCCAAGACGAATCTCGATGTAGTAGAGGTAAAAGTGGTAGCAGTCATCAGATATGTGGTCGTGGGTGGAGGCATAAGAGTCGGAGTCTCCAGTGTAACAATAGCTTTGGTGGCTCTCTCTGTCTGTGTCTCCGCCGCTACCCTCTCAAAGGTGTCTGGGGAACAACTAGGGCGACTGTTGTCCCTGTAGGTATGGTAATTGCTACTAGCTCTCTAGGTGCGGCAATCATTGTGCAAGGGCCGTCAATGCGGCAGTTTGATCTCGTAACAAATCTAGCACCTCGGCCATTTGAGTCTCTTGAGCTGAGAGTCGATCCTTCATACTAGCGGTAACTAGCGAATCCCTAGCTGCATCACTAGTCTGACTAGTCACCTGAGGTGTAGCCGACTATCCATCCATAGTCTGCATCGAGAAGCGTGCTTTGGATAAGCCTCGGTGTATATACGTATATCATATATATATATAATGGAAATATAACATGTATATAAGCCAAATCTCTACCCGCCTCATAACACTTCCCAACTAAAGTTTATTTATTAAATTTTGTGATAATTCATTTTACATTCCCAAGTTCCTAGAACTCTTGCTCTGATACCAACTGTGGCGGCCCCGCCGCCCCAGGGTGACGTGTCTATGTGTACTCCTTCCCGGTGGGGCCCAGCCTACACGTGTCCGCACACCGCCCGCCCACCTCTTGTCACGTAATTCATGTCTACGTGTGTTTTATCAAATTAGTTAGTGGATTATCAGTATTTTCTTAACTTATTCTCTTTAAGTATTTAAAATTTTATTTTAATGTCTAACCATCCTTGTGGGTTGTATCTTACAAGTTAATATATATATATATATATATCAGCGGAAGCCCATTAACTCTTAAGTTTTATAAAGCATCAGTCCTATTATGGAAAACCCGGAAGAGTACTATGTATATAAGCGACAGTACCATAAACAAGGTATATATACATGTACTGTGTCATCTCAAGCCCCCAATACTTAAAATAATACAAAATATCAAAATAAGCACGTATTAGTAAGTCCTTGATGGTGGGCAATAAGATGTAGTCGCCTAGGACCCCCTTGCACCTACTGGTACTAGGATATGCACTCACTCAAAGGAAATGCAGGAAATATTGTCAAGTAAACATGCAGAATCTAAAGATAAACAACTGTAATTGGCACATCACATGAATAGATAACAGCTAAGTTAACAAATTTGTGTGCTCGTTCCAAATGGACTAGACTGTATTTCGGATCACCAAGTTCCCACCAGTGGTCGCGCCCAACTAGCCTGACATTTGGTCCCTTGCGGTGCTCACCAAATTTTGTTGAGTCACCAACACGAATACCAAGGGCAAGCTCAGGTTAACATTTACTGAGGGCCGGGTCACACGTGCTACAGTCTAGTGCATCACGAACACACAACCAGGAGATCTAGGGAAGTAACCTCAACCCATGTCCAACTAATAGAATGGAATATGAAAATCAGTAAGGAAATGATAGAAATGAAATTTAAAAAAGAAACAAATACTCAATTTTTTAGTTGGGTTTTACAAACCTCAAACCACTCTCCGACCTCCCCGAATTCCCTTATTCGACCCGTCAACTCTCCAACACCGAGCTACGGTCAAAAAAGTCCTTGAAGTCCAATTTTAAAAGTTTAGGTTGTTTGTAAGTGTTTTGACATATATTAGGTTAAAAATCACCAAAACATCCCTTAAATTCATATTTTATATGTCATTAGCATGCTAATAGGTCTACCTAGTGCGCTAGGTGAAGTTAGCGTGCTAGGGAATCTGTTTAGCGCGCTACTGTTCTTCATTTTGAAAAACAGTTGAAAACCCAAAACGATTAGCACGCTAACCAACCCAGTTAGCAAGCTAATTACTATGTGACAGAATTTTCAAATCGAGAATTATATCATTCCCCTCTCAATTAGGTATTCTAACCTAGTTTACATCCTCTCCATACATTATTAACTCCAAAGCAACAACTAGAGCACTCCCGAACATCAAATTAACCCAAATTTACTAAATCTCATGAATTCACCAAATTTTCCAATTCAATCAAAACACCAATTCCAGCTAAACCAGTTGTAAATTATTTATGAAAATAATCTATAAACATGTAATTCATCAATTTTTCACTAAAAATCAGAGGTCTAATCATCAAACTCGAATTCACTAAAACATACACAAAAATGGGTTCATTGAAGAGTATAGAAGATGAAAATGATGATTACCTTGGTTTGATCTCTTGAATTGGTCTTTAATGTGTTTAATTCCTAGCTTGAAGTCCTTCTTCTCTAGTTTTTTATTGGTTTTGCATGAAAATTTCAATCAGTGGAGATGAAAATCCCACTCACTTGTTATATAGTTTTGGTCTTGATCAAGTATGTGTACGTATCTCAAGGATTATCTTGCGGCCTCATTTCATGTTGTCTTACACCACCTGATGACTCCATTAACACACTCATCTCCTAGAATTACTCAATATGACCATCTTGATGTCCATTTTTGGGTCCTCATTATTTAGTTCAACTATAGGCTTATTATTTATTTAATTAACTCACCTTATATTAAGCCCTATTAAACCATATGGTTAGTTTTTTGTTTATCAAAATTAACCAACTCATGGTCCCACTAACTTTCGGCTACCCGATATCTGGTGCCCCGCGTCTCGACATGCATTTCAAGACGTGCCATACCCTATTGTTTAAATTTCAACTCAATTGGCCTATGGTTACATTACCCATTTCTATTGAATTACTTAGTCATATTAAGTTTGTCGAGTTTCTTTAGTGTACCTGTACTTCGCCTCTCGATATCCATGTTGACATGCACTTCGAGGCGACTACCAGTCACACAACCTCACACGATATCCCTATTCAACATACACACATGCAATGTATTTACAAGTAAATTCATAAAGTGCATCGCAATTTAAACAACATAACACACAATTTACTAGTGTACCAAGGTCGACGTGTGTCCGAGCTCCGCCGCATCCACGTGGATCCTAGTTGGTGTCCATATCTAAAATTACAAAATAAATAACGACATGAATAAAACGGGTCGTTACACGCAAGTCCATTTTACATTTAATCACGCTCAGTTACGTTTTACAAGTTTATTCTCTTTTTAATTGTCTGTTCTTAATCTTACTTATCAAATCTCACGAGTTAAGTATCGATTAGACAATAAGAATAAACTTTCTGCCACATATCTGGCGATAATATAATAATATAAAAAAATATCACAATAACAAAGTATTCCCATCTCATAATCACTTTCCAACTAATCGCGACTTCATTACTGAATCTTATTTCTCAAGACCACTAAGAGCCTTAACAAAAACTTCCCGATCGACTCAATTCTAAACTCAATGTCATTATCCTTTCTTACATTTCCTTGATTAAGCTTAACCATAACTCTGATACCAAGTTTGTCAAGGCCCGTCTCACTAAACCCTGACTTAGCCAAATTTCCTCTAATTAGGCAACTAATCCATTCAATTAACTTAACCTCAGAATAATTTTTAATTCAATCATCAATAATGCTCCAAAACTAAATTTATATCCTCAATGAAACTCAATTCATGATTTGTTTAAATGGAGCAAATTTGGAAAAAATACAGATTGTTTTCCATATTTTTATAAAAATTTCGGTAAAGACCTCCCCTAAAAGTTGCATCTTTGAGAAATCCACTTAATAGACAAAGACATAATGGAGAAAAGCCTAGAAGGACTCATAACTCCTTGCGAGTTCTTAATATATATCAATTTAAAACATTTAAACTAACTTACGAGTTCTCGAAACCTTATTTACAACTTTATAATCCCAAAATAAATCAACGTCGAATCATAAACCTCTTAACTTACTTCAAACTAATTTAGGAGACTTTCATAATCTATTTAAAATTATTTTACGTCCTACACTAATCCTAAAGCCCAAAACAATATATATATATATATATATATATATATATATATAAAGTGAATACAACAAGAAAATTATACTTTAAACTTAAAAGCAATCACCAATATCTTCGACTCTTGTCCATTTTTCCTTGTCTTTTAAGAGAACCTGATATTATCAAAAACAGCTCGAGGATGTTAGGTAAGTAAACTTCTACACTGCTCTGTACTAATGCAAATGTTAGTCCGAATACATGGAGTTATGGAGACATGTAATTATATTTCCAAATAACAAGAAATTTGAATAACAAAATGAAACCCTGTTATTACTATTCAAGGTTCATAAATAGGTTGGTCGATCCAAGAATACGCCTTAAACAATAATGAAAGTCCAATGCATGCTCCCCCGAAAAATTTTTGTGCCTTGCGTTTTTCGTGTTCCAATCCAATAGGTCAGGAAACCTAGTTCTGAGTCCCACCCGTGAGTCGTAACATTAACAAGTCATCGTCCGAAATGACATGAATGCGTGACCAAGAATGATTCAAAATGCAATGCAGACTAATCACAAATGTAGGTATAAAGATAAAGTTTCATAAATAGTAAAGGCAACATTAAGGTTTACTTATAACCAACCAACTTGAAATTGATAACGAAGCCTCGCACACCGTTTCCCCGGCTTTCACGTACTTTGAGCCTATTCTCCAAGCTTTGTTCCTAGTGGTTTCAGAATCCTCGACATTACGTAAAATCATTAAGAAATCTGGATAAGTCTCATATTCGGATTTTGTAAGTTTCGACCAATTTTCGAGTTATTTCAGTATTCTCAAGTCCTAAAAGCCTAAAATCACTCTAAATAATCTCTTCGGATGTCTAGATCCTAATTTTGATTGCGAATTGTAGTTCAAAATAAAAAAAATTAACCTTAACTAGGCTTTTAAACAATTTCTCAAATTTTAAAATTTTTCGAGTATCGTAGCACGTATTACGAGAAAAACTCGGTATAAAACCTCGATAACATTCGAAATCCTCATTTTTCATAAAAATCCAATATTCCAATTCATTTTTCCAAAATAAAATTTTTCTAATTTTTTTCTATTTTTCTGGAATTTTTCCAAAATTCAACCATTTTCTTTTCTTTTATTTTTAATTGAGAAATGGTGGTTTGACCTTCTAAACCCGACTCTGCCTCGGTCCCGTCTGGGGGATCAAACCCCCTCTTATTCCTTATTTCCTCTGCATTTCAACAGTAAGCGGTCCTTTTTTTTTATTTTTGTCGAGGTTGAGCTCCCAACCCCAACCCAAAGTTGGATTTGGGCAGGGAGACCTCTCCATCATTCTTAACAACAACAACACCAATATCAACAACGTAAATTACTTACAAAAGTCAACAACTCAACAACAACCCATCAACACCAATCCACAAAACCGCAACCACACAACCCACCTTCATCATTTTTCGTCTCAAGATCTTTCTTTCGATCTCTATTTGTCTCTCCCTCTCTTGTTTTCATTATAAATCGTCATTTCTCTACCAATTTCGATTTCTCGACTTCACTCTCTCCTTCTCGGTCGTAATACGAGGAGGAGCGGTGGGTTTGTTTTGAAGATAAATGTGAGTTTCCTCTCGAGATTTGCATCGAACGAATCTCGAGGCGGAATTGATGCTTCCTTTATATTTTGATCTTTTCTCGAGATACATGTTGCATATCTTGAGATCGATCTTGTGGCTATTAACAAGATCATCATCACCTAATCGACTTATATTGATCAATTATCTTGATCTCCTTGAGATACGTATTATGCATCTGTAGGTCAAATGGTTTATAACTACCATACAATCACATTCATGCAACACTTGATTTTCCTTAAGATGAGGTTGCACGTATCTTGAGGCGTGTATAACCTCTCCAACAGGCACCAATCGTCCACTATTCACCTCCTCGATGATCAGGCTACGCGTATCTTGATGCAAATCCAATGTATACTTTTAATTTAAATTAAACTATAGGATTCATTTATATATTTATATATAAAAACTATCTTATATCTATACACCTATGCATTTTTGCGGCTATAAATTTTTCACATGCGCAAACGACCATCCTCGGGCGTGTACACTATTGAACATCCCACGTGTGTCGCCGTCGACCCCGCGTGCCAATTTATTAATTATTCTATTTGATTTCGTGATTATTTTTAATCTATGTCCAAATTAAATTCCAAAAAAATACTTAAATTTCACCAAAAATTAAGAAATATTCTCAATGCGCTCCGAAACTCACAGACACAACGTATACACTCAACTTGACCCTATTTTGCATCGAAATAATGTATAATACATCAGTTAGTCACGCGACACACAAAAAAAATATTTTGAACTTATGATCTCCGATCCAAAATGCGTGGGTCTCATTTCAGATACTTAAGTCCCAATTTAAATCCAAAAATACTATTTTATTAAGTTTATGAAATTCTTGAATTTCACAATTTCAGTCAAGGGGAGACACACTCATGGTTTGAAAATTCTCCGAAGTTCTTCAAACTTCTCTGAATTAATTTGACTTTTTGAAGCACTAAATTAAGAATTAGGTGTAAAAAAAAGTTTTACAAAACTTCCAATAACATTTTAAGTTTTAACGCTCACTTGTAAGAAAAGGGAACTACAGTTAGAGTTAGCTTTTCTTAGAATATAATATAAAGAATGACAACATGTTATAAGATAACAAAACCTCAATTTTACTTCACTTTTTGTTTGACTGCAATTTGAGGATATGTTGTATTTCTACAATCTATATACATTCTTGAGCCTACAATTTATATATGATTTGGTAATGTTACATTAAACATGTGCTTAATTGTGGATTATTTGTAACTAACTCAAAAACACTTGTTGGATATTTGGATAATGATCACATGGGTATAAGGTTGTTGAAGATGTTATATCTGGGAAGTTAAAGCCAAGATCATTATTTAAAGATTGGTTGGTCGAGCTTATTGAAGGGTATTGTGGCAATTGAACAACAACTATGTTAGGTACAACTGAAGGTAAATCTTGTCAGTTGCAACATAGTATATTTGAAGACAAAACTGAATTAAAGCGCAATGGCAACTGAATAACAACTCTGTCTGTTACAATAGAAGGTAAATCTCATTAGTTGCAACAGAGTATATCTGAAGATAATTGAATTGGTTGAGATTGGTTTGTTGAATGTTGAAGCCTATCCAAAAGTGATATGAGGGATCCAAACACATGCTATATAAATGGTCAAGACACACTAGAGATAAACTATTGATTATGAGTTTGAAGCCTTAAGTATTTGATTTTTCTTATAATATTTTCACATAATTTCACTTTGAAATGTGTGCTTATAAGTTTTGAATTTGTGTTCACTTTTGGTTGTAATTCTGAATTTCACCATGGGGATCTTGGGTAGTCTAGTCGAGGGGAGCTCCATAAGGATTGGGTAGTCCAGTCGAGGGGAGCTCGACACACAAACATCAAGACTAGTGAGGGAATCACTGGAAAAGTCTGAGTTTTCATCTTAGTAGATTTTCAACATCTCCGGCGTTGTGATTTGTTTGCTTTTACTTGTTATTACTCTATCGGTTCCATAGGATTTCCATTTTTCATGATCGGATGATTTCATGTTTCATGATGCGACAAACAACATAAATTAACTGATTTTTTTCTAGAGCAAAGCATTGAACAACTCAATGATGTTACGATGTTAGTGGAGTAAATTTAAGGGTGGGATGGTTCTCGGTTTTACAAGTCTACATTACTTTTAGACAATGAAGTGTTACCAATCTAGCTTGTCCCTTATTTATTCTTTATCAAAGGCTTAGAATGCTTCAAATTATATGTATTGTGATAGGAGGAAGAAAAGAAATTGCTTTCTATTCCAAAAAAAAGGAAAATGATGCTTAGGGAGAAACCAAACGACTGGTGAGGGAAAAAGAAAATATGTTCTTGTAAAAGTTACAACTTTAGATAAAATTGGCAATGATCGGTAAGTGTTAGTTTACTCTTTCTCATGGTCGTGTTCTTACTTTTGATGTATCTGCAACTTAGTAAAGCGCAAAGAAAAAAAGAAAAACTATTTATGTTTGTGTTATGGCAACGTTAAAGTGTGGTATAAAGAATATTGGCAATGATGTGGAACATTGCCTATCCCTATTGAGATATATGTCTGATAGGCTTTCATTTCTTACTAAAATTGTACATTTTCTTATTTAAATTGGACTTCAGTGCATGGAGGAGAGAATGCGTGATTTGATTGGTAATCTAATAAGATTATCGAAATAGGTTAGTTTTATGTATCACTGATTCACTGCGCTGTTGTCTCTTTATGGGTTGTCATTCGCTCTTTTTTCTTAAACGTCATGTAAGATTCCTCAGAGGGTTGATGTTGAAAGGCTCAAACATAACGTACTCATCACCGCAGATGTTCAACGCCAAATTCAATTATTGAATCAAAAGGCTAAGGAGGGTTTGGAGAAAAAACAATGTGAAGAAGTTGTAAAATAACCAAAAAATAATAACTTAAGTGTCTATAGTATTGGATTCTGGACATTGGGACTTCATCATTGACTGTTTACTTTATTTGTAATAGTCTATAGTAAACATCTTCACCTTGGTACATTGCGCTTATCAGTTAGTTTAGTTTGCTAAGTTTATTTCTGATCACCTCATAATAAATAATAAATAATTTGCATTAAGTATTTAGTTCTAATTTTGTAGGAGTCTTCACTGCATCTTTAGTTGTTCAATCATTTATTGGGAACTTCGATATTCCAATCCTTAATTTAAAAATCCTTATGTGTGGGTTCAAATTAAATACAAAACATAACATTAAAACTCACTAGATAATTTGAACCAATCTCCTTTATGACAAATAATTCAATTCTTAAAAAAACAATAAAAATAAAAATAAAATAAAAATAAATCCTTTTAATATTTAGAATCACAAGTTGTATAAGTTTTATATATTATTTATTATTGTTTAACTTAAATTTCATCATTTTAATTTTAAGGCCTAATTTTAACCATTATCCAGTTATTTATATCAAATGTGCTCTATGGGTCATTCAACATTTATTTCTGATTATATATGTGCATGATCGAAAATGCACAAATATCACAATTCTTGAAATCTTCTTAGTCGTTGAACGAATCTAACACTTAGTTAGCAACAAATATACCATTTTAGGTTTAATTATGCCAAAATTATAATTTTGCTCTGGATTTTCTGATTCAGGGTTATAGGTATGCAATTAGGCAAATAGCTCACCATTTGATTGGCAAGCTTTTTCTTTGTGGTTACATAGAAACTGGAGATATTAACCTTTTACTTGGTCTACTCTAAAAATGAGAAGAAAAAATGATTTTTTTAATAAAAATTCCAGTGTTATCATTTTTAAATGCAAGTTATTATTGCAAGTGTCATTTTTATATGATTTGGCATCTTGAGTCCTGATTATGATCTCCTATTTTTAGGAGAAAATAAAATTCATTTCAAAGAGCCATTGGAGAAAGATCATATGGAACCTTTCCAATCTATCCAATTATTTTTGCTAAAGGGAAGTAATATGGTTTTTGATGGTAGGAAAAATGATAACTTGGATGAGTTCTTTTGGGAGCTAAATTTATTTTAAGGTGTCCTTATGGTTACTGGTTATCGTTGCGTAAAACTTCTTAAAGTATTTGATTGATAATCTTGTGGAAGAGTTAGCTAAATTTATTTTAAAGTGTCCTTGATGGCGAGAAAGTGACAGTTTTTTGTTTGTCACCAACCTAATGTAAACCTCCTCTTTATTTGAACTTCTAATCAGCTATAGGTATAGTTTCTATGGGTCACACATGTGGATTTTAAAGGAATTATATCTTGTACTTTAATGTCAACCAGAGGACTCCTTGCCCTTTTTTGTTCTTTTGTATTAAAATTTTTATTAGCAGCATATTTCCTCTTGTTCCTATATTATATGGCCCTATAAAAACTGATAAGTATATAGATACTAAAAAAAAAAGAAAATAAAAAGATTTTTTAGACTCGCTTGTAGCTTCCTAACTATTTTCAGAATACATCATACATGTACCTTTTGAAAAAACAACATAAAGTAGAACTCCCTATTAAAAGTAAAAGTAAAAGTAAAAGTTATTGTTAATTTTCTTTTGTTATTAATTGGTAATGCACTTTTATCTTATTATAAAATATCATGTTGTGTTGATGATGGTTTTGTCCACTTGCATATATCATGTTGTGTTGATGATGGTTTTGTCCACTTGCATATATTTCATCCTATGCCTTTTGTTTTCTTTCTTTCTTTCTTTTTTTTTTTTTTTGAGTTGTTCATTTGAAATATATTTTGGACTTGTATATAAACGTGTATCACAATTCATAAATGATAAGGAGATATTTATACTTCTTGTATGCCATGTCCGAAATTGAGATTCATGGGTTCTGCGCTTCATCAATCATTAACCTACCATTATAAATCTTTGAAATTTGAGATTTATTTGAAGTGTAGTAAGGAGAAGGCTTAAAAGTATACTAGTTGGAAGTTGGAACTCACTCACCACCATTATAATTTTCTACATCTACACAGTGGTTTCAATTATGGAAATGGTCAAGGTGCATGAGTTGGCTACATGCAAGTGTATTTTTATTACGTAATTAAAAAAGTAGTAGTTTTATTTTCATCTATCTGGTAATGGTTTTACTGCATAAATTTGTGTAAGTTAAATTCTTAATTATGAGTTTCGTTTATTCGTCTAATGGCTGCATATTGGTATTTAATTCATTATCATACATATGTACATAGAAACTTGCTTATGCATATTCCTTTCTGCTTTCTTTCATTTGAAACTTTGAATGGTCTATTAACTGATGAATGTTCATCAATGTAGACACCTTTTTTTCTCAACGTATCAACTATCAAATATCAATGGTTTCTCAGTCTCTTATTGATGATGATCTATATCAATCATTTGGCATATCTGGTTGTGATTTTAACATCGTTAGTGCCAGAGTGGTCTCTGTCATGCAGCTTACAAGTATTTTGAATTGGAAGCTTGAAGCCTGGACTGAATTTATATATATTGAACCATTCTTTTTCATCTAAAAGCTGGATGTTTTTCAACATTTAGTGCAACTCTCTTCATCATGATAAAATGAAATTGGCTCTACGAAGTCCTTCTTTTTCAGGATAATAATGCATTGCCTAAGATTATTCCAAAGTTAAAGCTATTAATATTAATTAAGGCCTATCAACTGTGAGACTCCTATCATCTCTAGAAGGTGTGGAGGAATATGAGGAAAGACCAAAATTCAAGAAGCAAGTAATAGTTGTAACTTGTAAGTGTAACTAGCGATGGGATTGGAGAAAAATAACTATAAGCATATTAAAAAACATTTGAAGATATATATATATAGCCTAATATATATATATATGCATATAGGATGAAATGATTAATCAAGAGGTCTTGACATGAAAAACTAAGATAATGACTTAACATATCAAATTTACTTTTGAAAAGTTTTATGTTCTCAAATTAAACTCAAATAGTTAGATGTCGGTGTATGTTAATTAACTTAGAAGTACCCTCGAATTTCTCTATGTTTACCTATCATTTGTGTGAGGACGCATATCTTGAATGGTGTTTCTAAAACCATGCGACTGAATCATAAACTTTCTTTTTCCTTAGTAGGACAAATCTGATGGCAGTTTGATGGATCTGGAGGTACTTTTGGATGCAGATTTAGACGTTCAATTTGATCCCTCAAACTTGAGTGAGAAGCTTTTTTTGGTATGCACCTATCAATACCAGCTTCAATTGGAAATCCTAATGGTGATGTTCCTTCATATATGAGTGGCTTGTTTCAGGCTGACAAGGAGGGCACTGAGCTGCAAAGAGAACTCCAAATGCTGAAGTAGCAGTTAGTTTTAAGCAATATGTGTGCAGAGTCTGTTAATGAGGTAATACAGCTATTCCAAGAGAATTTCCCGCCCGAAATGTTCCAAGGTAGGTATTTAGAGACTTTTGTGCCCCTTTCTTTTTTTGTTTGCTAACAAATTCTTTTAGAAAATTTACTTATGCCAGAAAAAGAAATGTGTGATTCAAAGTGTTATCAAATGCGAGCATCCTATGCCGCACCTCAAGCATGTTGTAGACATCGATACTTTGTTTTATAATTGTGAATTTGCAACATGTATTCATATGGCTGATTGAATAATATTTTCTAAAAAAAATATTTCCCTTCCAAGTGTTTAATCGAAGTTATTGTTAATTTATCATTTATGCCTGCAGATATGCACAAGACAGCGACCGAACTGCATGAAAAAATAGAAAATCTCAAGGTTAAAAGAACTTAAGAAATTCGACGAGACAAAATATGAAGAACGCATGATCTGAATGAGCACACCTCATGGATCAGAAAAGGGTATTTTGAACTATGACATGTCATTTTACCTTTCCAACATGCACGCAAAATAAGGGGAATGTAGTTTGCGTGCATTAACATTTTCTTTTCTTATTGTAGGATTTTCTAGTACCGATTTGAAAGATATCGTTCTAGATTTTGTAGCTGAAATTAAGAGCATCTGAATGGTGATCACTTGAGTAGTTGATTATGATTAGCTAGCTAGGTACGACAGTGCGATACTTAAGTAAAATTAAATCTGGACATTTGATATTGTTTCATGTATACATTTTAATTGCAATGTGCATATTTTATAATTAATTTATTACAATTCCTTCACCTCTGTTGGAACATTAGTATGCATATCATCAGTGAAAAGAACCAAGTGCGATTGGAACTGGACATGCCTAGGACAAGACCCCCTTATTTAACCAGATTGAAATTATCGAGGAAGCTAATCAATAATAGGAAAAAGCCGTTGTTTATGTTGGCACTTGAAGAGGTGATTTTAGAAATTACATGAGGGATGAACAACACTTGTGTACATTGTTTTAGCATCGTTGTTAGGGTTTCAAACAACATCAAAGCTTGTGTACATTAATTCAGTAGAGGACCTAATGCTTTAGGGGAGGCTTCTTTAAGCTAATATTTTATTATATGTATTATTTCTAAAAAAGAGAAATCGAGCACAATGGAAGAGTTGACTTGATCCATGTAACCGATCTCAATTAATTTGGGACTACGTTGTTGCTGTTGTTGTTGAAAACTAGTCATGCAGAGCAACCTGAACTCATAAAAACTTAAGCTAAATTAATTACCAAGGCCTATTTAGATGTCAATAGCACTATATCTTGTAATCTTTAGTTCTATTTTTCACTAGTTTTCATGGATGACACTAACATCTGACCACAAGAAATTAAAAGAATTAAGCAAAGATCATCAAGAAACTTCCCTTGTCTCGAGTTCGAATCTTGTGAATGGAAACTTAAAATTGGGTTGGAAGGCGGCAACGCTCCCCAATGAGACTCGGTACGTTTGGTGTCGGATGACACATGTGTAAACAAAAAAATCATCAAGAAATCTAAAAAACAAAAACCAAGTTAGCAAGAAGTTTGTGAAATCATTCACCTTGAATAAAAAATAAAATAGAGAGCTCTTCTCACATTAAAGTTGTTGGAACAAAAGCTTTGGACGCATAAATCAAGATGATAATGGAGGAAACCAAACAAAGAATTGAGGCGCGTAATCGCTCTCTTTTAGACAAGATTTCTACCAACTGGTCGAAATAGCGTACACACAATGGGAAAATTGAAACTTGCCTTCAGGATACAATCAAGTCTCTAATGGTTGTTGGATGGTGTGTGTATAACACAACTCCAACCAAGAACACTCTTTGAAGAACTTAAAAGAGAATGATGTTATGGACTCAAGAACACACTTTGACTCAAAAACTTGTGTTTCAATATGTCTCAATGTGTAAAGTACATACTAGATCCCTTTATTTTATAGAAACTAAGGGATATAGTGTCTATCCACCAAGAGGTGAGTTTTGGTGCGAATTAGTGCAAAGAAATGAACAACAAATGGACCAAAAACACTCAAAAAATATGCACCTCTTCGTTCGTTGTGGCTGGCGCTGAGCTGGCGCCAACTCAGCGCCAAAAATAGCAAGTCATTTTTTTTAAACCAACAATTTTCCCCCATTTTCAAATTATATGGACATATAAATTGAAAATTACACTTAGGAAATAAAATGATGAAAAAACATATAGCATCATTCTGAAATCGATACATAAATGAAAAGTGTCTTTTGGACTTGAACTTCTCACTTAGTGTAAACACTTCAAAGTTTCATCAGGTACTATGGTGAACATATCTTGAACCAAGAACCCTTGCGACAAAATAAAAAATGTCACACATACCAATTTCATGTAAGTAAGAGTGTTCTATCGATTGCATATATGGCCTTGTGCAAATCCTGGCTTTCTTGAGTGCTCTAGAGTCGGTTAGGCTCATAAGAAGCGGCCACACTTCTACACCCATATAGGTAAGTCTATTTAAGTGAATCTGCGAGTCACTCTATTCGATTTATTAAGACCCAATTGTCAACCTCCGTCATGCAAAACCAACACTAGAACCAAGAAGGGGCCTTTTTTAATATAAATTTTTCTAGTGTTCCGTAATCTTCACTTGATTTTTAGTACCACATTGAACTTATTCTGTATTTTTAAGAATTAAGTTGGGTTCCCATCAAGTGGCGATCGAATTAAGCAAACATAAGTCCCACTCTTTTTGATGTCTGAGACACCATATCTCTAACAAGACCCTTTGTTAATGGATCTGCTAAATTCTTGTTAGATTCCACGTAATGAATTGTAATAACCCCATTTTTGAGTAACTGTCTCAAAAGATTATGTCTTAGACTTATGTTTCTAGACTTTCCATTATAATTCTTACTTGCGACCTTATAAAGAGTTGCCTTGTTATCACAATTGATTAATATAGCCGAACATGGCTTGCTCCATAAGGGTATCTCCATTAACAAGTTCCTAAGCCATTCTGCTTCCTTGCTTGCATCTGCTAGGGCAATTATTTCTAATGTCATTGTTGAATCAAAAATACATTTTGTTTCTTTGAGCTCCAAGAAACAACCTCTCCTCCTAGCGTAAATATCCATCCACTAGCATCACTGTAACCTTCCAAAACTGGGGAATATCCATTAAAATGTAGACCATAATTCAAAGTCCCCTTTAGGTATCTAAAGATCCTGGTAACCGCATCCAAGTGTTGTTTGCTTGGATTACTAGTGAACCGACATAGCATACAAACCGCGTAAGCTATATCCGGTCTTGTGCAATGCATAGCATACATGAGACTTCCTATCACACTAGAATACTCTAGTTGTGATAAACACCTACCGGTGTTCTTTACTAGTATAAACTGACTTTTGATCAAAGTGACCAAATTTCTTCAAAATCTTATCAATATAATGAGATTGAGATAATGTAATACAATTATCTTGTCGTAAGATTTTGATTCCCAAAATTACGTAAGCTTCTCCTAAGTCTTTCATGTCAAAGCTAGTAGACAAAAAATGTTTAGTTTCTTCAACTAAGGGTAGTGAAGTTCCAAATATTAACATGTCATCCACATATAAACATATGATGACACCAATATCATTATCAAACTTTCTATAAATACATTTATCAGCATCATTGACTTTGAATCCAAATGATTGCACAACCGTGTCAAACTTCTCATGCCATTGCATAGGAGCTTGCTTCAAGCCATAGAGAGATTTTACCAATTTGCAAATTTTCTTCTCTTGACCTGGCATAACAAAACCTTCAGGTTGTTCCATATATATTTCTTCCTCTAGATCATCATTTAGGAAAGCCTTTTTTACATCCATTTGATGGATAACTAAATGATGAATATAAGCAAGAGATATCAACACTCGAATGGATGCTATTCTTGCAACTGGTGCGTATATATCAAAATAATCAATGTCTTGCTTTTGTCAATAACCCTTAGCTACTAGCACACTTTGAAATTTTTTATTTTCTGTCGACATTTAATTTTCTTTTGAATACCCACTTGCACCCAATCACCTTTGATCCCGATGGAAGATCAGAAAGTACCCAAGTTTGATTCGACAAAATCAAATTCATCTCATCATTGATCGTTTCTTTCCAAAATGAAGCATCCCTTGATGAAACTGCTTGTTGAAACGAAATAGGATCATCATCAACATTAAGGACAAATTTTATTTGTTTCTCAATATCACATCTATTTCCTTCAACCAAGTAGGTTATAAAATCCGGGTCAAAAGATTTATCAATCTTTTGCCTTTTACTTCTCCTTATTTCAACGTTCTCACCATCGTTAGTAGGAGGATTCTCTTGTTCATTAGAAGAATTTGACGACAAATCTTCTAGATTCCCATGACTTTGTTCATTATATAATTTTTAGGCAACTCCTCTAGATTCCCAAAATTTGGTTGCAAAAGCATGTCATGTGTTTTGTTTAAATGTTCAAAGAATTATACATCTATAGATTCAATTATATCATTACTTTCCAATTTCAAAAAATCTATATGTCACATTATGCTTTGTATAACCAATAAAAACACATTTATAAGTTCTATTTTCCAATTTAGGTCTCTTTCGATCTAGTTTTCTTACATAAGCTAAACAACCCTAAACTTTAAGTCTCTTAAAATTTGGTTGTCGCTTGAACCATAACTCATATGGGGTGACATCGGTGTTCTTTAATAGAACCCTATTTTGGATAAAGCAAGCCGAAAGAATGGCTTCCCCCCATAAGTTCAAAGGCTAGTTAGAACTTAGTAGCATGGAATTAACCATCTCTACTGATGTTCTATTCTTCCTTTCCATTACATCATTTTGTTGTGGTGTATAAGATGTCGTTACTTGATGTAAAATTCCATTAGTCTCACAAAATTTTATGAACTCCTTGGAACAATACTCACCACCTCTATTGGATCTTAGAGCCTTAATTATCATGTTATGTTGATTTTCAACTTTCGATTTGAAAACAAGAAAATTTTCATAAAACTCATCTTTGCTTTTCAAAAGATAAACATAGGAATATTTTGAAAAATCTTCAATAAAAGTGAGAAAATATTTGTTTCCTCCTAATGTAACATGACTTTTCAAATCACATATATCACTATGTATCAAATCAAGAATTTGAAAAGATCTTTGAACCGATTTGTGTGATTGTCTTGTGATTTTTGTTTGTGCACATATCTCACACTTTGTATCATGATCAATTTTAAAATCAGTAATTAGGCCTAAGTTCTTACTTGGTACGACGCTTCTTTCGTGACTAAGAAGTTGTTTTTGTTCTTTATAATTACATTATAGGATTTCCAACCATTACATTGTCACTTTGGTCTTGGTCCCTCTTGTTTAAGTAAACTAATGCGTATTGTGGGCTTTGGGTTTCATCAGTTATCAACCTACCATTAGTATCCCTAAATTGAGATATTTATTTGAATTTTAGTAAGGAACAAGTTTCTAACTACTAGTGGGAACTCTCTCACGATCATTATGCTTTTCTACATCTCCTTTGTGGTTTCAATTATAGGAATGGTCAAGGTGGGTAGGCTACATGCAAGTTTATCTTTGATTAGGTAACAAAGAAGTAACAGTTTTATTTTCATCCATTCGTTAAAGGTTTTGGTACGCTAGAGTTAGAATACTGTTATGCTATCAAGCAATATAAATGTTTCAAGGACATCTTAAAAATGCTTACTGGGCAAAAACTGTATGCTGGTTATTAATGTAAAAGTATGATTGTCAATAGCGTAGTAAGAAAAGGAAGGACAATACTAGTTGTACGCTTGTACTACCAGGTTTTTAGTACCATGTTTAGCTTTCCCATTATTTTTTTTTCACTAATACCTTGTTTTGCTATTCTAAGATTTTAAAGAACACATGGTTATTTCATTTTTTTGTATCTATTCACCCCTATGGCTATTGTTTAAGGGGATTTCCTCGATTAGCAGCATGATTCAAGAAGTGTTGGACATGCGACTTGATATGTGGGAGAAGTACTATTTTCAAATTTGTTTTGTCGTTCTCAAAGGGTTCTCGGTGCCTAAAGTTGTAAGTTAAATTCTTAATTCGGGTCTTGGTCAATTATCTAATGGTGCTCATTAGTATTTAATCACACACATGGGCATAGAGGCTTAATTGCTTAATTACAGATATGCCTTCGTGCTTTGTTTTGTCTGAATGGTCCATGTAGTGATGCACGTTTTATAAATGAGCACAATCTTGTTTCTCTATGTATCAAATATCATTTCTTGATGGTCGCTCATCTCTCTTGTTTCCAATCATTTCTCATCGTTGTGGTGCTCTCTCTGTGTGGATCATTTTGCTTTGTTCATGTAGCAATTAATGTTTGATCAAAGATAAAAAAAACGATGCATAATAACTTATTAGATAAATTATAGATTATAATGATGTTATGCTATGTTGCTCACTACTTAATGAATACAAAATTAAGAATATGTGCACAAATATTTATTATCGATTATCCTAAAACACCACCTAGACTTTTTATCAGGTTATAATTATAATATCACCATTATAGGATGTGATTAGGGATGCCAATGGAGCTATTACGATAACACTACTTCTATACTTTTTTGTTATTGTTTTTGTTTTGGTTTTGATCAATGTTTCATAGTGTTTTAATGTGGTTATTGAAGAGCCTGGGTGTTCAAAGTACAAGTTAACCGTGAAGGACAAAAGGCTTTTAAACTCTTAACTTTTTCACCAATGAAAATTTCCTCGCGTGTAATCAAACAACTATTGGAAAATTTTTGTTGTAAAAATTTTATCAAGAAAATTTTCTTGAGAAAATTGTTTATCCTCATGAAATTTTTCCACCTATCAAACACGCTCTAAAAGTATTGTTGAAAGCTTGGAGCTATGAGTGAATTTAATTTGAGCCATTCTTGTTTTAACTAAAGGTTCAATCTTCTTTGATATTTAGTACAACTCTTCTCATCGTTATTGAAGTCAAATTGGTCCTACAATGTCCTCTCCTTTGAGGGCAATAATGAGTTGCCTATGGTTATTCTCAAAGTTATAGCTCTTAACAATGATTAAGGTGGATCATTTGTAAGGCACCTAGAACCTCTGGAAGGTACACAGAAGAAAACACTCAAGAAGCAATCAAATAGCTCTAATTAGTGATGGGATTGGAGAAATTGAATCGAGAGGAAGGAAGCTATTTTTTCAGCTTGTTCCTATTAACAACTCAATGAGTAGACATCCATGCTTGAGTTGAGTAGCTACGCTGGAACATTAAGTTTTCTTTCTCAGATGGCCTTTGACAAGATATCAGTTGGCCTGAAATTATTTCAGTAGGGCCTAAATGCTTGGTAGCCTAATAGAAGACGAGATAATTAATTAAGAGGTCTTGACATGTAAAACAAACATAATGACTGTCACTGAGCACATTGGATATGATGTTGCAGAAGTTTTATGTTCTTGAACTCAAATAATAAGATACTCGTGTATGTTGAAACTTAAAGTACTCTCATATCTCTAATGTGTGCCCAAACTACCATTTGTGTGAGGCATGTGTAACCTGAATGATATATCTAGAACCACGTGATTGAATCTTAAATTTTCTTCCCATGGCAGGACAAATCTGATGGCACTTTGATGGATGTAGATGTGCAAATTTAGAGAACTCTCTGCCTGACATGTTCCAAGTTAGGTCTGGTTTTTGCCAACTTTTTTTGCCAACTTTTGTGCCCCTTTCTTTTTTCTGTTTGCTTGCAGATTATTTGCTTAGATCATTAATTATGACAAACATCTTTGGTTCAAAATGATCTCAAATGTATCTCTTGCCGGTTGCTGCTGTCATCCTATGCCGCAGCTAGATCATGTTCTAGACATTGGTGCTTTGTGTACTAAATGTGAATTAGTTACATATATTTCATAGGACCGTGAAATAATATTTTGTCAAAAATATTTCGTCTCCAAATATTTGGACATTATGTCTTAATTTATCATTTATGCTTGCGGAGATGCAGAAGACTGCAGCCGAGCTGCGTGAAAAAAACGAGAATTTCAGGGTTAAAAGAACTTCAGAAATTCGACAAGACAAAATAGAGAGAATGCATGACTCGAATGACCATATTATGCTTCAGAGAAAAGGTATTTTTGAACTGTGACGAGTCCTTTTACCTATCTAAGGGTGCAGAATGAGAGGAAATAGAACTTGCATGCATTAACATTTTCCTTTTTTAATGTAGGATTTTTCTCTCACTGAATTCGAAGATGCTCTAGCTTTTGTAGCCAACATGAAGAGCATCTGAATGGTGAATCTGGCATTCTGATGACTCGTTGACTCTGATTAGGTACGTCGAACCCGATATTCCTTGTTCAATGTAATATATACTTACTGATGGCAAAGCACACTTTACTAAAAACTTGGACATTCGTGTCATGTATACTTCTTGTGTTGGGCACAATGAGAAGTTACAGTCCTTCCACCACTATTGGAAGTTTGGAACATTATTGTGTGAATCATCAATGGAGAACCATTGACTGCTATTGCAATTAATCATGCCTAGCAGGACAGAACCCCCCTTATTTATCGAACAGAAATTGCATGAGAAAGTAATTAATTATGGAAAAAGGCGTTGTTCATGCTGAGACTACTTGATGAGAGTGGCGAATTTAACATAAAATTAGACAGGTAATGCACTGTTGCGCACTTGGTTATATTCATTGATATAACCTGTTTATATTGTTTGAGTGAAATTTAACATATAATCTCAAATTAATTTTCATGAAGTCTTGGTTCATATTTTTCATAATTAAGTTTGTTTTGCTAGCTGGAACCCTTTGTATTTCCTAGATGAGTTTGAAGCTGCAACTATCAAAGCTCAGAGCAGGAGAGATGCCTAGTTTTAATACTATGAGCTCTATGAGCACTTTTTTTAAAAAAATATATATATGATTAGTAAGCCATTTTTTTTGCTAATGAGCTCTATTAAAATCTTAAATCTAGTCTTATATGGACCTTCAACATTAAACCAATCATGTGGAAAGTTTTTCTTTATTCTTTTTTGTTATGTTATGTTATGTTATGTTTTTTTTGTTTTTTTTTTTTTTTTTTGTTTTGGTTTACTTTGCAAACATGGAAATCTAAAAAACGAAAACCAGGTAGAGCAAGAAGTTTCTGAAATCATTCACCTTGAATAAAAAAAATATAGAGAGCTCTTCTCACATTAATGCAAAAAATAATAACTAGCTAGCTCTTCATAAGAGCAATTATGAAGCGTAGAATCAAAACATCATTAAATTGAGAAATAATAGAGAAGGTAGCACAACAACACTGATGGTGGCTTCATTTATTCACTGCATCCTTCACAGCATCAGCAGCACCTTGTGCCTTGGCCTTCATTTGCTGCCCTGCCTACATAATAAAATAGCTTTATACCACAAACCTCGAGTGCACTTATAAAGTTTCCAAGTAAGTGCGTGACTTTAAAGTGTTGCAACTTTTTAATGGTAATGCAACATCTTTCTAATTTGAAAGTAACTCTAGAAGTATTAAAATACGATACAACTCTTAGAATTTATTTAATAAATCAGTTAAAAATAAAAAGTTATTTTAAATATGTTTGAAAAGCGAGAAAAAATGTAATTACAAAATACTCCTCAAGAATAAAGGTCATGAGAATACATCAAACTAATGGAACTACCATTTAAAAACATTTTCACTATCTTCGAGCCAATGCAACTTTAAATTGCAGGATTTGTTTTATCTCAAACCTCTTGGCATGATTCTTTGGCAGATTTAGCAGTGTCGCATGCCTTGTCCACCATCTGGTCTTTCTTGGCCTGTTAATTGGTACAAACAAAGAAAAAGAAAAACTTCATCATCATTATTGATACATTACATATACATAAAAAACAAACATATTAGCTACTCTTAATTAAGATTTTGTAGCTGACATGAAGAGCTAGCATCCGAATAGTGATCACTTGTCTAGTTGATTATGAATAGCTAGCTAGGTACGACCATACGATACTTAACTAAAAATCTGGACATTTGATTGTTGTTTCGTGTATACATCTTAATTGCAGTGCGCATGTTTTATAAGTTATTGCAGTTCTTTCATCTCTGTCGGAACATTAATATGCATATCATCAGTGAAAAGAACCAACTGCTATTGGAACTGAACATGCCTAGGACAAGACCCCCTAATTTAACCAAAATGAAATTATCGGGAAAAGTAATTCAATAATGGGAGGCGCCGTTTATACCAGCACTTGATCATGAGGTGGTTTTAGAAATTACATGAGAGATGAACAATGCTTGTGTACATTGCTTTAACATTGTTGTTTAGAGTTTCAAACAACATCAAACCTTGTGTACGTTATTTCAGTGGAGGACCTGATGTTTTACAAGAGGCTTCATTAAGCTAGTATTTTATTATCTGTATTCTTTCTGAAAAAATCCAAGCACAATGGAAGAGTTAATTTGATCCATGTAGCCGACCCAAATTAATTTGGAAGTGATGCTATGTTGTTGTTGTTGTAGAACTAGTCATGCTGGGCAACCTCAACTATTAACAACTTAAGCTAACTAAATTAATTATTAAGGCTTATTTAGAAGTCAATAGCTCTCTGTGTCTTGCAAATCTTTAGTTGTATTTTTCACTAGTTTTCATGGATGACACTGACAATAGACCACAAGAAATAAAAAGAATTAAGTCAAAATCATCAAGAAATTTCTCGTCTCAAGTTGGAATCTTGTGAATGGAAACTTAAAATTGGGTTGGAAAAGTTGTTGGCCACTGATTTGTTCTTCCTTTCAGGTAACTTCATTTATTATAGCCTTCATTTCTAATCATTTCGTTTAATTATCTTTAATTCTCCGTCTTTTTCGACATTTTTACCGATGCCCGCAACTCGTTCGATGAAATGCATGATTGGATTAAAGTGGCATTTCTGTAAATAGATGTTTGGTTTTCTGAGTGCAGAGTTTCTAAGTTTGAGCAAATGGCAACTCTTTTTCGTTTCTCTCCCGATCCCTCGATTTTCAATTTTTTCTTTGTTTGATTTCACTTTCCCTATATATTAGTGCTAGAGTCAAGAGTTAGCAATTGGTCGATCGAAATCTAGACATGAAAACATTTAGGAGTCTAAGTTTATATGTCTGTAATTGTGACTAATTAGATTTTGTTATGTGTTTATAACCGAGTATATGAATTTAGTTATTTAAAAAGAAAAGAAAATATACAAAGAAAAACCAGGAAAAGAGGAAGGAGTCTGAGCAATCTAAAACACATGTCAAACAGACTAGGCCAATCGCCTTTGGTACGAATTACATTAAACTCTTAAATTGCCATGAACCACAAGACACCAAACTCTTAAACTCTTCTGTCCATGGCATTATATGATCCACAATCAAGCGATGTCGATATGATTGTCCATTGCTTACTCACCAAGTGGCGTCTAAGCACTTTGGAAGAACCAAAGCTACTCTCCTAGGTTGCGGTGGTGGCACTAGCTTGGTATATTGAGCTATCATTGCCACATTAGCAGACTCTGAACTTTATCTATTTTATGCATCATTAAGCTTCTTAAATCCACCTTTTTTTTTTCTGTGGTGTGTGTGTGCGCATTAGTACATAGTGTGTTGCTACCATGGAGACTACAAAAAATAAATTGATGACTTGTGCTAGCAGTTTTCCAACCATTACATTGTCACTGTGGTCTTGGTGCTCTATTATTATTCTACATAATCAGGCACACGTTAGTAGTAAAAAATAAATTGATGACTTGTGCTATCAGTTTTCGAGTTAAAACTAGTGAGGTGTACTATACATGTTTAATTTCAAGAAGGTGATCATTCAATTAACTAGATTACTCTAAGGAAGCGGCTGAACTTCTAATCACGTACTTGCCACACATGACAGTTTCGTGACCCTCTCGTAGATGACATAAGGATTCAACATATGTTTCGATAAAGAGAAATTCTAGAATGACAATGGCTACATCACACAACAAAGCTCACAAGAGCTGTTCATGTGCGCCTCGAGATGCGGCATACACAGATCTCGATGCATAACATGCAGGTCGAAGCCGCATGGACGGCTCATGAACGCTTGCGTGCAAAAAAGAAAACAAAAAAACAAAAAACAACGATTGCGCCGATCATCTAGTGAACGAAGCCTTTCCAAACGAGAGAGAATTCACGTGGGACGCGACACCCAGCTCTATTATGCTTTTCTTAGAGCACGATACCCTGCATTGCTAATGTAATCAACTTTGCCAAATTTCTTGGCTTTTTATCTTCCAAAAAAATAAAATAAAATGACTTTTCTAAAGAACTCTCTAGCACAGCCGATTACAAAATATATAACATAACAAATATAGAATACCGAGTTTACCAGCCGCCTCTTACAAAAACTACGGAGAAGTGCTAGAATGACAATAACATGTCACACCGCAAGACACATTGGCTTACGAAAGTCATCCATATGTGCCTCGGAATGCAAGCATACACAAATCCCAATACTTAACACGCAGGTCGAGGTCACCCGTAAGGCTCTTGTGAGCCAATGTGTCTTGTGGTATGGCATCGTTGTTGTCGTTATAGTATTTTCCAAAACTAAAACCCCCAAAATTTCTTTCTTATTCGACTTTTTTTGTGACTTTAGTTTTTAAGCCACCGCCGATCTTCTCTTTTGATCGGCAGAGGCTCCAATGATATCCCTTTTTTTTTGTCAAATAATACTGATTTGATTAGATTTGAAATCAATGAATAGTTCCTGTTATTTCAACCAATCTGTAATGATATCTTCATATTATAAACAAAACGAATTTACAATAACTTAAAAACAGAACTAAATAAATAAATAAATTATAACCGGAGGCTTGCGAATTTTGCAATGTCCTAAGACAGAATTGTTTCTACGATTTGGTGATGAAACGTCTTCAGAAATATGTTCTCAGGATTCAATCGGAAAGCTCTTCCAAATTCTAAGATCATCAAATTTGGAAGTCTGCTAAACAATATTCTACTTCTCTCTCGCAATAATTATATTTTGAAAATAAAATTGAGTGAATAATATGTGTTTAAGTAAAACTTAAATAGATGTTAAAGAGATGTCTTCAAACGATACACCCCTTTAATTCCAAAATTAAATAAATCGTTGGGGTTCAACATTCACAACTGTAATAACTGTCAAACAGTTAATTAAATCGAAAAATTAATTATTGCTTAATTAATCCTGAAATTGAAAAACTTAGTAAAAATAAAATGATGTTTTATAGCCAACCGAGCCAAGGCCCAAGGCCCATCTTTGACTTAAAAGGTATATGGATCGCCCTATTGCCCATGTGCACCTATGTGCACCACATTGGTCACCCACTCCAACCCTTTGCCTTAAAATAAAGTTGGTTGGGTTGCTCTCATATATAAAGTGAGAAAGTGGTTTTTGGTTTTCCAATGTGGGACTAATGTTTTCTTTCAAACAAACTACAATAAAACTTGTTCAAACAATACCCCACATTTGAATAGAAAACATTAATTCACCCCACATTTCTATTCAAATATGGCTTCCAAACATAATTAAAATTATAAAACACAAGAAAGAGAAGTATTATGTTATGTTGTCAGGAAAAGTGTCTAAAAGACTTGAACTTTACCCTAGTAAAACATATCGGACTTACTTAGTGATGCAGTGGATATACAAGATCTTGAACTGTTCATTTTGTGTAGTAAATCGGTACAATACGTCTTACGCATGTCACAATAATTAAAGTACAGTTTATACGTTTTTGTCCATTTTGGTCCTGGACGCATCTCGGTTTCATGATAGCTTTATAGAGTTTAGTCTTTCTCGTTCTCATAAATGCGATCTCACATTTACTATCATATAGGTGACATTTTTGTTGTCATTAAATGTTAACGTCTTCACAACACACAATATATCTTAGGAATGAGTAAAAGTGCGTTCTACTTCAGTTTGCATATTGAACCCTGACCATGGGATCTCCAATAAGCTAGGTTAGGTTTTACTTTGATTTAACTCATTTTATAGGCTTTAGACCCATTCCCCTCGATAACAACATGACTTGATCTCTTGGTAAGCCTTTTGTCATAGGATCTGCAATATTATCCTTTGACTTTACATAATCTATACTAATTACTCAAGTTGACAGTAATTGTCTTATAGTGTTTTGTCGACGCCTTATATGTCTTGACTTACCATTGTATACATTTTTTTTTGCTATAGCTTGTGCCGCCATACTACAAGGTATACATATTGATGACACTGGTTTTGGCCATAATGGAATATCTTCTAGAAAATCTCTTAGCCATTTTGCTTCTTCAGTAGCTTTATCCAAGGCTATAAATTCAGATTCCATTGTCGAGCGTGCTATACACGTTTGCTTTGTTGATTTCCATGAAATCACAGCTCCTCCCAAAGTAAATATATATCTACTAGTTGACTTAGTTTCTGTATTATCAAAAATCCAGTTTGCATCGCTATAACCTTCAAGTACTGGTGGATATTTTGTATAATGCAATCCATAGTATAAATTATATTTTAAATACCTTAATACTCTAGTCAATGCTTCCCAATGACCTTCATTTGGGTTGCTTGTGTGTCTACTAAGCCTACTAAACATAAGCAATGTCAGGTCTTGTAGAATTCATCAAGTACATCAAACTCCCAATTACTTGGGAATACTCTAATTGAGAAATTTCACTTTCAGTATTTTTCTTAAGTTTACAATTTGCATCAAATGGAGTGGGAGCTGGTTTACAATCAAATTGATTGAACTTCTTTAATATTTTCTCAATATAATGAGATTGAGTAAGGATATATCCATTATCATTTCTTTTAATTTGAATTTCTAAAATGACATCTGCTTGATCTAAGTCCTTCATGTCAAAATTAGAATTCAACATTTTCTTTGTTGAAATGATTATATCCATATTATGAGTCATGATCAACATATCATCAACATATAAACATACTATATATGAGATGAATTTTTTGTTTCCTTAATGTAAGCACATTTGTCACATTCATTTATTTTAAATCCATTTGCAATCATTTCATGCCACTTGTTTTGGTGCTTGTTTTAGTCCATATATTGACGTAACAAATTTGAGACTTTATTTTCTTGACCTTTAACCACAAATCCTTCAAAGTCGTTCCATATAAATTTCTTCATCTAATTATTTATTTAGAAATGTTGTTTTTACATCCATTTGATGTATTTCCATATCTTATATGGCTGCAATTGAAATTAGCATCCTGATATATGTAATTTTTGAAACTGGAGAATAAGTATCAAAATAGTCCAACCCTTCTTTCTGTCGATTAGCCACTAAACATGCCTTATATTTATCAATCGACCCATCAGCTTTCATTTTTTTTTTTTTTGAAAATCATGTTATAACCTATTGGTTTATTATCAAGTGGTAAATCAACCAATTCTCAAGTATGGTTATTTATAATGGATTTTATTTCACATTTCATGGGTTCTTTCCATAAAACAGCCTCACTTGAAGTCATAACTTCTTTATATGTTTGTGGTTCAACTTTAGTCAAAAGACTAATAAAATCTGGTCCAAAACTTGTTGGAACTCTTTTTCCTTTTCCCCTTCTTGGTTCCATATTTAATTCAGGAACATTGGAAGGGGATGGTTCCTCTCAAACTCTCTTGTTCGGTGAACTTATCTTTTCTTCTTTATAAGGAAAAAATTCCTTCAAAGAATTGTATATCCCATGATTCTATAATTGTATTAACAAGAATATCAGTAATTTCAGAATTAATCACCAAAAATCTATATGCAACACTATTGTTAGCAAATCCAATAAATACACAATCTATTGTTTTAAGGCCTAACTTAGCACTCTTAGTGATAGGAACTTGTACCTTTGTTAGACAACCCCACACTTTTAAAATTTTAAAAGTAGGAGTTCTACCTTTCCATAATTCATAAGGAGACTTATTAGTCTTCTTAATTGGAATTCTATTTAGAATATAATTCGCTTTAAGTAGTGCTTCACCCCCACATATTGTGTGGAAGTCCTGAACTATTTAACATGGAATTTATCATGTCTTTAAAAATTCTAATTTTTCTTTCTGCGACACCATTCTTTTTAGGTGTATATGGTGCCGTAGTTTGATGCATAATTCCATGGCCACTACAAAATTCAGCAAATTCGGTGGATTCGTATTCACCACCCCTATTCGTTCTTATTGCTTTTATTTTATTTTTTTTCTAATTGATTCTCCACTTCTATTTTATATGTCTTAAACATATCGAAAGCTTCATCTTTAGTTTTAATCAAATAGACATAGCAATATTTACTACAATCATCAATAAAAGTGATGTAGTAATTCTTCCCACCACGAATAGGTGTTGATTTATAATCGCAAAGGTCACTATGAATTAAAAATCCAACAATTCATTTTACCTTCCTTGAATTGATTTAAAAGGTTGTCTAGCAAATTTCGATTCAGTGCAAATCTCACATTTTTGCTTGAAATCAATATTTAACTTTGGCAATAAATACAAATTTATCATCCTATGTATAGATCGATTGTTTACATGACTTAATCTAGCATGCCAAATATCATATGAATCTACGATATAAACATAATTTTTCATTTTATTCATAGCGTTTGTAACCATTACATTTAGTTTGAACATGTCATCGGCTAAGTACCCTCTACCTATATAGTCAATACCCTTACTTAGGACAAACTTTTTAGACTCAAATGCAAGTTTGAATCCCCTTTTAGTAAGGAGAGGACCCGAAATTAAGTTTTCCTTATTTCAGGAACATACAAGACATCAAGTAAAGTAAGAACTTTTCTCGAAGTAAATTTCAGCAAGACTTTTCCTTTCCCTTTGACACTTGAAGTTGATGAATTCCCCATGTAGAGTTTTTCATTACTGGTGATGTCTTCAAAGGTTGAAAATAGACTCTTGTTGCCGCATATGTGCCTTGTAATACCCGTGTCAATCTACCAACCCTTAACATTCTCGATCATATTGACTTCGAGAAATTACAACAACCAAGTCTTCATCGATGTGTGACATTGGCTTGATTATGTTGAATTGAATTTCCAACAGTTTGGTTTTGCGGTGACGACATTCTTGAGCCTTGAGTCCCTACTTTTCACACATCCAATAATTATCTTTTATCTTCTTAAAAGGCTTGGCTTTAGGTGCAAGACTGTTGACACTCTTTGTAAAAGTCTTCTTACCCTCATTCTTATGAAACTTAAACTTTGATGACTCTCCTTCAACCACGTTCGCCTTAGCAGTAAAGGTAGGTATTTCAACTTTATATCCATTGCGGTGATCTTCTTCAACCCGAAGCCTCAGAATCAAGTCCTCTAATGACATCTCCCTCCTTTTATGTTTCAAATAGATCTTAAAATCTTTCCATGAAGGATGTACCTTTTCAATAATTGCACCAACTTGGAAATGTTCATTGATAGAACACCTTTCTGAATGCAACTTATGAATCAGAACTTGAATCTCTTCTACGTGCTTGATTACATTTTTGGAGTCCACGATGACATACTTGAGAAACTTTCCAATGACGAACTTCTTCGCCCTGGCATCTTTAGTTTTATATTTCTTCTCAAGCATATCCTAAACTTGCTTTGTTGTTTTATATGGTGAATATATATCATATAAAGAATCATCCAGACAATTCAGGATGTAATTTCTAAAAAGAAAGTCGAAGTTTCTCCAAGCTTCTATTGACAACAAGGACTCCTCACTGAGAGGATCCTCATTGATCTTAGGCTCTTCCTCCCTTACAATATTCGCAAGGTTGAGGGTTATCAAGTAGAACAACATCTTTTGTTGCCACCTCTTAAAGTCCATTCCCTTGAACTTTTCAGGCTTTTCTTCATGTTTCTTAGAGGTGTTTGAACTCGATTGTAGTTCGGCCATCTTTTAGAATTTCTTAAATGCAACACAACAGAACAAAATCTCAGAAATTCTGAATTCTGTTTTTTCTCAAATAAAGAAAAAGATTATGTCTTAAATTTTTATTTCAACCAATCTGTAATGATATCTTAATACTATAAACAAAACGAAATTACAATAACTTAAAAATAGAATTGAATAAGTAAACAAAATTTTAACCGAAGGCTTGCGAATTTCGCAATGTCCTAATACGGAATTGTTTCTATAATTTGGTAATGAAACCTTTTCATAACTATGTCCCCAAGATTCAAGTGGAGTGCTCTTCCAAATTCTAAGATCACCAAATTTGGAAGTCTGCCAAATAATACTCTTCTTCTCTCTCACAATAATTATATTTCGAAAATAAAATTGAGTGAATAATATGTGTTTGAGTAAGAATTAAATTGATGTTAAAGATATGTCTTCAAACAACACACCCCTTTAATCTCAAAATTAAATAAATATGTTGGGGTTCAACAGTTACAACTGTTAACATACTCCAACTGTAATAACTGTCAAACAGTTAATTAAATCAAAAAATTAATTGCTGCTTAATTAATCCAGAAATTGAAAAACTAAGTAGTAAAAATATAATTATGTTTTATAGCCAACCAAGCCAAAGCCCAAAGGCCTAAGGCCTATCTTTGACTTAAAATGTATATGGGTCACCCTATTGCCCATGTGCACCTATGTGCACCCCATTGGGTCACCCACTCCAACCCTTTGTCTTAAAACAAAGTTGGTAAGATTGCTCTCATATATAAAGTGAAAAAGTGGTTTTTGGTTTATCATTGTGGGACTAATGTTTTCTTTCAAATAAACTAGAGCAAAACTTGTTCCAACAGTTCCTTCCATGTTGCAGTTATCAGATTCAATATTGGCACAAGCCGAATCTTCAACTCTACATCTCCATTGACGCTTGTGTGTGGATATGTGTTTGCGGCTATTGGATCGATACTTCTCATTTGTATTTTTTAATTAAAATAAATACTTTTCTTCCCTCGTGTTGGAAGCCTTAGATTTTCTTCCTTAGTTGAAAGTTTGATTTTCTTCCCTTGTGGAAGTTTAATGTTTTGAGAGCTTAGGGTTCTTAGGCAAACAAATGGGGTTGCTCATGTAATGATGCGGTTTTCCCATACATATGCTAGCCAAATGGCCAAATTTATGGAATCAACCTATTGATGAGGTAGCTATAGTTGTACTCAATGATTTCAATGTTGAATGAAATATGAATACAACTTTTTTCGTCAATATATATATATATATATATATATATATATATATATATATAATGGTTTCTATTTGGGAAAATACTAGAATGACAATGGATATGTCACACTGAAAGACACATAGGCCCATAGGGGTTGTCTATGTGACTTTGACTCGCGTATTATGCACCGGGATTTGTATATGCGTGCATTCCAAGGCGTGCATGGACAGCTTAAAGGTCTGATGTGACTATGACATACTCGTCATTCTAGACATGCAGTGTTGGATGACAACAGCGGTGGCGGCGATGGAGGACAGTGGGTGAGTGGTGGTGTGTAAGAGATGAGGGTGATTTGGTCAAAAACATAAAACAAGTGGTGAGTGTTGTTTGTGTGAGGGTGATTTGTGTGAGATTGTATGACAATACCTCAATCCCAAATTACTTAGGGTTGGCCGCATATATAAACGTGGATCAGCCTTGATCAAATTATGTGGATTGACAATTTTAAAATTGATATTTATACAACAACATAGCCTTAGTTCTAAATTAATCGGGGCTAGCGACATGGATCAAACTTTTCCATTATGCACGATTTAGTGCAAATTATAGAACTTTGGCAATTAAGTAAACGCAACAAACAAATAACACACACACACAATCAACACAAAAAATTACATGGTTCTGCAATATGCCTCAATCCACAGCAAAAAAAAATAGAGATTTTATTAAACTGAAGATTACACCAATGTCAAGTCTTCAACTTTAGCTCTCATGCACACTAACTCAAGACATTACCTTAGACCTTTTTGACAAGACTAATTTAATGGTCTACCCTACTTATATATATGCACTAGGGTATCAGAGTTGTACTAGGAAATCAAAACCTATTAGAGTTATACTAGGAGACCAAAACAATGTTATATTAAGACTTTAAGTCAATATCAACAAGTCTCCACCTTGACTCAAATTCTCTAACCTTCATTAAAACCTCACTCTGCAAATGCCCCTCGAAGGGCCTTCGGTGTCTTTGAATTCAAATTATGAACCAATTAGACTATTAGCTAAATGGATTGAATCTAACTAAATCCACAGATTTCATGAACACCCCTAGTTTCATTGATAGAAAAAATTGGGTTGTGTGGGCCGCCCCTATATAGAGCCCAATAGTGCCCAGCGTGGATTACTCCATACTGATGGGGTTGGACACGATGTGGGAAACCGAAAAAAATATGTGTTAAGGTTTAAAGTTTAAGAAATTCATTCGACTAGGAAAAAAAAGTTTAAGAAGTTGCTTGGCGGGAAAAGGCACCGAAAGAGAGAGAAGGATCAGATTCAATAAGGTAAAATCTCGTTTTGTTAATAAACCTTGATTTCTGAATCAATTATTTCTCAGTTCTGTCTTCCAATTAATTGCTTGAACATGGCATTATATCAATGCCTACAAATTGTTCGATGAAATGCCTAATTGAATTAAACCAACCGTGAAAGATCTCATGAATGTAGGACAAGAGTGCAACAACTTAATTGTTTGAATATAAAGTAGAATCTTTTCGCTTATCACATCGTAATTAATTTGTATGGTTCGTGATCAAGTGATGTGAATGTAATTGTGCATGCATTGCTTATAGCCTGCACCAAGGTGTATCTAATTAAGCACTGCCGGTTTGAATACTCTTATATATCTATTTCATGATATGTCGACGTTAAGCTTTTGAATCCAATTTTTGCAGTGTTCAGGGTATTATTTAGTAAAAATCATACTTCTTATATTAAAGCTTATTCTACACTTCTATGACTAAGAAGTACATGTTTTTGTTCTTGATAGTTACATTTTCCGATCCCTTATGACAATCAATCACTCAACACTTGTGGTTGTGGGTTTTAAAATTGTTAGTGCCCCGAGTGTTCTAGATGTACTTTTGGATGCAGATTTGGACGTTCACTTAGCTAGATTCCTTGAGTGAGAAACTTTTTTTTTGGTAAGTGCCTTCTTTACCAGCTTCATTGGAAATCCCAATGGTGATGTTTCTTGATATATAAGTGACTTCTTTCAAAAGATGCGTAAGATCATGATCGAATCGCTCTGAGAAAAAATAGAGAATCTCGGGGTTGAAAGAACTTAAAAAACTATTTTCCAAAAAAAACTTAAAAAATTCAATGAGACAAAATAGGGAATGCAAATGCGCACACTTTCATTGATCGAGAAAATGGTATTTTGAACCATGACATCCTTTTACCTTTCCAACATGCAGAATGAGAGGAATGCAGTTTGCATGCATTAACATTTTCTTTACTTAATGTAGGGTTTTCTCATACCGATTTGAAAGATGTCATTCTAGATTTTGTAGCTAACATGAAATGGTGATCACTAGACTAGTTGATTATGATTAGCTAGCTAGTTACGACTGTACGATACTTAACTAAAAATTTGGACATTTGAATGTTGTTTCATGTATACATGTTAATTGCAATGCGCATGTTTTACAAGTTATTAATTTCCTTTCACCTATATGGGAACATTAATATGCATATCATCAGAGAAAAGAACCAAATGCTATTGGAACTGAAGATGCCTAGGACAAGACCCATTTAATTAACCAAACTAATATTATTGGAGAAAGTAAATCAATAATGGGAAAAAGGTATCGTTTATGCTGGCACTTGATGAGGTAGTTTTAGAAATTACAAGAGGGATGAACAACGCTTTTGTACATTGTTTTAGCATTGTTGTTTGATTAGGGTTTCAAACAATATCAAAGCTTGTGTACATTGTTTTAGTGGATGACCTTATGTTTTAGGAGAAGCTTCTTTAAGCTAGTATTTTATTTTATGTATTCTTTCTGAAAAAAAAATCGAGCACAATGGAAGAGTTATGTGACGGCCCCTTCCCTAATCTAGGGTACCGCCCGCCCTAATCTCATAATTAAGCCCAAATTCTAGCCACATAGGACTTAACTACGTATTAGTCAGCCTTTCTATCCAGATCTACTCCATACTTGTGTTCATGATAATTACTACACGTCACTTTACAATTAAATTCAGAGTTAGTTAAAACTTACTGAAAATTCTAAAGTTTAGCCGAAGTTTTAAAATTTATGCAGAAGCAATATTTATAAATCCTAAATGTGTGGAAACCAGGAACCAACGATCACATGCGTATATAATAAAGTAGCAAATATAAACAGTGTAATGATCATCATAAGTCAGGGAGCTAAACACTCAACCCAATATACAACCTCAAAATGTATAAAAAACATAACTGTATAATATATAGAATACCAAAACCTACAAAATGTTGATGCAGCGGTACGCCGATGGCTTAGAGGCAGTCGCCAATCTTTTCCTTGCCCGGCCTGCTCGTCGACGGCTTTGCACTCATTGTCATAAAAAGGACAAGTGAGTATAAAAAACAAGATAATCCATGTTGATAAATTCATTCACATTTTCAAAACAAACTAAATGGTATTTAAAAGCATAACTTAAATAAAGAAATTCACGTACCAACAATATGCTAAGAAATACAACAATTAAGCAAGTGAAACTGACACGAGGCTAAATAGTAATGATCTAGATCCGGTCGACTGTGACCTACGTCAGTGAAGTCTTAGCCACTATAGGACGTGCGTGGTGTCGCACAATCTAATATCACTAGGGACTCTAACCCCAGTGTCATAAGGGACTCTAACCCCGTGTCATAAGGGACTCTAACCCCGTATATGGGCAACCTCAGGGACTCTAACCCTGTGTGCCTCATTATAGTGGCGAGTGCCGACATCCCCAGGGACTCGAACCCCGTGTGCCAATCGACTCATAGTGCAATGGACTCTTGATTCTACAACTATTTTATAATTCCAAGAAATTGACTCATTAAGGATTACAAGAGTTGGCTATGCTACAAAGCACAAATTCTCCAAAAAATACAAGTCCATAAAACCATTCATAGCTTCATAGTTCCTAATAGCATGCTATTTGTACTACATCTACTGTGAAACAACAAGAAATGACATATAGCACATGAATGGATTCAAAAGATTTCAAGTTATCAAAATATCATGGAAACCAAGATCAACAAGTGAGGAATAAAAATTAAGTCCATGATATGTGAGTACAAAGCTAGACATAGTCAATATAGACTACAACAAACAAGTTAAAACTGGAAATTAAATGTAAATAAACAATCAATGGGTATACTCACATCAAACAATGTGAAGTCCTAGCTTTATCGGTCTCCCGACACCTCAAATCACGTATTCGCAACCCCGAAACCCTTTCCTTAGGTTCCTAATATCCAACTAATCCAAATAAATTGGGTTTAGGTCAGGTCAAATGGGTTTAGGAACCTTAACCCAAACAACCCCTTAAGACTTAACAATATTAAAATTTTAATCCTGTATTGCAGCGCACTTTTAGACATGAAATTGTCCAAACCTCAACATCATCCCTTGTACGAAGTTTTTGGTCTCTAACTTAGCTTTTCAAATAGGTTTGGTTTGTGTAATTCCGATTTAAAACGAAAGCAATATCACAATTTCACTAAACACAACTCAAATTGGAATCTAATTTGACCAGCAAATTTAGAAAATTCATTTCTCCCAATCTATAGTTTTAAAGTTTGTGCTTTTTTTTGTCACAAGGCATTTAATATATCAAATAACAATATACTACAAGATCAGCTCATTTGGATGACTAATTAGGGAGTTATGTCATTTATAAATTTAGTTTCAAAAATCACCTAATGCATTTAATCACCTATTTGTGTAGCACTTTTGGATATGAAAACATTTGAACTACAAAATTCCAGTAGGACAAAGTTGTTCCCCCTTGAGTTAGCTTTCAAATGCCGCTAGATTGGTTTCATTTCGATTTAAAATGAGCATGTTATGACCAAATTACATAGGTTGGTTCATAATACAACAAGCAGAAATTCAGTTTTGGTTTTACAACTTCAAAAATTCATATCTTTTTTATTCCAAAACCAAATTAAGAACTTCTTAATAGTCGGATTATCAGCTTGAAATGAGGAATTCAAATATATAAACCAATTACAAAGATATAATCATCTACCATGTGAAATTGGCCAAAAACCAGAACTGACTTCAACTTAAAATAGAGAGATATTTACCTAGTTAATGTACCGCCCTAGCTTGATCAAGCACTACACCTTCAAACCACCAACCCAAACTGATTTTCTTCTTCCTTAAACCTCTCCAGCAAGTTTCTTAGCTCCTAAGCTTATGAGAATGAAAATATGTGGTTTGCATTAATTGATCTCTAACTATATATATGAAATGGATATGGTTGAATGATAACCATTGATCACACACGTATCTCGAGACCTATCTAATAGTACACCTCTTCACACATGTCCCACTTACCTCCACTAATTCATGCCAACTAACTTCAATGTGTGACTTAGTTGATTTCTAGATGTGCTGATACATGTCTCGATGCAAATTACATGGCTATTGTTTTAAAATGCTAACTTATGTTACATTTAATTAAAAATCAACTATAGCCACATTAAAACCACTATATAAGCTATACTAACTCAAAATAGACTTACCACAACATTCTCTATCCCGATCCCACGTCGGCACGCAACTCAAGGCATGTCTCCACTCACGTCTCGACACCTATACACTAGTGTGAGTGACTTAGTTGTCCACACATATACAATACACTAGGCATACACCACAACAAATCTAACATACACCTCGGCCATCTCACCACGGTCAATGCACAGATCACAGTATGGGTCCCACATCACGGGTCGGTATCTTAATTACAAACAATAAACGAGATTAGAAATTTTGGGTCGTGACAAGTTAATAATTTGATCCATGTAGTCGACCCCAATTAATTTGGGACTGAGGCTACGTCATTGTTGTTGTTGTTGAAAACTAGTCATACAGAGCAACCTCAACTGTTAACAACTTAAGCTAAGGCCTATTTAGAAGTCAATAACATTGTATCTTCTAATCTTTAGTTGTATTTATCACTAGTTTTCATGGATGACGACGGACCACAAGAAATAAATAGAATTAAACAAAAAAACATCAAGAAATATTAAAACTTATCATGGTTCAGCATTGTATTGTCCGAAAAATTCTACGCGTACATCAAAACACACATATCGCGTTCTGATGTGCTTTTGCTGATGTATGCGTAGCACTTCGTATTGGCTTATGTTCATGATTGATTAATGGAAAAACCAATCTCAATTATTATTCATCACCATGACTGTCTTCCATTCATAATGACATTAAGAGAACAAATTCTTCGTAACTGCTATCATTCAAAATATAATATTGTCATTATAATAAAAATGTTTTTAATTAACCTCTATTTTTTTAGCCCCACTATATGCACCCCACATTTCCTTAAGGGCGCCCTAGTGAAAAAGTCAAACTTAAAAAAAACATTATTTCTACTGCAAAATGACCCGTGTGCCCCTCACTACGATTAGTGCACCCCGCCCCGAATCTTTAAATACTGGAGATTCAGTCGGAACCCATTGAACTTTTAGGTCGGCAGTCGTCAACCAAGTTTCACCAAAGAAGTTTGATTTGACAAAACCAAACCCATAAGGTATGTCTCTGTTATGTGCCGCCTAACCTAAAATAGATGTCTCGACCAATTTTTTGGAGTTGGGTTCTTCGGTTGGGATGAAAGAGTATTTTGGTAAAATGTTGAGGTGCCCTCATAAATTAAAATTTGAATTGGGGTGCACTCATCCATCCAAAAAATTTTAAATCGGAATGCCCTTATGGAAGTGTGGGGTCCGTATAATGGGGCTTTTTTTAGGAATATTATTACCCCCTCTATCCATCCAAAAATATTTATCGTTTAGGCTAAAGCATACTAATTAAGGTGATATTAATTATGACTTTACTTTCCAAATTTGCTCGTCGAAATTGCTTTAAATGACAATTAAATATTTTAAGTTCCAAGAAGGAGTGAAATAGGTATATAAGGTGTCAAACTATGAAAACGTCTTATAATTTTGAAAAAGCGGCTCTGCCCAAAAAGGCCTATATTATTGGATGGTGGGAGTAACCTCTACTCCCTCTATCCAAAAATATAGGTCGTTTGACTAAAAAACACACATATTAAGGTAGCTTTAATTACAAGTTTAAGTTACATTTCTACTCATGTTGGCATGAAAAAAAAAATCAAATGCTTTAATCACACAAAAAAGGGCATGCAAATACTTAAATGAAGGGTAAAATATATAATAGGAATAAATGCTCAATTAAATTAACAAAATAACTTACTCCCTCCTTCCCTAAATATAGGTCGTTTTGCTTTAGCACACTAATTAAGGTGATATAAATATTGTGTTTACTTTCCATTTTTACCCTTTGACACAAATAAGGAAGTGCTTTAATTACAATTTATTACTAATTCTCTCACTTTCCATTTTTACCCTTTGCACAACTAAGGAAGTGCTTTAATTACAATTTATTACTAATTTTCTCTCTCTCTCTCTCTCCCAGACTTGCGTTTACTTTCTATTTTTGGGCATTAAATGGTGATTTGAAAATAAGGGTGAAATAAGTATTTAGGGTGTTAAAATAACAAAATGACTTATAATCTTTGAAACTAGATTTGGTCTAAAACAAGCTATATTTATTGATGGAGGGAATATATTTTTTAAATGGACTTTTAGTAGAATGATTTGTATTTATGGATGGAGGAAGTATTATTATTCTACTTAATCACATGCATGCATGTTTTTGGTAAAAAAAAATGACTTGTTATACAAAAAAGAACTCTCTCCGAATAAAAATAGACCTTTTTAGGTGGTTAGATTTGTATCCTAAGTTACTTTCTAACTCTAAATTAAATTTGATTAGATAGCACTCAAACGTGATCGAAATGTTCCTACTAAGTTAAAAGGAAAATTTTATAGGACCGCAATTAGGCCAGCTATGCTCTATGGAAGTGAATGTTGGGCGGTAAAGCAACAACAATTACATAAAATGAACGTAGCAGAAATGAGGATGCTTAGGTGGATGTGCGGTAAAACTCGTAAAGATAGAATAAGAAATATAGAAATTCAAAGACAAGTAGGAGTAGCACCAATTGATACAAAGATTAGGGAAGGGCGGTTGCGGTGGTTTGGCCACCTGCAAAGACGGCCTACAAATGCCCCAACTAGAAAACTTGACTCAATAGAAACTGTAGAAATTCTACGAGGTAGGGGCAGACCAAAGTTAACATGGGATGCATTAATTAGGAAGGATTTGAATGGTTTGGAAAGCTTACCATCAATTGCACTTAATCGAGCACAATGGAAACGTTTGATCCATGTAGCCGACCCCAATTAATTTGGGACTGAGGCTATGTTGTTGTTGTTGTAGATAGCACTCAAACAACATCACATGAGAAAAGGCACTAAGATACCAAGTGAGAAATCTTAAAAAATATGGGAACGTGTTTGCTAATGTTGGGAAGTGTGAAGTTGGTAATGTCTACCAATAACAATACGTCACGTGTACGATGTAAATGTGCTTTTTACACTTTTGTCCTCCCAACTTTTACTCTTTTGTCCATATAAGGCTTCCTATTATTAGATATTACCAACTCTACCTTGTTCAAATTAGCAAATCCCCTCTCAAAAAATATGGGTTCAGGTTCAATGTTTAAGAAGTTAATTCGACCAAGAAAGTAATCTCATTTCAGATGCAATTCCATTTGGTTAAACCTTTGATTTCTGAATAGTTTCTCAGTTAAGTATTCGAATTGCTTTAACATTTTCTCTATATATATATATATATATATATATCAATGCGTACAGATTGTTCGATGAAATGCCTAATTGGATTAAACGCACCGAATCGAAGTGAGATTACCTTATTTTAATGACGATTAAATATTTTAAGTTCAGAAGATGAGTGAAATATATATATATATATATATATATATATATATATATATATATACATATATACATAAATATGTCAAACCATGAAAACGTTTTATAATTTTGAAATAATTTTGAAAAAGTGACTTTACCAATAAAGGCCTATATTTTTAGATAGAGAGAGTAACCTCTACTCCCTCCATTCAAAAATATAGGTTGTTTGACTAAAAACACATATATTGATGTAGCTTTAATTATGAGTTTAATTAAGTTACATTTCTACCCGCGTTGACACAAAAAAAAATCAAATGCTTTAATTACACAAAAAGTGTTAATACTTAGTTAAATGAAGGGTAAAATAAATATAATAGGAATAAATGTTCTCTAAAATTCACAGAATAACTTATATTTTTTTAAATGGACTTTTGGTATGTAGAATGACTTGTATCTTTGGATGGAGGAAGTATTATTATTCTACGCAATCATGTGCATGTTTGTAGTAAAAAAATTAAATGACTTCTTATACGAAAAAGAACTCTCCGCAAATAAAAAGTATAATTTTTTAAGTTGTTAGATTTGTATAGAAAATTCCTAAGTCACTTTTTAATTCCATATTAGATTTGATTAAGCAGCACCTGAACAACAACTCCTGAGAAATCTAAAAAATGCGGGTGTGGATTTGCTAATGTTGGGAAGTGTGAAGTTGACAATGTCTACCAATAGCAATACGCTACGTGTATGATATAGATGCGCTTTTACACTTTTGTCCTCCCCACTTTTACTCTTTTGTCGATGTGGGGCATTGCTAATGTAAGATATTACCAACTCTACCTTCCTAACATTAGCAAATCCCTTCCCAAAAAATATGGGTTCAGGTTCAACGTTTAAGAAAATTGAACCAAGAAAGTTTAAGAAATTCCTTGGCGGGAAAAGGCACTGATCGAGAGAGAAGGATCGAATTGAATAAGGTAATCCCATTTCGTCAAGCCTTTGATTTTTGAATAGTTTCTCAGTTCAATCTTCTAATTGCTTTATCAATGCCAAAAAATTGTTCGATTAAATGCCTAACTGAATTAACTCAACGCATTGAATTGATGAAGTGGCTAGAATGCAACAACTTGTTTGTACCAGCAACGGTTGGTTAGCACAACTGAAGGCGGGTTGTTGTCCTTTATCTAGTGACTCGAGTTCGAGTCTTGGAAATGGAGACACCAACGTTGGGAGCTCCCTCCACCTATACGGTGCGCGACTCGAGACGAACTTGGAGTAGTCGAATAGTCTGGATGTTGGGTGGTTTAGACCAAAAAAAACTTGTTTGTGCATAAAGTAGAATCCTTGCCCCCGTCGCATCATATGATCCGCCAGGAAGTGATGTCAATGTAATTGCACATTGCTTAACCACCAAGGTGTATTGTCTAAGCATCGGAAGAACCAAAACTACTATCCTAGGATGCAGCAATAGATTGGTGTATTGAGCGATCGTTTCCTCATAAGCAGATTTTGTACTCTTATCTATTTCATGCAACATTAAGCTTATGAATCCTATTTCTGATGTTGTGTTTGTGCGTGCATAAGTGCATACTACATAGTATGTTACAAAAATAGTGATCTCAGAAATACTATCCCGTAGCATTTTTGTGTGTGCCCGTGTGACAGAGAATGTGGGCATGCGTTCTTTTTCCAAGCCTTTGCCTACTCCATGCATTAAGCTTATTGTTCCTATTTTACAGTGTTCAGGGTATTATTAAGTAAAATTATAAAACGCTTCTTATAAAGCTTCTTCTATCTATGATGCCCGGACTCTTTACTTTGAGGTGAAGTACCCGTGTCGACCCGACATAACATGGACATCAACACTTGATATGTCCCAGACTCCTCAAAGCTACTTTGGACACTTAGAATTGTAAATATTTATAGAATTGTAACTATTGGGCCATATTATGTATATTTCACTCTGATTGTTAAAAAATTAAAAGTTATAGTTATTTTTCTTTTGTTATTAACAGATAATGCACTTTTTATGTTATTATAGGATATCATGATGAGTTGATGGTTTTTGTTGTCCACTTGCAATATTTCATCCTATGCCTTTATTTTTTCTTTCTTTTTTCTCTTGAGTTGTTCATTTGGAATATATTTTGGACTTGTATATTAACGTGTATCACAATTTATAAAAGATAAGGAGATATTTATACTTCTTGTACGCCATGTCCGAAATTGAGATTGATGGGCTATGCGCTTCATCAATCATCAACCTACCATTATATATCTTTGAAATTTGCGAATTATTTGAAGCGTAGTGAGGAAAAGGCTTCAAAGTACTAATTGGAAGTTGGAACTCTCACCACCATTATGCTTTGCTACATCTGCACATTGGTTTCAATTATGGAAATGGTCAAGGTGCATGGGTAGGCTACATGCTAGTGTATTTTTTATTAGGTAATTAAAGAAGTGATTTTTTTTTCATCTATCTGGTGAAGGTTTTGGTACGTATGTTGAGTTAGAATAAAGTTATGATGTTGAAGACAATATAAATGTTTCAATGATGCCTTAAAACATGGTAACTGGGTAGGTAATAAATGATGGTTCTTAATGTATGAGTATGATGGTCACTGGTGTACTGATTTACAGGGGTAAAAACTAGATGTACATGCACTTGTACTATCAGGTTTTTAGTATCATATTTGGCTTCCACATGCTTCATTTTTTACTTAGTTTTATAAAAGAACACATGGTGTATTTTATTTTATATTTGTTGTAGAGAATATTCTCAATTAGCTGCATGCTTCAAGAAGTATTGAACAGGCGAGTTGACATGTTGACCAAGTAACGTCTTCAATGTTGTTTCGTCGTTCATGAAGAAATCTCACTGCATAAAGCAGTAAGTTAAATTCTTAATTATGGGCCTTGTTCAATAGTCTAATGGGTGCATATTGGTATTTAATTCATTATCATAAACATGGACACATGAACTTGCTTATGCATATTCCTTTCTCCTTTCTTTCGTTTGAAACTTTGAATGGTCTATTAACTGATGAATGTTTATCAATGTGGACACCCTTTTTTTCTCGACGCATAAACTATCAAATACCAATGGTTTCTCGGTCTCTTGTTGACGATGATTTATATCAATCATTTGGCATTTCTGGCTATGGTTTTAACATCGTTAGAGCCCCGAGTGGTCTTTGTCATCTGCAGCTTACAAGTATTTTTGGAAGCTTGAAGCCTAGACTGAATTATATATATTGAACCATTCTTTTTTTTAATCTAAAAGCTGGATCTTTTTCAACATTTAGTGCAACTCTCTTCATCAATGATGAAATGAAATTGGCTCTACGAAGTCCTTCCCTTTTAGGATAATTAATTATGCTTTGCCTAAGATTATTCCCAAAGTTATAGCTCTTAATATTAAACTCAAATAGTTAGATGTTGGTGTATGTTAATTAACTTAGAAGTACCTTCAAGTTTCTTTGTGTTTACTTATCATTTGTGTGAGGATGCATATCTTGAATGGTATTTCTAAAACCATGCGAGTGAATCATAACTTTCTTTCCTTGGCAGAACAAATCTGATGGCACTTTGATGGATCTAGATGTATTTTGGATGCATATTTGGACGTTCAATTTGATTCCCTTAGTGAGAAGCTTTTTTGGTATGCACCTATCAATACCAGCTTCAATTGGAAAAACCCAATGGTGATGTTCCTACATACATGAGTGGCTTGTTTCAAGCCGACAAGGAGGGCACCGTGCAAAGAGAACTCCAAATCTTTGGAGAAGCAATCCTTTTTAAGCAATATGTGTGCGAGAATACTGTTAATGAGGTAGTACGGCTATTGCAAGAGAATTTCCCGCCCGACATGTTCCAAGGTAGGTATTTACGAGACTTTTGTGTCCCTTTTTTTTTCGTTTGCTAACAAATTCTTTTAGAAAATTTACTTATGCCAGAAAAAACCAGTGGTTCAAAATGATCTCAAATGCGAGCATCCTATGCTGCACCTCAAACATGTTGTAGACATTGATGATTTGTTTTATAATTGTGAATTTGCAACATGTATTTTATATGGCTGATTGAATAATATTTTCTTAAAAAACTATTTACCTTCCAAATGTTTAAGCGAAGTTATTGTTAATTTATCATTTATACTTGTAGAGATGGACAAGACAACGACCAAACTGCATGAAAAAATAGAGAATCTTAAGGTTAAAAGAACTTAAGAAATTCAACGAGACAAAATAGGGAGAACGCATGATTTGAATGAGCATACCTTCATGATTAGAAAAGGGTATTTTGAGCCATGACATGTCCTTTTACCTTTCGAACATGCACACGAGAATGAGGGAATGCGGTTTGCATGCATTAACACTTTCTTTTCTTATTGTAGGATTTTCTCGCACCGGTTTGAAAGATGTCGTTCTAGATTTTGTAGCTGAAATGAAGAGCATCCGAATGGTGATCACTTGACTAGTTGATTATGATTAGCTAGCTTGGTACGACAGTGCGATACTTAACTAAAATTAAATATGGACATTTGATGTCATTTCATGTATACATCTTAATTGTAGTGCGCATATTTTATAATTAAGTTATTACAGTTCTTTCACCTCTGTCGGAACATTAGTATGCGTATTATCAGTGAAAAGAACCAACTACGTACGATTGGAACTAAACATGCCTAGGTGAAGACCCCCTTATTTAACCAAACTGAAATTACCAGGGAAGTAAATCAATAATAGGAAAAAGACATTGTTTATGCTGGCACTTGATGAGGTGATTTTAAAAATTACATGAGGGATGAACAACACTTGTGTACATTGTTTTAGCATTGTTGTTTAGGGTTTCAAACAACATCAAAGCTTGTGTACATTAATTCAGTAGAGGACCTAATGCTTTTGCTTTAAGGGAGGCTTCTTTAAGCTAGTATTTTATTATTTGTATTCTTTTTGAAAAAAAATCGAGCACAATGGAAGATTTGACTTGATTTATGTAGTCGACCCAAATTAATTGATTTGCAATCTCAATTACTGTTCATCAATCATCACCATGATGGTCTTCTATTCATAATGACATAAGAGAACAAATTGTTGGTAACTGCTTTGATTCAAAATACAATATTGTCATTATAATAAAACTGTAATTACAGTTAAGTTTGCATTCTCTTTTTCTTTTATGAGAGAAGCATGTGTTTACAATTTCGTTCACAAAGAAAACTGAAACATATTGATGAGAATCGATCTCCTTCACAGTACATTAAAACGACACATACGGCAGGTACTGCGGCCAGAATTAATCCACACGTAGATGCATCTATCGTGAAATCTGTGGCCGCACTCCGTCTGGATATCCAAGTCAATGCTCTCGTCGAAGGCATCTAGGCATATCACACACACATCTTCTTCTCCGCCGCAGTTGGTGGCCTTCTTCATGTGCTCTATCATGCAATGGAACACGGGATCTGCAGTTATCTCGGAAAAGACTGAATTGGAAGCGTCCAAGACTCGAAACTTGAAGTCGGCCGCCTTGTGCCTCAACGAAGGATGATCACGGCTGTTGGCGAGGATGTAATTGCTGGTCTCCTTCATGTCATCCAAATCCATGTACATGGATAGCATGCACTGCTGAAAATTGAGGTTGCTGTTCTGCATCAGTACCTTCTGCCTTGTAATTATATCAAGCGATTCAAACATGCTCTCCATTGTCGCCAACTCTGTCGCCATCTTCGAAAACTTATCTTCGGATGCCATTGTATATTATTTCTTGCAGAAGAAACAAGAACGTACTAATATCTCCTCAATGGCAGAAAATCAAGAAAACTAGTTATTATCACTCCACAACAGAAAAAAAAAGTTTAACAATGTGATGAGGTTGCAATATTTATTAGGAAAGGTATGGTCGGTGACGAATTGATGAATCACTTATCACTTATGATATGTATGATGAGTTGGCGATTAATTTAGATAGGTATTATCTTAATTAATTTGATCAGATTGAGATATAAGTTTTAAAATTCAAATGCAACCGCGCCACTGATTTGTTCTTCCTTACAGGTAACTTCATTTATTTGAGCCTTCATTTCTAATCCTTTCGTTCAATTCTCTTTAATTAATTCCCCGTCGAGTCTTTTGATTTCTTCGACATTTTTAACGATGCCCTCAACTCGTTCGATGAAATGCCTGATTGAATTACCATCATTTAAATTGTTTTTGGCTTCGTAATTTATTGAATGTTTCGTTGGAATAAAAGTTCGCTACAACTGTTTCTTCTTCATACTTAACATTCAAAATTCTCTCGCACTTAAGAGACCTCTTAATTTACAACCTTTCTCTATTAGTTGGCAATGGAACCGAATACGAATTGTTATATTTGACTTTGCTTGCGCCCACAAAAGATTGGTTTAAATTTACAGTAAAAAAGGCCGAAATGAATGCAAATAGTTTCTATCCCTTTGTATTTGTGCTAAAGTCAAGAGTTAGCGATTGGTTGATCGAGATCTAGACATGCAAACGTTTGGCAGTCTAAGTTTATACATAAGTAATTGTGACTAATTAGATTTTGTTATGCGTTTACTTGACTAATTAGTATGTGAATTTTCATTGTTATTTAAAATAAAATAAAATATACCAAGAAAAACTAGGAAAAGAGGATAATGAGTCTAAGCAATCTAAAACACATGTCAAACAGATTAGGCCAATCACCTTTGGTACGGATTACATTAAACTCTTAAATTTTCATGAACCACAAGGCACCAAATAATGCCTTGCTTGAACACCTAGTGGCTCCCTCTTTGGCTACAACCAAATCCCCACTTGCAAATATGGCTAGAGAGACCTTGTCATTTTGGCAATATCTTTCTATCATTTTGGTACAATTGTTTTTGATAACCAAAGTTGTCTGAACCTTTTTCAGCTCCTCCTTACTTTTGAGGGATACGACAATTTTTTTTATCAAAAAAAAACAAAAAACAAAAACAAAAACAAAAAGAAAAAGTTAGTGCGCTCCATGTACTATATATATTATGCTTCAACAATAAGCTAGACAGATCGAGATATAGTACGACTTGTGAAATTTAAATCTCAAGTATAATCACATAGAGGGTTGGATATATAGAGCAGGCAAGCACGTACTATAGCCAGTATGGGATATATGATCTCCACTTCAACAATATTAAGCATATAGCAAGTCACATTATAAATAAACAATTGGCCACATTATTTTTAAACCTAGATCATGATCCCAATTGCATATTTTTCTCTACTACTATAAATAGAGGTAGCTTTGCTCATGAACAAGGGGACTCAAAGGATTACTTTATTCTAAGACCGACAAGTAATGTCATTGAACTTGATATTCCTTACTGATATCTGAGGTACTATAGAACTACAATGGTTGAAGATCAAAGCTATAAGGTTTACTACTTGGTATGTGAATTTAAAGTTAAGAAGGGGTTGTGCAGGCAAAGCTGCCAAACTGAAAATGTTGTGATTGATTGAGTACGAGTGTCTCAGACCTTGGTTTAACCATATCAACCAGCAATTGTTGACATGCATTCAAATGTACCGATATCTTGTAAGAATATTGTGAGTCCAAAATCCGCGACATGAGCTTCGAAGTCAGAGTTCAACAATAATTTTTTTGATTTCACATCACGGTGAACTATCAATGGGGAGCAATCATGGTGCAGGTAGCAGAGGCCTTTTGCAGCTTCCATTAAGCAGACTCTGAACTTTATCTATCTCATGCATCATTAAGCTTCTTAAATCCCCTTTTCTCTGTGGTGTGTGTGTGTGTGTGTGCGCGAATGTGCGCGTGCGCGTGTGCGCATATGTACATAGTGTGTCGCTGCCACGGTGATTACTAGAATACTATCCTATGGCATTTTGTTTATGGTTATCATATTAAGATTTAATATACGCTTGTCTTGCATGTTTTAGTGATAGTTGTATGCATATATTGTTCTAGTGACATAGTTCTTTTCCTAGCGTTTGCTTACAGTACTTTTACCTACTACATGCATCAAGCTTCTTGTTCCTATTTTGCGGTGTTCAAGATATTATCAGTAAAATTCTTATTTGGTACGAAGCTTCTTTCGTGACTAAGAAGTTGTTTTTGTTCTTTATAATAACATTATAGGATTTCCAACCATTACATTGTCACTTTGGTCTTGGTCCCTCTTGTTTAAGTAAACTAATGCATATTGTGGGTTTTGAGCTTCATCAATTATCAACCTACCATTAGTATCTCTAAATTGAGATATCTATTTGAATGATCCATGTATAATAAATGAGCCTAATCTTGTTTCTCTATGTATCAAATATCATTTGGTTCTCACTTCTCAGTATCTGGTTGACGATTCGTTAGAACAATCAATCATTCAAAGCATTTACTCTTTGTGGATTTTAATAATCTTTGTCTTGCTCTGTCATTTGCAACTTAAGGGTATGTTGTTGTTGTTGTTGTTGTTTTTTAAAGCCAAACTTAAGGCTATGTTTGATAGCATGGAAAGAACATACTCGGGTGAATTGAACGGTGTTTCATAACTTGTAACTACCTAAATAGAACTTTCCAATAGTTAGATTTTCTCTCCCATAAATGGAAGAAGCTTTGCACGAGAGAAATGGAAAGAACATACTCGGGTGAAGAAACCTCGCACATTCATGCCCAATCCGCTCGCAAATACAGGAAAAGCTATAAGGGTGGCTGGCTACTTAAATGCATACTCGTAAGTGTTTCCACAGACTACGAAATAAAGCGATCAATACCATCAGCGAAACCAGATCCTTAGGCTTCACCAATCTCGCGCGTCATTCCCCTTTCTCTCTCTCTCTCTCTTGATGGTCGCTCATCTCTCTCATTCCAATCATTTCTCATCATTGTGGTGCTCTCTGTGTGTAGATCATTTTGCTTTGTTCTGTAGCAATTAATGTTCATATTTTTAAGAACCCATGACTTGGTTGAAGACAAAAAGGCGATTTACCGTAGCTTATTAGAAAAATTATAGATTATAACAATGTTCTGCTTAATTTGTTACTCACATGAACACAAAATTAAGAATATGTGCATAAATTTTTATTATCGATTATCCTGAGACACCACCAAGACTTTTAATCAGATTATAATTGTAATATCACCATTATAGCATGCGATTGGTGATGCCAATGGAGCTATTACCATAAGGGTAGACCGATGTGAAATTGAGATGGATTAATTAGGAGGGATTTAAATGGTTTGGAAAGCTCACCATCAATTTCACTAAATCGAGCGCAATGGAAAAATCTTATCCATGCAGCCGACCCAAACTAATTTGAGATTGAGTTTGTCCTATATTTGTTGTTTTCTTTTTCTATAGACGAGTTGTTTGTATCGCAGACTGCGAAATTACTTGCAGTACTGAATTCTAATTTCTCGGTGATTCTTTTTGGTTCTATCCTAATCTACATGCCTCGCATACAAACATACATACATATATATATATATATATATATATATATATATATATATATATATACATACATACATATATATATATATATATATATATATATATATATATATATTTACATGGTATATATATTGATTTTTCAGTGCTTTTAGGTGGAAAACTACTGCAATGTGGCTTAAGAATTGGTTGGCTTTCTGATTCGTCGCCGCCTAGCCTAATTGATTTTTGCGCTTGTTTAAATAGACTTGGTATTGTTCGTTAGAATTCGTTAGAGGTATGTTTTTATCCAATCAACTGAATTTATGATTTTGATGCGCACCTTAGATTCATTTCAAAGGCTTTTTTTCCTTTTCTTAAAAATCCTCTAAATTGTCAGTTCTTGACGACATTGTGAATTTGCGATTTGACCAGTTTCTTCCCCATTTTTCTTAAATGATTGTATTTTTTCCCTGCTAGTCAAGCCTTCAAAGAAAACATTTCCTCATATGATTTTATGGTATTTTTAGTTTCAGTTTTAGCTCACTAATTATGTTAGAACTTTACTGCTGGCTTACCAAAAACGTTTTCAAGGTTTAGGCGCGGACGGTGGCAGTAATACAGTGCCAAAGCATAACACGCAAAAATCTAGGGAGAAAACTGAGTTATTCCGTGGTGAATCTCATTCTAATTTGATAGACCATTCACCTTCACTGCATATGGCAGATTCACGTCAGTATTTAATGAACAAGGAACATACAAACAGTGAAATACCATCAACGCCTTGCACGAACCAAGTGATGAGACTCAATAGCAGCTTAAATAATTTCAGTTTTCAGTTTCTGTAGATTCATCCTATTTTAGCATTGAGCATTTTGACTAAGCCACCTTATTTGCCTACAATGTATCCTCTCCTTTTTTTTTGCTTTTAAATATATTTATTTGAGTTCTTTCCATCTCTTGAGCTTGGCAAATCTTTGTTATTTGTTTGAACATAGTATTGCTCGAAACAACAAAGCATTGGCCACTAGCATCCCGACCTTTTGTTGATATTTTGGTCAATTAGCATTGGACCTAAAGCAAATAATCGGAGCTCGGAGTCTTTAAACCATATGGTTACTGTTTCCCATCCTTTGCGAGGTTTCCAAGTGGCTTCGCCTTAGAAGGTAATTGGCTATCAATAATTTTATTGGTAAATAAGGATTGAAAAATTGGCTTTGCTTGTAAAGTCCGTCTCTTAGAATTGGAATTAATTTGGGGAAGTTTAATTCCATGCATGAAATTTGAAAATTTGACACCGTAGAGAGGTATAATAGCTTTGTCCAAGTGTTTGTGACATAAGTTTTTCAAGACTAATTCATGAAGCATACTATTTATATTACTTCATGTTCTTTCTTTTCTCTTTTTATACCCAATCCTATGTTTTTTCTTTCAATTTTTTTTTCATAGTTTTGGATATCATTTTTCTTTCTTCTTTAGAAAATCTCTTTTGATTCATTACTCACGCTTGAGATTGATTTTTAGTCATGCATATTGTCTATGATTTAGAGGTGTTTTCTTATAGGAATAATCAACACAAGTTGAATTTCTTTTTTCTTATAAATCAGAATTGAAATTAGGAAGTTATATTGTTTTGCCCAAACGCCAATGTAACTTTGCATAAGATTTCGTTTACATCTAATTCATAATTCATTGCTTAAAAAATCTAATTAATTTAGAGAAGTTCTCATGTATGGTTGTAGATAGGTGAGCTTTGTTAAGATCATATTTGAATTGCTAGTCGCGACGCTATGTTTTTCTTGCTCGATTCTGATTTAAATCATGCTTGGTAAATAGGGAATTGTGTTTGGGAAATGAAAAATGCTTATTGTCATGTGTTTAATAATGTAGAAATTTTACAAACTCAAATTCACACATTTGGTGCATTCTTGATAATTTGGGTTGCTTGTGGAGTTAGAAATCCTAACCAGATCCAATTCCCACAAGTGTAGTAATTCATGTTCCTTTGACAAACGAAGGTATTTTAAATTCCCTTCAACTTTTATTCAACTTTAATTCCCGTGCAATAATTTACCTTATGATTGAATTCCCATGTATTTAAATATCCATCTTATTTTGAAACATACCAATGACACTCCTAGCGAAACTTTGTTGGTGATTAGTAGTCCCATCAACACTTCTTCCTATTTAATTGCCTTTTTATGCATTTTTTTCCATATTTATGGTATGCTTTACTTTATTTTGAAAAATTTTCTTTCTTCGTTTTTTATGATCCTCAATGCCGGTGTTTTGACTTACGTATTTATTTTCTTCATGCTTAAACTAATATATGACAGGGAAACTTTTTCGTCGATAGTTGATACACACAATTTCTTGTCATCGCCACACATGTTATTTACAAATGATTCTTGATTCATTGCGAGATGGAAGGTTTGACATCATTCGTAATTAATCCACTTTTTGGTGGAACTAACGTGAAAGAGAATTTTGTTGGCCAAAAGAAGCCATTTAGTGCGGTTGGGGATCCTTCGCCTATAGCAAGTTGAATTGACAGTTTCACTTTTTGTTTGATTTGCAATTTGAGGATATGTTGTATTTGTACAATCTATACACATTCTCGAGCCTTCAATTGATATGTGATTTGGTAATGTCACATTAAACATGTGCTTAATTGTCAATTATTTGTAACTAACTCAAAGTCACTTGTTGGATATTTGGATAATGATCACAAGGGTATAAGGTTGTTGAAGATGTTATATCTGAGAAGTTAGAGCTACGGTAATTATATAAAGATTGGTTGATTGAAGTTGTTGAGGAGTGTTGTGGCAAGTTAACAACAACTCTTTCTCTTACAATAGAAAGTTAATCTCGTCAGTTGCAACAGAGTACATTTGAAGACAAAACTGAATCAGAGCGTTATGACAACTGAACAATGACTCTATCTATTACAACAGAAGGTAAATTTCATTAGTTGCAGTAAAGTATATCTGAAGACAACTGAATTGGTTGAGATTGGCTTATTGAATGTTGAAGCCTATCCGAAGGTGATCAGAGGGATCCAAACCAACTACAATGACATGTTATATAAATGATCAAGACACCAGAGATGAACTATTGATTAGGAGTTTGAAGTCCTGAGTATTTGATTTTTCTTATAATTGTTTTTTCATCATTTCACTTTGAAATGTGTGATTACAAGTTCTAAATTTGTGTTCACTTTTATTTGTAATTCTGAATTTCACCAGGGGATTTTGGATAGTCTAGTCAAGACACGCACGCACCCACCCACACACACACACACACCGGCGGCCTCAAGCCCGAGGTCGTTGTGGGACCCGCCATGTCGCATCACACGTTACCAAGCCCCGCCACGTCGTGACTGGTTACCAATGAAGCCCCGCGACCTAATTGATTGCTTACACTTTTCCAACTAATACTAGTTTACCTAATTAATCTCTATATAAATATTAATGATTTAATTAGCCAGTTAATCAATTTATCAAATATATTACAATTTTACAAATGAGAAGTCTTTAAGTAAATAAATTATGCAATATTTAACAATCCTAAGTAGTGAAAAAACGACAAAAAAGTATCATGTATATATCAAAGGTGAAATAAGTATAGAAAAAACCTATAAACATGTATCAAAGTGTCCTACATTCCCCAAAACCCAATGAAAAGTAAATACATACATACGTAATCAAACACGAAATTTGGAGTCATTATCTCGAGGTAGTCGCCCAATACTTCCTTGCCCTAGGCTTTGCTCGTCGAAGGATCTTCTCTCGGTCACCCAAAAATACGGTGGCAGTAAAATCCCAAAAGAAGTCCACACAATATTCATGAAATAAAACTGATAAACTACAAGACATGCGAATGTGATCTCTGGCAACAGTAAGTCATACTCCCATGAATGTAGGCAAAGCATACGACAAACAAAACAAGATAACGTTAAATAAACATCGCATACTAAATAAACAAGCTCGGAAATAAAGCATTAAGAAAAAACATCCGTATAGTCACGAGAAAAACCTAACCTAAACCGGACATTAATCGGTAAAATAAGACAAGAACCTTAAACCACGTATATACTTGCAAGCTTACGGTGACGAAACCCCAACAATGGTTAATGAATGAACCCCTCCAGACGCTATTTCAAGTCAAGGGAACACCTTAAATCCCTCCCGATGGTCGTAAATATATTCTATCGCGTCGACACGGCACTAAACACAAGTAACCCGTGCAAGCGATTTAGCCACAACCAATATATACATAAATCGAAACAAAAGTGAAACCCCATGTGTGTCCACCGGCGATCACACATGTAATCCGATGTCGATAAAATAAAATCATGAATTATGTGAAGCATTCCAATAGGTTACACCCCTCAACTCGCGCTCCGACTTCCGCGGACTTCGGAATTCGACCCGACTAGCTCCCCGATACCTGAGATACAGCTCCCTAAGTCCCTGAAGTCCAATAGTTTTACATATTTAGTAAGTGTATAAGTGTTTGGGTATGTATCAGGTCAAAAATCCTAAAAACAACCCTTAAATTCAGTTTTCATTTGTCATTAGCGTGTTAAAGGGTTTGCCCAGGGTGCCAGGTGTGATTAGCGCACTAGGGAATCAGTTTAACACGCTACTGTTCTTTATTATGAAAAACAGTTGATCACTTATACTGGTTAGCGCGCTAGCCAGTCTGGTTAGCGCGCTAACTACGGGTGACAGAATTATCAATTCGAGAATTCTATCCCAAACACCCCAATTAGCTAACCAAACCTTACCAATCCATTCTCCACGTAATAGGGACTCCAAAATATCATTCACATCAACAAAAACAACATTAATTGATTAAAATTTTCAAATTCATGCATACACTAGTTTTTTACAATTTTCACCAAAACCCAGTTTCTTTCAAAACTAGCTTGTAATTCTCAATGGAATGTTCATCATACTTGTAATTCATCAAAAAATTCATCAAAATTCAGTGAACTATTCCTCAAACTCGAATTTCCATCAAAACATCAAATTTTAGCTCATTTTCATGTGTATGAGGCGGAGAAAATGATTACTTTGTGTTTGATCTTCAAACTTGGACTCTCAATTGTTGAATTCCAGCCTCCAAATCCATTCTTCTTCTCTGATTTTCTAGAATTTGAAATGGTTTTGGTTTACATGTGTTGATCAACTCATTTATATATATATATATATATATATATATATATATATATATATATATATATATATTAAGGTGAGATTGATTTCTAGCCATTGATATTAATGTATTTACGTATCCCGAGACTCATCTCATGGCCTACAACTTAACACTTATCCCACTAACTCTCCACTAACTCCCTCCTAGTGACACCAATTTACAACTCCTTTGGTTGCTAGATGTCCCAAAGCGTATCTCTATATCAATCTTATGGTTTCAAATTAATTTAACCAAATTATAGGCCTTATTTATTTGATCTAACTACATTAGCTTAGACCCATTATAATAAATATGATTGGTGTTCTTAGAAACTCCTATGAATAAACTAGTGGTCCCACCAATCCTCGCCTACCAACACCTGATGCCCCGCGCCTCGACACGCCCCTCAAGGTAACTCCCTGTCACACCAACTCACCCGATAATAACATACACACATGCGGTGCAATACAATAGCAATGATTTTTCAACACCACATATAAACAAATATCATCCATAAATAATATATTCTCTTAATTCTCGTGTTCGAGTTATCCACGTAATTAATGCTAATACTAGTTTAATTAATTTGGGTCCTTACACATACACAGACCCCCACCACACACACAGGTCCTTACACATACACAGACCCCCACCACACACACACACACACACACACACACACAAAGGATTGGGTTGTCATGTCAGAGCTCGTCTCTCGAAGCCCTAACTTAGCCTAATTCTCTCTAATTAGGCACCTAATCCATTCAATTAACTTAACCTCAAAATAATTTTTTGTTCAATCCTTAATAATGCTAAAAAAATAAATTTATATCCTCAATTCATGATTTGTTTAATTGGATTCATGATTTGTTTAATTGAAGCAAATTTGGAAATAATATGGATTGTTCTCCGTATTTTTATAACAATTTCTCATAGCATACCTCCCCCAAAAGTTGTCTCTGTAGAAAAATCCACCTAATTAATATCAGAATGGGGAAAAGCCTAGAAGAACTAACGGACTCACAACTCCCCACAGTTCACAATATATATCAATTTAAAATATTTAAACTAACTTAAAGTTTTTGAAACCTTATTTACAACTTTATAATCCCAAAATAAACCAAAGTTGAATCATAAACCTCTTAACTTACTTCAAACTAATTTAGGAGCCTTTCATAATCTATTTAAAAGTATTTTACATCCTAAACTCAACCCAAAGCCCAAATATATATATATATATATATATATATATAATGAATACAACAAGAAAATTATACTTTAAACTTAAAAGTAATCACAAAGATCTTCAATTCTTATCTTTTCCTCCTTGTATTTCAAGTGAACTTGACATAATAAAAAACAACTCGAGGATGTTAGGTAAGTAAACTCCTATACTGCTATACTCCTGCAAATGTTAATCCAAATACATGGAGACATGTAATTACATTTCCATATAACAAGAAATTTGAATAACAAAGTGAAACCCTTTTATTACTATTCAAGGTTGATAAATAGGTTGACTGATCCAAGAATAAACCTAAACAATAATAGAATTCCAAATCAACTCCATGGATATCCAGGATCTTAATTTAGGCGCAAGTTGTGGTTTGGAATAAAAAATCAACCTTGACTAGGATTTCAAACAATATTTCAAATTTCGGACTTTTTTTCAAGTATCTACCACATGTTACGAGGAAAATCTAATATAAATCCTCGAGAAAATTTCAAAATCCTCATATTTCATAAAAATCCTATATTTCAATTTATTTGTCCAAAAAATAATTTTTCGATTTTTTGATTTTTCTAGAATTTGTCAAAAACTCAACCATTTTCTTTTTCTTTTATTTTTAATTGAGAAATGATGGTTTAACCCCTTGAACCGGACCCGATTTCAGTCCGGACTGGGGGATCAAACCCCCTCTACTTCCTCATCTCCTCTTGCATTTTCACAACAAGCGGTCCTTTTTTATTTTAGTTAGGGCTGGCCTCCCAACCCTAAGCTCTAGTTGGAATTGGGCAGGGGAGACCTCTCCATCATTCTCAACAACAACAACTCCAACATCAACAACACAACAGTTACAAAAATCAACAATCTAACTAGGGGTGCACACGGATTGGATCCAACCCAATTAGGATCAATCCTCAATCCAATCCAATTATCACAGATTGAAAAATTACAGTCCGATCCAGTCCAAATAATTCATCAATCCAACTCAATCCAATTTGCATAATGCGGACCGGACTTGATCAAGTTCCGCAGATTAACCTTTTTCAATCGAAAGGTCCGTGAAATTAAACTTAGTCGAATGAGCCACAAAAATTTGTACTACGCATACATCTCATGAACGACAAATTTATAACATACGTCTCACAAATCTATACCATATTTCCAACAAATCAAACCAAATTTTGAAACTAAAAAAAGAACAACAATAGTGATAAAAAACAATGAGAATCAATTAAATACGAGGATCAACGCAAATATAAAAGATTGATTCGTAACTAAAAAAATATCACTTTTTGATGCGACTGCGGTTATTGATTGTGACTATTGAGTGGATTTGAGAAAAATTGGAGCCCTAGAAAGTGTGCTAAGATGAGAGAAAAGGGTCGTCTGAGCTCTTGAATGAAAACTAGGGAGAAAGGGTTGACAAACTCTCGGACAAAATAGAGGAAAGTTGTCGCGGAAGAGATGGGGGAGGGAGTCGACAATTTGTTAGGGTTAAGTAAGTCAGGGTTTTAATTTAGAGTTGATAGTTGTGATTAATGCTCTTCAAGATACTAAGTACATATAATCATATATAAGTATACATGTTTATGTTATAAATAGATTGGATCGGATTTGATTCGCAGGTTTTTATTGTAGGATCCGCAATCCGATCCAATCCATGTGGATTAGTGATTTTTCAATGCAATTCAGTCCAATGGATGAAAAAATTGATCCAATTAGTGATAATTGGTTCTAGTTGGATTGGATCCTCGGATTATTGCAATCTGCGGGCACCCCTAACCCATCAACACCAAACCACAAAACCACAACCACACATCTCACCTTCATCGTCTTCGTCTCGAGATCTCTCTCTCTGTCTCTCCCTTTCTCGTTCTCACTGTAAATCGTCATCTCTACCAATTTCGATTTCTCGAATTCAGTCTCTCCCTCTCGGTCAAAATATAGAGGATGCAGTGGGTTTGTTTTGAAGATAAATATAAGTTTTCCTCGAGATTCACATCGCACGAATCTTGAGGTAGATCTGATGTTCCTTTTATATTTTGATCTTTTCTTGAGATACGTGTTGCATATCTCGAGGTCGATCTTGTGACTATTAACAAGATCATCATTACCTAACCGACTTATATAGATCAATTATCTTGATCTCCTCAAGATACGCATCGCATATCTCGAGGTAAGTTAAATGGTTTATAACTACCGTACAACCACATTCATGCACCACTTGATTTTCCTTGAGATGAGGTTGCACATATCTCGAGGCGTGGATAACCTCTCCAACATCCACCAATCGTCCACTATTGATCTCCTCGATGATCACGCTACGCGTATCTTGAGGCAAATCCGATGTATACTTTTTAATTTAAATTAAACTATAAGATTCATTTATATATATAAACTATATTATATATATACACTTATGTGTTTTCGCGGCTATATATTTGCTTTGCACGCGCCAATGACCATCATCGGATGCGCACACTATTTTACATCCCACACTTGTCGCCCTTGACTCCCCTTGTCATGGGCACCCACCAATTTTTTAATTGTTCTATTTAATTTTGTGATGATCTCTTCAATCTATGTCAAAATTAAATTATGAAAAATACCCAAATTTCACCAATAATTGAGAAATATTCTCCACACGCTCGAAACTTACGGACATCGCGTATACACTCAACTTGAGCATATTTCGCATCGAAATAGTGTATAATACATCAATTAGGCACGCGACACACAAAAATAATATTTTGAACTTATGATCTCCTATTCGAAATGCATGGGTCACACTTTGGATACTTAAGTCCCATTTTAAACCCAAAAATACTACTTAATTAGTTACTAATTAAGTTTATAAAATTCTCGAATTTCTCAATTTTTCCCAACTAATTAAAAATCTCGTCCTCGAAATTTAAACATACAAATTAATTGAACTAAAAAAGATATGAGAAATTGAACCTTCATATATTACTATTTTAATCTCTACCTATACCAACTTTTCCGAAGTACAACCGTTAAATGGACCCATCGTTTTCATTGTATTCAACAACTCAGTGGTATAGTCGTTACTTTTTCATGGCATTTTGTGATTTTTTGACGAGTTAAACGATCAACTTTGTGGAATATCCGATACACTTTACTTCACTACTCATATTATGCCTTGAATCCCATTCAAGCATCTATACCTAGCAATATCTTGCATATCTTGCTTTTCAATAAAACTAGTTTCATTCTTAACTAAATATTATTCCACGAACCTTAGATAATTCTTTCCCAATCCACCAAACTCTGGTATACCTTTTAAGTTTAATTTTTCTTCGCTGATCATCTTTTTATTTAAACTGTCGACCGATCAATTTTTAGACGATCATCAGTTTAAAACTACAGAGTGATGCAAATAATATTCGAGCAGATATTAGATACTAACTAGAGCTACGTGTTTATCTGGTCCATTATCTTTCCAACGTTTCTCAACAAAAACCTAAAATTACATAATCATCTCATGGCTATAGATCTCAAATTACATCTATCATCCCATGACAAGATATCTCGATTTACAATTCGATCAGAAATCGAAATCGGACACATCGTGCAACTCTCACTTATTTTTTTAATGTTTACTCACAATGTTATTTAGAGAACAAATTCTTGGTAACTGCTTTCATTCAAAATATAATATTGTCATTATAATAAAAATGTTATTAATTAACCTCTATTTTTTAGCCCCACTATATGCACCCTACATTTCCTTTAGGGCGCCCTAGCGAAAAAGTCAAACTTAAAAAAAACATTATTTCTACTGCAAAATGACCCGTGTGCCCCTCACTACGATTAGTGCACCCCGCCACCTTTTCTTCTCGTTTTGTGCATCCCACCATCATCCCTCCACATACTCTCTTCTGGTCATTTGTAGGGCATCGTTAAGTGATTCAGCCTCACAGGTCGAAATATCTAATTGGAGAGTCGGTCGGAACCCGCCGAATCTTTAAATACTAGAGATTCAGTCGGAACCCATTGAACCTTTAGGTCGGCTGTCGTCAACCAAGTTTCACCGAAGAGGTTTGATTTGACAAAACCAAACCCATAAGGTATGTCTCGGCCATGTGCCGCCTAACCTAAAATAGATGTCTCGACCAATTTTTTGGAGTTCGGTTCTTCGGTTGGGATGAAAGAGTAATTTGGTAAAATGTTGGGGTGCCCTCATAAATTGAAATTCGAATTGGGGTGCACTCAAATCGGGATGCCCTTATGGAAGTGTGGGGTTCGTATAATGGGGCTTTTTTAGGAATATTATTACCCCATATATCCATCCAAAAATATTAATCGTTTAGGCTAAAGCATACTAATTAAGGTGATATTAATTATGACTTTACTTTCCAAATTTGCTAGTTGAATTCGCTTTAAATGACAATTCAATATTTTAAGTTCCAAGGAGGAGTGAAATAGGTATATAAGGTGTCAAACTATGAAAATGACTTATAATTTTGAAAAAAGCAGCTTTGCCCAAAACGGCTTATATTATTGGATGGTGGGAGTAACCTCTACTCCCTCCATCCAAAAATATAGGTTGTTTGACTAAAAAACACACGTATTAAGGTAGCTTTAATTACAAGTTTAAGTTACATTTCTACCCATGTTGGCACAAAAAAAAATCAAATGCTTTAATCGAGAGAAAAAAGTGCATGCAAATACTTAAATGAAGGGTAAAATATATAATAGGAATAAATGCTCTATTAAATTCACAAAATAACTTACTCCTTCCTTCTCTAAATATAGGTCGTTTTGCTTTAGCACTCTAATTAAGGTGATATAAATATTGTGTTTACTTTCCATTTTTGACACAAATAAGGAAGTCATTTAATTACAATTTATTACTAATTCTCTCACTTTCCATTTTTACCCTTTGCACAAATAAGGAAGTGTTTTAATTACAATTTATTACTAATTCTCTCTCTCTCTCTCTCTCTCACAGAGACTTGCGTTTACTTTCTATTTTTGGGCATTAAATGTTGATTTGAAAAGAAGGGTGAAATAAGTATTTAGGGTGTTAAAATAACAAAATGACTTATAATCTTTGAAACTAGATTTGGTCTAAAACAAGCTATATTTATGGATGGAGGGAGTATATTTTTTTAAATGGACTTTTAGTAGAATGATTTGTATTTTTGGATGGAGGAAGTATTATTATTCTACGTAATCACATGCATACATGTTTTTAGTAAAATAATAAAATAAATGACTTGTTATACAAAAAAGAACTCTCTCCGAATAAAAATAGACCTTTTTATGTGGTTAGATTTGTATCCTAAGTTGCTTTCAAACTCTAAATTAAATTTGATTAGATATCACTCAAACAACATCCATGAGAAAAGGCACTAGGATACCAAGTGAGAAATCTTAAAAAATATGGGAATGTGTTTGCTAATGTTGGGAAGTGTGAAGTTGGTAATGTCTACCAATAACAATACGTCACGTGTACGATGTAGATGTGCTTTTTACACTTTTGTCATCCCCACTTTTACTCTTTTGTCCATATAAGGCTTCCTATTATTAGATATTACCAACTCTACCTTGTTCACATTAGCAAATCCCCTCTCAAAAAATATGGGTTCAGGTTCAATGTTTAAGAAGTTAATTCGACCAAGAAAGTAATCACATTTCAGATGCAATTCCATTTGGTTAAACCTTTGATTTATGAATAGTTTCTCAGTTAAGTATTCCAATTACTTTAACATTATATATATATATATATATTTATATGTATATGTATATATATCAATTCGTACAAATTGTTCCATGAAATGCCTTTTGGTAGAATGACTTGTATCTTTGGATGGAGGGAGTATTAATATTCTACGCAATCATGTGCATGTTTGTAGTAAAAAGTTAAATGACTCCTATTACAAAAAAGAACTCTCTGCAAATAAAAAGTATAACTTTTTAAGTTGTTAGATTTATATCCAAATTCCTAAGTCACTTTTTAATTCTATATTAGATTTGATTCAGTAGCACCTGAACAACAACTCGTGAGAAATCTAAAAAATGTGGGAGTGGATTTGCTAATGTTGGGAAGTGTGAAGTTGACAATGTCTACCAATAGCAATACGCTACGTGTACGATGTAGATGCGCTTTTACACTTTTGTCCTCCCCACTTTTACTCTTTTGTCGACGTGGGGCATTGTTATTGTCGAGATATTACCAACTCTACCTTCCTAACATTGGCAAATCCCCTTCCAAAAAATATGGGTTCAGGTTCAATGTTTAAGAAAATCGAACCAAGAAAGTTTAAGAAATTCCTTGGCGGGAAAAGGCACTAATCGAGATAGAAGGATCTAATTGAATAAGGTAATCCCATTTCGCCAAGCCTTTGATTTTTGAATAGTTTCTCAGTTCAATCTTCTAATTGCTTTATCAATGCCTACAAATTGTTCGATGAAATGCCTAACTGAATTAACTTAACGCACTGAATTGATGAAGTGACTAGAATGTAACAACTTGTTTGTACCAGCAACGGTTGGTTAGCACAACTGAAGGCGGATTGTTGTCCCTTATCTAGCGACTTGAGTTCGAGTCTTGGGAATGGAGACACCAACGTTGGGAGCTCCCTCCACCTATACGATGCGCGACTCGAGGCAAACCTGGATTAGTCGAATAGTCTGGATATTGGACGGTTTAGACCAAAAAAAACTTATTTGTGCATAAAGTAGAATCCTTTCCCCCGTCGCATCATATGATCCGCCAGGAAGTGATGTCAATGTAATTGCACATTGCTTAACCACCAAGGTGTATTGTCTAAGCATCGGAAGAACCAAAACTACTATCCTAGGATGCAGCAATAGATTGGTGTATTGAGCGATCGTTTCCTCAGAAGCAAATTTTGTACTCTTATCTATTTCATGCAACATTAAGCTTTTGAATCCTATTTGTGATGTTGTGTTTGTGCGTGCATAAGTGCATACTACATAGTATGTTACAAACATGGTGATCGCAAAAATACTATCCCGTAGCATTTTTGTGTGTGCCCGTGTGACAGAGAATGTGGGCATGCGTTCTTTTTCCAAGCCCTTGCCTACTCCATGCATTAAGCTATTGTTCCTATTTTGCAGTGTTCAGGGTATTATTAAGTAAAATTATAAAACACTTCTTATAAAACTTCTTCTAGATGCCCGGACTCTTTACTTTGGGGTGAAGTACCCGTGTCGACCCGACGTAACATGGACATCAACACTTGATATGTCCCAGACTCCTCAAAGCTACTTTGGACACTTAGTATTGTAAATATTTATAGAATTGTAACTATTGGGCGATATTATGTATATTTCACTCTGATTGTTAAAAAATTAAAACTTATAGTTATTTTTCTTTTGTTATTAACAGATAATGCACTTTTTATCTTATTATAGAATATCATGATGAGTTGATGATGGTTTTTGTTGTCACTTGCATATATTTTATCCTATGCCTTTATTTTTTCTTTATTTTTTCTCTTGAGTTGTTCATTTGGAATATATTTTGGACTTGTATATTAGCGTGTATCACAATTCATAAAAGATAAGGAGATATTTATACTTCTTGTACGCCATGTCCGAAATTGAGATTTATGGGCTATGCGCTTCATCAATCATCAACCTACCATTATATATCTTTGAAATTTGCGAATTATTTGAAGCGTAGTAAGGAAAAGGCTTCAAAGTACAAGTTGGAAGTTGGAACTCTCTCACCACCATTATGCTTTGCTACATCCGCACATTGGTTTCAATTATGGAAATGGTCAAGGTGCATGGGTAGGCTACATGCTATTGTATTTTTTATTAGGTAATTAAAGAAGTGAGTTTTATTTTCATCTATCTGGTAAAGGTTTTAACTCCACCTATATTGTACACTATGTGCGCTACATAGCCGGTCCCAAGTCCGAATAAAGGAGGAGGACTCTGACGCCCATTTTTTCATACCGAAAAATGGGTAAGGGAGGTCCCAAACTCATTTTTCATACCCGAAAAATGGGGGAGGGATGCCCCAAGCTCATTTTCCATTCTTAAAAAATGGAAGAGGGTTGCGATAGGTTGACAGCCAGCGTAAAACTTTTGTCACTTTTCATGAAATGGATCAAACATATATAAACATTGGGGCGTTCCCACCTAGCGACGCGCTACATCAGAGCCCGAGTGTAGTGAGAAATGAGCAAGGGTGTGTTTCACATCGCTACCTGGGTGTGAAGAAAAATGAGCAATGATTCCCACACATAGGACATGTGCGGGTAAAAAAGCTAGTCCCTTCACATCAACGCCCGGATGTAAAGAAAAATGAGCAAGGGTTCCCACACAAAGGACGGGTGTGGGTAAAGAAGCGAGTTCAAAACAAACACGAAAACAAAAACAAAATCATAGATACGGATACTAGATCTTTTAGACAATAAAAATAGAAAATGGAAACAAATACAAATGGGAGAAAAAATTCGTTTAGGAACATGGAACTTAGGAACACTTACGGGGAAGTCAGTAGAACTAGTAGATACCATGATTAGAAGGAGAGTCAATATTGCTTGCCTCCAAGAGACAAAATGGGTAGGAGAAAAGAGTAGAGAAATAGGAAGCACATGGTTTAAATTGTGGTACATTGATATAGATAGGAAATGCAATGGAGTAGGAATTATGGTGGATAATGATTATAAGGATAAGGTCGTAGAGGTTAAAAGAATGGGGGATATATCGATTCTAGTTAAATTAATTATTGGAGACGAAAAAACTAACATACTTAGTGCCTATGCACCATAAGTAGGATTAAGCGAGAGCATCAAACGCAAGTTTTGAGACGATATGGATGGATTTATGCAAAGTATACCATTAGATGAAAATATTTTTATTGGAGGAGATTTAAATGGGCATGTCGGGGCAAGTAACGATGAATTTGAGAGAGTTCATGGAGGTCTTGGTTACGGTAATAGAAATGAAGAAGAAGAATCAATCTTAAAATTTACTTCAGCATACTATCTTGCCTTAGCAAATACTAGTTTTAGGAAGAGGGAGTCGCATATAATTACTTTTAGTAGTGGTCATAACAAGAGTCAAATAGACTTTCTTTTAACAAGAAAAATAGATAGAAAAATATGTAGAGGCTGCAAAGTCATACACAGTGAAGCACTTACTACCCAACATAAGTTAGTAGTACTTGATATTAAGCTAACACGACGACATAATATGAATAAAATAGTTAGTGACCCTAGAGTAAAGTGGTGGAACCTAAAACATAGTAAACAAGTAGAGTTTAGAGAAAACCTACTAAAGGAAAATGTTTGGAATCTTGACTTAGATGCTAATACAATGTGGCTAGAAATGCGTAGTTGCATAATGAGAGTGGGATCAAACGTATTAGGTATATCTAAAGGCTTGAGACCACCAAAGAAGGAAACATGGTGGTGGAACGAGGATGTCCAACGAGCAATTAAGACTAAAAGAGAGATGTATAGGAAAATATCTAAGTGTCAAGATGAAGATGTGTACAATCAATATAGAGAAGCTAAAAAAAAAGCTAAAAAAGTAGTTAGTCAAGCTAAAACAAATTACATGGAAGATCTATATACAAGGTAAGGTAATAGAGATGGCGAAAAATATATATATAGGCTAGCCAAATTAAGAGATAAAAAGAAACAAGACATAAGTCATGTAAGATGTATTAAAGACGAAAACTAAAATGTTTTAACGCGCGAGGATGATATTAAGGAATGATAGAGAAGTTACTTCGATAGTTTATTTAATGATGACCAAGTTGATACTATAATAGATGAAAACCAACACCAAGAAAGAAATGTAAACTATACACGCAATATTAGAATTATAGAAGTTAAAGAGGCATTGAAAAGAATGAAACTATGGAAAACATGTGGCCCAGATGAAATACCCATAGAGGTTTGGAAATGCTTAGGAGAGATTGTATTGACTTGGTTAACAAAACTTTTCAATAAAATCTTAAAATCAAAACGGATGCCAATGGATTGGAGAAGAAGCACGCTTGTGCGAATTTTCAAAAACAAAGGAGACATTCAAAGTTGTTCAAACTACCAGAGAATTAAACTTATGAGTCACACTATGAAACTTTGGGAGAGGATAATTGACAATAGGCTAAGGAGAGAAACAACAATATCAGAGAACCAATTTGGTTTCATGCATGGGAGGTCAACTATGAAGGCGATTTTCCTTGTAAGACGATTGTTAGAAAAATATAGAAAAAAGAAAAAAGATCTTCATATGGTATTCGTAGATTTAGAAAAAGCATATGATAGAGTCCCTAGAGATGTTCTTTGGTGGGTTCTAGAAAGAAAAAAAGTGCATGCTAGATACATAGACACTATTAAGGATATGTATGATGGAGTAGTAACGAGTATAAAGACATTTGGAGGAGCTACAAAAGAACTTCTCATTACGATAGGACTACATCAAGGATAAGCTTTAAGCCCATATCTATTTACTTTAGTTACGGATGAAAAAACTAGACAATTCAAGAGGATATACCATGGTGTATGATATTTGCAAATGATATTGTCTTAGTGGATGAAACAAAAGATGGAGTGAATAGGAAATTAGAACTATAGAGGAATACATTAGAATCTAAAGGCTTTAAGTTGAGTAGGACGAAAACCGAATACATGCACTGTGAGTTTAGAAACACTAGACATCGAGATGGCGGAGTGGTAAAATTAGGGGAAGTAGATGTTCATAAGGTAAACCACTTTAGATACCTAGGGTCAATCATACAAAATGATGGTAACATTGAGAATGATGTCACACATTGAATTCAAGTTGGATGGAAGAAATGTCGGAGTGCAACATGGGTAATTTGTGATCGAAATGTTCAAACTAAGTTAAATTTTTTTTTTTATAGGACCACAATTAGGCCAGCTATGCTCTATGGAAGTGAATGTTGGGCAGTAAAGCAACACCAATTACATAAAATGAACGTAGCAGAAATGAGGATGCTTAGGTGGATGTGTGGTACAACTCGTAAAGATAGAATAAGAAATATAGAAATTGAAAGACAAGTAGAAGTAGCACCAATTGATACAAAGATTAGGGAATTGCGGTTGCATGGTTTGGTCACCTGCAAAGACGACCTACAAATGCCCAACTAGAAAACTTGACTCAATAGAAACTGTAGAAATTCGACGAGGTAGGGGCAAACAAAAGTTAACATGAGATGCATTAATTAGGTGGGATTTGAATGGTTTTAAAAGAACACATGGTGTATTTTATTTTATATTTGTTGTAGAGAATATTCTCAATTAGCTGCATGCTTCAAGAAGTATTGAACAGGCGAGTTGACATGTGGACCAACTAACGTCTTCAATGTTGTTTCGTCTTTCATGAAGAAATCTCACTGCATAAAGCTGTAAGTTAAATTCTTAATTATGGGCCTTGTTCAATAGTCTAATGGCTGCATATTGGTATTTAATTCATTATCATAAATATGGACACATGAACTTGCTTATGCATATTCCTTTCTGCTTTCTTTCGTTTGAAACTTTGAATGGTCTATTAACCGATGAATGTTTATCAATGTGGACACCCTTTTTTCTCGACGCATCAACTATCAAATACCAATGGTTTCTCGGTCTCTTGTTGACGATGATTTATATCAATCATTTGGCATTTCTGGCTATGGTTTTAACATCGTTAGAGCCCCGAGTGGTCTTTGTCATATGCAGCTTACAAGTATTTTTGGAAGCTTAATTGAAGCCTAGGTTGAATTATATATATTGAACCATTTTTTTTTTAATCTAAAAGCTGGATCTCTTTCAACATTTAGTGCAACTCTCTTCATCAATGATGAAATGAAATTGGCTCTACGAAGTCCTTCCCTTTTAGGATAATTAATAATGCTTTGCCTAAGATTATTCCCAATGTTATAGCTCTTAATATTAAACTCAAATAGTTAGATGCTGGTGTATGTTAATTAACTTAGAAGTACCCTCAAGTTTCTTTGTGTTTACCTATCATTTGTGTGAGGATGCATATCTTGAATGGTATTTCTAAAACCATGCGAGTGAATCATAACTTTCTTTCCTTGGCAGAACAAATCTGATGGCACTTTGATGGATCTAGATGTCTTTTGGATGCAGATTTGGACGTTAGTTTGATTCCCTAAGTGAGAAGCTTTTTTTGGTATGCACCTATCAATACCAGCTTCAATTGGAAATCTCAATGGTGATGTTCCTTCATACATGAGTGGCTTGTTTCAAGCGAACAAGGAGGGAACTAAGCTGCAAAGAGAACTCAAAATGCTTTGGAGAAGCAATCCGTTTTAAGCAATATGTGTGCGAGAGTCATTAATGAGGCGGTGCAACTATTGCAAGAGAATTTCCCCGAGACATGTTCCAAGGTATTTGAGACTTTTGTGTCCCTTTCTTTTTCTCGTTTGCTAACAAATTCTCGTTAGAAAATTTACTTATGCTGAGAAAAAAATATGTGGTTCAAAATGATCTCAAATGCGAGCATCCTATCCGCACCTCAAGCATGTTGTAGACATTGATGCTTTGTTTTATAATTGTGAATTTGCAACATGTATTTTATATATGGTGATTGAATAATATTTTCTTAAAAAATATTTTCCTTCCAAATGTTTAAGCGAAGTTATTGTTAATTTATCATTTAAACTTGTGGAGATGGACAAGACAACGACCGAACCGCATGAAAAAATAGAGAATCTTAGGGTTAAAAGAACTTAAGAAATTCGATGAGACAAAATAGGGAGAACGCATGATCCGAATGAGCACACCTTCATGATTAGAAAATGGTATTTTGAGCCTTGACATGTTGACGCAAGCGGAGATCTTCTAAACCAGTTGAACGAATCCACGAACAACTCGATCTAGGTCAGAACTTAAGCCAAAGTTCAAAAATTCTTTTATTTCAACCAAAAACTACGAATTACACCAAATAGATCGCTTAAATAGCGAAACCCTAAAATTGCCAAAAATAGTAAAAAGTCTAAAAAGCCCTAAACTGAAAACTAGACGAAAAATAGAAACAAACGCCGCAAACGGCAATAAAAACGGAAATTCCTAATGAAAGTTATAAGCGAAACAAAAGTTTCCAAAAATAGCAAAATTGCCGTTTCGGAGGGCGAAACGATGGAATTTGGCCGAAAAACGTCGTAGTCACAGCAAAGCTGTGAGTTGTGATCTCCACGTCGTTTCCAATAAACCCATACCCCGGATCGTTGCGAGTCATATCTCTTCCTATTTTTCCAAGAATTTGCAACTAATTCTTGGACTTCATCATTATCCTATCAAGATTCATTATCCTATCAAGAATTTGCAAGCTAATTCTTGGACTTCATCATTCTCCCGGGGTGGACACAATTCGCCCTCGAATTGTCATCATCGACGTATCCCCATAATAGGGAACAAGATGCTTGACATTAATTTTCACACTGATTGAATCCTTGTACTTGTCGGCGGCCTTCGCGAGTTAACTTTGATAAATTGGTGAATCTCTTGCGGCCCACGAACAAAGTCTTCGCCTTGCCATCGGTATATTAGATTCCTTCTTGTTACCATGCCTTGATTCGGTTTGAATTGCGGCAAACAAAATCTCCTCGAATTTGTAATGGCAAAGATACGCTTGCCCGAGGATCGCTCTAGCAGTGTCAACCTCACTGCGAGCCACTTCTCTTTGGCACCCTCGGCCAAAGAACCTCAGCCTGCGGATTGTAAGAGACTGCTTTGCCAAGCAAAATATCAAGAGACTCTCTAGTTTCGTGGCCCTTCTCAAGCTGTGGCGCATCCCCAATAAAGCCTTCGTTGTCACTGCCGTACCGGTCAGCCGGATCCACTCCAGTATCATCTATGAAGTTATCGTCATCCATAGTCCTAACACCTTCTTGGTCATCCTCAGAATCCGCCCCGGCAACCGTATCCCAGAACTCCTTCATCTCGCGATCGCGGCCAGGATAAATCGCCGACAAGCTCCCACCCTTCGAGCTCATCTTCCCTCCCTTATCAAACTTCTTATCCCCCTTCAATTTCTTCTCTTTCTTTCTAAACCCATCTTCCTTCGACCCCTTCCGCTTCTGCGACGATGGCGGCTCGCTCGCAAACTCATCTCTCATGAACGCTGGTTTTTCATCTTCAATCCCAAAATCAGGCGTCCTCTCTCTGTCCCCACTCTTCTTCACCAATCTCTTCCTCGGCGTCGCCTTCGAACCCGAATCATCGAACTCGTGAACTGGCGTCTGAACAATCACATCATGTTGGCGTCCTTGCTCGAACCGTGCCCTCCTCTCCGTCTCTCGGTGAAAGACTCTCTTTGGTTGCACGCCGCCACGGGCATAATACTTCCGTCGCCTCCCGTAACGCGGAGGGCCTAAAACCACTCTCTCTCTTCGCGCTCCTCTTCCCGGCACGAGCACGCGCGAACCCCGATGGACTCCTCCGAAGATAAGCGGTAACCACCCGTTTACTATGACTGAAGGTCTGCGCAAGTCATCGAACCCCAACGCACGAACTCTCTCGATCCGTGATGGGAGTCCCTCCATCTCCTCGCAGAACCTACGAGAATCCGTCCTCTCGAATGGGAGGATACGATCCATATGCCGATCCAACAAGCGATCGATTTTGGCGAGTTAATTGTTCTACCACCGCGACCATGCGTTGGTCAATTAATGGGCCAATTTGTCGATTCAGATTGTTACGATCATACACCTCCTCGATACGCTTTGGTTCCTCTTCGGCGGCATGATTTCTCCAATCACGCCGAAAGCGAGGCTCGATACCAAGCGACGCGGCGGAGATCTTCTAAACCGGTTGAACGAATCCACGAACAACTCGATCTAGGTCGAACTTAAGCCAAAGTTCAAAAATTCTTTTATTTCAACCAAAAACTACGAATTACACCAAATAGATCGCTTAAATAGCGAAACCCTAAAATTGCCAAAAATAGTAAAAAGTCTAAAAAGCCCTAAGCGAAAACTAGACGAAAAATAGAAACAAACGCCGCAAACGGCAATAAAAACGAAAATTCCTAATGAAAGTTATAAGCGAAACAAAAGTTTCCAAAAATAGCAAAATTGCCGTTTCGGAGGGCGAAACGATGGAATTTGGCCGAAAAACGTCGTAGTCACAGCAAAGCTGTGAGTTGTGATCTCCACGTCGTTTCCAATAAACCCATACCCCCGGATCGTTGCGAGTCATATCTCTTCCTATTTTTCCAAGAATTTGCAACTAATTCTTGGACTTCATCATTATCTATCAAGATTCATTATCCTATCAAGAATTTGCAAGCTAATTCTTGGACTTCATCACATGTCCTTTTACCTTTCGAACATGCACACGAGAATGAGGGGAATGCAGTTTGCATGCATTAACATTTTCTTTTCTTATTGTAGGATTTTCTCGTACCGATTTGAAAGATGTCGTTCTAGATTTTGTACCTGAAATGAAGAGCATCCGAATGGCGATCACTTGACTAGTTGATTATGATTAGCTAGCTTGGTACGACAGTGCGATACTTAACTAAAATTAAATCTGGACATTTGATGTTGTTTCATGTATACATCTTAATTGAAGTGCGCATATTTTATAATTAAGTTATTACAGGTCTTTCACCTCCGTCGAAACATTAGTATGCATATTATCAGTGAAAAGAACCAACTGCGATTGGAACTGAACACGCCTAGGAGAAGACCCCCTTATTTAACCAAACTGAAATTACGTACCGGGGAAGTTATTATTTGTATTCTTTTTGAAAAAAAATCGAGCACAATGGAAGATTTGACTTGATTCATGTAGTCGACCCTAATTAATTTGGGACTACAGTGTTGTTGTTGTTGTTGTTGAAAACTAGTCATGCAGACCAAGGCCGTATCTTAAAATCTTTAGTGAAATATTAAAATTTATCATGGTTCGGCATTGTATTGGCGTATTCATGACTAATTAATGGAAAACACCATGCAATCTCAATTACTATTCATCAATCATCACCATGATGGTCTTCTATTCATAATGACATAAGAGAACAAATTGTTGGTAAGCGCTTTGATTCAAAATACAATATTGTCATTATAATAAAATTGTAATTACGATTAAGTTTGCATTCTCTTTTTCTTTTATGAGAGAAGCATGTGTTTACAATTTCATTCACAAAGAAAGCTGAAACATAATGACGAGAATCGATCTCCTTCACGGTACATTAAAACGACACATAGGGCGTGCTTTGCGGCGTAATTAATCCACCCGTAGATGCATCTATCGTGAAATATGTGGCCGCACTCCGTCTGGATATCCAAGTCAATGCTCTCGTCGAAGGCATCTAGGCATATCACACACACATCTTCTTCTCCGCCGCAGATTGGTGGCCTTCTTCATGTGCTCTATCATGCAATGGAACACGGGATCTGCAGTTATCTCGGAAAAGGCGAATTGGAAGCGTCCAAGACTCGAAACTTGAAGTCGGCCGCCTTGTGCCTCAACGAAGGATGATCACGGCTGTTGGCGAGGATGTAATTGATGGTCTCCTTCATGTCATCAAAATCCATGTACATGGATAGCATGCACCGCTGAAAATTGAGGTTCTTGTTCGCATCGCACCTTCGCCTTGTAATTATATCAAGCGATTCAAACATGCTCTCCATTGTCGCCAACTCGTCGCCATCTTCGAAAACTTATCTTCGGATGCCATTGTATATTATTTCTTGCGTAAGAAACAAGAACGTACTAATATCTCCTCAATGGCGAGAAAAGCAAGGAAACTAGTCATTATCACTTCACAACGAAAAAAAAAAAGTAACAATGTGATGAGGTTGCAATATTTATATAGGAAAGGCAAAACCATTCTTTTGGTCCCCGAACTTTGAAGGTTTTACACTTTTGGTCCCTCAACTTTGAAAACAACACATTTGGTCCCTCAACTTTTCATATAGTGTAAATTAAGTCCTTTTGTTAGTCCCTGTCATTATTTTTGATGACGTGGCGAAAGTCTATCGCCACGTGGCGCCACGTGGCAATCCTTGTTATCAAGAGTCGGTTCAATGAACCAATCGGTTCAATGAACCAACTGGTTCAAGTGAAAATCAAATGCTTGCCCGTTCTTTTCTCTTTCTCTTCTCTTCCTCTCTTTCTCTTGCTCTTTGTGCGCTCTCTCATCTTTCTCTCTTCTCTTTCTCTCTTTCTCTCTTCTCTCTGCGTTCTCTCCTCCTCGCCGTGCATAACTTTCCCGCTCTCCTCGCGCCTCGCTCACGGCATCACTCGCCGTCGCGCTCACGCCTCGCCTCGCCTCGCGTTTCGCGATGACAATGGCCGCGCGACCGACCGCCTCGCGACCCGGCGACCTCGCGTTTTCGCGACAGCGCCCTCTGCCGCGCGACCGGCCGACAGCAGCGGTCACCGCTAATTTTTGGTGATCGGTACTTTGCATTCGCTGCTTGATTATTTCTTCGTTTCTGCTCCTCTTATGACTAAAATAAGTGGCAGCTGGTGATTTGTAATTTTGCTAGTTCTAATTAACTGTTTCATCTTACCTACAATTTTTTCTCCTTTTCTTTGGATTTGATGGAGATTGGAAGGGTAGGGTTTTAGGTACTTTAGAAAATTATCTTTGATTTTATTGATTGGGTTGAGATCATTTGGAAATTATTTGTGAGATATAACTTTATGGATTCATCTATATTTGCCAATCATTTTCATGTGATATTTTGTTTCCATTTATTTTCTTCGATTGTTTATGGGACATGCATAATTAGTTGAGAAATGGGCTGATTTGGGATACATAAAGTTGAATGGGTTTGAGAATGCAATTTCTTAGTCTTTGAATGAGATCTTCCCTTTTGGTATGTTTTTCTAAGATATGGTGTTGCAGAAGAGGTTAGAATATAGATCAGTGGCTTCCAAGTTCCTGATGTTCCCCGATCTACTAGATCAGCGAGGGTAAATATCTACTACCTCGACCACAATAATTTATACATATATATGCGGGTATTTCCTGACTGCTTTTATTTATTGGTGATAGGGGCTAAGATTGTTCAAGAGGAAAGTTGAAGACCGTCAAATATTGCTCATCTTCAAAACTGGATGCTTATTCGTGTCGTGCACAAGGCGGTCTTATTCTAATTACGGTTTGTGATATAGAGTGGAAATAGGCAAGTTTATTTCTTTATCATTTCATGGAGTTTGTAATCCTTAAGAAAAGTAGTGATTTCAAAGCGAATGCTTATCTTCACAAGCTATTGCTTTAACATTGTAGAATGAAAGATCTTTTGACATTGATGAATTCTCCTCCTTATTACGAGGTTTAGAGCTTCATCATTTATTGTAAATTTAAGGTTTGCTTCAAGTTGGTTGTTCTTTTATGCTTCCATTGTTTCAACATTTGCTTTAACATGTGTAATGTAGTTTTTTTTTTTGTTCAATGGTATACTCCTCAAAAATGCGCATTGAAGACAAAGTAGTTGTAAGCGTGATTATTCACAAATTAATCGAGTATCAAATTCGGATGGATCACGAGTCTCTTTTGTAGAGGTTCATCATTAATGTTTATGAAATAAATATTTCTTCTCTTGTTTATTGCAATTGTTCTTGCTATATGAATGTTCTTGTATTTTGCTTCAGGTTCTGAAACCGAACCCTCTTATCTCTTGGATCTCCTTGCTCCGTCCTTCGTGGAAAGAGCTAACCAGGTTGATGTGGATGAGGTCGTAAAGCTTCTAGCAGAGAAAAATTTATTGTGGTCAAAAGTTGCGAAGTTGTATCAAGAACATGAGGCACCGAAAAGACAATATTTTGTATTAAAATTAATTGTACTAATTGCAATTGGATGGTGTATTTGAGTTTTATCACAAAATTAATTGCATTAAATTTGATGAATGTCAGGGTCAAGATGTAATAGTTTAGTGTCATGAACTACTCGTGAACTTTTTTTTTTTTTTTTTTTTTGAAGCCTCATATGTACTAGTTTAAGATTTTATATACTTAACGTTATTTATATACGTATCTTTCACTATATTCTATGTTATAATTACTTATTGCCGTTGGATTAGGGAAAAATATAAATAATTGCTTATAATATACCTACACAGAGAGAGATGGAGACATGTCATACATATTGGATAAGAGAAGGATGCATGCGTCGCACAAAAGAGGGTCACATGTTTGACATTCATACATATCATGCAACCATTAAAAGCCAAGAGTTTCAACATATATACTATAATCACTATGAGATGAGTGCTATAAATGAAATTTGATAATTGAAATTATAACAAATATTTTCCATCATTCTCTTCCCTACCTTACTTACAAGTAGCATAACAAAAATTCTCCATCAATGTCTTCCCCACCTTCACTTACAAGTAGTCTCTTCAAAATAATATTAAAAAACTAACAAAAATGTCAAAGATCTTTGAGTTAACACTTGAACATTGTGAAGAGCCTAAAGGTCTTTGGTTTTGGAGTGAGTGTATAAACTTTGCTTGCCGGTCTTTGTGGTGGGTGTAGAAGTTTCAGTTGGCGGCACACTGTTGACTTGCTTCCATACTCCTCCATACAAATATCTTGGTCTCTTGCCAAAAGTCTGCAAACAAGTAAAAAATATCTCTCAGCATGTAAGAAAGATTAACCACTATTTTGACAAAAATAAATAGGACATACAGAACACATAAAATTTAGCCACTATAAATGAAACATTGAACTACACAAGATTAGAGTTAGCATTAACCTGCCATGTAACGGCTCCGTTCTTGGAGTAACATACTCCAAATCCCTTACAACCAGAATGTGGAGTTGTTCTTTTTTTCTTTGGCACTTGAACATCTTTATTGTGGTTCCTTTCAGTTAACTCAACATTTCCTTGAGATTTATCTCCATTGTTCATCTTTTGTTGAATTTCTTTCTTGCTTTTGTTATTCTTTTGTCCATTTTCTTTGTTGCCATTTTGCTTCTGTTGAACATTCTGCAAAAACATTTGGGTGCCATAAAACATGGAATAGGAAATAAGCTAACAATAACTGGCATCAACTCACATAAAATTATGCCCCTTCTTTATGACATATTTCTTCATGGCTTGTCGTGCCTCAGCCATAGAGGTGAAAATCATTCCCAAACAAAAAACCGGAATATCCGAGTTAGTGTCGAATCGCAACCTACGGTTCTTCCTCCTTACAAACCTATTCTCATCTTCAGAACCAATGTCACTACAATATGACCCCATATCATCACTTTCAAAGTACTCACTTTCATTACAATCACTATATTCCCCCAATCTCGATAATTACTCATTGCTCCTACAACTTCATCGTCACTTGCCAATTCTCCAACCAAATAATCATTCGCCGCTTCTTCACTATCTTCATCCCCCTCATCCCTTTCACACTCATCAATCTCGTCTCCTACAAGTTCTCCCCCATAAACCTGCAACTCACCCCCTTCAACCCGAGATTCTCCCCTTTCATCATGTATCTCGTCTCTATTGTCATTTTTGGTCTTCTTTTTCTTCTCGTTCTTGTTCCTTAACTCCCTAACTTTTTTTCGAGCTTCCTGTAACTCTTCATCATCATCATCATCTGTGAAGATGGGCACGTCAAATAGTATGTCATCAAAAGTAGTGCCATCACATTCGTAATCCTCAAGCAAAAAAGTATTGCTTGCATTAACATTTGTCTCCTCATATAGATCCTCTTGTGTTGTAACAATTGTCTTTCCTTTGTTTTTTTGAACCTCATTTCCTTTGCCTACAACTCTAACAAAAGGTTGATTTTGCACCCCGCCACTAACATTTATGTCCCTCACATGTTCAATGAAAAATTCTAGCAAATCCCTATTCTTTTTCCCCTCACAAGCATTCAAAACATCAACATCGTCTTTCACTATAACAAATTCTTTCTTACCACAATTAAAATAGTACAAGACACTAATAGTGGTGTAGCCCAAGTCTTTCACGTAAGACATGACGTTTGGATACGACAAAAGGTCAACATGAAAATGGGAACTAATGAGTTTTCTCTTCCCATTAATATATTGATCGCCTCTAAACTAACCCCCATAAGATATGAAAAATCTCAACTTTTCAACCATTTCTTAAACCTTGTCCACATTGCAATAACAAAAAAAAAACCAAAACTCAATCATTCGTTAAAAGTAATAAAAAACACAACAATATATTAACAAATGTATAATATGTGCCAAACATAAAATTAGAAGCGTTGTTGTCACTTTTCTTTGAGAGGGCAACTAGAGTTGTCGTCGCCCTTATAAATGAAAATTAAAATATTTATGCAAATTAAGAAAAAAAAATATAAACATAAGTCTTAAGCTAGCCGTTATCCCACACTATATTTCAACATCAGCGAACAATGAGAACAATAAATGTCAACTTCTACTAGTAATATATGAGGTACAAGCTTTAATATGAGGAGTTCAACTTATAGGACCACTTAATTAGCTGAAATTGTGATGAGAATTATAAACGTAATCAGATAAAACCAAGGATGAGATGCGTACAGTAAGGAGCACGAACGTGCGCGAGGGCGTGAGCGGTTGCGAGGCAGAGGACTCGCTCGCGAGGGCGGTCGCCGTTGCGAGGCAGAGGGCGGTCGCCAGTCGCGATGCAGAGAGCGGTCGCCGGTCGCGAGGCAGAGGACGGTCGCGAGGCAGCGGTCAAGCGCGCAGCGGCGGTCGGTCGCGTGGCAGCTGTCACGAAAACGCGAGGCAGCGGTCGGCCGGTCGCGCGGCAGAGGGCGCTCTCGCGAAAACGCGAGGTCGCCGGTCGCGAGGCGGTCGGTCGCGCGGCAGCTGTCGCGAAAACGCGAGGCAGCGGTCGGCCGGTCGCGCGGCAGAGGGCGCTGTCGCGAAAACGCGAGGTCGCCGGTCGCGCGGCAGCGGTCGCGAGGTCGCCGGTCGCGAGGCGGTCGGTCGCGCGGCCGCTGTCGCGAAAACGCGAGGCAGAGGCAGAGGCGTGAGCGCGACGGCGAGTGATGCCGTGAGCGAGGCGCGAGGGAGAGCGGGAAAGTTGTGCACGGCGAGGAGGAGAGAACGCAGAGAGCAAGAGAGAAAGAGAGAAAGAGAAGAGAGAAAGAGGAGAGAACGCACAGAGAGCAAGAGAAAGAGAGGAAGAGAAGAGAAAGAGAAGAGAACGGGCAAGCATTTGATTTTCACTTGAACCGGTTGGTTCATTGAACCGACTCTTGATGACAAGGATTGCCACGTGGCGTCATCAAAAATAATGACTGGACTAACAAAAATAACTTAATTTACACTATATGAAAAGTTGAGGAACCAAATGTGTTGTTTTCAAAGTTGAGGGACCAAAAGTGTAAAACCTTCAAAGTTCAGGGACAAAAAGATTGGTTTTGCCTATAGGAAAGGTATGATCGGTGACGAATTGATGAATCACTTATCTCTTATGATATGTATGATGAGTTGGCGATTAATTTAGATAGGTATTATCTTAATTAATTTGATCAGATTGAGATATAAGTTTTAAAATTCAAATGCAACCGCGCCACTGATTTGTTCTTCCTTACAGGTAACTTCATTTATTTGAGCCTTCATTTCTAATCCTTTCGTTCAATTCTCTTTAATTAATTCCCCGTCGAGTCTTTTGATTTCTTCGACATTTTTAACGATGCCCTCAACTCGTTCGATGAAATGCCTGATTGAATTAAAGTGGCATTTCTGTAAATAGAGCTTCTGTGATTGTTCCGAGTCGACGCATTTGATGGAAATGGAGGGAATGCATTGTTTATATGCGAGCATTTATGGCCAGTAACAGATGTTTAGTGCTTCTTTGTTTTTGAAAAATTATATGCCTGATGAGTTGTGTGGTCGTGGAATGGAAATCAATCTACTATTTCTTAGTCCTCTCTATTCTTACTATTTTGCATTGCTATACTTTTGCTCTGGAAATCACATAGCTAAACTTTTGTTTCTTTCTCCATTTTCCCTATCCATCCAGTTGTTATTGGTGCAGCTTTAGATATTAGATTAATGTCTTGTGATTAAATTAATGCATTTCAAACTTTCCTTCAAGTTCCATGCTAAACATTTGTCCAGTTGGATTATTCTGTTGATTATGTATTTTGGCTTCGTAATATATTGAATGTTTCGTTGGAATAAAAGTTCGCTACAACTGTTTCTTCTTCATACTTAACATTCAAAATTCTCTCGCACTTTAGAGACCTCTTAATTTACAACCTTTCTCTATTAGCTGGCAATGGAACCGAATACGAATTGTTATATTTGACTTTGCTTGCATTAACATGGTAGTTAGGAGAACTCCAGGCGCCCACAAAAGATTGGTTTAAATTTACAGTAAAAAAGGCCGAAATGAATGCAAATAGTTTCTATCTCTTTGTATTTGTGCTAAAGTCAAGAGTTAGCGATTGGTTGATCGAGATCTAGACATGCAAACATTAGGCAGTCTAAGTTTATACATAAGTAATTGTGACTAATTAGATTTTGTTGTGCGTTTACTTGACTAATTAGTATGTGAATTTTCATTGTTATTTAAAATAAAAGAAAATATACCAAGAAAAACTAGGAAAAAAAGATAATGAGTCTAAGCAATCTAAAACACATGTCAAACAGATTAGGCCAATCACCTTTGGCACGGATTACATTAAACTCTAAAATTTCCATGAACCACAAGGCACCAAATAATGCCTTGCTTGAACACCTAGTGGCTCCCCTCTTTGGCTACAACCAAATCCCCACTTGCAAATATGGCTAGAGAGACCTTGTCATTTTGGCAATATCTTTTTACCATTTTGGTACAATTGTTTTTGATAACCAAAGGTGTCTGATCTTTTTTCAGCTCCTCCTTACTTTTGAGGGATAAGACAATTTTTTTTATCAAAAAAAAAAAAAACAAAAAACAAAAACAAAAAGAAAAAGTTAGTGCGCTCCATGTACTATATATGCTTCAACAATAAGCTAGACAGATCGAGATATAGTACTACTTGTAAAATTTAAATCTCAAGTATAATCAGATAGAGGGTTGGATATATAGAGCAGGCAAGCACGTACTATAGCCAGTATGGGATATATGATCTCCACTTCAACAATATTAAGCATATAGCAAGTCACATTATAAATAAACAATTGGCCACATTATTTTTAAACCTAGATCATGATCCCAATTGCATATTTTTCTCTACTACTATAAATAGAGGTAGCTAGCTAGAACATGTATTTCACATAGTCCTTTACGTTTTTTCGATCTGAGTACTATAAAGTAGGGTCCTTCTGTCCGTGGCATCATATGATCCACAAGCAAGCGATATCGATATGATTGTCCATTGCTTAGTCACCAAGGGGTGTCTAAGCATCGGAAAAACCAAAGCTACTCTCCTAGGTTGTGATGGTCCTAATTAAACATGTTGCTAACTCTACCTCGGCTTCCATTGTCTTCTTGATTAAAGAGGTAGGATGATGATGGATTCTTACTCGACCAGACACTTGTTTCATAAGAAAATTCATTTATCGGTCTTACGGGGCATGAAACGATTGCAAATGACTAAGCCAACTACTTTTTTTTTTTGATAAGAAGACTTAATCATGAATTGATTAGCAAGCAAGCAGAGATTAGATAGGGCCATGCTTTGCTCATGAACAAGGGGACTCAAAGGACTACTTTATTCTAAGACAGGGAAGTAATGTCATTGAACTTGATACCAAATGCAAAATTGGATAAGGTTTTACTACTTGGTATGTGAATTTAAAGTTAAGAAGGGGTTGTGCAGGCAAAGCTGCCAAACTGAAGATGTTGTGATTGATTGAGTACGAGTGTCTCAGACCTTGGTTTAACAATAACTGAAATCAAAGAATAACAGGAGAGCGATAGAGAAATGTACCTGGAGCAATATAACCATATGAACCAACAATTGTTTGCATGCATTCAGATGTACCGATATCTTGTAAGAATATTGTGAGTCCAAAATCCGCGACATGAGCTTCGAAGTCAAAGTTCAGCAATAAATTTCTTGATTTCACATCACGGTGAACTATCAATGGGGAGCAAATCATGGTGCCGGTAGCAGAGGCCTTTTGCAGCTTCCATTAAGCAGACTCTGAACTTTATCTATTTCATGCATCATTAAGCTTCTTAAATCCCCTTTTCTCTGTGGTGTGTGTGTGTGTGCGCGAGCGTGTGCGCATATGTATATAGTGTGTCGCTGCCACGGTGATTACTAGAATACTATCCTATGGCATTTTGTTTATAGTCATCATATTAAGATTTAATATACGCTTGTCTTGCGTGTTTTAGTGATATTGTATGCATATATTGTTCTAGTGACAGAGTTCTTTTCCTAGCGTTTGCTTACTGTACTTTTACCTACTACATGCATCAAGCTTCTTGTTCCTATTTTGCAGTGTTCAAGATATTATCAGTAAAATTCTTACTTGGTACGAAGCTTCTTTCGTGACTAAGAAGTTGTTTTTGTTCTTTATAATAACATTATAGGATTTCCAACCATTACATTGTCACTTTGGTCTGGTCCCTCTTGTGTAAGTAAACTAATGCATATTGTGCGTTTTGGGCTTCATCAATTATCAACCTACCATTAGTATCTCTAAATTGAGATATCTATTTGAATTTTAGTAAGGAACAAGTTTCTAACTACTAGTTGGAACTTTCTCACGACCATTATGCTATTACAGGCAATATAAATGTTTCAAGGTGGGTAGGCTACATGCAAGTGTATCTTTGATTATGTAACAAAGAAGTGACAGTTTTATTTTCATCCATCTGTTAAAGGTTTTGGTACGCTAGAGTTAGAATACCGTTATGCTATTACAGGCAATATAAATGTTTCAAGGACATCTGAAAAATGCTTACTCGGCAGAAATTGTATGCTGGTTATTAATGTAAAAGTATGATTGTCAATAGCGTAGTAAGAAAATGAAGGACAATACTAGTTGTACGCTCGTGCTATCAGGTTTTTAGTACCATGTGTAGCTCCCACATGATTTTTTTCACTAATACCTTGTTTTGCTTCCACAAGATTCATTTGTTGACTTAATACTAAGATTCTAAAGAACACATGGTTATTTCATTTTTTTGTATTTGTTGACCCCTATGGCTATTGTTGTAGAGGATTTCCTCGATTAGCAGCGTGATTCAAGAAGTGTTGGACAGGCGACTTGATATGTGGGAGAACTGTCTCCATAGCTGTTTTGTCGTTCCTGAAGGGTTCTCACTGCTTAAAGCTGTAAGTTAAATTCTTAATTCTGGGTCATACATATGCCTTCGTGCTTTGTTTTGTTTGAATGATTCATGTATAATAAATGAGCTTAATCTTGTTTCTCTATGTATCAAATATCATTTGGTTCTCACTTCTCAGTATTTGGTTGACGATTCGTTAGAATAATCAATCATTCAGCATTTACTGCTGTGGATTTTAATAATGTTGTCCTGCTTTGTCATTTGCAACTTAAGGGTATGTTGTTGTTGTTGTTGCTTTTTAAAGCCAAACTTAAGGCTATGTTTGATAGCATGGAAAGAACATACTCAGGTGAATTGAACGGTGTTTCATAACTTGTAACTACCTAAATAGAACTTTCCAATAGTTAGATTTTCTCTCCCATAAATGGAAGAAGCTTTGCACAGAGAAATGGAAAGAACATACTCAGTGAAGAAACCTCGCACATTCATGCCCAATCCGCTCGCAAAAACAGGAAAAGCTATAAGGGTTGCCGGCTACTTAAATGCATACTCTGTAAGTGTTTCCACAAACTACCCAAAAAGAAGAAATAAACTTATCAATACCATCCAAGCGAAACCAGATCCTTAGGCTTCACCAATCTCGCACGTCATTCCCCTTTCTTTCTCTCTCTCTCTTGCGATGGTCGCTCATCTCTCTCATTCCAATCATTTCTCATCATTGTGGTGCTCTCTGTGTGTAGATCATTTTGCTTTGTTCCTGTAGCAATTAATGTTCATATTTTTAAGAACCCATGACTTGGTTGAAGACAAAAAGGCGATTTACCGTAGCTTATTAGATAAATTATAGATTATAACAATGTTACGCTTAATTTGTTACTCACATGAACACAAAATTAAGAATATGTGCAGAGATTTTTATTATCGATTATCCTGAGACACCACCAAGACTTTTAATCAGATTATAATTGTAATATCACCATTATAGCATGCGATTGGTGATGCGAATGGAGCTATTACCATAAGGGTAGACCAAAGTTAAATTGAGATGGATTAATTAGGAGAGATTTAAATGGTTTGGAAAGCTCACCATCAATTTCACTAAATCGAGCGCAATGAAAAGTTTTATCCATACAGCCGACCCAAACTAATTTGAGATTGAGTTTGTCCTATTTTTGTTGTTTTCTTTTTCTATAGACGAGTTGTTTGTATCGCGGGCTTCGAAATTACTTGCGATCTTGAATTCTAATTTCTCGGTGATTCTTTTTGGTTCTATCTTGATCTACATGCCCGCATACAAACATACATACATACATACATACATACATACATATATATATATATATATATATATATATATATATATATATATATATATTTACATGGTATATATATTGATTTTTCAAGTGCTTTTAGGTGGAAAACTACGCAATGTGGCTTAAGAATTGGGTTGGCTTTCGATTCATCGCGCCTAACCTAATTGATTTTTGCGCTTGTTTAAATAGACTTGGTATTGTTCGTTAGAATTCGTTAGAGGTATGTTTTTATCCAATCAATGAATTTATGATTTTGATGCACACCTTAGATTCATTTCAAAGGCTTTTTTTTCCTTTTCTTAAAAATCCTCTAAATTGTCAGTTCTTGACGACATTGTGAATTTGCGATTTGACCAATTTCTCCCCCATTTTTCTTAAATGATAGTATTTTTTCCCTGCTAGTCAAGCCTTCAAGGAAAACATTTACTCATGATTTTATGGTATTTTTAGTTTCGGTTTTTGCTCACTAATTATGTTAGAACTTTACCGTGGCTTACCAAAAAGTTTTCAAGGTTTAGGCGCGGACGGTGGCGATAATACTAGTTAGCTTCTACGTTACTTTCATAGCTTCAAATTAGCTCATCGGGGGACACCTGCATGTGAAGGCGACAGTGCCAAAGCATAACATGCAAAAATCTAGGGAGAAAACCGAGTTATTCCGTGGTGAATCTCATTCTAATTTGATAGACCATTCACCTTCACCGCATATGGCGATTCACGTCAATATTTAATGAACAAGGAACATATAAGCGGTGAAATACCATCACGCCTTGCACGAACCAAGTGATGAGACTCAAGAGCAACTTAAATAATTTCAATTTTCGGTTTAGTAGATTCATCCTATTACGGCATTGAGCATTTTGACCAAGCCACCTTATTAGCCTACAATGTATCCTCTCCTTTTTTTTTGCTTTTAAATATATATATTTGAGTTCTTTCCATCTCTTGAGCTTGGCAAATCTTTGTTATTTGTTTGAACATAGTATTGCTCAGAAACAACAGCATTGGCCACTAGCATCCTGAAATTCTATTGATATTTTGGGAAAAATTTTACAATTGTACAACTGATTTTACTTTATAAGAGCAAAATGAGGGCATTTTTTTTTTCTCAATCTAGGCAATAACGCCTAATGAGAACGCGCTATCACCATGTGTCCATTTTTTTGGCTGACGTGGACACATGGATAGCGCCTTTTCAAAAGGCGCTATCCATGTGTCCTGTCCACGTGGGTTTAGGGTTTTCGTTTAGGGTGACGTGGACACAATGATAACGCCTTTTGAAAAGGCGCTATCCATGTGTCCTGTCCACGTCAGCGCATGAGTGGCGTAGAGGCTGACGTGGATTTAACCAGAACGAATAGCGCCTTCGCAAAAGGCGCTATTCGTTCTGGCCAAGTCCACGTGGATCCACGTAGTCCACGTGGATCCACGTGGACTCACCAAAATGGGGTACACAGATAGCGCCTTCTCAGAAGGCGCTATCTGTGTTTATCCCCTTCTTCTCGCGCGACGAGACGCGAGAGATTCTCTCGTGTCTCGTCGCGCGAGAAGAGAGACACACCCGTGACGACTAGTGTCTAGGCGTCACGGGTGTGTTGTAGGGGTGGGGGTGGGTCGGGTATATAAGGAGGGGAGGGGGGCGAGAGGTGGGTAGCATGAGAAGGTGTGGTGGTGTTGGCGAGAGAGAGGAGTCGAGGGAGTTGACGGCGAGGGATTTGGGCAGAGAGTAGCATCAGTGGAGAAGGAGGAGAGGGAGTTGACGGAGCGGCGGAGGTGCGGAGCAAGGTGCGTGATCGACCAGCAGTGGCGCAGAGATAACGACCAACGATGTTGGTGAGGCGAGTGTCTTGTGAGGGGTGAAGCGAGGGTGCGCGGATCGACCAGCAGGGTGCGTGAGCTGCGCAGAGAGAGAGACGACGACGAAGCGCGCCGGGGGCACAAACGTCCCAACATATATTTTCAAAATTGGTTTCTTTTTTATACAAATATAAACTCTTTTGGTTGGAATTGTCGAGAACGCTCGACTACGACGACGACGACGGCCAGCCGGCGAGGGCGGAGCGGCCAGGACGACGCTTGTCCAGCGGCTCGCGTGGTGATGCTTGCAGCGGCGGCTGCGCGGCCAGAAGAACTCCCGCAGGACGTCGCGGACCAGCGGCAGCGGCGGTCGCGGACAGATCGGCGAGTCCAGTTGGTGACGTGGCGGTGACGTGGCGGTGACGTGGCGGTGACGTGGCGGCGGCATTGAATAGATAGCGCCTTTTCAAAAGGCGCTATCTATATTTGGCCTGCCACCTCACCGCCACGTCACCGCCACCTCACCAACTGGACTTTTAACCAATAACGCCTTTTCAAAAGGCGTTATTAGATGTTGGTGAGGTGGCGGTGACGTGGCGGCCAAATGTACAGATAACGCCTTTTCAAAAGGCGCTATCTGTACAAATCGCTGCCACGTCAGTTGCCACGTCACCGCCAACCAAACCAACCACACCCAATAACGCCTTTTGAAAATGCGTTATTGCCTACTTTGGTTATTAAAAAAACACCTCCCTATTTTGTGAAATAAATTGTAAACCAACCTTACTTTTGGAAAAACACCGTCAATTAGCATTGGACCTAAAGCAAATAATTGGAGATTGGAGTCTTTAAACCATATGGTTACCTGTTTCCCATCCTTTGCAGGTTTCCTAGAGGCTTTGCCTTAGAAGGTAATTGGCTATCATTAATTTTATTGGTAAATAAGGATTGAAAAATTGGCTTTGCTTGTAAGGTCCGTCTCTTAGAATTGGAATTAATTTGGGGAAGTTTAATTCCATGCATGAAAGTTTGAAAATTTGACACCATAGAGAGGTATAATAGCTTTGTCCAAGTGTTTGTGACATAAGTTTTTCAAGACTCATTCTTATTTATGTTACTTCATGTTCTTTCTTTTCTCTTTTTATACCCAATCCTATGTTTTTTCTTTCAATTTTTTTTTCTCATAGTTTTGGATATCATTTTTCTTTCTTCTTTAGAAAATCTCTTTTGATTCATTACTCACGCTTGAGATTGATTTTTAGTCATGCATATTGTCTATGATTTAGAGGTGTTTTCTTATAGGAATAATCAACACATGTTGCATTTCTTTTTCTTATAAATCAGAATTGAAATTAGGAAGTTATATTGTTTTGCCCAAACGCCAATGTAACTTTGCATAAGATTTCATTTACATCTAATTCATAATTCATTGCTTAAAAAATCTAATTAATTTAGAGAAGTTCTCATATATGGTTGTAGTCAAGTGAGCTTTGTTAAGATCATATTTGAATTGCTAGTCCGCGACGCTATGTTTTTCTTGCTTGTTAATGGGAAAATTCACCAAAGTACACATGTTTTTACTTTTAATGAGGAAAATAGGGGTCAAAACTTTTTTATTCCGGGGGGTAGGCAATAACGCCTTGTGGGAAGGCGCCATCTACGTGGCATGTGACGTGGCAATTTTTTTTTTTTTTGGAGACACTGATAGCGCCTTCTCAGAAGGCACTATCAGTGTACATGTCCACGTCGACATGTCCACGTGGACCGACGTGGACATGTACACTGATAGCGCCTTCTGCGAAGGCGCTATCAGTGTCCACGTGGACAACATAAAGTTTTCCCGGTCCACGTGGATCGGATAGCGCCTTCGCAGAAGGCGCTATTGGTGTCCACGTGGACATCAAGTTAATGGGGGCGCCACGTGGATCCACGTGGCGGTCTACAACCCGATAGCGCGCTTCGGAGAAGGCGCTATTTGTATAAAATTTTTCGATTGTGTCCACGTGGATCCACGTGGACACATTTCGGTGGGTGTGCGATAGCGCCTTCTCGAAGGCGCTATCGCGCGCCTGTCGTCTTCTTCGTGAAAGCCGACGCAGAGAATATTTCTGCGTCGGTTTCGGTAGGGATGCGAGGGGGTAGGGATGGGGGTAGGGGACGTAGGGGTCACGGGATTACGATCCCGTGACCATGCACGAATAATTGCCGCCCCGCCTATATAAGGAGGGGACGGGGAGCTCGGCGGAGGGGAGACCACGCGCGGATGGAGGAGCGTGAAGGAGGGCGCCAAGTCACGTTGATCGAGGGACACACGAGAGGAGGTAGAAGCGGCGGAGGAAGGTCTGCTTTGCGCGAAAGCGAGGGAGGAGAGTGGAGACGAAGCGGGGAGCGAGGAGGTCCGCGCGAGAGGTGAGGCGAGGAGAAGTGGCGGTGATCGGCGGAGGAGCGGAGATTTGCGCGAGGGAGAGCGCGAGCAGCGGCGGCGGGGCACCGATCGTCTCGGCGGAGGAGAAGTAGGAGGTCCAGTGAAGGAGGAGGAGGTATGTACGTGATGAAAAATAAATGGCAGTGAGGTTAAAGTATGTGTTAGTTTTTTTAGTTTAGGTATGTGTAATTTGGTTTAAGTTTGTTTGTTTAGTTAGTTGAGTATGTGTTAGTTTGTCTTGTTTTAGGTATTTAGCTTAGTTTAATTTGGTTTTTAGGTTAGTTAGTATAGTTAGAGTAGTTTGTTTAGTTTATTAAGTTTGTTTAAGTTAGTCAGTTAATTAAGTTTGTTATAGCCGATTTATTATACTCTTTGTGTTCTAAACAAACGAAAATACAATGTTATTGCAGGAATATTTTGTTGGAGAGGAAAAGCGGTGGAAAAAAGTAAGTTCGTTAATTTAGTATTTTCATAATAATTTATTTAGGTTAGTTTATGGTTTGCATGATATATATGGACATAGGTATTTTGTTTATGAAGTACGGTTGATATATTTATTTATTGAATGTTATTACACAGAAAATGTAAGTGCGAAAGAATAAGTATGCTCTGTAGTTGCGCTATTATTGCGATCTTCTACATCAGAAAGTTCGACTGCGCTTTATCACCACATGATTTTCAACTAATTCCCTGAACAATTTTTTGCAATTGTCGTAACATCTTTACATCTAATTTCAAAACATTATGTAGGGCATGTCACAAAGAAACATCCCTATTCTATTCTATGCGTACGGCTCCATTGTTAATGGGGTCAATGGCATCGTTCACCCCCAGTAGTGTTGTGGGTGAAGTTTGGGTCTAGTGCCGTGAAATGATTGATGACGTTTCTAACGCGTTCCCTGAATGTACGGCGAATACTATAGTTCATATGACGTATCGCCACATGATGCCTCTCCCCGGAGGCTCACATTATTACGTTCCTGTGTTGTTGAATGATGCGAGTTTGTATATTGTGTGAAGTAACTAAAGTTCGTACATATGTTGCTTGTGTGAACATTTATTAATTACTTATCGTTTGGTTGCGTACAACACTCATTTTAATTTTCTAACATTATATGTAGTTGTACTACAATGGATCCAGGACCTTCTGATTCATCACTATTGCAACTCCAATCTACACACAGATCAACGCGAGCATGGAGGGGCGAGGTAACATTTCTTACAGCAATACGTCAAATTAAAATCAATAATGTATCAAAAACATACATTAATACACTATCAATTACAAGGTGTACGAAACAATGCGTGTACGTCGAAGACGTGGGGTCGTTGATCGAACGATGCAGTATCATTCTAGGATGATCCCATATCTTCGTTCCAGTGGGTTCTATGGGATATCTCGTGTAGCATTTTTCAGCCTTGATTGGGCTTTGATTCTTTGCGTTTGTAGAGAGATGGCGCCCGAGACGCATACATTTCACATACATTGTGGGGAGTGCACCATTACACTTCAAGACGTGCGAGTACAGCTAGGATTACCTATCGAAGGTATGCTGTGACGGGAACGACGGACGCAGACTATGCGATGTCGTGAGAGGCTACTTGGACGAACTCCTGGTGGAGATGACGTCGTTGGATGTAAACTAAAGGTCGATTGGCTTGAGCGTAACGTACCATCAATAGATGATGATAGCGATGAGGAGTCGGTCGACGTTACGTTCGATCGTACATACTACAACTCATCGGTGGTTGTCTTTTCGCCGACAAGTCTAATCGATTCGTCCATTTGATGTTCCTACCATTCTTTGGAGGATTTCCAACTATTTGGACAATATAGTTGGGGGAGTGCTTGTTTGGCTTATTTGTACGGGGAGTTGTGTCGCGGATCTCGCGCGGGGCACATGAGGTTCTTTGGCGCGTCAATTCTTTTACAACTTTGGGCATGGGACGATTTCCATTCATAGCACCGTGGCGCTGCGTGTTTCTAGAGCTCGGCGAGCGAAGCTGTGGATGGACAAAATATGCTTATGGACGTTCCACTCGGACACATGTATGAAAGTCGATTTGTCATTAATTTGCATAAAAATCTTGTCCATTTACATTTATCTTAAATTATTGTCTTCTACACAGATGGCTCGATGCATTTTCGGTCTCACAAAGTGCGACGCACGTCGTATCGGCTACCGTGATGCACTCGACTCGCAGAGGCATGAGAATGATGTGGTGCGGCAACCTTATGCGAACTCATGGGGTCTCTTCCCGATTCGTACAAATGGTAACGGAAGTTGGCTCTCGACGTGTCCCCTTATTTGTTTCCACATTGTGGAGTGACATCGACCAGAAAGGGTGATGAGACAATTCAACATGGTACAAGTGGTGCCACCAAATTGTGCTTACGACGCCCAACTGCACCGCCTCGAATTGCGTGGACATCATCATGAAAATTGGGTGACCTTCCATGCAAGCTATATACACATGTGAGAGAATCGTGGGGACACCATTGCCACAGCGGCAGTTAATGAAGGCCACGATCACCAAGACTACATGACGTGGTATCGCTCGGTCACTAGGAGATTCGTTGGACACGACGGGGCGTTACGTGACTACTCGGTAATATTCTAACTCTTTATTTTCCTCGAACATTAAATCTCTTATATTGCGTGCTCGACCTCTTATATTTTGTATATCGGCGTAACTTGGTGCATCGGCGAGGCGAGTGTTTATCGAGGATGGGTACGAGCAAGGTCTTGCTGCGCTTGATGAAGGGATTCAAATTTTAGACGAAGACGAAAGGCGAAGGTCTACTCTTTCGCATGACGGAATTGACGTCGAGCAAGACATTAATGAGGATAATGAACGGGACGATGAAGAAGACGATCGGGCCGAACCAAACATAGAGGTGAGAAGAAGACGAGCACGACCGAGAGATTGTGCGGGAACGCACCAGCGTCCTCGTCCACCACGTCCATCTACTCGGGCGAGATTGCTTTGCAGAGAGTAGCGAGACGATCTCCTCCAAAGCACGTTCATCTCGTCGAGAGCGAGTAGAACAGAGGCTGTTGGTGAGAGTAGCCGACGATCGTCGCCACCCCAAACAAGAACCTCAAATGTTTGTACCCGGAGCCGCCGAGCGTGAATCTTCCTCCTTACTATTTTGATCCATACGCACTGGGCCGTCGTCTTCATATGTGGACCCTGGAATGCCTCATCCTCAAATGTATCCATCAACGCCTCGGTACATGCCTAGTCCATATACTCCTACTCCATATAATTACAATATGGCGTATAGTGGAGACCCTTCATTCATGAACTTGTTGACCATGCGCGCAGCCTCATGTTCCATTCCCCCAACCCCATGCGGGAAGCCGGTATTTTGGGATGGTTCCACCTCCTATTTTTGGTAGCATCGTAGAGAGAGGTGAGTCGAGTCAAGAACCGGAGGAAACGCAACAATCCACTCGACGTGATTCATCGCAAGACCAGCTACCTCAACAAGCTCAACCAGGATGTACAAACACATCGTCCAACAAGACAAAAAGTAGTACGTCCGGTTTGCATCACCGAGCAACAACGTCAACGGAACCGCCGAAATAGACTGCATGATGAGTTTACTTGATGTCATGGTGATTTGTAATTAACTTATATTTTGGGTTCACAAAGTACGTGTATTCAACCTTCTCATTGAATAAACTTATTTCTCACGTTTTCCATATTATTATAATGTCGTAGATTTGATTACTCTTCAATAGTTAGTTTAGTTTGTTAAGTTAGTTTAGGTTATATGTTTAATTTAACTTAAGTGGTTAGCTTAGTTAGTTAGGTGTCGGTGGTTAGGTTATATTAGTTTAGTTTGGTTAGGTTAATTAGGTTAGTTAGTTAAGTTAGTTTAGTTAGTTAAGTTAGTTTAGTTTAGGTGTTGAGGTTATGTTTGTTTAGTGTAGTTGAGTTAGGGTATGTTCCTTAGTGTAGTTGAGTTAGGTTATGTTTGCAATTAAGCTAGTTAAGTTAGTTATTTTAGTTTACTTAGTTTGTATTGTAGGTGGTTTGGTTAGTTAATGTTAGTTAGTTTAGTTTGTTAGTTACTTTAGTTTGGTTATGTTAGTTAGTTAGTTAGTTAGTTAGTTTAGTTGAAGTTAGTTAGTTACTTAGTTTAGTTTGGTTTGGTTAGGTTAGTTTAGGTAGTTAGTTTAGTTTGGTTAATGTTAGTTAGTTAGTTTAGTTTGGTTTGGTTAGTTAGTTTAGGTTAGTTAGTTTAGTTTAGTTTAGTTAGTTAGTTAGTTAGTTAGTTAGTTAGTTAGTTAGTTTAGTTAGTTAAGGTTAGTTAGTTTAGTTTGTTAGTTAGTTTAGTTTGGTTAGGTTAGTTAAGGTTAGTTATTTTAGTTTGGTTAAGTTAGTTAGTTAGTTAGTTAGTTAGTTACTTAGTTAGTTAGTTAGTTTATTTAGTTTAGTTGGTTATGTTAGTTAATGTTGTTAGTTTAGAAAAGAGAGTTTTCCCCGTTTAAAACAATGTACATATATATATTCAAAATTGGTTTTTTTTATACAAATATAAACTCCTCATATGCATATTCAAATTTGGTTGTAATTGTCGAGATCGCTCGACACGCACGACGACGACGACGCCAGCATGGCTGAGTCTGAGCGCCGAGAACGACGCGGTTGGTGACCCGGTTGATGACGTGTCGGTGACAGACAGATCGGCGAGTTGCGTTTGTGAGGTTGGCGCTGACGTGGCGGTGATGTGGCATGGGTTCGTACAGATAGCGCCTTTTCAAAAGGCGCTATCTGTACATGTGGTCTCCGTGTCAGCGCCATGTCAGCGCCACATCACAAACGCAATTTTCGCTCAATAACGCCTTTTGAGAAGGCGTTATTGAATGAGGTGATGTGGCGCTGACGTGGCAAGGCGTTATTGAATGATGTGATGTGGCGCTGACGTGGCGGTGAGGTGGCGGCCACATGTACGGATAGCGCCTTTTTAAAAAGGCGCTATCTCGTACAAACCCTTGCCACTTGGACTCCACGTCACCGCGAACCAAAAAACATCCCACTCAATAACGCCTTCTCAAAAGGCGTTATTGCCTACTTCCGTGATAAAAAAAAAACCTCCCTATTTTGTGAAAAAAATTGTAAAATAACCCTACTTTTGGAAAAACCCCCTTGTTAATGGTTTAAATCATGCTTGGTAAATAGGGAATTGTGTTTGGGAAATGAAAAATTCTTATTGTCATGTGTTTAATAATGTGGAAATTTTAAAAACTCAAATTCACACATTTGGTGCATTCTTGATAATTTGGGTTGCTTGTGGAGTTAGAAATCCTAACCGATCCAATTCCCACAAGTGTAGTAATTCATATTCCTTTGACAAACGAATGTATTTTAAATTCCCTTCAACTTTTCAATTCCCGTGCAATGATTTACCTTATAATTGAATTCCCATGTATTTAAATATCCATCTTATTTTGAAGCATACAAATGACACTCCTGGCAGAAACTTTGTTGGTAATTAGTAGTCTCATCAACACTTCTTCCTATTTAATTGCCTTTTTATGCATTTTTTCCTTATTTATGGTATGCTTTACTTTATTTTGAAAAATTTTCTTTCTTCGTTTTTTATGATCCTCAATGCCGGTGTTTTGACTTACGTATTTATTTTCTTCATGCTTAAACTAATATATGACAGGGAAACTTTTCCGTCTGATAGTTGATACACACAATTTCTTGTCATCGCCACACATGTTATTTACAAATGATTCTTGATTCATTGCAGATGCAAGGTTTGACATCATTCGTAATTAGTCCACTTTTTGGTGGAACTAACGTGGGGTCCCTTCCAAAGAGACTTTTGTTGGCCAAAAGAAGCCATGTAGTGCGGTTGGGGATCCTTCGCCTATAGCAAGTTGAATTGACAGTTTCACTTTTTGTTTGATTGCAATTTGAGGATATGTTGTATTTGTACAATCTATACACATTCTCGAGCCTTCAATTGATATATGATTTGGTAATGTCACATTAAACATGTGCTTAATTGTCAATTATTTGTAACTAACTCAAAGACTTTTGTTGGATATTTGGATAATGATCACAAGGGTATAAGGTTGTTGAAGATGTTATATCTGAGAAGTTAGAGCAACGGTAATTATATAAAGATTGGTTGATTGAAGTTGTTGAGGAGTGTTGTGGCAAGTGAACAACAACTCTTTCTCTTACAATAGAAAGTTAATCTCGTTAGTTGCAACATAGTACATCTGAAGACAAAACTGAATCAGAGCGTTATGACAATTGAACAATGACTCTATCTATTACAACATAAGGTAAATTTCATTAGTTGCAGTAAAGTATATCTCAAGACAACTGAATTGGTTGAGATTGGCTTGTTGAATGTTGAAGCCTATCCGAAGGTGATCAGAGGGATCCAAACCAACTACAATGACATGCTATATAAATGATCAAGACACCAGAGATGAACTATTGATTAGGAGTTTGAAGTCCTGAGTATTTGATTTTTCTTATAATTGTTTTTTCATCATTTCACTTTGAAATGTGTGATTACAAGTTCTAAATTTGTGTTCACTTTTATTTGTAATTCTGAATTTCACCAAGGGGATTTTGGATAGTCCAGTCAAGACACGCACGCACGCACCCACCCACACACACACACTTTGGCGGCCTCAAGCCCCGAGGTCATTTGTGGGACCCGCCATGTCGCATCACACGTCACCAAGCCCCGGCATGTCGTGACCTGTTTACCTATGAAGCCCCGCGACCTAATTGATTGCTTACATTTTTCCAACTAATACTAGTTTAGCTAATTAATCTCTATATAAATATTAATGATTTAATTAGCGGGTTAATCAATTTATCAAATTTTATTACAATTTTACAGCGGAAGTCTTTAAGTAAATAAATTTTGCAATATTTAACAATCCTAAGTAGTGAAAAACCTGACAAAAAAGTATAATGTATATATCAAAGGTGAAATAAGTATAGAAAAAACCTATATACATGTATTCAAGTGTTCTACATTCCCCAAAACCCAATGAAAAGTAAATACATACATACTGTAATCAAACACGAGCTGGAGTCATTATCTCAGAGGTAGTCGCCCAATACTTCCTTGCCCTAGGCTTTGCTCGTCGAAGGATATGCACTCGGTCACCCAAAAATACAGTGACAGTAAAATCCAAAAAGAAGTCCACACAATATTCATGAAATAAAACTGATAAACTACAAGACATGCGAATGTGACCTCTGGCAACAGTAAGTCATACTCCCATGAATGTAGGCAGCATACGACAAACAAAACAGTAACGTTAAATAAACATCACATACTAAATAAACAAGCTCGGAAATAAAGCATTAAGAAAAAACATCCGTATAATCACGAGAAAACCCTAACCTAAACCAGACATTAATCAATAAAACAAGACAAGAACCACGTATATACTTGCAAGCTTACAGTGACGAAACCCCAACAACGGTTAATGAATGAACCCCTCCAGACGCTATTTCAAGTCAAGGGAACACCTTAAATCCCTCCCGATGGTCGTAAATATATTATACCGCCATCGACACGAGCATTAAACAAAAGTAACCCGTGCAAGTGATTTAGCCACAACCAATATATACATAAATGGAAATAAGAGTGAAACCCCATGTGTGTCCACCAGCAGTCGCACATGTAATCCGATGTCGATAAAACAAAACCATGAATTATGTGAAGCATTCCAATAGGTTACACCCCTCAATACGCGCTCCGACTTCCGGGGACTCCGGAATTCAACCCGACTAGCTCCCCGATACCTGAGATACAGTTCCCTAAGTCCCTGAAGTCCAATAGTTTTACATATTTAGTAAGTTTATAGGTGTTTGGGTATGTATCAGGTCAAAAATCCTAAAAACAACCCTTAAATTCATTTTTAATTTGTCATTAGCGCGTTAAAGGGTTTGCCTAGGGTGCTAGGTGTGATTAGCGCGCTAGGGAATCAGTTTAACGCGCTCCTGTTCTTCATTATGAAAAATAGTTGATCACTCAGACTGGTTAGCGCGCTAGCCAGTCTGGTTAGCGTGCTAACTACGGGTGACAAAATTATCAATTCGAGAATTCTATCCAAAACACCCCAATTAGCTAACTTAACCTTACCAATCCATTCTCCACTTAATAGGGACTCCAAAATATCATCCGCATCAACAAAAACAACATTAATTGATTAAAATCTTCAAATTCATGCATACACTAGTTTTTTACAATTTTCACCAAAACCTAATTTCTTTCAAAACCAGCTTGTAATTCTCAATGGAATGTTCATCATACTTGTAATTCATCAAAAATTCATCGAAATTCAGTGACCTATTCCTCAAACTCGAATTTCCATCAAAACATCAAATTTTAGCTCATTTTCATGTGTATGAGGCGAAGAAAATGATTACTTTGTGTTTGATCTTCAAACTTGGACTCTCAATTGTTGAATTCCAGCCTCCAAATCCATTCTTCTTCTCTGATTTTCTAGAATTTGAAATGGTTTTGGTTTACATGTGTTGATCAACTCATATATATATATATATATATTAAGGTGAGATTGATTTCTAGCCATTGATATTAATATATTTACGTATCCCGAGACTCATCTCATGGCCTACAACATAACACTTATCCCACTAACTCTCCACTAACTCCCTCCTAGTGACATCAATTTACAACTCCTTTGGTTGCTAGATGCACCAAAGCGTATCTCTAGATCAATCTTATGGTTTCAAATTAATTTAACCAAATTATAGGCCTTATTTATTTGATCTAACTACATTAGCTTAGGCCCATTATAATAAATATGATTGGTGTTCTTAGAAACTCCTATGAATAAACTAGTGGTCCTACCAATCCTCGCCTACCAACACCCGATGCCCCGCGCCTCGACACGCCCCTCAAGGTAACTCCCTGTCACACCAACTCACCCGATAACAACATACACACATGCGGTGCAATACAATAACAATGATTTTTAAACACCACATATAAACAAATATCATCCATAAATAATATATTCTCTTAATTCTCGTGTTCGAGTTATCCACGTAACACCTTATTTACGATCGTTAATATCCGAGATTAATGCTAATACTAGTTTCATTAATTTGGGTCCTTACACATACACAGACCCCCACCACACACACACACACACCAAGGATTGGGTAGTCATGTCAGAGCCCGTCTCTCGAAGCCATAACTTAGCCTAATTCCCTCTAATTAGGCACCTAATCCATTCAATTAACTTAACCTCAAAATAATTTTTTGTTCAATCCTTAATAATGCTAAAAAAATAAATTTATATCCTCAATTCATGATTTGTTTAATTGGATGCATGATTTGTTTAATTGGAGCAAATTTGGAAATAATACGGATTGTTCTCCGTATTTTTATAACAATTTCTAGAGAACCTCCCCCAAAAGTTGTCTGCCGAAAAACCCACCTAATTAATATCAGAATGGGGAAAAGCCTAGAAGAACTGACGGACTCCCAACTCTCCACAGTTCATAATATATGTCAATTTAAAATATTTAAACTAACTTAAAGTTTTTGAAACCTTATTTACAACTTTATAATCCCAAAATAAACCAAAGTTGAATCATAAACCTCTTAAATTACTTCAAACTAATTTAGGAGCCTTTCATAATCTATTTAAAAGTATTTTACATCCTAAACTCACCCCAAAGCCCAAATATATATATATATATATATATATATATATATATATATATATATATATATATATATATATATATATATATATAATGAATACAACAAGAAAATCATACTTTAAACTTAAAAGTAATCACAAAGATCTTCAATTCTTATCTGTTTCTCCTTGTATTTCAAGAGAACATGACATCATAAAAAAACAACTTGAGGATGTTAGGTAAGTAAACTCCTATCTTCTTTGTACTCTGCAAATGTTAGTCCAAATACATGGAGATATGTAATTACATTTCCAAATAACAAGAAATTTGAATAACAAAGTGACACCCTTTTATTACTATTCAAGGTTGATAAATAGGTTGGGTGATCCAAGAATAAACCTAAACAATAATAGAATTCCAAATCAACTCCTTGGATATCCGGATCTTAATTTAGACTGCAAGTTGTGGTTTAGAATCAAAAATCAACCTTGACTAGGATTTTAAACAATTTTTCAAATTTCGGACTTTTTTTCAAGTATCGTACCACGTGTTACGAGGAAGATCTAATATAAATCCTCGAGAAAATCTCAAAATCCTCATTTTTCATAAAAATCCAATATTTCAATTTATTTGTCCAAAAAATAATTTTTCTGATTTTTTTAATTTTATAGAATTTGTCCAAAACTCAACCATTTTCTTTTTCTTTTATTTTTAATTGAGAAATGATGGTTTAACCCCTTGAACCGGACCCGATTTCAGTCCGGACTGGGCCACCTCTACTTCCTCATCTCCTCTACATTTTCACAGCAAGCAATCCTTTTTTATTTTAGTTAGGGTTGGCCTCCCAACCCTAAGCTCTAGTTGGAATTGGGCAGGGGAGACCTCTCAATCGTCTCAACAACAACAACTCCAACATCAACAACACAACAGTTACAAAAATCAACAACCTAACTAGGGGTGCACACGAATTGGATCCAACCCAATTAGGATCAATCCTCAATCCAATCCAATTATCACAGATTGAAAAATTACAATCCGATCCAGTCCAAATAATTCATCAATCCAACTCAATCCAGTTTGCATAATGCGGACCGGACTTGATCAAGTTCCGCAGATTGACATTTTTCTATCGAAAGGTCTGTGAAATTAAACTTAGTCGAATCAGCCACAAAAATTTGTACCACACATACATCTCATGAACGACAAATTTATAACATACATCTCACAAATCTGTACCATATTTCCAACAAGTCAAACCAAATTTTGAAACTAAAAAAGAGAACAACAATAGTGATAAAAAAACAATGAGAATAAATTAAATACGAGGATCAACGCAAATATAAAAGATTGATTCGTAACTAAAAAAATATCACTCTTCGATGCGATTGCGGTTATTGATTGTGACTATTGAGTGGATTTGAGAAAAATTGGAGCCCTAGAAAGTGTGCTAAGATGGGAGAAAGGGTCGTCGGAGCTCTTGAATGAAAACGAGGGAGAAAAGGTTGACAAACTCTCAGACAAAATAGGGGAGCAGTGTCGTGGAAGAGATGGGGGAGGGGACTGTCAGCTGTTAGGGTTAAGTAAGTCAGGGTTTTAATTTAGAGTTGATAGTTGTGATTAATGCTCTTCAAGATACTAAGTACATATAATCATATATAAGTATACGTGTTTATGTTATAAACGGATTGGATCGGATTTGATCCGCAGTTTTTTATTGTAGGATCCGTAATCCGGTCCAATCCATGTGGATTAGTGATTTTTCAATGCAATTCAGTCCAATGGATGAAAAAATTGATCCAATTAGTGATAATTGGTTCAAGTTGGATTGGATCCTCCGATTATTGCAATCTGCGTGCACCCTAAACCTAACAACAACCCATCAACACCAAACCACAAAACCACAACCACACATCTCACCTTCATCGTCTTCGTCTCGAGATGTCTCTCTTCTGTCTCTCCCTTTCTTGTTCTCACTGTAAATCGTCATCTCTACCAATTTCGATTTCTCGAATTCACTCTCTCCCTCTCGGTCAAAATGTAGAGGATGCAGTGGGTTTGTTTTGAAGATAAATATAAGTTTTCCTCGAGATTCACATCGCACGAATCTTGAGGCAGATCTGATGCTTCTTTAATATTTTGATCTTTTATCGAGATACGTGTTGCATATCTCGAGGTCGATCTTGTGACTATTAACAAGATCATCATTACCTAACCGACTTATATAGATCAATTATCTTGATCTCCTCAAGATACGAATCGCATATCTCGAGGTAAGTTAAATGGTTTATAACTACCGTACAACCACATTCATGCACCACTTGATTTTCCTTGAGATGAGGTTGCCCGTATCTCGAGGCGTGGATAACCTTCCAACATCCACCAATCGTCCACTATTGACCTCCTCGATGATCACGCTACGCGTATCTTGATGCAAATTCGATGTATACTTTTTAATTTAAATTAAACTATAAGATTCATTTATATATATAAACTATATTATATATATACGCTTATGTATCTTCGCGGCTATATATTTGCTGCACGCGCCAATGACCATCATCGGATGCGCACACTATTTTACATCCCACACTTGTCGCCCTTGACTCCCCTTATCACTCGGCACCCACCAATTTATTAATTATTCTATTTAATTTTGTGATTATCTCTTCAATCTATGTCAAAATTAAATTATGAAAAATACCCAAATTTCACCAAAAATTGAGAAATATTCTCCACACGCTCTGAAACTCACGGACATCATGTATACACCCAACTTGAGCATATTTCGCATCGAAATAGTGTATAATACATCAATTAGTCACGCGACACACAAAAATAATATTTTGAACTTATGATCTCCGGTCTGAAATGCGTGGGTCCCACTTTGGATACTTAAGTCCCAATTTAAACCAAAAAATACTACTTAATTAGTTACTAATTAAGTTTATAAAATTCTCGAATTTCTCAATTTTTCCCAACTAATTAAAAATCTCGTCCTCGAAATTTAAACATACAAATTAATTGAACTAAAAAAGATAAGAGAAATTGAACATTCATATATTACTCTTTTAATCTCTACCTATACCAACTTTTCCGAAGTACAACCGTTAAATGGACCCATCATTTTCATTGTATTCAACAACTCAATGGTATAGTCGTTACTTTGTCATGACATTTTGTGATTTTTTGACGAGTTAAACGATCAACTTTGTGGAATATCCGATACACTTTACTTCACTACTCATATTATGCCTTGAATCCCATTCAAGCATCTATACCTAGCAAGATCTTGCATATCTTGCTTTTCAATAAAACTAGTTTCATTCTTAACTAAATATTATTCCACAAACCTTAGATAATTCTTTTTCCCGATCCACCAAACTTTGGAATACCTTTTAAGTTTAATTTTTCTTTGATCATCTTTTTATTTAAAGCGTCGAATGATCAATTTTTAGACGATCATCAGTTTAAAACTACAGAGTGATGCAAATAATATTCGAGCAGATATTAGATACTAACTAGAGCTACGTGTCTATCTGGTCTATTATCTTTCCAACGTTTCTCAACAAAAACCTAAAATTACATAATCATCTCATGGCTATAGATCTCAAATTACATCTATCATCCCATGACAAGATATCTCGATTTACAATCCGATCAGAAATCGAAATCGGACACATCGTGCAACTCTCACTTATTTTCTTAATGTCTACTCACAATGTTATTTAGAGAACAAATTCTTGGTAACTGCTATCATTCAAAAAATAATATTGTCATTATAATAAAACTGTTATTAATTAACCTCTATTTTTTAGCCCCACTATATGCACCCCACATTTCCTTTAGGGCGCCCTAGCGAAAAAGTCAAACTTAAAAAAAAAACATTATTTCTACTGCAAAATGACCCGTGTGCCCCTCACTACGATTAGTGCACCCCGCCACCTTTTCTTCTCGTTTGTGCATCCCACCATCATCGCTCCACATACTCTCTTCTGGTCATTTGTAGGGCATCGTTAAGTGATTCAGCCTCACAGGTCGAAATATCTAATTGGAGAGTCGATCGGAACCCGCCGAATCATTAAATACTAGAGATTCAGTCGGAACCCATTGAACCTTTAGGTCGGCTGTCGCCAACCAAGTTTCACCGAAGATGTTTGATTTGACAAAACCAAACCCATAAGGTATGTCTAGGCCATGTGTCACCTAACCTAAAATCGATGTCTCAACCAATTTTTTGGAGTTGGGTTGTTCGGTTGGGATGAAAGAGTAATTTGGTAAAATGTTGGGGTGCCCTCATAAATTGAAATTTGAATTGGGGTGCACTCAAATCGGGATGCCCTTATGGAAGTGTGGGGTTCGTATAATGGGGCTTTTTTTAAGGAATATTATTACCCATTATATCCATCCAAAAATATTGATCGTTTAGGCTAAAGCATACTAATTAAGGTGATATTAATTATGACTTTACTTTCCAAATTTGCTCGTTGAATTCGCTTTAAATGACAATTCAATTTTTAAAGTTCCAAGGAGGAGTGAAATAGGTATATAAGGTGTCAAACTTTGAAAACGACTTATAATTTTGAAAAAGCAGCTTTGCCCAAAACGGCTTATATTATTGGATGGTGGGAGTAACATCTACTCCCTCCATCGAAAAATATAGGTTGTTTGACTAAAAAACACACGTATTAAGGTAGCTTTAATTACAAGTTTAAGTTACATTTCTACCCATGTTGGCACGAAAAAAAAATCAAATGTTTTAATCACACAAAAAAGTGCATGCAAATACTTAAATGAAGGGTAAAATATATAATATGAATAAATGCTCTATTAAATTCACAAAATAACCTACTCATTCATTCCCTAAATATAGGTCGTTTTGCTTTAGCACTCTAATTAAGGTGATATAAATATTGTGTTTGCTTTCCATTTTTACCCTTTGACACAAATAAAGAAGTCCTTTAATTACAATTTATTACGAATTCTCTCACTTTCCATTTTTACACTTTGCACAAATAAGGAAGTGCTTTAATTACAATTTATTACTAATTCTCTCTCTCTGAGACTTGCGTTTACTTTCTATTTTTTGGCATTAAATGTTGATTTAAAAAGAAGGGTGAAATAAGTATTTATGGCATGTTCGCTTCACCGTCTTAGGTCGGATTAGCCACCTTTGGACTAGTTAATCCATTTGTTCGCTTGGAGGATTAACTAGGCCACAGGATTAGTTAAGAGGCATGGTAGTGGATTAAACAATACCACCATTTTTGGTGGGATTAGTTAATCCATTGTAACTATTAGTGGAGATTACCACTTTACCCCTCACATTAACACAGCAGCTTCACCAAGTTGGTAACTCATGGCGGACTCGAAGAGGAGATATAAAGAACATCGTCGCTCAAAAGCTCACTCGCTTAGACTTTCTCAACTCTCACTCGCTCTCTCAGATATCTCTCAGTTCTCACTCGTTTTTGAATCTTGAGATCCAGATCTGGTAGGCTTTCTTCTCTCGATCTCTTCTCCTTTTCATGTGCTCGAATTTTTAACGCATTTGATATGTCAACTGAATTTCTAGAGCTTCACCTCTGTTCGAGTGACAATCGCTAGAGTGTTCGCATTCTTCATCTTCTAGGGCTTCGGTTCTACGATTAGTAGTTCACTTTCTTCTTTTTCTTTCCGTTTTTGATTTTCCGTTTGACTCGTTAGGTCTTTGAATCGATTTCTCTGTTAGTGGTTCGATAGTTTTGGGATCATTTTGAGTGATTAGGTTTGTTGATCTGTTGTTGCCGAATTTGTTGTAGTTAAACATGTATATTTGTTTGTGTTCGATTTCAAATTTGAGATTGTGTAAATTTTTTCGTAGTTTTGCTTATTTGTTGTCCAATAGAAGCTATTTCTCTAGCTTTGCTCTCGAATTAGTGTTGCATATGGTTAGTACACACAAAGATAAGCGCAGCGAGATTGTAAATTTGTTCTAGTTAAGTTTGATTTCAGCCGAGAATTTTGAGCTCCCGAGCTAGAAATTTAGGCGTCTTTGACTCTTCCTGGTGTAATCCATGTTTGAGTGGTGTTACATATGGGACGATGATGGGTTGTCTTTGGACAAGTTATTTATGTAAGGGTATTTTGGTAAATGTACATGTACAACCTCATTTAATCCCAACCTTAAAACTCCCAACCAAACAAGATACACAAATGTGACTAAACTATCTAAACCCATGTGTTAGTCCCATCACTAATTAATCCCATGTGTTAGGATTCACTAAAATGTGAACCGAACAGGCCATTAGAGTGTTAAAATAACAAAATGACTTATCATCTTTGAAACTAGATTTGGTCTAAAACAAGCTATATTTATAGATGGAGGGAGTATATTTTTTTAAATGGACTTTTAGTAGAATGATTTGTATTTTTGGATGGAGGAAGTATTATTATTCTACGTAATCACATGCATGCATGTTTTTGGTAAAAATAAATAAATGACTTGTTATACAAAAAAGAACTCTCTCCGAATAAAAATAGACCTTTTTATGTGGTTAGATTTGTATCCTAAGTTGCTTTCTAACTCTAAATTAAATTTGATTAGATATCACTCAAACAACATCCATGAGAAAAGGCACTAGGATACCAAGTGAGAAATCTTAAAAAATATGGGAATATGTTTGCTAATGTTGGGAAGTGTGAAGTTGGTAATGTCTACCAATAACAATACGTCACGTGTACGATGTAGATGTGTTTTTTACACTTTTGTCATCCCCACTTTTACTCTTTTGTCCATATAAGGCTTCCTATTATTAGATATTACCAACTCTACCTTGTTCACATTAGCAAATCCCTTCTCAAAAAATATGGGTTCAGGTTCAATGTTTAAGAAGTTAATTAGACCAAGAAAGTAATCTCATTTCAGATGCAATTCCATTTGGTTAAACCTTTGATTTATGAATAGTTTCTCAGTTAAGTATTCCAATTGCTTTAACATTTTCTATATATATATATATATATTTATATGTATATGTATATATATCAATTCGTACAAATTGTTCGATGAAATGCCTAACTGGATTAAACGCCCCGAATTGAAGTGAGATTACCTTATTTTAATGATGATTAAATATTTTAAGTTCAGAAGATGAGTGAAATATATATATATATATATATATACATATATACATATATATGTCAAACCATGAAAACGTTTTATAATTTTGAAATAATTTTGAAAAAGTGACTTTACAAATAAAGGCCTATATTTTTAGATAAAGAGAGTAACCTCTACTCCGTCCATTTAAAAATATAGGTTGTTTGACTAAAAACACATATATTGATGTAGCTTTAATTATGAGTTTAATTAAGTTACATTTCTACCCGCGTTGACAAAAAAAAATCAAATGCTTTAATTACACAAAAAAGTGTTAATACTTAGTTAAATGAAGGGTAAAATAAATATAATAGGATTAAATGTTCTCTAAAATTCACAAAATAACTTATATTTTTTTAAATGGACTTTTGGTAGAATGACTTATATCTTTGGATGGAGGGAGTATTATTATTCTACGCAATCATGTGCATGTTTGTAGTAAAAAGTTAAATGACTTCTTATACAAAAAAGAACTCTCTGCAAATAAAAAGTATAACTTTTTAAGTTGTTAGATTTATATCCAAATTCCTAAGTCACTTTTTAATTCCATATTAGATTTGATTCAAAGTAGCTTTGAACAACAACTCGTGAGAAATCTAAAAAAATGTGGGAGTGGATTTGCTAATGTTGGGAAGTGTGAAGTTGACAATGTCTACCAATAGCAATACGCTACGTGTACGATGTAGATGCGCTTTTACACTTTTGTCCTCCCCACTTTTACTCTTTTGTCGATGTGGGGCATTGCTATTGTCAGATATTACCAACTCTACCTTCCTAACATTAGCAAATCCCCTTCCAAAAAATATGGGTTCAGGTTCAACGTTTAAGAAAATCGAACCAAGAAAGTTTAAGAAATTCCTTGGCGGGAAAAGGCACTAATCGAGAGAGAAGGATCGAATTAAATAAGGTAATCCCATTTCGCCAAGCCTTTGATTTTTGAATAGTTTCTCAGTTCAATCTTCTAATTGCTTTATCAATGCCTACAAATTGTTCGATGAAATGCCTAACTGAATTAACTTAATGCACTGAATTGATGAAGTGGCTAGAATGTAACAACTTGTCTGTACCAGCAACGGTTGGTTAGCACAACTGAAGGCGAATTGTTGTCTCTTATCTAGCGAATTGAGTTCGAGTCTTGGGAATGGAGACACCAACGTTGTGAGCTCCCTCCACCTATACGATGCGCGACTCGAGTCGAACTTGAATTAGTCGAATAGTCTGGATATTGGACGGTTTAGACCAAAAAAAAATTGTTCGTGCATAAAGTAGAATCCTTGCCCCCGTCGCATCATATGATCCGCCAGGAAGTGATGTCAATGTAATTGCACATTGCTTAACCACCAAGGTGTATTGTCTAAGCATCGGAAGAACCAAAACTACTATCCTAGGATGCAGCAATAGATTGGTGTATTGAGCAATCTTTTCCTCAGAAGCAGAATTTGTACTCTTATCTATTTCATGCAACATTAAGCTTTTGAATCCTATTTGTGATGTTGTGTTTGTGCGTGCATAAGTGCATACTACATAGTATGTTACAAACATGGTGATCGCAGAAATACTATCCCGTAGCATTTTTTGTCTGCCCGTGTGACAGAGAATGTGGGCATGCATTCTTTTTCCAAGCCCTTGCCTACTCCATGCATTAAGCTATTGTTCCTATTTTGCAGTGTTCAGGGTATTATTAAGTAAAATTATAAAACGCTTCTTATAAAGCTTCTTCTATCTATGATGCCCGGACTCTTTACTTTGGGGTGAAGTACCCGTGTCGACCCGACGTAACATGGACATCAACACTTGATATGTCCCAGACTCCACAAAGCTACTTTGGACACTTAGAATTGTAAATATTTATAGAATTGTAACTATTAGGCGATATTATGTATATTTCACTCGATTGTTAAAAAATTAAAAGTTATAGTTATTTTTCTTTTGTTATTAACAGATAATGCACTTTTTATCTTATTATAGAATATCATGATGAGTTGATGATGGTTTTTGTTGTCCACTTGTATATATTTCATCCTATGCCTTTATTTTTTCTTTATTTTTCTCTTTGAGTTGTTCATTTGGAATATATTTTGGACTTGTATATTAACGTGTATCACAATTCATAAAAGATAAGGGGATATTTATACTTCTTGTACGCCATGTCCGAAATTGAGATTTATGGGCTATGCGCTTCATCAATCATCAACCTACCATTATATATCTTTGAAATTTGCGAATTATTTGAAGCGTAGTAAGGAAAAGACTTCAAAGTACTAGTTGGAAGTTGGAACTCTCTCACCACCATTATGCTTTGCTACATTTGCACATTGGTTTCAATTATGGAAATGGTCAAGGTGCATGGGTAGGCTACATGCTAGTGTATTTTTTATTAGGTAATTAAAGAAGTGAGTTTTATTTTCATCTATCTGGTAAAGGTTTTAACTCCACCTATGTTGTACACTGTGTGCGCTACATAGCCGATCCCAAGTCCGAATAAAGGAGGACTCTGACGCCCATTTTTTCATTCTGAAAAATGGGTAAGGGAGGTCCCAAACTCACTTTTCATACCCGAAAAGTGGGGTAGGGAGGCCCCAAGCTCATTTTCCATTCTAAAAAAATGGAAGAGGGTTGCGATAGGTTGATGACCCAGCGTAAAACTTTTGTCACTTTTCATGAAATTGATCAAACATATATAAACGTTGGGGCATTCCCACCTAGCGACGCGCTGCATCGGAGCTCGGGTGTAGTGAGAAATGAGCAAGGGTGTGTTTCACATCGTCGCCTGGGTGTAAAGAAAAATGAGCAAGGATTCCCACACATAGGACATGTGTGGGTAAAAAGCTAGTCCCTTCACATCGTTGCCCGGATGTGAAGAAAAATGAGCAACAGTTCCCACAAAAAGGACGGGTGTGGGTAAAGAAGCTAGTTCAAAACAAACACGAATACAAAAACAAAATCATAGATACAGATACTAGATCTTTTAGACAAAATAGAAATAGAAATGGGAAACAAATACAAAGGGGAGAAAAAAATTCGTTTAGGAACATGGAACATAGGAACACTTACGGGGAAGTCAATAGAACTAGTAGATACCATGATTAGAAGGAGAGTCAATATTGCTTGCCTCCAAGAGACAAAATGGGTAGGAGAAATGAGTAGAGAAATAGGAAGCACATGGTTTAAATTGTGGTACATTGGAATAGATAGAAAATGCAATGAAGTAGGAATTATGGTGGATAATGATTATAAGGATAAGGTCGTAGAGGTTAAAAGAATGGGGGATAGATTGATTCTAGTTAAATTTATTTATTGGAGACGAAAAAACTAACATACTTAGCGCCTATGCACCACAAGTAGGATTAAACGAGAGCATCAAACCCAAGTTTTGTGACGATATGGATGGATTTATGCAAAGTATACCATTAGATGAAAATGTTTTTATTGGAGGAGATTTAAATGGGCATGTCGGGGCAAGTAATGATGAATTTGAGAGAGTTCATGGAGGTCTTGGTTACGGTAATAGAAATGAAGAAGAAGAATCAATCTTAAAATTTGCTTCAGCATACTATCTTGCCTTAGCAAATACTAGTTTTAGGAAGAGGGAGTCGCATATAATTATTTTTAGTAGTGGTCATAACAAGAGTCAAATAGACTTCTTTTAACAAGAAAAATAGATAGAAAAATATGTAGAGACCGCAAAGTCATACCTGATGAAGCACTTACTACCTAACATAAGTTAGTAGTACTTGATATAAAGCTAACACGACGACATAATATGAATAAAAGAGTTAGCGACCCTAGAATAAAGTGGTGGAACCTAAAACATAGTAAACAAGTAGAGTTTAGAGAAATCCTACTAAAGGAAAATGTTTGGAATCTTGACTTAGATGGTAATACAATGTGGCTAGAAATGAGTAGTTGCATAATGAGAGTTAGATCAAACGTATTAGGTATATCTAAAGGTTTGAGACCACCAAAGAAGGAAACATTGTGGTGGAACGAGGATGTCAAACGAGCAATTAAGACTAAAAGAGAGATGTATAGGAAAATATCTAAGTGTCAAGATGAAGATGTGTACAATCAATATAGAGATGCTAGAAAAAAGCTAAAAAAGTAGTTAGTCAAGCTAAAACAAATTACGTGAAAGATCTATATACAAGGTAAGGTAATAGAGATGGAGAAAAATATATATATATAGGCTAGCCAAATTAAGAGATAAAAAGAAACAAGACATAAATCATGTAAGATGTATTAAAGACGAAAATTAAAATATTTTAACGCGCGATGATGATATTAAGGAGAGATAGAGAAGTTACTTCGATAGTTTATTTAATGATGACCAAGTTGATACTATATTAGATGAAAACCCACACCAAGAAAGAAATGTAAACTATACATGCAATATTAGAATTGTAGAAGTTAAAGAGGCATTGAAAAAAATAAAACTAGGGAAAGCATGTGGCCCAGATGAAATACCCATGGAGGTTTGGAAATGCTTAGGTGAAATTGTATTGACTTGCTTAACAAAACTTTTCAATAAAATCTTAAAATCAAAATGGATGCCAATGGATTGGAGAAGAAGCACGCTTATGCGAATCTTCAAAAACAAAGGAGACATTCAAAGTTGTTCAAACTACCAGAGAATTAAATCTATGAGTCACACTATGAAACTTTGGGAGAGGATAATTGACAATAGGCTAAGGAGAGAAACAACAATATCAGAGAACCAATTTGGTTTCATGCCTAGGAGGTCAACTATGAAGGCGATTTTTCTTGTAAGACGATTGTTAGAAAAATATAGAGAAAAGAAAAAAGATCTTCATATGGTATTCGTAGATTTAGAAAAAACATCTGATAGGGTCCCTAGAGATGTTCTTTGGTGGGTTCTAGAAAGAAAAAGAGTGCATGCTAGATACATAGACACTATTAAGGATATGTATGATGGAGTAGTAACGAGTATAAAGACATTTGGAGGAGCTACAAAAGAACTTCTCATTACGATAGGACTACATCAAGGATAAGCTTTAAGCCCATATCTATTTACTTTAGTTATGGATGAACTAACTAGACATATTCAAGATGATACCATGGTGTATGATATTTGCAAATGATTTGTCTTAGTGGATGAAACAAAAGATGGAGTGAATAGGAAATTAGAACTCTAGAGGAATACATTAGAATCTAAAGGCTTTAAGTTGAGTAGGACGAAAATCGAATACATGCACTGTGAGTTTAGAAACACTAGACATCGAGATGGCGGAGTGATAAAATTAGGAGAAGTAGATGTTCATAAGGTAAACCACTTTAGATACCTATGATCAATTATACAAAATGATGGTAACATTGAAAATGATGTCACACATTGAATTCAAGTTGGATGGAAGAAATGTCGGAGTGCAACATTGGTGATTTGTGATCGAAATGTTCCTACTACGTTAAAAGGAAAATTTTATAGGACCGCAATTAGGCCAGCTATGCTTTATGGAAGTGAATGTTGGGCGGTAAAGCAAAACCAATTACATAAAATGAACGTAGCAGAAATGAGGATGCTTGGTGGATGTGTGGTAAAACTCGTAAAGATAGAATAAGAAATATAGAAATTCAAAGACAAGTAGGAGTAGCACCAATTTATACAAAGATTAGGGAATTGCGGTTGCATGGTTTGGTCACCTGCAAAGACGGCCTACAAATGCCCAACTAGAAAACTTGACTCAATAGAAACTGTAGAAATTCGACGAGGTAGGGGCAAACTAAAGTTAACATGAGATGTATTAATTAGGAGGGATTTGAATGGTTTGAAAAACTCACCATCAATTGCACTTAATCGAGCACATTGGAAAAGTTTGATCCATGTAGCCGACCCCAGTTAATTCGGGACTGAAGCTATGTTGTTGTTGTTGTTGTTGTATTTGGTAAAGGTTTTGGTACGTATGTTAGAGTTAGATAAAGTTATGTTGTGAAAGACAATATAAATGTTTCAATAATGCCTTAAAACATGGTAACTGGGTAGGTAATAAATGCTGGTTCTTAATGTAATAGTATGATGGTCAATGGTGTACTGATTTACAGGGGTAAAAACTAGATGTACATGCACTTCTACTATCAGGTTTTTAGTATCATGTTTGGCTTCCACATGCTTCATTTTTTTCCAAGTAACGTCTTCAATGTTGTTTCGTCGTTCATGAAGAAATCTCACTGCATAAAGCTGTAAGTTAAATTCTTAATTATGGGCCTTGTTCAATAGTCTAATGGCTACATATTGGTATTTAATTCATTATCATAAACATGGACACAAGAACTTGCTTATGCATATTCCTTTCTGCTTTCTTTCGTTTGAAACTTTGAATGGTCTATTAACTGATGAATGTGTATCAATGTGGACGCCCTTTTTTCTCGACGCATCAACTATCGAATACCAATGGTTTCTCGTTCTCTTGTTGACGATGATTTATATCAATCATTTGGCATTTCTGGCTATGGTTTTAACATCGTTAGAGCCCCGAGTGGTCTTTGTCATCTGCAGCTTACAAGTATTTTTGGAAGCTTGAAGCCTAGGTTGAATTATATATAAGGAACCATTCTTTTTTTTTTTTAATCTAAAAGCTAGATCTTTTTCAACATTTAGTGCAACTCTCTTCATCAATGATGAAATGAAATTGGCTCTATGAAGTCCTTCCCTTTTAGGATAATTAATAATGCTTGGCCCAAGATTATTCCCAAAGTTATAGCTCTTAATATTAAACTCAAATAGTTAAATGCTGGTGTATGTTAATTAACTTAGAAGTACCCTTAAGTTTCTTTGTGTTTACCTATCATTTGTGTGAGGATGCATATCTTGAATGGTATTTCTAAAACCATGCGAGTGAATCATAACTTTCTTTCCTTGGCAGAACAAATCTGATGGCACTTTGATGGATCTAGATGTCTTTTGGATGCAGATTTGGACGTTCAGTTTGATTCCCTAAGTGAGAAGCTTTTTTTGGTATGCACCTATCAATACCAGCTTCAATTGGAAATCCCATTGATGATGTTCCTTCATACATGAGTGGCTTGTTTAAAGTTGACAAGGAGGGCACTGAGCTGCAAAGAGAACTCCAAATGTTGGAGAAACAATATGTTTTTAGCAATATGTGTGCAGAGTCTGTTAATGAGGCGGTACAGCTATTGCAAGAGAATTTCCCGCCCGACAGGTTCCAAGGTAGTTATTTACAAACTTTTGTGTCCCTTTCTTTTTCCGTTTGCTAACAAATTCTTTTAGAAAATTTACTTATGCCAGAAAAAACCCTGTGGTTCAAAATGATATCAAATGCGAGCATCCTATGCTGCACCTCAAGCATGTTGTAGACATTGATGCTTTGTTTTATAATTGTGAATTTGCAACATTTATTTTATATGGCTGATTGAATAATATCTTCTTAAAAAATATTTTCCTTCCAAATGTTTAAGCGAAGTTATTGTTAATTTATCATTTAAACTTGTAGAGATGGACAAGACAACGACCGAAGCGCATGAAAAAATAGAGAATCTTATGGTTAAAAGAACTTAAGAAATTCGACGAGACGAAATAGGGATAACGCATGATCTGAATGAGCACACCTTCATGATTAGATAATGGTATTTTGAGCCATGACATGTCCTTTTACCTTTCGAACATGCACTCATAATGAGGGGAATGCAGTTTGCATGCATTAACATTTTCTTTTCTTATTGTAGGATTTTCTCATACTGATTTGAAAGATGTCGTTCTAGATTTTGTACCTGAAATGAAGAGCATCCGAATGGCGATCACTTGACTAGTTGATTATGATTAGCTAGCTTGGTACGACAGTGCGATACTTAACTAAAATTAAATCTGGACATTTGATGTTGTTTCATGTATACATCTTAATTGCAGTGCACATATTTTATAATTAAGTTGTTACAGTTGTTTCACCTCTGTCGAAACATTAGTATGCATATTATCAGTGAAAAGAACCAACTGCGATTGGAACTGAACATGCCTAGGAGAAGACCCCCTTATTTAACCAAACTGAAATTACGTACCGGGGAAATAAATCAATAATAAGAAAAAGGCATTGTTTATGCTGGCACTTGATGAGGTGATTTTAGAAATTACGTGAGGGATGAACAACACTTGTGTACATTGTTTTAGCATTGTTGTTAGGGTTTCAAACAACATCAAAGCTTGTGTACATTAATTCAGTAGAGGACCTAATGCTTTTGCTTTAAGGGAGGCTTCTTTAAGCTAGTATTTTATTATTTGTATTCTTTTTGAAAAAAATCGAGCACAATGGAAGATTCGACTTGATTCATGTAGGCTTCTATTCATAATGACATAAGAGAACAAATTGTTGGTAATCTGCGTTGATTCAAAATACAATATTGTCATTATAATAAACCGTAATTACGATTAAGTTTGCATTCTCTTTTTCTTTTATGAGAGAAGCATGTGTTTACAATTTCGTTCACAAAGAAAACGAAACATATTGATGAGAATCGATCTCCTTCAAAGTACATTAAAACGACACATAGGGCGTGCTGCGCCGTAATTAATCCACCCGTAGATGCATCTATCGTGAAATCGTGGCCGCACTCCGTCTGGATATCCAAGTCAATGCCTCGTCGAAGGCATCTAGGCATATCACACACACATCTTCTTCTCCGCGCGAGTTGGTGGCCTTCTTCATGTGCTCTATCATGCAATGGAACACGGGATCTGCAGTTATCTCGAAAAGATCGAATTGGAAGCGTCCAAGACTCGAAACTTGAAGTCGGCCGCCTTGTGCCTCAACAAAGGATGATCACTACTGTTGGCGAGGATGTAATTGCTGGTCTCCTTCATGTCATCCAAATCCATGTACATGGATAGCATGCACCGCTGAAAATTGAGGTTGCGTTTACGCATCGCACCTTCGCCTTGTAATTATATCAAGCGATTCAAACATGCTCTCCATTGTCGCCAACTCGTCGCCATCTTCGAAAACTTATCTTCGGATGCCATTGTATATTATTTCTTGCGAAGAAACAAGAACGTACTAATATCTCCTCAATGGCAGAAAATCAAGAAAACTAGTTATTATCACTTCACAACAAAGAAAAAAAAAAAGTTTAACAATGTGATGAGGTTGCAATATTTATATAGGAAAGGTATGGTCGGTGCGTGAGGTACAAATTGATGTTACTTGATTTAGATATGTATGATGAGTTGGCAATTAATTTAGATTGGTATTATCTTAATTAATTTGATTAGATTGAGATATAAGTTATGGCCGAATGAGATGTTTAGTGCTTCTTTGTTTTTGAAAAATTATATGCCCGATGAGTTGTGTGGTCGTGGAATGGAAATCAATCTACTATTTCTTAGTCCTCTCTATTCTTACTATTTTGCATTGCTATACTTTTGCTCTGGAAATCACATAGCTAAACTTTTGTTTCTTTCTCCATTTTCCCTATCCATCCAGTTGTTATTGGTGCAGCTTTAGATATTAGATTAATGTCTTGTGATTAAATTAATGCATTTCAAACTTTCCTTCAAGTTCCATGCTAAACATTTGTCCAGTTGGATTATTCTGTTGATTATGTATTTTGGCTTCGTAATATATTGAATGTTTCGTTGGAATAAAAGTTCGCTACAAGCTGTTTCTTCTTCATACTTAACATTCAAAATTCTCTCGCACTTTAGAGACCTCTTAATTTACAACCTTTCTCTATTAGTGGCAATGGAACCGAATACGAATTGTTATATTTGACTTTGCTTGCATTAACATGGTAGTTAGGAGAACTCCAGACGCCCACAAAAGATTGGCTTAAATTTTAGCTCATTTTCATGTGTATGAGGCGGAGAAAATGATTACTTTGTGTTTGATCTTCAAACTTGGACTCTCAATTGTTGAATTCCAGCCTCCAAATCCATTCTTCTTCTATGATTTTCTAGAATTTGAAATGGTTTTGGTTTACATGTGTTGATCAACTCATTTATATATATATATATTAAGGTGAGATTGATTTCTAGCCATTGATATTAATGTATTTACGTATCCCGAGACTCATCTCATGGTCTACAACTTAACACTTATCCCACTAACTCTCCACTAACTCCCTCCTAGTGACACCAATTTACAACTCCTTTGGTTGCTAGATGTGCCAAAGCGTATCTCTAGATCAATCTTATGGTTTCAAATTAATTTAACCAAATTATAGGCCTTATTTATTTGATCTAACTACATTAGCTTGGGCCCATTATAATAAATATGATTGGTGTTCTTAGAAACTCCTATGAATAAACTAGTGGTCCCACCAATCCTCGCCTACCAACACCCGATGCCCCGCGCCTCGACACGCCCCTCAAGGTAACTCCCTGTCACACCAACTCACCCGATAACAACATACACACATGCGGTGCAATACAATAGCAATGATTTTTAAACACCACATATAAACAAATATCATCCATAAATAATATATTCTCTTAATTCTCGTGTTCGAGTTATCCACGTAACGCGTTATTTACTATCGTTAATCCCCGAGATTAATGCTAATCCTAGTTTAATTAATTTGGGTCCTTACACATACACAGACCCCCACCACACACACACAGACCAAGGATTGGGTAGTCATGTCGAGCCCGTCTCTCGAAGCCCTAACTTAGCCTAATTCCCTCTAATTAGGCACCTAATTCAATTAACTTAACCTTAAAATAATTTTTTGTTCAATCCTTAATAATGCTAAAAAAATAAATTTATATCCTCAATTCATGATTTGTTTAATTGGATTCATGATTTGTTTAATTGGAGCAAATTTGGAAATAATACGGATTGTTCTCCGTATTTTTATAACAATTTTTGCAGTACCTCCCCCAAAAGTTGTCTGCCGAAAAATCCACCTAATTAATATCAGAATGGGGAAAAGCCTAGAAAAACTAACGGACTCACAACTCCCCACAGTTCACAATATATATCAATTTAAAATATTTAAACTAACTTAAAGTTTTTGAAACGTTATTTACAACTTTATAATCCCAAAATAAACCAAGGTTGAATCATAAACCTCTTAATTACTTCAAACTAATTTAGGAGCCTTTCATTATCTATTTAAAAGCATTTTACATCCTAAACTCACCCCAAAGCCCAAATATATATATACAAAATGAATACAACAAGAAAATTATACTTTAAACTTAAAAGTAATCACAAAGATCTTCAATTCTTATCCGTTCCTCCTTGTATTTCAAGAGAACTTGACATCATAAAAAACAACTCGAGAATGTTAGGTAAGTAAACTCCTATACTACTCTGTACTCTTGCAAATGTTAGTCAAAATACATGGAGACATGTAATTACATTTCCAAATAACAAGAAATTCGAATAACAAAGTGAAACCCTTTTATTACTATTCGAGGTTGATAAATAGGTTGGCTGATCCAAGAATAAACCTAAAACAATAATAGAATTCCAAATCAACTCCTTGGATATCCGCATCTTAATTTAGACTGCAAGTTGTGGTTCAGAATAAAAAATCAACCTTGATTAGGATTTTAAACAATTTTTCAAATTTAGAAATTTTTTTCAAGTATCGTAGCACGTGTTACGAGAAAAAAACCCAATATAAATCCTCGAGAAAATTTCAAAATCCTCATTTTTCATAAAAATCCAATATTTCAATTTATTCGTCCAAAAAATAATTTTTCTGATTTTTTTATTTTTCTAGAATTTGTCCAAAACTCAACCATTTTCTTTTTCTTTTATTTTTAATTGAGAAATGATGGTTTAACCACTTGAACCGGACCCGAACCGGACCCGATTTTCTGTCTGGGGGATCAAACCCCCTCTTCTTCCTCATCTCCTCTGCATTTTCACAACAATCAGTGCTTTTTTATTTTAGTTAGGGTTGGCCTCTCAACCCTAAGCCCTAGTTGGAATTGGGTAGGGGAGACCTCTCCACCATTCTCAACAACAACAACACCAGCATCAACAACACAATAGTTACAAAAATCAACAACCTAACTAGGGGTGCACACAGATTGGATCCAAACCAATTAGGATCAATTCTCAATCCAATCCAATTATCACTGATTGAAAAATTACAGTCCGGTGCAGTCCAAATAATTCATCAATCCAACTCAATCCAATTTGCATAATGCGGACCGAACTTGGTCAAGTTCCGCAGATTGACCTTTTTCTATCGAAAGGTTCGTGAAATTAAACTTAGTCGAATGAAACACAAAAATTTGTACCACACATACATCTCATGAACGACAAATTTATAACATACATCTCACAAATCTATACCATATTTCCAACAAATCAAACCAAATTTTGAAACTCAAAAAGAGATCAACAATAGTGATAAAAAAACAATGAGAATAAACTAAATACGAGGATCAACGCAAATATAAAAGATTGATTCGTAACTAAAAAAATATCACTTTTTGATGCGATTGCGGTTATTGATTGTGACTATTGAGTGGATTTGAGAAAAATCGGAGCCCTAGAAAGTGTGCTAAGATGGGAGAAAAGGGTCGACAGAGCTCTTGAATGAAAACGAGGGAGAAAGGGTTGACAAACTCTCAGACAAAATAGGGGAGCAGTGTCATGGAAGAGATGGGGGAAGGGTCTGTCAGCTGTTAGGGTTAAGTAAGTCAGGGTTTTAATTTAGAGTTGATAGTTGTGATTAATGCTCTTCAAGATACTAAGTACATATAATCATATATAAGTATACGTGTTTATGTTATAAACGGATTTGATCGGATTTGATCCACAGTTTTTTATTGTAGGATCCGTAATCCAGTCCAATCCATGTGGATTAGTGATTTTTAAATGCAATTCAGTCCAATGGATGAAAAAATTGATCCAATCAGTGATAATTAGTTCAAGTTGGATTGGATCCGCGGATTATAGCAATCTGCGTGCACCCCTAAACCTAACAACAACCCATCAACACCAAACCACAAAACCACAACCACACATCTCACCTTCATCGTCTTCGTCTCGAGATCTCTCTCTCTGTCTCTCCCTTTCTCGTTCTCACTGTAAATCGTCATCTCTACCAATTTCGATTTCTCGAATTCGATCTCTCCTCTCGGTCAAAATATAGAGGATGCAGTGGGTTTGTTTTGAAGATAAATATAAGTTTTCCTCGAGATTCACATCGCACGAATCTTGAGGCAGATCTGATGCTCCTTTTATATTTTGATCTTTTCTCGAGATACGTGTTGCATATCTCGAGGTCGATCTTGTGACTATTAACAAGATCATCATTACCTAACCGACTTATATAGATCAATTATCTTGATCTCCTCAAGATACGCATCGCATATCTCGAGGTAAGTTAAATGGTTTATAACTACCGTACAACCACATTCATGCACCACTTGATTTTCCTTGAGATGAGGTTGCACTTATCTCGAGGCGTGGATAACCTCTCCAACATCCACCAATCGTCCACTATTGACCTCCTCGATGATCACGCTACGCGTATCTTGAGGCAAATCCGATGTATACTTTTTAATTTAAATTAAACTATAAGATTCATTTATATATATAAACTATATTATATATATACACTTATGTGTTTTCGCGGCTATATATTTGTTGCACGCGCCAATGACGATCATCGGATGCGCACACTATTTTACATCCCACACTTGTCGCCCTTGACTCCCCTTGTCACGGGGCACCCACCAATTTTTTAATTGTTCTATTTAATTTTGTGATGATCTCTTCAATCTATGTCAAAATTAAATTATGAAAAATACCCAAATTTCACCAATAATTGAGAAATATTCTCCACACGCTCTGAAACTTACGGACATCGCGTATACACTCAACTTGAGCATATTTCGCATCGAAATAGTGTATAATACATCAATTAGTCACGCGACACACAAAAATAATATTTTGAACTTATGATCTCCGGTCTGAAATGCATGGGTCACACTTTGGATACTTAAGTCCCATTTTAAACCCAAAAATACTACTTAATTAGTTACTAATTAAGTTTATAAAATTCTCGAATTTCTCAATTTTTCCCAACTAATTAAAAATCTCGTCCTCGAAATTTAAACATACAAATTAATTGAACTAAAAAAGATATGAGAAATTGAACCTTCATATATTACTATTTTAATCTCTACCTATACCAACTTTTCCGAAGTACAACCGTTAAATGGACCCATCATTTTCATTGTATTCAACAACTCAGTGGTATAGTCGTTACTTTTTCATGGCATTTTGTGATTTTTTGACGAGTTAAACGATCAACTTTGTGGAATATCCGATACACTTTACTTCACTACTCATATTATGCCTTGAATCCCGTTCAAGCATCTATACCTAGCAAGATCTTGCATATCTTGCTTTTCAATAAAACTAGTTTCATTCTTAACTAAATATTATTCCACGAACCTTAGATAATTCTTTCCCAATCCACCAAACTCGGTATACCTTTTAAGTTTAATTTTTCTTCATTGATCATCTTTTTATTTTAAGCGTCGACCGATCAATTTTTAGACGATCATCGGTTTAAAACTACAGAGTGATGCAAATAATATTCGAGCGAGATATTAGATACTAACTAGAGCTACGTGTTTATCTCGGTCCATTATCTTTCCAACGTTTCTCAACAAAAACCTAAAATTACATAATCATCTCATGGCTATAGATCTCTAATTACATCTATCATCCCATGACAAGAGATCTCGATTTACAATCCGATCAGAAAATGAAATCGGACACATCGTGCAACTCTCACTCAGTCTCTTAATGTCTACTCACAATGTTATTTAGAGAACAAATTCTTGGTAACTGCTATCATTCAAAATATAATATTTTCATTATAATAAAAATGTTATTAATTAACCTCTATTTTTTAGCCCCACTATATGCACCCCACATTTCCTTTAGGGCGCCCCCGAAAAAGTCAAACTTTAAAAAAACATTATTTCTACTGTAAAATGACCCATGTGCCCCTCACTACGATTAGTGCACCCCGCCACCTTTTCTTCTCGTTTTGTGCATCCCACCATCATCCCTCCACATACTCTTTTCTGGTTATTTGTAGGGCATCGTTAAGTGATTAAGCCTCACAGGTCGAAATATCTAATTGGAGAGTCGGTCGAAACCCGCCGAATCTTTAAATACTAGAGATTCAGTCGGAACCCATTGAACATTTAGGTCGACTGTCGTCAACCAAGTTTCACCGAAGAGGTTTGATTAGACAAAACCAAACCCATAAGGTATGTCTCGGCCATGTGTCACCTAACCTAAAATAGATGTCTCGACCAATTTTTTGGAGTTGGGTTCTTCGGTTGGGATGAAAGAGTATTTTGGTAAAATGTTGGGGTGCCCTCATAAATTGAAATTTGAATTGGGGTGCACTCAAATCGGGATGCCCTTACAGAAGTGTGGGGTTCGTATAATGGGGCTTTTTTAGGAATATTATTACCCCCTCTATCCATCCAAAAATATTGATCGTTTAGGCTAAAACATACTAATATAAGGTGATATTAATAATGACTTTACTTTCCAAATTTGCTCGTTGAAATCGCTTTAAATGACAATTAAATATTTTAAGTTCCAAGGAGGAGTGAAATAAGTATATAAGGTGTCAAACTATGAAAACATCTTATAATTTTGAAAAAGCAGCTTTGCCCAAAACGACCTATATTCTTGGATGGTGGGAGTAACCTCTACTCCCTCCATCCAAAAATATAGGTTGTTTGACTAAAAAACACACGCATTAAGGTAGCTTTAATTACAAGTTTAAGTTACATTTCTACCCATGTTGGCACGAAAAAAAAAATCAAATGCTTTAATCACACAAAAAAGTGCATGCAAATACTTAAATGAAGGGTAAAATATATAATAGGAATAAATGCTCTATTAAATTCACAAAATAACTTACTCATTCCTTCCCTAAATATAGGTCGTTTTGCTTTTGCACTCTAATTAAGGTGATCTAAATATTGTGTTTACTTTCCATTTTTACCCTTTGACACAAATAAGGAATTCCTTTAATTACAATTTATTACTAATTCTCTCACTTTCCATTTTTACCCTTTGCACAAATAAGGGAGTGCTTTAATTACAATTTATTACTAATTCTCTCTCTCTCTCTCTCTCTCTCTCTCTCTCTCTCTCATACTTGCGTTTACTTTCTATTTTTGGGCATTAAATGTTGATTTGAAAAGAAGGGTGAAATAATTATTTAGTGTGTTAAAATAACAAAATGACTTATAATCTTTGAAACTAGATTTGGTCTAAAACAAGCTATATTTATGGATGGAGGGAGTATATTTTTTTAAATGGACTTTTAGTAGAATGATTTGTATTTTTTGATGGAGGAAGTTTTATTATTCTACGTAATCACATGCATGCATATTTTTGGTAAAAAGAAATAAATGACTTGTTATACAAAAAAGAACTCTCTCCGAATAAAAATAGACCTTTTTAGGTGGTTAGGTTTGTATCCTAAGTTGCTTTCTAACTCTAAATTAAATTTGATTATATATCACTCAAACAACATCCATGAGAAAAGGCACTAGGATACCAAGTGAGAAATCATAAAAAATATGGGAATGTGTTTGATAATGTTGGGAAGTGTGAAGTTGGTAATGTCTACCAATAACAATACGTAACATGTACGATGTAGATGTGCTTTTTACACTTTTGTCATCCCCACTTTTACCTTTTTGTCCATATAAGGCTTCCTATTATTAGATATTACCAACTCTACCTTGTTCACATTAGCAAATCCCTCTCAAAAAATATGGGTTCAGGTTCAATGTTTAATAAGTTAATTCGACCAAGAAAGTAATCTCATTTCAGATGCAATTCCATTTGGTTAAACCTTTGATTTATGAATAGTTTCTCAGTTAAGTATTCCAATTGTTTTAACATTTTCTATATATATATATATATATATATGTATATGTATATATATCAATTCGTACAAATTGTTCGATGAAATGCCTAACTGGATTAAACGCACCGAATTGAAGTGAGATTACCTTATTTTAATGACGATTAAATATTTTAAGTTCAGACAATGAGTGAAATATATATATATATATATATACATATATATGTCAAACCATGAAAACGTTTTATAATTTTGAAATAATTTTGAAAAAGTGACTTTACCGATAAAGGCCTATATTTTTAGATAGAGAGAGTAACCTCTACTCCCTCCATTTAAAAATATAGGTTGTTTGACTTTAAACACATATATTGATGTAGCTTTAATTATGAGTTTAATTAAGTTACATTTTTACCCGCGTGACACAAAAAAAAAAAAAATCAAATGCTTTAATTACACAAAAAAAAGTGTTAATACTTAGTTAAATGAAGGGTAAAATAAATATAATAGGATTAAATGTTCTCTAAAATTCACAAAATAACTTATATTTTTTTAAATGGGCTTTTGGTAGAATGACTTGTATCTTTGGTTGGAGGGAGTATTATTATTCTACGCAATCATGTGCATGTTTGTAGTAAAAAATTAAATGACTTCTTATACAAAAAAGAACTCTCTGCAAATAAAAGTAACTTTTTAGGTTGTTAGATTTGTACGAAATTCCTAAGCCACTTTTTAATTCCATATTAGATTTGATTCAGTTGCACCTGAACAACAACTCGTGAGAAATCTAAAAAATGCAGGAGTGGATTTGCTAATGTTGGGAAGTGTGAAGTTGACAATGTCTACCAATAACAATACGCTACGTGTACGATGTAGATGCGCTTTTACACTTTTGTCCTCCCCACTTTTACTCTTTTGTCGATGTGGGGCATTGCTATTGTCAGATATTACCAACTCTACCTTCCTAACATTAGCAAATCCCCATCCAAAAAATATGGGTTCAGGTTCAATGTTTAAGAAAATTGAACCAAGAAAGTTTAAGAAATTCCTTGGCGGGAAAAGGCACTAATCGATAGAGAAGGATCGAATTGAATAAGGTAATCCCATTTCACCAAACCTTTGATTTTTGAATAGTTTCTCAGTTCAATCTTCTAATTGCTTTGTCAATGCCTACAAATTGTTCGATGAAATGCCTAACTGAATTAACTTAACGCACTGAATTGATGAAGTGGCTAGAATGTAACAACTTGTTTGTACCAGCAACTGTTGGTTAGCACAACTGAAGGCATATTGTTGTCCCTTATCTAGCGACTTGAGTTTGAGTCTTGGGAATGGAGACACCAACGTTGGGAGCTCCCGTCGAGGCGAACCTGGATTAGTCGAATAGTCCGGATATTGGACGTTTTAGAAAAAAAACTTGTTTGTGCATAAAGTAGAATCCTTGCCCCGTCGCATCATATGATCCGCCAGAAGTGATGTCAATGTAATTGCACATTGCTTAACCACCAAGGTGTATTGTCTAAGCATCGGAAGAACCAAAACTACTATCCTAAGATGCAAAGAATAGATTGGTGTATTGAGCGATCATTTCCTCAGAAGCAGATTTTGTACTCTTTATCTATTTCATGCAACATTAAGCTTTTGAATCCTATTTGTGATGTTGTGTTTGTGCGTGCATAAGTGCATACTACGTAGTATGTTACAAACATGGTGATCGCAGAAATACTATCCTGTAGCATTTTTGTGTGTGCCCGTGTGACAGAGAACTTGGGCATGCGTTCTTTTTCCAAGCCCTTGCCTACTCCATGCATTATGCTTATTGTTCCTTTTTTGCAGTGTTCAGGGTATTATTAAGTAAAATTATAAAACGCTTCTTATAAAGCTTCTTCTATCTATGATGCACGGACTCTTTACTTTGGGGTGAAGTACCCGTGTCGACCCGACGTAACATGGACATCAACACTTGATATGTCCCAGACTCCTCAAAGCTACTTTGGACACTTAGAATTGTAAATATTTATAGAATTGTAACTATTGGGCCATATTATGTATATTTCACTCTGATTGTTAAAAAATTAAAAGTTATAGTTATTTTTCTTTTGTTATTAACAGATAATGCACTTTTTATCTTATTATAGAATATCATGATGAGTTGATGGTTTTTGTTATCCACTTGCATATATTTCATCCTATGCCTTTATTTTTTCTTTCTTTTTTCTCTTGAGTTGTTCATTTGGAATATATTTTGGACTTGTTGGAAGTTGGAACTCTCTTACCACCATTATGCTTTGCTACATTTGCACATTGGTTTCAATTATGGAAATGGTCAAGGTGTATGGGTAGGCTACATGCTAGTGTATTTTTTATTAGGTAATTAAAGAAGTGAGTTTTATTTTCATCTATCTGGTAAAGGTTTTAACTCCACCTATGTTGTACACTGTGTGCGCTACATAGCCGGTCCCAAGTCCGAATAAAGGAGGAGGACTCTGACGCCCATTTTTTCATACCGAAAAATGGGTAAGGGAGGTCCCAAACTCACTTTTCATACCCGAAAAGTGGGGGAGGGAGGCCCCAAGCTCATTTTCAATTCTAAAAAAATGGAAGAGGGTTGCGATAGGTTGACAGCCAGCGTAAAACTTTTGTTACTTTTCATGAAATGGATCAAACATATATAAATGTTGGGGCGTTCCCACCTAGCGATGCGCTGCATCGGAGCCTGAGTGTAGTGAGAAATGAGCAATGATGTGTTTCACATCGTTGCCTGGGTGTGAAGAAAAATGAGCAAGGATTCCCACACATAGGACATGTGTGGGTAAAAAAGCTAGTCCCTTCACATCGTCGCTCGGATGTGAAGAAAAATGAGCAACAGTTCCCACATAAAGGACGAGTGTGGGTAAAGAAGCTAGTTCAAAACAAACATGAAAACAAAAACAAAATTATATATACAAATACTAGATCTTTTAGACAAAATAGAAATAGAAAAGGGATACAAATACAAAGGGGAGAAAAAAATTCGTTTAGGAACATGGAACATAGGAACACTTACGGGAAGTCAATAGAACTAGTAGATACCATGATTAGAAGGAGAGTCAATATTGCTTGCCTCAAAGAGACAAAATGGGTAGGAGAAAAGAGTAGAGAAATAGGAAGCACATGGTTTAAATTGTGGTACTGATATAGATAGGAAATGCAATGGAGTAGGAATCGTGGTGGATAATGATTATAAGGATAAGGTCGTAGAGGTTAAAAGAATGGGGGATAGATTTATTCTAGTTAATTTAATTATTGGAGACGAAACAATTAACATACTTAGCACATATGAATCACAAGTAGGATTAAGCGAGAGCATCAAACTCAAGTTTTGGGACGATATGGATGGATTTATGCAAAATATACCATTAGATGAAAATGTTTTTATTGGAGGAGATTTAAATGGGCATGACGGGGCAAGTAACGATGAATTTGAGAGAGTTCATGGACGTCTTGGTTACGGTAATAGAAATGAAGAATGAGAATCAATCTTAAAATTTGCTTCAGCATACTATCTTGCCTTAGCAAATACTAGTTTTAGGAAGAGGGAGTCGCATATAATTACTTTTAGTATTGGTCATAACAAGAGTCAAATAGACTTTCTTTTAACAAGGAAAATAGATAGAAAAATATGTAGAGACTGCAAAGTCATACCTGGTGAAGCACTTACTACCCAACATAAGTTAGTAGTATTTGATATTAAGCTAACACGACGACATAATATGAATAAAAGAGTTAGCGACCTTAGAATAAAGTGGTGGAACCTAAAACATAGTAAACAAGTAGAGTTTAGAGAAAACCTACTAAAGGAAAATGTTTGGAATCTTGACTTAGATGCTAATACAATGTGGCTAGAAATGAGTAGTTGCATAAGGAGAGTGAGATCAAACGTATTAGGTATATCTAAAGGCTTGAGACCTTCAAAGAAGGAGACATGGTGGTGGGACGATGATGTCCAACGAGCAATTTAGACTAAAAGAGAGATGTATAGAAAAATATATAAGTGTCAAGATGAATATATGTATAATTAATATAGAGAAGCTAGACAACAAGCTAAAAAAGTAGTTAGTCAAGCTAAAATAAATTACATGGAAGATCTATATACAAGGTTAGGTAATAGAGATGACGATATATATATATATATATATATATGCTAGCCAAATTAAGAGATAAAAAAAACAAGACATAAGTCATGTAAAATGTATTAAGGACGAAAATTAAAATGTTTTAACGCGGGATGATGATATTAAGGAGAGATGGAGAAGTTACTTCGATAGTTTACATAATGATGACCAAGTTGATACTATAATAGATGAAAACCCACACCAAGAAAGAAATGTAAACTATATACACAATATTAGAATTGTAGAAGTTAAAGAGGCATTGAAAAGAATGAAACTAGGGAAAGCATGTGGCCCAGATGAAATACCCATAGAGGTTTGGAAATGCTTAGGAGAAATTGTATTGACTTGGTTAACAAAACTTTTCAGTAAAATTTTAAAATCAAAACGGATGCCAATGGATTGAAGAGAAGCACGCTTGTGCCAATTTTTAAAACAAAAGAGACATTCAAAGTTGCTCAAACTACCGGAGAATTAAACTTATGAGTCACACTATGAAACTTTGGGAGATGATAATTGACAATAGGCTAAGGAGAGAGACAACAATATCAGAGAACCAATTTGGTTTCATGCCTGGGAGGTCAACTATGGAGGCGATTTTTCTTGTAAGACGATTGTTAGAAAAATATCGATAAAAGAAATAAATCTTCATATGGTATTTGTAGATTTAGAAAAAGCATATGATAGGGTCCGTAGAGATGTTTGGTGGGTTCTAGAAAGAAAAAGAATGCATGCTAGATACATAGACACTATTAAGGATATGTATGATGGAGTAGTAACGAGTATAAAGACATTTGGAGGAGCTACAAAAAAACTTTCCATTACGATAGGACTACATCAAGAATCGACTTTAAGCCCATATCTATTTACTTTAGTTATGGATGAACTAACTAGACATATTCAAGAGGATATACCATGGTGTATGTTATTTGCAAATAATATTGTCTTAGTGGATGAAACAAAAGATGAAGTGAATAGGAAATTAGAACTCTAGAAAAATACATTAGAATCTAAAGGCTTTAAGTTGAGTATGACAAAAACCGAATACATGGACTGTGAGTTTAGAAACACTAGACATTGAGATGGCGGAGTGGTAAAATTAGGGGAAGTAGAAGTTCCTAAGGTAAACCACTTTAGATACCTAGGATCAATCATACAAAATGATGGTAACATTGAGAATGATGTCACAAATAGAATTCAAGTTGGATGGAAGAAATGTCGGAGTGCAACATGGGTGATTTGTGATCGAAATGTTCCTACTAAGTTAAAAGGAAAATTTTATAGGACCGCAATTAGGCCAGCTATGCTCTATGGAAGTGAATGTTGGGCGGTAAAGCAACAACAATTACATAAAATGAACGTAGTAGAAATGAGGATGCTTAGGTGGATGTGTGGTAAAACTCGTAAAGATAGAATAAGAAATATAGAAATTCAAAGACAAGTAGGAGTAGCACCAATTGATACAAAGATTAGGGAATGACGGTTGCGGTGGTTTGGTCACCTGCAAAGACGGCCTACAAATGCCCCAACTAGAAAACTTGACTCAATAGAAACTGTAGAAATTCGACGAGGTAGGGGCATACCAAAGTTAACATGGGATGCATTAATTAGGAGGGATTTGAATGGTTTGAGAAGCTCACCATCAATTGCACTTAATCGAGCACAATGAAGAAGTTTGATCCATGTAGCCGACCCCAGTTAATTCGGGAATGAAGCTATGTTGTTGTTGTATCTGGTAAAAGTTTTGGGACGTATGTTAGAGTTAGAATAAAGTTATGTTGTTAAAGACAATATAAATGTTTCAATGAAGCCTTAAAACATGGTTACTAGGTAGGTAATAAATGCTGGTTCTTAATTTAATAGTATGATGGTCAATGGTGTACTGATTTACAGGGGTAAAAACTAGATGTACATGCACTTGTCCCATCAGGTTTTTATTATCATTTTAGCTTCCACATGCTTCATTTTTTACTTAGTTCTATAAAAGACACATGGTGTATTTTATTTTATATTTGTTGTAGAGAATATTCTCAATTAGCTGCATGCTTCAAGAAGTATTGAACAGGCGAGTTGACATGTGGACCAAGTAACGTCTTCAATGTTGTTTCGTCGTTCATGAAGAAATCTCACTGCATAAAGCTGTAAGTTAAATTCTTAATTATGGGCCTTGTTCAATAGTCTAATGGCTGCATATTGGTATTTAATTCATTATCATAAACATGGACACAGGAACTTGCTTATGCATATTCCTTTCTGCTTTCTTTCGTTTGAAACTTTGAATGGTCTATTAACTGATGAATGTTTATCAATGTGGACACCGTTTTTTCTCGACGCATCAACTATCAAATACCAATGGTTTCTCGGTCTCTTGTTGACGATGATTTATATCAATCATTTGGCATTTCTGGCTACGGTTTTAACATCGTTTGAGCCCCGAGTGGTCTTTGTCATCTGCAACTTATAAATATTTTTGGAAGCTTGAAGCCTGGACTAAATTATATATATTGAACCATTCTTTTTTTTAATCTAAACGCTGGAGCTTTTTCGACATTTAGTGCAACTCTCTTCATCAATGATGAAATGAAATTGGCTCTACGAAGTTATAGCTCTTAATATTAAACTCAAATAGTTAGATGTTGGTGTATGTTAATTAACTTAGAATTACCCTCAAGTTTCTTTGTGTTTACCTATCATTTGTGTGAGGATGCATATCTTGAATGGTATTTCTAAAACCATGCGAGTGAATCATAACTTTCTTTCCTTGGCAGAACAAATCTGATGGCACTTTCATGGAGCTAGATGTCTTTTGGATGCAGATTTGGACGTTCAGTTTGATTCCCTAAGTGAGAAGCTTTTTTTGGTATGCACCTATCAATACAAGCTTCAATTGGAAATCCCAATGGTGATGTTCCTTCACACATGAGTGGCTTGTTTCAAGCTGACAAGGAGGGCACTGAGCTGCAAATAGAACTCAAAATGCTGGAGAAGCAATCCGTTTTAAGCAATATGTGTGCAGAGTCTGTTAATGAGGCGGTACAACTATTGCAAGAGATTTTCCCGCTCTACATGTTCCAAGGTAGGTATTTACAGACTTTTGTGTCCCTTTCTTTTTCTGTTTGCTAACAAATTCTTTTAGAAAATTTACTTATGCCAGAAAAAAACCTGTGGTTCAAAATGATCTCAAATGCGAGCATCCTATGCTGCACCTCAAGCATGTTGTAGACATTTATGCTTTATTTTATAATTGTGAATTTGCAACATGTATTTTATATAGCTGATTGAATAATATTTTCTTAAAAAATATTTTCCTTCCAAATGTTTAAGCGAAGTTATTGTTAATTTATCATTTAAACTTGTAGAGATGGACAAGACAACGACCGAACTGCATGAAAAATTAGAGAATCTTAGGGTTAAAAGAACTTAAGAAATTCGACGAGACAAAATAGGGAGAACGCACGATCTGAATGAGCATACCTTCATGATTAGTAAATGGTATTTTGAGCCATGACATGTCCTTTTACCTTTCAAACATGCACACAGAATGAGGGGAATGCAGTTTGCATGCATTAACATTTTCTTTTCTTATTGTAGGATTTTCTCGCACCGATTTGAAAGATGTCGTTCTAGATTTTGTACCTGAAATGAAGAGTATCCGAATGGCGATCACTTGACTAGTTGATTATGATTAGCTAGCTTGGTACGACAGTGCGATACTTAACTAAAATCAAATCTGGACATTTGATGTTGTTTCATGTCTACATCTTAATTGCAGTGCACATATTTTATAATTAAGTTATTACAGTTGTTTCACCTCTGTCGAAACATTAGTATGCATATTATCAGTGAAAAGAACCAACTGCGATTGGAACTGAACATGCCTAAGAGAAGACCCCCTTATTTAACCAAACTGAAATTACGTACCGGGGAAGTAAATCAATAATAGGAAAAAGGCATTGTTAATGCTGACACTTGATGAGGTAATTTTAGAAATTACATGAGGGATGAACAACACTTGTGTACATTGTTTTAGCATTGTTGTTAGGGTTTCAAACAACATCAAAGCTTGTGTACATTAATTCAGTAGAGGACCTAATGCTTTGCCTTTAAGGGAGGCTTCTTTAAGCTAGTATTTTATTATTTGTATTCTTTTTGAAAAAAAATCGAGCACAACGGAAGATTTGACTTGATTCATGTAGTCGACCCTAATTAATTTGGGACTACAGTGTTGTTGTTGTTGTTGTTGTTGAAAACTAGTCATGCAGACCAAGGCCGTATCTTTTAATCTTTAGTGAAATATTAAAATTTATCATGGTTCGGCATTGTATTGGCGTATGTTCATGATTAATTAATGGAAAACACCATGCAATCTCAATTACTATTCATCAATCATCACCATGATGGTCTTCTATTCATAATGACATAAGAGAACAAATTTTTGGTAATCGCTTTCATTCAAAATAGAATATTGTCATTATAATAAAGCGTAAATACGATTAAGTTTGCATTCTCTTTTTCTTTTATGAGAGAAGCATGTGTTTACAATTTCGTTCACAAAGAAAACTGAAACATATTGATGAGAATCGATCTCCTTCACAAGTACATTAAAACGACACATAGGGCGAGTGCACGCGGCGAATTAATCCACCCGTAGATGCATCTATCGTGAAATCGTGGCCGCACTCCGTCTGGATATCCAAGTCAATGCTCTCGTTGAAGGCATCTAGACATATCACACACACATCTTCTTCTCCGCCGTAGTTGGTGGCCTTCTTCATGTGCTCTATCATGCAATGGAACACGGGATCTGCAGTTATCTCGGAAAAGATCGAATTGGAAGCGTCCAAGACTCGAAACTTGAAGTCGGCCGCCTTGTGCCTCAACAAAGGATGATCACGGCTGTTGGCGAGGATGTAATTGCTGGTCTCCTTCATGTCATCCAAATCCATGTACATGGATAGCATGCACCGCTGAAAATTATCTTGTTCTTTCATTCGCATCATGCACCTTCTCGCCTTGTAATTATATCCAAGCGATTCAAACATGCTCTCCATTGTCGCCAACTCGTCGCCATCTTCGAAAACTTATCTTCGGATGCCATTGTATATTATTTCTTGCGCAGAAACAAGAACGTACTAATATCTCCTCAATGGCAGAAAAGCAAGAAAACTAGTTATTATCACTTCACAATAGAAAAAAAGTTTAACAAGGTGATGAGGTTGCAATATTTATATAGGAAAGGTATGGTCGATGCGTGAGGTACAAATTGATGTTACTTGATTTAGATATGTATGATGAGTTGACGATTAATTTAGATAGGTATTATCTTTTTGATCAGATTGAGATATAAGTTTTAAAATATTCCCTTGATGATCTAATGCACGATCCCTGAAGGTTTCAAAGTAAGATTTGTGTGGTTCACACTTAACATATGCTACATACCGTTTATCTAGTTGAGTTTGATGAACTCGAATCTCAGATGTAGCATATTGAATTACTGAGTTGAATTGACCTGAGAGTATATGTTTATTATATGCTGCGTATGCATGTAATTCCGTGTATATAAAAAAATGTTTTTCAAGTTGAATTTAGTCATCTCTTATTTATTTAAGGCATTTATATGTTCTTGCTTGTCAATAGGCTGGATACTCTAATAGGCGTGATGAGAAAGGTATTAGCAGAACATGATGCTTCTACTTCAAAGATATACAGTTGAAGAAGTGAAGGAATCAATATTCTCAATGAATCAATTAGCAGAATATGTTTTCTGTTGTTTCTCAAAAGAAAACAGTGTTCTTGATTGTACAGTCAAACTCACAATGCTTATTATATTTGTAAATGTGAAAAGACTATGAGCTTAAATATTGTTGAAAGTAATAGTAGATATAGAAAGCACTTTCTTTTTGTTTTTCCACAACACTCTAATTCTTTCCCCTTTAGCAATAAAAACACTTAGATAACCAGTTGTGAATATGAGATGTATATGATTATATCTGAACAGATTTTCCTTCTTTTTGGCAGTCAGAGGAAGCTATATTACGAGACCAAGAAGAACGAGAGCAATTGGAGAAGAATATAAGAAATAGAGATGCAGCTGCAATTAAGAAGGTAAGAGTTGAATTAGGCTTCAAATGCATTCTTTTGAAGTCAATAACTTGTTACTCTTGTTACTCTTTTTGGCATATAAAATGGATTGTATAGTTTTGTTTTGTTTTTAATGATTAAATTACTCATGCATGTTAGGGGATTTCTTTTTCGAAAGTTTGAAACCCGAGTTAGAATCTTACATTAGCATTCTTTTAAATGCTTATTTTTCCATTGTTCATAAAAAAAAAACTCAAATTTCCCATCTGGTTTGTGATTCATCAAAACCATAAATAAGGAGTCTAGGCCTTTTAGACAAAATAGAAAATGAAAACAAACACAGGGAACAATGAAGTTTTTTATTTTATACCTAAATCTGATTGCTTCGTCAAAGACATGAAGAAATCTGCATGTATGTATTTTATCAAGTTTAAAAACATTGGATAAGGAGAGAAACAATGATTCAAGATCTTTTTTGACGAGTTATAGATATGTGCAATGATTTATTGCTAAGCCCCTCTATGGATATCAATGGACAAGGTCTTGAAGGAGTTACGTTCTTGCCTTAGTTGCCTTGTCAGCTACTAATAGAATGTTGGAGTGCATTTCTTCAACCAAGGGGATTTTGGATAGTCCAGTCAAGACACGCACGCACCCACCCACCCACACACACACACTGGCGGCCTCAAGCCCTGAGGTCGCTGTGGGTCTATAGCAACACTTTTTTGCCGACACTAATAAAAATTGTCTTCAAATTTTAATTTTTGAGACACATGATATATAAACGTTGTCAAGTTTAAAATTTTGAGACGCTTAACATACAAGTGTCTCCAAATTAAGGACACTTGATATTAAAACGTCGTCAAATTCAAAATCTCGAGACGTATAACGTACAAGTGTCTCAAAATTAAGGACACTTGTTAAAAAAATGTTGCCAAATTTAAAATTTGGAGACACTAATTTAAAAGTGTTGTCAAGTTTTAATTCTAAAGACACATAGTTTATAAGTGTTGCTAAAATTAAAAATGAGGACACAAACAATAAGTGTTGTCAATTTCAATATTTAAAGACACATAATTTATAAGTGTCTCCTATATTAGAGACACTTGGTAAATTAGTGACACCAAATTTAAAATTTAAAGACACATAATTTACATGTGTTGTTAAATTTTAAATTTAAAGACACATAATTTAAAAGTGTTGTTAAACTTCAAATCTAATGACACATAATTTACAAGTGTTGTTAGACTTTAAATATAAAGACACATAATTTACTAGTGTTGTTAAGTTTTAAATTTAAAGACACATAATTTACAAGTGTTGTTAGACTTTAAATATAAAGACACATAATTTATTAGTGTTGTTAAGTTTTAAATTTAAAGACACATAATTTACAAGTGTTGTTAGACTTTAAATCTAAAGACATATAATTTATTAGTGTTGTTAAGTTTTAAATTTAAAGACACATAATTTATAAGTGTTGTTAAATTTCAAATCTAATGACACATAATTTACAAGTGTTGTTAGACTTTAAATATAAAGACACATAATTTACAAGTGTTGTTAGACTTTAAATCTAAAGACATATAATTTACTAGTGTTGTTAAGTTTTAAATTTAAAGACACATAATTTATAAGTGTTGTTAAATTTCATATCTAATGACACATAATTTACAAGTGTTGTTAGACTTTAAATATAGACACATAATTTACTAGTGTTGTTAGACTTTAAATCTAAAGTCATAAAATTTACTAGTGTTGTTAAATTTTAAATTTAAAGACACATAATTTATAAGTGTTGTTAAATTTCAAATCTAATGACACATAATTTACAAGTGTTGTTAGACTTTAAATCTAAAGACATAAAATTTACTAGTGTTGTTAAATTTTAAATTTAAAGACACATAATTTACAAGTGATGTTAGATTTCAAATCTAATGACACATAATTTACAAGTGTTGTTAGACTTTAAATCTAAAGACATAAAATTTACTAGTGTTGTTAAATTTTAAATTTAAAGACACATAATTTACAAGTGATGTTAGATTTTAAATTAAAGACACATAACTTACAAGTGTTGTTAGATTTTAAATCTAAAGACACATAATTTACAAAGTGTTGTTAGACTTAAATTTAAAGACACATAATTTACAAATGTTGTTAAATTTCAAAAATAAAAAAATAAAAAAAGTTAATTTAGTGTAATTGTATAACTAAAACAATTAGATTAACTTCTTTCAAAAAAAGTTATTAAACAAAAAAAATAATTAGATATTAATTATTAGTTATTACTTTAAAAAAATAAGTGAGAAAATAAGTTATTAACACAAGACATTGTATTCTTCTTGATCGTAGTCCATCCAAACGCACGTGAGACCGAACACCAACCAATCTCCACTGGACACGCGCCCCATCCATCCAACGCCTACACCACCTCCTCTCCACAGAATCACCCCTCCCCCGCCCACGCAAACCACGCCTTCCTCACAAAAAGTCAACGAAACTCCGTGGCTCCCGCCCAACGTGAGCCGTGACTCGATCTCATCTGACGGACCCACGTCGTTCCAAACCAATCCGACGGACCTTCCGTCTCCTTAAATAGAGTACACAACAATTCTGGTGCGAAAATCAAGTCCAGATTGTGAAGAGGCTGATCGCGTCTGTGCTCTCCACACGTCTCTTCCAGGCCGAGATTTCCCGGTGAGGTTTCCGGCCGAGCTTCTTCCGACGATCCCGCCTCAATATCGCCTTCGTCCCCAACGATCCCGCCTCCGCCTCCTCCGACGAGGTCTCTAGGTCTTCTCGGCAAAGCAGTGAGTGAGGGTTCTTCATACATTCATCAATCCAACGACAAGGTCATCTCTCTCTCTCTCTCTCTCTCTCTCTCTCTCTCTCTCTCTCTCTCTCTCTCTCTCTCAATCTTTGATACATGCATTGCAATGTCGACAATCTCTTCTCTTGTTTTCGCTGATTTCGTGCATTTTCAAGGGTTTTGGGACATGTAAGGGTTTTAAGTTTGTTTGATTTTGGTTTTCATTTGTTTTGAAATTAGGGATTCATGAGGCTTGGTTTGTTTCCAAAATGCACAGACTTGGTTTTCATTTGATGGTCACTAGTCACTACTTGGCTTGATTCGATGCGTCGGCGAGACGGGCCATGCCTAAATCGTGCTCCTTGTATCTTACATGACTACTTTGCTATGTAGAAATTAATGCACAAATTTGGTTTTTATTAGAATGCATTAGCAATGTGAATTACTGAATTAGTGATGTGACGATGATTAACTTTATCTGAATTTGGTGTTTCTATCATTAACGCATCTGCTTTTTTATAATTAAACAAATGCATTCTGATGGGGAGGTCAGATAGGATTTGCTCCTTCTCTAAAGTTTGGCGGTACGTTCGATTTCGATTTTCACACTCTCATCTCTCTCGTCTCGAATCGAATCACTCTCGCTTCGCTTCTTTGATCAGATTGTGTTCCACTTGTTCTTGATTGTGCACTTTTTTGTTGTTGTTGTTGTTGTTGTTGTTTTGTTGTTGTTGTTGTTGGATTTTGATTTTGGTTTGAGCGAGTTGAGTTTCTGGTTTGGGATTGTGTGATTTTCAATCGTTGATTAGGTTTTCTTTTTCAGTTGATCCGTCCTTGTTGATGCTTTGATGAGGATTTGAAGAGCTATTGATTGAGTTTGTCTCGTTATCCCTCTCACAGTCACGCTTCCTCTTCCAAATTATTGAGGGAGGTACGAATTTCTAGTTATCGAATTGGTTTTGAGTTTGTTAGCGTTCTTGTATGATTGGTTGTTGGTATCTTTGTTGTTGTTTGTTGTTGTTGTTGCTTACGTTGAGAATTGATGGAAACGAAGAGGATGTTGTTGTTATTGTGAGAAATTTACACTTGTTCAGCTAATTGTTGATTTTTCAATTAGTTTTGTTGATTTGAAAATTGTTGAGTTTTGTTATTACCTGAGATTCAATTTGGGAAAGAAGAAAGGAGGCACTATTCCATTTGATGATTGGGTGGCTGTAAATTGTGGAAATTAATAGGCCTTAGATTGATTTTGATGTTCATAGATCCTATTTGAACTGTTTTAGGATTCCAAGAGGTTTCATCAAGGTTTATTGATGATTTGAATCGAGTTGCAATGCTTTTGATCGAATTCAATCGGTATGAAGCATGTTTTAAAATTATGTTGGGATTTTTGCAGTTTTATTATTGTCATGGTTTGTGAACAAATAATGATATTTGCTAAAAAAATAAATGTCTTATGCTTTTGTTTTGATGAGGGTATAGCCATTTACATGCAGTTGTTCTTTGTTGCTCTAGATGTAATCAAAGCTTTAAAGACTTGTTAACTCTGTAAATGTATTTTGAGAAGTACTACTATTTACACGGCAAAAGTGAAGAAGCAAACATTGTAAATGGTGCCTTTATGGTTATATTATTAATGATTGTTGATTAATGAAATTTTCTTGCCAACCTCGCTTGTAGCGCAGTAGAAAATGCATGCTTTTATATCTATGAAATTTGGTGGGTGATCGATTCCAAGTATTAGAAAAAAAAAATTTTTTTTTTTCCTCATTCTCGCTAAAGAAGGAATGATTATATTTTTTTGATGGGATTGTGTCTACCACTTCTAGAAAAGTTGGGGGAGAAAAACAAAGAATCTTTATAGTCTTTGAATTGCTTGCAAGGTTTCTAATTCTTGCATAGGGATTCCACTTGACTTTGGAGGTGAACGTATTATGATTGCTAATGGAGACATAACGAGATTAGTATTTTCATAAGTGGCAAAGATTTTGTGTAGCCTTATTCTTGAGATTATGAATGTGTTTGTAGGTGTAACTATTATTATGTGGGAATTTAGTTTTCCTTTCTCTTCAATCTATTACTTATTTAATGTTATCTTTTATTTTGTTTCAGTTGCTATCATTTCCTAGTAATGTATCTCCAATTAAGAAAGTGTCTATTTTATCTTTTTTGGTCTTCCTTTTACGAAGCAACAAAGAGTTGGATAGTTTTTCATGGTGTTACTTAAGAATTAAAAATCCTAAAAGATAGCAGATATTTTCAAATTTTGGTCTTGTGAATGTAACATTTTTTTATTTTTTAGCACGATGTTAAATTTACGAATTGATGATCATTATTTTGTGTAGCCTTATTCTTGATTAGTTGATTTGGTTGTTCAATTGGAGTAGAGTTGGCGATTTGATTACATTGTCTAGCTCAAATATGTTCTCCCATAAAAACTACCAATCAGCAATGATATTTGCTACTACCTAGGCATGTATCTCGGATTAGTTTTTATTCACACTAATTGAAGTGTGTTTCAAACTGCATTAATGATTCACACTAATTGGTAATTACATACTGAATCCTACTGTGTATCATGATTAAGTTTTGTTGGAAAAAATATGTAATTTATTTGAAGCGTTCTTTTTTTAAGTTTTTGGTCTAAGATAACTTATGGGATGGTTTCGTCTATTGTTAATTAGATCCTTATTGTCATATAAACCTCCAATTGGATTTTTCAGTACACCGCGCCACGTGATGCCTTGGTAGGAAAATCTGCTATAGTATATAGCTCATGTGAAAGCAAAGGGCTGAAGCACTTTGAAGAACAAGGGAGGAATCCATGCTATGTTATTGATCCAACAACCAAGGTCTTGTTTATTTAGAAAGGTCTCGCTCCGTTCCTCTATTTTAATGTGTTTCAAATTCCTTCTTACATGTGTTAAAAATATTCCCTTGATGATCTAATGCCACGATCCCTGAAGGTTTCAAAGTAAGATTTGTGTGGTTCACACTTAACATATGCTACATACCGTTTATCTAGTTGAGTTTGATGAACTCGAATCTCGATGTAGCATATTGAATTACCGAGTTGAATTGACACGAGAGTATATGTTTATTATATCTTTGCGTATGCATGTAATTCTGTGTATATAAAAAAATGTTTTTCAAGTTGAATTTAGTCATCTCTTATTTATTTAAGGCATTTATATGTTCTTGCTTGTCAATAGGTGGATACTCTAATAGGCGTGATGAGAAAGGTATTAGCGAACATGATGCTTCTACTTCAAAGATATACGAGTTGAAGAAGTGAAGGAATCAATATTCTCAATGAATCAATTAGCGAGAATATGTTTTTGTTGTTTCTCAAAAGAAAACAAGTGTTCTTGATTGTACAGTCAAACTCACAATGCTTATTATATTTGTAAATGTGAAAAGACTATGAGCTTAAATATTGTTGAAAGTAATAGTAGATATAGAAAGCACTTTCTTTTTGTTTTGCACAACACTCTAATTCTTTCCCCTTTAGCAATAAAAACACTTAGATAACCAGTTGTGAATATGAGATGTATATGATTATATCTGAACAGATTTTCCTTCTTTTTGGCAGTCAGAGGAAGCTATATTACGAGACCAAGAAGAACGAGAGCAATTGGAGAAGAATATAAGAAATAGAGATGCAGCTGCAATTAAGAAGGTAAGAGTTGAATTAGGCTTCAAATGCATTCTTTTGAAGTCAATAACTTGTTACTCTTGTTACTCTTTTTGGCATATAAAATGGATTGTATAGTTTTGTTTTGTTTTTAATGATTAAATTACTCATGCATGTTAGGGGATTTCTTTTTCGAAAGTTTGAAACCCGAGTTAGAATCTTACATTAGCATTCTTTTAAATGCTTATTTTTCCATTGTTCATAAAAAAAAAAACTCAAATTTCCCATCTGGTTTGTGATTCATCAAAACCATAAATAAGGAGTCTAGGCCTTTTAGACAAAATAGAAAATGAAAACAAACACAGGGAACAATGAAGTTTTTTATTTTATACCTAAATCGATTGCTTTCGTCAAAGACATGAAGAAATCTGCATGTATGTATTTTATCAAGTTTAAAAACATTGGATAAGGAGAGAAACAATGATTCAAGATCTTTGTTGACGAGTTATAGATATGTGCAATGATTTATTGCTAAGCCCCTCTATGGATATCAATGGACAAGGTCTTGAAGGAGTTACGTTCTTGCCTTAGTTGCCTTGTCAGCTACTAATAGAATGTTGGAGTGCATTTCTTCAATCATTTCAGCTTGTATGTTGTGAATGAGCGGTTTGAAGAGCCAGATCTTCGGTTTAGTAGTATTTGTTCAAGCAAATTTCAAAGTGACTATAGAATGCTTTCTTTTTGGTTATAAAACTTTGAGATCTTGACATTTTCATAAAATCTTGTTTTGTGATCTGGGTGGTGCTCAAAATTAATTGTGTTTGGGTTGATTTTGTTTGTTTTGCAGTTGTAGAAAAGTGTTGAAAAGAGGAGCATATCAATTCAAAAATATCATCTTATACTTTTGCTTTGCATAGTTAGAAGTTTCTATCTTTTTAGTATACATGTTGATATCATTGTAAGTAAAAATATATTTTTGAGAATGTATTGTAATTCTCTTTTGAATTGAAAAATAATTGGAAAATATATAAATTGTTTTCATTTGTCTTTCTTTATGTTTGTTTTTATATCTACAAATAATAATAATAATAATAATAATAATAATAATAATAATAATAATAATAATAATAATAATAATAATAATATTGCTAATTTGGAGACATTAAGTACACAAGTGTTGTCAATTTAAGGACATTAAGTGTTTAAGGGTTGTTAATTTGGAGACATTAAATGCATAAGTGTTGTCAATTTAAGGACACTAAGTGTGTAAGAGTTGCTAATTTGGAGACATTAAGTGCACAAGTGTTGTCAATTTAAGGACACTAAGTGTTTAAGGGTTGCTAATTTGGAGACATTAAATGCACAAGTGTTGTTAATTTAAGGACACTAAGTGTTTAAGGGTTGCTAATTTGGAGACATTAAGTGCACAAGTGTTGTCAATTTAAGGACACTAAGTGTTTAAGGGTTGTTAATTTGGAGACATTAAATGCACAAGTGTTGTCAATTTAAGGACACTAAGTCTTTAAGGGTTGTTAATTTGGAGACATTAAGTGCACAAGTGTTGTCAATTTAAGGACACTAAGTGTTTAAGAGTTGCTAATTTGGAGACATTAAGTGCACAAGTGTTGTTAATTTAAGGACATTAAGTGTGTAAGGGTTGCTAATTGGAGACGCATAAGAAATAAACGTCCTAAAATTAAAGACACATAAATAAAAAAACGTCCCCACGTTAAAGACACTTATTTCAAAGTGTCTTAAACAAATGTTACCAACGCATACATTTTGCGTCGCAAAAAATGGGGCGACATCACTTTTACCAACACAAGTGGCGACACTTTATGATGCGTTGGTAAATTTTTTAAAGACACTAATTAATGTCGTTAAATGACTAAATTAATGTCGCTAAACACATAATGTTTTGTAGTGAGGTTACTAACTCTACCTCGGCTTCCATTGTCTTCTTGATTAAAGAGGTAGGATGATGATGGATTCTTACTCGACCAGACACTTGTTTCGTAAGAAAACTCATTTATCGGTCCTACGAGGCATGAAACGATTGCAAATGACTAAGCCAACTACTTTTTTTTTTTTTTTTTTGATAAGAAGACTTAATCAGGAATTGATTAGCAAGCAAGCAGAGATCAGATAGGGCCATGCTTTGCTCATGAACAAGGGGACTCAAAGGACTACTTTATTCTAAGACCGGCAAGTAATGTCATTGAACTTGATATTCCTTACTGATCTCTGAGGTACTATAGAACTACAATGGTTGAAGATCAGTGGAGTGACTATTGGTTCGGAAAGCAAGGACTTACATATGGACACCAAATGCAAAATTGGATTTTCAATATAAGGTTTACTACTTGGTATGTGAATTTAAAGTTAAGAAGGGGTTGTGCAGGCAAAGCTGCCAAACTGAAGATGTTGTGATTGATTGAGTACGAGTGTCTCAGACCTTGGTTTAACAATAACTGAAATCAAAGAATAACAGGAGAGCGATAGAGAAATGTACCTGGAGCAATATAACCATATGAACCAGCAATTGTTGACATGCATTCAGATGTACCGATATCTTGTAAGAATATTGTGTGTCCAAAATCCGCGACATGAGCTTCGAAGTCAGAGTTCAGCAATATATTTTTTGATTTCACATCACGGTGAACTATCAATGGGGAGCAATCATGGTGCAGGTAGCAGAGGCCTTTTGCAGCTTCCATTAAGCAGACTCTGAACTTTATCTATCTCATGCATCATTAAGCTTCTTAAATCCCCTTTTCTCTGTGGTGTGTGTGTCTGTGCGCGCGAGCGCGCGTGTGCACATATGTACATAGTGTGTCGCTGCCACGATGATTACTAGAATATTATCCTATGGCATTTTGTTAATGGTCATCATATTAAGATTTAATATACGCTTGTCTTGCATGTTTTAGCGATAGTTGTATGCATATATTGTTCTAGTGACAGAGTTCTTTTCCTAGCGTTTGCTTACTGTACTTTTACCTACTACATGCATCAAGCTTCTTGTTCCTATTTTGCAGTGTTCAAGATATTATCAGTAAAATTCTTACTTGGTACGAAGTTTCTTTCGTGACTAAGAAGTTGTTTTTGTTCTTTATAATAACATTATAGGATTTCCAACCATTACATTGTCACTTTGGTCTTGGTCCCTCTTGTTTAAGTAAACTAATGCATATTGTGGGTTTTGGGCTTCATCAATTATCAACCTACCATTAGTATCTCTAAATTGAGATATCTATTTGAATTTTAGTAAGGAACAAGTTTCTAACTACTAGTTGGAACTTTCTCACGACCATTATGCTATTACAGGCAATATAAATGTTTCAAGATGGGTAGGCTACATGCAAGTGTATCTTTGATTAGGTAACAAAGAAGTGACAGTTTTATTTTCATCCATCTGTTAAAGGTTTTGGTACGCTAGAATTAGAATACCGTTATGCTATTACAGGCAATATAAATGTTTCAAGGACATCTGAAAAATGCTTACTTGGCAGAAACCGTATGCTGGTTATTAATGTAAAAGTATGATTGTCAATAGCGTAGTAAGAAAAGGAAGGACAATACTAGTTGTAAGCTTGTACTATCGGGTTTTTAGTACCATGTGTAGCTCCTACATGATTTTTTTCACTAATACCTTGTTTTGCTTCCACAAGATTCATTTGTTGACTTAATACTAAGATTCTAAAGAACACATGGTTATTTCATTTTTTTGTATTTGTTGACCCTTATGGCTATTGTTGTAGAGGATTTCCTCGATTAGCAGCGTGATTCAAGAAGTGTTGGACAGACGACTTGATATATGGGATAACTGTCTCCATAGCTATTTTGTCGTTCCTGAAGGGTTCTCACTGCCTAAAGCTGTAAGTTAAATTCTTAATTTTGGGTCATACATATGCCTTCGTGCATTGTTTTGTTTGAATGATCCATGTATAATAAACGAGCCTAATCTTGTTTCTCTATGTATCAAATATCATTTGGTTCTCACTTCTCAGTATCTGGTTGACGATTCGTTAGAACAATCAATCATTCAGCATTTACTGCTGTGGATTTTAATAATGTTGTACGGCTCTGTCATTTGCAACTTAAGGTTATGTTGTTGTTGTTGTTGTTGTTGTTGTTTTTTTTTAAAGCCAAACTTAAGGCTATGTTTGATAGCATGGAAAGAACATACTCAGGTGAATTGAACGGTGTTTCATAACTTGTAACTACCTAAATAGAACTTTCCAATAGTTAGATTTTCTCTCCCATAAATGGAAGAAGCTTTGCACGGAGAAATGGAAAGAACATACTCAGGTGAAGAAACCTCGCACATTCATGCCCAATCCGCTCGCAAATACAGGAAAAGCTATAAGGGTGGTGGCTACTTAAATGCATACTCGTAAGTGTTTCCACTGACTACCCTAAAAGAAGAAATAAGCGATCAATACCATCCAAATGAAACCAGATCCTTAGGCTTCACCAATCTCGCACGTCATGCCCCTTTCTCTCTCTCTCTTGCGATGGTCGCTCATATCTCTCATTCCAATCATTTCTCATCATTGTGGTGCTCTCTGTGTGTAGATCATTTTGCTTTGTTCCTGTAGCAATTAATGTTCATATTTTTAGGAACCCATGACTTGGTTGAAGACAAAAATGCGATTTACCGTAGCTTATTAGATAAATTATAGATTATAACAATGTTCTGCTTAATTTGTTACTCAGATGAACACAAAATTAAGAATATGTGCATAAATTTTTATTATCGATTATCCTAAGACACAACCAAGACTTTTAATCAGATTATAATTGTAATATCACCATTATAGCATGCGATTGGTGATGCCAATGGAGCTATTACCATAAGGGTAGACCGAAGTTAAATTGAGATGGATTAATTAGGAGAGATTTAAATGGTTTGGAAAGCTCACCATCAATTTCACTAAATCGAGCGCAATGGAAAAGTTTTATCTATGCAAATTGACCCAAATTAATTTGAGATTGAGTTTGTCCTATTTTTGTTGTTTTCTTTTTCTATAGACGAGTTGTTTGTATCGCAGACTTTGAAATTATTTGCGATCTTGAATTCTAATTTCTCAATGATTCTTTTTGGTTCTATCCTGATCTACATGCCTGCATACAAACATACATACATATATATATACATACATACATATATATATATATATATATTTACATGGTATATATATTGATTTTTCAAGTGCTTTTAGGTGGAAAACTACGCAATGTGGCTTAAGAATTGGTTGGCTTTCTCGATTCGTCGCCGCCTAACCTAATTGATTTTTGCGCTTGTTTAAATAGACTTGGTATTGTTCGTTAGAATTCGTTAGAGGTATGTTTTTATCCAATCAATGAATTTATGATTTTGATGCGCACCTTAGATTCATTTCAAAGGCTTTTTTTCCTTTTCTTAAAAATCCTCTAAATTGTCGGTTCTTGACGACATTGTGAATTTGCGAGTTGACCAATTTCTTCCCCATTTTTCTTAAATGATAGTATTTTTTCCCCGCTAGTCAAGCCTTCAAGGAAAACATTTACTCATGATTTTATGGTATTTTTAGTTTCGTTTTTGCTCACTAATTATGTTAGAACTTTTTCTGCTGGCTTACCGAAAAAGTTTTCAAGGATTAGGCGCGGACGGTGGCGATAATACTAGTTAGCTTCTACGTTACTTTCATAGCTTCAAATTAGCTCATCGGGGGGGACACCTGCATGTGAAGGCGACAGTGCCAAAGCATAACATGCAAAAATCTAGGAGAAAAGCGAGTTAGTTATGGTGAATCTCATTCTAATTTGATAGACCATTCACCTTCACCTTGCACATGGCAGATTCACGTCAATATTTAATGAACAAGGAACATACAAGCAGGTAAATACCATCAACGCCTTGCACGAACCAAGTGATGAGACTAAAGAGCAGACTTAAATAATTTCAATTTTCGGTTTCAGTAGATTCATCCTATTCTAGCATTGAGCATTTTGACCAAGCCACCTTATTAGCCTACAATGTATCCTCTCCTTTGTTTTGCTTTTAAATATATTTATTTGAGTTCTTTCCATCTCTTGAGCTTGGCAAATCTTTGTTATTTGTTTGAACATAGTATTGCTCAGAAACAACAACATTGGCCATTAGCATCCTGACATTCTGTTGATATTTTGGTCAATTAGCATTGGACCTAAAGCAAATAATTGGAGACTGGAGTCTTTAAACCATATGGTTACATGTTTCCCATCCTTTGCAGGTTTCCTAGAGGCTTTGCCTTAGAAGGTAATTGGCTATCATTAATTTTATTGGTAAACAAGGATTGAAAATTTGGCTTTGCTTGTAACGTCCGTCTCTTAGAATTGGAATTAATTTGGGGAATCCATGCATGAAAGTTTGAAAATTTGACACCATAGAGAGGTATAATAGCTTTGTCCAAGTGTTTGTGACATAAGTTTTTCAAGACTCATTCATGAAGCATACTATTTATGTTACTTCATGTTCTTTCTTTTCTCTTTTTATACCCAATCCTATGTTTTTTCTTTCAATTTTTTTTTCATAGTTTTGGATATCATTTTTCTTTCTTCTTTAGAAAATCTCTTTTGATTCATTACTCACGATTGAGATTGATTTTTAGTCATGCATATTGTCTATGATTTAGAGGTGTTTTCTTATAGGAATAATCAACACAAGTTGCATTTCCTTTTTCTTATAAATCGAATTGAAATTAGGAAGTTATATTGTTTTGCCCAAACGCCAATGTAACTTAGCATAAGATTTCATTTACATCTAATTCATAATTCATGGCTTAAAAAATCTAATTAATTTGGAGAAGTTCTCATATATGGTTGTGGTCAAGTGAGCTTTGTTAAGATCATATTTGAACTGCTAGTACGCGTCGCTATGTTTTTCTTGCTCGTTAATGGTTTAAATCATGCTTTGTAAATAGGAAATTGTGTTTGGGAAATGAAAAATGCTTATTGTCATGTGTTTAATAATGTGGAAATTTTAAAAACTCAAATTCACACATTTGGTGCATTCTTGATAATTTGGGTTGCTTGTGGAGTTAGAAATCCTAAGATCCAATTCCCACAAGTGTAGTAATTCATATTCCTTTGACAAACGAAGGTATTTTAAATTCCCTTCAACTTTAATTCAACTTCAATTCCCGTGCAATGATTTACCTTATGATTGAATTCCCATGTATTTAAATATCCATCTTATTTTGAAGCATACAAATGGCACTCTGGCGAAACTTTGTTGGTAATTAGTAGTCTCATCAACACTTCTTCCTATTTAATTGCCTTTTTATGCATTTTTTCCATATTTATGGTATGCTTTTCTTTATTTTGAAAAATTTTCTTTCTTCGTTTTTTATGATCCTCAATGCCGGTGTTTTGACTTACGTATTTATTTTCTTCATACTTAAACTAATATATGACAGGGAAGCTTTTCCGTCTGATAGTTGATACACACAATTTCTTCTCATCGCCACACATGTTATTTACAAATGATTCTTGATTCATTGCAGATGCAAGGTTTGACATCATTCGTAATTAGTGCACTGTTTGGTGGAACTAACGTGGGGTCCCTTCCAAATAGACTTTTGTTGGCCAAAAGAAGCCATTTAGTGCGGTTGGGGATCCTTCGCCTATAGCAAGTTGAATTGACAGTTTCACTTTTTGCTTGACTGCAATTTAAGGATATGTTGTATTTGCACAATCTATACACATTCTTGAGCCTTCAATTGATATATGATTTGATAATGTCACATTAAACATGTGCTTAATTGTCAATTATTTGTAACTAACTCAAAGACACTTGTTGGATATTTGGATAATGATCACAAGGGTATAAGGTTGTTGAAGATGTTATATCTGAGAAGTTAGAGCTACGGTAATTCTATAAAGATTGGTTGATTGAAGTTGTTGAGTGTTGTGGCAAGTGAACAACAACTCTTTCTCTTACAATAGAAAGTTAATATGGTCAGTTGCAACAGAGTACATCATCTGAAGACAAAACTGAATCAGAGCGTTATGACAACTGAACAATGACTCTATCTATTACAACATAAGGTAAATTTCATTAGTTGCGGTAAAGTATATCTAAAGACAAGCTGAATTGGTTGAGATTGGCTTGTTGAATGTTGAAGCCTATCCAGAAGGTGATCGAGGGATCCAAACCAACTACAATGACATGCTATATAAATGATCAATACACCAGAGATGAACTATTGATTAGGAGTTTGAAGTCCTGAGTATTTGATTTTTCTTATAATTGTTTTTTCATCATTTCACTTTGGAATGTGTGATTACAAGTTCTAAATTTGTGTTCACTTTTATTTGTAATTCTGAATTTCACCAAGGGGATTTTGGATAGTCCAGTCAAGACACGCACCCACCCACCCACACACACACACACGCACACACACACTGGCGGCCTCAAGCCCTAAGGTCGCTAAGGGACCCGCCATGTCGCATCACACGTCACCAAGCCCTGCCACGTCGTGACCTGTTTACCTATGAAGCCCCGCGACCTAATTGATTGTTTACACTTTTTCAACTAATACTAGTTTAGCTAATTAATCTCTATATAAATATTAATGATTTAATTAGACAGTTAATCAATTTATCAAATTATATTACAATTTTACAAATTTAAGTCTTTAAGTAAATAAATTATGCAATATTTAACAATTCTAAGTAGTGAAAAACCCGACAAAAAAGTATCATGTATATATAAAAGGTGAAATAAGTATAGAAAAAACCTATATACATGTTTCAGTGTTCTACATTCCCCCAAACCCAACGAAAAGTAAATACATACATACTGTAATCAAACACGAGCTAGAGTCATTATCTCAGAGGTAGTCGCCCAATACTTCCTTGCCCTAGCATTTGCTCGTCGAAGGATCTGCACTCGGTCACCCAAAAATATAGTGACAGTAAAATCCCAAAAGAAGACCACACAATATTCATGAAATAAAACTAATAATCTACAAGACATGCGAATGTGACATCTGGCAACAGTAAGTCATACTCCCATGAATGAAGGCAGCATACGACAAACAAAATAGTAATGTTAAATAAACATCACATACTAAATAAACAAGCTCGAAAATAAAGCATTAAGAAAAAACATCCGTATAATCACGAGAAAACCCTAACCTAAACCAGACAGTAATCAATAAAACAAGACAAGAACCACGTATATACTTACAACCTTACAATGACGAAACCCCAACAACGGTTAATGAATGAACCCCTCCAGACGCTATTTCATGTCAAGGGAACACCTTAAATCCCTCCCGATGGTCGTAAATATATTTTACTGTCGTCGACACGAGCACTAAACACAAGTAACCCGTGCAAGCTATTTAGCCACAACCAATATATACATAAATCGAAATAAGAGTGAAACCCCATGTGTGTCCACCAGCAGTCACACATGAATAAGTTTAGCGCGCTACTGTTCTTCATTATGAAAAACACTTGATCACTCAGACTGGTTAGCGCGCTAGCCAGTCTGGTTAGCGCGCTAACTACGGGTGACAAAATTATCAATTCGAGAATTCTATCCCAAACACCCCAATTAGCTAACCAAACCTTACCAATCCATTCTCCACTTAATATGGACTCCAAAATATCATTCGCATAAACAAAAACAACATTAATTGATTAAAATTTTCAAATTCATGCATACACTAGTTTTTTACAATTTTCACCAAAACCCAATTTCTTTCAAAACCAGCTTGTAATTCTCAATGGAATGTTCATCATACTTGTAATTCATCAAAAATTCATCAAAATTCAGTGTCCTATTCCTCAAAATCGAATTTCCATCAAAACATCAAATTTTAGCTCATTTTCATGTGTATGAGGCGGAGAAATTGATTACTTTGTGTTTGATCTTCAAACTTGAACTCTCAATTGTTGAATTCCAGCCTCCAAAGCCATTCTTCTTCTCTGATTTTCTAGAATTTGAAATGGTTTTGGTTTACATGTGTTGATCAACTCATTTATATATATATATATATTAAGGTGAGATTGATTTCTAGCCATTGATATTAATGTATTTACGTATCCCGAGACTCATCTCATGGCATACAACTTAACACTTATCCTACTAACTCTCCACTAACTCCCTCCTAGTGACACCAATTTACAACTCCTTTGGTTGCTAGATGTGCCAAAGCGTATCTCTAGATCAATCTTATGCTTTCAAATTAATTTAACCAAATTATAGGCCTTATTTATTTGATCTAACTACATTAGCTTAGGCCCATTATAATAAACATGATTGGTGTTCTTAGAAACTCCTATGAATAAACTAGTGGTCCCACCAATCCTCGCCTACCAACACCCGATGCCCCGCGCCTCGACACGCCCCTCAAGGTAACTCCCTGTCACACCAACTCACTCGATAACAATATACACACATGCGGTGCAATACAATAGCAATGATTTTTAAACACCACATATAAACAAATATCATCCATAAATAATATATTCTCTTAATTCTCGTGTTCGAGTTATCCACGTAACGCCTTATTTACGATCGTTAATCCCCGAGATTAATGCTAATCCTAGTTTAATTAATTTGGGTCCTTACACATACACAGACCCCCACCACACACACACACCAAGGATTGGGTAGTCATGTCAGAGCCCGTCTCTCGAAGCCCTAACTTAGCCTAATTCCCTCTAATTAAGCACCTAATCCATTCAATTAACTTAACCTCAAAATAATTTTTTGTTCAATCCTTAATAATGCTAAAAAAATAAATTTATATCCTCAATTCATGATTTGTTTAATTGGATTCATGATTTGTTTAATTGGAGCAAATTTGGAAATAATACGGATTGTTCTCCGTATTTTTATAACAATTTCTGCAATACCTCCCCAAAAGTTGTCTGCCGAAAAATCCACCTAATTAATATCGGAATAGGGAAAAGCCTAGAAGAACTAACAGACTCACAACTCCCCACAGTTCACAATATATATCAATTTAAAATATTTAAACTAACTTAAAGTTTTTGAAACCTTATTTATAACTTTATAATCCCAAAATAAACCAAAGTTGAATCATAAACCTCTTAACTTACTTCAAACTAATTTAGGAGCCTTTCATAATCTATTTAAAAGTATTTTACATCCTAAACTCACCCAAAGCCCAAATATATATATAAAATGAATACAACAAAAAAATTATACTTTAAACTTAAAAGTAATCACAAAGATCTTCAATTCTTATCCGTTCCTCCTTGTATTTCAAGAGAACTTGACATCATAAAAAACAACTCGAGGATGTTAGGTAAGTAAACTCCTATACAGATGTACTCCTGCAAATGTTAGTCCAAATACATGGAGACATGTAATTACATTTCCAAATAACAAGAAATTTGAATAACAAAGTGAAACCCTTTTATTACTATTAAAGGTTGATAAATAGGTTGGCTGATCCAAGAATAAACCTAAACAATAATAGAATTCCAAATCAACTCCTTGGATATCCGGATTTTAATTTAGGCTGCAAGTTGTGGTTCAGAATCAAAAATCAACCTTGACTAGGATTTTAAACAATTTTTCAAATTTCGGACTTTTTTCAAGTATCGTAGCACGTGTTACGAGGAAATCCAATATAAATCCTCGAGAAAATTTCAAAATCCTCATTTTTCATAAAAATCCAATATTTCAATTTATTTGTCCAAAAAAATAATTTTTCTAATTTTTTTATTTTTCTAGAATTTGTCCAAACTCAACCATTTTCTTTTTCTTTTATTTTTAATTGAGAAATGATGGTTTAACCCCTTGAACCTAACCCGATTTCAGTCCGGACTTGGGGATCACCCTCTTCTTCCTCATCTCCTCTGCATTTTCACAGCAAGCAGTCCTTTTTTATTTTAGTTAGGGTTGGCCTCCCAACCCTAAGCTCTAGTTGGAATTGGGCAGGGGAGACCTCTCCATCTTTCTCAACAACAACAACACCAACAACACAACAGTTACAAAAATCAACAACCTAACTAGGGGTGCACATGAATTGGATCCAACCCAATTAGGATCAATCCTTAATCCAATCCAATTATCACAGATTGAGAAATTACAGTCCGGTCCAGTCCAAATAATTCATCAATCCAACTCAATCCAATTTACATAATGCGGACCGGACTTGATCAAGTTCCGCAGATTGACCTTTTTCTATCGAAAGGTTCGTGAAATTAAACTTAGTCGAATGAACCACAAAAATTTGTACCACACATACATCTCATGAACGACAAATTTATAACATACATCTCACAAATATATACCATATTTCCAACAAATCAAACCAAATTTTGATACTCAAAAAGAGAACAACAATAGTGATAAAAAACAATGAGAATAAATTAAATACGAGGATCAACGCAAACATAAAAGATTGATTCGTAACTAAAAAATATCACTTTTTGATGCGATTGCGGTTATTGATTGTGACTATTCAGTGGATTTGAGAAAAATTGGAGCCCTAGAAAGTGTGCTAAGATGGGAGAAAAGGGTCGTCGGAGCTCTTGAATGAAAACGAGGGAGAAAGGGTTGACAAACTCTCAGACAAAATAGGTGAGCAGTGTCGCGGAAGAGATGGGGGAGGGGACTGTCAGCTGTTAGGGTTAAGTAAGTCAGAGTTTTAATTTAGAGTTGATAGTTGTGATTAATGCTCTTCAAGATACTAAGTACATATAATCATATATAAGTATACGTGTTTATGTTATAAACGAATTGGATCGGATTTGATCCGCAGTTTTTTATTGTAGGATCCGTAATCCGGTCCAACCCATGTGGATTAGTGATTTTTCAATGAAATTCAGTCCAATGGATGAAAAAATTGATCCAATTAGTGATAATTGGTTCAAGTTGGATTGGATCCTCGGATTATTGCAATCTGCGTGCACCCCTAAACCTAACAACAACCCATTAACACCAAACCACAAAACGATAACCACACATCTCACCTTCATCGTCTTCGTCTCGAGATATCTCTCTCTGTCTCTCCTTTTCTCGTTCTCACTATAAATCGTCCTCTCTACCAATTTCGATTTCTCGAATTCACTCTCTCCTCTCGGTCAAAATATAGAGGATGTAGTGGGTTTGTTTTGAAGATAAACATAAGTTTTCCTCGAGATTCACATCGCACGAATCTTGAGGCAGACCTGATGCTTCTTTTATATTTTGGTCTTTTCTCGATATACGTGTTGCATATCTCGAGGTCGATCTTGTGACTATTAACAACATCATCATTACCTAACCGACTTATATAGAACAATTATCTTGATCTCCTCAAGATACGCATCACATATCTCGAGGTAAGTTAAATGGTTTATAACTACCGTACAACCACATTCATGCACCACTTGATTTTCCTTGAGATGAGGTTTCACGTATCTCGGGGCGTGGATAACCTCTCCAACATCCACCAATCGTCTACTATTGACCTCCTCAATGATCACGCTACGCGTATCTTGAGGCAAATTCGATGTATACTTTTTAATTTAAATTAAACTATAAGATTTATTTATATATATAAATTATATTATATATATACACTTATGTATTTTCGCGGCTATATATTTGCTGCACGCGCCAGTGACCATCATCGGATGCGCACACTATTTTACATCCCACACATGTCGCCTTTGACTCCCCTTGTCATTAAGCACCCACTAATTTATTAATTATTCTATTTAATTTTGTGATTATCTCTTCAATCTATGTCAAAATCAAATTATGAAAAATACCCAAATTTCACCAAAAATTGAGAAATATTCTCCACACGCTCTGAAACTCACGGACATCGCGTATACACTCAACTTGAGCATATTTCGCATCGAAATAGTGTATAATACATCAATTAGTCACGCGACACACAAAAAAAATATTTTGAACTTATGATCTCCGGTCTGAAATGCGTGGGTCCCACTTTGGATACTTAAGTGTAACGGCTCGCTTTAATCAATCCCGATTAACTGGCAAATTACATATTATGATCCTAAACTCAAACCTACGTGGACGTCACGGAAAAGTCTATGACACGCCTAATGGGTGAAATATGTTATTTTTGTGTGGCGAGTGTTTATTTATTATACTATTATTTAATAGTTCGCGCCGCTTTAATTGAGAATTACGTTTGGTCGCGTTGTGCGCGTGTAGTGACGAGAGTTTACGACGTCGCGGTGTGCGCGTAACGCGGGTGTACGGGGTAGTATGAGATTGAGTTGTCACATTACTCTCCCCATCATGTCACACATCACATCAAACTCATCCCTTATCATTTCACTTTGTTTTTTCTTCAAAAAAAAATTTTTCCTTTAAAGAGAAGAAATGAAGAGAGAGAGAGAGAGAGAAAGAGAAGAGAGAGAGAGAGAGAGAGAGAGAGAGAGAGAGAGAGAAGAGAGAGAGAGAGAAAGAGAGAAAGAGAACCAGAGAGTGAGAGAGAAGATGGGAGGAGGGAGGTGCCCATGGAGGGATCGCGGACGGTGGCTCCCGGTGCAGCAGCGGGGCGGAGAGCCGGCAAGGCGGCAGCAGCTCGCGGACCAGCAGTGCGGCGATGGCAGCAGTGGCGGGGCGCGGCGGTAGCGGCGACGTCGGCATCTCTGCAGCAGACGAGCTGCCGACAACGGCAGGCGCGGTAGCGCGGCGGCCCGCAGTGGCGCGACGACTGGCAGCAGCGCGATAGGACCTCGGCAACGGCGACGCGGTGAACGAGCCGCGGACGGCGGACGACGAGGTGGCTCGGCAGCGGCGACGCGGTGAACTAGCAGCGGCCGTGCCTCCAACAGTGGCGCGGCGGCAGCGCACGACAGCGATGCCGACGCAGCGCGCCGGCGGCGCACGGCAGCGACGGAGAGGCGGCAGCATCAGCGGTGGTGGTGGTGAACGACGTGGAACAACGGCGCGGTAGCGCGTTGCCGGAATAATCCCCTGGTATGGTTCGAAAAGTGTGCAAAATATTAAACTTTTTGGGAATAAAAATCTCAAATTTTTGGTCACACATTATAAATTCTTTTAATGTGACTCTAAAATAACAAAAGTGGTATAATTGGATACCAGGAACTTAGGAGACTATAGTCGGGTATCGGTCGCGTATCTCGAGGCGTGAGCGGGACATCTTGGAGAGATATTTGCGATTGTTTGAGGTAAGTAAACCCACGAGAAAGTCAATTTAGAATTTACTTATTTTCATTGTAGATTATTTATTTCACATTACTTTTCGTCAGTTCAATTTTCATGTTTACTCTATTCCCGCGTGTGTCTGTGTATGGTCGAAGGGACGGTGTGACCCCTTTCCGGCTCTATCGTTGATGATGATCCGATTGTTGCTACGATGTCAGTCATACCTTAGACTATGCGTGAGATATTTCTCAGCGAGTCAATGATCTCGAGAGCGCGTTGACATGAGGCTCACCTCCGTCACAGATTTCCTCTCCTTTGAGGAGTTGGGTGGAAGTCTACCTTCCGACCAACAGAGTTCCTCATTTCGACTCTGAAGAGGGGATGTGGATTTCCTCATCTCCAGGGCCTTCTCGGTTTAGTATTTCGTCCCAAGGCTCGACAGCTATACATCACACTCGCGTTCCATATTCTTGATTATCTTACGACTTATATTCATGCTTTACATTCCTGTTCATTTACTTTATATGCATGAATCGTAGCCGTTTTATTGGATTTCTTGTGAATACTAACTGAATTTCTCTGGGATTTACTCACCTGGAACTTGTCATTATTGTTGGTGGCAAGTTGCAGACCCTACGACGAGCCGGGGGAAGGCGGTGATTGGAGACTACCTCTGATTTGGAGTGCCTCCACTAGCTTACTCGTAGGTGATTGTATTTACGTATACATACTTTTTGGGATCATTTTGGGAGACTTTTCACCTGATACATGTATATTGACACCTATTATACATTTTGTCGCCTTAACTGATATACATGGTATCCTTTTGTTGGGTTTCCACCCCATAGGTTGTTAATTAATGCATAACTTGTTTACATTAATTAAACGCATGTCATTAAGACTTCCGCTATTAAAAATAACCTGAAAAGAATTAAAATAAATTAATAAAGTTTTAAAACTTCTTAACTTAGCATATTTCAATAGAATATTAATCTCTTAAAGCAACGAAATTTACGAAGTTGGATTACAAGACGGATGATTCGCGAGCCGTCATATATAGGTGTGCAGGTGGCGTAGCATGGCTTGGTGATGTGTCCGATGACGTGGCGGTGCCCGGTTTGCCTCGGAATTTTCCAGTTAGTATCAGAGCCTAGGTTCAGGCGAACCTAGGGAAAAGTTTAATACAACCGAATAAAACTTAACAACAAACATTAGATGTGGAAACCCAAAGATCCTAACTTAGAACCTTAGTTGGGAAGCAAAGTGAGCGGGTAGTACTATGACTTATATGTGTATATATTGATTGTAATAATATGTGTATAGACTACCGAAAGTTAAATCAGGTGACAGTCAGGAATATGTATCCCTTGCCCAGGATCAGTGACATATTCGACCAGTTGGCCGGAGCACAGTTCTTCTCCAAGATTGATATGAGATCTGAATATCATCAGGTGCGGAGCAGAGATGAGGATGTACCTAAGACGGCGTTCAACACACGTTACGGGTTATTTGAGTTCAATGTCATGCCGTTTGGGTTGTCAAACGCGCCAGCCATGTTTATGGATTTGATGCATCGAGTCTTAAGGCTATTTTTCGATCGATTCGTGATAGTCTTCATCGATGACATCTTGATTTACTCCAAGACCCATGAGGACCACGAGAGACATCTTAGAGTGACGTTGAAGACTTTAAGGGAGCACTGATTGTACGCCAAGTTCAGTAAGTGCGAGTTTTGGCTTTCCGAGGTGAAATTCTTGGGACACGTGATCAGCGACAGAGGTATTTTACTGGACCCGAGTAAGATTCACGCTATCATCGACTGGCCTACACCAAAGTGCGTGACATACATCAGGGACTTTTTAGGATTGGCAGGATATTATCGACGCTTTGTACATGCCTTCTCCAAAACTGCAGCGCCGAATACTAGATTGACCAAGAAGGGTGTGATCTCCCATTGATCCAGTGAATGCGAAGCGGCATTCACCGAGTTGAGGAAGCAGTTGACTTCTGCACCGTTGGTATTGCCCGAGCCGGGCAGGGACTTGATTGTTCATACGGATGCTTGTGGCACCGGATTGTGATGCGTATTGATGCAGGGAGACAAGTGATAGCCTATTTATCGCGTTAGTTGGGGAACCATGAGAGGAGCTTTCCAGTGCACGACCTGGAGCTCGCAGCAGTTATGAGTTTGTCAGAGGTTCCAGATACTGCAGAGGCACATATTTGTGGGCAGATGCGAGGAACGACAATATTTATTCTGCGCGTCTTGGAGTGTCAAAGAGCTGATGTGACGTATCAGAGGTTCTAGGACATAGCACAGAGTCTAGGTTAGTCAGATTGGCGCGAGTCCGTTGATGAGTGTTTGATACACCCATGTAGATTGTGGGTTCCGACAGTGGCAGAGTTATGCGATGGTATTCTTCAGGAGGCTCATAAATCCAGTACACAAAGTGCATTTCAACAGGACCAAAATGCACCATGATATGCGACGGTTATTTTGGTGGTCGGGGATGGAGTGCGGATGTCACCAAGATGTGAGGAGTTGAGAGGTGTGTCAGCAGTTTAAGGCTGAGCACAGGAAGCTTGGAGGACTATTGCAGCCACTACTTATCCCACAGTGGGAATGAGAACACATCACTATGGACTTCGTCAGTGGGTTGCCGACGACTTCGCGCAAGCGCGATGCCATTTGGGTAGTCGTGGATCGACTGACGGAATCAGCGCATTTTATCACAATCTCCATGAAATATAGCTTTTCACAGCTGACTCTTCGAGCGAGAAATTATTAGACTGCACGGAGTGCTAGTATCTATAGTGTCAGACAGAAAAAATCGACTACTTCACAGCTTTGGCAGGCCATGCAGGAACATTATGGTACTAGATTGCAGTTCAGCACGGCTTTTCATCCGCGGACTGACGGGCAGTCTGAGAGACTTATTCAAATTCTTGAGGACATGCTCAGAGCCTATGTGATATAGTTTGAAGGGTCATGGGAGGAGTTTTTGTCTCTTTGTGAGTTGCCTACAACAATGGTTATCAGGCTAGTATTGAGATGTCACCATTTGAGGCGCTATACGGGAGACCATGCAGATCACCAGCTTGCGGGGCAGAGCCCGAGGACGTAGCTGCCGTTGGGCCTGAGATTGTTGTAGATCACTGAGAGGAAAGGAAATTAGCCGATTCGTCGAGGTTACAGTCGCTCAAGATAGACAAAAGAAGTACGTGAACAAATACCGCGATGGGCTGAGTTATGAAGTGGATGATTGGGTCTACTTGAAGGTTTCTCCCATGAAGGGTCTCATTGGGGAGAGAGAGTCTACCGTGCGAGGGCGATACCCCACTTGTTCCAAGGTAGAGATTGGATGAAATTTGAATTTCGGGGCGATACCCCGCTTTAATCAATCCCGATTAACTGGCAAATTACATATTTAGATCCTAATCTCAAACCCACGTGGACGTCGCAGAAAAGTCTATGACACGCCTAATGGGTGAAATATGTTATTTTTGTGTGACGAGTGTTTATTTATTCTATTATTATTTAATAGTTCGCGCCGCATAAATTGAGAATTACGTTTGGTCGCGTTGTGCGCGTGCAGTGACGAGAGTGTACGACGTCGCGGTGTCCGCGTAACGCGGGTGTACGAGGTAGTATGAGATTGAGTTGTCACATCATTCTCCCCATCATGTCACACATCACATCGAAACTCATCCCTCATCATTTCACTTTGTCTTTTCTTCAAAAAAAAATTTCCTTTAAAGAGAAGAAACGAATAGAGAGAGAGAGAAAAGAAGAGAGAGAGAGAGAAAGAGCACCAGAGAGAGTGAGAGAGAAGACGGGAGGAGGGAGGTGCCTATGGAGGGATCATGACGGTGGCTCCCTGGTCTGGCAGCAGAAAGCGGAGGCCAGCCGAGAGAAGCAGCAAGCGGCTTAGCAGACAGCGGACGGCAGCCAGCGATGGGCGATGGAGCAAGGGAGCGGCGGTAGCGGCGACATCGGCATCTCGGCGCGGACAAGTAATGCGCAAGAGCGGCGCAACGGCAGCGGTGGGCTTGGCGGCTTTGACCGACTGCACGCTGCGAGTGGCGGGGGCAGGCGGTAGACCTCGGCAATGCGCGACGCGTGAGAACGAGTCGCGGACGGCGGACGGCGGACGCGAGTGGCTCGGCAGCGACGCGCGGTGAACGAGCGGCGCGCAGCGCCTCCAACAACAGCGCGCCGGCACAACGACGCAAGCGCCGACGAGGCGCAGCGGTGGAGAAGCGGCATCGCAGCGGTGGTGGTGAACGACGGGGAACGGCGGCGCGATAGCGCGTTGCCGAACAATCCCCTGGTATGGTTCGAAAAGTGTGCAAAGTATTAAACTTTTTGGGAATAAAAATCTCAAATTTTTGGTCACACATTATAAATTCTTTTAATGTGACTCTAAAATAACAATAGTGGTATAATTGGATATCAGGAACTTAGGAGACTATAGTCGGGTATCGGTCGCGTATCTCGAGGCGTGAACGGGACATCTTGGAGAGATATTTGCGATTGTTTGAGGTAAGTAAACCCACGAGAAAGTCAATTTAGATTTTACTTATTTTCATTGTAAATCATTTATTTCACATTACTTTTCGTCAGTTCAATTTTCATGTTTACTCTATTCCCGCGTGTGTCTGTGTATGGTCAAAGGGATGGTGTGACCCATTTCTGGCTCTCTCGTTGATGATGATCCGATTGTTGCTACGGTGTCGGTCATACCTTAGACTACGCGTGAGATATTTCTCAGCGAGTCGATGATCTCGAGAGCGAGTTGACGTGAGGCTCACCTCCGTCACAGATTTCCTCTCCTTTGAGGCGTTGGGCGGAAGTCTACCTTCCGACCAACGAGTTCCTCATTTCGACTCTGAAGAGGGGATGTGGATTTCCTCATCTCCAGGGCCTTCTCGGTTTAGTATTTCGTCACAGGGCTCGACAGCTATACATCACACTCGCGTTCCATATTCTTGATTATCTTACGACTTATATTCATGCTTTACATTCCTGTTCATTTACTTTATATGCATGAATTGTAGCTTTTTTCTTGGATTTCTTGTGAATACTAACTGAATTTCTCTCGGGATTTACTCACCCTGGAACTTGTCATTGTTGTTGGTGGCAAGTTGCGAGATCCTACGACGAGCGGGGGAAGGCGGTGATTGGCAACTACCTCGATTTGGAGCGCCTCCACTAGCTTACTCGTAGGTGATTGTATTTACGTATACATACTTTTTGGGATCATTTTGGGAGACTTTTCACCTGATACATGTATATTGACACCTATTATACATTTTGTCGCCTTAACTGATATACATGGTATCCTTTCGCTGGGTTTCCACCCCATAGGTTGTTAATTAATGCATAACTTGTTTACATTAATTAAATGCATGTCATTAAGACTTCCGCTATTAAAAATAACCTGAAAAGAATTAAAATAAATAAATTAAGTTGTAAAACTTCTTAACTTAGCATATTTCGATAGAATATTAATCTTTTAAAACAATGAAATTTACTAAGTTGGATTACAAACCGGATGATTCGCGGGCCGTCATATACATGTGTGCAGGTGGCGTAGCATGGCTTGGTGACGTGTCCTTTGACGTGACGGTGCCCTGTTTGCCTCGAAATTTGGGGCCGTCACATTAAGTCCCAATTTAAACCCAAAAATATTACTTAATTAGTTACTAATTAAGTTTATAAAATTTTCGAATTTCACAATTTTTCCCAACTAATTAAAAATCTTGTCCTCAAAATTTAAACATACAAATTAATTGAACCAAAAAAGATATGAGAAATTGAACCTTCATATATTACTCTTTTAATCTCTACCTATACCAACTTTTTCGAAGTACAACCGTTAAATGGACTCAATCATTTTAATTGTATTCAACAACTCAGTGGTATAGTCGTTACTTTGTCATGACATTTTGTCAATTTTTGACGAGTTAAACGATCAACTTTGTGGAATATCCGATACACTTTACTTCACTACTCATATTTTGCCTTGAATCCCATTCAAGCATCTATACCTAGCAAGATCTTGCATATCTTGCTTTTCAATAAAACTAGTTTCATTCTTAACTAAATATTATTCCACAAACCTTAGATAATTCTTTCCCTATCCACCAAACTCTGATATACCTTTTAAGTTTAATTTTTTTCGCTGATCATCTTTTTATTTAAACTGTTGACCGATCAATTTTTAGACGATCATCAGTTTAAAACTACAGAGTGATGCAAATAATATTCGAGCACGATATTAGATACTAACTAGAGCTACGTGTCTATCCGGTCCATTATCTTTTCAACGTTTCTCGACAAAAACCTAAAATTACATAATCATCTCATGGCTATAGATCTCTAATTACATCTATCATCCCATGACAAGAGATCTCGATTTACAATCCGATCAGAAAACGAAATCGGACACATCGTGCAACTCTCACTCATTCTCTTAATGTCTACTCACAATGTTATTTAGAGAACAAATTCTTGGTAACTGCTATCATTCAAAATATTATATTGTCATTATAATAAAAATGTTATTAATTAACCTCTATTTTTTAGCCCCACTATATGCACCCCACATTTCCTTTAGGCGCCTAGCGAAAAAGTCAAACTTTAAAAAACATTATTTCTACTGTAAAATGACCCGTGTGCCCCTCACTACGATTAATGCACCTCGCCACCTTTTCTTCTCGTTTTGTGCATCCCACAATCATCCCTCCACATACTCTCTTCTGGTCATTTGTAGGGCATCGTTAAGTGATTCAGCCTCACAGGTCGAAATATCTAATTGGAAAGTCGGTCGGAACCCGCCGAATCTTTAAATACTAGAGATTCAGTCGGAACCCATTGAACCTTTAGGTCGGCTGTCGTCAACCAAGTGTCATCGAAGAGGTTTGATTTGACAAAACCAAACCCATAAGGTATGTCTCGACCATGTGCCGCCTAACCTAAAATTGATGTCTCGACCAATTTTTTGGAGTTGGGTTCTTCGGTTGGGATGAAAGAGTATTTTGGTAAAATGTTGGGGTGCCCTCATAAATTGAAATTTGAATTGGGGTGCACTCAAATCGGGATTCCCTTATGGAAGTGTGGGGTTCGTATAATGGGGCTATTTTTAGGAATATTATTACCCCCTCTATCCATCCAAAAATATTGACCGTTTAGGCTAAAGCATACTAATTAAGGTGATATTAATTATGACTTTACTTTCCAAATTTGCTCGTTGAAATCGCTTTAAATGACAATTAAATATTTTAAGTTCCAAGGAGGAGTGAAATAGGTATATAAGGTGTTAAACTATGAAAACATCTAATAATTTTGAAAAAGCAGTTTTGCCCAAAACGACCTATATTATTGGATGGTGGGAGTAACCTCTACTCCCTCCATCCAAAAATATTGGTTGTTTGACTAAAAAACACACGCATTAAGGTAGCTTTAATTACAAGTTTAAGTTACATTTCTACCCATGTTGGCACGAAAAAAAAATCAAATGCTTTAATCACACAAAAAAGTGCATGCAAATACTTAAATGAAGGGTAAAATATATAATAGGAATAAATGCTCTATTAAATTCACAAAATAATTTACTCATTCCTTCCCTAAATATAGGTCGTTTTGCTTTTGCACTCTAATTAAGGTGATATAAATATTGTGTTTACTTTCCATTTTTACCCTTTGACACAAATAAGGAATTCCTTTAATTACAATTTATTACTAATTCTCTCACTTTCCATTTTTAACCTTTGCACAAATAAGGAAGTTTTTTAATTACAATTTATTACTAATTCTCTCTCTCTCTCTCTCAGACTTGCGTTTACTTTCTATTTTTGGGCATTAAATGTTGATTTGAAAAGAAGGGTGAAATAAGTATTTAGGGTGTTAAAATAACAAAATGACTTATAATCTTTGAAACTAGATTTGGTCTAAAACAAGCTATATTTATGGATGGAGGGAGTATATTTTTTTAAATGGACTTTTAGTAGAATGATTTGTATTTTTGGATGGAGGAAGTATTATTATTCTACGTAATCACATGCATGCATGTTTTTGGTAAAAATAAAAAAATGACTTGTTATACAAAAAAGAACTCTCTCCGAATAAAAATAGACCTTTTTAGGTGGTTAGATTTGTATCCTAAGATGCTTTCTAACTCTAAATTAAATTTGATTAGATATCACTCAAACAACATCCATGAGAGAAGGCACTAGAATACCAAGTGAGAAATCATAAAAAATATGGGAATGTGTTTGCTAATGTTGGGAAGTGTGAAGTTGGTAATGTCTACCAATAACAATACGTCACATGATGTAGATGTGCTTTTTACACTTTTGTCATCCCCACTTTTACTCTTTTGCCCATATAAGGCTTCCTATTATTAGATATTATCAACTCTACCTTGTTCACATTAGCAAATCCCCTCTCAAAAAATATGGGTTGAGGTTCAATGTTTAAGAAGTTAATTCAACCAAGAAAGTAATCTCATTTCAGATGCAATTCCATTTGGTTAAACCTTTGATTTATGAATAGTTTCTCAGTTAAGTATTCCAATTGCTTTAACATTTTCTATATATATATATATATATATATATATATATATATTTATATGTATATGTATATATATCAATTCGTACAAATTGTTCGATGAAATGCCTAACTGGATTAAACGCACCGAATCGAAGTGAGATTACCTTATTTTAATGACGATTAAATATTTTAAGTTCAGAAGATGAGTGAAATATATATATATATATACATATATATGTCAAACCATGAAAATGTTTTATAATTTTGAAATAATTTTGAAAAAGTGACTTTACCAATAAAGGCCTATATTTTTAGATAGAGAGAGTAACCTCTACTCCCTCCATTTAAAAATATAGGTTGTTTGACTAAAAACACATATATTGATGTAGCTTTAATTATGAGTTTAATTAAGTTACATTTCTAACCGCGTTGACAAAAAAAAAAAATCAAATGCTTTAATTACACAAAAAAAATGTTAATACTTAGTTAAATGAAGGGTAAAATAAATATAATAGGATTAAATGTTCTCTAAAATTCACAAAATAACTTATATTTTTTTAAATGGACTTTTGGTAGAATGACTTGTATCTTTGGTTGGAGGGAGTATTATTATTCTACGCAATCATGCGCATGTTTGTAGTAAAAAATTATATGACTTCTTATACAAAAAAGAACTCTCTGCAAATAAAAAGTATAACTTTTTAAGTTGTTAGATTTGTATCCAAATTCCTAAGTCACTTTTTAATTCCATATTAGATTTGATTCAGTAGCACCTGAACAACAACTCGTGAGAAATCTAAAAAATGTGGAAGTGGATTTGCTAATGTTGGGAAGTGTGAAGTTGACAATGTCTACCAATAGCAATACGCTACGTGTACGATGTAGATGCGCTTTTACACTTTTGTCCTCCCCATTTTTACTCTTTTGTCGATGTGGGGAATTGCTATTGTCAGATATTACCAACTCTACATTCCTAACATTAGCAAATCCCCTCCCAAAAAATATGGGTTCAGGTTTAAGAAATTCCTTGGCGGGAAAAGGCACTAATCGAGAGAGAATGATCGAATTGAATAAGGTAATCACATTTCACCAAGCCTTTGATTTTTGAATAGTTTCTCAGTTCAATCTTCTAATTGCTTTATCAATGCCTACAAATTGTTCGATGAAATGCCTAACTGAATTAACTTAACGCACTGAATTGATGAAGTGGCTAGAATGTAACAACTTGTCTGTACCAGCAACAGTTGGTTAGCACAACTGAAGGCGGATTGTTGTCCCTTATCTAGCGACTTGAGTTTGAGTCTTGGGAATGGAGACACCAACGTTGGGAGCTCCCGTCGAGGCGAACCTGGATTAGTCGAATAGTCTGGATATTGGACGGTTTAGACCAAAAAAAACTTGTTTGTCCATAAAGTAGAATCCTTGCCCCCGTCGCATCATATGATCCGCCAGGAAGTGATGTCAATGTAATTGCACATTGCTTAACCACCAAGGTGTATTGTCTAAGCATCAGAAGAACCAAAACTACTATCCTATGATGAAGCAATAGATTGGTGTATTGAGCGATCATTTCCTCAGAAGCAGATTTTGTACTCTTATCTATTTCATGCAACATTAAGCTTTTGAATCCTATTTGTGATGTTGTGTTTGTGCGTGCATAAGTGCATACTACATAGTATGTTACAAACATGGTGATCGCATAAATACTATCCTGTAGCATTTTTGTGTGTGCCCGTGTGACAGAGAACGTGGGCATGCGTTCTTTTTCCAAGCCCTTGCCTACTCCATGCATTAAGCTTATTGTTCCTTTTTTGCAGTGTTCAGGGTATTATTAAGTAAAATTATAAAACGCTTCTTATAAAGCTTCTTCTATCTATGATGCCCGGACTCTTTACTTTGGGGTGAAGTACCTGTGTCGACCCGACGTAACATGGACATCAACACTTGATATGTCCCAGACTCCTCAAAGCTACTTTGGACACTTAGAATTGTAAATATTTTATAGAATTGTAACTATTGGGCGATATTATGTATATCTCACTCTGATTGTTAAAAAATTAAAAGTTATAGTTATTTTTCTTTTGTTATTAACAGATAATGCACTTTTTATCTTATTATAGAATATCATGATGAGTTGATGATGGTTTTTGTTGTCCACTTGCATATATTTCATCCTATGCCTTTATTTTTTCTTTCTTTTTTCTCTTGAGTTGTTCATTTGGAATATATTTTGGACTTGTATATTAGTGTGTATCACAATTCATAAAAGATAAGGAGATATTTATACTTCTTGTACAGCATGTCCGAAATTGAGATTTATGGGCTATGCGCTTCATCAATCATCAACCTACCATTATATATATTTGAGATTTGCGAATTATTTGAAGCGTAGTAAGGAAAAGGCTTCAAAGTACTAGTTGGAAGTTGGAACTCTCTCACCACCATTATGCTTTGCTACATCTGCACATTGGTTTCAATTATGGAAATGGTCAAGGTGCATGGGTAGGCTACATGCTAGTGTATTTTTTATGAGGTAATTAAAGAAGTGAGTTTTATTTTCATCTATCTGGTAAAGGTTTTAACTCCACCTATGTTGTACACTGTGTGCGCTACATAGCCGGTCCCAAGTCCGAATAAAGGAGGAGGACTCTGACGCCCATTTTTTCGTACAAAAAAATGGGTAAGGGAGGTCCCAAACTCACTTTTCATACCCGAAAAGTGGAGGAGGGATGCCCCAAGCTCATTTTCCATTCTAAAAAAATGGAAGAGGGTTGCGATAGGTTGATAGCCAGCGTAAAACTTTTGTCACTTTTCATGAAATGGATCAAACATATATAAACGTTGGGGCGTTCCCACCTAGCGACGCGCTGCATCGAGCCCGGGTGTAGTGAGAAATGAGCAAGGGTGTGTTTCACATCGTTGCCGGGTGTGAAGAAAAACGAGGAAGGATTCCCACACATAGGACATGTGTGGGTAAAAAAGCTAGTCCCTTCACATCGTTGCCCGGATGTGAAGAAAAATGAGCAACAATTCCCACACAAAGGACGGGCGTGGGTAAAGAAGCTAGTTTAAAACAAACACGAAAATAAAAACAAAATCATAGATACAGATACTAGATCTTTTAGACAAAATAGAAATAGAAAAGGGAAACAAATACAAAGGGGAGAAAGAAATTCGTTTAGGAACATGGAACATATGAACACTTACGGGGAAGTCAATAGAACTAGTAGATACCATGATTAGAAGGAGAGTCAATATTGCTTGCCTCCAAGAGACAAAATGAGTAGGAGAAAAGAGTAGAGAAATAGGAAGCACATGGTTTAAATTGTGGTACTGGTATAGATAGGAAATGCAATGGAGTAGGAATTGTGGTGGATAATGATTATAAGGATAAAGTCGTAGAGGTTAAAAGATTGGGGGATAGATTTATTCTAGTTAAATTAATTATTGGAGACGAAAAAAAATTAACATAATTAGCGCATATGCACCACAAATAGGATTAATCTAGAGCATCAAACGCAAGTTTTGGGACGATATGGATGGATTTATGCAAAGTATACCATTAGATGAAAATGTTTTTATTGGAGGAGATTTAAATGGGCATGTCGGGGCAAGTAACGATGAATTTGAGAGAGTTCATGGAGGTCTTGGTTACGGTAATAGAAATGAAGAAAGAGAATCAATCTTAAAATTTGCTTCAACATACTATCTTGCCTTAGCAAATACTAGTTTTAGGAAGATGGAGTCGCATATAATTACATTTAGTAGTTGTCATAACAAAAGTCAAATAGACTTTCTTTTAACAAGAAAAATAGATAGAAAAATATGTAGAGACTGCAAAGTCATACCTGGTGAAGCACTTGCTACCCAACATAAGTTAGTAGTATTTGATATTAAGCTAACACGACGACATAATATGAATTAATAGTTAGCGACCATAGAATATAGTGGTGGAACCTAAGACATAGTAAACACGTAGATTTTAAAGAAAACCTATTAAAGGAAAATGTTTGGAATCTTGACTTATATGCTAATAGAATGTGGCTAGAAATGAGTAGTTGCATAAGGAGAGTGAGATCAAACGTATTAGGTATATCTAAATGCTTGAGACCACTAAAGAAGGAAACATGGTGGTGGAACGAGGATGTCCAACGAGCAATTAAGACTAAAAGAGAGATGTATAGGAGAATATCTAAGTGTCAAGATGAAGATGTGTATAATCAATATAGAGAAACTAGAAAACAAGCTAAAAAAGTAGTTAGTCAAGCTAAAACAAATTACATGGAAGATCTATATACAAGGTTAGGTAATAGAGATGCGAAAAATATATATATATATAGGCTAGCCAAATTAAGAGATAAAAAGAAACAAGACATAAGTCATGTAAGATTTATTAAGGACGAAAATCAAAATGTTTTAAAGCGTGATGATGATATTAAGGAGAGAGGGATAAGTTACTTCGATAGTTTATTTAATGATGGCCAAATTGATACTATAATAGATGAAAACCCACACCAAGAAAGAAATGTAAACTATACACGCAATATTAGAATTGTAGAAGTTAAAGAGGCATTGAAAAGAATGAAACTAGGGAAAGTATGTGGCTCAGATGAAATACCCATAGAGGTTTGGAAATGCTTAGGAGAAATTGTATTGACTTGGTTAACAAAACTTTTCAATAAAATCTTAAAATCAAAACGGATGCCAATGGATTGGAGAAGAAGCACGCTTGTGCCAATCTTCAAAAACAACGGAGACATTCAAAGTTGCTCAAACTACCGGGAATTAAACTTATGAGTCACACTATGAAACTTTGGGAGAGGATAATTGACAATAGGCTAAGGAGAGAAACAAAGAATATCAGAAAACCAATTTGGCTTCATGCACGAAGGTCAACTATGGAGGCGATTTTTCTTGTAAGACGATTGTTAGAAAAATATAGAGAAAAGAAAAAAGATCTTCATATGGTATTCGTAGATTTAGAAAAAGCATATGATAGGGTCCCTAGAGATGTTTGGTGGGTTCTAGAAAGAAAAAGAGTGCATGCTAGATACATAGACACTATTAAGGATATGTATGATGGAGTAGTAAGTGGATGAAACAAAAGATGGAGTGAATAAGAAATTAGAACTCTAGATGAATACATTAGAATCTAAAGGCTTTAAGTTGAGTAGGACGAAAATCGAATACATGCACTGTGAGTTTAGAAACACTAGACATCGAGATGGCAGAGTGGTAAAATTAGGGGAAGTAGAAGTTCCTAAGGTAAACCACTTTAGATACATAGGATCAATCATACAAAATGATGGTAACATTGAGAATGATGTCACACATAGAATTCAAGTTGGATGGAAGAAATGTCGGAGTGCAACATGTGTGATTTGTGATCGAAATGTTCCTACTAAGTTAAAAGGAAAATTTTATAGGACATCAATTATGCCAGCTATGCTCTATGGAAGTGAATGTTGGGCGGTAAAGCAACAACAATTACATAAAATGACCGTAGGAGAAATGAGGATGCTTAGGTGGATGTGTGGTAAAACTCGTAAAGATAGAATAAGAAATATAGAAATTCAAAGACAAGTAGGAGTAGCACCAATTGATACAAAGATTAGGGAATGACGGTTGCGGTGGTTTGGTCACCTGCAAAGACGGCCTACAAATGCCCCAACTAGAATACTTGACTCAATAGAAATTGTAGAAATTCGACGAGGTAGGGGCAAACCAAAGTTAACATGAGATGCATTAATTAGGAGGGATTTGAATGGTTTCAAAAGCTCACCATCAATTGCACTTAATCGAGCACAATGAAAAAGTTTGATCCATGTAGCCGACCCCAGTTAATTCGGGACTGAAGCTATATTGTTGTTGTATCTGGTAAAGGTTTTGGTACGTATGTTAGAGTTAGAATAAAGCTATGTTGTTAAAGACAATATAAATGTTTCAATGATGCCTTAAAACATGGTATCTGGGTAGGTAATAAATGTTGGTTCTTAATGTAATAGTATGATGGTCAATGGTGTACTGATTTACAGGGGTAAAAACTAGATTTACAGGAGACTCCTATCATCTTTAGAAGGTGCGGAGGAATCCAAGGAAATACCAAAATTCAAGAAGCAAGTAATAGTTGTAACTTTCAATCTGTATATAACCAAACCATGGGATTTGAGAATAATAATATAAGCATATTAAAAGACATTTGAAGATATATAGCCTAATATACGAGAGGTTGAAATGATTAATCAAGAGGTCTTGACATGAAAAACTAATATAATAACTTGACATATCAAATTTACTTTTGAAAAGCTTTAAGTTCTCAAATTAAACTCAAATAGTTAGATGCTGGTGTATGTTAATTAACTTAGAAGTACCCTCAAGTTTCTTTGTGTTTACCTATCATTTGTGTGAGGATGCATATTTTGAATGGTATTTCTAAAACCATGAGAGTGAATCATAACTTTCTTTCCTTGGCAGAACAAATCTGATGGCACTTTGATGGATTTAGATGTCTTTTGGATGCGATTTGGACATTCGGTTTGATTCCCTATGTGAGAAGCTTTTTTGGTATGCACCTATCAATACCACTTCAATTGGAAAAACCCAATGGTGATGTTCCTTCATACATGAGTGGCTTGTTTCAAGCTGACAAGGAGGGCACTGAGCTGCAAAGAGAACTCCAAATGCTGGAGAAGCAATCCATTTTAAGCAATATGTGTGCAGAATCTGTTAATGATGCGGTACATCTATTGCAAGAGAATTTCCCGCCCGACATGTTCCAAGGTAGGTATTTACAGACTTTTGTGTCCCTTTCTTTTTCTGTTTGCTAACAAATTCTTTTAGAAAATTTACTTATGCCAGAAAAAAACTTGTGGTTCAAAATGATCTCAAATGCGAGCACCCTATGATGCACCTCAAGCATGTTGTAGACATTGATGCTTTGTTTTATAATTGTGAATTTGCAACATGTATTTTATATGGCTGATTGAATAATATCTTCTTAAAAAATATTTTCCTTCCAAATGTTTAAGCGAAGTTATTGTTAATTTATCGTTTAAACTTGTAGAGATGGACATGACAACGACCGAACTGCATGAAAAAATAGAGAATCTTAGGGTTAAAAGAACTTAAGAAATTCGACGAGACAAAATAGGGAGAACGCATGATCTGAATGAGCACACCTTCATGATTAGAAAATGGTATTTTGAGCCATGACATGTCCTTTTACCTTTCGAACATGCACTCATAATGAGGGAATGCGGTTGCATGCATTAACATTTTCTTTTCTTATTGTAGGATTTTCTCGTACCGATTTGAAAGATGTCGTTCTAGATTTTGTACTGAAATGAAGAGCATCCGAATGGCGATCACTTGACTAGTTGATTATGATTAGCTAGCTTGGTACGACAAGTGCGATACTTAAATAAAATTAAATACGGACATTTGATGTTGTTTCATGTATACATCTTGATCAAGTGCGCATATTTTATAATTAAGTTATTACAGTTCTTTCACCTCCTTCGAAACATTAGTATGCATATTATCGATTGAAAAGAACCAATTGCGATTGGAACTGAACATGCATAGGAGAAGACCCCCTTATTTAACCAAATTGAAATTACGTACCGGGGAAGTAAATCAATAATAGGAAAAAGGCATTGTTTATGCTGACACTTGATGAGGTGATTTTAGAAATTACACGAGGATGAACAACAGATTGTGTACATTGTTTTAGCATTGTTGTTAGGGTTTCAAACAACGTCAAAGCTTATGTACATTAATTCAAGTAGAGGACCTAATGCTTTTGCTTTAAGGAGACTTCTTTAAGCTAGTATTCTATTATTTGTATTCTTTTTGAAAAAAATCGAAAGCACAATGAAAGATTTGACTTGATTTATGTAATCGACCCAAATTAATTGATTTGCAATCTCAATTACTATTCATCAATCATCACCATGATGGTCTTCTATTCATAATGACATAAGAGAACAAATTGTTGGTAACTGCTTTGATTCAAAATACAATATTGTCATTATAATAAAACTGTAATTACAGTTAAGTTTGCATTCTCTTTTTCTTTGATGAGAGAAGCATGTGTTTACAATTTCGTTCACAAAGAAAACTGAAACATATTGATGAGAATCGATCTCCTTCACAGTACATTAAAACGACACATAGGGCAGGTACTGCGGCCAGAATTAATCCACCCGTAGATGCATCTATCGTGAAATCTGTGGCCGCACTCCGTCTGGATATCCAAGTCAATGCTCTCGTCGAAGGCATCTAGGCATATCACACACACATCTTCTTCTCCGCCGCAGTTGGTGGCCTTCTTCATGTGCTCTATCATGCAATGGAACACGGGATCTGCAGTTATCTCGGAAAAGACTGAATTGGAAGCGTCCAAGACTCGAAACTTGAAGTCGGCCGCCTTGTGCCTCAACGAAGGATGATCACGGCTGTTGGCGATTGGCGATTAATTTAGATAGGTATTATCTTAATTAATTTGATCAGATTGAGATATAAGTTTTAAAATTCAAATGAAACCGCGCCACTGATTTGTTCTTCCTTACAGGTAACTTCATTTATTTGAGCCTTCATTTCTAATCCTTTCGTTCAATTCTCTTTAATTAATTCAATTCCCCGTCGAGTCTTTTGATTTCTTCGACATTTTTAACGATGACCTCAACTCGTTCGATGAAATGCCTGATTGAATTAAAGTGGCATTTCTGTAAATAGAGCTTCTGTGATTGTTCCGAGTCGACGCATTTGATGGAAATGGAGGGAATGCATTGTTTATATGCGAGCATTTATGGCCAGTAACAGATGTTTAGTGCTTCTTTGTTTTTGAAAAATTATATGCCTGATGAGTTGTGTGGTCGTGGAATGGAAATCAATCTACTATTTCTTAGTCCTCTCTATTCTTACTATTTTGCATTGCTATACTTTTGCTCTGGAAATCACATAGCTAAACTTTTGTTTCTTTCTCCATTTTCCCTATCCATCCAGTTGTTATTGGTGCAGATTTAGATATTAGATGTACCGATATCTTGTAAGAATTTTGTGAGTCCGAAATCCGCGACATGAGCTTTGAAGTCAGAGTTCGGCAATATATTGTTTGATTTCACATCATGAAGCAGGTAGCAGAGGCCTTTTGCAACTTCCATTAAGCAGACTCTGAACTTTATCTATTTCATGCATCATTAAGCTTCTTAAATCCCCTTTTCTCTGTGGTGTGTGTGCGCGCGCGCGCATATGTACATAGTGTGTCGCTGCCATGGTGATTACTAGAATACTATCCTATGGCATTTTGTTTATGGTCATTAGATTAAGATTTAATATACGCTTGTCTTGTGTGTTTTAGTGATAGTTGTATGCATATATTGTTCTAGTGACAGAGTTCTTTTCCTAGCATTTGCTTACTGTACTTTTACCTACTACATGCATCAAGCTACTTGTTCCTATTTTGCAGTGTTCAAGATATTATCAATAAAATTCTTACTTGGTACGAAGCTTCTTTCGTGACTAAGAAGTTGTTTTTGTTCTTTATAATTACATTATAGGATTTCCAACCATTACATTGTCACTTTGGTCTTGGTCCCTCTTGTTTAAGTAAACTAATGCGTATTGTGGGCTTTGGGATTCATCAATTATCAACCTACCATTAATATCCCTAAATTGAGATATTTATTTGAATTTTAGTAACGAACAAGTTTCTAACTACTAGTTGGAACTCTCTCATGACCATTATGCTTTTCTACATCTCCTTTGTGGTTTCAATTATGTTGAACATTTTCAAAATAAATGTTTAATCCCACATTGGTTAGGAACTTCAAGTTTAAAGAGTATATATGTACTCTTGCACCACGGTGTGTGTAAAATAAAATACAAGTGCTATGCAAGGTGAGCCATGCACACGCACTACATGGCGCGCATATGGCGCTTTTTTATAGGCGCACTTAGCACGAGGCACGTGCGTGTGTATATGTGTACAAGCTAACCATGGGTAAAAGTTTTTACCATCAATTTTTACCATTTTCGAGATTAAATGGGTAGTTATTAGAGTGCATTTGAGTGGGTGCGGTTGAAAGCTGCTCTCCATTACTCCATTCTCGCTCCACTACTCCATTGCATCAATGCTTGATTGCTCCATTACTCCATTGCATCAATGCTTGACTGTTCCACTACTCCACTACCCCATTTTCACTCTAACCGGTCATGACCAAGTGCTCTATAAAAGGAGAGGTTTGGGGAGGAAGAAATCATCTCGAAATTCACCAAAGAATCGCTCTTGTTTTTATCTTTCACTACAAAGCAAAGTGAAAGGTGGGTTTACTTCATCGTATCCTTTAGGATATTTGCGACTCTTGCAAAGATAGAGAGCAAAATTTCATTTAGGAAAGTGGCAAAGTGTTACACGCTTTGAAGTCATTGCAAGTCCCTCTCGGTCTAACAAATTATAGGAATGGTCAAGGTGGGTAGGCTACATGCAAGTGTATCTTTGATTAGGTAACAAAGAAGTGAAAGTTTTATTTTCATCCATCTGTTAAAGGTTTTGGTACGCTAGAGTTAGAATACCGTTATGCTATTACAAGCAATATAAATGTTTCAAGGACATCTTAAAAATGCTACCTGGGCAGAAACTGTATGGTAGTTATTAATGTAAAAGTATGATTGTTAATAGCGTAGTAAGAAAAGGAAGGACAATACTAGTTGTACGCTTGTACTACCAGGTTTTTAGTACCATGTTTAGCTTTCGCATGATTTTTTTTTCACTAATACCTTGTTTTGCTTCCACAAGATTCATTTGTTGACTTAATTCTAAGATCCTAAAGAACACGTGGTTATTTCATTTTTTTGTATTTGTTGACCCCTATGGCTATTTTTGTAGGGGATTTCCTCGATTAGCAGCGTGATTCAAGAAGTGTTGGACGTCAGACGACTTGATATGTGGGAGAAGTACTGTTTCCGTAGCTGTTTTGTCGTTCTCGAAGGGTTCTCAATGCCTAAAGTTGTAAGTTAAATTTTTAATTCTGGGTTTTGGTCAATTATCTAATGGCTGTTCATTGATTTTTAATCACACACATGAGCATAGATGCTTAATTGCTTAATTACACATATGCCTTCGTGCTTTGTTTTGTCTGAATGGTCCATGTAGTGATGCACGTTTAATAAATGAGCACAATCTTGTTTCTCTATGTATCAAATATCATTTGTTGATGGTCGCTCATCTCTCTTGTTTCCAATCATTTCTCATCGTTGTGGTGCTCTCTCTGTGTGGATCATTTTGCTTTGTTCATGTAGCAATTAATGTTTGATCAAAGACAAAAAAGACAATGCATAAGAACTTATTAGATAAATTATAGATTATAACGATGTTCTGCTTTGTTGCTCACTACTTAATGAATACAAAATTAAGAATATGTGCACAAATTTTTATTATCGATTATCCTGAAACACCACCTAGACTTTTTATCAGGTTATAATTATAATATCACCAATATAGGATGCGATTAGGGATGCCAATGGAGCTATTACGATAACAATACTTCTATACTTTTTCGTTATTGTTTTTGTTGTGGTTTTGATCAATGTTTCATAGTGTTTTAATGCGGTTATTGAAGAGCCTGGGTGTTCAAAGTACAAATTAAGCATGAAGGACAGAAGGCTTTTAAACTCTTAACTTTTTCACCAATGAAAATCTCCTAGTGTTAATCAAACAACTATAGGAAAATATTCGTTGTAAAAATTTTAGCAAGAAAATTTTCTTGAGAAAATTGTTTATCCTCATGAAAATCTTCCACCTATCAAACACGATCTAAAAGTATTGTTGAAAGCTTGGAGCTATGAGTGAATTTAATTTGAGCCATTCTTGTTTTAACTAAAGGTTCAATCTTCTTTGACATTTAGTGCAACTCTTCTCATCGTTTTTGAAGTCAAATTGGTCCTACAAAGTCCTCTCCTTTGAGGGCAATAATGTGTTGCCTAAGGTTATCCGCAAAGTTGTAGCTCTTAACGATGATTAAGGTGGATCATTTGTAAGGCTCCTAGAACCTCTGGAAGGTACACAGAAGAAAACACTCAAGAAGCAATCAAATAGCTCTAATTAGTGATGGGATTGGAGAAATTGAATCGAGAGGAAGGAAGCTATTTTTTCAGCTTGTTCCTATTAACATTTCCATGAGTAGACATGCATGCTTGAGTTGAGTAGCTGCGTTGGAACATTAAGTTTTCTTTCTCAGATGGCCTTTGACAAGACATCAGTTGGCCTGAAATTATTTCAGTAGGGCCTAAATGCTTGGTAGCCTAATAGAAGATGAGATAATTATTTAAGAGGTCTTGACATGTAAAACAAACATAATGACTGTCACTGAGCACATTGGATATGCTATTGCAGAAGTTTTATGTTCTTGAACTCAAATAATAAGATACTCGTGCATGTTGAAACTTAAAGTACTCTCATATCTCTAATGTGTGCCCAAACTACCATTTGTGTGTGGCATGTGTAACCTGAATGATATATCTAGAACCATGTGATTGAATCTTAAATTTTCTTCCCATGGCATGACAAATCTGATGGCACTTTAATGGATTTAGATGTGCAGATTTGGATGTTCAGTTAGATTCCTTGAGGGAGAAACTTTTTCGGGTAATCCCCTTCTCTTACTAGTTTCATTTCGAAATCTCATTGGCGATATACCTTGATATCTTGTGTGGCTTCTTTCAGGCTGTCAAGGAGGCTACCAAGCTGCAAAGTGAACTGCAGTTGCTGGAGAAGCAGTCTGCTTTAAGCGATAAGCATGCAGAGTATGTTAATGAGGCAGTACAGCTATTTGAAGAGAACTCTCTGCCTGACATGTTCCAAGTTAGGTTTGGTTTTTGCCAACTTTTTTTGCCAACTTTTGTGCCCCTTTCTTTTTTCTGTTTGCTCGCAGATTATTTGCTTAGATCATTAATTATGACAAACATCTTTAGTTCAAAATGATCTCAAATGCATCTCTTGCCGGTTGATGGTGTCATCCTATGCCGCAGCTAGAGCATGTTCTAGACTTTGGTGCTTTGTGTACTAAATGTGAATTAGTTGCATATATTTCATAGAATCGTGGAATAATATTTTGTCAAAAATATTTCGTCTCCAAATATTTGGACATTATGTCTTAATTTATCATTTATGCTTGCAGAGATGCAGAAGACTGCAGCCGAGTTGCGTGAAAAAAACGAGAATTTCAGGGTTAAAAGAACTTCAGAAATTCGACAAGACAAAATAAAGAGAATGCATGACCCGAATGACCATACATTTATGTATAAGAGAAAAGGTATTTTTGAACTGTGACAAGTCCTTTTACCTATCCAGGGGTGCAGAATGAGAGGAAATAGAACTTGCATTTATTAACATTTTCCTTTCTTAATGTAGGATTTTCTCTCATCGAATTCGAAGATTTTCTAGCTTTTGTAGCCGACATGAAGAGCATCTGAATGGTGAATCTGGCATTCTGATGACTTGTCGACTCTGATTAGGTATGTCGAACCCGATATTCCTTGTTCAATGTAATATATACTTACTGACGGCAAAGCACACTTTACCGAAAACTTGGACATTCGTGTCATGTATACTTCTTGTGTTGGGCACAATGAGAAGTTACAGTCCTTCCACCACTATTGGAAGTTTGGAGCATTATTGTGTGAATCATCAATGAAGAACCATTGACTGCTATTGCAATTAATCATGCCTAGCAGGACAGAACCCCCCTTATTTATCAAACAGAAATTGCATGAGAAAGTAATTAATTATGGAAAAAGGCGTTGTTCATGCTGAGACTACTTGATGAGAGTGGCGAATTTAACATAAAATTAGACAGGTAATGCACTGTTGCGCACTTGGTTATATTCATTGATATAACCTGTTTATATTGTTTGAGTGAAATTTAACATAGAATCTCAAGTTAATTTCATGAAGTCTTGGTTCATATTTTTCATAATTAAGTTTGTTTTGCTAGCTGGAGCCCTTTGTATTTCCTAGATGAGTTTGAAGCTGCAACTATCAAAGCTCAGAGCAGGAGAGATGCCTAGTTTTAATACTATGAGCTGTATGAGCACTTTTTTCTTAAAAAAAATATATGATTAGTAAGCCATTTTTTTTGCTAATGAGCTCTATTAAAATCTTAAATCTAGTCTTATATGGACCTTCAACATTAAACCAATCAAGTGGAAAGTTTTTCTTTATTCTTTTTGTTATGTTATGTTATGTTATGTTTTTTTTTTTTGTTTTTGTTTTTTTTTTGGTTTTTGTTTTGGTTTACTTTGCAAACATGGAAATCTAAAAAACGAAAACCAGGTAGAGCAAGAAGTTTCTGAAATCATTCACCTTGAATAAAAAAATAAAATAGAGAGCTCTTCTCAAATTAATGCAAAAAATAATAACTAGCTAGCTCTTCATAAGAGCAATTATGAAGCGTAGAATCAAAACATCATTAAATTGAGAAATAATAGAGAAGGTAGCACAACAGCACTGATGGTGGCTTCATTTGTTCACTGCATCCTTCACAGCATCAGCAGCACCTTGTGCCTTGGCCTTCATTTGCTGCCCAGCCTACATAATAAAATAGCTTTATACCACAAACCTCGAGTCCACTTATAAAGTTTCCAAGTAAGTGCGTGACTTTAAAGTGCTGCAACTTTTTAATGGTAGTGCAACATCTTTCTAATTTGAAAGTAACTCTAGAAGTATTAAAATACGATACAACTCTTAGAATTTATTTAATAAATCGGTTAAAAATAAAGAGTTATTTTAAATATGTTTGAAAAGCGAGAAAAAAAGGTAATTACAAAATACTCCTCAAGCATAAAGGTCATGAGAATACATCAAACTAATGGAACTACCATTTAAAAACATTTTCACTATCTTCGAGCCAATGCAACTTTAAATTGCAGGATTTGTTTTATCTCAAACCTCTTGGCATGATTCTTTGGCAGATTTAGCAGTGTCGCATGCATTGTCCACCATCTGGTCTTTCTTGGCCTGTTAATTGGTACAAACAAAGAAAAAAAAAAAACTTCATCATCATTATTGATACATTACATATACATAAAAAACAAACATATTAGCTACTCTTAATTAAGATTTTGTAGCTGACATGAAGAGCTAGCATCCGAATAGTGATCACTTGTCTAGTTGATTATGAATAGCTAGCTAGGTACGACCATACGATACTTAACCAAAAATCTGGACATTTGATTGTTGTTTCGTGTATACATCTTAATTGCAGTCCACATGTTTTATAAGTTGTTGCAGTTCTTTCATCTCTGTCGGAACATTAATATGCATATCATCGAGTGAAAAGAACCAAGCTGCTATTGGAACCGAACATGCCTAGGACAAGACCCCCTTATTTAACCAAAATGAAATTATCGGGAAAAGTAAATCAATAATGGGAGGCGCCGTTTATACCAAAGCACTTGATCATGAGGTGGTTTTAGAAATTACATGAGAGATGAACAATGCTTGTGTACATTGCTTTAACATTGTTGTTTAGAGTTTCAAACAACATCAAACCTTGTGTACGTTATTTCAAATGGAGGACCCGATGTTTTACGAGAGGCTTCATTAAGCTAGTATTTTATTATCGTATTCTTTTGAAAAAATCCAAGACAATGGAAGAGTTAATTTGATCCATGTAGCCGACCCAAATTAATTTGGGCGAGGCTATGTTGTTGTTGTTGTAGAACTAGTCATATCTTGGGCAACCTCAACTATTAACAACTTAAGCTAACTAAATTAATTATTAAGGCTTATTTAGAAGTCAATAGCTCTCTGTGTCTTGCAAATCTTTAGTTGTATTTTTCACTAGTTTTTGATCTTGCAAATCCACAAGAAATAAAAAGAATTAAGTCAAAATCATCAAGAAATTTCTCGTCTCAAGTTGGAATCTTGTGAATGGAAACTTAAAATTGGGTTGGAAAAGTTGTTGGCCATCGATTTGTTCTTCCTTTCGAGTAACTTCATTTATTCGAGCCTTCATTTCTAATCATTTCGTTTAATTATCTTTAATTCTCCATCTTTTTCGACATTTTTACCGATGCCCGCAACTCGTTCGATGAAATGCATGATTGGATTCAAGTGGCATTTCGTAAATAGATGTTTGGTTTTCTCGAGTGCAGAGTTTCTAAGTTTGAGCAAATGGTAACTCTTTTCGTTTCTCTCCCGCTCCCTCGATTTTCAATTTTTTCTTTGTTTGATTTCACTTTCCCTATATATTAGTGCTAAAGTCAAGAGTTAGCAATTGGTCGATCGAAATCTAGACATGAAAACATTTAGGAGTCTAAGTTTATATGTCGTAATTGTGACTAATTAGATTTTGTTATGTGTTTATAACCGAGTATATGAATTTAGTTATTTAAAAAGAAAAGAAAATATACAAAGAAAAACCAGGAAAAGAGGAAGGAGTCCGAGCAATCTAAAACACATGTCAAACAGACTAGGCCAATCGCCTTTGGTACGAATTACATTAAACTCTTAAATTGCCATGAACCACAAGACACCAAACTCTTAAACTCTTCTGTCCATGACATTATATGATCCACAATGAAGCGATGTCGATATGATTGTCCATTGCTTACTCACCAAGTGGCGTCTAAGCACCTGGAAGAACCAAAGCTACTCTCCTAGGTTGCGGTGGTGGCGCTAGCTTGGTATATTGAGCTATCATTGCCACATTAGCAGACTCTGAACTTTTTCTATTTCATGCATCATTAAGCTTCTTAAATCCCCCTTTTTTTCTGTGGTGTGTGTGTGTGCGCATTAGTACATAGTGTGTTGCTACCATGGAGACTACAAAAAATAAATTGATGACTTGTGCTAGCAGTTTTCCAACCATTACATTGTCACTGTGGTCTTGGTGCTCTATTATTATTCTACATAATCAGGCACACGTTAGTAGTAAAAAATAAATTGATGACTTGTGCTATCAGCTTTCGAGTTAAAACTAGTGAGGTGTACTGTACATGTTTAATTTCAAGAAGGTGATCATTCAATTAACTAGATTACTCTAAGGAAGCGGCGGAACTTCTAATCACGTACTTGCAACACATGACAGTTTCGTGACCCTCTCGTAGATGACATAAGGATTCAACATATGTTTCGATAAAGAGAAATTCTAGAATGACAATGGCTACATCACACAACAAAGCTCACAAGAGCCTTTCATGTGCACCTCGAGATGCGGTATACACAGATTTCGATGCATAACATGTGTGTCGAAGCCGCATGGACGGCTCATGTGAGCCAATGTGTCTTGCGTTATGATATATATATCGGGTTGTTATTCTAGTGTTTTCCTTCGAGAAAACGCTTGCGTGCAAAAAAGAAAACAAAAAAACAAAAAACAACGATTGCACCGATCATCTAGTGAACGAGGCCTTTCCAAACGAGAGAGAATTCACGTGGGACGCGACACCCTGACTCTATTATGCTTTTCTTAGAGCACGATACCCTGCATTGCTAATGTAATCAACTTTGCCCAATTTCTTGGCTTTTTATCTTCCAAAAAAATAAAATAAAATGACTTTTCTAAAGAACTCTCTAGCACAAACCGATTACAAAATATATAACATAACAAATATAGAATACCGAGTTTATCACCACCTCTTACAAAAACTACAGAGAAGTGCTAGAATGACAATAACATGTCACGCCGCAAGACACGTTGGCTTACGAAAGTCATCCATATGTGACTCGGAATGCAATCCCAATACTTAACACGCAGGTCGAGGTCACATGTAAGGCTCTTGTGAGCCAATGTGTCTTGTGGTATGACATTGTTGTTGTTGTTATAGTATTTTCCAAAACTAAAACCCCCAAAATTTCTTTCTTATTCGACTTTTTTGTGAGTTTAGTTTTTAAGCCACCGCCGATCTTCTCTTTTGATCGGCAGAGGCTCCAATGATATCCCTTTTTTTTTTTGTCAAATAATATTGATTTGATTAGATTTGAAATCAATGAATAGTTCCCGTTATTTCAACCAATCTGTAATGATATCTTCATATTATAAACAAAACGAATTTACAATAACTTAAAAACAGAACTAAATAAATAAATAAATTATAAACGGAGGCTTGCGAATTTTGCAATGTCCTAAGACAGAATTGTTTCTACGATTTGGTGATGAAACGACTTCAGAAATATGTTCCCAGGATTCAATCGGAATGCTCTTCCAAATTCTAAGATCACCAAATTTGGAAGTCCGCTAAACAATATTCTACTCTCTCGCAATAATTATATTTCGAAAATAAAATTGAGTGAATAATATGTGTTTAAGTAAAACTTAAATAGATGTTAAAGAGATGTCTTCAAACGATACACCCCTTTAATTTCAAAATTAAATAAATCGTTGGGGTTCAACAAACACAATTGTAATAAGCTGTCAAACAATTAATTAAATCGAAAAATTAATTATTGCTTAATTAATCCTGAAATTGAAAAACTTAGTAAAAATAAAATGATGTTTTATAGCCAACCAAGCCAAGGCCCAAGGCCCATCTTTGACTTAAAAGGTATATGGATCACCCTATTGCCCATGTGCACCTATGTGCACCGCATTGGGTCACCCACTCCAACCCTTTGCCTTAAAATAAAGTTGGTTGGGTTGCTCTCATATATAAAGTGAGAAAGTGGTTTTTGGTTTTCCAACGTGGGACTAATGTTTTCTTTCAAACAAACTACAATAAAACTTGTTCAAACAATACCCCACATTTGAATAGAAAACATTAATTCACCCCACATTTCTATTCAAATATGGCTTCCAAACATAATTAAAATTATAAAACACAAGAAAGAGAAGTATTATGTTATGTTGTCAGGAAAAGTGTCTAAAAGACTTGAACTTTACCCTAGTAAAACATATCGGACTTACTTAGTGATGCAGTGGATATACAAGATCTTGAACTGTTCACTTTGTGTAGTAAATCGGTACAATATGTCTTACGCATGTCACAATAATTAAAGTACAGTTTATACGTTTTTGTCCATTTTGGTTCTGGACGCATCTCGGTTTCATGATAACTTTATAGAGTTTAGTCTTTCTCGTTCTCATAAATGCGATCCCACATTTACTATCATATAGGTGGCATTTTTGTTGTCATTAAATGTTAACGTCTTCACAACACACATTATATCTTAGGAATGAGTAAAAGTGCGTTCTACTTCAGTTTGCATATTGAACCCTGACCATGGGATCTCCAATAAGCTAGGTTAGGTTTCTGCCCGATTTAACTCATTTTATAGGCTTTAGACCCATTCCCCTCGATAACAACATGACTTGATCTCTTGGTAAGCCTTTTGTCATAGGATCTGCAATATTATCCTTTGACTTTACATAATCTATACTAATTACTCAAGTTGACAGTAATTGTCTTATAGTGTTTTGTCGACGCCTTATATGTCTTGACTTACCATTGTATACATTTTTTTTGGCTATAGCTTGTGCCGCCATACTACAAGGTATACATATTGATGACACTTGGTTTTGGCCATAATGGAATATCTTCTAGAAAATTTCTTTGCCATTTTGCTTCTTCGTAGCTTTATCCAAGGCTATAAATTCGATTCCATTGTCGAACGTGCTATACACGTTTGCTTTGTTGATTTCCATGAAATCACAGACTCCTCCCAAAGTAAATATATATCTACTAGTTGACTTAGTTCTTGTATTATCAAAAATCCAGCTTTGCATCGCTATAACCTTCAAGTCTTGGTGGATATTTTGTATAATGCAATCCATAGTATAAATTATATTTTAAATACCTTAATACTCTAGTCAATGCTTCCCAATGACCTTCATTTGGGTTGCTTGTGTGTCTACTAAGCCTACTAACTCGCATAAGCAATGTCGGGTCTTGTAGAATTCATCAAGTACATCAAACTCCCACTTACTTGGGAATACTCTAATTGAGAAATTTCACTTTCAAGTATTTTTCTTAAGTTTACAATTTGCATCAAATGGAGTGGGAGCTGGTTTACAATCAAATTGATTGAACTTCTTTAATATTTTCTCAATATAATGAGATTGAGTAAGGATATATCCATTATCATTTCTTTTAATTTGAATTTCTAAAATGACATCTGCTTGATCTAAGTCCTTCATGTCAAAATTAGAATTCAACATTTTCTTTGTTGAAATGAATATATCCATATTATGAGTCATGATCAACATATCATCAACATATAAACATACTATGATAGATGAATTTTTTGTTTCCTTAATGTAAGCACATTTGTCACATTCATTTATTTTAAATCCATTTGCAATCATTTCATGCCACTATTTTGGTGCTTGTTTTAGTCCATATAATGACGTAACAAATTTATAGACTTTATTTTCTTGACCTTTAACCACAAATCCTTCAGGTTGTTCCATATAAATTTCTTCATCTAATTCTTTATTTAGAAATGTTGTTTTTACATCCATTTGATGTATTTCCATATCTTATATGGTGCAATTGAAATTAGCATCTGATATATGTAATTTTTGAAAGCTGGAGAATAAGTATCAAAATAGTCCAACCCTCTTTTCGTCGATTAGCCACTAAACATGCTTTATATTTATCAATCGACCCATCGACTTTCATTTTTTTTTTTTTTGAAAATCATGTTATAACCTATTGGTTTATTATCAAGTGGTAAATCAACCAATTCTCAAGTATGGTTATTTAGAATGGATTTTATTTCACATTTCATGGGTTCTTTCCATAAAACATTCTGACTTGAAGTCATAACTTCTTTATATGTTTGTGGTTCAACTTTAGTCAAAAGACTAATAAAATCTGGTCCAAAACTTGTTGAAACTCTTTTTCTTTTTCCCTTCTTGGTTCCATATTTAATTCGGGAACATTGGAAGACGATGGTTCCTCTCGAACTCTCTTGTTTAGGTGAACTTATCTTTTCTTCTTTATAAGGAAAAAATTCCTTCAAAGAATTGTATATCCGCATATTCTATAATTGTATTAACGAGAATATCAGTAATTTCAGAATTAATCACCAAAAACCTATATGCAACACTATTGTTAGCAAATCCAATAAATACACAATCTATTATTTTAAGGCCTAACTTAGCACTCTTAGTGATAGGAACTTGTACCTTTGTTAGACAACCCCACACTTTTAAAATTTTAAAAGTAGGAATTCTACCTTTTCATAATTCATAAGGAGACGTATTAGTCTTCTTAATTGGAATTCTATTTAGAATATAATTCGCTTTAAGTAGTGCTTCACCCCACATATTGTGTGGAAGTCCCGAAATATTTAACATGAAATTTATCATGTCTTTAAAAGTTCTAATTTTTCTTTCTGCGACACCGTTCTTTTTAGGAGTATATGGTGCCGTAGTTTGATGCATAATTCCATGGCCACTACAAAATTCAACAAATTCGGTGGATTCGTATTCACCACCCCTATTCGTTCTTATTGCTTTTATTTTTTTTTATCTAATTGATTCTCCACTTCTATTTTATATGTCTTAAACATATCGAAAGCTTCATCTTTAGTTTTAATCAAGTAGACATATCAAGATTTACTACAATCATCAATAAAAGTGATGTAGTAATTCTTCTCACCTCGTGTAGGTGTTGATTTATAATCGCAAAGGTCACTATGAATTAAAAATCCAACAATTCATTTTACCTTCCTTGAATTGATTTAAAAGGTTGTCTAGCAAATTTCGATTGATTGCAAATCTCACATTTTTGCTTGAAATCAATATTTAACTTAGGCAATAAATCCATATTTACCATCCTATGTATAGATCGATTGTTTACATGACCTAATCTAGCATGCCAAATATCATATGAATCTACGATATAAACATAATTTTTCATTTTATTCATAGCGTTAGTAACCATTTCATTTAGTTTGAACATGCCATCGGCTAAGTACCCTCTACCTATATAGTCAATACCCTTACTTAGGACAAACTTTTTAGACTCAAATGCAAGTTTGAATCCCTTTTAGTAAGGAGAGGACCCGAAATTAAGTTTTCCTTATTCAGAACATACAAGACATCAAGTAAAGTAAGAACTTTTCTCGAGGTAAATTTCAAGCAAGACTTTTCCTTTCCCTTTGACACTTGAAGTTGATGAATTCCCCATGTAGAGTTTTTCATTACCGGTGATGTATTCAAAGGTTGAAAATAGACTCTTGTTGCCGCATATGTACCTTGTAATACCCGTGTCAATCCACCAACCCTTAACATTCTCAATCATATTGACTTGAAATTACAACAACCAAGTCTTCATCGATGCAGTGACATTGGCTTGATTATGTTGAATTGAATTTCCAACAGGTTTGGTTTTTGCGGTGACGACATTCTTGAGCCTTGTGTCCCTACTTTTCACACATCCAATAATTATCTTTTATCTTCTTAAAAGGCTTGGCTTTAGGTGCAAGGCTCGTTGACACTCTTTGTAAAAGTCTTCTTACCCTCATTCTTATGAAACTTAAACTTTGATGACTCTCCTTCAACCACGTTTGCCTTAGATGTAAAGGTAGGTACTTCAACTTTATATCCATTGCGGTGATCTTCTTCAACTCAAAGCCTCAGAATCAAGTCCTCGAATGACATCTCCCTCCTTTTATGCTTCAAATAGATCTTAAAATCTTTCCATGAAGGAGGTACCTTTTCAATAATTGCACCAACTTGGAAATGTTCATTGATAGAACACCTTTCCGAATGCAACTTATGAATCAGAACTTGAATCTCTTCTACGTGCTTGATTACATTTTTGGAGTCCACTATGACATACTTGAGAAACTTTTCAATGACGAACTTCTTCGCCCTGGCATCTTTAGTTTTATATTTCTTCTCAAGCATATCCCAAACTTGCTTTGTTGTTTTATATGGTGAATATATATCATATAAAGAATCATCCAGACAATTCGGGATGTAATTTCTAAAAAGAAAGTCGAAGTTTCTCCAAGCTTCTATTGACAACAAGGACTCCTCCTTTGAGAGGATCCTCATTGATCTTAGGCTCTTCCTCCCTTACAATATTCGCAAGGTTGAGGGTTATCAAGTAGAACAACATCTTTTGTTGCCACCTCTTAAAGTCCATTCCCTTGAACTTTTCAGGCTTTTCTTCATGCTTCTTAGAGTTGTTTGAACTCGATTGTAGTTCTGCCATCTTTCAGAATTTCTGAAATGCAACACAACAGAACAAAATCTCGAAATTTGAATTCTGTTTTTCTCAAATAGTGAAAAAATTATGTCTTAAATTGATATCTCAAATAATCTGTAATGATATATTAATACTATAAACAAAACGAAATTACAATAACTTAAAAAATAGAATTGAATAAGTAAACAAAATTCTAACCAGAAGGTTTGCGAATTTTGCAATGTCCTAATACTGAGAATTGTTTCTATAATTTGGTAATGAAACCTTTTCATAACTATGTCCCCAAGATTCAAGCTGGAGTGCTCTTCCAAATTCTAAGATCACCAAATTTGGAAGTCGCCAAATAATACTCTTCTTCTCTCTCACAATAATTATATTTCGAAAATAAAATTGAGTGAATAATATGTGTTCGAGTAAGACTTAAATTGATGTTAAAGATATGTCTTCAAACAACACACCCCTTTAATCTCAAAATTAAATAAATCTGTTGGGGTTCAACATTTACAGCTGTTAACATACTCCAAGCTGTAATAAGCGTCAAACAGTTAATTAAATCAAAAAATTAATTGCTGCTTAATTAATCCCAAATTGAAAAACTAAGTAGTAAAAATATAATTATGCTTTATAGCCAACCAAGCCAAAGCCCAAAGGCCCTAAGACTAAGGCCTAAGGCCTATCTTTGACTTAAAATGTATATGGGTCACCCTATTGCCCATGTGCACCTATGTGCACCCCATTGGGTCACCCACTCCAACTCTTTGTCTTAAAACAAAGTTGGTAAGATTGCTCTCATATATAAAGTGAAAAAGTGGTTTTTGGTTTATTATTGTGTGACTAATGTTTTCTTTCAAATAAACTAGAGCAAAACTTGTTCCAACAGTTCCTTCCATGTTGCAGTTATCAGATTCAATATTGGCACAAGCCGAATCTTCAACTCTACATCTCCATTGACGCTTGTGTGTGGATATGTGTTTGCGGCTATTGGATCGATACTTCTCATTTGTATTTTTTAATTAAAATAAATACTTTTCTTCCCTCGTGTTGGAAGCCTTAGATTTTCTTCCTTAGTTGAAAGTTTGATTTTCTTCCCCTTGTGGAAGTTTAATATTTTGAGAGCTTAGGGTTCTTAGGCAAACAAATGGGGTTGCTAATGTAATGATGCGGTTTTCCCATACATATGCTAGCCAAATGGCCAAATTTATGGAATCAACCTCTTGATGAGGTAGCTATAGTTGTACTCAATGATTTCAATGTTGAATGAAATATGAATACAACTTTTTTTTGTATATATATATATATATATATATATATAATGGTTTCTATTTGGGAAAATACTAGAATGACAATGGATATGTCACACTGAAAGACACATAGGCCCATAGGGGTTGTCTATGTGACTTTGACTCGCGTATTATGCACCGAGATTTGTATATGCGTGCATTCCAAGGAGTGCATGGACAGCTCAAAGGCCCGATGTGACTATGACATACTCGTCATTCTAGACATGCAGTGTTGGATGACAACAGCGGTGGCGGCGATGGAGGACAATGGGTGAGTGGTGGTGTGTAAGAGATGAGGGTGATTTGGTCAAAAAAATAAAACAAGTGGTGAGTGTTGTTTGTGTGGTAAGTTAATTGAGGGTGATTTGTGTGAGATTGTACGACAATACCTCAATCCCAAATTACTTAGGGTTGGCAGATATATAAACGTGGATCAGCCTTGATCAAATTATGTGGATTGACAATTTTAAAATTGATATTTATACAACAACATAGCCTTAGTTCTAAATTAATTGGGGCTAGCTACATGGATCAAACTTTTCCATTACGCACGATTTAGTGCAAATTATAGAACTTTGGCAATTAAGTAAACGCAACAAACAAATAACACACGCACACAATCAACACGAGAGAATTACATGGTTACGCAATATGCCTCAATCCACAAAGAAAGCAAATAAAAACAGAGATTTTATTAAAGCGAAGATTACACCAATGTCAAGTCTCCAACTTTAGCTCTCATGCTCACTAACCCAAGACATTACCTTAGATCTTTTTGACAAGACTAATTTAATGGTCTACCCTACTTATATATATGCACTAGGGTATCGAGTTGTACTAGAAAATCAAAACCTATTAGAGTTATACTAGGAGACCAAAACAATGTTATATTAAGACTTCAAGTCAATATCAACAAGTCTACACCTTGGCTTGAATTCTCTAACCTTCATCAAAACCTCACTCTGCAAATGCCCCCTCGAAGGGCCTTCAGTGTCTTTGAATTCTAATTAAGTCCAGACATTGTCTGAACTTCGAAACTAGAACTGGCTTAGTCATAATGTATGTTGGATTCTTTGTTGTAGCTATTTTTGTCTTTGTAATGTCACCTGTGCAACTACATCACGAATGAAATGCATCCCGACATCAATGTGTTTGGTTCTCTCATGATACGTCACGGTGCCTAGTCGGATGAATAACACCCTAACTATCACAAAATACGGTAGTCTTCTCTTGTTGTAACCCCAAATCGGAAACCAAACCTCTCAACCAAATAGTTTATTTCATCGCTTCGTAACTACCATATGCTTTGCCTTAGTGGTAGACAAGACAACTTTAGAGCTCGCAATGTCGCTTTCCAACTAAGCGTATTCCCGCAAAGAGTAAATGCATAACCGATCGTGATCTCCTTTTATCAAGGTCCCCAAAGATAATCCGCATCAACATAACTCACAACACGAGTTGTGCCTCCGTGTCCACCCCACCATAAACTAAGCCAACATCTCGTACTACCATCGATTTTGTAATATCCACGACGACCACCGCCCGAGTGAGACTTTCCAGATTCTCCATATACCGCTAACCACACTGTTTGCTTGTGAAATGTCTCACCTAGTGCATACCATAACATACATCAAACTACCAACCTGCACTAGCATAAGGAACTTGGAACATGAATTCCTTCTCATCATCGATCGTGGTGTCGATCGAGCCGATAATCTAAAATGAGATGCCGAGTAGGATACTCATAGGCTTCGAACTATACATGCTAAACTCTTTGAAGCACCTTATCAACGCATGTTTTTCGTAACACATACAATCTGCGGCTATTCTATCCCTGTGTATTTCCATCCCCAAGATCTTCTTCGTGACACCAAGATCTTTCATCTCAAATTCACTCCTAAGCAACGATACCGTTTGTTAGAGCAAACACAAGCAAACAAACAACACATGCACATAATCGACATAAAGAATCACGTGGTTCGACAATATGCCTCAATCCACGGTAAAGAATAGAGATTTTCTTAAACTCAAGATTACACCATGTCAAGCCTCCAAGCTGTAGCTCTCACGCTCACTAATTCAAGACATTACCTTAGACCTTTTTGACAAGACTAATTTAATGGTCTATCCTACTTATATATATGCACTAGGGTATCAGAGTTGTACTAGGAAATCAAAACCTATTAGAGTTGTACTAGGAGACCAAAACTATGTTGTATTAAGGCTTCAAGCCAATATCACAGAAAGTTATGATTAGTAAGAAAAATGGTGAATACAACTTTTAATTCAAATATATTAATTTTAACATATTCTATATTTTTTGACTAGATAGATTAAAATATGTACTTAAATATGAAAAGAATTAATTAACTTAAATTGCGAAAATATAGATTTTCAAATGTATATGAATAAGCAGAAGATGAATTAGCGGTATAAAATGCTTACGCCATCTAAATATAGTTCAAGATCTTAATTATGTGTATACGTAATGTAATGTATATAAAGGTTAATTGAACCGGATTGCGAATTCGCCGAATTGGATATGCGGATTAAGGTGCGACAATATGTAATTCAGTCCAATTCGCCAGTTTAACAAATTCAAATTATGAACCAATTAGACTATTAGCTAAATGGATTGAATCTAACTAAATCCACAGATTTCATGAACACCCCTAGTTTCATTGATAGAAAAAATTGGGTTGTGTGGGCGCCCCTATATAGAACCCAATAGTGCCCGGCGTGGATTACTCCATACCGATGGGGTTGGACACGATGTGGGAAACCGAAAAAAATATGTGTTAAGGTTTAAAGTTTAAGAAATTCATTTGACTAGGAAAAAAAGTTTAAGAAGTTGCTTGGCGGGAAAAGGCATAGAAAGAGAGAGAAGGATCAGATTCAATAAGGTAAAATCCCGTTTTGTTAATAAACCTTGGTTTTTCGAATCAATTATTTCTCGGTCATGTCTTCCAATTAATTGCTTGAACATGGCATTATATCAATGCCTACAAATTGTTCGATGAAATGCCTAATTGAATTAAACCAACTGTGAAAGATCTCATGAATGTAGGACAAGAGTGCAACAACTTAATTGTTTGAATATAAAGTAGAATCCTTTCGCTTATCACATCGTAATTAATTTGTATGGTTCGTGATCAAGTGATGTGAATGTAATTGTGCATGCATTGCTTATAGCTCGCACCAAGGTGTATCTAATTAAAGCTAATGCCGGTTTGAATACTCTTATATATCTATTTCATGATATGTCGACGTTAAGCTTTTGAATCCAATTTTTGCGGTGTTCGGGGTATTATTTAGTAAAAATCATACTTCTTATATTAAAGCTTATTCTACACTTCTATGACTAAGAAGTACATGTTTTTGTTCTTGATAGTTACATTTTCCGATCCCTTATGACAATCAATCACTCAACACTTGTGGTTATGGGTTTTAAAATTGTTAGTGCCCTGAGTGTTCTAGATGTACTTTTGGATGCAGATTTGGACGTTCACGTAGCTAGATTCCTTGAGTGAGAAACTTTTTTTTTGGTAAGTGCCTTCTTTACCGAAACTTCATTGGAAATCCCAATGGTGATGTTTCTTGATATATAAGTGACTTCTTTCAAATATGCGAAGATCATGATCGAACCGCACTGCTGAGAAAAAATAGAGAATCTCGGGGTTGAAAGCACTTAAAAAACTATTTTCCAAAAAAAATTTAGGAAACTCAATGAGACAAAATAGGGAGAATGCAAATGCGCACACTTTCATTGATCGAGAAAATGGTATTTTGAACCATGACATCCTTTTACCTTTCCAACATGCAGAATGAGAGGAATGCAATTTGCATGCATTAACATTTTCTTTACTTAATGTAGGGTTTTCTCATACCGATTTGAAAGATGTCATTCTAGATTTTGTAGCTAACATGAAGAGCATCTGAATGGTGATCACTTGACTAGTTGATTATGATTCGCTAGCTAGTTACGATCGTACGATACTTAACTAAATATTTGGACATTTGAATGTTGTTTCATGTATACATGTTAATTGCAATGCGCATGTTTTACAAGTTATTAATTTTCTTTCACCTATATGGGAACATTAATATGCATATCATCAGAGAAAAGAACCAAATGCTATTGGAACTGAAGATGCCTAGGACAAGACCCATTTAATTAACCAAACTAATATTACTGGAGAAAGTAAATCAATAATGGGAAAAAGGTGTCGTTTATCTTTGGCACTTGATGAGGTAGTTTTAGAAATTACAAGAGGGATGAACAACGCTTTTGTACATTGTTTTAGCATTGTTGTTTGATTAGGGTTTCAAACAATATCAAAGCATGTGTACATTGTTTTAGTGGATGACCTTATGTTTTAGGAGAAGCTTCTTTAAGCTAGTATTTTATTATATGTATTCTTTCTGAAAAAAAATCGAGCACAATGGAAGAGTTATGTGACGGCCCCTTCCCTAATCTAGGGTACCGCCCGCCCTAATCTCATAATTAAGCCCAAATTCTAGCCACATATGACTTAACTACGTATTAGACAGCCTTTCTATCCAGATCTACTCCATACTTGTGTTCATGATAATTACTACACATGTCACTTTACAATTAAATTCGAGTTAGTTAAAACTACTTGAAAATTCTAAAGTTTAGCGAAGTTTTAAAATTTATGCGAAGCAATATTTATAAATCCTAAATGTGTGGAAACCAGAACCAACGATCACATGCGTTTATAATAAAGTAGCGAATATAAACGGGGTAATGATCATCATAAGTCGGGGAGCTAAACACTCAACCCAATATACAACCTCAAAATGCATAAAAAACATAACTGTATAATATATAGAATACCAAAACCTACAAAATGTTGATGCAGCGGTACGCCGATGGCTTAGAGGCAGTCGCCAATCTTTTCCTTGCCCGGCCTGCTTGTCGACGGCTTTGCACTCACTGTCATAAAAAGGACAGTGAGTATAAAAAGTAACAGTAATCCATGTTGATAAATTCATTCACATTTCCAAAACAAACTAAATGGTATTTAAAAGCATAACTTAAATAAAGAAATACATGTACCAACAATATGCTAAGAAATACAACAATTAAGCAAGTGAAACTGACACGGGCTAAATAGTAATGATCTAGATACGGTCTAATTTGTGACCTACGTCAGTGAAGTCTTAGCCACTATAGGACGTGCGTGGTGTCGCACAATCTAATATCACTAGGGACTCTAACCCCAGTGTCATAAGGGACTCTAACCCCGTATATGGGCAACCTCAGGGACTCTAACCCTGTATGCCTCATTATAGTGGCGAGTGCCGACATCCCCGAGGACTCGAACCCCATGTGCCAATCGACTCATAGTGCAATGGACTCTAGATTCTACAACTATTTTATAATTCCAAGAAATTGACTCATTAAGGATTACAAGAGTTGGCTATGCTACAAAGCACAAATTCTCCAAAAAATACAAGTCCATAAAACCATTCATAGCTCCATAGTTCCTAATAGCATGCTATTTGTACTACATCTACTGTGAAACAACAAGAAATGACATATAGCACATGAATGGATTCAAAAGATTTCAAGTTATCAAAATATCATGGAAACCAAGATCAACAAGTGAGGAATAACAATTAAGTCCATGATATGTGAGTACAAAGCTAGACATAGTCAATATAGACTACAACAAACAAGTTAAAACTGGAAATTAAATGTAAATAAACAATCAATGGGTATACTCACATCAAACAATGTGAAGTCCTAGCTTTATCGGTCTCCGACACCTCAAATCACGTATTCGCAACCCCGAAACCCTTTCCTTAGGTTCCTAATATCCAACTAATCCAAATAAATTGGGTTTAGGTCAGGTCAAATGGGTTTAGGAACCTTAACCCAAACAACCCCTTAAGACTTAACAATATTAAAATTTTAATCTTGTATTGCAGCACACTTTTAGACATGAAATTGTCCAAACCTCAACATCATCCCTTGTACAAAGTTTTTGGTCTCTAACTTAGCTTTTCAAAAAGGTTTGGTTTGTGTAATTCCGATTTAAAACGAAAGCAATATCGCAATTTCACTAAACACAACTCAAATTGGAATCTAATTTGACCAGCAAATTTAGAAAATTCATTTCTCCCAATCTATAGTTTTAAAGTTTGTGCTTTTTTTGTCACAAGGCAGTTAATATATCAAATAACAATATACTACAAGATCAGCTCATTTGGATGAGTAATTAGGGAGTTATGTCATTTTTAAATTTAGTTTCAAAAATCACCTAATGCATTTAATCACCTATTTGTGTAGCACTTTTGGATATGAAAACATTTGAACTACAAAATTCTAGTAGGACAAAGTTGTTCCCCCTTGAGTTAGCTTTCAAATGCCGCCAGATTGGGTTCATTTCGATTTAAAATGAGCATGTTATGACCAAATTACATAGGTTGGTTCATAATACAACATGCAGAAATTCAGTTTTGATTTTACAACTTCAAAAATTCATATCTTTTTTATTTCAAAACCAAATTAAGAACTTCTTAATAGTTGGATTATCAGCTTGAAATGAGGAATCCAAATATATAAATCAATTACAAAGACTTAATCATCTACCATGTGAAATTGGCCAAAAACCAGAACTCGACTTCAACTTAAAATAGAGAGATATGTACCTAGTTAATGTACCGCCCTAGCTTGATCAAGCACTACACCTTCAAACCACCAACTCAAACTGATTTTCTTCTTCCTTAAACCTCTCCAGCAAGTTTCTTAGCTCCTAAGCTTATGAGAATGAAAATATGTGGTTTGCATTAATTGATCTCTAACTATATATATGAAATGGATATGGTTGAATGATAACCATTGACCACACACGTATCTCGAGACCTATCTAATAGTACACCTCTTAACACATGTCCCACTTACCTCCACTAATTCATGCCAACTAACTCCAATGTGTGACTTAGTTGATTTCTAGATGTGCTAATACATGTCTCGATGCAAATTACATGGCTATTGTTTTAAAATGCTAACTTAGGTTACATTTAATTAAAAATCAACTATAGCCACATTAAAACCACTATATAAGCTATACTAACTCAAAATAGACTTACCACAACATTCTCTATCCCGATCCCACGTCAAGCACGCAACTCAAGGCATGTCTCCACTCACGTCTCGACACCTATACACGAGTATGAGTGACTTAGTTGTCCACACATATACAATACACTAGGCATACACCACAACAAATCTAACATACACCTCGGCCATCTCACCACGGTCAATGCACATATCACAGTATAGGTCCCACATCACGGGTCGGTAATCTTAATTACAAACAATAAACGAGATTAGAAATTTGGGTCGTGACAAGTTAATAATTTGATCCATGTAGTCGACCCCAATTAATTTGGGACTGAGGCTACGTCGTTGTTGTTGTTGTTGAAAACTAGTCATACAGAGCAACCTCAACTGTTAACAACTTAAGCTAAGGCCTATTTAGAAGTCAATAACATTGTATCTTGTAATCTTTAGTTGTATTTATCACTAGTTTTCATGGATGACGACGGACCACAAGAAATAAATAGAATTAAACAAAAAAACATCAAGAAATATTAAAACTTATCATGGTTCAGCATTGTATTGTCCGAAAAATTCTACGCGTACATCAAAACACACATCGCGTTCTGATGTGCTTTTGCTGATGTATGCGTAGCACTTCGTATTGGCTTATGTTCATTATTTCTATTGCAAAATGACCCGTGTGCCCCTCACTACGATTAGTGCACCCCGCCCCGAATCTTTAAATACGGAGATTCGATCGGAACCCATTGAACTTTTAGGTGGCGGTTGTCAACCAAGTTTCACCAAAGAGGTTTGATTTGACAAAACCAAACCCATAAGGTATGTCTCTGTTGTGTGCCGCCTAACCTAAAATAGATGTCTCGACCAATTTTTTGGAGTTGGGTTCTTCGATTGGGATGAAAGAGTATTTTGGTAAAATGTTGAGGTGGCCTCATAAATTAAAATTTGAATTGGGGTGCACTCAAATCGGGATGCCCTTATGGAAGTGTGGGGTCTCGTATGATGAGGCTTTTTTTATGAATATTATTACCCCCTCTATCCATCCAAAAATATTGATCGTTTAGGCTAAAGCATACTAATTAAGGTGATATTAATTATGAATTTACTTTCCAAATTTGCTCGTCGAAATTGCTTTAAATGACAATTAAATATTTTAAGTTCGAAGGAGTGAAATAGGTATATAAGGTGTCAAACTATGAAAACGTCTTATAATTTTGAAAAAGCGGCTCTGCCCAAAAAGGCCTATATTATTGGATGGTGGGAGTAACCTCTACTCCCTCTATCCAAAAATATAGGTCGTTTGACTAAAAAACACACATATTAAGGTAGCTTTAATTACAAGTTTAAGTTACATTTCTACTCATGTTGGCATGAAAAAAAAAATCAAATGCTTTAATCACACAAAAAAGTGCATGCAAATACTTAAATGAAGGGTAAAATATATAATAGGAATAAATGCTCTATTAAATTCACAAAATAACTTACTCCCTCCTTCCCTAAATATAGGTCGTTTTGCTTTAGCACACTAATTAAGGTGATATAAATATTGTGTTTACTTTTCATTTTTACCCTTTGACACAAATAAGGAAGTGCTTTAATTACAATTTATTACTAATTCTCTCACTTTCCATTTTTACCCTTTGCACAACTAAGGAAGTGCTTTAATTACAATTTATTACTAATTCTCTCTCTCTCTCTCTCTCTCTCTCTCTCGGACTTGCGTTTACTTTCTATTTTTGGGCATTAAATGGTGATTTGAAAAGAAGGGTGAAATAAGTATTTAGGGTGTTAAAATAACAAAATGACTTATAATCTTTGAAACTAGATTTGGTCTAAAACAAGCTATATTTATTGATGGAGGGAGTATATTTTTAAATGGACTTTTAGTAGAATGATTTGTATTTATGGATGGAGGAAGTATTATTATTCTACTTAATCACATGCATGCATGTTTTTGGTAAAAAAAAAATGACTTGTTATACAAAAAAGAACTCTCTAGAATAAAAATAGACCTTTTTAGGTGGTTAGATTTGTATCCTAAGTTACTTTCTAACTCTAAATTAAATTTGATTAGATAGCACTCAAACGTGATCGAAATGTTCCTACTAAGTTAAAAGAAAAATTTTATAGGACTCGCAATTAGGCCGGCTATGCTCTATGGAAGTGAATGTTGGGCGGTAAAGCAACAACAATTACATAAAATGAACGTAGCGAGAAATGAGGATGCTTAGGTGGATGTGTGGTAAAACTCGTAAACATAGAATAAGAAATATAGAAATTTAAAGACAAGTAGGAGTAGCACCAATTGATACAAAGATTAGGGAAGGGCGGTTGCGGTGGTTTGGTCACCGCAAAGACGCCTACAAATGCCCCAACTAGAAAACTTGACTCAATAGAAAGCGTAGAAATTCGACGAGGTAAAGGCGGACCAAAGTTAACATGGGATGCATTAATTAGAAGGGATTTGAATGGTTTGGAAAGCTCACCATCAATTGCACTTAATCGAGCACAATGGAAAAGTTTGATCCATGTAGCCGACCCCAATTAATTTGGGATCGAGGCTATGTTGTTGTTGTTGTTGTAGATAGCACTCAAACAACATCACATGAGAAAAGGCATTAGGATACCAAGTGAGAAATCTTAAAAAATATGGGAACGTGTTTGCTAATGTTGGGAAGTGTGAAGTTGGTAATGTCTACCAATAACAATACGTCACGTGTACGATGTAAATGTGCTTTTTACACTTTTGTCCTCCCAACTTTTACTCTTTTGTCCATATAAGGCTTCCTATTATTAGATATTACCAACTCTACCTTGTTCAAATTAGCAAATCCCCTCTCAAAAAATATGGGCTCAGGTTCAATGTTTAAGAAGTTAATTCGACCAAGAAAGTAATCTCATTTCAGATGCAATTCCATTTGATTAAACCTTTGATTTCTGAATAGTTTCTCAGTTAAGTATTCGAATTGCTTTAACATTTTCTATATATATATATATATATCAATGCGTACAAATTGTTCGATGAAATGCCTAATTGGATTAAACGCACCGAATCGAAGTGAGATTACCTTATTTTAATGACGATTAAATATTTTAAGTTCAGAAGATGAGTGAAATATATATATATATATATATATATATATATATACATATATACATAAATATGTCAAACCATGAAAACGTTTTATAATTTTGAAATAATTTTGAAAAAGTGACTTTACCAATAAAGGCCTATATTTTTAGATAAAGAGGGTAACCTCTACTCCCTCCATTCAAAAATATAGGTTGTTTGACTAAAAACACATATATTGATGTAGCTTTAATTATGAGTTTAATTAAGTTACATTTCTACCCGCGTTGACACAAAGAAAAAATCAAATGCTTTAATTACACAAAAAAATGTTAATACTTAGTTAAATGAAGGGTAAAATAAATATAATAGGAATAAATGTTCTCTAAAATTCACAGAATAACTTATATTTTTTTAAATGGACTTTTGGTATGTAGAATGACTTGTATCTTTGGATGGAGGAAGTATTATTATTCTACGCAATCATGTGCATGTTTGTAGTAAAAAAATTAAATGAATTCTTATACAAAAAGAACTCTCCGCAAATAAAAAGTATAACTTTTTAAGTTGTTAGATTTGTATCCAAATTCCTAAGTCACTTTTTAATTCCATATTAGATTTGATTAAGCAAAGCTTTGAACAACAACTCCCGAGAAATCTAAAAAATGCGGGAGTGGATTTGCTAATGTTGGGAAGTGTGAAGTTGACAATGTCTACCAATAGCAATACGCTACGTGTACGATGTAGATGCGCTTTTACGCTTTTGTCCTCCCCACTTTTACTCTTTTGTCGATGTGGGGCATTGCTATTGTAAGATATTACCAACTCTACCTTCCTAACTTTAGCAAATCCCTTCCCAAAAAATATGGGTTCGGGTTCAACGTTTAAGAAAATTGAACCAAGAAAGTTTAAGAAATTCCTTGGCGGGAAAAGGCCGATCGAGAGAGAAGGATCGAATTGAATAAGGTAATCCCATTTCGTCAAGCCTTTGATTTTTGAATAGTTTCTCAGTTCAATCTTCTAATTGCTTTATCAATGCCTAAAAATTGTTCGATGAAATGCCTAACTGAATTAACTCAACGCACTGAATTGATGAAGTGGCTAGAATGTAACAACTTGTTTGTACCAGCAACGGTTGGTTAGCACAACTGAAGGCGGGTTGTTGTCCTTTATCTAGTGACTCGAGTTCGAGTCTTGGAAATGGAGACACCAACGTTGGGAGCTCCCTCCACCTATACGGTGCGCGACTCGAGATGAACCTGGAGTAGTCGAATAGTCTGGATGTTGGGTGGTTTAGACAAAAAAAAACTTCTTTGTGCATAAAGTAGAATCCTTGCCCCCATCGCATCATATGATCCGCCAGGAAGTGATGTCAATGTAATTGCACATTGCTTAACCACCAAGGTGTATTGTCTAAGCATCGGAAAAACCAAAACTACTATCCTAGGATGCAAAGCAATAGATTGGTGTATTGAGCGATCGTTTCCTCATAAGCGATTTTGTACTCTTATCTATTTCATGCAACATTAAGCTTATGAATCCTATTTCGATGTTGTGTTTGTGCGTGCATAAGTGCATACTACATAGTATGTTACAAACATGGTGATCTCGAAATACTATCCCGTAGCATTATTGTGTGTGCCCGTGTGACAGAGAATGTGGGCATGCGTTCTTTTTCCAAGCCTTTGCCTACTCCATGCATTAAGCTTATTGTTCCTATTTTACAGTGTTCAGGGTATTATTAAGTAAAATTATAAAACGCTTCTTATAAAGCTTCTTCTATCTATGATGCCCGGACTCTTTACTTTGGGGTGAAGTACCCGTGTCGACCCGACATAACATGGACATTAACACTTAATATGTCCCAGACTCCTCAAAGCTACTTTGGACACTTAGAATTGTAAATATTTATAGAATTGTAACTATTGGGCCATATTATGTATATTTCACTCTGATTGTTATAGTTATTTTTCTTTTGTTATTAACAGATGATGCACTTTTTATGTTATTATAGGATATCATGATGAGTTGATGGTTTTTGTTGTCCACTTGCAATATTTCATCCTATGCCTTTATTTTTTCTTTCTTTTTTCTCTTGAGTTGTTCATTTGGAATATATTTTGGACTTGTATATTAACGTGCATTGAGATTGATGGGTTAAGGCTTCATCAATCATTTTATATATCGTATGTTAGAGTTAGAAAATAAAGTTATGTTGTTAAAGACAATATAAATGTTTCAATGATGCCTTAAAACATGGTAATGTTGAGTTAGGTAGGTAATAAATGCTTATTCTTAATGTAATAGTATGATGGTTCTTAATGTATGGTGATGGTCAATGGTGTCTTGATTTACGGGGGTAAAAACTAGATGTACATGCACTTGTACTATCGGGTTTTTAGTATCATGTTTGGCTTCCACATGCTTCATTTTTTACTTAGTTCTATAAAAGAACACATGGTGTATTTTATTTTATATTTGTTGTAGAGAATATTCTTAATTAGCTGCATGCTTCAAGAAGTATTGAACAGGTGAGTTGACATGTTGACCAAGTAACGTCTTCAATGTTGTTTCGTCATTTATGAAGAAATCTCACTGCATAAAGCTGTAAGTTAAATTCTTAATTATGGGCCTTGTTCAATAGTCTAATGGTTGCATATTGGTATTTAATTCATTATCATAAACATGGACACAGGAACTTGCTTATGCATATTCCTTCTCGCTTTCTTTCGTTTGAAACTTTGAATGGTCTATTAAGCGATGAATGTTTATCAATGTGGACACCTTTTTTCTCGACGCATCAACTATCAAATACCAATGGTTTCTGTCTCTTGTTGACGATGATTTATATCAATCATTTGTCATTTCGGCTATGGTTTTAACATCGTTAGAGCCCCGAGTGGTCTTTGTCATCTGCACTTACAAGTATTTTTGGAAGCTTGAAGCCTAGATGAATTATATATATTGAACCATTCTTTTTTTTAATCTAAAAGCTGGATCTTTTTCAACATTTAGTGCAACTCTCTTCATCAATGATGAAATGAAATTGGCTCTACGAAGTCCTTCCCTTTTAGGATAATTAATTATGCTTTGCCTAAGATTATTCCCAAAGTTATAGCTCTTAATATTAAACTCAAATAGTTAGATGCTAGTGTATGTTAATTAACTTAAAAGTACCCTCAAGTTTCTTTGTGTTTACTTATCATTTGTGTGAGGATGCATATCTTGAATGGTATTTCTAAAACCATGCGAGTGAATCATAACTTTCTTTCCTTGGCATAACAAATCTGATGGCACTTTGATGGATCTAGATGTCTTTTGGATGCAGATTTGGACGTTCGGTTTGATTCCCTAAGTGAGAAGCTTTTTTGGTATGCACCTATCAATACCAGCTTCAATTGGAAAAACCCAATGGTGATGTTTCAAGCTTACAAGGAGGGCACTGAGCTGCAAAGAGAACTCCAAATGCTGGAGAAGCAATCAGTTTTAAGCAATATGTGTGCGAGAATCTGTTAATGAGGCAAGTACATCTATTGCAAAAGAATTTCGCCCGACATGTTCCAAGGTAGGTATTTATAGACTTTTGTGTCCCTTTCTTTTTTCTGTTTGCTAACAAATTCTTTTAGAAAATTTACTTATGCCGAAAAAAACCGGTGGTTCAAAATGATCTCAAATGCGAGCATCCTATGCCGCACCTCAAGCATGTTGTAGACATTGATGCTTTGTTTTATAATTGTGAATTTGCAACATGTATTTTATATGGTGATTGAATAATATTTTCTTAAAAAACTATTTTCCTTCCAAATGTTTAAGCGAAGTTATTGTTAATTTATCATTTATACTTGTAGAGATGGACAAGACAACGACCGAACTGCATGAAAAAATAGAGAATCTTAAGGTTAAAAGAACTTAAGAAATTCAACGAGACAAAATAGGCAGAACGCATGATTTGAATGAGCATACCTTCATGATTAGAAAATGGTATTTTGAGCCATGACATGTCCTTTTACCTTTCGAACATGCACACATAATGAGGGGAATGCAGTTTGCATGCATTAACACTTTCTTTTCTTATTGTAGGATTTTCTCGTCAGATTTGAAAGATGTCGTTCTAGATTTTGTACTGAAATGAAGAGCATCCGAATGGTGATCACTTGACTAGTTGATTATGATTAGCTAGCTTGGTACGACAATGCGATACTTAACTAAAATTAAATATGGACATTTGATGTCATTTCATGTATACATCTTAATTGTAGTGCGCATATTTTATAATTAAGTTATTACAGCTTTTTTCACCTCTGTCGAAACATTAGTATGCGTATTATCAGTGAAAAGAACCAACTACGTACGATTGGAACTGAACATGCTTAGGTGAAGACCCCCTTATTTAACCAAACTGAAATTACGTACCGGGGAAGTAAATCAATAATAGGAAAAAGGCATTGTTTATGCTGGCACTTGATGAGGTGATTTTAGAAATTACATGAGGGATGAACAACACTTGTGTACATTGTTTTAGCATTGTTGTTAGGGTTTCAAACAACATCAAAGCTTGTGTACATTAATTCAGTAGAGGACCTAATGCTTTTGCTTTAAGGGAGGCTTCTTTAAGCTAGTATTTTATTATTTGTATTCTTTTTGAAAAAAATCAATGGAAAGCACAATGGAAGATTTGACTTGATTGAAATGTATGACCCAAATTAATTGATTTGCAATCTCAATTACTATTCATCAATCATCACCATGATGGTCTTCTATTCATAATGACATAAGAGAACAAATTGTTGGTAACTGCTTTGATTCAAAATACAATATTGTCATTATAATAAAACTGTAATTACAGTTAAGTTTGCATTCTCTTTTTCTTTTATGAGAGAAGCATGTGTTTACAATTTCGTTCACAAAGAAAACTGAAAAATTTATGGTACTGCGGCCAGAATTAATCCACCCGTAGATGCATCTATCGTGAAATCTGTGGCCGCACTCCGTCTGGATATCCAAGTCAATGCTCTCGTCGAAGGCATCTAGGCATATCACACACACATCTTCTTCTCCGCCGCAGTTGGTGGCCTTCTTCATGTGCTCTATCATGCAATGGAACACGGGATCTGCAGTTATCTCGGAAAAGACTGAATTGGAAGCGTCCAAGACTCGAAACTTGAAGTCGGCCGCCTTGTGCCTCAACGAAGGATGATCACGGCTGTTGGCGAGGATGTAATTGCTGGTCTCCTTCATGTCATCCAAATCCATGTACATGGATAGCATGCACTGCTGAAAATTGAGGTTGCTGTTCTGCATCAGTACCTTCTGCCTTGTAATTATATCAAGCGATTCAAACATGCTCTCCATTGTCGCCAACTCTGTCGCCATCTTCGAAAACTTATCTTCGGATGCCATTGTATATTATTTCTTGCAGAAGAAACAAGAACGTACTAATATCTCCTCAATGGCAGAAAATCAAGAAAACTAGTTATTATCACTCCACAACAGAAAAAAAAAGTTTAACAATGTGATGAGGTTGCAATATTTATTAGGAAAGGTATGGTCGGTGACGAATTGATGAATCACTTATCACTTATGATATGTATGATGAGTTGGCGATTAATTTAGATAGGTATTATCTTAATTAATTTGATCAGATTGAGATATAAGTTTTAAAATTCAAATGCAACCGCGCCACTGATTTGTTCTTCCTTACAGGTAACTTCATTTATTTGAGCCTTCATTTCTAATCCTTTCGTTCAATTCTCTTTAATTAATTCAATTCCCCGTCGAGTCTTTTGATTTCTTCGACATTTTTAACGATGCCCTCAACTCGTTCGATGAAATGCCTGATTGAATTAAAGTGGCATTTCTGTAAATAGAGCTTCTGTGATTGTTCCGAGTCGACGCATTTGATGGAAATGGAGGGAATGCATTGTTTATATGCGAGCATTTATGGCCAGTAACAGATGTTTAGTGCTTCTTTGTTTTTGAAAAATTATATGCCTGATGAGTTGTGTGGTCGTGGAATGGAAATCAATCTACTATTTCTTAGTCCTCTCTATTCTTACTATTTTGCATTGCTATACTTTTGCTCTGGAAATCACATAGCTAAACTTTTGTTTCTTTCTCCATTTTCCCTATCCATCCAGTTGTTATTGGTGCAGCTTTAGATATTAGATTAATGTCTTGTGATTAAATTAATGCATTTCAAACTTTCCTTCAAGTTCCATGCTAAACATTTGTCCAAGTTGGATTATTCTGTTGATTATGTATTTTGGTTGAGACTGAACCTCCTAATGAATCGCTGCCAGTTGTTGCTGTCAACCTTTTTAGATACAACTTTAGACTTACCATCATTTAAATTGTTTTTGGCTTCGTAATTTATTGAATGTTTCGTTGGAATAAAAGTTCGCTACAACTGTTTCTTCTTCATACTTAACATTCAAAATTCTCTCGCACTTTAGAGACCTCTTAATTTACAACCTTTCTCTATTAGTTGGCAATGGAACCGAATACGAATTGTTATATTTGACTTTGCTTGCGCCCACAAAAGATTGGTTTAAATTTACAAAAAAGGCCGAAATGAATGCAAATAGTTTCTATCCCTTTGTATTTGTGCTAAAGTCAAGAGTTAGCGATTGGTTGATCGAGATCTAGACATGCAAACGTTTGGCAGTCTAAGTTTATACATAAGTAATTGTGACTAATTAGATTTTGTTATGCGTTTACTTGACTAATTAGTATGTGAATTTTCGTTGTTGTTTAAAATAAAAGAAAATATACCAAGAAAAACTAGGAAAAGAGGATAATGAGTCTAAGCAATCTAAAACACATGTCAAACAGATTAGGCCAATCACCTTTGGTACGGATTACATTAAACTCTTAAATTTTCATGAACCACAAGGCACCAAATAATGCCTTGCTTGAACACCTAGTGGCTCCCCTCTTTGGCTACAACCAAATCCCCACTTGCAAATATGGCTAGAGAGACCTTGTCATTTTGGCAATATCTTTCTACCATTTTGGTACAATTGTTTTTGATAACCAAAGTTGTCTGAACCTTTTTCAGCTTCTCCTTACTTTTGAGGGATAAGACAATTCTTTTGAGGGATAAGACAATTTTTTTTATAAAAAAAAAAACAAAAAACAAAAACAAAAACAAAAAGAAAAAGTTAGTGCGCTCCATGTACTATATATATTATGCTTCAACAATAAGCTAGACAGATCGAGATATAGTACTACTTGTGAAATTTAAATCTCAAGTATAATCACATAGAGGGTTGGATATATAGAGCAGGCAAGCAAGCACTATAGTGGATATATGATCTCCACTTCAACAATATTAAGCATATAGCAAGTCACATTATAAATAAACAATTGGCCACATTATTTTTAAACCTAGATCATGATCCCAATTGCATATTTTTCTCTACTACTATAAATAGAGGTAGCTAGCTAGAACATGTATTTCACATAGTCCTTTACGCTCTTTCGGTCTGAGTACTATAAAGTAGGGTCCTTCTGTCCGTGGCATCATATGATCCACAAGCAAGCGATATCGATATGATTGTCCATTGCTTAGTCACCAAGGGGTGTCTAAGCATCGGAAAAACCAAAGCTACTCTCCTAGGTTGTGATGGTCCTAATTAAACAGGTTGCTAACTCTACCTCGGCTTCCATTGTCTTCTTGATTAAAGAGGTAGGATGATGATGGATTCTTACTCGCCCAAACACTTGTTTCGTAAGAAAACTCATTTATCGGTCCTACGAGGCATGAAACGATTGCAAATGACTAAGCCAACTACTTTTTTTTTTTTTGATAAGAAGACTTCATCAGGAATTGATTAGCAAGCAAGCAGAGATCAGATAGGGCCATGCTTTGCTCATGAACAAGGGGACTCAAAGGACTACTTTATTCTTAGTGTGTCGCTGCCACGGTGATTACTAGAATACTATCCTATGGCATTTTGTTTATGGTTATCATATTAAGATTTAATAGACGCTTGTCTTGCATGTTTTGGTGATAGTTGTATGCATATATTGTTCTAGTGACATAGTTCTTTTCCTAGCGTTTGCTTACTGTACTTTTACCTACTACATGCATCAAGCTTCTTGTTCCTATTTTGCGGTGTTCAAGATATTATCAGTAAAATTCTTACTTGGTACGAAGCTTCTTTCGTGACTAAGAAGTTGTTTTTGTTCTTTATAATAACATTATATGATTTCCAACCATTACATTTTCACTTTGGTCTTGGTCCCTCTTGTTTAAGAAAACTAATGCATATTGTGGGTTTTGGGCTTCATCAATTATCAACCTACCATTAGTATCTCTAAATTGAGATATCTATTTGAATTTTAGTAAGGAACAAGTTTCTAACTACTAGTTGGAACTTTCTCACGACCATTATGCTATTACAGGCAATATAAATGTTTCAAGGTGGGTAGGCTACATGCAAGTGTATCTTTGATTAGGTAACAAAGAAGTGACAGTTTTATTTTCATCCATCTGTTAAAGGTTTTGGTACGCTAGAGTGAGAATACCGGTATGCTATTACAGGCAATATAAACGTTTCAAGGACATCTGAAAAATGCTTACTCGGCAGAAACTGTATGCTGGTTATTAATGTAAAAGTATGATTGTCAATAGCGTAGTAAGAAAAGGAAGGACAATACTAGTTGTAAGCTTGTACTATACAGGTTTTTAGTACCATGTGTAGCTCCCACATGATTTTTTTCACTAATACCTTGTTTTGCTTCCACAAGATTCATTTGTTGACTTAATACTAAGATTCTAAAGAACACATGGTTATTTCATTTTTTTGTATTTGTTGACCCCTATGGCTATTGTTGTAGAGGATTTCCTCGATTAGCGTGATTCAAGAAGTGTTGGACAAAGCGACTTGATATGTGGGATAACTGTCTCCATAGCTGTTTTGTCGTTCCTGAAGGGTTCTCACTGCCTAAAGCTGTAAGTTAAATTCTTAATATTGGGTCATACATATGCCTTCGTGCATTGTTTTGTTTGAATGATCCATGTATAATAAATGAGCCTAATCTTGTTTCTCTATGTATCAAATATCATTTGGTTCTCACTTCTCAGTATCTGGTTGACGATTCGTTAGAACAATCAATCATTCATCATTTACTGCTGTGGATTTTAATAATGTTGTACTGCTCTGTCATTTGCAACTTAAGGGTATGTTGTTGTTGTTGTTGTTGTTTTTTAAAGCCAAACTTAAGGCTATGTTTGATAGCATGGAAAGAACATACTCAGGTGAATTGAACGGTGTTTCATAACTTGTAACTACCTAAATAGAACTTTCCAATACTTAGATTTTCTCTCCCATAAATGGAAGAAGCTTTGCACAGAGAAATGGAAAGAACATACTCAGGTGAAGAAACCTCGCACATTCATGCCCAATCCGCTCGCAAATACAGGAAAAGCTATAAGGGTTGCTGGCTACTTAAATGCATACTCTGTAAGTGTTTCCACAGCTACCCTAAAAGAAGAAATAAACTGATCAATACCATCCAGCGAAACCAGATCCTTAGGCTTCACCAATCTCGCACGTCATTCCCCTTTCTTTCTCTCTCTCTGCTTGCTGATGGTCGCTCATCTCTCTCATTCCAATCATTTCTCATCATTGTGGTGCTCTTTGTGTGTAGATCATTTTGCTTTGTTCCTGTAGCAATTAATGTTCATATTTTTAAGAACCCATGACTTGGTTGAAGACAAAAAGGTGATTTACCGTAGCTTATTAGATAAATTATAGATTATAACAATGTTCTGCTTAATTTGTTACTCACATGAACACAAAATTAAGAATATGTGCAGAAATTTTTACTATCGATTATCCTAAGACACCACCAAGACTTTTAATTAGATTATAATTGTAATATCACCATTATAGCATGCGATTGGTGATGCCAATGGAGCTATTACCATAATGGTAGACCAAAGTTAAATTGAGATGGATTAATTAGGAGAGATTTAAATGGTTTGGAAAGCTCACCATCAATTTCACTAAATCGAGCGCAATGGAAAAGTTTTATCTATGCAGCCAACCCAAATTAATTTGAGATTGAGTTTGTCTTATTTTTGTTGTTTTCTTTTTCTATAGACGAGTTGTTTGTATCGCAGACTTCGAAATTACTTGCAGTCGAATTCTAATTTCTCAGTGATTCTTTTTGGTTCTATCCTGATCTACATGCCCGCATACAAACAACATACAATACATATATATATATATATATACATACATACATACATATATATATATATATATTTACATGGTATATATATTGATTTTTCAGCGCTTTTAGGTGGAAAACTACTGCAATGTGGCTTAAGAATTGGTTGGCTTTCTGATTCGTCGCCGCCTAACCTAATTGATTTTTGCGCTTGTTTAAATAGACTTGGTATTGTTCGTTAGAATTCGTTAGAGGTATGTTTTTATCCAATCAACTAAATTTATGATTTTGATGCGCACCTTAGATTCATTTCAAAGGCTTTTTTTTCCTTTTCTTAAAAATCCTCTAAATTGTCAGTTCTTGACGACATTGTGAATTTGCGATTTGACCAATTTCTTCCCCATTTTTCTTAAATGATAGTATTTTTTTCCCTGCTAGTGATCAAGCCTTCAAGGAAAACATTTACTCATGATTTTATGGTATTTTTAGTTTCAGTTTTTGCTCACTAATTATGTTAGAACTTTACTGCTGGCTTACCGAAAAAGTTTTCAAGGTTTAGGCGCGGACGGTGGCAGTAATACTAGTTAGCTTCTACGTTACTTTCATAGCTTCAAATTAGCTCATCAGGGGACACCTGCATGTGAAGCTGACAGTGCCAAAGCATTACATGCAAAAATCTAGGGAGAAAACTGAGTTATTCCGTGGTGAATCTCATTCTAATTTGATAGACCATTCACCTTCACTGCATATGGCAGATTCACGTCAATATTTAATGAACAAGGAACATACAAGCAGTGAAATACCATCGACGCCTTGCACGAACCAAGTGATGAGACTCAAGAGCAGCTTAAATAATTTCAATTTTCAGTTTCTGTAGATTCATCCTATTCTAGCATTGAGCATTTTGACCAAGCCACCTTATTAGCCTACAATGTATCCTCTCCTTTTTTTTGCTTTTAAATATATTTATTTGAGTTCTTTCCATCTCTTGAGCTTGGAAAATCTTTGTTATTTGTTTGAACATAGTATTGCTCAGAAACAACAGCATTGGCCACTAGCATCCTGACATTTTGTTGATATTTTGGTCAATTAGCATTGGACCTAAAGCAAATAATTGGAGACTGGAGTCTTTAAACCATATGGTTACCTGTTTCCCATCCTTTGCAGGTTTCCTAGAGGCTTTGCCTTAGAAGGTAATTGGCTATCATTAATTTTATTAGTAAACAAGGATTGAAAAATTGGCTTTGCTTGTAACGTCCGTCTCTTAGAATTGGAATTAATTTGAGGAAGTTTAATTCCATGCATGAAAGTTTGAAAATTTGACACCATAGAGAGGTGTAATAGCTTTGTCCAAGTGTTTGTGATATAAGTTTTTCAAGACTCATTCATGAAGCATACTATTTATGTTACTTCATGTTCTTTCTTTTCTCTTTTTATACCCAATCCTATGTTTTTTCTTTCAATTTATTTTTCATAGTTTTGGATATCATTTTTCTTTCTTCTTTAGAAAATCTCTTTTGATTCATTACTCACGATTGAGATTGATTTTTAGTCATGCATATTGTCTATGATTTAGAGGTGTTTTCTTATAGGAATAATCAACACAAGTTGCATTTCCTTTTTCTTATAAATCAGAATTGAAATTAGGAAGTTATATTGTTTTGCCCAAACGCCAATGTAACTTTGCATAAGATTTCATTTACATCTAATTCATAATTCATTGCTTAAAAAATCTAATTAATTTAGAGAAGTTCTCATATATGGTTGTAGTCAAATGAGCTTTGTTAAGATCATATTTGAACTGCTAGTCCGCGACGCTATGTTTTTCTTGCTCGTTAATGGTTTAAATCATGCTTGGTAAATAGGGAATTGTGTTTGGGAAATGAAAAATTCTTATTGTCATGTGTTTAATAATGTGGAAATTTTAAAAACTCAAATTCACACATTTGGTGCATTCTTGGTAATTTGGGTTGCTTGTGGAGTTAGAAATCCTAACCGATCCAATTCCCACAAGTGTAGTAATTTCATATTCCTTTGACAAACGAAGGTATTTTAAATTCCCTTCAACTTTAATTCAACTTCAATTCCCGTGCAATGATTTACCTTATGATCGAATTCCCATGTATTTAAATATCCATCTTATTTTGAAGCATACAAATGGCACTCCTGGCAGAAACTTTGTTGGTAATTAGTAGTCAAATCAACACTTCTTCCTATTTAATTGCCTTTTTATGCATTTTTTTCCATATTTATTTTCTTCATGCTTAAACTAATATATGACAGGGAAGCTTTTCCGTCTGATAGTTGATACACACAATTTCTTCTCATCGCCACACATGTTATATACAAATGATTCTTGATTCATTGCAGATGCAAGGTTTGACATCATTCGTAATTAGTCCACTTTTTGGTAGAACTAACGTGGGGTCCCTTCCAAATAGACTTTTGTTGGCCAAAAGAAGCCATTTAGTGTGGTTGGGGATCCTTCGCCTATAGCAAGTTGAATTGACAGTTTCACTTTTTGTTTGACTGCAATTTGAGGATATGTTGTATTTGTAGAATCTATACACATTCTCGAGCCTTCAATTGATATATGATTTGATAATGTCACATTAAACATGTGCTTAATTGTCAATTATTTGTAACTAACTCAAAGACACTTGTTGGATATGTGGATAATGATGACAAGGGTATAACGTTGTTGAAGATGTTATATCTGAGAAGTTAGAGCTACGGTAATTCTATAAAGATTGGTTGATTGAAGTTGTTGAGGAGTGTTGTGGCAAGTGAACAACAACTCTTTCTCTTACAATAGAAAGTTAATCTTGTCAGTTGCAATAGAGTACATATGAAGACAAAACTGAATCAGAGCGTTATGACAACTGAACGATGACTCTATCTATTACAACATAAGGTAAATTTCATTAGTTGCAGTAAAGTATATCTAAAGACAACTGAATTGGTTGAGATTGGCTTGTTGAATGTTGAAGCCTATCCGAAGGTGATCTGAGGGATCCAAACCAACTACAATGACATGCTATATAAATGATCAAGACACCAGAGATGAACTATTGATTAGGAGTTTGAAGTCCTGAGTATTCGATTTTTCTTATAATTGTTTTTTCATCATTTCACTTTGAAATGTGTGATTACAAGTTCTAAATTTATGTTCACTTTTATTTGTAATTCTGAATTTCACTAAGGGGATTTTGGATAGTCCAGTCAAGACACGCACCCCCCCCCCCCACACACACACACAAAAACACGCACACACTGGCGGCCTCAAGCCCTGAGGTCGCTGTGGGACCCGCCATGTCGCATCACACGTCACCAAGCCCTGCCACATCGTGACCTGTTTACTTATGAAGCCCCGCGACCTAATTGATTGCTTACACTTTACCAACTAATACTAGTTTAGCTAATTAATCTTTATATAAATATTAATGATTTAATTAGCCAGTTAATCAATTTATCAAATTATATTACAATTTTACAGCGGAAGTCTTTAAGTAAATAAATTATGCAATATTTAACAATTCTAAGTAGTGAAAAACCCGACAAAAAAGTATCATGTATATATAAAAGGTGAAATAAGTATAGAAATAACCTATATACATGTTTCTGTGTTCTACATTCCCCAAAACCCAATGAAAAGTAAATACATACATACTGTAATCAAACACGAGCTGGAGTCATTATCTCAGAGGTAGTCGTCAATACTTCCTTGCCCTAGCCTTTGCTCGTCGAAGGATCTGCACTCGGTCACCCAAAAATATAGTGACAGTAAAATCCCAAAAGAAGACCATACAATATTCATGAAATAAAACTGATAAACTACAAGACATGCGAATGTGACCTCTGGCAACAGTAAGTCATACTCCCATGAATGAAGGCAGCATACGACAAACAAAAAGTAACGTTAAATAAACATCACATACTAAATAAACAAGCTCGGAAATAAAGCATTAAGAAAAAACATCCGTATAATCACGAGAAAACCCTAACCTAAACCAGACAGTAATCAATAAAACAAGACAAGAACCACGTATATACTTACAAGCTTACAGTGACGAAACCCCAACAACGGTTAATGAATGAACCCCTCCAGACGCGATTATAAGTCAAGGGAACACCTTAAATCCCTCCCGATGGTCGTAAATATATTCTACTGCCGTCGACACGAGCACTAAACACAAGTGACACGTGCAAGCCACAACCAATATATACATAAATCGAAATAAGAGTGAAACCTCATGTGTGTCCACCAGCAGTCACACATGTAATCCGATGTCGATAAAACAAAACCATGAATTATGTGAAGCATTCCAATAGGTTACACACCTCAATACGCGCTCCGACTTTCGCGGACTCCGGAATTCGACCCGACTAGCTCCCCGATACCTCGATACAGTTCCCTAAGTCCCTGAAGTCCAATAGTTTTACATATTTAGTAAGTTTATAGGTGTTTGGGTATGTATCAGGTCAAAAATCCTAAAAACAACCCTTAAATTCAGTTTTCATTTGTCATTAGCGCGTTAAAGGGTCTGCTTAGGGTGCTAGGTGTGATTAGCGCGCTAGGGAATCAGTTTAGCGCGCTACTGTTCTTCATTATGAAAAACACTTGATCACTGATCGGTTAGCGGTTAGCGCTAGCTGATCTGGTTAGCGCTAGCAATCGGTTAGCGCGCTAACTACGGTGACATTGTAATTATCAATTCAAGAATTCTATCCCAAACACCCCAATTAGCTAACCAAACCTTACCAATCCATTCTCCACTTAATATGGACTCCAAAATATCATTCGCATCAACAAAAACAACATTACTTGATTAAAATCTTCAAGTTCATGCATACACTAGTTTTTTACAATTTTCACCAAAACCCAATTTCTTTCAAAACTAACTTGTAATTCTCAATGGAATGTTCATCATACTTGTAATTCATCAAAAATTCATCAAAATTCAGTGACCTATTCCTCAAACTCGAATTTCCATCAAAACATCAAATTTTAGCTCATTTTCATGTGTATGAGGCGGAGAAATTGATTACTTTGTGTTTGATCTTCAAACTTGGACTCTCAATTGTTGAATTCCAACCTCCAAATCCATTCTTCTTCTCTGATTTTCTAGAATTTGAAATGGTTTTGGTTTACATTTGTTGATCAACTCATTTATATATATATATTAAGGTCATATTGATTTCTAGCCATTGATATTAATGTATTTACGTATCCCGAGACTCATCTCATGGCTTACAACTTAACACTTATCCCACTAACTCTCCACTAACTCCCTCATAGTGACACCAATTTACAACTCCTTTGGTTGCTAGATGTGCCAAAGCGTATCTCTAGATCAATCTTATGGTTTCAAATTAATTTAACCAAATTATAGGCCTTATTTATTTGATCTAACTACATTAGCTTAGGCCCATTATAATAAATATGATTGGTGTTCTTAGAAACTCCTATGAATAAACTAGTGGTCCCACCAATCCTCGCCTACCAACACCCGATGCCCCGCGCCTCGACACGCCCCTCAAGGTAACTCCCTGTCACACCAACTCACCCGATAACAACATACACACATGCGGTGCAATACAATAGCAATGATTTTTAAACACCACATATAAACAAATATCATCCATAAATAATATATTCTCTTAATTCTCCTGTTCGAGTTATCCACGTAACGCCTTATTTACGATCGTTAATCCCCGAGATTAATGCTAATCCTAGTTTAATTAATTTGGGTCCTTACACATACACAGACCCCCACCACACACACACACAAAGGATTGGGTAGTCATGTCAGAGGCCGTCTCTCGAAGCCCTAACTTAGCCTAATTCCCTCTAATTAGGCACCTAATCCATTCAATTAACTTAACCTCAAAATAATTTTTTGTTCAATCCTTAATAATGCTAAAAAAAAATTAATATCCTCAATTCATGATTTGTTTAATTGGATTCATGATTTGTTTAATTGGAGCAAATTTGGAAATAATACGGATTGTTCTCCATATTTTTATAACAATTTCTGCAGTACTCCCCCAAAAGTTGTCTGCCGAAAAATCAACCTAATTAATATCAGAATGGGGAAAAGCCTAGAAGAACTAACGGACTCACAACTCCCCACAGTTCACAATATATATCAATTTAAAATATTTAAACTAACTTACAGTTTTTGAAACCTTATTTACAACTTTATAATCCCAAAATAAACCAAAGTTGAATCATAAACCTCTTAACTTACTTCAAACTAATTTAGGAGCCTTTCATAATCTATTTAAAAGTATTTTACATCCTAAACTCACCCCAAAGCCCAAATATATATATATAATATATATATATATATATATATATATATATATAATGAATACAACAAGAAAATTGTACTTTAAACTTAAAAGTAATCACAAAGATCTTCAATTCTTATCCGTTCCTCCTTGTATTTCAAGAGAACTTGACATCATAAAAAACAACTTGAGGATGTTAGGTAAGTAAACTCCTATACTGCTATACTCCTGCAAATGTTAGTCCAAATACATGGAGACATGTAATTACATTTCCAAATAACAAGAAATTTGAATAACAAAGTGAAACCCTTTTATTACTATTCAAGGTTGATAAATAGGTTGGCTGATCCAATAATAAACCTAAACAATAATAGAATTCCAAATCAACTCCTTGGATATCCAGATCTTAATTTAGACAGCAAGTTGTGGTTCAAAATCAAAAATCAACCTTGACTAGGATTTGAAACAAATTTTCAAATTTCGGACTTTTTTTCAAGTATCGTAGCACATGTTACGAGGAAAATCCAATATAAATCCTCGAGAAAATTTCAAAATCCTCATTTTTCATAAAAATCCAATATTTCAATTTATTTGTCCAAAAAATAATTTTTCTGATTTTTTTATTTTTCTAGAATTTGTCAAAAACTCAACCATTTTCTTTTTCTTTTATTTTTAATTGAGAAATGGTGGTTTCCTTTGAACCGAACCCGATTTCAGTCCGGACTAGGGGATCAAACCCCATCTTCTTCCTCATCTCCTCTGCATTTTCACAAAGAAGCGAGCCCTTTTTTATTTTAGTTAGGGTTGGCCTCCCAACCCTAAGCTCTAGTTGGAATTGGGCAGGGGAGACCTCTCCATCATTCTCAACAACAACAACACCACCATCAACAACACAACAGTTACAAAAATCAACAACCTAACTAGTGGTGCACACGAATTGGATCCAACCCAATTAGAATCAATCCTCAATCCAATCCAATTATCACAGATTGAAAAATTACAGTCCGGTCCAGTCCAAATAATTCATCAATCCAACTCAATCCAATTTGCATAATGCGGACCGGACTTGATCAAGTTCTGCAGATTGACCTTTTTCTATCGAAAGGTTCGTGAAATTAAACTTAGTCGAATGAACCACAAAAATTTGTACCACACATACATCTCATGAACGACAAATTTATAACATATATCTCACAAATCTATACCATATTTCCAACAAATCAAACCAAATTTTGATACTCAAAAAGAGAACAACAATAGTGATAAAAAACAATGAGAATAAATTAAATATGAGGATCAACGCAAATATAAAAGATTGATTCGTAACTAATAAAATATCACTTTTCGATGCGATTGCGGTTATTGATTGTGACTATTGAGTGGATTTGAGAAAAATTGGAGCCCTAGAAAGTGTGCTAAGATGGGAGAAAAGGGTCGTCGGAGCTCTTGAATGAAAACGAGGGAGAAAGGGTTGACAAACTCTCAAACAAAATAGAGGAGCAGTGTCGCGGAAGAGATGGGGGAGGGGACTGCCAGCTGTTAGGGTTATGTAAGTCAGGGTTTTAATTTAGAGTTGATAGTTGTGATTAATGCTCTTCAAGATACTAAGTACATATAATCATATATAAGTATACATGTTTATGTTATAAACGGATTGGATCGGATTTGATCCGCAGCTTTTTATTGTAGGATCCGTAATCCGGTTCAATCCATGTGGATTAGTGATTTTTCAATGCAATTCAGTCCAATGAATGTAAAAATTGATCCAATTAGTGATAATTGGTTCAAGTTTGATTGGATCCTCGGATTATTGCAATCTGCGTGCACCCCTAAACCTAACAACAATCCATCAACACCAAACCACAAAATCACAACCACACATCTCACCTTCATCGACTTCGTCTCGAGATCTATCTCTCTGTCTCTCCCTTTCTCGTTCTCATTGTAAATCGTCCTCTCTACCAATTTTGATTTCTCGAATTCACTCTTTCCCTCTCGGTCAAAATATAGAGGATGTAGTGGTTTGTTTTGAAGATAAATATAAGTTTCCTCGAGATTCACATCGCACGAATCTTGAGACAGATCTGATGCTTCTTTTATATTTTGATCTTTTCTCGAGATACGTGTTGCATATCTCGAGGTTGATCTTGTGACTATTAACAAGATCATCATTACCTAACCGAGTTATATAAATCAATTATCTTGATCTCCTCAAGATACGCATCGCATATCTCGAGGTAAGTTAAATGGTTTATAACTACCGTACAACCACATTCATGCACCACTTGATTTTTCTTGAGATGAGGTTGCATGTATCTCGAGGTGTGGATAACCTCTCCAACATCCACCAATCGTCCACTATTGACCTCCTCGATGATCACGCTATGCGTATCTTAAGGCAAATCCGATGAATACTTTTTAATTTAAATTAAACTATAAGATTCATTTATATATATAAACAATATTATATATATACACTTATGTATTTTCGCAGCTATATATCTGCTGCACGCGCCAATGACCATCATCGGATGTGCACACTATTTTACATCCCACACTTGTCGCCCTTGACTTCCCTTGTCACTAAGCACCCACCAATTTATTAATTATTCTATTTAATTTTGCGATTATCTCTTCAATCTATGTCAAAATTAAATTATGAAAAATACCCAAATTTCACCAAAAATTGAGAAATATTCTCCACACGCTCTGAAACTCACGGACATCGCGTATAAACTCAACTTGAGCATATTTCGCATCGAATAAGTGTATAATAAATCAATTAGTCACGCGACACACAAAAAAAATATTTCGAACTTATGATCTCCGGTCTGAAATGCGTGGGTCCCACTTTGGATACTTAAGTCCCAATTTTAACCCAAAAATACTAGTTAATTAATTACTAATTAAGTTTATAAAATTCTCGAATTTCACAATTTTTCCAACTAATTAAAAATCTCGTCCTCGAAATTTAAACATACAAATTAATTGAACCAAAAAAAAAAAAAAAAAAATTGAACCTTCATATATTACTCTTTTAATCTCTACCTATACCAACTTTTCCGAAGTACAACCGTTAAATGGACCCAATCATTCTAATTGTATTCAACAACTCAGTGGTATAGTCGTTACTTTGTCATGGAATTTTGTGAATTTTTGACGAGTTAAACGATCAACTTTGTGGAATATCCGATACACTTTACTTCACTACTCATATTGTGCCTTGAATCCCATTCAATCATATATACCTAGCAAGATCTTGCATATCTTACTTTTCAATAAAACTAGTTTCATTTTTAACTAAATATTATTCCACAAACCTTAGATAATTCTTTCCCTATCCACCAAACTCTGGTATACTTTTTAAGTTTAATTTTTCTTCGTTGATCATCTTTTTATTTAAACTGTCGACCGATCAATTTTTAGACGATCATCAGTTTAAAACTACAGAGTGATGCAAATAATATTCGAGCACGATATTAGATACTAACTAGAGCTACGTGTCTATCTGGTCCATTATCTTTCCAACGTTTCTCAACAAAAACCTAATATTACATAATCATCTCATGGCTATAGATCTCTAATTACATCTATCATCCCATGACGAGAGATCTCGATTTACAATCCGCTCAGAAAACGAAATCGGACACATCGTGCAACTCTCACTCATTCTCTTAATGTCTACTAACAATGTTATTTAGAGAACAAATTCTTGGTAACTGCTATCATTCAAAATATAATATTGCCATTATAATAAAAATGTTATTAATTAACCTCTATTTTTTAGCCCCACTATATGCACCCCACATTTCCTTTAGGGTGCCGTAGCGAAAAAGTCAAACTTAAAAAAAAAACATTATTTCTACTGTAAAATGACCCGTGTGCCCCTCACTACGATTATTGCACCCCGCCACCTTTTCTTCTCGTTTTGTGCATCCCACCATCATCCCTCCACATACTCTCTTGGTCATTTGTAGGGCATCGTTAAGTGATTCACCTTACAGTCGAAATATCTAATTGGAAAGTCACTTCGGAACCCGTCGAATCTTTAAATCTAGAGATTCAGTCGGAACCCATTGAACCTTTAGGTCGGCTGTCGTCAACCAAATTTCACCGAAGATGTTTGATTTGACAAAACAAAACTCATAAGGTATGTCTCGACCATGTGCCACCTAACCTAAAATTGATGTCTCGACTAATTTTTTGGAGTTGGGTTCTTCAGTTGGGATGAAAGAGTATTTTGGTAAAATGTTGGGGTGCCCTCATAAATTGAAATTTGAATTGGGGTGCACTCAAATCGGGATGCCCTTATGGAAGTGTGTATAATGGGGCTTTTTTTTAGGAATATTATTACCCCCTCTATCCATCCAAAAATATTGATCGTTTAGGCTAAAGCATACTAATTAAGGTGATATTAATTATGACTTTACTTTCCAAATTTTCTCGTTGAAATCGCTTTAAATGACAATTAAATATTTTAAGTTCCAAGGAGGAGTGAAATAGGTATATAAGGTGTTAAACTATGAAAACATCTTATAATTTTGAAAAAGCAGCTTTGCCCAAAATGACCTATATTATTGGATGGTGGGAGTAACCTCTACTCCCTCCATCCAGAAATATAGGTTGTTTGACTAAAAAACACACGCATTAAGGTAGCTTTAATTACAAGTTTAAGTTACATTTCTACCCATGTTGGCACGAAAAAAAATAATCAAATGCTTTAATCACACAAAAAAGTGCATGCAAATACTTAAATGGAGGGTAAAATATATAATTGGAATAAATGCTCTATTAAATTCACAAAATAATTTACTCATTCCTTCTCTAAATATAGGCCGTTTTGCTTTAGCACTCTAATTAAGGTGATATAAATATTGTGTTTACTTTCCATTTTTACCCTTTGACACAAATAAGGAATTCCTTTAATTACAATTTATTACTAATTCTCACACTTTCCATTTTTACCCTTTGCACAAATAAGGAAGTGTTTTAATTACAATTTATTACTCATTCTCTCTCTCTCTCTAAGACTTGCGTTTGCTTTCTATTTTTGGGCATTGAATGTTGATTTGAAAAGAAGGGTGAAATAAGTATTTAGGGTGTTAAAATAACAAATTGACTTATAATCTTTGAAACTAGATTTGGTCTAAAACAAGTTATTTATGGATGGAGGGAGTATATTTTTTTAAATGGACTTTTAGTAGAATGATTTGTATTTTTGGATGGAGAAAGTATAATTATTCTACGTAATCACATGCATGCATGTTTTTGGTAAAAAAAATAAATGACTTGTTATACAAAAAAGAACTCTCTCCAAATAAAAATAGACCTTTTTATGTGGTTAGATTTGTATCCTAAGTTGCTTTCTAACTCTAAATTAAATTTGATTAGATATCGCTCAAACAACATCAATGAGAAAAGGCACTAGGATACCAAGTGAGAAATCTTAAAAAATATGGGAATGTGTTTGCTAATGTTGGGAAGTGTGAAGTTGGGAATGTCTACCAATAACAATACGTCACGTGTACGATGTAGATGTGCTTTTTACACTTTTGTCATCCCCACTTTTACTCTTTTGTTCATATAAGGCTTCCTATTATTAGATATTACCAACTCTACCTTGTTCACATTAGCAAATCCCCTCTCAAAAAATATGGGTTCAGGTTCAATGTTTAAGAAGTTAATTCGACCAAGAAAGTAATCTCATTTCAGATGCAATTCCATTTGGTTAAACCTTTGATTTATGAATAGTTTCTCAGTTAAGTATTCCAATTGCTTTAACATTTTCTATATATATATATATATATATATATATGTGTGTGTGTGTGTATGTATATGTATATATATATATATCAATTCGTACAAATTGTTCGATGAAATGCCTAACTGGATTAAACGCACCGAATTGAAGTGAGATTACCTTATTTTAATGATGATTAAATATTTTAAGTTTAGAAGATGAGTGAAATATATATATATATATATATATATATATATATATATATATATATACATATATATGTCAAACCATGAAAACGTTTTATAATTTTGAAATAATTTTGAAAAAGTGACTTTACAAATAAAGGCCTATATATTTTTAGATAGAGAAAGTAACCTCTACTCCCTCCATTTAAAAATATAGGTTGTTTGACTAAAAACACATATATTGATGTAGCTTTAATTATGAGTTTAATTAAGTTACATTTCTACCCGCGTTGACACAAAAAAAAATCAAATGCTTTAATTACACAAAAAAGTGTTAATACTTAGTTAAATGAAGGGTAAAATAAATATAATAGGATTAAGTGTTCTCTAAAATTCACAAAATAACTTATATTTTTTTAAATGGACTTTTGGTAGAATGAATTTTATCTTTGGATGGAGGGAGTATTATTATTCTACGCAATCATGTGCATGTTTGTAGTAAAAAATTAAATGACTTCTTATACAAAAAAGAACTCTCTGCTAATAAAAAGTATAACTTTTTAAGTTGTTAGATTTATATCCAAATTCCTAAGTCACTTTTTAATTCCATATTAGATTTGATTCAGTAGCACCTGAACAACAACTCGTGAGAAATCTAAAAAATGTGGGAGTGGATTTGCTAATTTCGGGAAGTGTGAAGTTGACAGTGTCTAGCAATAGCAATACGCTACGTGTACGATGTAGATGCGCTTTTACACTTTTGTCCTCCTCACTTTTACTCTTTTGTCGATGTGGGGCATTGCTATTGTCAGATATTACCAACTCTACCTTCCTAACATTAGCAAATCCCCTCCCAAAAAATATGGGTTCAGGTTCAACGTTTAAGAAAATTGAACCAAGAATGTTTAAGAAATTCCTTGGCGGGAAAAGGCACTAATCGAGAGAGAAGGATCGAATTGAATAAGGTAATCCCATTTCGCCAAGCCTTTGATTTTTGAATAGTTTCTCAGTTCAATCTTCTAATTGCTTTATCAATACCTACAAATTGTTCGATGAAATGCCTAACTGAATTAACTTAACACATTGAATTGATGAAGTGGCTAGAATGTAACAACTTGTCTGTACCAGCAACGGTTGGTTAGCACAACTGACGCGCGCCGAACGCGTCAATAATATTTAAAATTTACCTAAACCAACTATTTTGTAGAATAGTGGCAAAGGGTCGATCCCACAGGGACTGGTAATCTTTCTAAGGTTTAAAAAGAACAAAAAGGGAAATCGGGGTTTAAGAGAGTGAATAATAAAGCTAATCTAAATATCAACAAAATAATTAAAGCAAGGAGATAAAATTGAAAATAAAATAATTAATAAAAATACCTACGTCAAGACATACAAGTTTGGTTCGATAAAAGATTGGATTTGGTCGTCGATTTATGTAAAATATGCAAATCAAAATATCTTAGTGTAGCTATAGACCCGGTGACGCACGCGGTTCCTCGCACTTCCTAATCTCGATAGCCAAGGTACGACGGTGACTACTTCCCTAATCAAACACATAACCACAATTCAAGTGAATTGGGTTTAATGCGTTGACCGCATTGAGCTTCCTGAAGGCACTACACCTAGACAACCGGATCACTAGTGTGTCCGATTTAGCCCTGATTTCTAAGGTATTCAACCGTCCCCAAAAGAGACTAATCAATTGGTAGGGTCAATTGCCACTAGTGTGGTCTTATTGCACAAGTACGGATGCTTACAACTCACTGACAAATAAATCAAAGTTTAAACAAGTGTTTAACTTTGATTGTTCAAACAATACCAAAGAAAATAAAATAATAATGAAAAGACTGAAATTAAAATATATAAATCTCACAAATCCATTGATATGCGCATTCGAACCTCCCTTGCAATCTTGCATAGGCTAGAGGTATTAGCCTCGCATAGTTGAAGAACACAAAGAACAAAGAAAAATAAAATAGAAAAGAATGGGGAAGAGGAGTTCGGCCAGAGAGCCGAGAAGATAAAAAATAAAACCAGAGAGCGAGAGCCGAATCGCCGAAATTCCCCCCAAGAGAGAGGCGTCCTGGTGTGTGCGGATTGGACGAGTTTGCTGGGGAGTGGTGACGTGGCGCGCGCTGATTGGATGGACGACTGCGGTGGTGCTGGTGTGAGATGGACAGCCACGTGTCGCTATCTTGTTGGCCGGGTGACTGTTGTGACGCGTCTGGACCAATGGGAACATGCCACGTGGTATGACGTGGCGAAGGAAGAAATCGTGCGACTCGCGCGAAATACTGGGAGTCTGTGCGGGCACGCATCCCGAGGCAGGCCGATAGGCTGCTGAAACGCGAAGAAGAAAAGGCGGTGTGTAACGTGGTCTATTCCGGCTGACGTGGCGATTTTCCATTGGTGGCGCTGGCTTTGTGTGTGGCTGCGGACTAATAGGCGCCCGACACTTGGCAACTGGTGTGACGCGTGGCACCGACGTGGCATCTTCTTATTGGTCGAAACATACTTATCGCTATTCGACCCATCGCGCAACGCGTATTTTGAGGCAAATTGTCCGGCATCCGATCACTGCAAGTAAATACTCAATTTTGAGTATTTTTCCGCCACGAATTCAACCGCGCTCTCCGTTAACCCTGAAAATAATAAATAAACGTAATTAGGCTAGTATTTTGGAGACTTGACAATAAAAATATATAAATAACCTATATATAATATTACATAATTAACGACTCAACAAATACCCCCAAACTTAGGACTTTGCACGTCCCGAGCAAAGTTGTAAATGACAAACACGCAAATAAACTAGACTTATAATATAGATATGTACAGACTCAACTAATCCTATACCCGATTCAGAATTCATGGAGTTCCTTTGGTTTACATAGTTGCCAAGTTAACAAGCCACTCATGAAATTTCAGAGTTAAGATATGTCAAGAACCGCAACCCAAACACAATTAAGATCACACTTTAAAGACATAGAGTCGGTCAAGACAAAGGCCATCAACTACTCGCGGGTTTTCTTGGTCTACACATTCAAGCACGCAAGTTTATAATTTTACTTAATCTAGCTATAAGCACTCGAGCTAAATCTTTTTATTTGAGGAGTTTTTATACACTTCCGCCTTTATTCATTTTATATGTATACTCTCTATTTTTTTTCTTCTCCATTTTTTTTTTTTCAAATGATACGGTCCCTGCTCCATTTCCTATGGACCACTTTCCTCACTTTTTCCCACCACAAGTTTCCCTGCTCCATTTCCTGTGGAAACTTGTGGGACTCTCTATATTTTGAAAACTCCTGTTAGCCCATTCTCACTTTTACTATAATTAAGCAAATTCCCCAATGTGGGTTACAATATCATCACTTGCACAATTTCAACCGTCTACCCATTTTGGTATCTAGCACAAGGCTTAACCATCATACTAAGTCCCTAATCATGAAATCATAAAAATGCTGAGCTACGGACTCGAGTGAGTATTTCTCCTACTTTTTCCTAAGTTTCAAGTCAAAAAGGCAACCATAATGTACTCATCCACAACCAAAGGCATGAAACAAAGTTTCGGGTGACTCTAAACAATATAATAATGAAAACTATACTAAATACATGCATGAAAGCGTATCAACTCCTAACGAAGTGAGATAGATGAGTATGGAGAGAAAAGAAATGGAAGAAATGAATGAATAAGAGATATCAAACACCACCGATACCGTCCAACAACCACATATAGCCGCATATAATTGAAAAAAGTTTAAATGATCTCACCTGCGGTCTTTCGCAAATCAATCCATCCTACACAATCCACAAATCCTAAAGTACCCCCAAACTTATTCCGAACCTTGTCCTCAAGGTTCAAAACAAGTCAAGGAATCCATAAAACAAAAAGACAAAGAATAGTGGTGAAAAAGAATATGGATAAAATAAGAAGATGATACAAATACATGCATAACAAAAGTCTCCAAAAACTATGCTCAAATCTCGCATGTCTAGGTGACTAAGGAAACTATGAAATAAAATTGTCATAATAAGAGCAAGAACTAATAAGCATGAGAGTTAATTCAAATGATTCCTATCAAATCTTGCGAGCCCGAGTCTTTCAACTACGGGTGAAGTCAACAAGATGATGGAATGAGGTTTAGGGTTTTGGGTCTACTTAAAGACCCGCCACTAATGTGGCGACTTAAGTTGGATATGTCCCAACCAAGTCTCAAAACACCTAAAACTCTAATAATATGTTAATTCCTAAAAAAGAATATGCTCAAATTACTCCAAAAACAACGTAATCCATAGTCAAACCTATCAAAACTCAGGGGGTGGTTTAGTGCCATCAGTGCTCATCAAACATTCATCATACCTGTAAAAATCCAAGAGACCAAGTTAGGGATTTATTAAACATAAAAATAAATAAAACTAAATTAAAACTGAAATAAATGCAAGAAAAAATAAAAATAAAACAAAGTTGGGCTGCCTCCCAACGAGCGCCTTTCTTTTAAGTCTTTGGCTAGACTTATTGTGATTCATCACGTGATGCCCTCTCCTTTAGAGATGTCAACAACAAATGGCGCATCAACATATTTGGGCAATGCATCATGCACGCCCTCCTTCAGAATTGGGAGCTCATTCGGGACCTCTAACACAAAAGAATCTGTCGAGTCATGGTCATCCAACACAAAGGTGTCGGCAGTGTAGAAAATCTGCGAACGCTCCTTTACTTCCACCCCCGTATAGGGTTTATCAAATATGCATGGGAGGGTGGGTGGTTTCACCGACACCAGAGGTTGGTCTTCCTCGCTCTCTATCTGCGGCTCCTCTGACCGTTTTGAAATGACTCCAATTTCTAACGCGACGTCATCATCATCATTCGGTGCAATGGACATGTCTGGCTCAATTGGAAGGACTTCAAGTCCTTGCGAAGTTTTTCGCCAATAGTTCTCCACCTGTGTATCAACATTCTCCTCAACATTACTCAATGTATCAACATCCACATTCTCCTCTAAGTAAGAAATTAGTTGTGTATCACACAACTCTTTCTCGTCAAGCATATTCTGGAGTGTGGCATTCACTTGAATTAATTGATTTTCCAAGTTTTGCAAGCTTGGAAACTCGCGCGAAAATTGTTGAAGCTCTTCGTGAAACCGCTGTTGATCATCTAGTAATTTTTTCATCATATTTTCTAAAGAGGTGCTTTGTTGAGGACTCTGTGGACTTGACATGTGCCCAAAAAAATCGAGTTGCGAAGATGCATAACTATGACAATTATAATTCTTATGATAATACGGACAATCGTATATGGAGTGAGAATAATCTTCACAAATTTCACAAAACTCGACTTGTTGCACAAAAGAATGCGTGTCAGAAAATTGGTGTCCATTATATAACATACCTACCTCATTCACATTATAGTAATGTGAGTCTTCGAATCGATCATAAATGTAGGGGTAGGAGGCCATTATGGAATTACCTGCAAAAATGTTAGAAACAAGGAACTAGATACAAAATAATAATAAAAAAAAATCAAAGAAAAATAAAAATTAAAAATTAAAAAATAAAAACCAAAGAAAGAAAAAAACCAGTCTCCGGCAACGGCGCTAAAAATTGACGCGCGCCGAACGCGTCAATAATATTTAAAATTTAGCTAAACCAACTATTTTGTAGAATAGTGGCAAATGGTCGATCCCACAGGGACTGGTAATCTTTCTAAGGTTTAAAAAGAACAAAAAGGGAAATCGGGGTTTAAGAGAGTGAATAATAAAGCTAATCTAAATATCAACAAAATAATTAAAGCAAGGAGATAAAATTGAAAATAAAATAATTAATAAAAATACCTACGTCAAGACATACAAGTTTGGTTCGATAAAAGATTGGATTTGGTCGTCGATTTATGTAAAATATGCAAATCAAAATATCTTAGTGTAGCTATAGACCCGTGTGACGCACGCGGTTCCTCGCACTTCCTAATCTCGATAGCCAAGGTACGACGGTGACTACTTCCCTAATCAAACACATAACCACAATTCAAGTGAATTGGGTTTAATGCGTTGACCGCATTGAGCTTCCTGAAGGCACTACACCTAGACAACCGGATCACTAGTGTGTCCGATTTAGTGATTTCTAAGGTATTCAACCGGTCCCAAAAGAGACTAATCATTTGGTAGGGTCAATTGCCACTAGTGTGGTCTTATTGCACAAGTACGGATGCTTACGACTCACTGACAAATAAATCAAAGTTTAAACAAGTGTTTAACTTTGATTGTTCAAACAATACCAAAGAAAATAAAATAATAATGAAAATACTGAAATTAAAATATATAAATCTCACAAATCCATTGATATACGCATTCGAACCTCCCTTGCAATCTTGCCTAGGCTAGAGGTATTAGCCTCGCATAGTTGAAGAACACAAAGAACAAAGAAAAATAAAATAGAAAAGAATGGGGAAGAGGAGTTCGGCCAGAGAGCCGAGAAGATAAAAAATATAACCAGAGAGCAAGAGCCGAATCGCCGAAATTCCCCCCAAGAGAGAGGCGTCCTGGTGTGTGCGGATTGGACGAGTTTGCTGGGGAGTGGTGACGTGGCGCGCGCTGATTGGATGGACGACTGCGGTGCGTGCTGGTGCGAGATGGACAGCCACGTGTCGCTATCTGGTTGGCCGGGTGACTGTTGTGACGCGTCTGGACCAATGGGAACATGCCACGTGGTATGACGTGGCGAAGGAAGAAATCGTGCGACTCGCGCAAAATACTGGGAGTCTATGCGGGCACGCATCCCGAGGCAGATCGATAGGCTGCTGAAATGCGAAGAAGAAAAGGCGGTGTGTAACGTGGTCTATTCCGGCTGACGTGGCGATTTCCCATTGGTGGCGCCGGCTTTGTGTGTGGCGCGGACTAATAGGCGCCGACACTTGGCGGTGGTGTGACGCGTGGCACCGACGTGGCATCTTCTTATTGGTTGAAACATACTTATCGCTATTCGACCCACCGCGCAACGCGTATTTTGAGGCAAATTGTCCAGCATCCGATCACTGCAAGTAAATACTCCATTTTGAGTATTTTTCCGCCACGAATTCAACCGCGCACTCCGTTAACCCTGAAAATAATAAATAAACGTAATTAGGCTAGTATTTTGGAGACTTGACAATAAAAATATATAAATAACCTATATATAATATTACATAATTAACGACTCGACAACAACTGAAGGCGGATTGTTGTCCCTTATCTAGCGACTTGAGTTCGAGTCTTGGGAATGGAGACACCAACGTTGGGAGCTCCCTCCACCTATACAATACGCGACTCGAGACGAACCGGATTAGTCGAATAGTCCGGATATTGGACGGCTTTTAGACCAAAAAAAACTTGTTTGTGCATAAAGTAGAATCCTTGCCCCCGTCGCATCATATGATCCGCCAGAAGTGATGTCAATGTAATTGCACATTGCTTAACCACCAAGGTGTATTGTCTAAGCATCGGAAGAACAAAACTACTATCCTAGGATGCAAAGCAATAGATTGGTGTATTGAGCGATCATTTCCTCGTAAGATGCATTTTGTACTCTTTATCTATTTCATGCAACATTAAGCTTTTGAATCCTATTTGTGATGTCGTGTTTGTGCGTGCATAAGTGCATACTACATAGTATGTTACAAACATGGTGATCGCAGTAAATACTATCCCGTAGCATTTTTTTATGTGCCCGTGTGACGAGAGAACGTGGGCATGCGTTCTTTTTCCAAGCCCTTGCCTACTCCATGCATTATGCTTATTGTTCCTTTTTTGCAGTGTTCAGGGTATTATTAAGTAAAATTATAAAACGCTTCTTATAAAGCTTCTTCTATCTATGATGCCCAGACTCTTTACTTTGGGGTGAAGTACCCGTGTCGACCCGACGTAACATGGACATCAACACTTGATATGTCCCAGACTCCTCAAAGCTACTTTGGACACTTAGAATTGTAAATATTTATAGAATTGTAACTATTGGGCGATATTATGTATATTTCACTCTGATTGTTAAAAAATTAAAAGTTATAGTTATTTTTCTTTTGTTATTAACAGATAATGCACTTTTTATCTTATTATAGAATATCATGATGAGTTGATGATGGTTTTTGTTGTCCACTTGCATATATTTCATCCTATGCCTTTATTTTTTCTTTTCTTTTTTCTCTTGAGTTGTTCATTTGGAATATATTTTGGACTTGTATATTAGCATGTATCACAATTCATAAAAGATAAGGAGATATTTATACTTCTTGTACGCCATGTCCGAAATTGAGATTTATGGGCTATGCGCTTCATCAATCATTAACCTACCATTATATATATTTGAGATTTGCGAATTATTTGAAACGTAGTACGGAAAAGGCTTCAAAGTACTAGTTGGAAGTTGGAACTCTCTCACCACCATTATGCTTTGCTACATCTGCACATTGGTTTCAATTATGGAAATGGTCAAGGTGCATGGGTAGACTACATGCTAGTGTATTTTTTATTAGGTAATTAAAGAAGTGAGTTTTATTTTCATCTATCTGGTAAAGGTTTTAACTCCACCTATGTTGTACACTATGTGCGCTACATAGCCGGTCCAAAGTCCGAATAAAGGAGGATGACTCTGACGCCCATTTTTTCATACCGAAAAATGGGTAAAGGAGGTCCCAAACTCACTTTTCATACCCGAAAAGTGGGGGATGGAGGCCCCAAGCTCATTTTTCATTCTTAAAAAATGGAAGAGGGTTGCGATAGGTTGACAGCCAGCGTAAAACTTTTGTCACTTTTCATGAAATGGATCAAACATATATAAACGTTGGGGCATTCCCACCTAGCGACGCGCTGCATCGGAGCCCGGGTGTAGTGAGAAATGAGCAAGGGTGTGTTTCACATCGCTGCCTAGGTGTGAAGAAAAACAAGCAAGGATTCCCGCACATAGGACATGTGTGGGTAAAAACGCTAGTCCCTTCACATCGTCGCCCGGATGTGAAAAAAATGAGCAAGGGTTCCCACACAAAGGACGGATGTGGGTAAAGAAGCGAGTTCAAAACAAACACGAAAACAAAAACAAAATCATAGATACGGATACTAGATCTTTTAGACAAAATAGAAATAGAAAAGGGAAACAAATACAAAGGGGAGAAAAAATTCGTTTAGGAACGTGGAACATAGGAACACTTACGGGGAAGTCAGTAGAACTAGTAGATACCATGATTAGAAGGAGAGTCAATATTGCTTGCCTCCAAGAGACAAAATGGGTAGGAGAAATAAGTAGAGAAATAGGAAGCACATGTTTTAAATTGTGGTATACTGGTATAGATAGGAAATGCAATGGAGTAGGAATTATGGTGGATAATGATTATAAGGATAAGGTCGTAGAGGTTAAAAGAATGGGGGATAGATTGATTCTAGTTAAATTAATTATTGGAGACGAAAAAATTAACATACTTAGCACATATGCACCACAAGTAGGATTAAGCGAGAGCATCAAACGCAAGTTTTGGGACGATATGGATGGATTTATGCAAAGTATACCATTAAATGAAAATGTTTTTATTGGAGGAGATTTAAATGGGCATGTCGGGGCAAGTAACGATGAATTTGAGAGAGTTCATGGAGGTCTTGGTTACGATAATAGAGAATGAAGAAGGAGAATCAATCTTAAAATTTACTTTAGCATACTATCTTGCCTTAGCAAATATTAGTTTTATGAAGAGGGAGTCGCATATAATTACTTTTAGTAGTGGTCATAACAAGAGTCTAATAGACTTTCTTTTAACAAGAAAAATAGATAGAAAAATATGTAGAGACTGCAAAGTCATACCTGGTGAAGCACTTACTACCCAACGTAAGTTAGTAGTACTTGATATTAAGCTAACACGACGACATAATATGAATAAAAGAGTTAGCGACCCTAGAATAAAGTGGTGGAACCTAAAACATAGTAAACAAGTAGAGTTTAGAGAAAACCTACTAAAGGAAAATGTTTGGAATCTTGACTTAGATGCTAATACAATGTAGCTAGAAATGAGTAGTTGCATAAGGAGAGTGGGATCAAACGTATTAGGTATATCTAAAGGCTTGGTACCACCAAAGAAGGAAACATGGTGGTGGAACGAGGATGTCCAACGAGCAATTAAGACTAAAAGATATGTATAGGAAAATATCTAAGTGTCAAGATGAAGATGTGTACAATCAATATAGAGAAGCTAGAAAAAAGCTAAAAAAGTAGTTAGTCAAACTAAAACAAATTACATGGAAGATCTATATACAAGGTTAGGTAATAGAGATGACGAAAAATATATATATATATATATATATATATAAATATATATATATATATATATATAGGGTAGCCAAATTAAGAGATAAAAACAAACAAGACATAAGTCATGTAAGATGTATTAAGGACGAAAATTAAAATGTTTTAACGCGCGATGATGATATTAAGGAGAGATGGAGAAGTTACTTCGATAGTTTATTTAATGATGACCAAGTTGATACTATAATAGATGAAAACCCACACCAAGTAAGAAATGTAAACTATACACGCAATATTAGAATTGTAGAAGTTAAAGAGGCATCGAAAAGAATGAAACTAGGGAAAGCATGTGGCCCAGATGAAATACCCATAGAGGTTTGGAAATGCTTAGGAGAAATTGTATTGACTTGGTTAACAAAACTTTTCAATAAAATCTTAAAATCAAAACGGATGCCAATGGATTGGAGAAGAAGCACGCTTGTGCGAATCTTCAAAAACAAATGAGATATTCAAAGTTGTTCAAACTACCGGGGAATTAAACTTATGAGTCACGCTATGAAACTTTGGGAGAAGATAATTGACAATAGGCTAAGGGGAGAAACAACAATATCAGAGAACCAATTTGGTTTCATGCCTGGGAGGTCAACTATGAAGGCGATTTTTCTTGGAAGACGATTGTTAGAAAAATATAGAGAAAAGAAAAAAGATCTTCATATGATATTCGTAGATTTAGAAAAAGCATATGATAGGGTCCCTAGAGATATTTTTTGTGGGTTCTAGAAAGAAAAAGTGTGCATGCTAGATACATAGACACTATTAAGGATATGTATGATGGAGTAGTAACGAGTATAAAGACATTTGGAGGAGCTATAAAAGAACTTCCCATTACGATAGGATTACATAAAGGATAAGCTTTAAGCCCATATCTATTTACTTTAGTTATGGATGAACTAACTAGACATATTCAAGAGGATATACCATGGTGTATGCTATTTGCAAATGATATTGTCTTAGTGGATGAAACAAAAGATGGAGTGAATAGGAAATTTGAACTCTAGAGGAATACATTAGAATCTAAAAGCTTTAAGTTAAGTAGGACGAAAACCAAATACATGCACTATGAGTTTAGAAACACTAGACATCGAGATGACGGAGTGATAAAATTAGGGGAAGTAGAAGTTCCTAAGGTAAACCACTTTAGATACCTAGGATCAATCATACAAAATGATGGTAACATTGAGAATGATGTCACACATTGAATTCAAGTTGGATGGAAGAAATGTCGGAGTGCAACATGGGTGATTTGTGATCGAAATGTTCCTACTAAGTTAAAAAGAAAATTGTATAGGACCGTAATTAGGCCAGCTATGCTCTATGGAAGTGAATGTTGGGCGGTAAAGCAACAACAATTACATAAAATGAACATAGCAGAAATGAGGTGCTTAGGTGGATGTGTGGTAAAACTCGTAAAGATATAATAAGAAATATAGAAATTCAAAGATAAGTAGGAGTAGCACCAATTGATACAAAGATTTGGGAATGGCGGTTGCATTGGTTTGGTCACCTAGAAAGACGGCCTACAAATGCCCCAACTAGAAAAATTGACTCAATAGAAATTGTAGAAATTCGACGAGGGTAAAGGCACTCAAAGTTAACATGAGATGCATTAATTAGGAGGGATTTTGGTTTGAAAAGCTCACCATCAATTGCATTTAATCGAGCACAATGGAAAAGTTTGATCCATGTAGCCGACCCAAGTTAATTCGGGACTGAAGCTATGTTGTTGTTGTTGTTGTATCCGGTAAAGGTTTTGGTACGTATGTTAGAGTTAGAATAAAGTTATGCTGTTAAAGACAATATAAATGTTTCAATGATGCCTTAAAACATGGTAACTGGGCAGGTAATAAATGCTTGTTCTTAATGTAATAGTATGATGGTCAATGGTGTACTGATTTACAGGGGTAAAAACTAGATGTACATGCACTTGTACTATCAGGTTTTTAGTATCATGTTTGGCTTCCACATGCTTCATTTTTTACTTAGTTCTATAAAAGAACACATGGTGTATTTTATTTTATATTTGTTGTAGAGAATATTCTTAATTAGCTGCATGCTTCAAGAAGTATTGAACAGGAAACACATGTTGACCAAGTAACGTCTTCAATGTTGCTTCGTCGTTCATGAAGAAATCTCACTGCATAAAGCTGTAAGTTAAATTCTAAATCACGGGCCTTGTTCAATAGTCTAATGGGTGCATATTGGTATTTAATTCATTATCATAAACATGGACACAAGAACTTGCTTATGCATATTCCTTTCTACTTTCTTTCGTTTGAAACTTTGAATGGTCTATTAATTGATAAATGTTTATCAATGTGGACACCTTTTTTTCTCGACGCATCAACTATCAAATACCAATGGTTTCTGCCTCTTGTTGACGATGATTTATATCAATCATTTGGCATTTCGGCTATGGTTTTAACATCGTTAGAGCCCCGAGTAGTCTTTGTCATCTCAGACTTACAAGTATTTTTGGAAGCTTGAAGCCTAGACTGAATTATATATATTGAACCATTCTTTTTTTTAATCTAAAAGCTGGATCTTTTTCAACATTTAGTACAACTCTCTTCATCAATGATGAAATGAAATTGGCTCTACGAAGTCCTTCCCTTTTAGGATAATTAATAATGCTTTGCCTAAGATCTTTTTCAACATTTAGTACAACAGTTAGATGTTGGTGTATGTTAATTAACTTAGAAGTACCCTCAAGTTTCTTTGTGTTTACTTATCATTTGTGTGAGGATGCATATCTTGAATGGTATTTCTAAAACCATGCGAGTGAATCATAACTTTCTTTCCTTGGCATAACAAATCTAATGGCACTTTGATGGATCTAGATGTCTTTTGGATGCAGATTTGGACGTTCAGTTTGATTCCCTAAGTGAGAAGCTTTTTTTGGTATGCACCTATCAATACCAGCTTCAATTGGAAATCCCAATGGTGATGTTCCTTCATACATGAGTGGCTCGTTTCAAGCGGACAAGGAGGGCACTGAGCTGCAAAGAGAACTCCAAATGCTTTGGAGAAGCAATCCGTTTTAAGCAATATGTTTGCGTAGAGTATGTTAATGAGGCGCATACATAATCTATTGCAAGAGAATTTCCCGCCCGACATGTTCCAAGGTAGGTATTTACTGAGACTTTTGTGTCCTTTTCTTTTTTCTGTTTGCTAACAAATTCTTTTAGAAAATTTACTTATGCCGTAAAAAAACATGTGGTTCAAAATGATCTCAAATGCGAGCATCCTATGCTTCACCTCAATCATGTTGTAGACATTGATGCTTTGTTTTATAATTGTGAATTTGCAACATGTATTTTATATGGCTGATTGAATAATATTTTCTTAAAAAATATTTTCCTTCCATATGTTTAAGCGAAGTTATTGTTAATTTATCATTTAAACTTGTAGAGATGGACAAGACAACGACCGAACTGCATGAAAAAATAGAGAATCTTAGGGTTAAAAGAACTTAAGAAATTCGACGAGACAAAATAGGAGAACGCATGATCTGAATGAGCACACCTTCATGATTAGAAAAGGGTATTTTGAGCCATGACATGTCCTTTTACCTTTCGAACATGCACACATAATGAGGGGAATGCAGTTTGCATGCATTAACATTTTCTTTTCTTATTGTAGGATTTTCGTGCATCGATTGAAAGATGTCGTTCTAGATTTTGTACCTAAAATGAAGAGCATCCGAATGGTGATCACTTGACTAGTTGATTATGATTAGCTAGCTTGGTACGACAAAGTGCGATACTTAACTAAAATTAAATATGGACATTTGATGTTGTTTCATTTATACATCTTAATTGCAAAGTGCGCATATTTTATAATTAAGTTATTACGCTTCTTTCACCTTTGTCGAACATTAGTATGCATATTATCGTTGAAAAGAACCAACTGCGATTGGAACTGAACATGCATAGGAGAAGACCCCCTTATTTAACCAAACTGAAATTACGTACCGGGGAAGTAAATCAATAATAGGAAAAAGGCATTGTTTATGCTGGCACTTGATGAGGTGATTTTAGAAATTACATGAGGGATGAACAACACTTGTGTACATTGTTTTAGCATTGTTGTTAGGGTTTCAAACAACATCAAAGCTTGTGTACATTAATTCAGTAGAGGACCTAATGCTTTTGCTTTAAGGGAGGCTTCTTTAAGCTAGTATTTTATTATTTGTATTCTTTTTGAAAAAAAATCGAGCACAATGGAAGATTTGACTTGATTCATGTAGTCGACCCAAATTAAAAAAAATCATCAAGAAATATTAAAATTTATCATGGTTCGGCATTGTATTGGCGTATGTTCATGATTAATTAATGGAAAACACCATGCAATCTCAATTACTATTCATCAATCATCACCATGATGGTCTTCTATTCATAATGACATAAGAGAACAAATTGTTGGTAACTGCTTTGATTCAAAATACAATATTGTCATTATAATAAAACTGTAATTACAGTTAAGTTTGCATTCTCTTTTTCTTTTATGAGAGAAGCATGTGTTTACAATTTCGTTCACAAAGAAAACTGAAACATATTGATGAGAATCGATCTCCTTCACAGTACATTAAAACGACACATAGGGCAGGTACTGCGGCCAGAATTAATCCACCCGTAGATGCATCTATCGTGAAATCTGTGGCCGCACTCCGTCTGGATATCCAAGTCAATGCTCTCGTCGAAGGCATCTAGGCATATCACACACACATCTTCTTCTCCGCCGCAGTTGGTGGCCTTCTTCATGTGCTCTATCATGCAATGGAACACGGGATCTGCAGTTATCTCGGAAAAGACTGAATTGGAAGCGTCCAAGACTCGAAACTTGAAGTCGGCCGCCTTGTGCCTCAACGAAGGATGATCACGGCTGTTGGCGAGGATGTAATTGCTGGTCTCCTTCATGTCATCCAAATCCATGTACATGGATAGCATGCACTGCTGAAAATTGAGGTTGCTGTTCTGCATCAGTACCTTCTGCCTTGTAATTATATCAAGCGATTCAAACATGCTCTCCATTGTCGCCAACTCTGTCGCCATCTTCGAAAACTTATCTTCGGATGCCATTGTATATTATTTCTTGCAGAAGAAACAAGAACGTACTAATATCTCCTCAATGGCAGAAAATCAAGAAAACTAGTTATTATCACTCCACAACAGAAAAAAAAAGTTTAACAATGTGATGAGGTTGCAATATTTATTAGGAAAGGTATGGTCGGTGACGAATTGATGAATCACTTATCACTTATGATATGTATGATGAGTTGGCGATTAATTTAGATAGGTATTATCTTAATTAATTTGATCAGATTGAGATATAAGTTTTAAAATTCAAATGAAACCGCGCCACTGATTTGTTCTTCCTTACAGGTAACTTCATTTATTTGAGCCTTCATTTCTAATCCTTTCGTTCAATTCTCTTTAATTAATTCCCCGTCGAGTCTTTTGATTTCTTCGACATTTTTAACGATGACCTCAACTCGTTCGATGAAATGCCTGATTGAATTAAAGTGGCATTTCTGTAAATAGAGCTTCTGTGATTGTTCCGAGTCGACGCATTTGATGGAAATGGAGGGAATGCATTGGCCCATAAAATTTTGTTTATATGCGCGCATTTATGGCCAGTAACAGATGTTTAGTGCTTCTTTGTTTTTGAAAAATTATATGCCTGATGAGTTGTGTGGTCGTGGAATGGAAATCAATCTACTATTTCTTAGTCCTCTCTATTCTTACTATTTTGCATTGCTATACTTTTGCTCTGGAAATCACATAGCTAAACTTTTGTTTCTTTCTCCATTTTCCCTATCCATCCAGTTGTTATTGGTGCAGCTTTAGATATTAGATTAATGTCTTGTGATTAAATTAATGCATTTCAAACTTTCCTTCAAGTTCCATGCTAAACATTTGTCCAAGTTGGATTATTCTGTTGATTATGTATTTTGGTTGAGACTGAACCTCCTAATGAATCGCTGCCAGTAGTTGCTGTCAACCTTTTTAGATACAACTTTAGACTTACCATCATTTAAATTGTTTTTGGCTTCGTAATTTATTGAATGTTTCGTTGGAATAAAAGTTCGCTACAACTGTTTCTTCTTCATACTTAACATTCAAAATTCTCTCGCACTTTAGAGACCTCTTAATTTACAACCTTTCTCTATTAGTTGGCAATGGAACCGAATACGAATTGTTATATTTGACTTTGCTTGCGCCCACAAAAGATTGGTTTAAATTTACAGTAAAAAAGGTCGAAATGAATGCAAATAGTTTCTATCCCTTTGTATTTGTGCTAAAGTCAAGAGTTAGCGATTGGTTGATCGAGATCTAGACATGCAAACGTTTGGCAGTCTAAGTTTATACATAAGTAATTGTGACTAATTAGATTTTGTTATGCGTTTACTTGACTAATTAGTATGTGAATTTTCATTGTTATTTAAAATAAAACAAAATATACCAAGAAAAACTAGGAAAAGAGGATAATGAGTCTAAGCAATCTAAAACACATGTCAAACAGATTAGGCCAATCACCTTTGGTACGGATTACATTAAACTCTTAAATTTTCATGAACCACAAGGCACCAAATAATGCCTTGCTTGAACACCTAGTGGCTCCCCTCTTTGGCTACAACCAAATCCCCACTTGCAAATATGGCTAGAGAGACCTTGTCATTTTGGCAATATCTTTCTACCATTTTGGTACAATTGTTTTTGATAAACAAAGTTGTCCGAACCTTTTTCAGCCTTCCTCCTTACTTTGAGGGATGTTACTTTTGAGGATAAGACAATTTTTTTTATCAAAAAAAACAAAAAACAAAAACAAAAACAAAAAGAAAAAGTTAGTGCGCTCCATGTACTATATATATTATGCTTCAACAATAAGCTAGACATGCAATATAACCATATGAACCAGCAATTGTTGACATGCAATCTGATCTATGATATCTTGTAAGAATATTGTGAGTCCAAAATCCCTAGACATGAGCTTCGAAGTCAGAGTTCAGCAATAAATGTTTTTGATTTCACATCACGGTGAACTATCAATGGGGAGCAATCATGGTGCAGGTAGCAGAGGCGATATCGATTTTGCAGCTTCCATTAAGCAGACTCTGAACTTTATCTATTTCATGCATCATTAAGCTTTTAAATAAGAAAACCCTTTTCTCTGTGGTGTGAGTGTGCAAGCAGAGATCAGATAGCGCATGCTTTGCTCATGCGCATATGTACATCTTAGTGTCGCGTCGCTGCCACGGTGATTACTAGAATACTATCCTATGGCATTTTGTTTATGGTCATCATATTAAGATTTAATATACGCTTGTCTTGCATGTTTTAGTGATAGTTGTATGCATATATTGTTCTAGTGACATAGTTCTTTTCCTAGCGTTTGCTTATCGTATTTTTACCTACTACATGCATCAAGCTTCTTGTTCCTATTTTAAGTGTTCAAGATATTATCAAAAATTCTTACTTGGTACGAAGCTTCTTTCGTGACTAAGAAGTTGTTTTTGTTCTTTATAATAACATTATAGGATTTCCAGCCATTACATTGTCACTTTGATCTTGGTCCCTCTTGTTTAAGTAAACTAATGCATATTGTGGGTTTTGGGCTTCATCAATTATCAACCTACCATTAGTATCTCTAAATTGAGATATCTATTTGAATTTTAGTAAGGAACAAGTTTCTAACTACTAGTTGGAACTTTCTCACGACCATTATGCTATTACGGTGCAATATAAATGTTTCAAGGTGGGTAGGCTACATGCAAGTGTATCTTTGATTAGGTAACAAAGAAGTGACAGTTTAATTTATTTTCATCCATCTGTTAAAGGTTTTGGTACGCTAGAGTTAGAATACCGTTATGCTATTACAGGCAATATAAATGTTTCAAGGACATCTGAAAAATGCTTACTCGGCAGAAACTGTATGCTGGTTATTAATGTAAAAGTATGATTGTCAATAGCGTAGTAAGAAAATGAAGGACAATACTAGTTGTACGCTTGTACTATCAGGTTTTTAGTACCATGTGTAGCTCCCACATGATTTTTTCACTAATACCTTGTTTTGCTTCCACAAGATTCATTTGTAGACTTAACACTAATACCTTGTTTTGCTCTCTGTGTGTAGATAATTTTGCTTTGTTCCTGTAGCAATTAATGTTCTTATTTTTAAGAACCCATGACTTGGTTGAAGACAAAAAGGCGATTTACCGTAGCTTATTAGATAAATTATAGATTATAACAATGTCTCGCTTAATTTGTTACTCACATGAACACAAAATTAAGAATATGTGCGTAAATCTTTATTATCGATTATCCCGAGACACCACCAAGACTTTTAATCGATTATAATTGTAATATCACCATTATAGCATGCGATTAGTGATGCCAATGGAGCTATTACCATAAGGGTAGATCAAGTGAAATTGAGATGGATTAATTAGGAGGGATTTAAATGGTTTGGAAAGCTCACCATCAATTTCACTAAATCAAGCGCAATGGAAAAGTTTTATCCATGCACCACCCAAACTAATTTGAGATTGAGTTTGTTCTATTTTTGTTGTTTTCTTTTTCTATAGACGAGTTGTTTGTATCGCAGACTTCGAAATTACTTGCGATCGAATTCTAATTTCTCGGTGATTTTTTTTTGTTCTATCCCGATCTACATGCTCGCATACAAACATACATATATATATATATATATATATATATATATATATACATACATACATACATACATACATACATATATATATATATATTTACATGGTATATATATTGATTTTTCAAAGGTGCTTTTAGGTGGAAAACTACGCAATGTGGCTTAAGAATTGGTTGGCTTTCGATTCGTCGCGCCTAACCTAATTGATTTTTGCGCTTGTTTAAATAGACGTGGTATTGTTCGTTAGAATTCGTTAGAGGTATGTTTTTATCCAATCAATCGAATTTATGATTTTGATGCGCACCTTAGATTCATTTCAAAGGCTTTTTTTCCTTTTCTTAAAAATCCTCTAAATTGTCGTTCTTGACGACATTGTGAATTTGCGATTTGACCGGCTTTCTTCCCATTTTTCTTAAATGATAGTATTTTTCCCCGCTAGTCAAGCCCTCAAAGAAAACAGTTACTCATGATTTTATGGTATTTTTAGTTTCAGGTTTTGCTCACTAATTATGTTAGAACTTTACGCTGGCTTACCAAAAACGTTTTCAAGGTTTAGGCGCTGATCGTGGTAGTAATACTAGTTAGCTTCTACGTTACTTTCATAGCTTCAAATTAGCTCATCGGGGGACACCCGCATGTGAAGCGATGAAAGTGCCAAAGCATAACATGCAAAAATCTAGGAGAAAAGCGAGTTATTAAGTGGTGAATCTCATTCTAATTTGATAGACCATTCACCTTCACCGCATATGGCAGATTCACGTCAATATTTAATGAACAAGGAACATACAAGCGGTGAAATATCATCGACGCCTTGCACGAACCAAGTGATGAGACTCAAGAGCGACTTAAATAATTTCAATTTTCGGTTTAGTAGATTCATCCTATTCTAGCATTGAGCATTTTGACCAAGCCACCTTATTAGCCTACAATGTATCCTCTCCTTTTTTTTGCTTTTAAATATACTTATTTGAGTTCTTTCCATCTCTTGAGCTTGGCAAATCTTTGTTATTTGTTTGAACATAGTATTGCTCGAAACAACAACATTGGTCACTAGCATCCCGACATTCTGTTGATATTTTGGTCATTTAGCATTGGAACTAAAGCAAATAATTGGAGACCTGAGTCTTTAAACCATATGGTTACCTGTTTCCTATCCTTTGCGCAGTTTCCTAGAGGCTTTGCCTTAAAAGGTAATTGGTTGTCATTAATTTTATTGGTAAATAAGGATTGAAAAATTGGCTTTGCTTGTAAGGTCCGTCTCTTAGAATTGGAATTAATTTAGGGAAGTTTAATTCCATGCATGAAAGTTTGAAAATTTGACACCATAGAGAGGTATAATAGCTTTGTCCAAGTGTTTGTGACATAACTTTTTCAAGACTCATTCATGAAGCATACTATTTATGTTACTTCATGTTCTTTCTTTTCTCTTTTTATACCCAATCCTATGTTTTTTCTTTCAATTTTTTTTTTCATAGTTTTGGATATCATTTTTCTTTCTTCTTTAGAAAATCTCTTTTGATTCATTACTCACGCTTGAGATTGATTTTTAGTCATGCATATTGTCTATGATTTAGAGGTGTTTTCTTATAGGAATAATCAACACAAGTTGCATTTCCTTTTTCTTATAAATCAGAATTGAAATTAGGAAATTATATTGTTTTGCCTAAAAGCCAATGTGACTTTGCATAAGATTTCATTTACATCTAATTCATAATTCATTGCTTAAAAAATCTAATTAATTTAGAGAAGTTCTCATATATGGTTGTAGTCCGGTGAGCTTTGTTAAGATCATATTTAAACTGCTAGTCCGCGACGCTATGTTTTTCTTGCTCGTTACAGGTTTAAATCATGCTTGGTAAATAGGGAATTGTGTATGGGAAATGAAAAATGCTTATTGTCATGTGTTTAATAATGTAGAAATTTAAAAAACTCAAATTCACACATTTGGTGCATTCTTGATAATTTGGGTTGCTTGTGGAGTTAGAAATCCTAACCGATCCAATTCCCACAAGTGTAGTAATTCATATTCCTTTGACAAATGAAGGTATTTTAAATTCCCTTCAACTTTAATTCAACTTTAATTCCCGTGCAATAATTTACCTTATGATTGAATTCCCATGTATTTAAATATCCATCTTGTTTTGAAGCATACCAATGGCACTCCTGGCAGAAACTTTGTTGGTAATTAGTAGTCTCATCAACACTTCTTCCTATTTAATTGCCTTTTTGCATTTTTTTCCATATTTATGGTATGCTTTACTTTATTTTGAAAAATCTTCTTTCTTCGTGTTTTATGATCCTCAATGCCGGTGTTTTGACTTACGTATTTATTTTCTTCATGCTTAAACTAATATATGACAGGGAAACTTTTTCGTCTGATTGTTGATACGCACAATTTCTTGTCATCGCCACACATGTTATTTACAAATGATTCTTGATTCATTGCAGATGCAAGGTTTGACATCATTCGTAATTAGTCGACTTTTTGGTGGAACTAACGTGGAGTCCCTTCCAAAGAGAATTTTGTTGGCCAAAAGAAGCCATTTATTAGTGCGGTGGGGATCCTTCGCCTATAGCAAGTTGAATTGACAGCTTTCACTTTTTGTTTGATCGCAATTTGAGGATATGTTGTATTTGTACAATCTATACACATTCTTGAGCCTTCAATTGATATGTGATTTGGTAATGTCACATCAAACATGTGCTTAATTGTCAATTATTTGTAACTAACTCAAAGACACTTGTTGGATATTTGGATAATGATCACAAGGGTATAAGGTTGTTGAAGATGTTATATTTGAGAAGTTAGAGCTACGGTAATTATATAAAGATTGGTTGCTTGAAGTTGTTGAGGAGTGTTGTGGCAAGTGAACAACAACTCTTTCTCTTACAATAGAAAGTTAATCTCGTCAGTTGCAACAGAGTACATCTGAAGACAAAACTGAATCAGAACGTTATGACAACTAAACAATGACTTTATCTATTACAACAGAAGGTAAATTTCATTAGTTGCAGTAAAGTATATCTGAAGACAACTGAATTGGTTGAGATTGGCTTGTTGAATGTTGAAGCCTATCCGAAGGTGATAAGAGGGATCCAAACCAACTACAATGACATGTTATATAAATGATCAAGACACCAGAGATGAACTATTGATTAGGAGTTTGAAGCCCTGAGTATTTGATTTTTCTTATAATTGTTTTTTCATCATTTCACTTTGAAATGTGTGATTACAAGTTCTAAATTTGTGTTCACTTTTATTTGTAATTCTAAATTTCACCAAGGGATTTTGGATAGTCCAAATCAAGACACGCACGCACCCACCCACCCACACACACACACACACTAGCGCCTCAAGCCCCGAGGTCGTTGTGGGACCCGCCATGTCGCATCACACGTCACCAAGCTCTGCCACGTCGTGACCTGTTTACCTATGAAGCCCCGCGACCTAATTGATTGCTTACACTTTTCCAACTAATACTAGTTTAGCTAATTAATCTCTATATAAATATTAATAATTTAATTAGCCAGTTAATCAATTTATCAAATTATATTACAATTTTACAGCGGAAGTCTTTAAGTAAATAAATTATGCAATATTTAACAATTCTAAGTAGTGAAAAACCCGACAAAAAAGTATCATGTATATATAAAAGGTGAAATAAGTATAAAAAAAACCTATATACATGTTTCAGTGTTCTACATTCCCAAAAACCCATTGAAAAGTAAATACATATATACTGTAATCAAACACGAGCTGGAGTCATTATCTCAGAGGTAGTCGCCCAATACTTCCTTGCCCTAGCCTTTGCTCGTCGAAGGATCTGCACTCGGTCACCCAAAAATACAATGACAGTAAAATCCCAAAAGAAGACCACACAATATTCATGAAATAAAACTGATAAACTACAAGACATGTGAATGTGACCTCTGGCAACAGTAAGTCATACTCCAATGAATGTAGGCAACATACGACAAACAAAAAAGAACGTTAAATAAACATCACATACTAAATAAACAAGCTCGAAAATAAAGCATTAAGAAAAACATTCGTATAATCACGAGAAAACCCTAACCTAAACCAGACAAAAGAATCAATAAAACAAGACAAGAACCACGTATATACTTACAAGCTTACAGTGACGAAACCCCAACAACGGTGAATGAATGAACCCCTCCGGACACTATTTCAAGTTAAGGGAACACCTTAAATCCCTCCCGATGGTCGTAAATATATTCTATTGCCGTCGACACGAGCACTAAACACAAGTAACCCGTGCAAGCAATTTAGCCACAACCAATATATACATAAATCGAAATAAGAGTGAAACCTCATGTGTCCACCAAAGATAATCACACATGTAATCCGATGTCGATAAAACAAAACCATAAATTATGTGAAGCATTCCAATAGGTTACACAAACTCAATACGCACTCTGACTTCCGCGGACTCCGAAATTCGACCCGAGTAGCTCCCCGATACCTGAGATACAGTTCCCTAAGTCCCTGAAGTCCAATAGTTTTACATATTTAGTAAGTTTATAGGTGTTTGGGTATGTATCAGGTCAAAAATCCTAAAAACAACCCTTAAATTCAGTTTTCATTTGTCATTAGCACGTTAAAGGGTCTTCCTAGGGTGCTAGGTGTGATTAGCGCTCTAGGGAATCAGTTTAGCGTGCTACCGTTCTTCATTATGAAAAACAGTTGATCACTCAGACTGGTTAGCGCGCTAGCCTAACTACGGGTGACTGAATTATCAATTCGAGAATTCTATCCCAAACACCCCAATTAGCTAACCAAACCTTACCAATCCATTCTCCACTTAATAGGGACTCCAAAATATCATTCGTATCAACAAAAACAACATTAATTGATTAAAATCTTCAAATTCATCCATACACTAGTTTTTTACAATTTTCACCACAACCCAATTTCTTTCAAAACCAGCTTGTAATTCTCAATGGAATGTTCATCATACTTGTAATTCATAAAAAATTCATCAAAATTCAGTGACCTATTCCTCAAACTCGAATCTCCATCAAAACATCAAATTTTAGCTCATTTTCATATGTATGAAAGGCGGAGAAAATGATTACTTTGTGTTTGATCTTCAAACTTGGACTCTCAATTGTTGAATTCCACCTCCAAATCCATTATTCTTCCCCTGATTTTCTAGAATTTGAAATGGTTTTGGTTTACATGTGTTGATCAACTCATTTATATATATATATATATTAAGGTGAGATTGATTTCTAGCCATTGATATTAATGTATTTACGTATCCCGAGACTCATCTCATGGCCTACAACTTAACACTTATCCCACTAACTCTCCACTAACTCCCTCCTAGTGACACCAATTTACAACTCCTTTGGTTGCTAGATGTGCCAAAGCGTATCTCTAGATCAATCTTATGGTTTCAAATTAATTTAACCAAATTATAGGCCTTATTTATTTGATCTAACAACATTAGCTTAGGCCCATTATAATAAATATGATTGGTATTCTTAGAAACTCCTATGAATAAACTAGTGGTCCCACCAATCCTCGCCTACCAACACCCGATGACCCGCGCCTCGACACGCCCCTCAAGGTAACTCCCTGTCACACCAACTCACCCGATAACAACATACACACATGCGGTGCAATACAATAGCAATGATTTTTAAACACCACATATAAACAAATATCATCCATAAATAAATATATTCTCTTAATTCTCGTATTCGAGTTATCCACGTAACGCCTTATTTACGATCGTTAATCCCCGAGATTAATGCTAATCCTAGTTTAATTAATTTGGGTCCTTACACATACACAGACCCCCACCACACACACACACACCAAGGATTGGGTAGTCATGTCAGAGGCCGTCTCTCGAAGCCCTAACTTAGCCTAATTCCCTCTAATTAGGCACCTAATCCATTCAATTAACTTAACCTCAAAATAATTTTTTGTTCAATCCTTAATAATGCTAAAAAATAAATTTATATCCTCAATTCATGATTTGTTTAATTGGATTCATGATTTGTTTAATTGGAGCAAATTTGGAAATAATACGGATTGTTCTCCGTATTTTTATAACAATTTTCGCAGCACTCCCCAAAAGTTGTCTGCTAGAAAAATCCACCTAATTAATATCGAGAATGGGGAAAAGCCTAGAAGAACTAACGGACTCACAACTCCCCACAAGTTTACAATATATATCAATTTAAAATATTTAAACTAACTTAAAGTTTTTGAAACCTTATTTACAACTTTATAATCCCAAAATAAACCAAAGTTGAATCATAAACCTCTTAACTTACTTCAAACTAATTTAGGAGCCATTCATTATCTATTTAAAAGTATTTTACATCCTAAACTCACCCCAAAGCCCAAAATATATATATATATATATATAATGAATACAACAAGAAAATTATACTTTAAACTTAAAAGTAATCACAAAGATCTTCAATTCTTATCCGTTCCCCGTATTTCAAGAGAACTTGACATCATAAATAACAACTCGAGGATGTTAGGTAAGTAAACTCCTATATCATTTTGTACTCTCGCAAATGTTAGTCCAAATACATGGAGACATGTAATTACATTTCCAAATAACAAGAAATTTGAATAACAAAGTGAAACCCTTTTATTACTATTCAAGGTTGATAAATAGGTTCAGGTTGATCCAAGAATAAACCTAAAACAATAATAGAATTCCAAATCAACTCTTTGGATATCAGGATCTTAATTTAGATGAAGTTGTGGTTCGAATCAAAAAATCAACCTTGACTAGGATTTTAAACAATTTTTCAAATTTCGGACTTTTTTTCAAGTATCGTAGCACGTGTTACGAGGAAAACCTAATATAAATCCTCGAGAAAATTTCGAAATCCTCATTTTTTCAAGTTGGATTGTATCCCAGATTATTGCAATCTGCGTGCACCCCTAAACCTAACAACAACCCATCACCACCTGCACCACAAAACCACAACCACACATCTCACATTCATTGTCTTCGTCTCGAGATCTCTCTCTCTGTCTCTCCCTTTCTCGTTCACACTGTAAATCGTCATCTCTACCAATTTAGATTTCTCGAATTCACTCTCTCCCTCTCGGTCAAAATATAGAGGATGCAGTAGGTTTGTTTTGAAGATAAATATAAGTTTTCCTCGAGATTCACATCGCACGAATCTTGAGGCAGATCTTATGCTCCTTTTTATATTTTGATCTTTTCTCGAGATATGTGTTGCATATCTCGATGTCGATCTTGTGACTATTAACAAGATCATCATTACCTAACCGACTTATATAGATCAATTATCTTGATCTCCTCAAGATACGCATCGCATATCTCGAGGTAAGTTAAATGGTTTATAACTACCGTACAACCACATTCATGCACCACTTGATTTTCTTTGAGATGAGGTTGCACGTATCTCGAGGCGTTGATAATCTCTCCAACATCCACCAATCATCCACTATGACCTCCTCGATGATCACGCTACGCGTATCTCGAGGCAAATCCGATGTATACTTTTAATTTAAATTAAACTATAAGATTCATTTATATATATAAACAATATTATATATATACACTTATGTATTTTCGCGACTATATATTTGTTTGCACGCGCTAATGACCATCATCGGATGCGCACACTATTTTACATCCCACACTTGTCGCCTTGACTCCCCTTGTCACTAAGCACCCACCAATTTATTAATTATTCTATTTAATTTTGTGATTATCTCTTCAATCTATGTCAAAATTAAATTATGAAAAATACCCAAATTTCACCAAAAATTGAGAAATATTCTCCACACGCTCTGAAACTCACGGACATCGCGTATACACTCAACTTGAGCATATTTTGCATCGAATAAGTGTATAATACATCAATTAGTCACGCGACACATAAAAATAATATTTTGAACTTATGATCTCCGGTCTGAAATGCGTGGGTCCCACTTTGGATACTTAAGTCCCAATTTAAACCCAAAAATGCTACTTAATTAGTTACTAATTAAGTTTATAAAATTCTCGAATTTCACAAATTTTCTCAACTAATTAAAAATCTCTTCCTCGAAATTTAAACATACAAATTAATTGAACCAAAAAAGATATGAGAAATTGAACCTTCATATATTACTCTTTTAATCTCTACCTATACCAACTTTTTCGAAGTACAACCGTTAAATGGACCCAATCATCTTAATTGTATTCAACAACTCAGTGGTATAGTCGTTACTTTGTCATGACATTTTGTGAATTTTTGACGAGTTAAACGATCAACTTTGTGGAATATCCGATACATTTTACTTCAGTACTCATATTATGCCTTGAATCCCATTCAAGCATCTATACCTAGCAAGATCTTGCATATCTTGTTTTTCAATAAAACTAGTTTCATTCTTAACTAAATATTATTCCACAAACCTTAGATAATTCTTTCCCTATCCACCAAACACTGGTATACCTCTTAAGTTTGATTTTTCTTCGTTGATCATCTTTTTATTTAAACTATCGACCGATCAATTTTTAGACGATCATTAGTTTAAAACTATAGAGTGATGCAAATAATATTCGAAGAGCACGATATTAGATACTAACTAGAGCTACGTGTCTATCCTGGTCCATTATCTTTCCAACGTTTCTCAACAAAAACCTAAAATTACATAATCATCTCATGGCTATAGATCTCTAATTACATCTATCATCCCATGACAAGAGATCTCGATTTACAATCCGATCAGAAAATGAAATCGGACACATCGTGCAACTCTCACTCATTCTCTTAATGTCTACTCACAATGTTATTTAGAGAACAAATTCTTGGTAACTGCTATCATTCAAAATATAATATTGTCATTATAATAAAAATGTTATTAATTAACCTCTATTTTTTAGCCCCACTATATGCACCCCACATTTCCTTTAGGGCGCCCTAGCGAAAAAGTCAAACTTTCAAAAAACATTATTTCTACTGCAAAATGACCCGTGTGCCCCTCACTACGATTATTGCACCCCGCCACCTTTTCTTCTCGTTTTGTGCATCCCACCATCATCCCTCCATATACTCTCTTCTGGTCATTTGTAGGGCATCGTTAAGTGATTCAGCCTCACAGGTCGAAATATCTAATTGGAGAGTCAGTCGGAACCCGCCAAATCTTTAAATACTAGAGATTCAGTCAGAACCCATTGAGCCTTTAGGTCGGCTGTCGTGAACCAAGTTTCACCGAAGAGGTTTGATTTGACAAAACCAAACCCATAATGTATGTCTTGGCCATGTGCCGCCTAACCTAAAATAGATGTCTCGACCAATTTTTTGGAGTAGGGTTCTTCGGTTGGGATGAAAGAGTATTTTGGTAAAATGTTGGGGTACCCTCATAAATTGAAATTTGAATTGGGGTCCACTCAAATCGGGATGCCCTTATGGAAGTGTGGGGTTCGTATAATGGGGCTTTGTTTTAGGAATATTATTACCCCCTCTATCCATCCAAAAATATTGATCGTTTAGGCTAAGGCATATTAATTAAGGTGATATTAATTATGACTTTACTTTCCAAATTTGCTCGTTGAAATCGCTTTAAATGACAATTAAATATTTTAAGTTCCAAGGAGGAGTGAAATAGGTATATAAGGTGTCAAACTATGAAAACATCTTATAATTTTGAAAAAGCGACTTTGCCCCAAAACGACCTATATTATTGGATGGTGGGAGTAACCTCTACTCCCTCCATCCAAAAATATAGGTTGTTTGACTAAAAACACACGCATTAAGGTAGTTTTAATTACAAGTTTAAGTTACATTTCTACCCATGTTGGCACGAAAAAAAAAATTCAAATGCTTTAATCACACAAAAAAGTGCATGCAAATACTTAAATGAAGGGTAAAATATATAATAAGAATAAACGATCTATTAAATTCACAACATAACTTACTCCTTCTTTCCCTAAATATAGGTCGTTTTGCTTTAGTACTCTAATTAAGGTGATATAAATATTGTGTTTACTTTCCATTTTTTCCCTTTGACACAAATAAGGAATTCCTTTAATTACAATTTATTACTAATTCTCTCACTTTCTATTTTTACCCTTTGCACAAATAAGGAAGTGCTTTAATTACAATTTATTACTAATTCTCTCTCTCTCTCTCTCTCTCTCTCTCTAAGACTTGCGTTTACTTTCTATTTTTGGGCATTAAATGTTGATTTGAAAAGAAGGGTGAAATAAGTATTTAGGGTGTTAAAATAACAAAATGACTTATAATCTTTGAAACTAGATTTGGTCTAAAACAAGCTATATTTATGGATGGAGGGAGTATATTTTTTTAAATGGACTTTTAGTAGAATGATTTGTATTTTTAGATGGAGGAAGTATTATTATTCTACGTAATCACATGCATGCATGTTTTTGGTAAAAAAAATAAAAATAAATGACTTGTTATACAAAAAGAACTCTCTCCGAATAAAAATAGACCTTTTTAGGTGGTTAGATTTGTATCTTAAGTTGCTTTCTAACTCTAAATTAAATTTGATTAGATATCACTCAAACAACATCCATGAGAAAAGGCACTAGGATACCAAGTGATAAATCATAAAAAAATATGGGAATGTGTTTGCTAATGTTGGGAAGTGTGAAGTTAGTAATGTCTACCAATAACAACACGTCACGTGTACGATGTAGATGTGCTTTTTACACTTTTGTCATCCCCACTTTTACTCTTTTGTCCATATAAGGCTTCCTATTATTAGATATTACCAACTCTACCTTGTTCACATTAGCAAATCCCCTCTAAAAAATATGGGTTGAGTTCAATGTTTAAGAAGTTAATTCGACCAAGAAAGTAATCTCATTTCAGATGCATAATTCCATTTGGTTAAACCTTTGATTTATGAATAGTTTCTCAGTTAAGTATTCCAATTGCTTTAACATTTTCTATATATATATATATATATATTTATATGTATATGTATATATATATCAATTCGTACAAATTGTTTGATGAAATGCCTAACTGGATTAAACGCACCGAATTGAAGTGAGATTACCTTATTTTAATGACGATTAAATATTTTAAGTTCAGAAGATGAGTGAAATATATACATATATACATATATATGTCAAACCATGAAAACGTTTTATAATTTTGAAATAATTTTGAAAAAGTGACTTTACTAATAAAGGCCTATATTTTTAGATATAGAGAGTAACCTCTACTCCCTCCATTTAAAAATATAGGTTGTTTGACTAAAAACACATATATTGATGTAGCTTTAATTATGAGTTTAATTAAGTTACATTTCTACTCGCGTTGACACAAAAAAAAAATAAATGCTTTAATTACACAAAAAAGTGTTAATACTTAATTAAATGAAGGGTAAAATAAATATAATAGGATTAAATGTTCTCTAAAATTCACTAAATAACTTATATTTTTTTAAATGGACTTTTGGTAGAATGACTTGCATCTTTGGATGGAGGGAGTATTATTATTCTACGCAATCATGTGCATGTTTGTAGTAAAAAATTAAATGACTTCTTAAACAAAAAAGAACTCTCTCGCAAATAAAAAGTATAACTTTTTAAGTTGTTAGATTTGTATCCAAATTCCTAAGTCACTTTTAAATTCCATATTAGATTTGATTCAAAGAGCACCCGAACAACAACTCGTGAGAAATCTAAAAAATGTGGGAGTGGATTTGCTAATGTTGGGAAGTGTGAAGTTGACAATGTCTACCAATAGCAATACGCTACGTGTACGATGCAGATGCTCTTTTACACTTTTGTCTTCCCCACTTTTACTCTTTTGTCGATGTGGGGCATTGCTATTGTCGGATATTACCAACTCTACCTTCCTAACATTAGCAAATCCCCTCCCAAAAAATATGGGTTGGGTTCAACGTTTAAGAAAATTGAACCAAGAAAGTTTAAGAAATTCCTTGGCGGGAAAAGGCACTAATCGAGAGAGAAGGATCGAATTGAATAAGGTAATCCCATTTCGCCAAGCCTTTGATTTTTGAATAGTTTCTTTGTTCAATCTTCTAATTGCTTTATCAATGCCTACAAATTGTTCGATGAAATGCCTAACAAAATTAACTTAATGCACTGAATTGATGAAGTAGCTAGAATGTAACAACTTGTCTATACCAAAGAATTGTTGGTTAGCACAATGAAAGGTCGATTGTTGTCCCTTATCAAGCGACTTGAGTTCGAGTCTTGGGAATGGAGACACTAACGTTGGGAGCTCCCTCCACCTTTACGATGCACGACTCGAGGCGAACCTGGATTAGTCGATTAGTCTGGATATTGGACGGTTTAAACCAAAAAAAACTTGTTTGTGCATAAAGTAGAATCCTTGCCCCCGTCGCATCATATGATCCGCCAGGATGTGAGGTCAATGTAATTGCACATTGCTTAACCACCAAGGTGTATTGTCTAAGCATCGGAAGAACCAAAACTATTATCCTAGGATGCAACAATAGATTGGTGTATTGAGCGATCGTTTCCTCAAAAGCAGATTTTGTACTCTTATCTATTTCATGCAACATTAAGCTTTTGAATCCTATTTGTGATGTTATGTTTGTGCGTGCATAAGTGCATACTGCATAGTATGTTACAAACATGGTGATTGCATAAATACTATCCCGTAGCATTTTTGTGTGTGCCGTGTGAAAGAGAATGTGGGCATGCGTTCTTTTTCCAAGCCCTTGCCTACTCCATGCATTAAGCTTATTGTTCCTATTTTACAGTGTTCATGGTATTATTAAGTAAAATTATAAAACGCTTCTTATAAAGCTTCTTCTGTCTATGATGCCCGGACTCTTTACTTTGGTGTGAAGTACCCGTGTCGGCCCGACGTAACATGGACATCAACACTTGATATGTCCCAGACTCCTCAAAGCTACTTTGGACACTTAGAATTGTAACTATTGGGCGATATTATGTATATTTCACTCTGATTGTTAAAAAATTAAAAGTTATAGTTATTTTTCTTTTGTCATTAACAGATAATGCACTTTTTATCTTATTATAGAATATCATGATGAGTTGATGATGGTTTTTGTTGTCCACTTGCATATATTTCATCCTATGCCTGTATTTTTTTCCTTTCTTTTTTCTCTTGAGTTGTTCATTTGGAATATATTTTGGACTTGTATATTAACGTGTATCACAATTCATAAAAGATAAGGAGATATTTATACTTCTTGTACGCCATGCCTGAGATTGAGATTTATGGGCTATGCGCTTCATCAATCATCAACATACCATTATATATCTTTGAAATTTGCGAATTATTTGAAGCGTAGTAAGGAAAAGGCTTCAAAGTACTAGTTGGAAGTTGGAACTCTCTCACCACCATTATGCTTTGCTACATCAGCACATTGGTTTCAATTATGGAAATGGTCAAGGTGCATGGGTAGGCTACATGCTAGTGTATTTTTTATTAGGTAATTAAAGAAGTGAGTTTTATGTTCATCTATCTGGTAAAGGTTTTAACTCCACCTATGTTGTACACTATGTGCGCTACATAGCCGGTCCCAAGTCCGAATAAAGGAGGAGGACTATGACGCCCATTTTTTCATACCGAAAAATGGGTAAGGGAGGTCCCAAACTCACTTTTCATACCCGAAAAGTGAGGGAGGGAGGCCCCAAGCTCATTTTTCATTCTTAAAAAATGGAAGAGGGTTGCGATAGGTTGACAGCCAGCGTAAAACTTTTGTCACTTTTCATGAAATGGATGAAACATATAAAAACGTTGGGGCGTTCCCACCTAGCGACGCGCTGCATCGGAGCCCGGGTGTAGTGAGAAATGAGCAAGGGTGTGTTTCACATCGCTGCCTGGGTGTGAAGAAAAATGAGCAAGGATTCCAGCACATAAGACATGTGTGGGTAAAGAAGCTAGTCCCTTCATATCGTCGCCCGGATGTGAAAAAAAATGAGCAAGAGTTCCCACACAAAGGACGGGTGTGGGTAAAGAAGCTAGTTCAAAACAAACACGAAAACAATAACAAAATCATAGATACGGATACTAGATCTTTTAGACAAAATAGAAATAGAAAAGGGAAACAAATACAAAGGGGAGAAAAAACTTTGTTTAGAAATATGGAACATAAGAACATTTACGGGGAAGTCAATAGAACTAGTAGATACCATGATTAGAAGGAGAGTTAATATTGCTTGCCTCCAAGAGACAAAATGGGTAGAAGAAAAGAGTAGAGAAATAGGAAGCACATGGTTTAAATTGTGGTACTGGTATAGATAGGAAATGCAATGGAAAAGGAATTGTGGTGGATAATGATTATAAGGATAAGGTCGTAGAGGTTAAAAGAATGGGGGATAGATTGATTCTAGTTAAATTAATTATTGGAGACGAAAAAATTAACATACTTAGCGCATATGCACCACAAGTAGGATTAAGCGAGAGCATCAAACGCAAGTTTTGGGACGATATGGATGGATTTATGCAAAGTATACCATTAGATGAAAATGTTTTTATTGGAGGAGATTTAAATGGGTATGTCTGGGAAAGTAACGATGAATTTGAGAGAGCTCATGGAGGTCTTAGTTACGGTAATAAAATATGAAGAAGGAGAATCAATCTTAAAATTTGCTTCAGCATACTATCTTGCCTTAGTAAATACTAGTTTTAGGAAGAGGAGTCGCATATAATTACTTTTAGTAGTGGTCATAACAAGAGTCAAATAGACTTTCTTTTAACAAGAAAAATAGATAGAAAAATATGTAGAGACTGCAAAGTCATACCTGGTGAAGCACTTACTACCCAACATAAGTTAGTAGTACTTGATATTAAGCTAACATGACGACATAATATGAATAAAAGAGTTAGCGATCCTAGAATAAAGTGGTGGAACCTAAAACATAGTAAACAAGTAGAGTTTAGAGAAAACCTACTAAAGGAAAATGTTTGGAATCTTGACTTAGATGCTAATAAAATGTGGCTAGAAATGAGTAGTTGCATAAGGAGAGTGGGATTAAACGTATTAGGTATATCTAAAGGCTTGAGACCACCAAAGAAGGAAACATGGTGGTGGAACGAGGATGTCCAACAATTAAGCAATAGAGATGTATAGGAAAATATCTAAGTGTCAAGATGAAGATGTGTACAATCAATATAGAGAAGCTAGAAAAAAAGCTAAAAAAGTAGTTAGTCAAGCTAAAACAAATTACATGGAAGATCTATATACAAGGTTAGGTAATAGAGATGACGAAAAAATATATTTATAGGCTAGCCAAATTAAGAGATAAAAAGAAACAAGTCATAAGTCATGTAAGATGTATTAAGGATGAAAATCAAAATGTTTTAACGCGCGAGGATGATATTAAGGAGAGATGAAGAAGTTACTTCGATAGTTTATTTAATGATGGCCAAGTTGATACTATAATAGATGAAAACTCACACCAAGAAAGAAATGTAAACTATACACGCAATATTAGAATTGTAGAAGTTAAAGAGGCATTGAAAAGAATGAATCTAGGAAAGCATGTGGCACGAGATGAAATACCCATAGAGGTTTGGAAATGCTTAGGAGAAATTGTATTGACTTGGTTAACAAAACTTTTCAATAAAATTTTAAAATCAAAACGGATGCCAATGGATTGGAGAAGAAGCACGTTTGTGCCAATCTTCAAAAACAAAGGAGACATTCAAAGTTTCTCAAACTACCGGGGAATTAAACTTATGAGTCACACTATGAAACTTTGGGAGAGGATAATTGACAATAGGCTAAGAAGAGAAACAACAATCTCAGAGAACCAATTTGGTTTCATGCCTGGGATGTCAACTATGGAGGCAATTTTCCTTGTAAAACAATTGTTAGAAAAATATAGAGAAAAGAAAAAAGATCTTCATATGGTATTCGTAGATTTAGAAAAAGCATATGATAGGGTCCCTAGAGATGTTTGGTGGGTTCTAAAAGAGTGCATGCTAGATACATATACACTATTAAGGATATGTATGATGAAGTAGTAACGAGTATAAAGACATTTGGAGGAGCTACAAAACAACTTCCCATTATGATAGGACTACATCAAGGATCGGCTTTAAGCCCATGTCTATTTACTTTAGTTATAGATGAACTAACTAGACATAATCAAGAGGATATTCCATGGTGTATTCTATTTGTAAATGATATTGTCTTAGTGGGTGAAATAAAATATGCAGTAAATAGGAAATTAGAACTCTAGAGGAATACATTAGAATCTAAAGGCTTTAAGTTGAGTAGACGAAAATCGAATACATGCACCGTGAGTTTAGAAACACTAGACATCGAGATGGTGGAGTGGTAAAATTAGTGGAAGTAGAAGTTCCTAATTAAGGTAAACCACTTTAGATACCTAGGATCAATCTACAAAATGATGGTAACATTGAGAAGGATGCCACACATAGAATTCAAGTTGGATGGAAGAAATGTCGGAGTGCAACATGGGTGATTTGTGGTCGAAATGTTCCTACTAAATTAAAAGGAAAAGTTTATAGGACTGTAATTAGGCCAGCTATGCTCTATGGAAGTGAATGTTGGGCGGTAAAGCAACAACAATTACATAAAATGAACGTAACAGAAATGAAGATGCTTAGGTGGATGTGTAGTAAAACTTGTAAAGATAGAATAAGAAATATAGAAATTTAAAGAAGAGTAGGAGTATCACCAATTGATACATAGATTAGGGAATGGCGATTGCATTGGTTTGGTCACCTGTAAAGACGGCCTACAAATGCCCCGACTAGAAAAATTGACTCAATAGAAACTGTAGAAATTCGACGAGGTAGGGGCAGACCAAAGTTAACATGAGATGCATTAATTAGGAGGGATTTTGGTTTGAAAAGCTCACCATCAATTGCATTTAATCGAGCACAATGGAAAAGTTTGATCCATGTAGCCGACCCCAGTTAATTCGGGAATGAAGCTATGTTGTTGTTGTTGTTGTATCCGGTAAAGGTTTTGGTACGTATGTTAGAGTTAGAATAAAGTTATGCTGTTAAAGACAATATAAATGTTTCAATGATGCCTTAAAACATGGTAACTGGGCAGGTAATAAATGCTTGTTCTTAATGTAATAGTATGATGGTCAATGGTGTACTGATTTATAGGGGTAAAAACTAGATGTACATGCACTTGTACTATCAGGTTTTTAGTATCATGTTTGGCTTCCACATGCTTCATTTTTTGCTTAGTTCTATAAAAGAACACATGGTGTATTTTATTTTATATTTGTTGTAGAGAATATTCTCAATTAGGCGAGTTGACATGTGGACCAAGTAACGTCTTCAATGTTGATTCGTCGTTCATGAAGAAATCTCACTGCATAAAGCTGTAAGTTAAATTCTAAATCACGGGCCTTGTTCAATAGTCTAATGACTGCATATTGGTATTTAATTCATTATCATAAACATGGACACAAGAACTTGCTTATGCATATTCCTTTCTGCTTTCTTTCGTTTGAAACTTTGAATGGTCTATTAACTGATGAATGTTTATCAATGTGGACACCTTTTTTTCTCGACGCATCAACTATCAAATACCAATGGTTTCTCGGTCTCTTGTTGACGATGATTTATATCAATCATTTGGCATTTCTTGCTATGGTTTTAACATCGTTAGAGCCCCGAGTGGTCTTTGTCATCTGCAGCTTACAAGTATTTTTGGAAGCTTGAAGCCTAGACTGAATTATATATATTGAACCATTTTTTTTTTTTAATCTAAAAGCTGGATCTTTTTCAACATTTAGTGCAACTCTCTTAATCAATGATGAAATGAAATTGGCTCTACGAAGTCCTTCCCTTTTAGGATAATTAATTATGCTTTGCCTAAGATTACTCCCAAAGTTATAACTCTTAATATTAAACTCAAATAGTTAGATGCTGGTGTATGTTAATTAACTTAGAAGTACCCTCAAGTTTCTTTGTGTTTACTTATCATTTGTGTGAGGATGCATATCTTGAATGGTATTTCTAAAACCATGCGAGTGAATCATAACTTTCTTTCCTTGGCATAACAAATCTGATGGCACTTTGATGGATCTAGATGTCTTTTGGATGCAGATTTGGACGTTCAGTTTGATTCCCTAAGTGAGAAGCTTTTTTGGTATGCACCTATCAATACCAAACTTCAATTGGAAAACCCAATGGTGATGTTCCTACATACATGAGTGGCTTGTTTCAAGCTTACAAGGAGGGCACCGAGTGCAAAGAGAACTCAAAATGCTTTGGAGAAGCAATCCATTTTAAGCAATATGTGTGCGAGTAATCCGTTAATGAGGCGAGTACAATCTATTGCAAGAGAATTTCCCGCCCGACATGTTCCAAGGTAGGTATTTACAGACTTTTGTGTCCCTTTCTTTTTCTGTTTGCTAACAAATTCTTTTAGAAAATTTACTTATGCCAAAAAAAACCAGTGGTTCAAAATGATCTCAAATGCGAGCATCCTATGCTGCACTTCAAGCATGTTGTAGACATTGATGCTTTGTTTAATAATTGTGAATTTGCAACATGTATTTTATATGGCTGATTGAATAATATTTTCTTAAAAAACTATTTACCTTCCTAATGTTTAAGCGAAGTTATTGTTAATTTATCATTTATACTTGTAGAGATGGACAAGACAACGACCGAACTGCATGAAAAAATAGAGAATCTTAAGGTTAAAAGAACTTAAGAAATTCAACGAGACAAAATAGGCAGAACGCATGATTTGAATGAGCATACCTTCATGATTAGAAAATGGTATTTTGAGCCATGACATGTCCTTTTACCTTTCGAACATGCACACATAATGAGGGGAATGCGGTTGCATGCATTAACACTTTCTTTTCTTATTGTAGGATTTTCTCGCACTTGGTTTGAAAGATGTCGTTCTAGATTTTGTAGCTGAAATGAAGAGCATCCGAATGGTGATCACTTAATTAGTTGATTATGATTAGCTAGCTTGGTACGACAGAGCAATACTTAACTAAAATTAAATATGGGCATTTGATGTCATTTCATGATGTATACATCTTAATTGTAGTGCGCATATTTTATAATTAAGTTATTACGTTCTTTCACCTCTCTTCGGAACATTAGTATGCGTATTATCGGTGAAAAGAACCAACTACGTACGATTGGGCCCGAACATGCCTAGGTGAAGACCCCCTTATTTAACCAAATTGAAATTACCAGGGAAGTAAATCAATAATAGGAAAAAGGCATTGTTTATGCTGGCACTTGATGAGGTGATTCTAAAAATTACATGAGGGATGAACAACACTTGTGTACATTGTTTTAGCATTGTTGTTTAGGGTTTCAAACAACATCAAAGGTTGTGTACATTAATTCAGTAGAGGACCTAATGCTTTTGCTTTAAGGGAGGCTTCTTTAAGCTAGTATTTTATTATTTGTATTCTTTCTGAAAAAAATCGAGCACAATGGAAGATTTGACTTGATTCATGTAGTCGACCCTAATTAATTTGGGACTACAGTTGTGTTGTTGTTGTTGAAAACTAGTCATGATCACAAGAAATTAAAAGAAATGCAAGTAACTTTTAATCTTTAGTGAAATATTAAAATTTATCATGGTTGGGCATTGTATTGGCGTATCTTCATGATTAATTAATGGAAAACACCATGCAATCTCAATTACTATTCATCAATCATCACCATGATGGTCTTCTATTCATAATGACATAAGAGAACAAATTGTTGGTAACTGCTTTGATTCAAAATACAATATTGTCATTATAATAAAACTGTAATTACAGTTAAGTTTGCATTCTCTTTTTCTTTTATGAGAGAAGCATGTGTTTACAATTTCGTTCACAAAGAAAACTGAAACATATTGATGAGAATCGATCTCCTTCACAGTACATTAAAACGACACATAGGGCAGGTACTGCGGCCAGAATTAATCCACCCGTAGATGCATCTATCGTGAAATCTGTGGCCGCACTCCGTCTGGATATCCAAGTCAATGCTCTCGTCGAAGGCATCTAGGCATATCACACACACATCTTCTTCTCCGCCGCAGTTGGTGGCCTTCTTCATGTGCTCTATCATGCAATGGAACACGGGATCTGCAGTTATCTCGGAAAAGACTGAATTGGAAGCGTCCAAGACTCGAAACTTGAAGTCGGCCGCCTTGTGCCTCAACGAAGGATGATCACGGCTGTTGGCGAGGATGTAATTGCTGGTCTCCTTCATGTCATCCAAATCCATGTACATGGATAGCATGCACTGCTGAAAATTGAGGTTGCTGTTCTGCATCAGTACCTTCTGCCTTGTAATTATATCAAGCGATTCAAACATGCTCTCCATTGTCGCCAACTCTGTCGCCATCTTCGAAAACTTATCTTCGGATGCCATTGTATATTATTTCTTGCAGAAGAAACAAGAACGTACTAATATCTCCTCAATGGCAGAAAATCAAGAAAACTAGTTATTATCACTTCACAACAGAAAAAAAAGTTTAACAATGTGATGAGGTTGCAATATTTATATAGGAAAGGTATGGTCGGTGACGAATTGATGAATCACTTATCACTTATGATATGTATGATGAGTTGGCGATTAATTTAGATAGGTATTATCTTAATTAATTTGATCAGATTGAGATATAAGTTTTAAAATTCAAATGCAACCGCGCCACTGATTTGTTCTTCCTTACAGGTAACTTCATTTATTTGAGCCTTCATTTCTAATCCTTTCGTTCAATTCTCTTTAATTAATTCAATTCCCCGTCGAGTCTTTTAATTTCTTCGACATTTTTAACGATGCCCTCAACTCGTTCGATGAAATGCCTGATTGAATTAAAGTGGCATTTCTGTAAATAGAGCTTCTGTGATTGTTCCGAGTCGACGCATTTGATGGAAATGGAGGGAATGCATTGTTTATATGCGAGCATTTATGGCCAGTAACAGATGTTTAGTGCTTCTTTGTTTTTGAAAAATTATATGCCTGATGAGTTGTGTGGTCGTGGAATGGAAATCAATCTACTATTTCTTAGTCCTCTCTATTCTTACTATTTTGCATTGCTATACTTTTGCTCTGGAAATCACATAGCTAAACTTTTGTTTCTTTCTCCATTTTCCCTATCCATCCAGTTGTTATTGGTGCAGATTTAGATATTAGATGTACCGATATCTTGTAAGAATTTTGTGAGTCCGAAATCCGCGACATGAGCTTTGAAGTCAGAGTTCGGCAATATATTGTTTGATTTCACATCATGAAGCAGGTAGCAGAGGCCTTTTGCAACTTCCATTAAGCAGACTCTGAACTTTATCTATTTCATGCATCATTAAGCTTCTTAAATCTCCTTTTCTCTGTGGTGTGTGTGCGTGCGCGCATATGTACATAGTGTGTCGCTGCCATGGTGATTACTAGAATACTATCCTATGGCATTTTGTTTATGGTCATTAGATTAGGATTTAATATACGCTTGTCTTGTGTGTTTTAGTGATAGTTGTATGCATATATTGTTCTAGTGACAGAGTTCTTTTCCTAGCATTCGCTATCTTGTACTTTTACCTACTACATGCATCAAGCTACTTGTTCCTATTTTGCTTGTGTTCAAGATATTATCAATAAAATTCTTACTTGGTACGAAGTTTCTTTCGTGACTACGAAGTTGTTTTTGTTCTTTATAATTACATTATAGGATTTCCAACCATTACATTGTCACTTTGGTCTTGGTCCCTCTTGTTTAAGTAAACTAATGCGTATTGTGGGCTTTGGGATTCATCAATTATCAACCTACCATTAATATCCCTAAATTGAGATATTTATTTGAATTTTAGTAACGAACAAGTTTCTAACTACTAGTTGGAACTCTCTCATGACCATTATGCTTTTCTACATCTCCTTTGTGGTTTCAATTATGTTGAACATTTTCAAAATAAATGTTTAATCCCACATTGGTTAGGAACTTCAAGTTTAAAGAGTATATATGTACTCTTGCACCACAAAGCATGTGTGTAAAATAAAATACAAGTGCTATGCAAGGTGAGCCACGCGCACGCGGCGCTGTGCGGCGCATATGGCGCTTTATAGGCGCACTTAGCACGAGGCACGTGCGTGTGTATATGTGTACAAGCTAACCATGGGTAAAAGTTTTTACCATCAATTTTTACCATTTTCGAGATTAAATGGGTAGTTATTAGAGTGGTTTGAGTGGGTGCGGTTGAAGCGCTCTCCATTACTCCATTATCGCTCCACTACTCCATTGCATCAATGCTTGATCGCTCCATTACTCCATTGCATCAATGCTTGACTGTTCCACTACTCCACTACCCCATTTTCACTCTAACCGGTCATGACCAAGTGCTCTATAAAAGGAGAGGTTTGGGGAGGAAGAAATCATCTCGAAATTCACCAAAGAATCGCTCTTGTTTTTATCTTTCACTACAAACAAAGTGAAAGGTGGGTTTACTTCATCGTATCCTTTAGGATATTTGCTGACTCTTGCAGTATAGAGAGCAAAATTTCATTTAGGAAAGTGGCAGTGTTACACGCTTTGAAGTCATTGCAAGTCCCTCTGGTCTAACAAATTATAGGAATGGTCAAGGTGGGTAGGCTACATGCAAGTGTATCTTTGATTAGGTAACAAAGAAGTGAAAGTTTTATTTTCATCCATCTGTTAAAGGTTTTGGTACGCTAGAGTTAGAATACCGTTATGCTATTACAAGCAATATAAATGTTTCAAGGACATCTTAAAAATGCTATTGGGCGTAAACCGTATGGTAGTTATTAATGTAAAAGTATGATTGTTAATAGCGTAGTAAGAAAAGGAAGGACAATACTAGTTGTACGCTTGTACTACCAGGTTTTTAGTACCATGTTTAGCTTTCGCATGATTTTTTTTTCACTAACACCTTGTTTTGCTTCCACAAGATTCATTTGTTGACTTAATTCTAAGATTCTAAAGAACACATGGTTATTTCATTTTTTTGTATTTGTTGACCCCTATGGCTATTATTGTTGGGGATGTCCTCGATTAGCAGCGTGATTCAAGAAGTGTTGGACAGGCGACTTGATATGTGGGAGAAGTATTGTTTCCATAGCTGTTTAGTCGTTCTCGAAGGGTTCTCAATGCCTAAAGTTGTAAGTTAAATTCTTAATTCTAGGTCTTGGTCAATTATCTAATGGTTGTTCATTGGTATTTAATCACACATGAGCATAGATGCTTAATTGCTTAATTACACATATGCCTTCGTGCTTTGTTTTGTCTGAATGGTCCATGTAGTGATGCACGTTTAATAAATGAGCACAATCTTGTTTCTCTATGTATCAAATATCATTTGCTGATGGTCGCTCATCTCTCTTGTTTCCAATCATTTCTCATCGTTGTGGTGCTCTCTCTGTGTGGATCATTTTGCTTTGTTCATGTAGCAATTAATGTTTGATCAAAGACAAAAAAGACAATGCATAAGAACTTATTAGATAAATTATAGATTATAACGATGTTCTGCTTTGTTGCTCACTACTTAATGAATACAAAATTAAGAATATGTGCACAAATTTTTATTATCGATTATCCTGAAACACCACCTAGACTTTTTATCAGGTTATAATTATAATATCACCAATATAGGATGCGATTAGGGATGCCAATGGAGCTATTACGATAACAATACTTCTATACTTTTTCGTTATTGTTTTTGTTGTGGTTTTGATCAATGTTTCATAGTGTTTTAATGCGGTTATTGAAGAGCCTGGGTGTTCAAAGTACAAATTAAGCATGAAGGACAGAAGGCTTTTAAACTCTTAACTTTTTCACCAATGAAAATCTCCTAGCGTTAATCAAACAACTATAGGAAAATATTCGTTGTAAAAATTTTAGCAAGAAAATTTTCTTGAGAAAATTGTTTATCCTCATGAAAATCTTCCACCTATCAAACACGATCTAAAAGTATTGTTGAAAGCTTGGAGCTATGAGTGAATTTAATTTGAGCCATTCTTGTTTTAACTAAAGGTTCAATCTTCTTTGACATTTAGTGCAACTCTTCTCATCGTTTTTGAAGTCAAATTGGTCCTACAAAGTCCTCTCCTTTGAGGGCAATAATGTGTTGCCTAAGGTTATCCGCAAAGTTGTAGCTCTTAACGATGATTAAGGTGGATCATTTGTAAGGCTCCTAGAACCTCTGGAAGGTACACAGAAGAAAACACTCAAGAAGCAATCAAATAGCTCTAATTAGTGATGGGATTGGAGAAATTGAATCGAGAGGAAGGAAGCTATTTTTTCAGCTTGTTCCTATTAACAACTCAATGAGTAGACATGCATGCTTGAGTTGAGTAGCTGCGTTGGAACATTAAGTTTTCTTTCTCAGATGGCCTTTGACAAGACATCAGTTGGCCTGAAATTATTTCAGTAGGGCCTAAATGCTTGGTAGCCTAATAGAAGATGAGATAATTATTTAAGAGGTCTTGACATGTAAAACAAACATAATGACTGTCACTGAGCACATTGGATATGCTATTGCAGAAGTTTTATGTTCTTGAACTCAAATAATAAGATACTCGTGCATGTTGAAACTTAAAGTACTCTCATATCTCTAATGTGTGCCCAAACTACCATTTGTGTGTGGCATGTGTAACCTTAATGATATATCTAGAACCATGTGATTGAATCTTAAATTTTCTTCCCATGGCATGACAAATCTGATGGCACTTTAATGGATTTAGATGTGCAGATTTGGATGTTCAGTTAGATTCCTTGAGGGAGAAACTTTTTGGGTAATCCCCTTCTCTTACTAGTTTCATTTCGAAATCTCGTTGGCGATATACCTTGATATATTGTGTGGCTTCTTTCAGGCTGTCAAGGAGGCTACCAAGCTGCAAAGTGAACTGCAGTTGCTGGAGAAGCAGTCTGCTTTAAGCGATAAGCATGCGGAGTATGTTAATGAGGCAGTACAGCTATTTGAAGAGAACTCTCTGCCTGACATGTTCCAAGTTAGGTTTGGTTTTTGCCAACTTTTTTTGCCAACTTTTGTGCCCCTTTCTTTTTTCTGTTTGCTCGCAGATTATTTGCTTAGATCATTAATTATGACAAACATCTTTAGTTCAAAATGATCTCAAATGCATCTCTTGCCGGTTGATGGTGTCATCCTATGCCGCAGCTAGAGCATGTTCTAGACTTTGGTGCTTTGTGTACTAAATGTGAATTAGTTGCATATATTTCATAGAATCGTGGAATAATATTTTGTCAAAAATATTTCGTCTCCAAATATTTGGACATTATGTCTTAATTTATCATTTATGCTTGCAGAGATGCAGAAGACCGCAGCCGAGTTGCGTGAAAAAAACGAGAATTTCAGGGTTAAAAGAACTTCAGAAATTCGACAAGACAAAATAAAGAGAATGCATGACCCGAATGACCATACATTTATGTATAAGAGAAAAGGTATTTTTGAACTGTGACAAGTCCTTTTACCTATCCAGGGGTGCAGAATGAGAGGAAATAGAACTTGCATTTATTAACATTTTCCTTTCTTAATGTAGGATTTTCTCTCATCGAATTCGAAGATTTTCTAGCTTTTGTAGCCGACATGAAGAGCATCTGAATGGTGAATCTGGCATTCTGATGACTTGTCGACTCTGATTAGGTATGTCGAACCCGATATTCCTTGTTCAATGTAATATATACTTACTGACGGCAAAGCACACTTTACCGAAAACTTGGACATTCGTGTCATGTATACTTCTTGTGTTGGGCACAATGAGAAGTTACAGTCCTTCCACCACTATTGGAAGTTTGGAACATTATTGTGTGAATCATCAATGGAGAACCATTGACTGCTATTGCAATTAATCATGCCTAGCAGGACAGAACCCCCCTTATTTATCAAACAGAAATTGCATGAGAAAGTAATTAATTATGGAAAAAGGCGTTGTTCATGCTGAGACTACTTGATGAGAGTGGCGAATTTAACATAAAATTAGACAGGTAATGCACTGTTGCGCACTTGGTTATATTCATTGATATAACCTGTTTATATTGTTTGAGTGAAATTTAACATAGAATCTCAAGTTAATTTCATGAAGTCTTGGTTCATATTTTTCATAATTAAGTTTGTTTTGCTAGCTGGAGCCCTTTGTATTTCCTAGATGAGTTTGAAGCTGCAACTATCAAAGCTCAGAGCAGGAGAGATGCCTAGTTTTAATACTATGAGCTGTATGAGCACTTTTTTCTTAAAAAAAATATATGATTAGTAAGCCATTTTTTTTGCTAATGAGCTCTATTAAAATCTTAAATCTAGTCTTATATGGACCTTCAACATTAAACCAATCAAGTGGAAAGTTTTTCTTTATTCTTTTTTGTTATGTTATGTTATGTTATGTTTTTTTTTTTGTTTTTGTTTTTTTTTTGGTTTTTGTTTTGGTTTACTTTGCAAACATGGAAATCTAAAAAACGAAAACCAGGTAGAGCAAGAAGTTTCTGAAATCATTCACCTTGAATAAAAAAATAAAATAGAGAGCTCTTCTCACATTAATGCAAAAAATAATAGCTAGCTAGCTCTTCATAAGAGCAATTATGAAGCGTAGAATCAAAACATCATTAAATTGAGAAATAATAGAGAAGGTAGCACAACAGCACTGATGGTGGCTTCATTTGTTCACTGCATCCTTCACAGCATCAGCAGCACCTTGTGCCTTGGCCTTCATTTGCTGCCCAGCCTACATAATAAAATAGCTTTATACCACAAACCTCGAGTCCACTTATAAAGTTTCCAAGTAAGTGCGTGACTTTAAAGTGCTGCAACTTTTTAATGGTAGTGCAACATCTTTCTAATTTGAAAGTAACTCTAGAAGTATTAAAATACGATACAACTCTTAGAATTTATTTAATAAATCGGTTAAAAATAAAGAGATATTTTAAATATGTTGAGAAGCGAGAAAAAATGTAATTACAAAATACTCGTCAAGCGTAAAGGTCATGAGAATACATCAAACTAATGGAACTACCATTTAAAAACATTTTCACTATCTTCGAGCCAATGCAACTTTAAATTGCAGGATTTGTTTTATCTCAAACCTCTTGGCATGATTCTTTGGCAGATTTAGCAGTGTCGCATGCATTGTCCACCATCTGGTCTTTCTTGGCCTGTTAATTGGTACAAACAAAGAAAAAAAACTTCATCATCATTATTGATACATTACATATACATAAAAAACAAACATATTAGCTACTCTTAATTAAGATTTTGTAGCTGACATGAAGAGCTAGCATCCGAATAGTGATCACTTGTCTAGTTGATTATGAATAGCTAGCTAGGTACGACCATACGATACTTAACCAAAAATCTGGACATTCGATTGTTGTTTCGTGTATACATCTTAATTGCAGTCCACATGTTTTATAAGTTGTTGCAGTTCTTTCATCTCTGTCGGAACATTAATATGCATATCATCAAGTGAAAAGAACCAACTGCTATTGGAACCGAACATGCCTAAGACAAGACCCCCTATTTAACCAAAATGAAATTATCGGGAAAAGTAAATCAATAATGGGAGGCGCCGTTTATAAAGCACTTGATCATGAGGTGGTTTTAGAAATTACATGAGAGATGAACAATGCTTGTGTACATTGCTTTAACATTGTTGTTTAGAGTTTCAAACAACATCAAACCTTGTGTACGTTATTTCAATGGAGGACCCGATGTTTTACGAGAGGCTTCATTAAGCTAGTATTTTATTATCTCGTATTCTTTTCGAAAAAATCCAAGGACAATGGAAGAGTTAATTTGATCCATGTAGCCGACCCAAATTAATTTGGAACTGAGGCTATGTTGTTGTTGTTGTAGAACTAGTCATACTGGGCAACCTCAACTATTAACAACTTAAGCTAACTAAATTAATTATTAAGGCTTATTTAGAAGTCAATAGCTCTCTGTGTCTTACAAATCTTTAGTTGTCTTGCAAATCTTAAGTCAAAATCATCAAGAAATTTCTCGTCTCAAGTTGGAATCTTGTGAATGGAAACTTAAAATTGGGTTGGAAAAGTTGTTGGCCATCGATTTGTTCTTCCTTTCGTGTAACTTCATTTATTCGAGCCTTCATTTCTAATCATTTCGTTTAATTATCTTTAATTCTCCATCTTTTTCGACATTTTTACCGATGCCCGCAACTCGTTCGATGAAATGCATGATTGGATTCAAGTGGCATTTCGTAAATAGATGTTTGGTTTTCTCGAGTGCAGAGTTTCTAAGTTTGAGCAAATGGTAACTCTTTTCGTTTCTCTCCCGCTCCCTCGATTTTCAATTTTTTCTTTGTTTGATTTCACTTTCCCTATATATTAGTGCTAAAGTCAAGAGTTAGCAATTGGTCGATCGAAATCTAGACATGAAAACATTTAGGAGTCTAAGTTTATATGTCTGTAATTGTGACTAATTAGATTTTGTTATGTGTTTATAACCGAGTATATGAATTTAGTTATTTAAAAAGAAAAGAAAATATACAAAGAAAAACCAGGAAAAGAGGAAGGAGTCTCGAGCAATCTAAAACACATGTCAAACAGACTAGGCCAATCGCCTTTGGTACGAATTACATTAAACTCTTAAATTGCCATGAACCACAAGACACCAAACTCTTAAACTCTTCTGTCCATGACATTATATGATCCACAATGAAGCGATGTCGATATGATTGTCCATTGCTTACTCACCAAGTGGCGTCTAAGCACTTTGGAAGAACCAAAGCTACTCTCCTAGGTTGCGGTGGTGGCGCTAGCTTGGTATATTGAGCTATCATTGCCACATTAGCAGACTCTGAACTTTTTCTATTTCATGCATCATTAAGCTTCTTAAATCCCCTTTTTTTTTCTGTGGTGTGTGTGTGTGCGCATTAGTACATAGTGTGTTGCTACCATGGAGACTACAAAAAATAAATTGATGACTTGTGCTAGCAGTTTTCCAACCATTACATTGTCACTGTGGTCTTGGTGCTCTATTATTATTCTACATAATCAGGCACACGTTAGTAGTAAAAAATAAATTGATGACTTGTGCTATCAGCTTTCGAGTTAAAACTAGTGAGGTGTACTGTACATGTTTAATTTCAAGAAGGTGATCATTCAATTAACTAGATTACTCTAAGGAAGCGGCGGAACTTCTAATCACGTACTTGCAACACATGACAGTTTCGTGACCCTCTCGTAGATGACATAAGGATTCAACATATGTTTCGATAAAGAGAAATTCTAGAATGACAATGGCTACATCACACAACAAAGCTCACAAGAGCCTTTCATGTGCACCTCGAGATGCGGTATACACAGATTTCGATGCATAACATGCAGGTCGAAGCCGCATGGACGGCTCATGTGAGCCAATGTGTCTTGCGTTATGATATATATATCGGGTTGTTATTCTAGTGTTTTCCTTCGAGAAAACGCTTGCGTGCAAAATAGAAAACAAAAAAACAAAAAACAACGATTGCGCCGATCATCTAGTGAACGAGGCCTTTCCAAACGAGAGAGAATTCACGTGGGACGCGACACCCAGCTCTATTATGCTTTTCTTAGAGCACGATACCCTGCATTGCTAATGTAATCAACTTTGCCCAATTTCTTGGCTTTTTATCTTCCAAAAAAATAAAATAAAATGACTTTTCTAAAGAACTCTCTAGCACAGCCGATTACAAAATATATAACATAACAAATATAGAATACCGAGTTTACCAGCCACCTCTTACAAAAACTACAGAGAAGTGCTAGAATGACAATAACATGTCACGCCGCAAGACACGTTGGCTTACGAAAGTCATCCATATGTGACTCGGAATGCAATCCCAATACTTAACACGCAGGTCGAGGTCACATGTAAGGCTCTTGTGAGCCAATGTGTCTTGTGGTATGACATTGTTGTTGTTGTTATAGTATTTTCCAAAACTAAAACCCCCAAAATTTCTTTCTTATTCGACTTTTTTGTGAGTTTAGTTTTTAAGCCACCGCCGATCTTCTCTTTTGATCGGCAGAGGCTCCAATGATATCCCTTTTTTTTTTGTCAAATAATATTGATTTGATTAGATTTGAAATCAATGAATAGTTCCGTTATTTCAACCAATCTGTAATGATATCTTCATATTATAAACAAAACGAATTTACAATAACTTAAAAACAGAACTAAATAAATAAATAAATTATAAACGGAGGCTTGCGAATTTTGCAATGTCCTAAGACATTTAATTGTTTCTACGATTTGGTGATGAAACGTCTTGTAAATATGTTCCCAGGATTCAATCGGAATGCTCTTCCAAATTCTAAGATCACCAAATTTGGAAGTCCGCTAAACAATATTCTACTTCTCTCTCGCAATAATTATATTTCGAAAATAAAATTGAGTGAATAATATGTGTTTAAGTAAAACTTAAATAGATGTTAAAGAGATGTCTTCAAACGATACACCCCTTTAATTTCAAAATTAAATAAATCGTTGGGGTTCAACAAACACAATCTGTAATAATCGTCAAACAGTTAATTAAATCGAAAAATTAATTATTGCTTAATTAATCCCGAAATTGAAAAACTTAGTAAAAATAAAATGATGTTTTATAGCCAACCAAGCCAAGGCCCAAGGCCCATCTTTGACTTAAAAGGTATATGGATCACCCTATTGCCCATGTGCACCTATGCACCGCATTGGGTCACCCACTCCAACCCTTTGCCTTAAAATAAAGTTGGTTGGGTTGCTCTCATATATAAAGTGAGAAAGTGGTTTTTGGTTTTCCAACGTGGGACTAATGTTTTCTTTCAAACAAACTACAATAAAACTTGTTCAAACAATACCCCACATTTGAATAGAAAACATTAATTCACCCCACATTTCTATTCAAATATGGCTTCCAAACATAATTAAAATTATAAAACACAAGAAAGAGAAGTATTATGTTATGTTGTCAGGAAAAGTGTCTAAAAGACTTGAACTTTACCCTAGTAAAACATATCGGACTTACTTAGTGATGCAGTGGATATACAAGATCTTGAACTGTTCACTTTGTGTAGTAAATCGGTACAATATGTCTTACGCATGTCACAATAATTAAAGTACAGTTTATACGTTTTTGTCCATTTTGGTTACGGACGCATCTCGGTTTCATGATAACTTTATAGAGTTTAGTCTTTCTCGTTCTCTATAAATGCGATCCCACATTTACTATCATATAGGTGGCATTTTTGTTGTCATTAAATGTTAACGTCTTCACAACACACATTATATCTTAGGAATGAGTAAAAGTGCGTTCTACTTCGGTTTGCATATTGAACCCCGACCATGGGATCTCCAATAAGCTAGGTTAGGTTTTTCGCCGATTTAACTCATTTTATAGGCTTTATACCCATTCCCTCGATAACAACATGACTTGATCTCTTGGTAAGCCTTTTGTCATAGGATCTGCAATATTATCCTTTGACTTTACATAATCTATACTAATTACTCAAGTTGACAGTAATTGTCTTATAGTGTTTTGTCGACGCCTTATATGTCTTGACTTACCATTGTATACATTTTTTTTGGCTATAGCTTGTGCCGCCATACTACAAGGTATACATATTGATGACACTGGTTTTGGCCATAATGGAATATCTTCTAGAAAATTTCTTTGCCATTTTGCTTCTTCAGTAGCTTTATCCAAGGCTATAAATTCAGATTCCATTGTCGAACGTGCTATACACGTTTGCTTTGTTGATTTCCATGAAATCACAGCTCCTCCCAAAGTAAATATATATCTACTAGTTGACTTAGTTACTGTATTATCAAAAATCCAGTTTGCATCGCTATAACCTTCAAGTACTGGTGGATATTTTGTATAATGCAATCCATAGTATAAATTATATTTTAAATACCTGAATACTCTAGTCAATGCTTCCCAATGACCTTCATTTGGGTTGCTTGTGTGTCTACTAAGCCTACTAACTGCATAAGCAATGTCAGGTCTTGTAGAATTCATCAAGTACATCAAACTCCCACTTACTTGGGAATACTCTAATTGAGAAATTTCACTTTCAGTATTTTTCTTAAGTTTACAATTTGCATCAAATGGAGTGGGAGATTTGGTTTACAATCAAATTGATTGAACTTCTTTAATATTTTCTCAATATAATGAGATTGAGTAAGGATATATCCATCATCATTTTTTTAATTTGAATTTCTAAAATGACATCTCGCTTGATCTAAGTCCTTCATGTCAAAATTAGAATTCAACATTTTCTTTGTTGAAATGAATATATCCATATTATGAGTCATGATCAACATATCATCAACATATAAACATACTATGATAGATGAATTTTTTGTTTCCTTAATGTAAGCACATTTGTCACATTCATTTATTTTAAATCCATTTGCAATCATTTCATGCCACTGTTTTGGTGCTTGTTTTAGTCCATATAATGACGTAACAAATTTACAGACTTTATTTTCTTGACCTTTAACCACAAATCCTTCAGGTTGTTCCATATAAATTTCTTCATCTAATTCTTTATTTAGAAATGTTGTTTTTACATCCATTTGATGTATTTCCATATCTTATATGGCTGCAATTGAAATTAGCATCCTGATATATGTAATTTTTGAAACTGGAGAATAAGTATCAAAATAGTCCAACCCTTCTTTCTGTCGATTAGCCACTAAACATGCTTTATATTTATCAATCGACCCATCAGCTTTCATTTTTTTTTTTTTTTTTGAAAATCATGTTATAACCTATTGGTTTATTATCAAGTGGTAAATCAACCAATTCTCAAGTATGGTTATTTAGAATGGATTTTATTTCACATTTCATGGGTTCTTTCCATAAAACGACTGACTTGAAGTCATAACTTCTTTATATGTTTGTGGTTCAACTTTAGTCAAAAGACTAATAAAATCTGGTCCAAAACTTGTTGAAACTCTTTTTCTTTTTCCCCTTCTTGGTTCCATATTTAATTCAGAACATTGGAAGACGATGGTTCCTCTCGAACTCTCTTGTTCGGTGAACTTATCTTTTCTTCTTTATAAGGAAAAAATTCCTTCAAAGAATTGTATATCCGCATATTCTATAATTGTATTAACGAGAATATCAAGTAATTTCAGAATTAATCACCAAAAACCTATATGCAACACTATTGTTAGCAAATCCAATAAATACACAATCTATTATTTTAAGGCCTAACTTAGCACTCTTAGTGATAGGAACTTGTACCTTTGTTAGACAACCCCACACTTTTAAAATTTTAAAAGTAGGAATTCTACCTTTTCATAATTCATAAGGAGACGTATTAGTCTTCTTAATTGGAATTCTATTTAGAATATAATTCGCTTTAAGTAGTGCTTCACCCCACATATTGTGTGGAAGTCCTGAAATATTTAACATGAAATTTATCATGTCTTTAAAAGTTCTAATTTTTCTTTCTGCGACACCGTTCTTTTTAGGAGTATATGGTGCCGTAGTTTGATGCATAATTCCATGGCCACTACGAAATTCAACAAATTCGGTGGATTCGTATTCACCACCCCTATTCGTTCTTATTGCTTTTATTTTTTTTTATCTAATTGATTCTCCACTTCTATTTTATATGTCTTAAACATATCGAAAGCTTCATCTTTAGTTTTAATCAAATAGACATAGCAATATTTACTACAATCATCAATAAAAGTGATGTAGTAATTCTTCCCACCACGAATAGGTGTTGATTTATAATCGCAAAGGTCACTATGAATTAAAAATCCAACAATTTATTTTACCTTCCTTGAATTGATTTAAAAGGTTGTCTAGCAAATTTCGATTGGTGCAAATCTCACATTTTTGCTTGAAATCAATATTTAACTTAGGCAATAAATCCAAATTTATCATCCTATGTATAGATCGATTGTTTACATGACTTAATCTAGCATGCCAAATATCATATGAATCTACGATATAAACATAATTTTTCATTTTATTCATAGCGTTAGTAACCATTTCATTTAGTTTGAACATGCCATCGGCTAAGTACCCTCTACCTATATAGTCAATACCCTTACTTAGGACAAACTTTTTAGACTCAAATGCAAGTTTGAATCCCCTTTTAGTAAGGAGAGGACCCGAAATTAAGTTTTCCTTATTCAGGAACATACAAGACATCAAGTAAAGTAAGAACTTTTCTCGAGGTAAATTTTCAAAGCAAGACTTTTCCTTTCCCTTTGACACTTGAAGTTGATGAATTCCCCATGTAGAGTTTTTCATTACTGGTGATGTATTCAAAGGTTGAAAATAGACTCTTGTTGCCGCATATGTACCTTGTAATACCCGTGTCAATCCACCAACCCTTAACATTCTCAATCATATTGACTTCGAAATTACAACAACCAAGTCTTCATCAAGAGCAGGTGACATTGGCTTGATTATGTTGAATTGAATTTCCAACAGTTTGGTTTTTGCGGTGACGACATTCTTGAGCCTTGTGTCCCTACTTTTCACACATCCAATAATTATCTTTTATCTTCTTAAAAGGCTTGGCTTTAGGTGCAAGATCGTTGACACTCTTTGTAAAAGTCTTCTTACCCTCATTCTTATGAAACTTAAACTTTGATGACTCTCCTTCAACCACGTTTGCCTTAGATGTAAAGGTAGGTACTTCAACTTTATATCCATTGCGGTGATCTTCTTCAACTCAAAGCCTCGTAATCAAGTCCTCGAATGACATCTCCCTCCTTTTATGCTTCAAATAGATCTTAAAATCTTTCCATGAAGGAGGTACCTTTTCAATAATTGCACCAACTTGGAAATGTTCATTGATAGAACACCTTTCCGAATGCAACTTATGAATCAGAACTTGAATCTCTTCTACGTGCTTGATTACATTTTTGGAGTCCACTATGACATACTTGAGAAACTTTTCAATGACGAACTTCTTCGCCCTGGCATCTTTAGTTTTATATTTCTTCTCAAGCATATCCCAAACTTGCTTTGTTGTTTTATATGGTGAATATATATCATATAAAGAATCATCCAGACAATTCAGGATGTAATTTCTAAAAAGAAAGTCGAAGTTTCTCCAAGCTTCTATTGACAACAAGGACTCCTCACTGAGAGGATCCTCATTGATCTTAGGCTCTTCCTCCCTTACAATATTCGCAAGGTTGAGGGTTATCAAGTAGAACAACATCTTTTGTTGCCACCTCTTAAAGTCCATTCCCTTGAACTTTTCGGGCTTTTCTTCATGTTTCTTAGAGGTGTTTGAACTCGATTGTAGTTCGGCCATCTTTTAGAATTTCTTAAATGCAACACAACGAACAAAATCTCGAAATTTGAATTCTGTTTTTTCTCAAATAGAGAAAAAGATTATGTCTTAAATTGTTATTTCAACCAATCTGTAATGATATCTTAATACTATAAACAAAACGAAATTACAATAACTTAAAAAATAGAATTGAATAAGTAAATAAAATTCTAACAGAAGGTTTGCGAATTTTGCAATGTCCTAATACGTAATTGTTTCTATAATTTGGTAATGAAACCTTTTCATAACTATGTCCCCAAGATTCAATCGGAGTGCTCTTCCAAATTCTAAGATCACCAAATTTGGAAGTCTCGCAAATAATACTCTTCTTCTCTCCCACAATAATTATATTTCGAAAATAAAATTGAGTGAATAATATGTGTTCGAGTAAGACTTAAATTGATGTTAAAGATATGTCTTCAAACAACACACCCCTTTAATCTCAAAATTAAATAAATCTGTTGGGGTTCAACAGCTGATTACAAGCTGTTAACATACTCCAACCTGTAATAATGTCAAACAAGATTAATTAAATCAAAAAATTAATTGCTGCTTAATTAATCCCGAAATTGAAAAACTAAGTAGTAAAAATATAATTATGTTTTATAGCCAACCAAGCCAAAGCCAAAAGGCCCTAAGGCCTAAGGCCTATCTTTGACTTAAAATGTATATGGGTCACCCTATTGCCCATGTGCACCTATGTGCACCCCATTGGGTCACCCACTCCAACCCTTTGTCTTAAAACAAAGTTGGTAAGATTGCTCTCATATATAAAGTGAAAAAGTGGTTTTTGGTTTATTATTGTGTGACTAATGTTTTCTTTCAAATAAACTAGAGCAAAACTTGTTCCAACAGTTCCTTCCATGTTGCGCTTATCGATTCAATATTGGCACAAGCCGAATCTTCAACTCTACATCTCCATTGACGCTTGTGTGTGGATATGTGTTTGCGGCTATTGGATCGATACTTCTCATTTGTATTTTTTAATTAAAATAAATACTTTTCTTCCCTCGTGTTGGAAGCCTTAGATTTTCTTCCTTAGTTGAAAGTTTGATTTTCTTCCCTTGTGGAAGTTTAATATTTTGAGAGCTTAGGGTTCTTAGGCAAACAAATGGGGTTGCTCATGTAATGATGCGGTTTTCCCATACATATGCTAGCCAAATGGCCAAATTTACGGAATCAACCTCTTGATGAGGTAGCTATAGTTGTACTCAATGATTTCAATGTTGAATGAAATATGAATACAACTTTTTTTTGTCAATATATATATATATATATATATATATATAATGGTTTCTATTTGGGAAAATACTAGAATGACAATGGATATGTCACACTGAAAGACACATAGGCCCATAGGGGTTGTCTATGTGACTTTGACTCGCGTATTATGCACCGGGATTTGTATATGCGTGCATTCCAAGGCGTGCATGGACAGCTCAAAGGCCTGATGTGACTATGACATACTCGTCATTCTAGACATGCAGTGTTGGATGACAACAACGGTGGTATGCAATGGAGGACAGTGGGTGAGTGGTGGTGTGTAAGAGATGAGGGTGATTTGGTCAAAAAAATAAAACAAGTGGTGAGTGTTGTTTGTGTGGTAAGTTAATTGAGGGTGATTTGTGTGAGATTGTACGACAATACCTCAATCCCAAATTACTTAGGGTTGGCAAGATATATAAACGTGGATCAGCCTTGATCAAATTATGTGGATTGACAATTTTAAAATTGATATTTATACAACAACATAGCCTTAGTTCTAAATTAATTGGGGCTAGCTACATGGATCAAACTTTTCCATTATGCACGATTTAGTGCAAATTATAGAACTTTGGCAATTAAGTAAACGCAACAAACAAATAACACACGCACACAATCAACACAGAGAATTACATGGTTCGCAATATGCCTCAATCCACAGCAAAAAAAACAGAGATTTTATTAAACTGAAGATTACACCAATGTCAAGTCTCCAACTTTAGCTCTCATGCTCACTAACCCAAGACATTACCTTAGATCTTTTTGACAAGACTAATTTAATGGTCTACCCTACTTATATATATGCACTAGGGTATCAGAGTTGTACTAGAAAATCAAAACCTATTAGAGTTATACTAGGAGACCAAAACAATGTTATATTAAGACTTCAAGTCAATATCAACAAGTCTACACCTTGGCTTGAATTCTCTAACCTTCATCAAAACCTCACTCTGCAAATGCCCCCTCGAAGGGCCTTCAGTGTCTTTGAATTCTAATTAAGTCCAGACATTGTCTGAACTTCGAAACTAGAACTGGCTTAGTCATAATGTATGTTGGATTCTTTGTTGTAGCTATTTTTGTCACTGTAATGTCACCCTGTGCAACTACATCACGAATGAAATGCATCCTGACATCAATGTGTTTGGTTCTCTCATGATACGTCTGGTGCCTAGTCGATGAATAACACCCTAACTATCACAAAATACGATAGTCTTCTCTTGTTGTAACCCCAAATCGGAAACCAAACCTCTCAACCAAATAGTTTATTTCATCGCTTCGTAACTACCATATGCTTTGCCTTAGTGGTAGACAAGACAACTTTAGATCGCAATGTCGCTTTCCAACTAATCGTATTCCCGCAAAGAGTAAATGCATAACCGATCTGTGATCTCCTTTTATCAAGGTCCCCAAAGATAATCCGCATCAACATAACTCACAACACGAGTTGTGCCTCCGTGTCCACCCCACCATAAACTAAGCCAACATCCGTACTACCATCGATTTTGTAATATCCACTTGACCACGCGCGCCAGTGAGACTTTCCAGATTCTCCATATACCCTAACCACACTCACCTGCTTGTGAAATGTCTCGCCTAGTGCATACCATAACATACATCAAACTACCAACTGCACTAGCATAAGGAACTTGGAACATGAATTCCTTCTCATCATCAGTCTGTGGTGTCGACTGAGCCGATAATCTAAAATGAGATGCCGTAGGATACTCATAGGCTTCGAACTATACATGCTAAATCGTGAAGCACCTTATCAACGCATGTTTTTCGTAACACATACAATCACGGCTATTCTATCCCTGTGTATTTCCATCCCCAAGATCTTCTTCGCAGCACCAAGATCTTTCATCTCAAATTCACTCCTAAGCACTGATACCAGTTTGTTAGAGCAAACACAGCAAACAAACAACACATGCACATAATCGACATAAAGAATCACGTGGTTCGACAATATGCCTCAATCCACGGCAAAGAATAGAGATTTTCTTAAACTCAAGATTACACCATGTCAAGCCTCCAACTGTAGCTCTCACGCTCACTAATTCAAGACATTACCTTAGACCTTTTTGACAAGACTAATTTAATGGTCTATCCTACTTATATATATGCACTAGGGTATCAGAGTTGTACTAGGAAATCAAAACCTATTAGAGTTGTACTGGGAGACCAAAACTATGTTGTATTAAGGCTTCAAGCCAATATCAACAGAAAGTTATGATTAGTAAGAAAAATGGTGAATACAACTTTTAATTCAAATATATTAATTTTAACATATTCTATATTTTTTGACTAGATAGATTAAAATATGTACTTAAATATGAAAAGAATTAATTAACTTAAATTGCGAAAATATAGATTTTCAAATGTATATGAATAAGCAGAAGATGAATTAGCGGTATAAAATGCTTACGCCATCTAAATATAGTTCAAGATCTTAATTATGTGTATACGTAATGTAATGTATATAAAGGTTAATTGAACCGGATTGCGAATTCACGAATTGGATATGCGGATTAAGGTGCGACAATATGTAATTCAATTCAATTCGCCAGTTTAACAAATTCAAATTATGAACCAATTAGACTATTAGCTAAATGGATTGAATCTAACTAAATCCATGATTTCATGAACACCCCTAGTTTCATTGATAGAAAAATTGGGTTGTGTGGGTCGCCCCTATATAGAACCCAATAGTGCCCAGCGTGGATTACTCCATACCGATGGGGTTGGACACGATGTGGGAAACCGAAAAAAATATGTGTTAAGGTTTAAAGTTTAAGAAATTCATTTGACTAGGAAAAAAAGTTTAAGAAGTTGCTTGGCGGGAAAAGGCAGAAAGAGAGAGAAGGATCAGATTCAATAAGGTAAAATCCCGTTTTGTTAATAAACCTTGGTTTCTGAATCAATTATTTCTCAGTTCTGTCTTCCAATTAATTGCTTGAACATGGCATTATATCAATGCCTACAAATTGTTCGATGAAATGCCTAATTGAATTAAACCAACTGTGAAAGATCTCATGAATGTAGGACAAGAGTGCAACAACTTAATTGTTTGAATATAAAGTAGAATCCTTTCGCTTATCACATCGTAATTAATTTGTATGGTTCGTGATCAAGTGATGTGAATGTAATTGTGCATGCATTGCTTATAGCTCGCACCAAGGTGTATCTAATTAAGCACCTACGGTTTGAATACTCTTATATATCTATTTCATGATATGTCGATGTTAAGCTTTTGAATCCAATTTTTGCGGTGTTCGGGGTATTATTTAGTAAAAATCATACTTCTTATATTAAAGCTTATTCTACACTTCTATGACTAAGAAGTACATGTTTTTGTTCTTGATAGTTACATTTTCCGATCCCTTATGACAATCAATCACTCAACACTTGTGGTTGTGGGTTTTAAAATTGTTAGTGCCCCAGAGTGTTCTAGATGTACTTTTGGATGCGAGATTTGGACGTTCACTTAGCTAGATTCCTTGAGTGAGAAACTTTTTTTTTTGGTAAGTGCCTTCTTTACCGAACTTCATTGGAAATCCCAATGGTGATGTTTCTTGATATATAAGTGACTTCTTTCAAATATGCGTAAGATCATGATCGAATGCTCGAGAAAAAATAGAGAATCTCAGGGTTGAAAGCACTTAAAAAACTATTTTCCAAAAAAAACTTAGGAAACTCAATGAGACAAAATAGGGAGAATGCAAATGCGCACACTTTCATTGATCAGAAAATGGTATTTTGAACCATGACATCCTTTTACCTTTCCAACATGCAGAATGAGAGGAATGCAATTTGCATGCATTAACATTTTCTTTACTTAATGTAGGGTTTTCTCATACCGATTTGAAAGATGTCATTCTAGATTTTGTAGCTAACATGAAGAGCATCTGAATGGTGATCACTTGACTAGTTGATTATGATTCGCTAGCTAGTTACGACTGTACGATACTTAACTAAATATTTGGACATTTGAATGTTGTTTCATGTATACATGTTAATTGCAATGCGCATGTTTTACAAGTTATTAATTTTCTTTCACCTATATGGGAACATTAATATGCATATCATCGAGAGAAAAGAACCAAATGCTATGGGAACCGAAGATGCCTAGGACAAGACCCATTTAATTAACCAAACTAATATTACTGGAGAAAGTAAATCAATAATGGGAAAAAGGTGTCGTTTATTTGGCACTTGATGAGGTAGTTTTAGAAATTACAAGAGGGATGAACAACGCTTTTGTACATTGTTTTAGCATTGTTGTTTGATTAGGGTTTCAAACAATATCAAAGCATGTGTACATTGTTTTAGTGGATGACCTTATGTTTTAGGAGAAGCTTCTTTAAGCTAGTATTTTATTATATGTATTATTTCGAAAAAAATCGAGCACAATGGAAGAGTTATGTGACGGCCCCTTCCCTAATCTAGGTACCGCCCGCCCTAATCTCATAATTAAGCCCAAATTCTAGCCACATATGACTTAACTACGTATTAGTCGGCCTTTCTATCCAGATCTACTCCATACTTGTGTTCATGATAATTACTACACATGTCACTTTACAATTAAATTCGAGTTAGTTAAAACTTACTTGAAAATTCTAAAGTTTAGCAGAAGTTTTAAAATTTATGCAGAAGCAATATTTATAAATCCTAAATGTGTGGAAACCAGGAACCAACGATCACATGCGTTTATAATAAAGTAGCGAATATAAACAGGGTAATGATCATCATAAGTCAGGGAGCTAAACACTCAACCCAATATACAACCTCAAAATGCATAAAAAACATAACTGTATAATATATAGAATACCAAAACCTACAAAATGTTGATGTAATGCAGACGCCGATGGCTTAGAGGCGATCGCCAATCTTTTCCTTGCCTACCGCTTGTCGACGGCTTTGCACTCTTGTCATAAAAAGGACAGTGAGTATAAAAAGTAACGATAATCCATGTTGATAAATTCATTCACATTTCCAAAACAAACTAAATGGTATTTAAAAGCATAACTTAAATAAAGAAATACATGTACCAACAATATGCTAAGAAATACAACAATTAAGCAAGTGAAACTGACACGGGCTAAATAGTAATGATCTAGATACGGTCGGCTGTGACCTACGTCAGTGAAGTCTTAGCCACTATAGGACGTGCGTGGTGTCGCACAATCTAATATCACTAGGGACTCTAACCCCAGTGTCATAAGGGACTCTAACCCCGTATATGGGCAACCTCAGGGACTCTAACCCTGTATGCCTCATTATAGTGGCGAGTGCCGACATCCCCAGGGACTCGAACCCCATGTGCCAATCGACTCATAGTGCAATGGACTCTAGATTCTACAACTATTTTATAATTCCAAGAAATTGACTCATTAAGGATTACAAGAGTTGGCTATGCTACAAAGCACAAATTCTCCAAAAAATACAAGTCCATAAAACCATTCATAGCTCCATAGTTCCTAATAGCATGCTATTTGTACTACATCTCTTGTGAAACAACAAGAAATGACATATAGCACATGAATGGATTCAAAAGATTTCAAGTTATCAAAATATCATGGAAACCAAGATCAACAAGTGAGGAATAACAATTAAGTCCATGATATGTGAGTACAAAGCTAGACATAGTCAATATAGACTACAACAAACAAGTTAAAACTGGAAATTAAATGTAAATAAACAATCAATGGGTATACTCACATTAAACAATGTGAAGTCCTAGCTTTATCGGTCTCCGACACCTCAAATCACGTATTCGCAACCCCGAAACCCTTTCCTTAGGTTCCTAATATCCAACTAATCCAAATAAATTGGGTTTAGGTCAGGTCAAATGGGTTTAGGAACCTTAACCCAAACAACCCCTTAAGACTTAACAATATTAAAATTTTAATCATGTATTGCAGCACACATTTAGACATGAAATTGTCCAAACCTCAACATCATCCCTTGTACAAAGTTTTTGGTCTCTAACTTAGCTTTTCAAAAAGGTTTGGTTTGTGTAATTCCGATTTAAAACGAAAGCAATATCGCAATTTCACTAAACACAACTCAAATTGGAATCTAATTTGACCAGCAAATTTAGAAAATTCATTTCTCCCAATCTATAGTTTTAAAGTTTGTGCTTTTTTTGTCACAAGGCAGTTAATATATCAAATAACAATATACTACAAGATCAGCTCATTTGGATGAGTAATTAGGGAGTTATGTCATTTTTAAATTTAGTTTCAAAAATCACCTAATGCATTTAATCACCTATTTGTGTAGCACTTTTGGATATGAAAACATTTGAACTACAAAATTCTAGTAGGACAAAGTTGTTCCCCCTTGAGTTAGCTTTCAAATGCCGCCAGATTGGGTTCATTTCGATTTAAAATGAGCATGTTATGACCAAATTACATAGGTTGGTTCATAATACAACATGCAGAAATTCAGTTTTGATTTTACAACTTCAAAAATTCATATCTTTTTTATTTCAAAACCAAATTAAGAACTTCTTAATAGTCGGATTATCAGCTTGAAATGAGGAATCCAAATATATAAATCAATTACAAAGACTTAATCATCTACCATGTGAAATTGGCCAAAAACCAGAACTGACTTCAACTTAAAATAGAGAGATATGTACCTAGTTAATGTACCGCCCTAGCTTGATCAAGCACTACACCTTCAAACCACCAACCCAAACTGATTTTCTTCTTCCTTAAACCTCTCCAGCAAGTTTCTTAGCTCCTAAGCTTATGAGAATGAAAATATGTGGTTTGCATTAATTGATCTCTAACTATATATATGAAATGGATATGGTTGAATGATAACCATTGATCACACACGTATCTCGAGACCTATCTAATAGTACACCTCTTAACACATGTCCCACTTACCTCCACTAATTCATGCCAACTAACTCCAATGTGTGACTTAGTTGATTTCTAGATGTGCTAATACATGTCTCGATGCAAATTACATGGCTATTGTTTTAAAATGCTAACTTAGGTTACATTTAATTAAAAATCAACTATAGCCACATTAAAACCACTATATAAGCTATACTAACTCAAAATAGACTTACCACAACATTCTCTATCCCGATCCCACGTCGGCACGCAACTCAAGGCATGTCTCCACTCACGTCTCGACACCTATACACGAGTATGAGTGACTTAGTTGTCCACACATATACAATACACTAGGCATACACCACAACAAATCTAACATACACCTCGGCCATCTCACCACGGTCAATGCACATATCACAGTATAGGTCCCACATCACGGGTCGGTAATCTTAATTACAAACAATAAACGAGATTAGAAATTTGGGTCGTGACAAGTTAATAATTTGATCCATGTAGTCGACCCCAATTAATTTGGGACTGAGGCTACGTCGTTGTTGTTGTTGTTGAAAACTAGTCATACAGAGCAACCTCAACTGTTAACAACTTAAGCTAAGGCCTATTTAGAAGTCAATAACATTGTATCTTGTAATCTTTAGTTGTATTTATCACTAGTTTTCATGGATGACGACGGACCACAAGAAATAAATAGAATTAAACAAAAAAACATCAAGAAATATTAAAACTTATCATGGTTCAGCATTGTATTGTCCGAAAAATTCTACGCGTACATCAAAACACACATCGCGTTCTGATGTGCTTTTGCTGATGTATGCGTAGCACTTCGTATTGGCTTATGTTCATTATTTCTATTGCAAAATGACCCGTGTGCCCCTCACTACGATTAGTGCACCCCGCCCCGAATCTTTAAATACTGGAGATTCAGTCGGAACCCATTGAACTTTTAGGTCGGCAGTTGTCAACCAAGTTTCACCAAAGAGGTTTGATTTGACAAAACCAAACCCATAAGGTATGTCTCTGTTGTGTGCCGCCTAACCTAAAATAGATGTCTCGACCAATTTTTTGGAGTTGGGTTCTTCGGTTGGGATGAAAGAGTATTTTGGTAAAATGTTGAGGTGGCCTCATAAATTAAAATTTGAATTGGGGTGCACTCAAATCGGGATGCCCTTATGGAAGTGTGGGGTCTGTATAATGAGGCTTTTTTTATGAATATTATTACCCCCTCTATCCATCCAAAAATATTGATCGTTTAGGCTAAAGCATACTAATTAAGGTGATATTAATTATGACTTTACTTTCCAAATTTGCTCGTCGAAATTGCTTTAAATGACAATTAAATATTTTAAGTTCCGAAGGAGTGAAATAGGTATATAAGGTGTCAAACTATGAAAACGTCTTATAATTTTGAAAAAGCGCTCTCCCAAAAAGGCCTATATTATTGGATGGTGGGAGTAACCTCTACTCCCTCTATCCAAAAATATAGGTCGTTTGACTAAAAAACACACATATTAAGGTAGCTTTAATTACAAGTTTAAGTTACATTTCTACTCATGTTGGCATGAAAAAAAAATCAAATGCTTTAATCACACAAAAAAGTGCATGCAAATACTTAAATGAAGGGTAAAATATATAATAGGAATAAATGCTCTATTAAATTCACAAAATAACTTACTCCCTCCTTCCCTAAATATAGGTCGTTTTGCTTTAGCACACTAATTAAGGTGATATAAATATTGTGTTTACTTTTCATTTTTACCCTTTGACACAAATAAGGAAGTGCTTTAATTACAATTTATTACTAATTCTCTCACTTTCCATTTTTACCCTTTGCACAACTAAGGAAGTGCTTTAATTACAATTTATTACTAATCTCTCTCTCTCTCTCTCTCTCTCTCTCTCTCTCGGACTTGCGTTTACTTTCTATTTTTGGGCATTAAATGGTGATTTGAAAAGAAGGGTGAAATAAGTATTTAGGGTGTTAAAATAACAAAATGACTTATAATATTTGAAACTAGATTTGGTCTAAAACAAGCTATATTTATTGATGGAGGGAGTATATTTTTTAAATGGACTTTTAGTAGAATGATTTGTATTTATGGATGGAGGAAGTATTATTATTCTACTTAATCACATGCATGCATGTTTTTGGTAAAAAAAAATGACTTGTTATACAAAAAAGAACTCTCTCCGAATAAAAATAGACCTTTTTAGGTGGTTAGATTTGTATCCTAAGTTACTTTCTAACTCTAAATTAAATTTGATTAGATAGCACTCAAACGTGATCGAAATGTTCCTACTAAGTTAAAAGAAAAATTTTATAGGACTGCAATTAGGCCAGCTATGCTCTATGGAAGTGAATGTTGGGCGGTAAAGCAACAACAATTACATAAAATGAACGTAGCAGAAATGAGGATGCTTAGGTGGATGTGTGGTAAAACTCGTAAAGATAGAATAAGAAATATAGAAATTTAAAGACAAGTAGGAGTAGCACCAATTGATACAAAGATTAGGGAAGGGCGGTTGCGGTGGTTTGGTCACCTGCAAAGACGGCCTACAAATGCCCCAACTAGAAAACTTGACTCAATAGAAACTGTAGAAATTCGACGAGGTAGGGGCAGACCAAAGTTAACATGGGATGCATTAATTAGAAGGGATTTGAATGGTTTGGAAAGCTCACCATCAATTGCACTTAATCGAGCACAATGGAAAAGTTTGATCCATGTAGCCGACCCCAATTAATTTGGGACTGAGGCTATGTTGTTGTTGTTGTTGTAGATAGCACTCAAACAACATCACATGAGAAAAGGCATTAGGATACCAAGTGAGAAATCTTAAAAAATATGGGAACGTGTTTGCTAATGTTGGGAAGTGTGAAGTTGGTAATGTCTACCAATAACAATACGTCACGTGTACGATGTAAATGTGCTTTTTACACTTTTGTCCTCCCAACTTTTACTCTTTTGTCCATATAAGGCTTCCTATTATTAGATATTACCAACTCTACCTTGTTCAAATTAGCAAATCCTCTCTCAAAAAATATGGGTTCAGGTTCAATGTTTAAGAAGTTAATTCGACCAAGAAAGTAATCTCATTTCAGATGCAATTCCATTTGATTAAACCTTTGATTTCTGAATAGTTTCTCAGTTAAGTATTCGAATTGCTTTAACATTTTCTATATATATATATATATATCAATGCGTACAAATTGTTCGATGAAATGCCTAATTGGATTAAACGCACCGAATCGAAGTGAGATTACCTTATTTTAATGACGATTAAATATTTTAAGTTCAGAAGATGAGTGAAATATATATATATATACATATATACATAAATATGTCAAACCATGAAAACGTTTTATAATTTTGAAATAATTTTGAAAAAGTGACTTTACCAATAAAGGCCTATATTTTTAGATAGAGAGAGTAACCTCTACTCCCTCCATTCAAAAATATAGGTTGTTTGACTAAAAACACATATATTGATGTAGCTTTAATTATGAGTTTAATTAAGTTACATTTCTACCCGCGTTGACACAAAGAAAAAATCAAATGCTTTAATTACACAAAAAAATGTTAATACTTAGTTAAATGAAGGGTAAAATAAATATAATAGGAATAAATGTTCTCTAAAATTCACAAAATAACTTATATTTTTTAAATGAACTTTTGGTAGAATGACTTGTATTTTTGGATGGAGGGAGTGTTATTATTCTACGCAATCATGTGCATGTTTGTAGTAAAAAAAAATTAAATGACTTCTTATACAAAAAAGAACTCTCCTCAAATAAAAAGTAGATCTTTTTAAGTTGTTAGATTTGTATCCTAATTCCTAAGTCACTTTTTAATTCCATATTAGATTTGATTAAGCAAAGACACTGAACAACAACTCTGAGAAATCTAAAAAATGCGGGAGTGGATTTGCTAATGTTGGGAAGTGTGAAGTTGACAATGTCTACCAATAGCAATACGCTATGTGTACGATGTAGATGCGCTTTTACGCTTTTGTCCTCCCCACTTTTACTCTTTTGTCGATGTGGGGCATTGCTATTGTAGATATTACCAACTCTACCTTCCTAACAATAGCAAATCCCCTTCCAAAAAAATATGGGTTCAAGTTCAACTTTTAAGAAAATTGAACCAAGAAAGTTTAAGAAATTCCTTGGCGGGAAAAGGCACTGATCGAGAGAGAAGGATCGAATTGAATAAGGTAATCCCATTTCGTCAAGCCTTTGATTTTTGAATAGTTTCTCAGTTCAATCTTCTAATTGCTTTATCAATGCCTAAAAATTGTTCGATGAAATGCCTAACTGAATTAACTCAACGCACTGAATTGATGAAGTGGCTAGAATGTAACAACTTGTTTGTACCAGCAACGGTTGGTTAGCACAACTGAAGGCGGGTTGTTGTCCTTTATCTAGTGACTCGAGTTCGAGTCTTGGAAATGGAGACACCAATGTTGGGAGCTCCCTCCACCTATACGGTGCGCGACTCGAGATGAACCTGGAGTAGTCGAATAGTCTGGATGTTGGGTGGTTTAGACAAAAAAAAACTTGTTTGTGCATAAAGTAGAATCCTTGCCCCCATCGCATCATATGATCCGCCAGGAAGTGATGTCAATGTAATTGCACATTGCTTAACCACCAAGGTGTATTGTCTAAGCATCGGAAGAACCAAAACTACTATCCTAGGATGCAAAGAATAGATTGGTGTATTGAGCGATCGTTTCCTCATAAGCGATTTTGTAGTCTTATCTATTTCATGCAACATTAAGCTTATGAATCCTATTTCTGATGTTGTGTTTGTGCGTGCATAAGTGCATACTACATAGTATGTTACAAACATGGTGATCTCAGAAATACTATCCCGTAGCATTATTGTGTGTGCCCGTGTGACAGAGAATGTGGGCATGCGTTCTTTTTCCAAGCCTTTGCCTACTCCATGCATTAAGCTTATTGTTCCTATTTTACAGTGTTCAGGGTATTATTAAGTAAAATTATAAAACGCTTCTTATAAAGCTTCTTCTATCTATGATGCCCGGACTCTTTACTTTGGGGTGAAGTACCCGTGTCGACCCGACATAACATGGACATTAACACTTAATATGTCCCAGGACTCCTCAAAGCTACTTTGGACACTTAGAATTGTAAATATTTATAGAATTGTAACTATTGGGCCATATTATGTATATTTCACTCGATTGTTATAGTTATTTTTCTTTTGTTATTAACGAGATAATGCACTTTTTATGTTATTATAGGATATCATGATGAGTTGATGGTTTTTGTTGTCCACTTGCAATATTTCATCCTATGCCTTTATTTTTTCTTTCTTTTTCTCTTGAGTTGTTCATTTGGAATATATTTTGGACTTGTATATTAACGTGCATCACAATTTATAAATGATAAGGAGATATTTATACTTCTTGTACGCCATGTCCGAAATTGAGATTGATGGGCTATGCGCTTCATCAATCATCAACCTACCATTATATATCTTTGAAATTTGCGAATTATTTGAAGCGTAGTGAGGAAAAGGCTTCAAAGTACTAATTGGAAGTTGGAACTCTCACCACCATTATGCTTTGCTACATCGCACATTGGTTTCAATTATGGAAATGGTCAAGGTGCACGGTGGGTAGGCTACATGCTAGTGTATTTTTTATTAGGTAATTAAAGAAGTGAGTTTTATTTTCATCTATCTGGTGAAGGTTTTGGTACGTATGTTGAGTTAGAATAAAGTTATGTTGTTGAAGACAATATAAATGTTTCAATGATGCCTTAAAACATGGTAATTGGGTAGGTTATAAATGATGGTTCTTAATGTATGAGTATGATGGTCAATGGTGTCTTGATTACTGAGGGGTAAAAACTAGATGTACATGCACTTGTACTATCGGGTTTTTAGTATCATGTTTGGCTTCCACATGCTTCATTTTTTACTTAGTTTTATAAAAGAACACATGGTGTATTTTATTTTATATTTGTTGTAGAGAATATTCTTAATTATTTGCATGCTTCAAGAAGTATTGAGCAGTGAGTTGACATGTTGACCAAGTAACGTCTTCAATGTTGTTTCGTCGTTCATGAAGAAATCTCACCGCATAAGTTTGTAAGTTAAATTCTTAATTATGGGCCTTGTTCAATAGTCTAATGGCTGCATATTGGTATTTAATTCATTATCATAAACATGGACACAGAACTTGCTTATGCATATTCCTTCTCGCTTTCTTTCGTTTGAAACTTTGAATGGTCTATTAACCGATGAATGTTTATCAATGTGGACACCCTTTTTCTCGACGCATCAACTATCAAATACCAATGGTTTCGGTCTCTTGTTGACGATGATTTATATCAATCATTTGGCATTTCGGCTATGGTTTTAACATCGTTAGAGCCCGAGTGGTCTTTGTCATCTGCAGCTTACAAGTATTTTTGGAAGCTTGAAGCCTAGACTGAATTATATATATTGAACCATTTTTTTTTTTTAATCTAAAAGCTGGATCTTTTTCAACATTTAGTGCAACTCTCTTAATCAATGATGAAATGAAATTGGCTCTACGAAGTCCTTCCCTTTTAGGATAATTAATTATGCTTTGCCTAAGATTACTCCCAAAGTTATAGCTCTTAATATTAAACTCAAATAGTTAGATCTTTGGTGTATGTTAATTAACTTAGAAGTACCCTCAAGTTTCTTTGTGTTTACTTATCATTTGTGTGAGGATGCATATCTTGAATGGTATTTCTAAAACCATGCGAGTGAATCATAACTTTCTTTCCTTGGCATAACAAATCTGATGGCACTTTGATGGATCTAGATGTCTTTTGGATGCAGATTTGGACGTTCAGTTTGATTCCCTAAGTGAGAAGCTTTTTCGGTATGCACCTATCAATACCAGCTTCAATTGGAAAAACCCAATGGTGATGTTCCTACATACATGAGTGGCTTGTTTCAAGCTTACAAGGAGGGCACTGAGCTGCAAAGAGAACTCAAAATGCTGGAGAAGCAATCCGTTTTAAGCAATATGTGTGCAGAATCTGTTAATGAGGCGGTACAGCTATTGCAAGAGAATTTCCCGCCCGACATGTTCCAAGGTAGGTATTTACAGACTTTTGTGTCCCTTTCTTTTTCTGTTTGCTAACAAATTCTTTTAGAAAATTTACTTATGCCAGAAAAAACCAGTGGTTCAAAATGATCTCAAATGCAAGCATCCTATCTTTGCACCTCAAGCATGTTGTAGACATTGATGCTTTGTTTTATAATTGTGAATTTGCAACATGTATTTTATATGGCTGATTGAATAATATTTTCTTAAAAAACTATTTACCTTCCAAATGTTTAAGCGAAGTTATTGTTAATTTATCATTTATACTTGTAGAGATGGACAAGACAACGACCGAACTGCATGAAAAAATAGAGAATCTTAAGGTTAAAAGAACTTAAGAAATTCAACGAGACAAAATAGGAGAACGCATGATTTAAATGAGCATACCTTCATGATTAGAAAAGGGTATTTTGAGCCATGACATGTCCTTTTACCTTTCGAACATGCACAAAGAATGAGGGGAATGCGCTTTGCATGCATTAACACTTTCTTTTCTTATTGTAGGATTTTCTCGCACGGTTTGAAAGATGTCGTTCTAGATTTTGTAGCTGAAATGAAGAGCATCCGAATGGTGATCACTTGACTAGTTGATTATGATTAGCTAGCTTGGTACGACAGTGCGATACTTAACTAAAATTAAATATGGACATTTGATGTCATTTCATGTATACATCTTAATTGTAGTGCGCATATTTTATAATTAAGTTATTACGTTCTTTCACCTTTGTCGGAACATTAGTATGCGTATTATCGGTGAAAAGAACCAACTACGTACGATTGGAACCGAACATGCCTAGGTGAAGACCCCTTATTTAACCAAACCGAAATTACCAGGGAAGTAAATCAATAATAGGAAAAAGGCATTGTTTATCTTTGGCACTTGATGAGGTGATTTTAAAAATTACATGAGGGATGAACAACACTTGTGTACATTGTTTTAGCATTGTTGTTTAGGGTTTCAAACAACATCAAAGGTTGTGTACATTAATTCGAAGAGGGCCTAATGCTTTTCCTTTAAGGAGGCTTCTTTAAGCTAGTATTTTATTATTTGTATTCTTTTGAAAAAAAAATCGAGCACAATGGAAGATTTGACTTGATTCATGTAGTCGACCATAATTAATTTGAGACTACAGTTTTGTTGTAGTTGTTGAAAACTAGTCATGCAGAACAAGGCCTATTTAGATGTCAATAACATTGTATCTTTTAATCTTTAGTTGTATTTTTCACTAGTTTTCATGGATGACACTGACATCAGATCACAAGAAATTAAAAGAATTATGCAAAGATCATCAAGAAATTTCCCTTGTCTCGGGCTGCATCGCTCCCCGTATGGGACTCGGTGCGTTTGGCGCCGAATGACACATGCGTAAACAAAAAAATCATCAAGAAATATTAAAATTTATCATGGTTGGGCATTGTATTGGCGTATGTTCATGATTAATTAATGGAAAACACCATGCAATCTCAATTACTATTCATCAATCATCACCATGATGGTCTTCTATTCATAATGACATAAGAGAACAAATTGATGGCAACTGGTTTGATTCAAAATACAATATTGTCATTATAATAAAACTGTAATTACAGTTAAGTTTGCATTCTCTTTTTCTTTTATGAGAGAAGCATGTGTTTACAATTTCGTTCACAAAGAAAACTGAAACATATTGATGAGAATCGATCTCCTTCACAGTACATTAAAACGACACATAGGGCAGGTACTGCGGCCAGAATTAATCCACCCGTAGATGCATCTATCGTGAAATCTGTGGCCGCACTCCGTCTGGATATCCAAGTCAATGCTCTCGTCGAAGGCATCTAGGCATATCACACACACATCTTCTTCTCCGCCGCAGTTGGTGGCCTTCTTCATGTGCTCTATCATGCAATGGAACACGGGATCTGCAGTTATCTCGGAAAAGACTGAATTGGAAGCGTCCAAGACTCGAAACTTGAAGTCGGCCGCCTTGTGCCTCAACGAAGGATGATCACGGCTGTTGGCGATTAATTTAGATCAGATTGAGATATAAGTTTTAAAATTCAAATGAAACCGCGCCACTGATTTGTTCTTCCTTACAGGTAACTTCATTTATTTGAGCCTTCATTTCTAATCCTTTCGTTCAATTCTCTTTAATTAATTCAATTCCCCGTCGAGTCTTTTGATTTCTTCGACATTTTTAACGATGCCCTCAACTCGTTCGATGAAATGCCTGATTGAATTAAAGTGGCATTTCTGTAAATAGAGCTTCTGTGATTGTTCCGAGTCGACGCATTTGATGGAAATGGAGGGAATGCATTGTTTATATGCGAGCATTTATGGCCAGTAACAGATGTTTAGTGCTTCTTTGTTTTTGAAAAATTATATGCCTGATGAGTTGTGTGGTCGTGGAATGGAAATCAATCTACTATTTCTTAGTCCTCTCTATTCTTACTATTTTGCATTGCTATACTTTTGCTCTGGAAATCACATAGCTAAACTTTTGTTTCTTTCTCCATTTTCCCTATCCATCCAGTTGTTATTGGTGCAGCTTTAGATATTAGATTAATGTCTTGTGATTAAATTAATGCATTTCAAACTTTCCTTCAAGTTCCATGCTAAACATTTGTCCAAGTTGGATTATTCTGTTGATTATGTATTTTGGTTGAGACTGAACCTCCTAATGAATCGCTGCCAGTTGTTGCTGTCAACCTTTTTAGATACAACTTTAGACTTACCATCATTTAAATTGTTTTTGGCTTCGTAATTTATTGAATGTTTCGTTGGAATAAAAGTTCGCTACAACTGTTTCTTCTTCATACTTAACATTCAAAATTCTCTCGCACTTTAGAGACCTCTTAATTTACAACCTTTCTCTATTAGTTGGCAATGGAACCGAATACGAATTGTTATATTTGACTTTGCTTGCGCCCACAAAAGATTGGTTTAAATTTACAAGTAAAAAAGGTCGAAATGAATGCAAATAGTTTCTATCCCTTTGTATTTGTGCTAAAGTCAAGAGTTAGCGATTGGTTGATCGAGATCTAGACATGCAAACGTTTGGCAGTCTAAGTTTATACATAAGTAATTGTGACTAATTAGATTTTGTTATGCGTTTACTTGACTAATTAGTATGTGAATTTTCATTTTTATTTAAAATAAAACAAAATATACCAAGAAAAACTAGGAAAAGAGGATAATGAGTCTAAGCAATCTAAAACACATGTCAAACAGATTAGGCCAATCACCTTTGGTACGGATTACATTAAACTCTTAAATTTTCATGAACCACAAGGCACCAAATAATGCCTTGCTTGAACACCTAGTGGCTCCCCCTCTTTGGCTACAACCAAATCCCCACTTGCAAATATGGCTAGAGAGACCTTGTCATTTTGGCAATATCTTTCTACCATTTCGGTACAATTGTTTTTGATAACTAAAGGTGTCTGAACCTTTTTCAGCTCCTCCTTACTTTTGAGGGATAAGACAATTTTTTTTTTTTTTAAAAAAAAAAAAAAAAAAAACAAAAACAAAAGTGCGCTCCATGTACTATATATGCTTCAACAATAAGCTAGACAAATTGAGATATAGTACTACTTGTGAAATTTAAATCTCAAGTATAATCACATAGAGGGTTGGATATATAGAGCAGGCAAGCACGTACTATAGTTAGTTTGGGATATATGATCTCCACTTCAACAATATTAAGCATATAGCAAGTCACATATATAAACAATTGGCCACATTATTTTTAAACCTAGATCATGATCCCAATGCATATTTTTCTCTACTACTATAAATAGAGATAGTTAGCTAGAACATGTATTTCACATAGTACTTTACGCTCTTTCGATCTGAGTACTATAAAGTGGGGTCCTTCGTCCATGGCATCATATGATCCACAAGCAAGTGATATCGATATGATTGTCCATTGCTTAGTCACCAAGGGGTGTCTAAGCATCGGAAAAACCAAAGCTACTCTCCTAGGTTGTGATGGTCCTAATTAAACAGGTTGCTAACTCTACCTCAGCTTCCATTGTCTTCTTGATTAAAGAGGTAGGATGATGTAGGATTCTTACTCGACCAGACACTTGTTTCATAAGAAAACTCATTTATCGGTCCTACGAGGCATGAAACGATTGCAAATGACTAAGCCAACTACTTTTTTTTTTTGATAGGAAGACTTAATCATGAATTGATTAGCAATGCTTTGCTCATGAACATGGGGATCTCTGAGGTACTATAGAACTACAATGGTTGAGGATCAGTGGAGTGACTATTGGTTCGGAAAACAAGGACTTACATATGGACTCCAAACGCAAAATTGGATTTTCAATATAAGGTTTACTACTTGGTATGTGAATTTAAAGTTAAGAAGGGGTTGTGCAGGCAAAGCTGCCAAACTGAAGATGTTGTGATTGATTGAGTACGAGTGTCTCAGACCTTGGTTTAACAATAACTGAAATCAATTGTTGACATGCATTCAGATGTACCGGTATCTTGTAAGAATTTTGTGAGTCCAAAATCCACGGCATGAGCTTCGAAGTCAGAGTTCAGCAATATATTGTTTGATTTCACATCACGGTGAACTATCAATGGGGAGCATGGTGCAGGTAGCAGAGGCCTTTTGCAGCTTCCATTAAGCAGACTCTGAACTTTATCTATTTCATGCATCATTAAGCTTGATAAATCCCCTTTTCTCTGTGGGGTGTGTGTGTTTGTGTGTGGACATATGTATTGTAACAGCCCCAAATTTCTAACTGTGTTTATGTCTTTACACAAGCTCAACGACCCGTACTGTGGGACCCACACCGTGATATGTCCGTTTACCAAGGCAAGGGCCTAGGTACATTTTATATTTGTGGTAATGTATGCCTAGTGTATTGTAGTTGTGTAGACTATTAAGTTAATTTTCTACCGGTGTGTAGGTATCGAGACAAGCAGGGACGTACCTCGAGTCCCGTGTTGACGTGGGACCGAGGTAGCGGCATATTGGGGTACGTTTAACTTATTTGAATTAAATGTGACTTTATTTGGTAATGTGTGGTTGCAATGTGGCCACATGAATATTTAATGAATAAATGGGCCTATAGTTAGGAAAATAAAGTATGAAGCATAGGATGTGCATCGAGACACGCGTTAACCCATCATGAGGCAAGGTGTCACATTTTTGAGTCACTCACAAGTGACTTGGGGGACAAGTGGGGCAATGTGCTCCATGTGATGAGCCTCGAGATACGTGTGCACATCAAAATCAAAGGCTAGCATTTAAACCACATTTTGTATATAATGTACACCCCAATTGGGATTCTTATCCTCACCACCACTACCAAACACACTGTAATTCGGGAGAGAAGAGAGGAAGAAGAAGACTCGCTGGAGGAGGAGAAGGAGAAGGAGAGAACCCGAGACAAATTTAAGGTAAGTTCGAATATTTGGAATTTCGGACGAGCATTTTACGGAGGTTTTACCTCGAAAAGTGCGAAATGGGCCGATTGGCCGAAAATAAATAAATTTTTTTTGAAAAATTTGTTTCGACTTCGATTTAGCATAAAGTTCTACATTATTAAATGTTAGAGAACTAAGGGGAGAACTCATGCGTTTGGGCACGCATTTCGAATTGTCGAGGGATCGGATAGACTAGGACAAGCGTGTGAATTGTAAGTACGACTGTGAGAATTTTATATTTCATTTCATTCATCTTTATTGATTTATTGGTCTATTGGTAGACATTACTACTTGAACTCGCACATCATGTTGTTCTTGTATCTATTCAAGGATGAATATTGTGACATGATGCCTTGTGAATTGTTTCGTTGCCTCTGATTCCTACGCTTGATGTCATTCTTGAACAAAATTGATAAAAACATGCTAATGGAATAATGTGGATTTAAGTAGACTTGTATTCGATTTTCTTTGGGCTTTGTAGCCTAACTTATCTTGGTATCCTAGAATTTTGGAATTATTTGTCTTTGAAATTAAAGTAGGGATTATCTAGTGTCCATTGCACAAGAGATGCGCGGTTCACGGGGACATGGGTCTACCGGGGTTTCGGCACTCACCACTACAATTGCGTGGCACACGAGTTATGGGACTCGGGGCGGTCGGCAAGCATGAGATTGATGTTGTAAAGCTTAGAGCGCAGCTCAGCTATTTATGTGAGATATGTTGAGTGCAGCTCCATATAGTAGTGGGAAAAGGTAGGTGATAGGTCTCACCGCCGACCGGACGTAGATCATCTCGACTTAGCCTGTGTCTGTTTCTACATCTTTAACTGTGGTATTTATTTGCATTACTTGTTTCAACAATTTGTTTCGCTACTTTATGCTTTTAAATACCGTTCGTTTATTTTGGAAATGTAACATAGAATTCTCCAGTTAGTACTTAAATATCACTATACTCTTTGTCTAGTTTGTGACGGTGGGTGTAGGTTCGCCGAGAAACAACAACAGACAGGGAAGGAGAAGATCGGCGACTTCCATCGAGCGATTCGGCGACTCTCCTCACTCATTTTGTATGTCTCGAATTTTGTTGTATTATTAATGTTTATGTCATTTTGGGTTGTACATTGGGTTGAGTGAATAATGTCCTATATATACGGGCTTGTGATGTTGTCTTTTCTTGGTTTTCCACACTTAGGAATTTTTGGAGAATGAATGCTTTCGTTTAATGATAATCGAATTGGAATTTCCTTTAAATTGGATAATATATCAATACATGGATTTGGAGAAATATAGAGACAAAAAGTGACTAATACGTAATTAAGTCTTATGTGATTTGGATTAAGGTTTGATTACGGGATTAGGCGGGCGGTGCCTGTTTAGTAGTTGGGGTCGTCACATGTATGTAATGTGTCGCTTCCACGGTGATTACTAGAATACTATCCTATGGAATTTTGTTTATGGTCATTAAATTAAGATTTAATATATGCTTGTCTTGTGTGTTTTAGTGATAGTTGTATGCATATATTGTTCTAGTGACAAAGTTCTTTTCTTAGCGTTTGCTTACTGTACTTTTACCTACTACATGCATCAAGCTTCTTGTTCCTATTTTGCAGTGTTCAAGATATTATCAGTAAAATTCTTACTTGGTACGAAGCTTCTTTCGTGACTAAGAAGTTGTTTTCGTTCTTTATAATTACATTATAGGATTTCCAACCATTACATTGTCACTTTGGTCTTGGTCCCTCTTGTTTAAGTAAACTAATGCGTATTGTGGGTTTTGGGCTTCATCAATTATCAACCTACCATTAGTATCCCTAAATTGAGATATTTATTTGAATTTTAGTAAGGAACAAGTTTCTAACTACTAGTTGGAACTCTCTCACGACCATTATGCTTTCTACATCTCCATTGTGGTTTCAATTATAGGAATGGTCAAGGTGGGTAGGCTACATGCAAGTGTATCTTTGATTAGGTAACAAAGAAGTGACAATTTTATTTTCATCTATCTGTTAAAGGTTTTGGTACGCTAGAGTTAGAATACCGTTATGCTATTACAGGCAATATAAATGTTTCAAGGACATTTGAAAAATGCTTACTCAGCAGAAACTGTATGCTGGTTATTAATGTAAAAGTATGATTGCCAATAGCATAGTAAGAAAAGAAAGGACAATACTAGTTGTACGCTTGTACTATCAGGTTTTTAGTACCATGTTTAGCTCCCGCATGATTTTTTTCACTAATACCTTGTTTTGCTTCCACAAGATTCATTTGTTGACTTAATACTAAGATTCTAAAAAACATATGGTTATTTCATTTTTTTGTATTTGTTGACCCCTATGGCTATTGTTGTAGAGGATTTCCTCGATTAGCAGTGTGATTCAAGAAGTGTTGGACATGCGACTTGATATGTGGGAGTACTGTCTCCATAGCCGTTTTGTCGTTCCTGAAGGGTTCTCACTGCCTAAAGCTGTAAGTTGAATTCTTAATTTTGGGTCAAACATATACCTTCGTGCTTTGTTTTGTTTGAATGATCCATGTAGTGATGCATGTTTAATAAATGAGCCTAATCTTTTTTTTCTATGTATCAAATATCATTTGGTTCTCACTTCTCAGGATCTGGTTGACGATTCGTTAGAACAATCAATCATTCATCATTTACGGCTGTGGATTTTAATAATGCTGTACTGCTTTGTCATTTGCAACTTAATGGTATGTTTTTTTTTTTTTTTTTTTTGCCAAACTTAAGGCTATGTTTGATAGCATGGAAAGAACATAATCAGGTGAATTGAACGGTGTTTCATAACTTGTAACTACCTAAATAAAACTTTCGAATAGTTAGATTTTCTCACCCATAAATGGAAGAAGCTTTGCACAGAGAAATGGAAAGAACATACTCAGGTGAAGAAACCTCGCACATTCATGCCCGATCCGCTTGCAAAAACAGGAAAAGCTATAAGGGTTGCTCGCTACTTAAATGCATACTCTGTAAGTGCTTCCACAGCTACTTAAATTATAGATTATAACAATGTTTTGCTTTGTTACTCATTACTACATGAACACAAAATTAAGAATATGTGCAGAAATTTTTACTATCGATTATCCTGAAACACCACCAAGATTTTTTTATCAGATTATAATTGTAATATAACCATTATAGCATGCGAAATGGAGCTATTACCATAAGGTTGACCGAAGTTAACTTGAGATTGATTAATTAGGAGGGATTTAAATGGTTTGAAAAGCTCACCATCAATTGCACTAAATCGAGCGCAATGGAAAAGTTTTATCCATGCAGCCGACTCCAACTAATTCGAGATTGAGGTTGTGCTATTATTGTTGTTTTCTCTTTCTATAGGCGAGTTGTTTGTATCGCAGACTTCGAAATTACTTGCGGTACTGAATTCTAATTTCTCAGTGATTCTTTTTTGGTTCTATCCTGATCTACATGCCTGCATACAAACATACATACATACATATATATATATATACATACATACATACATATATATATGTATATTTGCATGGTATATTGATTTTTCAGTGCTTTTAGGTGGAAAACTACTGCAATGTGGCTTAAGAATTGGTTGGCTTTTTGATTCGTGGCCGCGTAACTTAATTGATTTTTGTGCTGTTTAAATAGACTTGGTATTGTTCGTTAGAATTTTTTGATGCACACCTTAGATTCATTTCAAAGGCTTTTATTTAATCAACTAAATTTATGATTTTGATGCACACCTTAGATTCATTTCAAAGGCTTTTTTTTCCTTTTCTTAAAAATCCTCTAAATTGCCAGTTCTTCTTGACGACATTGTGAATTTGCGATTTGACCAATTTCTTCCCCATTTTTCTTAAATGATAGTATTTTTTCCCTGCTAGTCAAGCCCTTCAAGGAAAACATTTACTCATGATTTTATGTTATTTTTAGTTTCAGTTTTTGCTCACTAATTATGTTAGAACTTTACTGCAGGCTTACCAAAAAAGTTTTCAAGGTTTAGGCGTAGACAGTGGCAGTAATACTAGTTATCTTCTACGTTACTTTCATAGCTTCAAATTAGTTCATCAGGGGACACCTGCATGTGAAGCTGACGGTGCCAAAGCATAACATGCAAAAATCTAGGGAGAAAACTGAGTTATTCCGTGGTGAATCTTATTCTAATTTGATAGACCATTCACCTTCACTGCGTATGGCAGATTTACGTCAATATTTAATGAACAAGGAACATAAAAGCAGTGATATACCATCAACGCCTTGCACGAACCAAGTGATGGGACTCAAGAGCAGCTTAAATAATTTCAATTTTCGGTTTCGTAGATTCATCCTGTTCTAGCATTGAGCATTTTGACCAAGCCACCTTATTAGCCTACAATGTATCCTTTTTTTTTTTTTTCTTTTAAATATATTTATTTGAGTTCTTTCCATCTCTTGAGCTTGGCAAATCTTTGTTATTTGTTTGAACATAGTATTGCTCAGAAACAACAGCATTGGCCACTGGTATCCTGACATTCTGTTGATATTTTGGTCAATTAGCATTGGACCTAAAGCAAATAATTGAAGACTGGAGTCTTTAAACCATTTGGTTACCTGTTTCCCATCCTTTGCAGGTTTCCTAGATGCTTTGCCTTAGAAGGTCCGTTGTTTTGGGGAAGTTTAATTCAATGTAAGAGTTCACCAAAAAAAAAAAAAAAAAAAAAAAAATCGATGTAAGAAAGTTTGAAAATTTGACACCATAGAGAAGTATAAATAATAGCTTTGTCCAAGTGTTTGTGACATAAGTTTTTCAAGACTCATTCATGAAGCATACTATTTATGTTACTTTATGTTCTTTCTTTTCTCTTTTTATACTCAATCCTATGTTTTTTTCTTTCAATTATTATTATTTTTTTTAGTTTTGATAGTTTTTTATATCATTTTTCTTTCTTCTTTAGAGGTGTTTGTGACATAAGTTTTTCAAGACTCATGCATTGTCTATGATTTAGAGGTGTTTTCTTATAGGAATAATCAACACAAGCTACATTTCCATTTTCTTATAAATCGAATTAAAATTAGAAAGTTATATTGTTTTGCCCAAACGCCAATGTAACTTTGCATAAGATTTCATTTACATCTAATTCCTAATTCATTGCTTACAAAATCTAATTAATTTAGAGAAGTTCTGAAATTTTTTGAAAATTGTCATATATATGGTTGTAGCCACTTTGTTAAGATCATATTTGAAGCGCTAGATCATCGCGACGCTATGTTTTTCTTGCTCGTTATAGGTCTAAATCATGCTTGGTAAATAGGAAATTGTGTTTGGGAAATGAAAAATGCTTATTGCCATGTGTTTCATAATGTGGAAATTTTAAAAACTCAAATTCACGCATTTGGTGCATTTTTGATAATTTGGGTTGCTTGTGGAGTTAGAAATCATAACCGATCCAATTCCGACAAGTGTAGTAATTCATATTCCTTTGACAAACCGAAGTATTTTAAATTTCCTTCAACTTTAATTATCGTGCAATAATTTACCTTATGATTGAATTTCCATGTATTTAAATATCCATCTTATTTTGAAGCATAACAATGACACTCTTGGCAGAAACTTTGTCGGTTATTAGTAGTCTTATCAACACGTCTTCCTATTTAATTGCCTTTTTATAAGTTTTTTTTTGCCATATTTGTGGTATGCTTTACTTTATTTTGGAAAATTTTCTTTCTTCGTTTTTTATGATCCTCAATGCCGGTGTTTTGACTTACGTATTTATTTTCTTCATGCTTAAACTAATATATGACAGGGAAACTTTTTCGTGTGATAGTTGATACACACAATTTCTTGTCATCGCCACACATGTAATTTGCAAATGATTCTTGATTCATTGCAGATGCAAGGTTTGACATTATTCGTAATTAGTCATCTTTTTGGTGGAACTAATGTAAGGTCCCTTCCAAAGAGACTTTTTGTTGGCCAAAAGAAGCCATTTAGTGCGCTTGGGGTTCCTTCGCCTATAGCAAGGTGAATTGACAGTTTCACTTTTTGTTTGACTGCAATTTGAGGATATGCTGTATTTCTAATTTTGAGCCTTAAATTGATATATGGTTTGTTAATGTCACATTAAACATGTGGATATTTGGAGAATGATCACATGGATATAAGGTTGTTGAAGATGTTATACCTGAGAAGTTAGAGCTACGATAATTATATAAAGATTGGTTGATTGAAGTTGTTGAGTGTTGTGGCAACTGAACAACAACTATGTCTCTTACAATAGAAGGTTAATCTCGTCAGTCGCAATATACTACATGTGAAGATAAAACTGAATTAGAGCGTTATGGTAACTGAACAACAGCTCTATCTATTACAACAGAAAGTAAATCTCATTAGTTGCAACAAAGTATATCTGAAGACAACTGAATTGGTTGAGATTGGCTTGTTTAATGTTGAAGCTTATCCGAAGGTGATCTGAGGGATCCAAACCAACTACAATGACATGCTATATAAATGATCAAAACACCAGAGATGAACTATTGATTAGGAGTTTGAAGTCTTGAGTATTTGATTTTTCTTGTAATTGTTTTTTCACCATTTCACTTTGAAATGTGTGATTACAAGTTCCGAATTTGTGTTCACTTTTATTTGTAATTCTGAGTTTCACCAAAGGGATCTTGGGTAGTCCAGTCGAGACACGCGCACGCGCATACACACACATACATTGTGGCGGCCCCAAACCCGAGGCCACCATGGGACCCGCCATGTCGCATCACACGTTACCAAGCCCTGCCAAGTCATGACCTGCTTACCTATGACGTCTCGCGACCTAACTGATTGCTTACACTTTTTCAACTAACACTAGTTTAGCAAATTAATCTCTATATAATTATTAATGATTTAATTAGCTAGTTAATTAATTTATCATGTTATATTACAATTTTATTGCAGAAGTCTTTAAGTAAATAAATTATGCAATATTTAACAATCCTAAGTAGTGGAAAGCTTGGCAAAAAGATACCATGTATATATCAAAGGTAAAATAAGTATAACAAAAGATCCGTATACATGTATTCAATGTTCTACAGTCCCCAAAACCCAACGAAAAGTAAATACTTACATACTATAATCAAACAAGAGCCGACATCACTATCTTAGAGGTAGTCGCCCAATACCTCCTTGCACTTGCCCTTGCTAGTCGAAGGATCTACACTCGGTTACCTAACAAATACAGTGACGAGTCCAGTGAGTAAAATCCCAAGAGAAGCCTACACAATATTCATGAAATAAAACTGATAAACTACGAGACATGCGAATATGACCTCTGGCAACAGTAAGTCATACTCCCATGAGTGTAAGCATCATACGACAAACAAAAATATTATCGTTAAATAAACATCACATGCTAAATAAACAAGCTCAAAAATAAAGCATTAATAAATAAACAACCATATAATCACGATAAAACCCTGACCTAAACCAGCTAGTAATCGATAAAATAGGATATGAACCACATATATACTTACGGGTTTACAGTGACTAAACCCCAACTATGGTTAACGAGTGAACCTATCCAGACGCTATTTCAAGTCAAGGGAACACCTTAAATCCCTCCCGATGGTCGTAAATATATTCTACTGCCGTCGACACGAGCACTAAACACGAGTAACCCGTGCAAGCGATTTAGCGACAACCAATATATACGCAAATCGAAATAGGAGAGAAACCCCATGTGTGCCCACCAATAGTCACACATGTAACCCGATGTTGATAAAACAAAATAATGTATTATGTGAAGCATTCCAATGAGTTTACGCACCTCAATACGGACTCCTGAATCCGACCCAACTAGCTCCTTGATACCTGAGCTACGATTCCTTAAGCCCATGAGTCCAATTTTACATATTTAGTATGTTTATAGGTTTTTGGGTATGTATTAGGTCAAAAATCACGAAAATAGCCCTTAAATTCAGTTTTCATCTGTCATTAGCGCGCTAAAGGGTCTGCCTAGCGCGCTACTGTTCTTCATTTTGAAAAACAGTTGATCACCCAGACTGGTTAGTACACTAGCCAGTCTGGTTAGCGCACTAACCGCGCTAGGTGACAGAATTCTTAATTCGAAAATTCTGTCCCCAACACCCCAATTAGCTAACCAAACCTTACTAATCCATTCTCCACTTAAGGGACTCCAAAACATCATTCACATCAACAAAAACAACATTAATTGATCAAAATCCTCAAATTCACGCATACACTAGTTTGTTCCAATTTTTACCAAAACCCAATTTCTTTCAAAACCAACTTGTAATTCTCAATGGAAATGTTCATCATACTTGTAATTCATAAAAAAATCATCAAAATCCAGTGACATATTCCTCAAACTCGAATTTCCATCAAAACATCAAATTTTAGCTCATTTCTATGTGTATGGTGGAGAAGATGATTAGCTTGTATTTGATATCCAAACTTGGACTCTCAATTGCTGAGTTCCAGCCTCCAAATCCCTTCTTTTTCTATGATTTTCCAAAATTTCAAATGATTTTGGTTTGCATGGGCTGATCAACTCATTTATATATATTAAGGTGAGATTGATTTCTAGCCATTGATCTTAATGTATTTACTTAACCTGAGACTCATCTTATGGCATACAACTTAACACTTATCCCATTAACTCTCCACTAACTCCCTCCTACTTACACCAATTTACAACTTCCTTGCTTGCTAGATGTGTCAAAGTGTATCTCTAGATCAATCTTTTGGTTTCAAATTAATTTAACCAAACTATAGGCCTTATTTATTTTATCTAACTACATTAGCTTAGGCCCAGTCTAATACATATGATTGGTGTTCTTAGAAACTCTTACACTAGTGGTCCCTCTAATCCTCACCTACCGACACGTGATGCCCCTCGCCTCGATACGCCTTTCGAGGTAACTCCCCGTCACACAAACTCACCCAATAACAACATACACACATGCGCTGCAATATAATATCAATGATTTTTAAACACCACATAGAAACAACCATCTTCCATAAATAACATATTCTCTCGGTTCTTGTGTTCGAGTCAACTGAGTTATCCATGTAACGCCCGATTTACGACTGTTAATCCCTGAGATTAACGCTAATCCTAGTTTAATTAATTTGGGCTGTCATTTACACACACACACACACACCATGGATTGGGTAGTCCTGTCAGGGCCCGTCTCACTAAGCCCTGATTTAGCCTAATTCCCTATAATTAGGCACATAATCCATTCAATTAACTTAACCTCAAAATAATTTTTAGTTCAATCCTCAATAATGCTCTAAAACTAAATTTATATCCTCAATGAAACTCAATTCATGATTTGTTTGATTGGAGCAAATTTGGAAATAATACGGATTGTTCTTTATATTTTTATAACAATTTCTGCAGCACCTCCCCCAAAAGTTGTCTCCCAGAAAACCCACCTAATAGACAACAGAATAGGGAAAAGCCTAGAAGGACTCACAACTCCCCGTAGTTCAAAATATATATCAATTTAAAACATTTAAACTAACTTAAAGTTTCTAATACCTTATTTACAACTTTATAATCCCAAAATAAACCAAAGTTGAATCATAGACCTCTTAACTCACTTAAACTAATTTAGGAAACTTTCATAAATTATTTAAAATTATACTTTAAACTTAAAAGCAATCACGAAGATCTTCAATTCTTGTCCATTCTTCCTTGTCTTCCAAGAGAACTTGACATCATAAAAACAACTCGAGGATGTCAGGTAAGTAAACTCCTACACTCCTCGTACTCTTGCAAATGTTAGTCCGAATACATGGAGACATGTAATTGTATTTCCAAATAAAAAGAAATTTGAAGAACAATGTGAAACCCTTTTATTACTATTCAAGGTTGATAAACAAGTTGACTAATCCAAGAATAAACATAAAACAACAATAAAATCCCAATGCATACTACTCGAAAAACTTGGGTGCTTTGAGTCTTCCGTGTTCCAGTCCAACTGGTCAGGAAACCTAGCTTCGAGTCCCACCCGTAAGCCATAGCACTAACAAGCTACCATCCGGAATGACATGAATGCATGACTAAGAATGATGCGAAATGCAATGCAGACTAATCGCAAATGCAGGTATAAAGATAAAGTTTCATTAATAGTAAAGACCACTGTAGGGTTTACTTACAACCAACCAACTTGAAATTGATAGCGAAGCCTCACATAGCGTTTCCTCTATTTTCACATTCTTTAAACCTATTCCCCGAGCTTCGTTCAGACTGGTTTCGAAATCCTCGACGTTACCTAAAACTAATGAGAAACACAGATAAGCTCATATTTGAATTTCTTAAGTTTCGACCAATTTTCGAGTTATTTCAATATTCCAAAGTCCTAAAAGCCTGAAATCACTCCAAATCAACTCCTCGAATGTCTAGATCCCAATTTTGACTGCAAATTGTGATTTAGAATTAAAAATTAACCTTGACTAGACTTTAAAACAATTTTTCAAATTTCATACTTTTTTTCGGGTATTGTAGCACGAGTTACGAGGAAAACTCGATATAAATCTTCGAGAACATTTCGGAATCCTCATTTTTCATAAAAATCCAATATTCCAATTTATTTGTCCAAAATATATTTTTTCTAATTTTTTTCTAATTTTTTTTGAAAATTTTCCAAAATTCAACCGTTTTCTTTTCTTTTATTTTTAATTGAGAATGAACTGGACCTGGTTTCTGTCCAGTCTAGGGGATCAAACCTCCTCTCTTCCTCATCTCCACTTCATTTCAATAGAAAACAATCTTTTTTATTGGGGTTGGCCTCCCAACGCCAACCCCAAGTTAGATTTGGGCAGGGGAGACCTTTCCATCATTGTCAACAACAACAACACCAACATCAACAACACAACAGTTACAAAAATCAACAACCCAACAATAACCCATCAACACCAATCCACAAAATCACAACCACACAAGTCACCTTCATCGTCTTCATCTCAAGATCTCGGCCTCTCTCTGTTTCTCCCTCTCTCGTTCTCTCTGTAAATCGTTATCTCTCTACTAATTTCAATTTCTCGAATTCACTCTCTCCTTCTCGGTTAAAATACAGAGGAAGCAGTGGGTTTTTGTTTGAAGATAAATATGAGTTTTCCTCGAGATTTGCATCGAATGAACCTCGAGGCAGATCTGATGCTTCCTTTATATTTTGATCTTTTCTGGAGATAGGTGTTGCGCATCTTGAGATTGATCTTATGGCTATTAATAAGATCATCAACACCTAACCGATTTATAAAGATGAATTATCTTGATTGCCTCGAGATACGTATCACGTATGTCGAGGTAGGTCAAATGGCTTATAAATTCCATACAACCGCATTCATGCACCACTTGATTTTTCTTGAGATGGGGTTGTACGTATCTCGAGGCGTGGATAACCTCTCCACAACCATCAATCATCCACTATTCACCTTCTCGATGATCACGCTACACGTATTTTGAGGCGAATCCAATGCATACTTTTTAATTTAAATTAAACTATAGGATTCATATATATAAATATATACACACCTATGTATTTTCGCGGCTATATATTTGCCACACACGCCAATGACCATCCTCGAGCGTGCACACTATTGTACATCCCACGCATGTCGCCCTCAACCCCGTGTGTCACTAGGCGCCCACCAATTTATCAATTATTCTATTTAATTTCATTATTATCTCTTCAATTTATGTCCAAATTAAATCTTGAAAAATACGCAAATTTCACCAAAAAACGAGAAATATTCCTAACACGCTCCGAAACTCACGGACATCCCGTATACACTCACCTTGAGCCTATTTCGCGTCAAAATAGTGTATACTACATCAATTAGTCGCGCAACATACAAAAATAATAATTTGAACTTATGATCTCCGATCCGAAATGCGTGGGTCTCACCTTATATACTTAAGTCCTAATTTAAATCCAAAAATACTACTTAATTAGCCACTAATTAAGTTTATGAAATTCTCGATTTCATAATTCTTCCCAACTAATTAAAAATTTGTCCTTGAAATTTAAACATACAGGTTAATTGATCCAAAAAAGATATAAGAAATTGAACCTTCATATATAACTCTTTTAATCCCTACCTGTACCAACTTTTTCGATGTTCAACCGTTAAATGGACCCAATTACTTTCTTTGTATTCAACAACTCAATGGTAGATGTCATAAATATTTCAACTTTTCATTTACAAATTCTTAATTCAATGAAGATTTATAATTGATACTTTGCAAATTCTGACATTTTTGTGAATTTCTGACGAGTTAAATAACCAACTTTGTGAAATATCTGATACATTTTACTTTACTACTCATTTTATGCCTTGAATTCCATTCAAGCATCTATACCTAGCAAGATCTTGTCTATCTTGCTTTTCAATTAAATCAGTTTCATTCCTAACTGAATATTATTCAACAAATCTTTGATAATTCTTTCTCTATCCACCAAACTCTGGTATACTACTTAAGTTTACTTTTCTTAGCTGATCAACTTTTTATTTGAACCGTCGACCGATCAATTTTTAGAGTATCATCAATCTAATATTACACAGTGATGCAAATAATATTTGAGTACAACATTAGATACTAAGTAGAGCTGCGTGTCTATTTGATCCATCATCTTTCAAGTGTTTGTCAACAGAAATATGAAATTACATAATCATCCCATGACTATAGGTCTCTAATTACATATGTCATCCCATGATAAGAGATCTCGATTTACAATTTGATTAGAAAATTAAATCAGACACATTGTGCAATTCTCACTCATTCTCTAAATGTCTACTCACAATATTATTTAGGTTGTGGACTAGAAAGCAATTATCAATTCCAACTCGTCAGCCAATTCATTTGACTTTTTTCTTTAACTGATTAGAAAATTCATGACTTTATAACTTCGTCAAACATTCTCAATTCATGAGTTCACCAAGAACCTCATTCCATTCAATTACTATTTACCAAACTTCTTCCATTATCTGAATAGAGACAATTATCCTTAATTTGAGTAGATATACGTTTCTAAACAGAGATATTGACATATTTTATAATTATACTCTCATAATATAACTTTTAACTTGTATCATATACAGATTTATAATATGTTATCTCTCTTTCATCTCTACTTAATTACAATAGAAGAATATTCAATTCTTCAAACATATGATCAAGTCAGATACACTGTCATCTATTCAACATTTTCAACCAACACAGATAATATTGACTAACTGAGTTGTAAGTCACACATCTCTTTTCAATTCATTTATATCTTCACCAACATACATATATCTTACATCATCTCCAATTTATAATAACTGATGCTTTAAACTTCACCACTGACTAATCAGGTGGTGTAACACTACAATTGAACCAATGTAGAACATATTCACTTATGTTAGTTGTATATTACTTTGGTTCAAAACTTTCAACATTTGGAGTTTGATTTCTCGTAAGATCCTTATGAAGATATATTAATTTTCATCAAACTTATAGTTTGACATCCTAAGTCTTACCAGGACTCGTTGACCTGAAATCCCCCTTTTCATAATAATGTGAGAATGGCTTAACCATTTAGTTGCCTATACTTCAGCTTCTAATTGACTTCAACAAAACTTCATAGACTCTATTATTCCGACTATCATCAATTCATTCAATTATTAAAAGATGGTGGACACATCACACTAGTCTTCTACTTTGTGAATAAATCATGATTATGAAATGGAGTTACTCAAACTTTTGGTCATGAACAACTACTCAAATGTCTAGCCTTGACTAAAGAAGTCCATTCGTTTCCTAAAATTTTAACATGTGCCACGTTGTAACGACCCAAATTAATTAAACTAGGATTAACGTTGATCTCGGCGATTAACGGTCGTAATTCAGACGTTACGTGGACAACTCAGTTGACTCAAACTCGAGAACCGAGGAAATATGTTATTTATGGATGGTAGTTGTGTATATGTGGTGTTTAGAATTATTATTATTATATTGCACTGCATGTGTGTATGTTGCTATCAGACGAGTTTGTATGACGCGTGTTTGCCTCAAAAGGTGTGCCAACGCAGGTATCAGGTAGGCAAACTATGGGTACACTACGAAACTCGACTAATTTATGTTAAATTGACTAGTTAAAAAATTAAAATGGGTAATGTAACCATAGGCTAAGTTGATTAAATTAAAACAATAGATTATGGTGTACCTCGAAATGCATGCCGAAATATGGGGCATCGAGTGCCGGGTCGTCAAGGGAATAGTGGAACCATTCATGTGTCCATAGGAGGTTCTAAAAAACACTAACCACATGAATTATAATGGACCTAAGCTAATGAAATTAAATCCAATTAATCAAGGCCTATAATTTAGTTATTTAAATTGGAAACTATAGGATTTTTCTATAGATATGCATTGACACATCTAAGAACCATATGGAATATCAATTGGCGTCACTTGAGTTTGGTTAGTGGGGGTTAGTGGGCTAAGTGGCTAGAGATGGGCCATTAGATAAACCTCGGGATATGTAAATACATGAGGATCAAGGGCTATGAATCAATCGCACATTAATATATATAAGGAGTTGATTAAACAATGCAAACCAAACCAATTTGATTTCAAGTTTGCTAGAGAAGAAGAGGTGATTTAGGAGTTGGATTTCAAGGGTTTGGAGGCAAATTTGAAGGACTTAAACTAAGGTAATCATCTTCTCCATCTTATACACTTTCTAATGAACCCAAATTTGGTGTGTTCTTGTTATAATTGAGTTGGACGGTTAGACCCTTAGTTTTTATGGAAACTTGACGAATTGTATGTTTTATAACTATTTCTAATGGGGATTTATCATTGGTTTTGCTCAAATTGGGGTTTTTAATGAATTTGGAAAATTTAGTGGATTTCATGGAATTGATGAATTTGATCTAATTGAAATTGTTTTACAGGTTTAAATGATGTTTTGGAGTCTATTTTAAGTGGAGAATGCAATTGTAGGGTCTAGGTAGCTATTGGAGAGTTTATGACATAATTCTCGTGTTGAGAATTCTGTCATAGATAGTAATTAGAGCTAACTAGATCGATTAGCGCGCTAATGATTCTGGCCACTTAACAGTTTTTCAAAATGAAGAATAGCAGCGCGCTGGACAGATCTCCTAGCGCACTAGGTAGACCCATTAGAGCGCTAATGACAAATAAAAATTGAATTTAAGGGATTGTTTTGCGATTTTTGACTTAAATACGTACCCAAACACCTATAATCATACTAAATATGTAAAATTGGACTTCAAGGACTTAGGAGATTGTAGCTCGGGTATCGAAGAGCTAGTCGGGTGAGTTTCAGAGTCCGGGGAAGTCGAACATGGATTGAGGAGAGTAAACCCATTAGGATGCCTAACGTAATTCATGGTTTGTTTTATCGATGTTGGGTTACATGTGCAGCTCATTTGGTGGGCACACATGAGGTTTCACTCCTATTTCGGTTTGCGTATATGTTGGTTATGGCTAAATCGCTTGCACGTGTTACTTGTGGTTAGTGCTCGTGTCAATGGCGATAGGATATACTTACGACCGTTGGGAGGGATTTAGGGTGTTCCCTTAACTTGTAATAGCGTCGGAGGGGTTCATCCAGTAACTAAAGTTGATTTCGTCACTTTAAGCTTTGTGAGTATATACGTAGTTCTTGTTCAATTTTATCGATTACTGACTGATTTAGGTCAGGGTTTTCTCATGATTATACGGCTGTGTACTTATTAATGCTTTATTTCCGAGCATGTTTAGTTATTATATGCTGTTTATTTATTTCATGCTACTGATTTTGCTTGTCGTGTGCTGCCTACATTAATGGGAATCTAACGTACTATTGTCAGGTGTTATATTCGCATGTCTTGTAGATTATCAGTTTTATTTCATGAATATTATGTGGACTTCTATTGGGATTTTACTCACTAGACTCGTCACTGTATTTGTTGGGTGACCGAGTGCAGATCCTTTGTCGTGTGTGACTACAATATGTACGTATTTATATTTTTATCGGGTTTTGGGGATTGTAGAACACTCATTACATTTATATGGAATCTTTGTTATACTTATCTGCCTTGATATATACATGGTATCTTTTACCGGGTTTTCCAATACTTAGGATTGTTAAATGTTGCATAATTTACTCGTTTAAGCCTTCCGCTGTAAAATTTCATTATAATTTGATAAATCGATTAACCGGATAATGAAATCATTATTATTTATATGGATATTAATTAGCTAAGTTATAGTTAAATGGAAAAGTGTAAGCAACCAATTAGGTCGCGGGGCGTCATGGATAAGCAGGCCATGACTTGGCAGGGCTTGGTGACGTGGAATGCAACATGGCGGGTCCCAAAGCGACCCGAAATTTAAGGCCACCATAGTTTGGTATCAGAGTGAGGTCGAGCCTATGGGAGGAAGCGTAGTTGTCCTTAACCTGATACCAACGTCACAATTTGGTATCAGAGCAAGATTTCGAGGTAGCCTCGGGAGTAGTTTAAATAAAAGAGAATAAAACTTAAACAAACAAACCATAGATGTAGAAACCCAGAGATCCTGACTTAGAATCCTAGTTGGGAAGCAAACTTGAGATGGGTAGTGATAGGGTTTAGATATGTGTTATGTTTTTGATTGTATATATTATATACATATACATGGAAGGTGATTCGGCACACATTTTCGATATAGATCACGATGGATGGTCAGGTGACTCCACCTACGACATATGTTGGTTAGATGAGCAACCAAACTAGAGATGAAGGTTTGGATTCGGCAGTAGCCGCATGATTAGTTGCTCACAATAGACAGTTTGAGCTATTGATGTATATGATGCGCGCACAAACAACAATTACATCACTCACCGCTGCCAGATTATAGAGCACGATTGAGATGATAGTTTCTCCGACAGTTCCATCGACTATCCAGACTGTACTGATGCTTGTAGTGGTACAAGAGACTCCAACAGTGGTTGCTACACCGATAGTGGCACAGATCGAGATGTAGACTACTACGCTGGCACATACCGACATGTTTGAGACTTCAATGATGGCAGAGGTTAAATTGATGAGGGAGTTCATCAAATCCGATCCCAGATATTTTCATGGAGGCGGAGACCTAGAGGCAACCGAGAAATGGTTGATTGCGCATCAGAGGTTACATAAGCTACTGCAGATTCAGGATAGCATACAGGCCAGGATATCAGGGCATATGCTGAGAGGGGATGTTGTTGTATGGTGGATAGCGTATACAGATACTCACCCAGAGCCGACAACATGGACAAAGTTTAGAGAATTTTTTTTATGATCAGTATATACCCATGGAGGTAAGGTTAAGGTTGAGATATGAGTTTCTAGCTTTGAGACAGGGCAACTGGTCAGTGTCATAATACATGGATAGATACCGGTACTTGATACAGTTTGCCAAGGACGTTGCAGGCACCGAGAGACTACAAATATATTACTTTGTACGAGGGTTGATTGAGGACATAGTCAGGGCCATTATTTCCTCCCAAGCTCAAACATTATAAGAGATGTATGATAAAGCGCTTACCCATAAGACATATCTGATGCAGAGGGCTGACAAACGTTCGTCCACCGAGTCAGAGAGACAAACTGGACATAGTTCTAGGCAAAAGAGATCGAGAGATCGGGATGACAGAGAGGACGACAGTAAGGTCGAGGCCATAGGGATGATGATCGGGCAGCCAAAGCTTATGTTGTACTCGCATTACCAGCGCCACCACAGAGGCAGACTCAAGACCAGGGAGGCAGAGACTAGATATCACAGGGTTAGGGACTCAGCGGGCAGGATCGGGATGGAGGATAACATGTTGGCGATGTGGACAGGAGGGTTACGTCAAGAGGGACTGTTCACAGAGATTGGTGACTCCAGCAGTGGTGACATCGGTGCAGACTCGAGAGCCAGTGCATGTGGTGTCTGAGTCAGGACAGGAGACATCCCAGCAACGGGTTCAGGGTATGTGATTTTAAACTCGTAATAATTACAGTTTAAGGATTATTCATGCATAGTTGTATGATGGTAGCTCATTGTGTTATGGCATGGGATTGTTATAGGTCGTAGCATGGCATGGGATTGTCATGGTGAGTAAGAGTAGGTCATGGGATGGCATATGATTGTCTTGGTGAACTGAGGTAGGTTATGGCATGGCATAGGATTGTCATGGTATGTTCTGTTTGGTTAGGATTATTGTGTTGGGATACATGATATGAGAGGTTTATAGTTATTGGTGCTAGGTAACTGGGTCAGGGAAACTTGAACACGGAAATCGAACTGAGAGTAGGTTGCGGAGATGTTAGAAAGAGAGTTACTGGTTTTGATCACCTCGGCAACATGCGCCTATATCTCCGGGTAACACTACATTCCCTGCGATAGGAGTAGCGGGGTGTTCAAAGGACCGTAGAATGGGACTATCAAGGTGTGAGGCATGGTCACACGAGGATAGGATAGTTACACCAGAGTGTACTCGAGATCTAAATTTCGAGGATGAAATTTCCCCTAGTTGGGAAGAATTGTAACAACCTAAATTTGTTAAACTAAGATTAGTGTTAATCTCGAGGATTAACGGTCGTAATTCGAGCATTACGTGGACAACTCGGTTGACTCAGACACGACAACCGAGGAAATATGTTATTTATGGATGGTGGTTGTGTATATGTGGTTTTTAAAATTATTATTATTATATTGCATTGCATGTATGTATGTTGCTATCAGGCGAGTTTATGTGACGTGTGTTCGCCTCGAAAGGCGTGCCAACGCGGGTATCGGGTAGGAGAACTTTCGGTACACTAGGAAACTCGACTAATTTACGTTAAATTGACTAGTTAAAAATTAAAATGGGTAATGTAACCATAGGTTAAGTTGATTAAATTAAAACAATAGGCTATGACATACCTCGAAATACATGCCAAAATGTAGGGCATCGAGTGCCGGGTAGTCGAGGGATTAGTGGAACCATTCATTCGTACATAGGAGGTTTTAAAAAACGCTAACCACATGAATTATAATGGGCCTAAACTAATGAAATTAAATCCAATTAATCAAGGCCTATAGTTTAGTTATTTAAATTGGAAACTATAGGATTTTTCTAGAGATGCGCATTGACACATCCAGGAACCATATGGAGTATCAATTGGTGTCACTTGGGGGTTAGTGGGCTAAGTGGCAAGCGATGGGCCATTAGATAAACCTCGGAATACGTAAATATATGAGGATTAAGGACTAGGAATCCATCTCACATTAATTTATATATAAGGAGTTGATTAAACACATGCAAACCAAACCAATTTGATTTCAAGTTTGCTGGAAAAAAAGAGGTGATTGAGGAGTTGGATTTCAAGGGTTTGGAGGCAAATTCGAAGGACTTAAACTAAGGTAATCATCTTCTCCATCTTATATACTTTCTAATGAACCCAAATTTGGTGTGTTCTTCTTATAATTAAGTTGGAGGGTTAGACCCTTGGTTTTTATGGAAACTTGACGAATGTATGTTTTATAACCATTTCTAATAGGGATTTATCATTGGTTTTGCTCAAATTGGGGTTTTGATAAATTTGGAAAAATTAGTAGATTTCATGAAATGGATGTTGATTTAATTGAAATTGTTTTAAAGCTTTAAATGATGTTTTGAAGTCTATTTAAGTGGAGAATGTAATTGTAGGATATAAATAGCTAATTGAGGAGTTTGGGAGAGTGTCGCAGAGGGTAATTAGCGCGCTAACTAGATCGATTAGCGCGCTAATGATTCTGGGCACTTAACTACTTTTCAAAATGAAGAACAGTAGCGCGCTAGACAAATCCTCTAGCACGCTTACTTCACCTAGCGTGCTAGGTAGACCCGTTAATGCCCTAATGATAGAGAAAAATTGAATTTAAGGGACTGTTTTGAGATTTTTGACTTAAATATATACCCAAACACCTATAATCATACTAAATATGTAAAATTAGACTTCAGGGACTTAGGGGACTGTAGCTCAGGTATCGAGGAGCTAGTCGGGTCAGATTTCGGGAGTCCGGGGAAGTCGAAGCGCGGATTGAGGTGAGTAAACCCATTGGAATGCCTCATAGACTTCATGGTTTGTTTTATCGATGTCGGATTACATGTGTGACTGTTGGTGAGCACACATGGGGTTTCACTCTTATTTTGATTTGCGTATATATTTGTTATGGCTAAATCGCTTGCACGGGTTACTTGTGTTTAGTGCTCATGTCAACGATAATAGGATATACTTACAACCATTGGGAGGGATTTAGGGTGTTCCATTGACTTGATATAGCGTCTGGAGGGGTTCATCCAGCAACTGAAGTTAGGATTTAGTCATTGTAAGCCTGTGAGTATGTACATGGTTCTTATTCGATTTTATCGATTGCTGGCTGATTTAGGTTAGGGTTTTCTCGTGATTATACGGTTGTGTACTTATTAATGCTTTATTTCCGAGCATGTTTAGTTGGTATGAGCTGTTTATTTATTTCATGTTACTTATTTTGCTTGTCGTGTGCTGCCTACATTCATGGGAATATGACATACAATTGCTAGGTGTTATATTCGCATGTCTTATAAATTATCATTTTTATTTCATGAATATTGTATAGGCTTCTCTTGGCATTTTACTCACTGGACTCGTCACTGTATTTGTTGGGTGACCGAGTGCGAGATCCTTCGACGAGCAAGGGCAAGGGCAAATAGGTACTAGGCGACTACCTCGAGATTGTGGAGCCACTCGTGTATGACTATAATATGTATGTATTTATATTTTTGTCGGATTTTAAGGATTGTGGAACACGATTACATGTATATGGAACCTTTATTATACTTATCTCGCCTTGATATATACATGATATCTTATGTCGGGTTTTCCAGTACTTAGAATTGTTAAATGTTGCATAATTTACTCGTTTATGACTTCGCTGTAAAATTTCATTATAACTTGATAAATCGGTTAACTGGCTAATGAAATCATTATTATTTATATGGAGATGAATTAGCTAAGTTAGGGTTAAATGGAAAAGTGTAAGCAACTAGTTAGGTCACGAGGCGTCAAGGATAAGCGGGCCAGGACGTGGCAGGGCTTGGTGATGTGGAATGCGACATGGTGAGTCCCAAGGCGGTCTAGAATTTGTGGTTGCCACACACATAGCATTTCGGGATTGTGACTGGACTTGTCGTGATGTGGAACACTTAGTTAACCTTCGAGAGTCGACAACGGCGAGGTATTTTATTTTTTCAGTGATTTGTGTATTACATGTTTAAAATAAAAAGTGTCCGCAATTTTAGTACTCTACTTTGATAGCCGATTTAGGAGTGAGTTAACTTCTTGAGATACATATGTTTACGGGTATGAGACAATAGTTTGATAAAAAAAGTTTCCTTAAGTTGTAAATTGTGTTCAATGGCTGAGGAAATAAATAAATTAATTGTTGAAGGCAAAATAAACAATTCCTAAGTAGGATACGTGTGTCACTTATTGATGGGGTGAGTGTGATAAGGGAGTGTGAAAAGTGAGAGAAGATAAGGGAGAGAGAAATCGGTGGGTGTGTGTGTGGGTTTTGAGGAGTTGTGTTTTTGTTGGAAAAGAGAAGAAGAACAAGAGAAAGAAAAAACTGAAGTAAGTTAATCTTCTATTCAATCTTTACATTTGTTAAATTTCAAGTAGCCAACTCTTCAATCTTTACATTCCTTCAATTTTATATAGCTAATGTGTATGGATTTTAGATTTTAATGTCTAATAGAGGAGGCAAATCTATTATAGTTATTGGTCCTTTAATGGAGAAATAAAAGAAATAGAGAAAGAAAGAAAGAAAGAAAGAAATAGAAAAAGAAAGAACGAAAAAAAAAGGGGAGTGAAAACGAACATAGAGTTTTTTGCTCTCTGTTCATTTTTACAAAGTGGGGGGAGGGAAGGGGAGTGCGTAGTACAGGCCCAGCCAACTAGGCTGGGCCATCCTTAGGCCCATAAATCTCCCCCGAAAAACATGTCACCGCTACGATTTTCCTATTTTGAACAATTGAAGGATTTAAAAATCTAAACTTTATTAAATAAACTCGAGTACACCTAATTTAATGTAAATTGATACTAGGAGCCTAGGAGGCCAATGTCGGGTACCGGGTATCAGTTTTGGGAGCGTGTCAAAGCCGCGAGGACATGATAGCGTGGATCTGAGGTAAGTAAAACCAGCTAGGAAAAGCACAGTAGTTCATTTGAGCTTATATTTTATTGTTATTGCACCATATCCCTTTCTTGGAATCCCCACCCTTATATGAGTGTCCGAGGGCCAAGTGACTCATTAGAGTGTCTCTAACGGAGTGGTTGTCGGCTTGCAACTGGAGCCATGACCTCGAGACACTGGATTGTTTGGTCGGAATTAGATGTATTTTATCCAGGGCACCGTTAATATCCCTCATTTGCGACGGTCTAGGTACGAGGCGATGCCGTATCCTAGAACTCGAGTCGCAGCAGCGTTGTCTCGACTCTATGACGTCGACCCTGTGGCACCCGCACTCGGTGGCCTTGGACTACTTGGGCACCTCTCTATTGTTTCTTTTGACATTCATTCCTCGTTGTACTTTCATTTTTACAATCTTATTATCATGCATTCCATATAGCTTTCTTTCTATCCGCATGACTTTTAGACTGCTTTATTAATTTTGAATTACTGTTTAGATCATACTGGCTTTTACTCAATAAATCGACATTCTTATGTTTGACTGAGTGCGGATCCGTAGCCGAGCAAAGGCAAGGCGCCGATACTTGGTGATCTACTTTGAGAATATCAGAGCGGCCCTCATCTACTCACTTTTGGAGGTTTTTGACTTTTTGTATTACTTATATATGTTGTTTTATCAGACTTAGGATACTTGTTTAGGTTGAGAGATATACATGACTTGTATATCATTTTTGCTTAGTTATTACACTTGATACAAGATATACATGATTAAACATGTTTACAGGGTTCCACATTTAGGATGTCTGACTCTTTTACTTTATTGTAAGTTATTTAACGTATTAATTGCTTCCGCTAACTTGTAAAACTTGAAAAATACAAATAGCTCAACTAAATTATGAATTTGCTTATATGGATGGATCATAAGGCTGACTAGGTCTGCATTGACCTTGTGAGGCTAGCTCGGGGGTCCACGTAGGCTTAGGCATCGCTGACATAGACGCCGACCAGGCACATTATTTTATGGAGGGTCTATTGAGGGACATCGGAGGCACCGTGGTGACTATTGAGCCAAGGAGTCTATAAGCGACGTATGATAGGAGCCTGACCAGAAAGATATACCTGAGCACACACCCCAATGAGATCATCCTAGCTTCGGCACCAGCATAGTCTAATGATAGGTCAAGTGGTGACAAGAGGAGGAAAAGACACTGCTGAAAGATGCTAGGGCATATAGTACAGGATATGTGGTGCCACCATCCCATCCAGAGCGCACCGCATCATTACTGTCTGCTTCCGCACGGAGTTATGCCATTACACAACATCAGTTAGCATAGTCAAGACTGCCACAGTAGTATCAGTACACTGAGGGTAGAGGCAGAGGCGGTGGTTAGGGGCAAAGGTACGGACATGGTCAAGGATAGAGATATGACCAAGGGACAAAGGTCCAATCAGATACAGGGACATGGACAGAAGATTCCGTCAGGGCCTGGACCATACCGAGTATGTTCCAAGTGTGGACAGACAGGGCATTTCGTCAGTACCTGTCCACGACTACGCAGGCTCGTACACACGGCGGCTCGAGAGAGCGAGTTCATGTTATTGCTGCACCAGATCCAGGTGCCACCTAAAACCTTATCGAGGGTATGATTTATATTTGCAGTCGATTTATGCATACAATGATTGATTCGAGGTCTACTATATCTTTTATTTCGGGTTGTATGGTTGATGAGTTAGGATTGAGACCTATTAAGCTAGATTGACCTTTAAACCTCAACACGGCTGCTGGGAACAAGATATACCCGAACCTATTATGTGTTGACTGCCTAATTAAGATAGAGGGCCAAGAGATGCCCGCAGACTTTAGGGTATTGGATTTCCTAGAGTTTGAAGCCTTATTAAGCATAGATTGGTTAGTCGCGTACCACGCACAATTTGAGTGTTTCAACAAAGTGGTTACGTTTCAACTTCCGGACCAAGCAGAGTTTAGTTTTCAAGGGACTTCGACTACGTTACCAATCACCCATACCAAAGTGGCCACGAGTTCAGATCTCAAAACTTTTGCTAGTATTTTGAGTATGGCCGATAGAGTTAAGACGAGGATAGAGGAGGTGTCGGTTGTATGCTAGTTTTTGGATGTTTTTCCCGTAGATCTACCAAGATTACCACCACCTAGAGAGATCAATTTCATCATAGACTTGGTCTCAAGGACCAAACCTATATCAATTCTGTCATATAGGATGGCTCCTTATGAGCTAGAGGAATTAAGGACCCAGCTAGATGAATTGTTAGAGTTGGGATTCATACATCCGAGCATGTCACCTTGGGGCACGCCAGTACTATTTGTCAAGAAGAAAAACGGAAGTTTAAGACTTTGCATTGACTACAGACAACTCAACAGAGTCACAATGAAGAACAAATATCCACTCCCACGTATTGATGACTTGTTCGATCAGTTAACAGGGGCACAACAGTTCTCGAAGATTTGTTTGAGATAGAGATCCCACCAGTTGAGGATTTGAGATGAGGATAGGGAGAAAACTATTTTCCGCATGAGATATGTGCACTACCAATTTACCATCATGCCTTTTAGGCTGATGAATGCCCCGACGATGTTCATAGATCTTATGCATCGAATATTGAGAGAGTATTTGGACATATTCAAGATAGTGTTCATTGACGACATTCTCATTTATCCTAGGACTCGTAAGTACAGACTTTGAGGAAGCAAAGACTGTACGCTAAGTTCAGTAAGTGTAAGTTTTGGCTCACTAAGGTCAGATTTCTTGGGCATATTGCCAGAACCAGCGAAGTGTCAATGGACCCCGCTAAGATTATAACAACGATCGATTGGCCTACTCCCACATCAGTGACGGACATTTGTTGTTTTCTAGGATTGTCGGGCAACTACAAACGATTTGTTCAGGATTTTTTCAAGATCTATGTGCTGATGACACAGTTAATGTAGAAAGAAGTCAAATTTTAGTGGAATGATAGTTGTGAGCAGGCTTTCCAGACTCTGAATGAACAATTAACAACTGCGCTTGTATTGGTACTACTAAAGTCAAGAAAAGGGTTTTGAGGTAAACACTGATACTTCTAAAGTTAGTTTGGGTTGTGTTTTGATGTAGGACGGTAAAGTAATAACTTACGCGTCCCGATAGCTGAAGATTAATGAGAAGAATTATCCTACTCATGACTTAGAGGTAGCGGTAGTGGTTTTTGCATTGAAGATTTGGCGTCATTATCTATATAGAGAGAGATTCACGTTTTTTACTGACCATAAGAGTTTGAAGTACCTCTTTACTTAAAAAGAGTTCAATATGAGACAGAAGCATTGGCTATAGCTCCTTAAGGATTATGATTTCTCTTTGGAATATCACCCGGGGAAAGCCAATGTTTATCTTGGAGGCATTGAGCCGAAGAGAAGCAGACCCAAAGATAGTGACTTACCATATGACACACGAACATGGGTTACTCGAGGCAACCGAGTTGATGAATTCAGTTGATATACCGACCACTACCAAAGTGTTGATTTGTAGGCAAATGAGGAGTCAGACAGTGTCTATATAGAGCGTAATTGAGGTTCAACAGGCAGATGTGCAATACCAGAAGTTTAGCGAGTTAGCTCAGAATCCTGATTACCCGGAGTGGAGTTAGTCGAGAAACTCATGCTTAAGATTTAGAGGGAGATAGTGGATTCCATCAATGACTGAGATTCGCAATGAGATACTTCAGGAGGCTCACCACTTACGTTTTACGGTTCATCCGGGTCAGACCAAGATGTATGTAGATATACGTCGTCTATTCTGGTAGCCGAGGATGAAGACCGATGTTAGTGATTATGTTCGAGCATGTGAGATATGCAAGCGAGTTAAGGCTGAGCATTGGAGACCCGTAGGATTATTACAACCACTTCTCATTCCTCAGTGAAAATGGGAGCATAATACCATGGAATTTGTCAGTGGATTACATCTATTTCAGCGCGACCATAATAGCATCAGGGTGATTGTAGATAGGTTGACTAAGTTCGCACACTTCTTACTAGTGTCGACAACACACATGGTGGATAAGTTAGCTGCTTTGTACGAACGAGAGATTGTTAGGTTACGGAGAGTTCCATTATTCATCGTGTCAGATAGAGGATCACAGTTCACATCGCAGATTTGGCAGAGCATGCAAGCACTGTTTGGCACCAAATTAGATTTGAGTACATTTTATCACCGATAGACAGATGGACAGTCGGAGTGGTTAATTTAGGTGTTAGAGGATATGCCTTGTATGTGTGTTTGGTGTATAATGGTTATTGGGAGGAGTATCTTCATTTGTGTGAATTTGTTTATAATAATAGTTATCAGGCAAGTATTGGGATGACACCGGTTGAGGCACTCTACAGCAGGCCATATAGATCTCCATTGTGTTAGGCATAGCCCGATGATATGGTAATTATTGGACCAAAGATTGTGGTGGATCACACAGAGAAGATATGACAGATCAAACTACGTCTGAGGGTGCGCAAGAGATACAAGAAATATTACGACAAGTACCACGGTGAGTTAGAGTATGATGAGGGAGCCTATATGCATTTAATGGTCTCGCCTTTGAAGAATCACAAGAGATTTGGAATCAAAAGAAAGCTTGCGCGAGATTCAATGGTCATTTCAAGGTCAAAAGGAGAGTCGACAAGGTTGCATATGAGTTAGAGTTACCGCCTCAGTTAGCCGGGATCCAACCCGTATTTCATATTTCGATGCTTCGGCTGGATAGGTTGAGAGGAGGCGTACGATCAATGGTAGATCTAAGTCAGATAGATCTTAGAGAGGACATCACCTACAAGGAGTAACCTATTTAGATATTGGGCCGTCATGTGAAGAGATTGAAGAATAAGGACATCTCATCGGTCCTTGTTAAATGGCAACATCACGAGACGAGGAGCTAACTTGGGAACTAGAGTCCTATATGCGCGAACACTTTCCATATCTATTTTGATTTCGGTAAGTCTTATTCCATGTTATTTTAATTTCGAGGATGAAATTCTTACTAGTTGGGAAGACTGTAACGATCCTAAAATCTTAACCCGTGCCACGTGGCATTTCAGGACTGTGACCTAGACCTGTCATGATGTGGCACACTTGGTCAACCCTTGGGAGTCGACACCGAGGTAATTTATTTTTTTGGTGATTTGTGTATTACCTATTTAAAATAAAAAGTGTATGCAATTTTAGTATTTTACTTTGATAGTTGATTTACGAGTGAGGTAACTTCTTGAGATACGTACGTTTATGGGTATGGGACAATAATTTGATAAAAAAAAGTTTCCTAAAGTTGTAAATTGTGTTCAATGGTTGTGGAAATGAATTAATTAATTGTTAAGAGCAAAATAGACAATTCTTAAAAAGGATACATGTGTCACTTATTGATGGGGTGAAAGTGATAAGGGAGTGGGGAAAGTGGGGAAAATAAGGGAGAGATAAATTGATAGGTGTGTGTGTGGGTTTTGAGGATTACTTTTTTGTTGTAAAAGAGAAGAAGAACAAGAGAAAGAAAAAACACAAGTAAGTTAATATTCTTTTCAATCTTTACATTTGTTCAATTCCAAGTAGCTAATTCTTCAATCATTACATTCCTTTAATTTTATGTAGCTAATTTGTATGGATTTGAAATTTTAATGTCTAATAGAGGAGGAAAATTTATTGTAGTTATTGGTCTTTTAATGTAGAAAGGAAAGAAATGAAGAAATAAAGAAATAAAGAAATTGAAAAAGAAAGAAAAAAAAATGGGGAGTGAAGAACAAACAAAGAGCTTTTTGCTCTTTGTTCGCTCTTACGAACTGGGGGGAGTGCTACACACGACGTGCGTGCCGCGCGCAACACAGGCCTAGCCAATTAGATTGGGCCATCGCTAGTTGGGTTGGGCCGGGCCACCCAAATTTGGACATAAACCGGTTCACCGAACCGGCTTAACCGAACCGGTCTACCAACCCAAACCATTTTAATAAAAAAATAATAATAAAACAAAAAATAACATAAAATCATAAAATAATAAAAAAACTCAAGAAAGTTCAGAAAAAATTGAGGAAATTATAGGAAAGTTGGTTTTGGGGTTTTCGAGGATTTTTACACCAAAAAGCGTGTCATCGCTACAATTTTCATATTTTGAAGAATTTAAAATCTAACCTTTATTAAATAAGCTCAAGCACACCTAATTTAATGTAAATTGATACCAGGATCCTAGGAGCCATTGTCGAGTCTCAGGTGTCAATTTCGGGAGCGTGTCAAAGCTGCGAGAGCGTGAAAGCGTGGATCCGAGGTAAGTAAAACCACTAGGAAATGCGTAGTTGTTCATTTGAGCTTATATTTTATTGATATTGCATTGTATCCATTTCTTGGAATTTCCACCCTTATATGAGTGTTTGAGGGCCAAGTAAGTTATTAGAATGTCTCTGACAGAGTGGTCGCCGGCTTGCAACCGGAGCCATGACCTTGAGCCACTGGATTTTTTGGTTGGAATTCGCATTCTTATGTTTGACTGAGTGTAGATCCGCAGCCGAGCAAGGGCAAGGCGCGAGATATTTGGCGATCTACTTTGAGGATATCGAAGTGGCCTTCCTCTACTCACTTTTTGAGGTTTTGGACTTTTTGTATTACTTATATATATTGTTTTATCTTACTTGGGATACTTGTTTGGGTTGAGATATACACACGACTTGTATATTATTTTTGCTTAGTTATTATATTGGACATAAGATATACATGATTACATATGTTTACAGTCCGCATTTAGGACGTTCGACTCTTTTACTTTATTGTAAGTTATTTAACGTATTAATTACGTCCGCTAACTTCTAAAACTTGAAAAACACAAATAATTCGACTAAATTATGAATTTACTTATATGGATGGATCAGAAGGCTGACTAGGTCTACGTTGACCTTGCGAGGCTGGCTCGGGGGTCCACATGGGCTAGGTCGGGTGGGGCCCAGTTTGTGGAAAACTGGGGTCGTCACACTTCCATCAGTCACAATTTATCTTAACGTCTCATTTTTTTTTGATACATAGAGTCTATTATGTTTGATTTTTGTCAATCTTAGTTATTCTCACATCGATCTCAATCTTGGTCCCTTTATAAACTCACCACGACTTTCGCTCAGCACCTAAGCCACTTATTGCTCCTTAGTCTTGACTTAAAAATGAGATTTATATCTTTTCTCTTTTCGAAAACTTAGCTAAAGATAAGATGGATTTTTATGATCATTCAATCAATTGAAGCCTTCCTTGGCTAACCTTTATTCGAAACAAATAAATTTTGCGACTCAAACAGTTAATCTATTTGTTATTGCCTTAATTTGTTTCCATTAGTTTTGATTTGAACTTTCTTTTTTCAAAAAGAATTTTTGTACTTTCAAGAGACTGTGTAAGATAATAAAATATCTTACTAATCATCAATTCCATTTTTATGAATTCACCTTTCCGTTATTGTTCATTTGAAAAGATAGAAAATTTGAACTTTCAATACCTTGATTACCTTAACAACTAATCAAACTCTTAATGGATATTATTTCAAATTATTTTAATTGCATAGAAATCGACTTAGATAACTTGACAAGTTCTATCACAATTTCATTGTGATTTTTCAGTCAAATTCAGTTTATCTGATAAATTTTCACTTTCAGAACTACATGTCTCTGTTTTCCTTGTTGATACTATTTTAACATTTTCCTGAGTGTTTTATAATTGTAATAGTTCGATACTTACAATTTTTAAAGGAATCCTTGTTCAATAGTTATGTACCTGAATTATTTGGACTTTCTTTCCACCCAATTTTCTATTGGTTTCATAACTGACACTTTCATCAGTTATAGTAGTACCGAACTGCTTACAACAGCTTTGTGAATTCAGACTTCATAATGTGGCGGCCCTGCCACCCCGGGGTGACGTGTCTCTGTGTACTCCTTGCCCGGTAGGGCCCAACTACACGTGTTCGGCACCTGCGCGTCCACCTCTTGTCTCAAAATTCATGTCCACGTGTGTTTTATCAAATTAGTTAGTGGACTATCAGTATTTTTTTAACTTAATCTCTTTAAGTATTTAAAATTTATACTAATGCCTAACCATACTAGTGGGTCGTATCTTACAAGTTAATATATATAAGCGGAAGCCCATTAACTCTTAAGTTTTATAAAGCATCCTATTGTGGAAAACCCGGAAGAGTACTCTGTATATAAGCAACAATACCATAAACAAGGTATATATACATGTAATGTGTCATCTCAAGCCCCCAATACACAAAATAATAAAAAAATATCAAAATAAGCACGTACTAGTAGGTCCTCAACGGCGGGCAATCAGATGTAGTTGCCAAAGATCTCCTTGCCCCTACTGGTACTAGGATCTGCACTTAATCATTAGATTGACAAATGACGATTACAGTAAGTAAAATCCCAAGGAAATGCAAGAAATACTGTCAATTAAACATGCGAAATGTAAAGACAAACAACAGTAATTGGCTCATCGCATGAATAGATAACAGTTAAGCTAACAAATGTGTGTGCTTGCTCCAGATGGACTAGACTATACTTCGGGTCACCAAGTCCCCACCCGGTTGTCATGCCCAATGCCCGACACTTGGTCCCTCGCGGTGTTGGCCAAACCCGCTGAGTCATTAACACGTGTACCAAGGGCAAGCTTAGGTTAATGTTCATTGAGGGCCGTGTCACACGTGCAACAATCCAGTGCATCATGAACACACAACCAGGAGATCCGGGGGAGTAACCTCAACCCACGTCCTAGTAATAGAATGGAATATGAAAATCAGCAAGGAAATGATAGAAATGAAACAAAAACAAATACTCAGAGTTTTTCAATTGGGTTTTACAAATCTCAAATCGCTCTCCGACCTCCCCGACACTGAGCTATGGTTCGCTAAGTCCTTGAAGTCCAATTTTATAAGTTTAGGTTGTTTGTAAGTGTTTAGACATGTATTAGCTTAAAAATCACCAAAACAACCCTTAAATTAATATTTTATCTGTCATTAGCGCACTAATAGGTCTACCTAGCGCGTTAAGTGAAGTTAGCGTCCTAGTGGATCTACCTAGCGCGCTAAGTGAAGTTAGCGTGCTAGGGAATCTATCTAGCGTGCTACTATTCTTCATTTTGAAAAATAGTTGGAAACTGAACGAACGATTAGCGCGCTAACTAACCTAGTTAGCACGCTAATTGCCCTTCGTGACAAAATCCTCAAATCGAGAATTCTGTCCTTCCCCTCTCAATTAGCTATTCTAACCTGGTTTACATCATCTCCATACATTATTAACTCCGAAACAACAACTAGAACACTCCAAAACATCAAATTAACCTAAATTTATTAAATCTCACGAATTCACCAAATTTTCCAATTCCATCGAAATATCAATTCGACTAAACTAGTTGTAAATTCTTTATGAAAATGATCTATAAACATGTAATTCATCAATTTTTCACTAAAAATCAGAGGTCTAATCATCAAACTCAAATTCACTAAAACATACCCAAAATGGGTTCATTGAAGAGTATAGAAGATGAAGATGATGATTACCTTGGTTTGATCTCTTGAATTGGTCTCTAATGTGTTGAATTCCTAGCTTGAAGTCTTTCTTCTTCTCTAGTTTTTACTGATTTTGCATGGAAATCTCAATTAGTGGAGATGGAAATCCCACTCACTTGTTATATATAGTTTTGGTCTTGATCAAGTTTGCATATGTATCTCGAGGATTATCTCGTGGTCTCATTTCATATTGTCCCACACCACCTGATGACTCCATTAACACACTCATCTACTAGAATTACTCGATATGATCATCTTGATGTCCATCTTAGGGTCCTCATTATGTAGTTCAACTATAGGCTTATTATTTATTTAATTAACTCACCTTATATTAAGCCTTATCAAATCGTGTGGTTAGCGTTTTATTTATCAAAATTAACCAACTTATGGTCCCACTAACCTTCGACTACCCGATATCCGGTGCCCCGCGTCTCGACACGCATTTCGAGACGCGCTATACCCTATTGTTTAAATTTCAACTCAATTGGCATATGGTCACATTTCCTATTTCAATTGAATTACTTAATCATATTAATGTGAGTTTGTCGAGTTTCTCTAGTGTACCCGTACTTTGCCTCTCGATATCCACGTTGACACGCACTTCTAGGCTACCCGTCACACAACCTCGCACGATATCGCTATTCAACATACACACATGTGATGTATTTACAAGTAAATTTATAAAGTGCATCGCAATTTAAACAACATAACACCCAATTTACTAGTATACCTAGGACGACGTGTGTCCTAGCCTACCTGCGGCGTCCACGTGGATCTGAGGTGGTGTCTATGTCTGAAATTACGAAATAAATAACGACGTTAATAAAACAGGTCATTACAGTTCTTCCAAACTAAATAAAATTTTGTCCTGAGATTTAACATAACTAAATGTCGTACTATGAAATAACTGAGGGTATCATTCTCGCATCGTCGACTCAAGCTCCTAGGTAAGTCCCTATGTCTCATGATGCTGCCAACAAACTAGGACCTTAGAGAGCTCCCTATTTCGGAGAATCTGAACTATGCGGTCAACGATCTCTATCGACCTCTCCACGTAAGTCACGTCAGGCTGAACCTCAATTTGCCCGAAATTAATAGTCGGTCTTGACCCTGACCTAACTAGTCTCAACATCGAAATGTGAAATGTCGGATGAACCCCAACTAACTAAGCAGGTAACTCTAGGCAATATGCGACACTACCCATTCTCTCTGCGATCTTGAATGGTCCAATAAATCTTGGTGCCGTTTCTCCTTAATACCAAACTTCGCTGACCCTTCCAGAGGGAAACCTTCGAGATATACCATGTCGGCCTCCTCATAGCTCGGACCCTCGTGATATTGATCCGCGTATTTCTTCTTTCTATCTGTGCACTCGTAATCTCGACGGATCTGTTTGATCTTCTCGTGTGATCAACAACTATTTCAGCCCAACGGTCATGTATCTTTAGCTCTCGCCCAACACGCAAGTGATCTACGGGGCCTCCTATACGGCGCCTCAAATGGTGGCATACAAATACTCGCTTGATAATTTGTTATTATATGCAAACTCATACAAAAGCAAATAATCCTCCCACGAACCCCCCAAACTGCAATATACAAGCCCTAAGCATATATTTCAGAATCTGTATCAGTTACTCTGATTGTCCGTCGGTCTGAGGGGTGATAAGTCGTACTAATTTGCAACCTAGTGCCAAACCGCACTTGGTCAGCCTCCTAGAGCCTCGAAGTCAACCTGGGATCTCTGTCCGATATAATAGAAATCGGCACCCCATGCGATCTTAATCTCCCACTTAAACAATATGCTCAACTATGGGAGCGCGTATCTCATAAAAATTGAATGAAGTGACTCAATTTTATCAGTCTGTCAATCACAACCCAAACTGCATCATGACGCCTCGATGTCTGTGGTAGTCCACTGATGAAATCCATAGTGTTGTGCTCCCATTTCCATTGTGGAATGGGTAATGGCTGTAGTATTCCATCGAGTCTCATGTGCTCAGCCTTCACCTGCTAGCATATGTTACAACTCCTGACGTATGCGCCTACAATAGTCGCCTCAAGTCATGGTACATCTTGGTACGCTAGGATGAACTGTGTAGCGAGACCGGTGTGCATCCTCTAGAATCTCGTCCCGTCTCTACTGATTTGCAGGTATCCACAATCTCCTTCGGTGTCTCAAACACGGATCCATAGTCTCTGCCCAATCAGTTCACCCCGAATCTCAAGCCAGACCAGTGAACCGATCATAAAGCCCATCAGCCCTCTGACACTCGGCAACCCTCTCAATCGATACGGTCAGAACTCTCATCTGACAACAAATGTGATGTTCAGCCATAATCGACACCTTTGTCATGCACATAACTGCTGCCGCCTATAACAAGCCATGCTCGTGTGCCATATGTCGCAAAACAGTCCGACTATTAATCACGCTCCTGCTCAATGTGTCCGCTACGACGTTCGCTTTTCCAAGGTGATACTCAATAGTGAAGTCGTAGTCCTTCAGCAGCTCAAGCCATCTCCTATGGTGCATATTCAAATCCATCTGAGTGAAGATATACCATAAACTCTAGTGATCTGTATATAATACAAACCTTTCTCCATAAAGGCAGTGCCTCTATGCCTTCAGTGCAAAGACGACTTCTGCAAGCTCCAAGTCGTGCACTGGATAATTTTCCTCATGAGGTCTCTATCGTTTGGAAAGGTACGCAATTGGTCTACACTTTTACATCAACACACATCCAAGACCAATGCCCAACGCATCCGTATAAACTTTCAAAGTCTTGCTTGGCTCCGCCAATTTCAGTACTGGTGCGGAAGTCAACCCGGTCTTCAGCTCACAAAAATTCTACTCACACTCCTCTGACCAATTAAATCTAACATCCTTCTAGGTCAGCCTCATCATTGGCGCTGCAATCGAGGAAAGTCCTGCACGAATCACCAGTAGTTTCCTGCCAGTCCTATAAAACCTCTAATATCGGTAACAGACTTGGGTGTCCTCCAGTCAATGATAGCAAGAATCTTCTTTGAATCCATAGACATACCCTGATCACTGATGACATGCCTTAAAAATCTCATCGCACTCAACCAAAAGTCACACTTACTGAACTTGGCATACAATTTGTGTTATCTCAGTGTCGTCATAACTGCCTTGAGATGTCTCTCGTGATCCTCACGAGTCCTATTATAGATCAAGATATCATCAATGAACACTATGACAAATCTGTCCAAATACGGTCTTGAGACCCTGTTCATCAAATACATAAAAATCGTTGGGGTGTTAGTCAGCCCAAACGGCATGACTGTGAACTCAAATAGCCTGTATTTCGTGTTGAAAGCGGTCTTTTGGATATCCTACTCTCGAATACTCAACTGATGATAACCTGAGCGAATATCAGTCTTCGAGAAAAATCAAGCGTTTGTCAACTGATCGAACAGATAATCTATCTTAGGAAGTGGGTAACGGTTCCTAACTGTCACCTGATTCAGCTTTCCATAGTCTATGCACATCCTCATCGAACCATCTTTGTTCTTTACAAACAGCATTGGAGCTCCCCAAGGTGACATATTAAGGTGAATAAAACCCTTCTCCAACAACTCCTCTAGCTGTTGTCTAACCTCATCCTGCTCCTATGGTGACAACCGATAAGGTCTACTGGCGATCGGTTATGCCCTGGTATCAACTCAATGATAAACTCTATAACTTGTGGCGGTGCTAATCTTGGTAGATCATCTGAAAATATATAAAAAAAATCACTAACTACCGTAACATCCTCAATCCTGACCTCTGTTCTAACCTCTGGCTCAACTATCGCTGCAAATGCCTCAATCTCCTGTGTTGTAGCTAGTTGACCACTAGTGATAGGTAAGTCAGTCGCGGATCCAACTAGTGAGAACTCTGGTATCCCAACAATACGAAACTCAATCCTCTTATCGTAACAATCTATCCGTGTGTGATAATGTGATAACCAATCCATCCCGAGAAGAGCTTCAAACTCTAAGTACTCAAACACTCGAAGATATGCCAGCAACTGATGTCCCTCAACCTCTATCATCACATCTCTACATATCTGATTATGGTATATATTCTCCCCAGTGGCCGTACTGAGAAGAAGGTGTGTGTCTAGTGTCTGTGTATCAAACCCTAACTTTTTAAAAATACACCCAGCAATAAATGATAAAGTGTTACTAGAATCAAACATAACATGCATAGTTCTCCAGATCTCAGACCATGACCCAGATCTCTTTGAACCCTATCAAGTCCCCTTGATCACGACCCTGATTGTACATCTGTGGCGGTGGCTTATGCTGATCTATCGGTGCTGGTGCGATGGCCGGAACCAACTATTTCTCATTATACTGGAACTGACTGCCCTGGTGATCATCCTTACGGGCCCTGTCCTGTCTTTCATCCCTCCAACCTCTATCCAGACAATCCCTCTGTCTTTTCGGCCTCTGATCCGGTCGAGAACTCTGCCCTGTGTGTACCTCAATCCCAGTCACACATCTATCATCCCTCTGCATCAGGTAGGTTTCAAGCACTAAAGCTCTATCAAATATGTCCTGCAGAGTGGGTGCCTAGACGATACCACTATATAAGCAGTCATATCCTTAACTCCTCTAATGAAATAGTATATATGTAGACGCTCCGTCCCTACTACATCCATCGAGAACTAGAGTAACTATCGGAATCTCTTCATATATTGCGGCAAGGTCCGGTTACCCTGACTCAAGGTCAGAAACTCCTCTCTCTACCGCAACCTCACCTCCATGGGTATATACTGATCATAGAACAACTCCCTAAACTCAGCCCATGTCGTCGACTATGGATGGGTATCCTGATATGTGGTCCTTCATACTGATGCGTGACCTCTCAAGCATGCCCCAAATAACCATGCATGAACACTTTCGTCATTCCTCATCAGCTTGTGGAAACACTTATAAGAAAAAATCCACTTCCCCGCAGCCTCGTGGTCACAACATTCGTAAAAGAAGTCTGGCTGAAACTTTAGAAACTCTCTCAACATCTTCGCCTCTGAAGCCAAGACGAATCCCGATGTAGTAGAGGTAAAAGTGGTAGCAGTCATCAGATCTGTGGTCGTGGGTGGAGGCATAAGAGTCGGAGTCTCCAGTGTAACAATAGCTTTGGTGGCTCTCTCTGTCTGTGTCTCCGCTGCTACCCTCTCAACGGGTGTCTGGGGAACAACTAGGGCGACTCTTGTCCCTGTAGGTATGGTAATTGCTACTAGCTTTCTAGGTGCGACAATCATTGTGCAAGGGCCGTCAATGCGGCAGTTTGATCTCGTAACAAATCTAGCACCTCGGCCATTTGAGTCTCTTGAGCTAAGAGTCGATCCTTCATACTAGCGGTAACTAGGGAATCCCTAGCTGCATCACTAGTATGACTAGTCACCTGAGGTGTAGCCGACTATCCATCCATAATCTGCATCGAGAAGCGTGCTTTGGATCAGCCTCGGTGTATATACGTATATCATATATATATAATGGAAATATAACATGTATATAAGCCAAATCTCTACCCGCCTCATAACACTTCCCAACTAAAGTTTATTTATTAAATTTTATGATAATTCATTTTACATTCCCAAGTTCCTAGAACTCTTGCTCTGATACCAACTGTGGCGGCCCCGCCGCCCCAGGGTGACGTGTCTATGTGTACTCCTTCCCCGGTGGGGCTCAGCTACACGTGTCCGGCACCTGCCCGCCCACCTCTTGTCACAGAATTCATGTCTACGTGTGTTTTATCAAATTAGTTAGTGGATTATCAGTATTTTCTTAACTTATTCTCTTTAAGTATTTAAAATTTTATTTTAATGTCTAACCATCCTTGTGGGTTGTATCTTACAAGTTAATATATATATATATATATATATATATATATCAGCGGAAGCCCATTAACTCTTTAGTTTTATAAAGCATCAGTCCTATTATGGAAAACCCGGAAGAGTACTATGTATATAAGCGACAGTACCATAAACAAGGTATATATACATGTACTGTGTCATCTCAAACCCCCAATACTTAAAATAATACAAAATATCAAAATAATCACGTATTAGTAAGTCCTTGATGGTGGGCAATAAGATGTAGTCGCCTAGGACCCCCTTGCACCTACTGGTACTAGGATATGCACTCACTCAAAGGAAATGCAGGAAATATTGTCAAGTAAACATGCAGAATCTAAAGATAAACAACTGTAATTGGCACATCACATGAATAGATAACAACTAAGTTAACAAATGTGTGTGCTCGTTCCAAATGGACTAGACTGTATTTCGGATCACCAAGTTCCCACCAGTGGTCGCGCCCAACTAGCCTGACATTTGGTCCCTTGCGCTGCTCACCAAATTTTGTTGAGTCACCAACACGTGTACCAAGGGCAAGCTCAGGTTAACATTTACTGAGGGCCGGGTCACACGTGCTACAGTCTAGTGCATCACGAACACACAACCAGGAGATCTAGGGAGGTAACCTCAACCCATGTCCAAGTAATAGAATGGAATATGAAAATCAGTAAGGAAATGATAGAAATGAAATTTAAAACAGAAACAAATACTCAATTTTTTAGTTGGGTTTTACAAACCTCAAACCACTCTCCGACCTCCCCGAACTCCCGTATTCGACCCGTCAACTCTCCAACACCGAGCTACGATCAAAAAAGTCCTTGAAGTCCAATTTTAAAAGTTTATGTTGTTTGTAAGTGTTTTGACATATATTAGGTTAAAAATCACCAAAACAGCCCTTAAATTCATATTTTATATGTCATTAGCATGCTAATAGGTCTATCTAGTGCGCTAGGTGAAGTTAGCGTGCTAGGGAATCTGTCTAGCGCGCTACTGTTCTTCATTTTGAAAAACAGTTGAAAACCCAAAACGATTAGCACGCTAACCAACCCAGTTAGCATGCTAATTACTATGTGACAGAATTGTCAAATCGAGAATTATATCATTCCCCTCTCAATTAGGTATTCTAACCTAGTTTACATCCTCTCCATACATTATTAACTCCAAAGCAACAACTAGAACACTCCTAAACATCAAATTAACCCAAATTTACTAAATCTCATGAATTCAACAAATTTTCCAATTCCATCAAAACACCAATTCCAGCTAAATCACTTGTAAATTATTTATGAAAATAATCTATAAACATGTAATTCATCAATTTTTCACTAAAAATCAGAGGTCTAATCATCAAACTCGAATTCACTAAAACATACACAAAAATGGGTTCATTGAAGATTATAGAAGATGAAAATGATGATTACCTTGGTTTGATCTCTTGAATTGGTCTTCAATGTGTTGAATTCCTAGCTTGAAGTCCTTCTTCTCTAGTTTTTTATTGGTTTTCCATGAAAATTTCAATCAGTGGAGATGAAAATCCCACTCACTTGTTATATAGTTTTGGTCTTGATCAAGTATGTGTACGTATCTCAAGGATTATCTTGCGGCCTCATTTCATGTTGTCTTACACCACCGATGACTCCATTAACACACTCATCTCCTAGAATTACTCAATATGACCATCTTGATGTCCATTTTTGGGTCCTCATTATTTAGTTCAACTATAGGCTTATTATTTATTTAATTAACTCACCTTATATTAAGCCCTATTAAACCATATGGTTAGTTTTTTGTTTATCAAAATTAACCAACTCATGGTCCCACTAACTTTCGGCTACCCGATATCTGGTGCCCCGCGTCTCGACATGCATTTCAAGACGCGCCATACCCTATTGTTTAAATTTCAACTCAATTGGCCTATGGTTACATTACCCATTTCTATTGAATTACTTAGTCATATTAAGTTTGTCGAGTTTCTTTAGTGTACCTGTACTTCGCCTCTCGATATCCATGTTGACATGCACATCGAGGCGACTACCAGTCACAACCTCACACGATATCCCTAGTCAACATACACACATGCAATGTATTTACAAGTAAATTCATAAAGTGCATCGCAATTTAAACAACATAACACACAATTTACTAGTGTACCAAGGTCGACGTGTGTCCGAGCTCCGCCGCATCCACGTGGATCCTAGTTGGTGTCCATATCTAAAATTACAAAATAAATAACGACATGAATAAAACGGGTCGTTACACGCAAGTCCATTTTACATTTAATCACGCTCAGTTACGTTTTACAAGTTTATTCTCTTTTTAATTGTCTGTTCTTAATCTTACTCATCAAATCTCACGAGTTAAGTATCGATTAGACAATAAGAATAAACTTTCTGCCACATATCTGGCGATAATATAATAATATAAAAAATATCACAATAACAAAGTATTCCCATCTCATAATCACTTTCCAACTAATCGCGACTTCATTACTGAATCTTATTTCTCAAGACCACTAAGAGCCTTAACAAAAACTTCCCGATCGACTCAATTCTAAACTCAATGTCATTATCATTTCTTACATTTCCTTGATTAAGCTTAACCATAACTCTGATACCAAGTTTGTCAAGGCCCGTCTCACTAAACCCTGACTTAGCCAAATTTCCTCTAATTAGGCAACTAATCCATTCAATTAACTTAACCTCAGAATAATTTTTAATTCAATCATCAATAATGCTCCAAAAATAAATTTATATCCTCAATGAAACTCAATTCATGATTTGTTTAAATGGAGCAAATTTGGAAAAAATACAGATTGTTTTCCATATTTTTATAAAAATTTCGGCAGACCTCCCCTAAAAGTTGCATGCTGAGAAATCCACTTAATAGACAACATAATGGAGAAAAGCCTAGAAGGACTCATAACTCCTTGCAGTTCTTAATATATATCAATTTAAAACATTTAAACTAACTTACAGTTCTCGAAACCTTATTTACAACTTTATAATCCCAAAATAAATCAACGTCGAATCATAAACCTCTTAACTTACTTCAAACTAATTTAGGAGACTTTCATAATCTATTTAAAATTATTTTACGTCCTACACTAATCCTAAAGCCCAAAACAATATATATATATAAAGTGAATACAACAAGAAAATTATACTTTAAACTTAAAAGCAATCACCAATATCTTCGACTCTTGTCCATTTTTCCTTGTCTTTTAAGAGAACCTGATATTATCAAAAACAGCTCGAGGATGTTAGGTAAGTAAACTTCTACACTGCTCTGTACTAATGCAAATGTTAGTTCGAATACATGGAGTTATGGAGACATGTAATTATATTTCCAAATAACAAGAAATTTGAATAACAAAATGAAACCCTTTTATTACTATTCAAGGTTCATAAATAGGTTGGTCGATCCAAGAATAAGCCTTAAACAATAATGAAAGTCCAATGCATGCTCCCCCGAAAAATTTTTGTGCCTTGCGTTTTTCGTGTTCCAATCCTATAGGTCAGGAAACCTAGTTCTGAGTCCCACCCGTGAGTCGTAACATTAACAAGCCATCGTCCGAAATGACATGAATGCGTGACCAAGAATGATTCAAAATGCAATGCAGACTAATCACAAATGTAGGTACAAAGATAAAGTTTCATAAATAGTAAAGGCAACATTAAGGTTTACTTATAACCAACCAACTTGAAATTGATAACGAAGCCTCGCACACCGTTTCCCCGGCTTTCACGTACTTTGAGCCTATTCTCCAAGCTTTGTTCCTAGTGGTTTTGAGAATCCTCGACATTACGTAAAATCATTAAGAAATCTGGATAAGTCTCATATTCAGATTTTGTAAGTTTCGACCAATTTTCGAGTTATTTCAGTATTCTCAAGTCCTAAAAGCCTAAAATCACTCTAAATAATCTCTTCGTATGTCTAGATCCTAATTTTGATTGCGAATTGTAGTTCAAAATAAAAAAAATTAACCTTAACTAGGCTTTTAAACAATTTCTCAAATTTTGAAATTTTTCGAGTATCGTAGCACGTATTACGAGAAAAACTCGGTATAAAACCTCGATAACATTCTGAAATCCTCATTTTTCATAAAAATCCAATATTCCAATTCATTTTTCCAAAATATAATTTTTCTAATTTTTTTCTATTTTTCTGGAATTTTTCCAAAATTCAACCATTTTCTTTTCTTTTATTTTTAATTGAGAAATGGTGGTTTGACCTTCTAAACCTGACTCGGTCTGGTCCCGTCTGGGGGATCAAACCCCCTCTTATTCCTTATTTCCTCTGCATTTCAACAGGAAGCGATCCTTTTTTTATTTTTGTCGGGGTTGAGCTCCCAACCCCAACCCAAAGTTGGATTTGGGCAGGGGAGACCTCTCCATCATTCTTACCAACAACAACACCAATATCAACAACGTAACAGTTACAAAAGTCAACAACTCAACAACAACCCATCAACACCAATCCACAAAACCGCAACCACACAACCCACCTTCATCATTTTCGTCTCAAGATCTTTCTTTCAATCTCTATTTGTCTCTCCCTCTCTTGTTTTCATTATAAATCGTCCTTTCTCTACCAATTTCGATTTCTCGACTTCACTCTCTCATTCTCGGTCGTAATACAGAGGAGGCAGTGGGTTTGTTTTGAAGATAAATATGAGTTTCCTCGAGATTTGCATCGAACGAATCTCGAGGCGGAATTGATGCTTCCTTTATATTTTGATCTTTTCTCGAGATACGTGTTGCATATCTTGAGATCGATCTTGTGGCTATTAACAAGATCATCATCACCTAATCGACTTATATTGATCAATTATCTTGATCTCCTTGAGATACGTTTTATGCATCTGTAGGTCAAATGGTTTATAACTACCATACAATCACATTCATGCAACACTTGATTTTCCTTAAGATGAGGTTGCACGTATCTTGAGGCGTGTATAACCTCTCCAACAGGCACCAATCGTCCACTATTCACCTCCTCGATGATCAGGCTACGCGTATCTTAATGCAAATCCAATGTATACTTTTAATTTAAATTAAACTATAGGATTCATTTATATATTTATATATAAAAACTATTTTATATCTATACACCTATGCATTTTTGCGGCTATAAATTTTTCACATGCGCAAACGACCATCCTCGGGCGTGTACACTATTGAACATCCCACGCGTGTCGCCCTTGACCCCGCGTGCCAATTTATTAATTATTCTATTTGATTTCGTGATTATCTTTTAATCTATGTCCAAATTAAATTCCAAAAAAATACTTAAATTTCACCAAAAATTAAGAAATATTCCCAATGCGCTCCGAAACTCACAGACACAGCGTATACACTCAACTTGACCCTATTTCGCATCGAAATAATGTATAATACATCAGTTAGTCACGTGACACACAAAAATAATATTTTGAACTTATGATCTCCGATCCAAAATGCGTGGGTCTCATTTCAGATACTTAAGTCCCAATTTAAATCCAAAAATACTATTTTATTAAGTTTATGAAATTCTTGAATTTCACAATTTCAGTCAAGGGGAGCTCGACACACTCATGGTTTGAAAATTCTTCGAAGTTATTCGAACTTCTCTGAATTAATTTGACTTTTTGAAGCACTAAATTAAGAATTAGGTGTAAAAAAAAGTTTTACAAAACTTCCAATAACATTTTAAGTTTTAACGCTCACTTGTAAGAAAAGGGAACTACAGTTAGAGTTAGCTTTTCTTAGAATATAATATAAAGAATGACAACATGTTATAAGATAACAAAACCTCAATTTTACTTCACTTTTTGTTTGACTGCAATTTGAGGATATGTTGTATTTCTACAATCTATATACATTCTTGAGCCTACAATTTATATATGATTTGGTAATGTTACATTAAACATGTGCTTAATTGTGGATTATTTGTAACTAACTCAAAAACACTTGTTGGATATTTGGATAATGATCACATGGGTATAAGGTTGTTGAAGATGTTATATCGGGAAGTTAAAGCCAAGATCATTATTTAAAGATTGGTTGGTCGAGCTTATTGAAGGGTATTGTGGCAATTGAACAACAACTATGTTAGGTACAATGAGAAGGTAAATCTTGTCGATTTGCAACATAGTATATTTGAAGACAAAACTGAATTAAAGCGCAATGGCATTTGAATAACAACTCATCTGTTACAATAGAAGGTAAATCTCATTAGTTGCAACAGAGTATATCTGAAGATAATTGAATTGGTTGAGATTGGTTTGTTGAATGTTGAAGCCTATCCAAAAATTATATGAGGGATCCAAACACATGCTATATAAATGGTCAAGACACACTAGAGATAAACTATTGATTATGAGTTTGAAGTCTTAAGTATTTGATTTTTCTTATAATATTTTCACATAATTTCACTTTGAAATGTGTGCTTATAAGTTTTGAATTTGTGTTCACTTTTGGTTGTAATTCTGAATTTCACCATGGGGATCTTGGGTAGTCTAGTCGAGGGAGCTCGTAAGGATTGGGTAGTCCGGTCGAGGGGAACTCGACACACAAACATTAAGACTAGTGAGGGAGTCACTGGAAAAGGGTCTTCTATAAGTCTGAGTTTTCATCTCAGTAGATTTTCAACATCTCCGGCGTTGTGATTTGTTTGCTTTTACTTGTTATTACTCTATCGGTTCCATAGGATTTCCATTTTTCATGATCGAATGATTTCATGTTTCATGATGCAGCAAACAACATAAATTAACTGATTTTTTTCTAGAGCAAAGCATTGAACAACTCAATGATGTTACTGATGTTAGTGGAGTAAATTTAAGGGTGGGATGGTTCTCAGTTTTACAAGTCTACATTACTTTTCGAGACAATGAAGTGTTACCAATCTAGCTTGTCCCTTATTTATTCTTTATCAAAGGCTTAGAATGCTTCAAATTATATGTATTGTGATAGGAGGAAGAAAAGAAATTGCTTTCTATGCCAAAAAAGGAAAATGATGTTTAGGGAGAAACCAAACGACTGGTGAGGGAAGAAGAAAATATGTTCTTGTAAAAGTTACAACTTTAGATAAAATTGGCAATGATCGGTAAGTGTTAGTTTACTCTTTCTCATGGTCGTGTTCTTACTTTTGATGTATCTGCAACTTAGTAAAGTGCAAAGAAAAAAGAAAAACTATTTATGTTTGTGTTATGGCAACGTTAAAGTGTGGTATAAAGAATATTGGCAATGATGTGGAACATTGCCTATCCCTATTGAGATATATGTCTGATAGGCTTTCATTTCTTACTAAAATTGTACATTTTCTTATTTAAATTGGATTTCAGTGCATGGAGGAGAGAATGCGTGATTTGATTGGTAATCTAATAAGATTATCGAAATAGGTTAGTTTTATGTATCACTGATTCACTGCGCTGTTGTCTCTTTATGGGTTGTCATTCGCTCTTTTTTCTTAAACGTCATGTAAGATTCCTCAGAGGGTTGATGTTGAAAGGCTCAAACATAACGTACTCATCACCGCAGATGTTCAACGCCAAATTCAATTATTGAATCAAAAGGCTAAGGAGGGTTTGGAGAAAAAACAATGTGAAGAAGTTGTAAAATAACCAAAAAATAATAACTTAAGTGTCTATAGTATTGGATTCTGGACATTGGGACTTCATCATTGACTGTTTACTTTATTTGTAATAGTCTATAGTAAACATCTTCACCTTGGTACATTGCGCTTATCAGTTAGTTTAGTTTGCTAAGTTTATTTCTGATCACCTCATAATAAATAATAAATAATTTGCATTAAGTATTTAGTTCTAATTTTGTAGGAGTCTTCACTGCATCTTTAGTTGTTCAATCATTTATTGGGAACTTCGATATTCCAATCCTTAATTTAAAAATCCTTATGTGTGGGTTCAAATTAAATACAAAACATAACATTAAAACTCACTAGGTTATTTGAACCAATCTCCTTTATGACAAATAATTTAATTCTTAAAAAAACAATAAAAATAAAAATAAAATAAAAATAAATCCTTTTAATATTTAGAATCACAAGTTGTATAAGTTTTATATATTATTTATTATTGTTTAACTTAAATTTCATCATTTTAATTTTAAGGCCTAATTTTAACCATTATCCAGTTATTTATATCAAATGTGCTCTATGGGTCATTCAACATTTATTTCTGATTATATATGTGCATGATCAAAAATGCACAAATATCACAATTCTTGAAATCTTCTTAGTCGTTGAACGAATCTAACACTTAGTTAGCAACAAATAACCATTTTAGGTTTAATTATGCCAAAATTATAATTTTGCTCTGGATTTTCTGATTCAGGGTTATAGGTATGCAATTAGGCAAATAGCTCACCATTTGATTGGCAAGCTTTTTCTTTGTGGTTACATAGAAACTGGAGAGATTAACCTTTTACTTGGTCTACTCTAAAAATGAGAAGAAAAATTGATTTTTTTAATAAAAATTCCAGTGTTATCATTTTTAAATGCAAGTTATTATTGCAAGTGTCATTTTTATATGATTTGGCAACTTGAGTCCTGATTATGATCTCCTATTTTTAGGAGAAAATAAAATTCATTTCAAAGAGCCATTGGAGAAATATCATATGGAACCTTTCCAATCTATCCAATTATTTTTGCTAAAGGGAAGTAATATGGTTTTTGATGGTAGGAAAAATGATAACTTGGATGAGTTCTTTTGGGAGCTAAATTTATTTTAAGGTGTCCTTATGGTTACTGGTTATCGTTGCGTAAAACTTCTTAAAGTATTTGATTGATAATCTTGTGGAAGAGTTAGCTAAATTTATTTTAAGGTGTCCTTGATGGCAGAAAGTGACAGTTTTTTGTTTGTCACCAACCTAATGTAAACCTCCTCTTTATTTGAACTTCTAATCAGCTATAGGTAAAGTTTCTATGGGTCACACATGTGGATTTTAAAGGAATTATATCTTGTACTTTAATGTCAACCAGAGGACTCCTTGCCCTTTTTTGTTCTTTTGTATTAAAATTTTTATTAGCAGCATATTTCCTCTTGTTCCTATATTATATGGCCCTATAAAAACTGATAAGTATATAGATACTAAAAAAAAAAGAAAATAAAAAGATTTTTTAGACCTGCTTGTAGCTTCCTAACTATTTTCAGAATACATCATACATGTACCTTTTGAAAAAACAACATAAAGTAGAACTCCCTATTAAAAGTAAAAGTAAAAGTAAAAGTTATTGTTAATTTTGTTTTGTTATTATTTGGTATTGCACTTTTATCTTATTATAAAATATCATGTTGTGTTGATGATGGTTTTGTCCACTTGCATATATCATGTTGTGTTGATGATGGTTTGGTTTTGTCCACTTGCATATATCATGTTGTGTTGATGATGGTTTTGTCCACTTGCATATATTTCATCCTATGCCTTTTGTTTTCTTTCTTTCTTTCTTTTTTCTTTCTTTTTTTTGAGTTGTTCATTTGAAATATATTTTGGACTTGTATATAAACGTGTATCACAATTCATAAATGATAAGGAAATATTTATACTTCTTGTATGCCATGTCTGAAATTGAGATTCATGGGTTCTGCGCTTCATCAATCATTAACCTACCATTATAAATCTTTGAAATTTGAGATTTATTTGAAGTGTAGTAAGGAGAAGGCTTAAAAGTATACTAGTTGGAAGTTGGAACTCACTCACCACCATTATAATTTTCTACATCTACAAAGTGGTTTCAATTATGGAAATGGTCAAGGTGCATGAGTTGGCTACATGCAAGTGTATTTTTATTACGTATTTAATGTACCTCTGTTTGAGGTCTTTCAAAATGCACCTATGTATCAAAAATTTATAAAAGATTTATACACTAATAAGATTAAGGATAATAAAAAGATGAGTCTAGGAGAACACGTATCAGCACTGATTCAAAAGAAATTACCTCATAAATGTTCATACCCTATAATGTTTTTCGTTCCATGTACGATTAAAAATATAGGAATTTCTAAAGCATTGTGTGATTTGAGAGCCTCCATAAATGTTATGCCTTGTCTATTTATTTGCAAATGACATGTAAATTTAAAAGAAACTTGTAAAGTGGTACAATTAGCAAATAGATCCACTGTAATACCACTAAGGTTACTAGAAGATGTATTGGTCAGGGTCTATGATTTAGACTTTAAGCAGATTTACATGATTTAAACATGAAAGAAGAAAATTTCTCTAATAGAACTTTTCTAATTTTAGGAAGATCATTTTTGAATACAACAAAAGCAAATATTGATGTTTCAAATGGAATATTAACAACGGAAGTAAATGATGATACAATGGATTTTAATATATATGACGCAGTGAAAGACCCAATGGATGTCTCTTCCTTATGCACAATAGATATGATAGACCCATTAATAAATAAATCTTTTAGAAAATATAAAATAGATAAATTGGAATTTAGTAATAGAAGATTTAGAAGAAGATGATGATAGAGACGATGAGACAAAAGAGATAATAAGTACATTGGAATCATATAATAATCTACCGAAACTTACTTATTTCCTAAATTTATCTAGATCTCATTCAAAACTTTTACTTTCTATAGTTAAAGCCCCTGAATTAGATCAAAAACCTTTACTAGGTTATTTGAAATATATTTACCAAGGGGACTATAGTAAGTTACCAATGATAATTTCTAATAAATTGATAATTTTTGATAATTTCTAATAAACTGACAAGTTTAGAAAAAGATACAACAACAATAACAACATATCCTCAGTCCCAACTTAATTGGCCTCGGCTATATGGTTCAATTTTTTTCCATTGTGCTCGATTAAGTGCAATTGATGGTGAGCTTTCCCGACCATTCAAATCCGTCTTAATTGTTGCATCCTACGTTAATTTTTGTCAACCCCTACCTCATAGAATTTCTACAGTTTCTATTGAGTCAAGTCTTCTAGTGGGAGCATTTGTAAGCCATCTTTCCAGGTGATCAAACCACCGCAACCACCCTTCTCTAATTTTTGTACCAATTGGTGCTACTCCTACTTGTCTTTAAATATCTATATTTCTTATTCTACGTTTACGTGTTTTACCACACATCCACCTAAGCATCCTCATTTATGCTACATTCATTTTATGTAATTGTTGTTGCTTTACCGTCCAACATTCACTTCTGTAAAGCATAGCTAGCCTAATCGAGGTCCTATAAAATTTTCCTTTTAACTTAGTAGAAACATTTTGATTACAAATCACCCCTGTTGCACTTCGCCATTTCTTTCATCCAGCTTGAATTATATGTGTGACATCATTCTGAATATTACCATCATTTTGTATCACTGATCCTAGGTATCTAAAGTGGTTAACCTTAGGAACTTCTATTTCCCCTAATTTTTTCACTCCATAATCTCGATGTCTAGTGTTTCTAAACACACAGTGCATGTATTCGGTCTTTTTCCTACTCAACTTAAAGCCTTTAGATTCTAACGTATTCCTCCAGAGTTCTAATTTTCTATTCACTCCATCTTTTGTTTCATTCACTAAGACAATATCATTTGTAAATAGCATACACAGTGGTATATCCTTTTGAAAATGCCTTGTTAGTTCATCCTTAACTAAAGTAAATAGATATGGGCTTAAAGCTGATCCTTGATGTAGTCCTATCGTAAGGAGAAATTCTTTTGTAGCTCCTCCAAATATCTTTATAGTCGTTACTACTCCATCATACATATCCTTAATAGTGTTTATCTATCTAGCATGCACTCCTTTTCTTTCTAGAACCCACGAAAGAACATCTCTGGAAACCCTATCATATGCTTTTTCTAAATATACGAATACCATATGAAGATCTTTTTTTCTTTTCTCTATATTTTTATAACAATCGTCTTACAAGGAAAATCGCCTCCATAGTTCACTTCCCAGTCATGATGCCAAATTGGTTCTCTGATATTGTTGTTTCTCTCTTTAACCTATTGTCAATTATTCTCTTCCAAAGTTTCATAGTGTGACTCACAAGTTAAATTCCCCAGTAGTTGAGCAACTTTGAATGTCTCCTTTGTTTTTGAATATTAGCACAAGCGTGCTTCTTCCCCAATCAATTGGCATCCGTTTAGATTTTAGAATTTTTTTAAAAAGTTTTTTTAACCAAGTCAATCCAATTTCTCCTAAGCATTTCCAAACCTCTATGTGTATTTCATCTGGGCCACATGCTTTCCCTATTTTCATTCTTTTCAATGCCTCTTTAACTTCTAAAATTCTAATATTGCATCTATAGTTTACATTTCTTTCTTGGTGTGGGTTTTTATCTACTATAGTATCAACTTGGCCATCATTAAATAAAATATCAAAGCAACTCTCCATCTCTCCTTAATATCATCCTCGTGCGTTAAAATATTTTGATTTTCATCCTTTATACATCTTACATGACTTAGGTCTTATTTCTTTTTATTTCTTAATTTGGCTAGCCTATATATATATATTTTGCCATTTCTATTACCTAACCTTGTATATAGATCTTCCATGAAATTTGTTTTAGCTTGACTAATTACTTTGTTAGCTTGTTTTCTAGCTTCTTTTTATTGATTGTAAGCATCTTCATCTTGCCAATTAGGTATTTTCCTAAAAATCTCTCTTTTAGTCTTAATTGATGGTCCCAAGCCTTTAGATTTACCAAATACATTTGATCCTACTCTCCTTATGCAACTACTCATTTCTAGCCACATTGTATTAGCATCTAAGTCAAGATTCCAAACATTTTTCTTTAGTTATTTTTCTCTAAACTCTACTTGTGTACTATTTTTTAGGTTCCACCACTTTATTTAAGGGGTCATTGACTCTTTTATTCCTATTAAGTCATCGTTTTAGCTTAATATGAAGTACTACTAACTTATGTTGGGTAGTAAGCGCTTCACCAGGTATTACTTTGCAGTCTCTACATATTTTTCTATCTATTTTACTTTTGTTATTACAACTACTAAATGTAATTATGTCCAACTCCCTTTTCCTAAAACTAGTATTTGCTAAGAGAAGATCGTATGTTGAAGCAAATTCTACGATTGAGTCTCCTTCTTCATTTCTATTACTGTAACCAAACCTTCAATGAACTCTCTCAAACCCATCATTACTTGCCCCAACATGCCCATTTAAATCTCCTCCAATAAAAATCTTTTCATTTAAAGGTATAATTTGCATAAATCCATCCATATCATCCCTAATTTTGCATTTAATGATTTCGCTTAATCCTACTTGTGGTGTATAAGCGCTAAGTATGTTAATCTTTTCATCTCCAATAATTAATTTGACTAGAATCAATCTATCCCCCTCTCTTTTAACCTCCACAACCTTATCCTTATTATTATTATCCACCAGAATTCCTACTCCATTGCATTTTCTATCTATACTAGTGTAGCACAATTTAAACCCTGTGCTTCCTATTTCTCTACTATTTTCTCCTACCAATTTTGTCTCTTGGATGGAAACAATATTGACTTCCCTTCTAATCATAGTATCTACTAGTTCTATTGACTTCTCTGTAAGTGTTCCTATGTTCCATGTTTCGAAATGAATTTTTTCTCCCCTTTGTGTTTGTTTTCCTTTTCTATTTCTAAACTTTAGAAAAAGATAAATAAATTAATATATTGAAAGAATTTAAAGGAGCAATAAGATTGACCTTAAGTGATATTAATGTAATAAGTCCAAATTTACTTGTATGCATACGATAAATGAAATATTTGTGAGAAAAGCTTCTAGACAACCTCAATGTAGATTACACCCACTTTTATGGATGTAGGAAAAGTTGAAATAATATTTTTATTAGATGCGGGAATCATATTTCCATTAGCTAATAGTAATCAGGTAAGCCCAGTCCAAGTAGTTCCTAAAAAGACAAGAATTAAAGTAATAACAAATGGGCATGGAGAGTTAGTACCAACTAGAATCCAAAAGAGTTGGAGGGTATGTATAGATTATAGAAAATTGAATGCGTCAAATGGAAAAGATCGTTATCCAAGCCCATTTTTAGATCAGATGTTAGAACGACTAGCTGGAAAAACTCATTACTGTTGTTTAGATGGTTATTATGATTTCATCAAATACCCGTAGCCCCAGAAGATCAGGAAAAAACAACATTTACTTGCCCCTTTGGTACATATGCTTATAAGTGTATGTCTTTTGGTTTATGTAATGCACATGCAACTTTTCAAAAGTGTATGGTTTATATTTTTTGTAATTATATGGAGAATTTTAGTGAACTCTTCATGAATGATATTAATGTTTATGGAAATTCTCTCAATGAATGTTTATTTAATTTAACTAATGTGCTTAAGAGATGCATAGATAAGAATTTAGTATCAAATTATGAAAAATATCATTTCATGATAGATTAAGGACTTATATTAAAACATATAGTGTCACATAAAGGAAAAGAAGTAGATCCAGCCAAAATTCAAGCTATCAAAATATTTTCTTACCCCACAATGATGAGAGAAATACGTTCATTTCTTGCCATGCGGGATTCTATAGAAGATTTGTAAAGTATTTTTCGAAAATAACCCAACCTTTATTCAAACATTTACAAAAAGACACTCCTTTTGAATTTAACGATGAATGCAATATAGCATTTAATAAATTAAATAATTCTTTAACAACCACACCTGTGATTAAATCACCAAATTGGTCGTTACCTTTTGAAATAATGCGTGATGCAAGTAACTATGCAGCTGGAGCGTTTTTATGGCACAAAGTAGGAAAAGATTCTCATGTTGTATATTATGCTTCTAGGACATTAAATCCAACCCAACAGAACTATATCACTATTGCAAGAGAACTTTTAGCGATAGTGTTTGCCTTAGAAAAATTCAGAACTTATTTATTAAGAATAAAAGCGATAGTTTATTCAGATCATTCAGCATTGCAATACTTAATAGCAAAACAACATTCTAAACAAAGACTAATAAGTAGATATTACTTCTACAGGATTCGATCTCACTATTGAAAGATAAGAGAGGAGCCGAACATCTAGTAGCTAATGATTTGAGTAGGCTATAAAATGGAGAACCACCTATACCATTAAGGGATGAATTTTTGAATGAACATTAATATAGTATAAAGATTGATGGCCCATGGTATGTTGATATAGTTTATTATCTTAGAACCAATAGGTTATCACCTTATTTGATGAGAGATCAAAAGAATAAAATTAAATGGATTCTAAACTTTAATTATGTGATGATCCATATTTATGGAAATCTTGTACTAACAAAATAATTAGGAGGTGTATAGCAGAGCCTGAAGTACAATCAATTATATCTCATTGCCATGCTTATAATTGTGGAGAACCTTTTGGTCGAAGTAGAACTGCTCGTAAAATTTTATATTCTGGATTGTTTTGGCCCACTTTATTTCATTACTATTTTCTTTATACAAAACCTTGTCGAGATTGCCAACAAACAGGAAACTTATGAAATAGAAATCAAATGCCGTTACTTCCGACTTTTTTTGTAAAGTGCTTATTGTATGAGGTATAGATTTCATTGGGCCTTTTCCACGATCGATGGTTGTAATTATATTTTACTTGTAGATTAGGTGTCTAAGTTCGTAGAAGCAAAAGCTACTAAAACTAATGATTAAAAATATTGGTTAATTTCCTTAGATCAAAGACTTTTACAATTTTTGAGTACCTAGAGCAATTATTAATGCCAGAGGTTTACATTTTTGTAATAGATTAGTTGCTAATCTACTTACTAAGTACAATTTCACTCAAAGGACATCTACTACATATCACTTCAAAAGTAGTGTTCAAGCTGAAACTTCAAATAGAGAAATTAAGTCAATAATGGAAAAAAATAGTTAGTCGAACACGTAAGCAATGGACTATTAGATTAGAAGACACATTATGGGCATATAGAATAGCATTTAAGATGCCCATAGGTATGACACCTTATATTTTAGTATTTGGAAAATCATGTCATTTACTGGTAGAAATAGAACATAAAGCCTATTGGGAAATAAAAGCATATAACATGAGTTATACTGAAGGAGGAAACCAACGTTAGTTGAGTCTTTAAGAACTAGAAGAACTTAGGAATGGCGCTTATGAAAATGCATAAATTTATAAAGGAAAAACCAAAGCATTTCATGATATGAAATTAGTTCCTAAAAATCTTCATGTAGGAGATAAAGTTCTACTATTTGTTCAAGACTTAAATTATTTCTTGGAAAACTCCGTTCAAGATGGATAGGACCTTTTATGGTTATAAATTTATTGCCTCATGGCACTGTACAAATAGAAAGCTTCAAAATAGGAAAAATATTTAAAGTAAATGGTCATATGTTAAAGCCTTATTATGAAAATTTTATTGAACAGGATATGGAGATGATTAATCTTGTGCCGGAGAAATAAAGTACGAAACATAATGAAAATAAGTTGAATGTTTACATTAACGTGAGTGAAAGTGTTAAAGATGAAATAATTACTCTGGATGTATAAAAAGTTGCGCAATATGAAGAAATCAAAGAAGTAGCAATCTAAAGAGCCACAACCTGAAGTGCAAGAGCAAGCAGAGAAGCAAACGACGGAAGAAGAATTTACTTATGAGCAACTAAAGCTTCAAGATCTAGGTCCTCTGATGGAAAATTTCAAAAATGATCTAAGGAAATTATTCCTCCATGTGCTGATCAATGAAATCAATTTTCCTAGTGTTCTACTTGACACAAGAGCTAATATGAATACCTTAACTAAACAATGGTTAAGAATAGCGAAGTTGAAGATTGATTTTATACCACATTTAGTTGCTAATAAACCAAATGGTGATAAGATCTAGCAATGTTGATTAATGTGCCAATGCAGGTACGATGATTCAACCATCTTACAAACTTCTTGGTGGTACAAACTATTAAAAAGGATGATGTGATTTGATGGGAAGAAATTTTCTCAAGAAGGCTGGAGCTGTTCTCGATGTCGATAAATGTATAATGATGCTTAAGATGGGAAACGATTTTATGCTCTTTTTAGATAATTATGAGATGGAAGATTACATTGAAGACAACAATTATGACGATGGCTATGAAAAAGGAACCTCTACCGTGATGATTACCTTGAAGAAGTCAACTACTACGAGTTTACCGGACCTATCGAAAGACGTTATGAGAATGCTGAGAATGATAAATAAACTGAAGATGTCAAGAATGATGAAGAATCGGTTAATGGTTAATTTGACTCTCTTAAGTTGAATGATGAGTAGTCTAATCTATCATGTCAAGCCAATGACTATAAACAAAAGCACTCTATGGGAGGCAACCACACTCTTTCTTTACTTTCACTTTTAGTATTAGGATAGTTGTAATATTTATTTTATTTCTCCTTATAATATTCTTTTGGGGTATTTCCAATTGAGAAAGGGATGATCGAGTTGTCTTTCAGTTGAACAACATTTGTCTTCAATAGTATTGAATAAAAAAAAATAGTTAGTTAATGTTTCTTAGTTACAAATCAAAATTTCATTTTAGAGTATTTCTTGTTGATTACTTATCAATTCTACCATAAATTTGATGAATATGTGTGAAAAATTAGTAAAATATTTGATATATTGGAAAAATAGTAGATATTGGTCAAGACAATTTCCCAACGATATGAAATAACACTAGAAATCACTAGGGAAATCGGCAGTAGTTTGCAAATTTTTAAAATATAAATAAGTCAGCGATTTGTCAGTGATTCACATTTACATTAAGAATTTTTTAGCTATTTGGTGGACCACAGAGGCTAATTTTCACCGATTTAGGCAACAATTTTTCAATGAATCCATTTAAACCTTGATTTGCTGAGAACGAATGTGTTTTTAAAAATAGAACTCCAAATTACCAAACGATAAACCCTTTCACACCCTAAACCCTTACACCCATTCGATTGTGAAGCGATTTTTGTCAAGATTTAACCCTTTAAAGCTTGAATTATAGCTTATTTAAGTGCATACCACCTAGTTTAGTTGTGATTGAACCATAGAAATTTTAAAATCAAGTTCATACAACCAAGTTAAGGGTCAGGTTGGTGTTGTTTGAACTGAAGCTTGGAGAGGGAGTCTAAGAAGCTAATAAAGCATATTACTTGGGGGATTCACTCTCAAGATAGTAATAAATTGATACTCTAGCATAGTTTTTTATTTCAATTATTTGAAAATTTGATTTTTGAAGATAGTTTCGACGAATGTGGTTGATGAATTTTTATGGCAAAATTATTTTTGAAAAATGGGTTTAGATATAAATTTTCAATTTGGATATGGGGTTTCAATTGAGTTTGGGGGTTTTTATGAATTTCACTAATATATACATAATTATGATAGGAATATGTCAATGAGATTATTTTAGACGTATTATCTTCAACTCTTTCAAAACTCAATGATAAAAACTTTTCATAAAAAATTTTTCTTACCATGATACTTTGAAATTTTCAATACATGACTTTAATTTACCTATATAATCATAGTTGAGTAATTTTATGGTGGGAGGAGGTAGAGGATGAGGTAGGAGTAGTAAACAAGATAAAGGGAAAAGGTTGTGCAAAAAAACAAACGATATGAGCTTGATAATGAAGGACATCCGAAGTTTATTGAAACTCCAATTTCAAATAAATTATGAAGAGTTGGAGATATATTATAGATTCATGTTTTTATTTAACTATGTAACACTTTGAGTGAAAAACCTTAGAGCTGCTTTACATTACCATATAGTGATGAAGAAGGTTTATATCAATGTTAGGAAGATTATAATCTAACTTATGAAATTTTCAATGAAGACTAAAGAATGAAGGACTGCCTTTCTCAATTTTAATGACTCAATTGTGTAGGCAAGCAGGGGTGGGTTTCGATACTGAGTTCGATGTGTTGCTCGAGAAGTTTTCTAATTATTGTATAATAAGAGAGACCGGTTCCTTTTCTACGAATGGTTTTCGACCTTTTCCTCGGATAGGTTCTTTTTCGACACATACGATTCTTTCATTAAGAAATTGACGAGTGTGAAGACCGGGCAAGGTTGTGCTATCTCCTTGTGAAGCTCATACAGACTGCGGGGAAAAAGATAGTCCGCATCTATTTTCGGCCGGTACGGTAGCATCCAAAGTTCCACCTCTCGATACAATAAATGGTGCGGGAGTGTAAAGAATTAAGAAAGTGAGAATAAAATGACTCTGAAGATGAAAGAGAATCATTTTATGTGATAAAAGTGAGAAAAGCAAGAAGACAGAGCAACAAAGAAAATATAAGGAAAATAAAAGAAAACGCATGAAAAGCGGCAAGATTGATGGCTCGAGTTAATGTGCCAAGTGTTGATACGAGTTCGACACCATCTTCGTCACAGCCTAGGACAAGAAGATTTTTTCGAACCATATTTTCTTCACTTTTGAGTATCTAAATAAAAATCCTTCAAAATAAAAAATTAATAGCAGCAAACAAGAGGACTTTAAAATGTTATCATTATATATCTGAGAGAAGGCATGACATTCGTTTGCAAGACTCAGGGAGAAGTGTCAATATTCCATCTTTGCAGTTGCAATTCCCAACGAAGACTTACAACGAAGCTGATAGCTTGGTTTCACAACCTTTTACAGGAATGGATTCAAATGATAAAGATAATGATGAATTTACTTCTGGACACCACCCTTTGTAGTTTATTTTCTTTTGTATGATATGAATAAATGATTAATTGAATTGCTCTAGCCATAGTTTTTGAAAGAAATATGTTTCCTTTGCATTCCATTCATTTGAGATTTGTAGAGTTACATATTTGTCTATTTCATTACATTTTTACTACACATAAATTGGTTGATGCTTCACAAGGTATATTTTTTTGTTGGAAGCCCAACTTAATTTTTCAACTGATAAGTCAATAATTAGACACATTTTATAGTATAACTTAGGCTTATTTTATATATATATATGATATTATACTAGGTATTCTCTTATTTTTGTTATTTAATGATTTAAATAGGAAAATGAAGAAATGGAAGAAAAGAGAAAAAAATCAAAATAATAAACTGGAAAAGAAGTCCACTAATTAGCCAGCAATTTATGTTTATACTAGGAATTGCCACCTAACTCGGCAGCATGAAAAAAACAATGAATCCTTAGCAAATTGGAAAATGAACTAGAAATCACTAGCGGAATCGGTGGAGCACTAAGAGCCAATTCTAGTGATTTACTCAGCGATTTGTGTACAACTTAGGAATCGCTGACAAATCGTTGAGGTCGGTTACGGGTTTTTTAAATTAATATGAAGAATTTAAATTTATCTAGGATATGCATACGTAGGGAGACTATAAAAAAAGGTCAGAGAGCATTAAAATAGCTCTCTCTTCATTTTTCTCTATAATATATCTATTACCTATTTTATATTTCTAGTTTATGTTTGAAGATACATTGGAGCATTTATTTATTTTAAGGTATTTGCTTATTTATTCATTATTTCTTTTAATTATATATTTGCATTATTTATTTCCAGCATTAAATAGTAGTCTATCAATCTAAGAAAACCCTAAACATGTATATACTTTGTATTGCTAGATAGTTGGAGTAAGGAATCATGATCTTAATTCTTTAAATCTATTTATACATGTCAATCACGAATTTAACAAGTTGTTTATGCGAATTACAACTAAAGAAGATTGATATTTCTGTGTAGTATTTGCAACTATGTATTGTATTTTGATTATGTCTATAGTTCTGAAAACAATTATATAGAAGAATAACAAGGATTACTCTATAGAGCTTTTCCCAGTGGATGTTCTAGGTGATTATGTTTTAAGTTGTTTATTATGCGGCTTTGGTTAATATTAGCATAAATTAGGCACAATTTTCATTGAGTGTAATGCTATCTTATTTCTATGATGTTGCATTTTATCTAATGGGTAGGTTTACAATGATAAGAATGTGGCGTTTCCATTGAATTTAGAAAAATCGGTGGCAAGGATAAAGACTATCAACCAATTATGAGGTAGGACTTAATGATTCCAATATTCTATGTCTCATAATTATAACTATAGTATGAAGAGATGTTATATTCTAGTGTTTGAAAGCAATCCAAGTATATTACATTGTTTAATGGGGGTTTGTTCTGATGTTTGTTTAAGATATTTGAATTATATTGAATTTGAGTATTATTTAATTTAGTTTGCATTGAATTGTTTAGATGAAGTAAGTTAATTTGGTTAATTAAGTTAGTAGTTATACATTTTAGCTATTTAGTATTTTGATTCATGTTCAAGTAGATTAAATAAGTTAATAAAAAAAAAAAAAAATACTTTCCCTTGAGATTTGAAAAGTCCCTGTTGAGATGATATCTCATTTACCAATACTACAAATAATATGAAAATATGGGAAGCTATTATGCAATGATTTTAGATGATATATGGTCTACAAACTTCATCGTGGTAATTCAATAGGATCTTTACATCTGTTTGATCCTGAAATAGATAAAACATTTAATCGGAGTTTAAGATAACAACAACTAAGGAAGAATTTAGCTAGTAGGATGGAAGACAACAATAATGATATTAATGACAATTTCATTAATAATAATAATGATAACATGATGGAAGACAACAATAATGATATTAATGACAATTTCATTAATAATAATAATGATAACATGGTTATTAATAATAATAATAATAATAGTGAACTTACTTTTAGACAAGCAGAATAAAATATTACAATGTACGAGCCTATGTGTATAGCATACCTCGATGGATTTTCTAAATTTGAACTTAGATCTGGATTTATTAATGCCTTACCTAACTTCTATGGAAAAGACAATGAAGACCTACATAAATTCATAAGGGAGTATCAACATAAAGTTAATGGGATGAAACCGAAAGAAGGTACTTCATAACAAGTCAAATGTAAGGCTTTTCCTTTTGCATTGAAAGATTAAGCACAAGATTGGTTGTTTTATCTTCCACAAGATTCAAAAACTACATGGACTTAAATGTTAGAACCTTTCTTGGATGAATATATGTCTGCTAGAAAGATTAGTTCCTATAGAAAGCAAATCATAGTTGCAAAGATGAAAGATGATGAAAACTTTAATGAATTTTGGGTTAGATTCTAAAGATTAATTTCTTCTTATCCACAACATGGATATACCTAAAAAGCCTTATTATAATATTTTTATGTAGGAGTCAATCACTTTGAACAAAGTTTATTAGACACAATATGTGGTGGATCTTTATTTGAGACAACATTTACTTTTGCAAAAGAAGCAATTAATAAAATGACAAAATAATCTAAGCAATATCGTGAAAAAGTTGAATCCTTAAGAAAGAAACTCTATGAAGTGGATAATAAAAGAAATAATGTGCCGATTTTAAAATTGATGAATTATCTAAGATGGTTAAGCTATTATTTAATGATAGATCTAATCAAGTAAGCCCTTATGGATTATGTAATGAGGTTACACATCCAACGGATGAGTGTCCTACTCTACATGAAGAAAATACTGAAGTGGTTATTGCAATGATGAATCAATTTTCTGGTCCCCTAAGAAACAAATATAATAATAATACTTGTTATTCTCGAAGACCGAATCCAAATCTTAGTTATGGTCCTCAAAATCAGAATTATAACACTTATTGACTAAAGGCTCAGATGCAATCTACACGTAATATACAGTCTCAACAAAATACTCAACCTATGAATCCAAATTTAGTCCAAATTTTGCATAGCTTTATGAGACAAAGTCACCAAAACTTTACTGAGATTTCTCAAAATCAGATTAAGATTGATACTACTATTAATGAACTTAAAAAATAGTTAAGTCAAATGAATTTAAAAATAAATAGGTTAAGAACTAAATAGAGTATTCAAGTTAGGGCACCTAGTCATGCTAATGTTGCTCCTACAAATCTAGCACAAGTTAATGCTTTATTAAGTGATAAGAAAGGCACTCCTATAAGCGGGAAGATACTTAAAAAATAGTAAAAAAAGGTTCGTAAGACTATTGATGAAGAATAATAAGAAGAAATGATGGCTAATGTCATTCCTACTAGAGAATGGATGGCTGAACAATTTAAATATACACATTTTCCTTGATGATTTTACCCATAGTATTTAGCCAGAGTTGAAGCTTATCTAAAATCATTACAAAAGTCTGAATTAATTGATAAGGATAAAAATGATAAGAATTCTGGTAATTTGAATGAAGATATGTGTTCATATTCTACCATTCCACAGTGATTAGCTGATGTTAGGGAGGAAGAAAACAATAAAGACATTCTTGAAGTATTTTAAAAAGTAGAAATCAATAAAACATTAATGGAATCATTAATGCAATTTTCTAATTATAATGATTTAATTTTTAAAAGAATTTTTTTAATCATATGGTAAATCTTTAGAAGAATCTAAAGAAAAATTAGGACAAAAAGTGTCTACTTTAATTTAAAAGAGAATACCTGAGAAATGTTCTGATCAAATAATGTTTGGAATTCCTATTACAATAGAATAGATTTTTCTATGTGTGATCTTGGAGCATCAATAAACATTATGTCACCTAAAATATACGAGTCATTGAAAGTAGGTTTGTTGACTAATACACCTATTAATCTTACCTTAGCGGACAACACCGTTATTAAACCTTATGAATTACTAGAAGATGTCCTAGTCAAAGTAAATGACTTTGTATTTCCTGCTGACTTTTATGTCATGGAAATAGGAGACTCTATATCATTGAAGTTCGTACCTATACATTTAGGAAGACCATTTTTTAAAACAGCTAAGAAAAAGTTTGATATCTTTGAATAAAAAATCTCTATGGAATTTTTAAAAAAGATTATCACTTTATGTTTCATTAATGAAGAAATCTATGGAAATTTCGATGAATTTGATTATGAACAAACTAATGATAATGAATCTTTAGAATTAAATCATCACGAAGGAGAAATATATGCTATTAATGCACTAACAATGGAAGATGAAGATGCTATGACCAAAAATAAGCAAGTTGAAAACGCTTCAAATTAAAAGGCAATAACTCCAGAATAGAGGGTTAAGCAACTAAAAATTGTTTGAGAACGATAATAATATGGAGGAAATTAAATCTCTGAGAGAATAAGAAGAAGAAAAAAGAATCTAAGAAATGTCAAGCTCGATGATCCATGAGATATATACATATAATCATAAAGGTGAAATGGCCTTAGTACTTTAAAGCTATTTTGACATGAGTTCTCAGCAAACTACATGCCAATTCATTTTTTTCTTCACACTTAACTAGAATTGGATGTACTTGCTTCTGAAAAAGTTACTCTAACAAACAGATATTTAGTTAAACCAATAGGTGTGGTTAGTAATGTACCAATTCAAATTGACAAATACATTATTCCCATAGAAATTTTGGCTATGCCACATTTCATCAATGAAGATCCTCTATTAATCTTAGGACGACCTTTCTTAGCTACATCGCAAGCTATCATGGATACTTTGAACAAAATAATCACTTTTCGAGTGCATAGCCAAGAAATCACTTTCTAGAATTGCACAAGCATTGATAATCCTACACTTAAGTTTATAGAATTAGTTTAGAATTGTGTGGTTCAGTGGAGCCAACAATAGTAAACAAAGCCCTTTTATGGGAGGAGGCCCATACTCCATCTTTATTTCCAGTTTTAGTATTAGGATTAGTTAGTTGTTTTTATATTCCCTCATGTTTTGACTCTTATAATAGGTATATTTTAGAAATTCAATTTCGGAATAGTTTCATGTTAGGGGGTGTACAAGCAATTTATTTATATTTTACATTATTTTTTAAGTAAATTAGTCATTAATGGCAATGAAAAATGATTATTTATGCATATCATAACTAAATTCTGAAAATTTTGAATGATTCTACCTTTATTTAAATATATATGTGATAATTTAATGGGAAAATCAATTTAATTAGACAAATAGTAAAAATAAGGTGGCAATTTCCCAGCGATTCAACTTTGTATTGAAAATCGCTGAGAAAATCAGCACCAGTATGCGAAGTTTTTAGTGTAATTTTGAGTCAGCGATTTCTCACCGATTCAACATTATAACTAGAATTCACTAGACAAATCGATGAGCCATTGAGGCTCATTTGCAATGATTTTTTCAGCGATTTCTGATCGAATCCATTTAAACCCAGTTTGCTGGAACAAATTCGAGTTTTTAAAATAGAAACCCCAAATCGCCACATTTAAACCTGTTACACTCACAAACCATTGTAACTTTTTGATTAAGAGACCGAATTTTGACTAGATTTAGCCTTCCAAAGCTTAATTTTAGTATATTTAAGTGATTTTCACCTCAATCCTCACATATTAAACCTTAAATTTGTTTGGTTTTCTGAGTGTAAAGCCACCTAGAGCTTGAGCAAGGGAGTTCGAATTGGAACTTGAACAAGTGTTCTGGAGAAGTGTTTCGAATTCCAAACTTAAATGAATCACTTTCAAGAAGGTATTAAACGAAAAACCATAACCTCTTTTGGATTAAACTTTTATTTTTCATCAATTTTTTATTGTTAGTATGTTAGGAGCTCAATTTTGAAGTTTTTACTCTATAAATTGTTTAGATATCAAATGATTTCTATTACAATACTAGTATGGGAGTGATATGATGATTTGTTTATTACTATAAAAGTTTTGAACCATTTTTTGTATATGGCGAATGGATCGAATTTTATACGCAAGCTAATTTGAGACTAAGTTTTAATTGAGTTTGGGTGTTTTTGTATGTGTATATTGTCTCCGATTCAATTTACATACAACCGATCATTTTTCTCAATGATGTTTTATCAATAACTTTCACATAAATTTCAAACTCTCAATTCTAAATGACTTTTCTAATGAATTTCCTTCTCAATAAATAAGTTGAATTTTACCGAACGCTTTTTTCGACAAATTTGGTTTTAAATGGTTTGACAGTTCATTCATTTACTTATACTAATCCAAATGGTGGAGGTGAAAAGGGTAGAGATTTTATAGAGGCGAAAAGGAAGGGAAGTTAATAAAAAATCAAAAACTAAATCCAAAGTTTCTCAAATCCAACCAACATCAATCTTTTTCAACACACCTAGGATAGACCACAAAGAGAACTTACTCCAACTTCTTCATTTAGTTTCAATCTTGAAGATGATTATGTAGAAGAAGAGGAGGACATAGAGGAAGTTCAATAAGAGATACCGATGGGGAGATAAATTACGTAGTTAGGAAAGAGAACATTGTCAATGAGAAGGCTTATAAAGAATTTAGGAATAATATAGTGAAGGATAGGAAGTTTATCCCGAGAGGGGATTTAATGTGAATAATGAATTGAGAGTTTTATGCCAATGCATATGGAAGTGAGAGCAAGAACGAATCAAGAGTTCGAGGAAAAGTAATGGATTATTCCACTGCAAGAATAAATTAGTATTTTGGTTTACCGAATTTTCATGAAAAACAAAACGATGAGTACACCAAACCCGAATATGACATTGAGTACCACTACTCCTTTGAGACAATTAGGTGAGGTTTAGAAGCAATCAATGGAGATTGATTTGTTCTTGATATAAAGAAGTACCACAAGGACATAACCACCAAATTTTTTAGGAAAATCACTAAAACTTGGTGTTATTTCATCAACGTTAGCTTATAGCCGAGCCTGTAGTATAACGAGATAGTGAATTATAAGGTTGCCCTACTTTACCACATAGTCATGAGAATATGATATTTGGATGTTAGTAAAATTATTTATGAGTTGATTAGGAGTGCAGTCCCCACTAAGAAGAATGATGGACTACTTTTCCTTTTGATGATTACGCCTTTTGTCGACCTAGGATCGGGTGAACATGGCAGGGCTTGGCATTGATGTTTTTACCAGAGAAAACAATTACTGATGAGGTGATAAAGATATGGAAGAGTTTATGGTTATGAGGATATAAAGGATGAAAGAGAAAAGGTTGAGATAGCTAGAAGAGAAACTAAGAAGAGAAGAAAAATCAAAGGTGACATGAAGAGAATTTTAGAGAAGATGTCAAAAGCTAGAAATGATTCGAACGTGGAGTAGCCTGCTAAAGATTACAATGGATTATATATGGAAAAGTCAGAATTGGCCTTAATGGGTGCAATTTTGCGCAATTCGATGACCATTCTCCATAATCAAGAACTGGTGTTTAAGAACCAGAGAGCTTTAGTAAGGAACATCCACAAGATGGAACATACGATGTCTAAGAGAAATAGACGTCGAGGAGGTGCAGAAGTTTATGTACCATCTACATAGATGAGATTTCCATTTAGTAGTAATCTTGATGTTTCCACACTACTAGTTAAGCAATACAACCTCTACGACCGAGTTACCAGTCCCATAGATTGATCCAGTGGAGGACGATGATGATGCGACTTTTGAACGACGACATTGATTTCCTTATTTTTATTCTTTTTCTCTCAGATTGATATTATGTGAGGTCTCCTATGTAACTCAATTATTGGTGATATGACTTGTGATTTCTAGTCCTACTTTGTGTTTATGGTGGTGATATACTATGTAATACATTTTATTAAGTGTTTTGGTGTTATAATTTGATACATTTGTTTTATAATGGAAAGGATAATTCGTATAATATTTTTGCACTCTGTCTGATGATAATTATCTATTGAGTTTATTCTTATAATGTTGTCAAATTTATGATTATATCATTTCTTTTATACTTCACGTAGTACTTTTATTATGTCGAAAACCCGAATTTATTTTAAACCTTGCGGACAAGGCTTGAAATTAGTTTGGGGTATTTTAGGTGAAGTTTGACGAAGATAGCAAAGAAAGCAACGAAGCGATAAGAAAGGTAGAAGAAAAGTTTAGAATTGATTCGAAAAGTTCAAACGATATTTAAGTAAATTGATGAAAATTTTCTTCATTTCTTCCTAATACAAGTATGAATTTCGTTTTCCTTTATTTTTATTTTATTTTATTTAGTTAAGAAAAGAATGAAAATGAACATAGAATAGTTTTTTAAATGGAAGTGATATTTTAATTACCCAAATGAATTTTACAATAGAAGGAATCAATTTTAATAACCTTTTTTATTAATTTTACTAGTTGATGTGTACACTAAATTGAATGACTTATGTTAGTCATGATAATGGGTAGAAGATCGAAACAATAGTGCAAGACGAATAAGACATATTTTAAGAATCTTGTAATGCAAAAGCTATTGATTAAGTATTTATATAATATTTATATATGGAAAGTTATTATGCCACAATTGAAAGAAGAAATGGATTAGAAATTGATGTAGTTCTATAAGTTAGAAAGAATATTTTCTTCAACTTTAGTAGATAATGAGAAGTATTAACAAGAGTTTACAAATATATAGAGTGTCTTATAGATTCTAAAAGAAATGTAGCAGAGAATCTATAGTGGGAAAATGTGAGAATATCCAAAGGTAATGGAACAGGGACTTAAAAGCAAACGTAAAAAATATATATTAAAAAAATATTTAGCATATAGTTGAAAAGAAAATGTAATTCAAAATGATAGATGTTCATAAACTCTTAAAAGAAAAGATTTAACTCAAGTACTTGAAACTAGAGTTGAATGAAATATTTCTTAAACTAACATGTTTAAAATGATATATTCATTGGTATCTTGGTAAAATTCTTATTGATTTTGATTGTTGTACTATTATAAAGTATTTTCTAAAATTAAAATTAATCTAGTTGTTTTTTTGTGTTTTAAGTTTATATACTAGTTATCGTGCGCTTAATACTTGTGAATGGAGATTGAGAAACCTATATTGTGTACTGGCCTTGCTAATGAACTTTAAGATCTAAAGGGTGTTATGTTGGTTGGTTAAGTTATCATTAAGGGATGTTTTGTTTTGTCCGAATTATTCAATTCTATCATAAATTTCATTTACTTGGGGGTGGTGTGTTTTCATTTTAAAGTAACTTCTATTTTAAAAATTATATTACTTAAAGTTAAGATAAATTAGATTCAAATCAGTTTATAAGAAATGAATAGAAACATTTTGTAGTGTAATTTACGTTTATCATATATATAATATTAAACTAGGTTTTCTCTTGTTTTTGTGATTTCAGGATTTAAATAAAAAAAAAGAAATTGAAGAAAAGAGAAAGAAGGGCAAAAAAGTTAACTGGAAAAGAATTCCAACGATTAGCCAGCGATTTGTGTTTATATTAGGATTCACCACCTAAATCGGCAGCAGGAAAAACTAAAAAATCCACAACGAATTGGAGAATGAACTAGAAATCGCCAGTTGAATTGATAGAGCACTGAGAGCTAGTTCCAATGATTTACTCAGTGATTTTTGTACAACTTAAGAATTGATGGCAAATCTTTGAGGTCAGTTACGGGCTTTTTAGATTAATATGAGAAATTTGAGTTTAGGCTACCAAGCTGCAAAGTGAACTGCAGTTGCTGGAGAAGCAGTCTGCTTTAAGCGATAAGCATGCAGAGTATGTTAATGAGGTAGTACAGCTATTTGAAGAGAACTCTCTGCCTGACATGTTCCAAGTTAGGTCTGGTTTTTGCCAACTTTTTTTGCCAACTTTTGTGCCCCTTTCTTTTTTCTGTTTGCTTGCAGATTATTTGCTTAGATCATTAATTATGACAAACATCTTTGGTTCAAAATGATCTCAAATGTATCTCTTGCCGGTTGCTGCTGTCATCCTATGCCGCAGCTAGATCATGTTCTAGACATTGGTGCTTTGTGTACTAAATGTGAATTAGTTACATATATTTCATAGGACCGTGAAATAATATTTTGTCAAAAATATTTCGTCTCCAAATATTTGGACATTATGTCTTAATTTATCATTTATGCTTGCGGAGATGCAGAAGACTGCAGCCGAGCTGCGTGAAAAAACGAGAATTTCAGGGTTAAATGAACGTCAGAAATTCGACAAGACAAAATAGAGAGAATGCATGACTCGAATGACCATATTATGCTTCAGAGAAAAGGTATTTTTGAACTGTGACGAGTCCTTTTACCTATCTAAGGGTGCAGAATGAGAGGAAATAGAACTTGCATGCATTAACATTTTCCTTTTTTAATGTAGGATTTTTCTCTCACTGAATTCGAAGATGCTCTAGCTTTTGTAGCCAACATGAAGAGCATCTGAATGGTGAATCTGGCATTCTGATGACTCGTTGACTCTGATTAGGTATGTCGAACCCGATATTCCTTGTTCAATGTAATATATACTTACTGATGGCAAAGCACACTTTACTAAAAACTTGGACATTCGTGTCATGTATACTTCTTGTGTTGGGCACAATGAGAAGTTACAGTCCTTCCACCACTATTGGAAGTTTGGAACATTATTGTGTGAATCATCAATGGAGAACCATTGACTGCTATTGCAATTAATCATGCCTAGCAGGACAGAACCCCCCTTATTTATCGAACAGAAATTGCATGAGAAAGTAATTAATTATGGAAAAAGGCGTTGTTCATGCTGAGACTACTTGATGAGAGTGGCGAATTTAACATAAAATTAGACAGGTAATGCACTGTTGCGCACTTGGTTATATTCATTGATATAACCTGTTTATATTGTTTAAGTGAAATTTAACATATAATCTCAAATTAATTTTCATGAAGTCTTGGTTCATATTTTTCATAATTAAGTTTGTTTTACTAGCTGGAACCCTTTGTATTTCCTAGATGAGTTTGAAGCTGCAACTATTAAAGCTCAGAGCAGGAGAGATGCCTAGTTTTAATACTATGAGCTCTATGAGCACTTTTAAAAAAAAAAAAAAATATATGATTAGTAAGCCATTTTTTTTGCTAATGAGCTCTATTAAAATCTTAAATCTAGTCTTATATGGACCTTCAACATTAAACCAATCATGTGGAAAGTTTTTCTTTATTATTTTTTGTTATGTTATGTTATGTTATGTTTTTTTTTTTTTTGTTTTTTTGTTTTTTTTGTTTTTTTTTTTTTTGGTTTACTTTGCAAACATGGAAATCTAAAAAACGAAAACCAAGTAGAGCAAGAAGTTTCTGAAATCATTCACCTTGAATAAAAAAAAAAATAGAGAGCTCTTCTCACATTAATGCAAAAAATAATAACTAGCTAGCTCTTCATAAGAGCAATTATGAAGCGTAGAATCAAAACATCATTAAATTGAGAAATAATAGAGAAGGTAGCACAACAACACTGATGGTGGCTTCATTTATTCACTGCATCCTTCGCAGCATCAGCAGCACCTTGTGCCTTGGCCTTCATTTGCTGCCCTGCCTACATAATAAAATAGCTTTATACCACAAACCTCGAGTGCACTTATAAAGTTTCTAAGTAAGCGCGTGACTTTAAAGTGCTGCAACTTTTTAATGGTAGTGCAACATCTTTCTAATTTGAAAGTAACTCTAGAAGTATTAAAATATGATACAACTCTTAGAATTTATTTAATAAATCAGTTAAAAATAAAAAGTTATTTTAAATATGTTTGAAAAGCGAGAAAAAATGTAATTACAAAATACTCCTCAAGCATAAAGGTCATGAGAATACATCAAACTAATGGAACTACCATTTAAAAACATTTTCACTATCTTCGAGCCAATGCAACTTTAAATTGCAGGATTTGTTTTATCTCAAACCTCTTGGCATGATTCTTTGGCAGATTTAGCAGTGTCGCATGCCTTGTCCACCATCTGGTCTTTCTTGGCCTGTTAATTGGTACAAACAAAGAAAAAGAAAAACTTCATCATCATTATTGATACATTACATATACATAAAAAACAAACATATTAGCTACTCTTAATTAAGATTTTGTAGCTGACATGAAGAGCTAGCATCCGAATAGTGATCACTTGTCTAGTTGATTATGAATAGCTAGCTAGGTACGACCATACGATACTTAACTAAAAATCTGGACATTTGATTGTTGTTTCGTGTATACATCTTAATTGCAGTGCGCATGTTTTATAAGTTATTGCAGTTCTTTCATCTCTGTCGGAACATTAATATGCATATCATCAGTGAAAAGAATCAACTGCTATTGGAACCTGAACATGCCTAGGACAAGACCCCTTATTTAACCAAAATGAAATTATCGGGAAAAGTAAATCAATAATGGGAGGCGCCGTTTATACCAGCACTTGATCATGAGGTGGTTTTAGAAATTACATGAGAGATGAACAATGCTTGTGTACATTGCTTTAACATTGTTGTTTAGAGTTTCAAACAACATCAAACCTTGTGTACGTTATTTCAAAGTGGAGGACCGATGTTTTACAAGAGGCTTCATTAAGCTAGTATTTTATTATCTCGTATTCTTTGAAAAAATCCAAGCACAATGGAAGAGTTAATTTGATCCATGTAGCCGACCCAAATTAATTTGGAACTGATGCTATGTTGTTGTTGTTGTAGAACTAGTCATGCTGGGCAACCTCAACTATTAACAACTTAAGCTAACTAAATTAATTATTAAGGCTTATTTAGAAGTCAATAGCTCTCTGTGTCTTGCAAATCTTTAGTTGTATTTTTCACTAGTTTTCATGGATGACACTGACAACAGACCACAAGAAATAAAAAGAATTAAGTCAAAATCATCAAGAAATTCCTCGTCTCAAGTTGGAATCTTGTGAATGGAAACTTAAAATTGGGTTGGAAAAGTTGTTGGCCACTGATTTGTTCTTCCTTTCAGGTAACTTCATTTATTCGAGCCTTCATTTCTAATCATTTCGTTTAATTATCTTTAATTCTTCGTCTTTTTCGACATTTTTACCGATGCCCGCAACTCGTTCGATGAAATGCATGATTGGATTAAAGTGGCATTTCTGTAAATAGATGTTTGGTTTTCTGAGTGCAGAGTTTCTAAGTTTGAGCAAATGGTAACTCTTTCTCGTTTCTCTCCCGATCCCTCGATTTTCAATTTTTTCTTTGTTTGATTTCACTTTCCCTATATATTAGTGCTAGAGTCAAGAGTTAGCAATTGGTCGATCGAAATCTAGACATGAAAACATTTAGGAGTCTAAGTTTATATGTCTGTAATTGTGACTAATTAGATTTTGTTATGTGTTTATAACCGAGTATATGAATTTAGTTATTTAAAAAGAAAAGAAAATATACAAAGAAAAACTAGGAAAAGAGGAAGGAGTCTGAGCAATCTAAAACACATGTCAAACAGACTAGGCCAATCGCCTTTGGTACGAATTACATTAAACTCTTAAATTGCCATGAACCACAAGGCACCAAACTCTTAAACTCTTCTGTCCATGGCATTATATGATCCACAATCAAGCGATGTCGATATGATTGTCCATTGCTTACTCACCAAGTGGCGTCTAAGCACTGGAATAACCAAAGCTACTCTCCTAGGTTGCGGTGGTGGCGCTAGCTTGGTATATTGAGCTATCATTGCCACATTAGCAGACTCTGAACTTTATCTATTTCATGCATCATTAAGCTTCTTAAATCCCCCTTTTTTTCTGTGGTGTGTGTGTGCGCATTAGTACATAGTGTGTTGCTACCATGGAGACTACAAAAAATAAATTGATGACTTGTGCTAGCAGTTTTCCAACCATTACATTGTCACTGTGGTCTTGGTGCTCTATTATTATTCTACATAATCAGGCACACGTTAGTAGTAAAAAATAAATTGATGACTTGTGCTATCAGTTTTCGAGTTAAAACTAGTGAGGTGTACTGTACATGTTTAATTTCAAGAAGGTGATCATTCAATTAACTAGATTACTCTAAGGAAGCGGCGGAACTTCTAATCATGTACTTGCAACACATGACAGTTTCGTGACCCTCTCGTAGATGACATAAGGATTCAACATATGTTTCGATAAAGAGAAATTCTAGAATGACAATGGCTACATCACACAACAAAGCTCACAAGAGCCGTTCATGTGCGCCTCGAGATGCGGCATACACAAATCTCGATGCATAACATGCAGGTCGAAGCCGCATGGACGGCTCATGTGAGCCAATGTATCTTGCGTTATGATATATATCGGGTTGTTATTCTAGTGTTTTCCTTCGAGAAAACGCTTGCGTGCAAAAAAGAAAACAAAAAAACAAAAAACAACGATTGCGCCGATCATCTAGTGAACGAGGCCTTTCCAAACGAGAGAGAATTCACGTGGGACGCGACACCCAGCTCTATTATGCTTTTCTTAGAGCACGATACCCTGCATTGCTAATGTAATCAACTTTGCCCAATTTCTTGGCTTTTTATCTTCCAAAAAAATAAAATAAAATGACTTTTCTAAAGAACTCTCTAGCACAGCCGATTACAAAATATATAACATAACAAATATAGAATACCGAGTTTACCAGCCGCCTCTTACAAAAACTATAGAGAAGTGCTAGAATGACAATAACATGTCACACCGCAGGATACATTGGCTTACGAAAGTCATCCATATGTGCCTTGGAATGCAAGCATACACAAATCCCAATACTTATCACGCAGGTCGAGGTCACCTGTAAGGCTCTTGTGAGCCAATGTGTCTTGTGGTATGGCATTGTTGTTGTCGTTATAGTATTTTCCAAAACTAAAACCCCCAAAATTTCTTTCTTATATATTCGACTTTTTTGTGACTTTAGTTTTTAAGCCACCGCCGATCTTCTCTTTTGATCGGCAGAGGCTCCAATGATATCCCTTTCTTTTCTTTTTGTCAAATAATACTGATTTGATTAGATTTGAAATCAATGAATAGTTCCTGTTATTTCAACCAATCTGTAATGATATCTTCATATTATAAACAAAACGAATTTACAATAACTTAAAAACAGAACTAAATAAATAAAAAAATTATAACCGGAGGCTTGCGAATTTTGCAATGTCCTAAGACAGAATTGTTTCTACGATTTGGTGATGAAACGTCTTCAGAAATATGTTCCCAGGATTCAATCAGAATGCTCTTCCAAATTCTAAGATCACCAAATTTGGAAGTCTGCTAAACAATATTCTACTTCTCTCTCGCAATAATTATATTTCGAAAATAAAATTGAGTGAATAATATGTGTTTAAGTAAAACTTAAATAGATGTTAAAGAGATGTCTTCAAACGATACACCCCTTTAATTCCAAAATTAAATAAATCGTTGGGGGTTCAACAATCACAACTGTAATAACTGTCAAACAGTTAATTAAATCGAAAAATTAATTATTGCTTAATTAATCCTGAAATTGAAAAACTTAGTAAAAATAAAATGATGTTTTATAGCCAACCAAGCCAAGGCCCAAGGCCCATCTTTGACTTAAAAGGTATATGGATCACCCTATTGCCCATGTGCACCTATGTGCACCACATTGGGTCACCCACTCCAACCCTTTGCCTTAAAATAAAGTTGGTTGGGTTGCTCTCATATATAAAGTGAGAAAGTGGTTTTTGGTTTTCCAATGTGGGACTAATGTTTTCTTTCAAACAAACTACAATAAAACTTGTTCAAACAATACCCCACATTTGAATAGAAAACATTAATTCACCCCACATTTCTATTCAAATATGGCTTCCAAACATAATTAAAATTATAAAACACAAGAAAGAGAAGTATTATGTTATGTTGTCAGGAAAAGTGTCTAAAAGACTTGAACTTTACCCTAGTAAAACATATCGGACTTACTTAGTGATGCAGTGGATATACAAGATCTTGAATTGTTCACTTTGTGTAGTAAATCGGTACAATATGTCTTACGCATGTCACAGTAATTAAAGTACAGTTTATACATTTTTGTCCATTTTGGTCCTGGACACATCTCGGTTTCATGATAGCTTTATAGAGTTTAGTCTTTCTCGTTCTCATAAATGCGATCCCACATTTACTATCATATAGGTGACATTTTGTTGTCATTAAATGTTAACGTCTTCACAACACACATTATATCTTAGGAATGAGTAAAAGTGCATTCTACTTTAGTTTGCATATTGAACCCTGACCCTGGGATCTCCAATAAGCTAGGTTAGGTTTCTGCCTGATTTACCTCATTTTATAGGCTTTAGACCCATTCCCCTCGATAACAACATGACTTGATCTCTTGGTAAGCCTTTTGTCATAGGATCTGCAATATTATCCTTTGACTTTACATAATCTATACTAATTACTCAAGTTGACAGTAATTGTCTTATAGTGTTTTGTCGACGCCTTATATGTCTTGACTTACCATTGTATACATTTTTTTTGGCTATAGCTTGTGCCGCCATACTACAAGGTATACATATTGATGACACTGGTTTTGGCCATAATGGAATATCTTCTAGAAAATCTCTTAGCCATTTTGCTTCTTCAGTAGCTTTATCCAAGGCTATAAATTCAGATTCCATTGTCGAACGTGCTATACACGTTTGCTTTGTTGATTTCCATGAAATCACAGCTCCTCCCAAAGTAAATATATATCTACTAGTTGACTTAGTTTCTGTATTATCAAAAATCCAGTTTGCATCGCTATAACCTTCAAGTACTGGTGGATATTTTGTATAATGCAATCCATAGTATAAATTATATTTTAAATACCTTAATACTCTAGTCAATGCTTCCCAATGACCTTAATTTGGGTTGCTTGTGTGTCTACTAAGCCTACTAACTGCATAAGCAATGTCAAGTCTTGTAGAATTCATCAAGTACATCAAACTCCCAATTACTTGGGAATACTCTAATTGAGAAATTTCACTTTCAGTATTTTTCTTAAGTTTACAATTTGCATCAAATGGAGTGGGAGCTGGTTTACAATCAAATTGATTGAACTTCTTTAATATTTTCTCAATATAATGAGATTGAGTAAGGATATATCCATTATCATTTCTTTTAATTTGAATTTCTAAAATGACATCTGCTTGATCTAAGTCCTTCATGTCAAAATTAGAATTCAACATTTTCTTTGTTGAAATGATTATATCCATATTATGAGTCATTATTATGAGTCATGATCAACATATCATCAACATATAAACATACTATGACAGATGAATTTTTTGTTTCCTTAATGTAAGCACATTTGTCACATTCATTTATTTTAAATCCATTTGCAATCATTTCATGCCACTGTTTTGGTGCTTGTTTTAGTCCATATATTGACGTAACAAATTTAGAGACTTTATTTTCTTGACCTTTAACCACAAATCCTTCAGGTTGTTCCATATAAATTTCTTCATCTAATTATTTATTTAGAAATGTTGTTTTTACATCCATTTGATGTATTTCCATATCTTATATGGCTGCAATTGAAATTAGCATCCTGATATATGTAATTTTTGAAACTGGAGAATAAGTATCAAAATAGTCCAACCCTTCTTTCTGTCGATTAGCCACTAAACATGCTTTATATTTATCAATCGACCCATCAGCTTTCATTTTTTTTTTTTTTGAAAATCATGTTATAACCTATTGGTTTATTATCAAGTGGTAAATCAACCAATTCTCAAGTATGGTTATTTAGAATGGATTTTATTTCACATTTCATGGGTTTTTTCCATAAAACAGCCTCACTTGAAGTCATAACTTCTTTATATGTTTGTGGTTCAACTTTAGTCAAAAGATTAATAAAATCTGGTCCAAAACTTGTTGGAACTCTTTTTCTTTTTCCCCTTCTTGGTTCCATATTTAATTCAGGAACATTGGAAGGGGATGGTTCCTCTCTCGAACTCTCTTGTTCGGTGAACTTATCTTTTCTTCTTTATAAGGAAAAAATTCCTTCAAAAAATTGTATATCCGCAGATTCTATAATTGTATTAACAAGAATATCAGTAATTTCAGAATTAATCACCAAAAATCTATATGCAACACTATTGTTAGCAAATCCAATAAATACACAATCTATTGTTTTAAGGCCTAACTTAGCACTCTTAGTGATAGGAACTTGTACCTTTGTTAGACAACCCCACACTTTTAAAATTTTAAAAGTAGGAATTCTACCTTTCCATAATTCATAAGGAGACTTATTAGTCTTCTTAATTGGAATTCTATTTAGAATATAATTCGCTTTAAGTAGTGCTTCACCCCACATATTGTGTGGAAGTCCTGAACTATTTAACATGGAATTTATCATGTCTTTAAAAGTTCTAATTTTTCTTTCTGCGACACCATTCTTTTTAGGTGTATATGGTGCCGTAGTTTGATGCATAATTCCATGGCCACTACAAAATTCAGCAAAATTCGGTGGATTCGTATTCACCACCCCTATTCGTTCTTATTGCTTTTATTTTTTATCTAATTGATTCTCCACTTCTATTTTATATGTCTTAAACATATCGAAAGCTTCATCTTTAGTTTTAATCAAATAGACATAGCAATATTTACTACAATCATCAATAAAAGTCATGTAGTAATTCTTCCCACCACGAATAGGTGTTAATTTATAATCGCAAAGGTCACTATGAATTAAAAATCCAACAATTCATTTTACCTTCCTTGAATTGATTTAAAAGGTTGTCTAGCAAATTTCGATTCAGTGCAAATCTCACATTTTTGCTTGAAATCAATATTTAACTTAGGCAATAAATCCAAATTTATCATCCTATGTATAGATCGATTGTTTACATGACTTAATCTAGCATGCCAAATATCATATGAATCTATGATATAAACATAATTTTTCATTTTATTCATAGCTTTAGTAACCATTACATTTAGTTTGAACATGCCATCGGCTAAGTACCCTCTACCTATATAGTCAATACCCTTACTTAGGACAAACTTTTTAGACTCAAATGCAAGTTTGAATCCCCTTTTAGTAAGGAGAGGACCCGAAATTAAGTTTTCCTTATTTCAGGAACATACAAGACATCAAGTAAAGTAAGAACTTTTCTCGAAGTAAATTTCAGCAAGACTTTTCCTTTCCCTTTGACACTTGAAGTTGATGAATTCCCCATGTAGAGTTTTTCATTACTGGTGATGTCTTCAAAGGTTGAAAATAGACTCTTGTTGCCGCATATGTGCCTTGTAATACCCGTGTCAATCCACCAACCCTTAACATTCTCAATCATATTGACTTCAGAAATTACAACAACCAAGTCTTCATCAGTAGCAGTGACATTGGCTTGATTATGTTGAATTGAATTTCCAACAGTTTGGTTTTTGCGGTGACGACATTCTTGAGCCTTGTGTCCCTACTTTTCACACATCCAATAATTATCTTTTATCTTCTTAAAAGGCTTGGCTTTAGGTGCAAGACTGTTGACACTCTTTGTAAAAGTCTTCTTACCCTCATTCTTATGAAACTTAAACTTTGATGACTCTCCTTCAACCACGTTCGCCTTAGCAGTAAAGGTAGGTACTTCAACTTTATATCCATTGCGGTGATCTTCTTCAACCCGAAGCCTCAGAATCAAGTCCTTTAATGACATCTCCCTCCTTTTATGCTTCAAATAGATCTTAAAATCTTTCCATGAAGGATGTACCTTTTCAATAATTGCACCAACTTGGAAATGTTCATTGATAGAACACCTTTCCGAATGCAACTTATGAATCAGAACTTGAATCTCTTCTACGTGCTTGATTACATTTTTGGAGTCCACCATGACATACTTGAGAAACTTTCCAATGACGAACTTCTTCGCCCCGGCATCTTTAGTTTTATATTTCTTCTCAAGCATATCCTAAACTTGCTTTGTTGTTTTATATGGTGAATATATATCATATAAAGAATCATCCAGACAATTCAGGATGTAATTTCTAAAAAGAAAGTCGAAGTTTCTCCAAGCTTCTATTGACAACAAGGACTCATCACTGAGAGGATCCTCATTGATCTTAGGCTCTTCCTCCCTTACAATATTCGCAAGGTTGAGGGTTATCAAGTAGAACAACATCTTTTGTTGCCACCTCTTAAAGTCCATTCCCTTGAACTTTTCAGGCTTTTCTTCATGTTTCTTAGAGGTGTTTGAACTCGATTGTAGTTCGGCCATCTTTTAGAATTTCTTAAATGCAACACAACAGAACAAAATCTCAGAAATTCTGAATTCTGTTTTTTCTCAAATAAAGAAAAAGATTATGTCTTAAATTGTTATTTCAACCAATCTGTAATGATATCTTAATACTATAAACAAAACAAAATTACAATAACTTAAAAATAGAATTGAATAAGTAAACAAAATTTTAACTTAGAAGGCTTGCGAATTTCGCAATGTCCTAATACTGAGTAATTGTTTCTATAATTTGGTAATGAAACCTTTTCATAACTATGTCCCCAAGATTCAACTGGAGTGCTCTTCCAAATTCTAAGATCACCAAATTTGGAAGTACGCCAAATAATACTCTTCTTCTCTCTCACAATAATTATATTTCGAAAATAAAATTGAGTGAATAATATGTGTTTGAGTAAGACTTAAATTGATGTTAAAGATATGTCTTCAAACAACACACCCCTTTAATCTCAAAATTAAATAAATCTGTTGGGGTTCAACAGTTACAACTGTTAACATACTCCAACTGTAATAACTGTCAAATAGTTAATTAAATCAAAAAATTAATTGCTGCTTAATTAATCCAGAAATTGAAAAACTAAGTAGTAAAAATATAATTATGTTTTATAGCCAACCAAGCCAAAGCCCAAAGGCCCTAAGGCCTAAGGCCTATCTTTGACTTAAAATGTATATGGGTCACCCTATTGCCCATGTGCACCTATGTGCACCCCATTGGGTCACCCACTCCAACCCTTTGTCTTAAAACAAAGTTGGTAAGATTGCTCTCATATATAAAGTGAAAAAGTGGTTTTTGGTTTATCACTGTGGGACTAATGTTTTCTTTCAAATAAACTAGAGCAAAACTTGTTCCAACAGTTCCTTCCATGTTGCGATTATCGATTCAATATTGGCACAAGCCGAATCTTCAACTCTACATCTCCATTGACGCTTGTGTGTGGATATGTGTTTGCGGCTATTGGATCGATACTTCTCATTTGTATTTTTTAATTAAAATAAATACTTTTCTTCCCTCGTGTTGGAAGCCTTAGATTTTCTTCCTTAGTTGAAAGTTTGATTTTCTTCCCTTGTCGAAGTTTAATATTTTGAGAGCTTAGGGTTCTTAGGCAAACAAATGGGGTTGCTCATGTAATGATGCGGTTTTCCCATACATATGCTAGCCAAATGGCCAAATTTATGGAATCAACCTCTTGATGAGGTAGCTATAGTTGTACTCAATGATTTCAATGTTGAATGAAATATGAATACGACTTTTTTTGTCAATATATATATATATATAATGGTTTCTATTTGGGAAAATACTAGAATGACAATGGATATGTCACACTGAAAGACACATAGGCCCATAGGGGTTGTCTATGTGACTTTGACTCGCGTATTATGCACCGGGATTTGTATATGTGTGCATTCCAAGGCGTGCATGGACAGCTCAAAGGTCTGATGTGACTATGACATACTCGTCATTCTAGACATGCAGTGTTGGATGACAACAGCGGTGGCGGCGATGGAGGACAGTGGGTGAGTGGTGGTGTGTAAGAGATGAGGGTGATTTGGTCAAAAAAATAAAACAAGTGGTGAGTGTTGTTTGTGTGGTAAGTTAATTGAGGGTGATTTGTGTGAGATTGTACGACAATACCTCACTCCCAAATTACTTAGGGTTGGCCGCATATATAAACGTGGATCAGCCTTGATCAAATTATGTGGATTGACAATTTTAAAATCGATATTTATACAACAACATAGCCTTAGTTCTAAATTAATTGGGGCTAGCTACATGGATCAAACTTTTCCATTATGCACGATTTAGTGCAAATTATAGAACTTTGGCAATTAAGTAAACGCAACAAACAAATAACACACGCACACAATCAACACGAGAGAATTACATGGTTTACGCAATATGCCTCAATCCACAAAAAAAAATAGAGATTTTATTAAACTCGAAGATTACACCAATGTCAAGTCTCAAACTTTAGCTCTCATGCACACTAACTCAAGACATTACCTTAGACCTTTTTGACAAGACTAATTTAATGGTCTACCCTACTTATATATATGCACTAGGGTATCAGAGTTGTACTAGGAAATCAAAACCTATTAGAGTTATACTAGGAGACCAAAACAATGTTATATTAAGACTTCAAGTCAATATCAACAAGTCTCCACCTTGGCTTGAATTCTGTAACCTTCATCAAAACCTCACTCTGCAAATGCCCCCTCGAAGGGCCTTCAGTGTCTTTGAATTCAAATTATGAACCAATTAGACTATTAGCTAAATGGATTGAATCTAACTAAATCCACAAATTTCATGAACACCCCTAGTTTCATTGATAGAAAAATTGGGTTGTGTGGGCCGCCCCTATATAGAGCCCAATAGTGCCCAGCGTGGATTACTCCGTACCGATGGGGTTGGACACGATGTGGGAAACCGAAAAAAATATGTGTTAAGGTTTAAAGTTTAAGAAATTCATTCGACTAGGAAAAAAAAGTTTAAGAAGTTGCTTGGCGGGAAAAGGCACCGAAAGAGAGAGAAGGATCAGATTCAATAAGGTAAAATCTCGTTTTGTTAATAAACCTTGATTTCTGAATCAATTATTTCTCAGTTCTGTCTTCCAATTAATTGCTTGAACATGGCATTATATCAATGCCTACAAATTGTTCGATGAAATGCCTAATTGAATTAAACCAACCGTGAAAGATCTCATGAATGTAGGACAAGAGTGCAACAACTTAATTGTTTGAATATAAAGTAGAATCCTTTCGCTTATCACATCGTAATGGTTTCTATTTGGGAAAATACTAGAATGACAATGGATATGTCACACTGAAAGACACATAGGCCCATAGGGGTTGTCTATGTGACTTTGACCCGCGTATTATGCACCGGGATTTGTATATGCGTGCATTCCAAGGCGTGCATGGACAGCTCAAAGGCCCGATGTGACTATGACATACTCGTCATTCTAGACATGCAGTGTTGGATGACAACAGCGGTGGCGGCGATGGAGGACAGTGGGTGAGTGGTGGTGTGTAAGAGATGAGGGTGATTTGGTCAAAAAAATAAAACAAGTGGTGAGTGTTGTTTGTGTGGTAAGTTAATTGAGGGTGATTTGTGTGAGATTGTACGACAATACCTCAATCCCAAATTTCTTAGGGTTGGCCGCATATATAAACGTGGATCAGCCTTGATCAAATTATGTGGATTGACAATTTTAAAATTGATATTTATACAACAACATAGCCTCAGTTCTAAATTAATTGGGGCTAGCTACATGGATCAAACTTTTCCATTATGCACGATTTAGTGCAAATTATAGAACTTTGGCAATTAAGTAAACGCAACAAACAAATAACACACGTACACAATCAACATAGAGAATTACATGGTTCTGCAATATGCCTCAATCCACGGCAAAAAAAAATAGAGATTTTATTAAACTGAAGATTACACCAATGTCAAGTCTCCAACTTTAGCTCTCATGCTCACTAACTCAAGACATTACCTTAGACCTTTTTGACAAGACTAATTTAATGGTCTACCCTACTTATATATATGCACTAGGGTATCAGAGTTGTACTAGGAAATCAAAACCTATTAGAGTTGTACTAGGAGACCAAAACAATGTTATATTAAGACTTCAAGTCAATATCAACAAGTCTCCACCTTGGCTTGAATTCTAATTAAGTCCAATTCACCAGTTTAACAAATTCAAATTATGAACCAATTAGACTATTAGCTAAATGGATTGAATCTAACTAAATCCACAGATTTCATGAACACCCCTAGTTTCATTGATAGAAAAAATTGGGTTGTGTGGGCCGCCCCTATATAGAGCCCAATAGTGCCCAGCGTGGATTACTCCATACTGATGGGGTTGGACACGATGTGGGAAACCGAAAAAAATATGTGTTAAGGTTTAAAGTTTAAGAAATTCATTCGAATAGGAAAAAAAAGTTTAAGAAGTTGCTTGGCGGGAAAAGGCACCGAAAGAGAGAGAAGGATCAGATTCAATAAGGTAAAATCCCGTTTTGTTAATAAACCTTGATTTCTGAATGAATTGTTTCTCAGTTCCGTCTTCCAATTAATTGCTTGAACATGGCATTATATCAATGCCTACAAATTGTTCGATGAAATGCCTAATTGAATTAAACCAACCGTGAAAGATCTCATGAATGTAGGACAAGAGTGCAACAACTTAATTGTTTGAATATAAAGTAGAATCCTTTCGCTTATCACATCGTAATTAATTTGTATGGTTCGTGATCAAGTGATGTGAATGTAATTGTGCATGCATTGCTTATAGCCTGCACCAAGGTGTATCTAATTAAGCACTGCCGGTTTGAATACTCTTATATATCTATTTCATGATATGTCGACGTTAAGCTTTTGAATCCAGTTTTTGCAGTGTTCAGGGTATTATTTAGTAAAAATCATACTTCTTATATTAAAGGTTCTTCTACACTTCTATGACTAAGAAGTACATGTTTTTGTTCTTGATAGTTACATTTTCCGATCCTTTATGACAATCAATCACTCAACACTTGTGGTTGTGGTTTTTAAAATTGTTAGTGCCCCGAGTGTTCTAGATGTACTTTTGGATGCAGATTTGGACGTTCACTTAGCTAGATTCCTTGAGTGAGAAACTTTTTTTTGGTAAGTGCCTTCTTTACCAGCTTCGTTGGAAATCCCAATGGTGATGTTTCTTGATATATAAGTGACTTCTTTCAAAGATGCGAGAAGATCATGATCGAACCGCTCGAGAAAGAATAGAGAATCTCAGGGTTGAAAGAACTTAAAAAACTATTTTCCAAAAAAAACTTAAAAAACTCAATGAGACAAACTAGGGAGAATGCAAATGCGCACACTTTCATTGATCAGAAAATGGTATTTTGAACCATGACATCCTTTTACCTTTCCAACATGCAGAATGAGAGGAATGCAGTTTGCATGCATTAACATTTTCTTTACTTAATGTAGGGTTTTCTCATACCGATTTGAAAGATGTCATTCTAGATTTTGTAGCTAACATGAAGAGCATCTGAATGGTGATCACTTGACTAGTTGATTATGATTAGCTAGCTAGTTACGACTGTACGATACTTAACTAAAAATATGGACATTTGAATGTTGTTTCATGTATACATGTTAATTGCAATGCGCATGTTTTACAAGTTATTAATGATCTTTCACCTATATGGGAACATTAATATGCATATCATCAGAGAAAAGAACCAAATGCTATTGGAACTGAAGATGCCTAGGACAAGACCCATTTAATTAACCAAACTAATATTACTTGAGAAAGTAAATCAATAATGGGAAAAAGGTGTCGTTTATGCTGGCACTTGATGAGGTAGTTTTAGAAATTACAAGAGGGATGAACAACGCTTTTGTACATTGTTTTAACATTGTTGTTTGATTAGGGTTTCAAACAATATCAAAGCTTGTGTACATTATTTTAGTGGATGACCTTATGTTTTAGGAGAAGCTTCTTTAAGCTAGTATTTTATTATACGTATTCTTTCTAAAAAAAAAATGAGCACAATGGAAGAGTTATGTGACGGACCCTTCCCTAAACTAGGCCTAATCTCATAATTAAGCCCAAATTCTAGCCACATAGGACTTAACTACGTATTAGTCAGCCTTTCTATCCAGATCTACTCCATACTTGTGTTCATGATAATTACTACACATGTCACTTTACAATTAAATTCAGAGTTAGTTAAAACTTACTGAAAATTCTAAAGTTTAGCAGAAGTTTTAAAATTTATGCAGAAGCAATATTTATAAATCCTAAATGTGTGGAAACCAGGAACCAACGATCACATGCGTATATAATAAAGTAGCGAATATAAACAGTGTAATGATCATCATAAGTCAGGGAGCTAAAAACTCAATATACAACCTCAAAATGTATAAAAAACATAACTGTATAATATATAGAATGCCAAAACCTACAAAATGTTGATGCAACAGTACGCCGATGGCTTAGAGGCAGTCGCCAATCTTTTCCTTGCACGGCCTGCTCGTCGACGGCTTTGCACTCACCGTCATAAAAAGGACAGTGAGTATAAAAAGTAACAGTAATCCATGTTGATAAATTCATTCACATTTCCAAAACAAACTAAATGGTATTTAAAAGCATAACTTAAATAAAGAAATACATGTACCAACAATATGCTAAGAAATACAACAATTAAGCAAGTGAAACTGACACGAGGCTAAATAGTAATGATCTAGATCCGGTCGGCTGTGACCTACGTCAGTGAAGTCTTAGCCACTATAGGACGTGCGTGGTGTCGCACAATCTAATATCACTAGGGACTCTAACCCCAGTGTCATAAGGGACTCTAACCCCGTATATGGGCAACCTCAGGGACTCTAACCCTGTGTGCCTCATTATAGTAGCGAGTGCCGACATCCCCAGGGACTCGAACCCTGTGTGCCAATCGACTCATAGTGCAATGGACTCTAGATTCTACAACTATTTTATAATTCCAAGAAATTGGCTCATTAAGGATTACAAGAGTTGGCTATGCTACAAAGCACAAATTCTCCAAAAAATACAAGTCCATAAAACCATTCATAGCTCCATAGTTCCTAATAGCATGCTATTTGTACTACATCTACTGTGAAACAACAAGAAATGACATATAGCACATGAATGGATTCAAAAGATTTCAAGTTATCAAAATATCATGGAAACCAAGATCAACAAGTGAGGAATAACAATTAAGTCCATGATATGTGAGTACAAAGCTAGACATAGTCAATATAGACTACAATAAACAAGTTAAAACTGGAAATTAAATGTAAATAAACAATCAATGGGTATACTCACATCAAACAATGTGAAGTCCTAGCTTTATCGGTCTCCCGACACCTCAAATCACGTATTCGCAACCCCGAAACCCTTTCCTTAGGTTCCTAATATCCAACTAATCCAAATAAATTGGGTTTAGGTCAGGTCAAATGGGTTTAGGAACCTTAACCCAAACAACCACTTAAGACTTAACAATATTGAAATTTTAATCTTGTATTGCAGCGCACTTTTAGACATGAAATTGTCCAAACCTCAACAGCATCCCTTGTACGAAGTTTTTGGTCTCTAACTTAGCTTTTCAAAAAGGTTTGGTTTGTGTAATTCCGATTTAAAACGAAAGCAATATCGCAATTTCACTAAACACAACTCAAATTAGAATCTAATTTGACCAGCAAATTTAGAAAATTCATTTCTCCCAATCTATAGTTTTAAAGTTTGTGCTTTTTTTGTCACAAGGTAGTTAATATATCAAATAACAATATACTACAAGATCAGCTCATTTGGATGAGTAATTAGGGAGTTATGTCATTTATAAATTTAGTTTCAAAAATCACCTAATGCATTTAATCACCTATTTGTGTAGCACTTTTGGATGTAAAAACATTTGAACTACAAAATTCCAGTAGGACAAAGTGTTTTCCCCCTTGAGTTAGCTTTCAAATGCCGCCAGATTGGGTTCATTTCGATTTAAAATGAGCATGTTATGACCAAATTACATAGGTTGGTTCATAATACAACATGCAGAAATTCAGTTTTGGTTTTACAACTTCAAAAATTCATATCTTTTTTATTTCAAAACCAAATCAAGAACTTCTTAATAGTCGGATTATCGGCTTGAAATGAGGAATCCAAATATATAAACCAATTACAAAGACTTAATCATCTACCATGTGAAATTGGCCAAAAACCAGAACTGACTTCAACTTAAAATAGAGAGATATGTACCTAGTTAATGTACCGCCCTAGCTTGATCAAGCACTACACCTTCAAACCACCAACCCAAACTGATTTTCTTCTTCCTTAAACCTCTCCAGCAAGTTTCTTAGCTCCTAAGCTTATGAGAATGAAAATATGTGGTTTGCATTAATTGATCTCTAACTATATATATGAAATGGATATGGTTAAATGATAACCATTGATCACACACGTATCTCGAGACCTATCTAATAGTACACCTCTTAACACATGTCCCACTTACCTCCACTAATTCATGCCAACTAACTCCAATGTGTGACTTAGTTGATTTCTAGATGTGCTAATACATGTCTCGATGCAAATTACATGGCTATTGTTTTAAAATGCTAACTTAGGTTACATTTAATTAAAAATCAACTATAGCCACATTAAAACCACTATATAAGCTATACTAACTCAAAATAGACTTACCACAACACTCTCTATCCCGATCCCACGTCGGCACGCAACTCAAGGCATGTCTCCACTCACGTCTCGACACCTATACACGAGTAGGAGTGACTTAGTTGTCCACACATATACAATACACTAGGCATACACCACAACAAATCTAACATACACCTCGGCCATCTCGCCACGGTCAATGCACAGATCACAGTATGGGTCCCACATCACGGGTCGGTAATCTTAATTACAAACAATAAACGAGATTAGAAATTTGACAAGTTAATAATTTGATCCATGTAGTCGACCCCAATTAATTTGGGACTGAGGCTACGTCGTTGTTGTTGTTGTTGAAAACTAGTCATACAGAGCAACCTCAACTGTTAACAACTTAAGCTAAGGCCTATTTAGTAGTCAATAGCATTGTATCTTGTAATCTTTAGTTGTATTTATCACTAGTTTTCATGGATGACGACGGACCACAAGAAATAAATAGAATTAAACAAAAAAACATCAAGAAATATTAAAACTTATCATGGTTTTAGCATTGTATTGTCCGAAAAATTCTACGCGTACATCAAAACACACATCGCGTTCTGATGTGCTTTTGCTGATGTATGCGTAGCACTTCCTATTGGCTTATGTTCATGATTGATTAATGGAAAAACCAATCTCAATTATTATTCATCACCATGACTGTCTTCCATTCATAATGACATTAAGAGAAAAATTCTTCGTAACTGCTATCATTCAAAATATAATATTGTCATTATAATAAAAATGTTTTTAATTAACCTCTATTTTTTAGCCCCACTATATGCACCCCACATTTCCTTAAGGGCGCCCTAGTGAAAAAGTCAAACTTAAAAAAAACATTATTTCTACTGCAAAATGACCCGTGTGCCCCTTACTACGATTAGTGCACCCCGCCCTTAATCTTTATATAAATACTGGAGATTCAGTCGGAACCCATTGAACTTTTAGGTCGGCAGTCGTCAACCAAGTTTCACCAAAGAGGTTTGATTTGACAAAACCAAACCCATAAGGTATGTCTCTGTTATGTGCCGCCTAACCTAAAATAGATGTCTCGACCAATTTTTTGGAGTTGGGTTCTTCGGTTGGGATGAAAGAGTATTTTGGTAAAATGTTGAGGTGCCCTCATAAATTAAAATTTGAATTGGGGTGCACTCAAATCGGGATGCCCTTATGGAAGTGTAGGGTCCGTATAATGGGGCTTTTTTTAGGAATATTATTACCCCCTCTATCCATCCAAAAATATTGATCGTTTAGGCTAAAGCATACTAATTAAGGTGATATTAATTATGACTTTACTTTCCAAATTTGCTCGTTGAAATTGCTTTAAATGACAATTAAATATTTTAAGTTCCAAGAATGAGTGAAATAGGTATATAAGGTGTCAAACTATGAAAACGTCTTATAATTTTGAAAAAGCGGCTCTGCCCAAAAAGGCCTATATTATTGGATGGTGGGAGTAACCTCTACTCCCTCTATCCAAAAATATAGGTCATTTGACTAAAAAAACACACATATTAAGGTAGCTTTAATTACAAGTTTAAGTTACATTTCTACCCATGTTGGCATGAAAAAAAAAATCAAATGCTTTAATCACACAAAAAAGTGCATGCAAATACTTAAATGAAGGGTAAAATATATAATAGGAATAAATGCTCTATTAAATTAACAAATAACTTACTCCCTCCTTCCTTAAATATAGGTCGTTTTGCTTTAGCACACTAATTAAGGTGATATAAATATTGTGTTTACTTTCCATTTTTACCCTTTGACACAAATAAGGAAGTGCTTTAATTACAATTTATTACTAATTCTCTCACTTTCCATTTTTACCCTTTGCACAACTAAGGAAGTGCTTTAATTACAATTTATTACTAATTCTCTCTCTCTCTCTCTCTCCCAGACTTGCGTTTACTTTCTATTTTTGGGCATTAAATGGTGATTTGAAAAGAAGGGTGAAATAAGTATTTAGGGTGTTAAAATAACAAAATGACTTATAATCTTTGAAACTAGATTTGGTCTAAAACAAGCTATATTTATGGATGGAGGGAGTATATTTTTTAAATGGACTTTTAGTAGAATGATTTGTATTTTTGGATGGAGGAAGTATTATTATTCTACTTAATCACATGCATGCATGTTTTTGGTAAAAAAAAATGATTTGTTATACAAAAAAGAACTCTCTCCGAATAAAAATAGACCTTTTTAGGTGGTTAGATTTGTATCCGAAGTTACTTTCTAACTCTAAATTAAATTTGATTAGATAGCACTCAAACGTGATCGAAACGTTCCTACTAAGTTAAAAGGAAAATTTTATAGGACCGCAATTAGGCCAGCTATGCTCTATGGAAGTGAATGTTGGGCGGTAAAGCAACAACAATTACATAAAATGAACGTAGCAGAAATGATGATGCTTAGGTGGATGTGTGGTAAAACTCGTAAAGATAGAATAAGAAATATAGAAATTCAAAGACAAGTAGGAGTAGCACCAATTGATACAAAGATTAGGGAAGAGCGGTTGCGGTGGTTTGGTCACCGCAAAGACGGCCTACAAATGCCCCAACTAGAAAACTTGACTCAATAGAAAGCGTAGAAATTCGACGAGGTAGGGGGGACGAAAGTTAACATTTGATGCATTAATTAGGAGGGATTTGAATGGTTTGGAAAGCTCACCATCAATTGCACTTAATCGAGCACAATGAAAAAGTTTGATCCATGTAGCCGACCCCAATTAATTTGGGACTGAGGCTATGTTGTTGTTGTTGTTGTTGTTGTTGTTGTAGATAGCACTCAAACAACATCACATGAGAAAAGGCACTAGGATACCAAGTGAAAAATCTTAAAAATATGGGAACGTGTTTGCTAATGTTGGGAAGTGTGAAGTTGGTAATGTCTACCAATAACAATACGTCACGTGTACGATGTAAATGTGCTTTTTACACTTTTGTCCTCCCAACTTTTACTCTTTTGTCCATATAAGGCTTCCTATTATTAGATATTACCAACTCTACCTTGTTCAAATTAGCAAATCCCCTCTCAAAAAATATGGGTTCAGGTTCAATGTTTAAAAAGTTAATTCGACCAAGAAAGTAATCTCATTTCAGATGCAATTCCATTTGGTTAAACCTTTGATTTCTGATTAGTTTCTCAGTTAAGTATTCTAATTTCTTTAACCTTTTCTATATATATATATATATATATATATATATATATGTATATGTATATATATCAATGCGTAAAAATTGTTCGATGAAATGCCTAATTGGATTAAACGCACCGAATCGAAGTGAGATTACCTTATTTTAATGACGATTAAATATTTTAAGTTCAGAAGATGAGTGAAATATATATATATATATACGTATATACATAAATATGTCAAACCATGAAAACATTTTATAATTTTGAAATAATTTTGGAAAAGTGACTTTACCAATAAAGGCCTATATTTTTAGATAGAGAGAGTAACCTCTACTCCCTCCATTCAAAAATATAGGTTGTTTGACTAAAAACACATATATTGATGTAGCTTTAATTATGAGTTTAATTAAGTTACATTTCTACCCGCGTTGACACAAAAAAAAAAATCAAATGCTTTAATTACACAAAAAAAGTGTTAATACTTAGTTAAATGAATGGTAAAATCAATATAATAGGAATAAATGTTCTCTAAAATTCACAGAATAACTTATATTTTTTTAAATGGACTTTTGGTATGTAGAATGACTTGTATCTTTGGATGGAGGAAGTATTATTATTCTACGCAATCATGTGCATGTTTGTAGTAAAAAAATTAAATGACTTCTTATACAAAAAAGAACTCTCCGCAAATAAAAAGTATAACTTTTTAAGTTGTTAGATTTGTATCCAAATTCCTAAGTCACTTTTTAATTCCATATTAGATTTGATTAAGCAAAGACACGAACAACAACTCCGAGAAATCTAAAAAATGCGGGAGTGGATTTGCTAATGTTGGGAAGTGTGAAGTTGACAATGTCTACCAATAGCAATACGCTACGTGTACGATGTAGATGCGCTTTTACACTTTTGTCCTCCCCACTTTTACTCTTTTGTCGATGTGGGGCATTGCTATTGTAAGATATTACCAACTCTACCTTCCTAACATTAGCAAATCCCTTCCCAAAAAATATGGGTTCAGGTTCAACGTTTAAGAAAATTGAACCAAGAAAGTTTAAGAAATTCCTTGGCGGGAAAAGGCACTGATCGAGAGAGAAGGATCGAATTGAATAAGGTAATCCCATTTCGTCAAGCCTTTGATTTTTGAATAGTTTCTCAGTTCAATCTTCTAATTGCTTTATCAATGCCTAAAAATTGTTCGATGAAATGCCTAACTGAATTAACTCAACTCACTGAATTGATGAAGTGGCTAGAATGTAACAACTTGTTTGTACCAGCAACGGTTGGTTAGCACAACTGAAGGCGGGTTGTTGTCCTTTATCTAGTGACTCGGGTTCGAGTCTTGGAAATGGAGACACCAATGTTGGGAGCTCCCTCCACCTATACGGTGCGCGACTCGAGGCGAACTGGAGTAGTCGAATAGTCTGGATGTTGGGTGGTTTAGACCAAAAAAAACTTGTTTGTGCATAAAGTAGAATCCTTGCCCCCGTCGCATCATATGATCCGCCAGGAAGTGATGTCAATGTAATTGCACATTGCTTAACCACCAAGGTGTATTGTCTAAGCATCGGAAGAACCAAAACTACTATCCTAGGATGCAGCAATAGATTGGTGTATTGAGCGATCGTTTCCTCATAAGCAGATTTTGTACTCTTATCTATTTCATGCAACATTAAGCTTATGAATCCTATTTCTGATGTTGTGTTTGTGCGTGCATAAGTGCATACTACATAGTATGTTACAAACATGGTGATCTCAGAAATACTATCCCGTAGCATTTTTGTGTGTGCCCGTGTAACAGAGAATGTGGGCATGCGTTCTTTTTCCAAGCCCTTGCCTACTCCATGCATTAAGCTTATTGTTCCTATTTTACAGTGTTCAGGGTATTATTAAGTAAAATTATAAAACGCTTCTTATAAAGCTTCTTCTATCTATGATGCCCGGACTCTTTACTTTGGGGTGAAGTACCCGTGTCGACCCGACATAACATGGACATCAACACTTGATATGTCCCAGACTCCTCAAAGCTACTTTGGACACTTAGAATTGTAAATATTTATAGAATTGTAACTATTGGGCCATATTATGTATATTTCACTCTGATTGTTAAAAATTAAAAGTTATAGTTATTTTTCTTTTGTTATTAACAGATAATGCACTTTTTATGTTATTATAGAATATCATGATGAGTTGATGGTTTTTGTTGTCCACTTGCATATATTTCATCCTATGCCTTTATTTTTTCTTTCTTTTTTCTCTTGAGTTGTTCATTTGGAATATATTTTGGACTTGTATATTAACGTGTATCACAATTTATAAAAGATAAGGAGATATTTATACTTCTTGTACGCCACGTCCGAAATTGAGATTGATGGGCTATGCACTTCATCAATCATCAACCTACCATTATATATCTTTGAAATTTGCGAATTATTTGAAGCGTAGTGAGGAAAAAGCTTCAAAGTACTAATTGGAAGTTGGATCTCTCTCACTACCATTATGCTTTGCTACATCTGCACATTGGTTTCAATTATGGAAATGGTCAAGGTGCATGGGTAGGCTACATGCTAGTGTATTTTTTATTAGGTAATTAAAGAAGTGAGTTTTATTTTCATCTATTTGGTAAAGGTTTTGGTACGTATGTTGAGTTAGAATAAAGTTATGTTGTTGAAGACAGTATAAATGTTTCAATGATGCCTTAAAACATGGTAACTGGGTAGGTAATAAATGATGGTTCTTAATGTATGAGTATGATGGTCAATGGTGTACTGATTTACAGGGGTAAAAACTAGATGTACATGCACTTGTACTATCAGGTTTTTAGTATCATGTTTGGCTTCCACATGCTTCATTTTTTACTTAGTTCTATAAAAGAACACATGGTGTATTTTATTTTATATTTGTTGTAGAGAATATTCTCAATTAGCTGCATGCTTCAAGAAGTATTGAACAGGCGAGTTGACATGTTGACCAAGTAACGTCTTCAATGTTGTTTCGTCGTTCATGAAGAAATCTCACTGCATAAAGCTGTAAGTTAAATTCTTAATTATGGGCCTTGTTCAATAGTTTAATAGGTGCATATTGGTATTTAATTCATTATCATAAACATGGACACAGGAACTTGCTTATGCATATTCCTTTCTGCTTTCTTTCGTTTGAAACTTTGAATGGTCTATTAACTGATGAATGTTTATCAATGTGGACACCCTTTTTTCTCGACGCATCAACTATCAAATACCAATGGTTTCTCGGTCTCTTGTTGACGATGATTTATATCAATCATTTGGCATTTCTGGCTATGGTTTTAAGATCGTTAGAGCCCCGAGTGGTCTTTGTCATCTGCAGTTTACAAGTATTTTTGGAAGCTTGAAGCCTAGACTGAATTATATATATTGAACCATTCTTTTCTTTTTTTTAATCTAAAAGCTGGATCTTTTTCAACATTTAGTGCAACTCTCTTCATCAATGATGAAATGAAATTGGCTCTACGAAGTCCTTCCCTTTTAGGATAATTAATAATGCTTTGCCTAAGATTATTCCCAAAGTTATAGCTCTTAATATTAAACTCAAATAGTTAGATGCTTTGGTGTATGTTAATTAACTTAGAAGTACCCTCAAGTTTCTTTGTGTTTACTTATCATTTGTGTGAGGATGCATATCTTGAATGGTATTTCTAAAACCATGCAAGTGAATTATAACTTTCTTTCCTTGGCAGAATAAATCTGATGGCACTTTGATGGATCTAGATGTCTTTTGGATGCAGATTTGGATGTTCAGTTTGATTCCTTAAGTGAGAAGCTTTTTTTGGTATGCACCTATCAATACCAGCTTCAATTGGAAAAACCTAATGGTGATGTTCCTACATACATTAGTGGCTTGTTTCAAGTCGACAAGGAGGGCACCGAGCTGCAAAGAGAACTCCAAATCTTTGGAGAAGCAATCCGTTTTAAGCAATATATGTGTGCGAGAATCTGTTAATGAGGCGATACACGGCTATTGCAAGAGAATTTCCCGCCCGACATGTTCCAAGGTAGGTATTTACTGAGACTTTTGTGTCCCTATCTTTTCTCGTTTGCTAACAAATTCTTTTAGAAAATTTACTTATGCCGTAAAAACCTGTGGTTCAAAATGATCTCAAATGCGAGCATCCTATGCCGCACCTCAAGCATGTTGTAGACATCGATGCTTTGTTTTATAATTGTGAATTTGCAACATGTATTTTATATGGCTGATTGAATAATATTTTCTTAAAAAACTATTTACCTTCCAAATGTTTAAGCGAAGGTATTGTTAATTTATCATTTATACTTGTAGAGATGGACAAGACAACGACCGAACTGCATGAAAAAATAGAGAATCTTAAGGTTAAAAGAACTTAAGAAATTCAACGAGACAAAATAGGGAGAACGCATGATTTGAATGAGCATACCTTCATGATTAGAAAAGGGTATTTTGAGCCATGACATGTCCTTTTACCTTTCGAACATGCACACAGAATGAAGGGAATGCAGTTTGCATGCATTAACATTTTCTTTTCTTATTGTAGGATTTTCTCGTACCGATTTGAAAGATGTCGTTCTAGATTTTGTAGCTGAAATGAAGAGCATCCGAATAGTGATCACTTGACTAGTTGATTATGATTAGCTAGCTTGGTACGACAGTGCGATACTTAACTAAAATTAAATCTGGACATTTGATGTCATTTCATGTATACATCTTAATTGTAGTGCGCATATTTTATAATTAAGTTATTACAGTTCTTTCACCTCTGTCGGAACATTAGTATGCATATTATCAGTGAAAAGAACCAACTACGTACGATTGGAACTGAACATGCCTAGGTGAAGACCCCCTTATTTAACCAAACTGAAATTACCAAGGAAGTAAATCAATAATAGGAAAAAGGCATTGTTTATGCTCGCACTTGATGAGGTGATTTTAAAAATTACATGAGGGATGAACATCAACAAGGGTGTACATTGTTTTAGCATTGTTGTTTAGGGTTTCAAACAACATCAAAGCTTGTGTACATTAATTCAGTAGAGGACCTAATGCTTTTGCTTCAAGGGAGGCTTCTTTAAGCTAATATTTTATTATTTGTATTCTTTTTGAAAAAAAATCGAGCACAATGGAAGATTTGACTTGATTCATGTAGTCGACTCTAATAAATTTGGGACTACAGTGTTGTTATTGTTGTTGTTGTTGAAAACTAGTCACGCAGACCAAGGCCGTATCTTTTAATCTTTAGTGAAATATTAAAATTTATCATGGTTCGGCATTGTATTGGCGTACACCATGCAATCTCAATTACTATTCATCAATCATCACCATGATGGTCTTCTATTCATAATGACATAAGAGAACAAATTGATGGCAACTGGTTTGATTCAAAATACAATATTGTCATTATAATAAAACTGTAATTACAGTTAAGTTTGCATTCTCTTTTTCTTTTATGAGAGAAGCATGTGTTTACAATTTCGTTCACAAAGAAAACTGAAACATATTGATGAGAATCGATCTCCTTCACAGTACATTAAAACGACACATAGGGCAGGTACTGCGGCCAGAATTAATCCACCCGTAGATGCATCTATCGTGAAATCTGTGGCCGCACTCCGTCTGGATATCCAAGTCAATGCTCTCGTCGAAGGCATCTAGGCATATCACACACACATCTTCTTCTCCGCCGCAGTTGGTGGCCTTCTTCATGTGCTCTATCATGCAATGGAACACGGGATCTGCAGTTATCTCGGAAAAGACTGAATTGGAAGCGTCCAAGACTCGAAACTTGAAGTCGGCCGCCTTGTGCCTCAACGAAGGATGATCACGGCTGTTGGCGAGGATGTAATTGCTGGTCTCCTTCATGTCATCCAAATCCATGTACATGGATAGCATGCACTGCTGAAAATTGAGGTTGCTGTTCTGCATCAGTACCTTCTGCCTTGTAATTATATCAAGCGATTCAAACATGCTCTCCATTGTCGCCAACTCTGTCGCCATCTTCGAAAACTTATCTTCGGATGCCATTGTATATTATTTCTTGCAGAAGAAACAAGAACGTACTAATATCTCCTCAATGGCAGAAAATCAAGAAAACTAGTTATTATCACTCCACAACAGAAAAAAAAAGTTTAACAATGTGATGAGGTTGCAATATTTATTAGGAAAGGTATGGTCGGTGACGAATTGATGAATCACTTATCACTTATGATATGTATGATGAGTTGGCGATTAATTTAGATAGGTATTATCATTGAGATATAAGTTTTAAAATTCAAATGCAACCGCGCCACTGATTTGTTCTTCCTTACAGGTAACTTCATTTATTTGAGCCTTCATTTCTAATCCTTTCGTTCAATTCTCTTTAATTAATTCCCCGTCGAGTCTTTTGATTTCTTCGACATTTTTAACGATGCCCTCAACTCGTTCGATGAAATGCCTGATTGAATTAAAGTGGCATTTCTGTAAATAGAGCTTCTGTGATTGTTCCGAGTCGACGCATTTGATGGAAATGGAGGGAATGCATTGGCCCACAAAAGATTGGTTTAAATTTACAGTAAAAAAGGCCGAAATGAATGCAAATAGTTTCTATCCCTTTGTATTTGTGCTAAAGTCAAGAGTTAGCGATTGGTTGATCGAGATCTAGACACGCAAACGTTTGGCAGTCTAGTTTATACATAAGTAATTGTGACTAATTAGATTTTGTTATGCGTTTACTTGACTAATTAGTATGTGAATTTTCATTGTTATTTAAAATAAAGAAAATATACCAAGAAAAACTAGGAAAAGAGAATAATGAGTCTAAGCAATCTAAAACACATGTCAAACAGATTAGGCCAATCACCTTTGGTACGGATTACATTAAACTCTTAAATTTTCATGAACCACAAGGCACCATATAATGCCTTGCTTGAACACCTAGTGGCTCCCCTATTTGGCTACAACCAAATCCCCACTTGCAAATATGGCTAGAGAGACCTTGTCATTTTGGCAATATCTTTCTATCATTTTGGTACAATTGTTTTTGATAACCAAAGGTGTCTGAACCTTTTTCAGCTCCTCATTACTTTTGAGGGATAAGACAATTTTTTTTTATCAAAAATAAAAATAAAAAACAAAAACAAAAACAATATTAAGCATATAGAGCAGGCAAGCACGTACTATAGCCAGTTTGGGATATATGATCTCCACTTCAACAATATTAAGCATATAGCAAGTCACATTATAAATAAACAATTGGCCACATTATTTTTAAACCTAGATCATGATCCCAATTGCATATTTTTCTCTACTACTATAAATAGAGGTAGCTAGCTAGAACATGTATTTCACATAGTCCTTTACGCTCTTTCGATCTGAGTACTATAAAGTAGGGTCCTTCTGTCCGTGGCATCATATGATCCACAAGCAAGCGATATCGATATGATTGTCCATTGCTTAGTCACCAAGGGGTGTCTAAGCATCGGAAAAACCAAAGCTACTCTCCTAGGTTGTGATGGTCCTAATTAAACAGGTTGCTAACTCTACCTCGGCTTCCATTGTCTTCTTGATTAAAGAGGTAGGATGATGATGGATTCTTACTCGCCCAGACACTTGTTTCGTAAGAAAACTCATTTATCGGTCCTACGAGGCATGAAACGATTGCAAATGACTAAGCCAACTATTTTTTTTTTTTTTTTTTGATAAGAAGACTTAATCATGAATTGATTAGCAAGCAAGCAGAGATCAGATAGGGCCATGCTTTGCTCATGAACAAGGGGACTCAAAGGACTACTTTATTCTAAGACCGACAAGTAATGTCGTTGAACTTGATATTCCTTACTGATCTCTGAGGTACTATAGAACTACAATGGTTGAAGATCAGTGGAGTGACTATTGGTTCGGAAAACAAGGACTTACATATGGACACCAAATGCAAAATTGGATTTTCAATATAAGGTTTACTACTTGGTATGTGAATTTAAAGTTAAGAAGGGGTTGTGCAGGCAAAGCTGCCAAACTGAAGATGTTGTGATTGATTGAGTACGTACGAGTGTCTCGGACCTTGGTTTAACAATAACTGAAATCAAAGAATAACAGGAGAGCGATAGAGAAATGTACCGATATCTTGTAAAAATATTGTTGACATGCATTCAGATGTACCGATATCTTGTAAAAATATTGTGAGTCCAAAATCCGCGACATGAGCTTCGAAGTCAGAGTTCAGCAATAAATTTTTTGATTTCACATCACGGTGAACTATCAATGGGGAGCAATCATGGTGCAGGTAGCAGAGGCCTTTTGCAGCTTCCATTAAGCAGACTCTGAACTTTATCTATTTCATGCATCATTATGCTTCTTAAATCCCCTTTTCTCTGTGGTGTGTGTGTGTGCGCGCGTGTGCGCCTATGTTCATAGTGTGTCGCTGCCACGGTGATTACTAGAATACTATCCTATGGCATTTTGTTTATGGTCATCATATTAAGATTTAATATACGCTTGTCTTGCATGTTTTAGTGATAGTTGTATGCATATATTGTTCTAGTGACAGAGTTCTTTTCCTAGCGTTTGCTTACTGTACTTTTACCTACTACATGCATCAAGCTTCTTGTTCCTATTTTGCAGTGTTCAAGATATTATCAGTAAAATTCTTACTTGGTACGAAGCTTCTTTCGTGACTAAAAAGTTGTTTTTGTTCTTTATAATAACATTATAGGATTTCCAACCATTACATTGTCACTTTGGTCTTGGTCCCTCTTGTTTAAGTAAACTAATGCATATTGTGGGTTTTGGGCTTCATCAATTATCAACCTACCATTAGTATCTCTAAATTGAGATATCTATTTGAATTTTAGTAAGGAACAAGTTTCTAACTACTAGTTGGAACTTTCTCACGACCATTATGCTATTACAGGCAATATGAATGTTTCAAGGTGGGTAGGCTACATGCAAGTGTATCTTTGATTAGGTAACAAAGAAGTGACAGTTTTATTTTCAACCGTTAAAGGTTTTGGTACGCTATAGTTAGAATACCGTTATGCTATTACAGGCAATATAAATGTTTCAAGGACATCTGAAAAATGCTTACTCGTCAGAAACTGGACATCTGAAAAATGCTTACTCGGCAGAAATTGTATGCTGGTTATTAATGTAAAAGTATGATTGTCAATAGTGTAGTAAGAAAAGGAAGGACAATACTAGTTGTATGCTTGTACTATCAGGTTTTTAGTACCATGTGTAGCTCCCGCATGATTTTTTTCACTAATACCTTGTTTTGCTTCCACAAGATTCATTTGTTGACTTAATACTAAGATTTTAAAGAACACTTGGTTATTTCATTTTTTTGTATTTGTTGACCCCTATGGCTATTGTTGTAGAGGATTTCCTCGATTAGCAACGTGATTCAAGAAGTGTTGGACAGGCGACTTGATATGTGGGAGAACTGTTGTACTGTTTTGTCATTTGCAACTTAAGGGTATGTTGTTGTTGTTGTTGTTGTTGTTGTTTAAAGCCAAACTTAAGGCTATGTTTGATAGCATGGAAAGAACATACTCAGGTGAATTGAACGGTGTTTCATAACTTGTAACTACCTAAATAGAACTTTCCAATAGTTAGATTTTCTCTCCCATAAATGGAAGAAGCTTTGCACTGAGAGAAATGTAAAGAACATACTCAGTGAAGAATCCTCGCACATTCATGCCCAATCCGCTCGCAAAAACAGGAAAAGCTATAAGGGTTGTTGGCTACTTAAATGCATACTCTGTAAGTGTTTCCACATGACTACCCTAAAAGAAGAAATAAACCGATCAATACCATCCAAATAAACCAGATCCTTAGGCTTCACCAATCTCGCACGTCATTCCCCTTTCTCTCTCTCTCTCTGCCGATGGTCGCTCATCTATCTCATTCCAATCATTTCTCATCATTGTGGTGCTATCTGTGTGTAGATCATTTTGCTTTGTTCCTGTAGCAATTAATGTTCATATTTTTAAGAACCCATGACTTGTTTGAAGACAAAAAGGCGATTTACCGTAGCCGACCCAAACTAATTTGAGATTGAGTTTGTCCTATTTTTGTTGTTTTCTTTTTCTATAGACGAGTTGTTTGTATCGCAGACTTCGAAATTACTTGCAATACTGAATTCTAACTTCTCAGTGATTTTTTTTTGGTTCTATCTTGATCTACATGCCTGCATACAAACATACATATATATATACATCCATACATACATACATACATACATACATACATACATACATACATACATACATACATACATACATACATATATATATATATATATATTTACATGGTATATATATTGATTTTTCAGTGCTTTTAGGTGGAAAACTACTGCAATGTGGCTTAAGAATTGGTTGGCTTTCTAATTCGTCGTCGCCTAACCTAATTGATTTTTGCGCTTGTTTAAATAGACTTGGTATTGTTCGTTAGAATTCGTTAGAGGTATGTTTTTATCCAATCAACTAAATTTATGATTTTGATGCGCACCTTAGATTCATTTCAAAGGCTTTTTTTCCTTTTCTTAAAAATCCTCTAAATTGTCAGTTCTTGACGACATTGTGAATTTGCGATTTGACCAGTTTCTTCCCTATTTTTCTTAAATGATAGTATTTTTTCCCTGCTAGTCAAGCCTTCAAGGAAAACATTTACTCATGATTTTATGGTATTTTTTGTTTCAGTTTTTGCTCACTAATTATGTTAGAACTTTACTGCTAGCTTACCAAAAAAGTTTTCATGGTTTAGGCGGACGGACGGTGGCGTAATACTAGTTAGCTTCTACATTACTTTCATAGCTTCAAATTAGCTCATCGGGGGACACCCTGCATGTGAAGTTCGAGTGCCAAAGCATAACATGCAAAAATCTAGGGAGAGAATTGAGTTATTCCGTGGTGAATCTCATTCTAATTTGATAGACCATTCACCTTCACCGCATATGGCAGATTCACGTCGAGTATTTAATGAACAAGGAACATACAAGCAAAGTGAAATACCATCAACGCCTTGCACGAACCAAGTGATGAGACTCAAGAGCGAGCTTAAATAATTTCAATTTTCGGTTTCAGTAGATTCATCCTATTTTAGCATTGAGCATTTTGACCAAGCCACCTTATTAGCCTACAATGTATCCTCTCCTTTTTTTTGCTTTTAAATATATTTATTTGAGTTCTTTCCATCTCTTGAGCTTGGCAAATCTTTGTTATTTGTTTGAACATAGTATTGCTCGAAACAACAAACATTGGCCACTAGCATCCCGACATTGTTGATATTTTGGTCAATTAGCATTGGACCTAAAGCAAATAATTGGAGACTGGAGTCTTTAAACCATAGTTTCCCATCCTTTGCAGGTTTCCTAGAGGCTTTGCCTTAGAAGGTAATTGGCTATCATTAATTTTATTGGTAAACAAGGATTGAAAAATTGGCTTTGCTTGTAAGGTCGTCTCTTAGAATTGGAATTAATTTGAGGAAGTTTAATTCCATGCATGAAAGTTTGAAAACTTGACACCATAGAGAGGTATAATAGCTTTGTCCAAGTGTTTGTAACATAAGTTTTTCAAGACTCATTCATGAAGCATACTATTTATGTTACTTCATGTTAGATCAATTATCTTGATCTCCTCAAGATACGCATCGCATATCTCGAGGTAAGTTAAATGGTTTATAACTACCGTACAACCACATTCATGCACCACTTGATTTTCCTTGAGATGAGGTTGCACGTATCTCGAGGCGTGGATAACCTCTCCAACATCCACCAATCGTCCACTATTGACCACCTCGATGATCACGCTACGCGTATCTTGAGGCAAATCCGATGTATACTTTTTAATTTAAATTAAACTAGAAGATTCATTTATATATATAAACAATATTATATATATACACTTATGTATTTTCGCAGCTATATATTTGCTGCACGCGCCAATGACCATCATCGGATGCGCACACTATTTTACATCCCACACTTGTCGCCCTTGACTCCCCTTGTCACTAAGCACCCACCAATTTATTAATTATTCTATTTAATTTTGTGATTATCTCTTCAATCTATGTCAAAATTAAATTATGAAAAATACCCAAATTTCACCAAAAATTGAGAAATATTCTCCACACGCTCTGAAACTCACGGACATCGCGTATACACTCAACTTGAGCATATTTCGCATCGAATAAGTGTATAATAAATCAATTAGTCACGCGACACACAAAAAAAATATTTTGAACTTATGATCTCCGGTCTGAAATGCGTGGGTCCCACTTTGGATACTTAAGTCCCAATTTAAACCCAAAAATACTACTTAATTAGTTACTAATTAAGTTTATAAAATTCTCGAATTTCACAAATTTTCCCAACTAATTAAAAATCTCGTCCTCGAAATTTAAACATACAAAGTAATTGAACCAAAAAAAAAAGAAAAAGAAATTGAACCTTCATATATTACTATTTTAATCTCTACCTATACCAACTTTTCCGAAGTACAACCGTTAAATGGACCCAATCATTTTAATTGTATTCAACAACTCAGTGGTATAGTCGTTACTTTCTCATGGAATTTTGTGAATTTTTGACGAGTTAAACGATAAACTTTGTGGAATATCCGATACACTTTACTTCACAACTCATATTATGCCTTGAATCCCATTCAAGCATCTATACCTAGCAAGATCTTGCATATCTTACTTTTCAATAAAACTAGTTTCATTTTTAACTAAATATTATTCCACAAACCTTAGATAATTCTTTCCCTATCCACCAAACTCTGGTATACCTTTTAAGTTTAATTTTTCTTCGTTGATCATCTTTTTATTTAAACTGTCGCCGATCAATTTTTAGACGATCATCAGTTTAAAACTACAGAGTGATGCAAATAATATTCGAGCACAATACTAGATACTAACTAGAGCTACGTGTCTATCTGGTCCATTATCTTTCCAACGTTTCTCAACAAAAACCTAATATTACATAATCATCTCATGGTTATAGATCTCTAATTACATCTATCATCCCATGACAAGAGATCTCGATTTACAATCCGATCAGAAAACGAAATCGGACACATCGTGCAACTCTCACTCATTCTCTTAATGTCTACTCACAATGTTATTTAGAGAACAAATTCTTGGTAACTGCTATCATTAAAAATATAATATTGTCATTATAATAAAAATGTTATTAATTAACCTCTATTTTTTAGCCCCACTATATGCACCCCACATTTCCTTTAGGGCGCCCTAGCGAAAAAGTCAAACTTAAAAAAAACATTATTTCTACTGTAAAATGACCCGTGTGCCCCTCACTACGATTATTGCACCCCGTCACCTTTTCTTCTCGTTTTGTGCATCCCACCATCATCCCTCCACATACTCTCTTCTGGTCATTTGTAAGGCATCGTTAAGTGATTCAGCCTCACAGGTCGAAATATCTAATTGGAAAGTCGGTGGAACCCGTCGAATCTTTAAATACTAGAGATTTAGTCGGAACCCATTGAACCTTTAGGTCGGCTGTCGTCAACCAAGTTTCACCGAAGATGTTTGATTTGACAAAACGAAACCCATAAGGTATGTCTCGACCATGTGCCGCCTAACCTAAAATTGATGTCTCGACCAATTTTTTGGAGTTGGGTTCTTCGGTTGGGATGTTGGAGTATTTTGGTAAAATGTTGGGGTGCCCTCATAAATTGAAATTTGAATTGGGGTGCACTCAAATCGGGATGCCCTTATATAATGGGGCTTTTTTTTAGGAATATTGTTACCCCCTCTATCCATCCAAAAATATTGATCGTTTAGGCTAAAGCATACTAATTAAGGTGATATTAATTATGACTTTACTTTCCAAATTTGCTCGTTGAAATCGCTTTAAATGACAATTAAATATTTTAAGTTCCAAGGAGGAGTGAAATAGGTATATAAGGTGTTAAACTATGAAAACATCTTATAATTTTGAAAAAGCAGCTTTGCCCAAAACGACCTATATTATTGGATGGTGGGAGTAACCTCTACTCCCTCCATCCAAAAATATAGGTTGTTTGACTAAAAAACACACGCATTAAGGTAGCTTTAATTACAAGTTTAAGTTACATTTCTACCCATGTTGGCACGAAAAAAAAAATCAAATGCTTTAATCACACAAAAAAGTGCATGCAAATACTTAAATGAAGGGTAAAATATATAATAGGAATAAATGCTCTATTAAATCCACAAAATAATTTACTCCTTCCTTCCCTAAATATAGGTCGTTTTGCTTTAGCACTGTAATTAAGGTGATATAAATATTGTGTTTACTTTCCATTTTTACCCTTTGACACAAATAAGGAATTCCTTTAATTACAATTTATTACTAATTCTCTCACTTTCCATTTTTACCCTTTGCACAAATAAGGAAGTGTTTTAATTACAATTTATTACTAATTTCTCTCTCTCTCTCTGAGACTTGCGTTTGCTTTCTATTTTTGGGCATTAAATGTTGATTTGAAAAGAAGGGTGAAATAAGTATTTAGGGTGTTAAAATAACAAATTGACTTATAATCTTTGAAACTAGATTTGGTCTAAAACAAGTTATTTATGGATGGAGGAGTATATTTTTTTTAAATGGACTTTTAGTAGAATGATTTGTATTTTTGGATGGAGGAAGTATTATTATTCTACGTAATCACATGCATGCATGTTTTTGGTAAAAAAAAATAAATGACTTATTATACAAAAAAGAACTCTCACCGAATAAAAATAGACCTTTTTAGGTGGTTAGATTTGTATCCTAAGTTGCTTTCTAACTCTAAATTAAATTTGATTAGATATCGCTCAAACAACATCAATGAGAAATCTTAAAAAATATGGGAATGTGTTTGCTAATGTTGGGAAGTGTGAAGTTGGTAATGTCTACCAATAACAATACGTCACGTGTACGATGTAGATGTGCTTTTTACACTTTTGTCATCCCCACTTTTACTCTTTTGTCCATATAAGGCTTCCTATTATTAGATATTACCAACTCTACCTTGTTCACATTAGCAAATCCCCTCTCAAAAAATATGGGTTCAGGTTCAATGTTTAAGAAGTTAATTCGACCAAGAAAGTAATCTCATTTCAGATGCAATTCCATTTGGTTAAACCTTTGATTTATGAATAGTTTATCAGTTAAGTATTCCAATTGCTTTAACATTTTCTATATATATATATATATTTTTTTTATATGTATATGTATATATATCAATTCGTACAAATTGTTCGATGAAATGCCTAACTGGATTAAACGCACCGAATTGAAGTGGGATTACCTTATTTTAATGATGATTAAATATTTTAAGTTCAGAAGATGAGTGAAATATATATATATATATATATATATATATATATATATATATATATATATATATACATATATATGTCAAACCATGAAAACGTTTTATAATTTTGAAATAATTTTGAAAAAGTGACTTTACAAATAAAGACCTATATATTTTTAGATAGAGAAAGTAACCTCTACTCCCTCCATTTAAAAATATAGGTTGTTTGACTAAAAACACATATATTGATGTAGCTTTAATTATGAGTTTAATTAAGTTACATTTCTACCCGCGTTGACACAAAAAAAAATCAAATGCTTTAATTACACAAAAAATTGTTAATACTTAGTTAAATGAAGGGTAAAATAAATATAATATGATTAAGTGTTTTCCAAAATTCACAAAATAACTTATATTTTTTTTAATGGACTTTTGGTAGAATGACTTTTATCTTTGGATGGAGGGAGTATTATTATTCTACGCAATCATGTGCATATTTGTAGTAAAAAATTAAATGACTTCTTATACAAAAAAAGAACTCTCTGCTAATAAAAAGTATAACTTTTTAAGTTGTTAGATTTATATCCAAATTCCTAAGTCACTTTTTAATTCCATATTAGATTTGATTCAGTAGCACCTGAACAACAACTCGTGAGAAATCTAAAAAATGTGGGAGTGGATTTGCTAATGTTGGGAAGTGTGAAGTTGACAATGTCTACCAATAGCAATACGCTACGTGTACGATGTAGATGCGCTTTTATACTTTTGTCCTCCCCACTTTTACTCTTTTGTCGATGTGGGGCATTGCTATTGTCAGATATTACCAACTCTACCTTCCTAACATTAGCAAATCCCCTCCCATAAAATATGGGTTCAGGTTCAACGTTTAAGAAAATTGAACCAAGAATGTTTAAAAAATTCCTTGGCGGGAAAAGGCACTAATCGAGAGAGAAGGATCGAATTGAATAAGGTAATCCCATTTCGCCAAGCCTTTGATTTTTGAATAGTTTCTCGGTTCAATCTTCTAATTGCTTTATCAATGCCTACAAATTGTTCGATGAATTGCCTAACTGAATTAACTTAACACACTGAATTGATGAAGTGGCTAGACTATAACAACTTGTCTGTACCAGCAACGGTTGGTTAGCACAACTGAAGGCGGATTGTTGTCCCTTATCTAGCGACTTGAGTTCGAGTCTTGGGAATGGAGACACCACGTTGGGAGCTCCCTCCACCTATACGATGCGCGACTCGAGGCGAACCTGTATTAGTCGAATAGTCTGGATATTGGACGGTTTAGACCAAAAAAAACTTGTTTGTGCATAAAGTAGAATCCTTGCCCCCGTCGCATCATATGATCCGCCAGGAAGTGATGTCAATGTAATTGCACATTGCTTAACCACCAAGGTGTATTGTCTAAGCATCGAAAGAACCAAAACTACTATCCTAGGATGCAGCAATAGATTGGTGTATTGAGCGATCATTTCCTTAGAAGCAGATTTTGTACTTTTTATCTATTTCATGCAACATTAAGCTTTTGAATCCTATTTGTGATGTTGTGTTTGTGCGTGCATAAGTGCATACTACATAGTATGTTACAAACATGGTGATCGTAGAAATACTATCCTGTAGCATTTTTGTATGTGCCCGTGTGACAGAGAACGTGGGCATGCGTTCTTTTTCCAAGCTCTTGCCTACTCCATGCATTAAGCTTATTGTTCCTTTTTTGCAGTGTTCAGGGTATTATTAAGTAAAATTATAAAACGCTTCTTATAAAGCTTCTTCTATCTATGATGCCCGGACTCTTTACTTTGGGGTGAAGTACCCGTGTCGACCCGACGTAACATGGACATCAACACTTGATATGTCCGAGACTCCTCAAAGCTACTTTGGACACTTAGAATTGTAAATATTTATAGAATTGTAACTATTGGGCGATATTATGTATATTTCACTCTGATTGTTAAAAAATTAAAAGTTATAGTTATTTTTCTTTTGTTATTAACAGATAATGCACTTTTTATCTTATTATAGAATATCATGATGAGTTGATGATGGTTTTTGTTGTCCACTTGCATATATTTCACCCTATGCCTTTATTTTTTCTTTCTTTTTTCTCTTGAGTTGTTCATTTGGAATATATTTTGGACTTGTATATTAGCATGTATCACAATTCATAAAAGATAAGGAGATATTTATACTTCTTGTACGCCATGTCCGAAATTGAGATTTATGGGCTATGCGCTTCATCAATCATCAACCTACCATTATATATATTTGAGATTTGCGAATTATTTGAAGCGTAGTAAGGAAAAGGCTTCAAAGTACTAGTTGGAAGTTGGAACTCTCTCACCACCATTATGCTTTGCTACATCTGCACATTGGTTTCAATTATGGAAATGGTCAAGGTGCATGGGTAGGCTACATGCTAGTGTATTTTTTATTAGGTAATTAAATAAGTGAGTTTTATTTTCATCTATCTGGTAAAGGTTTTAACTCCACCTATGTTGTACACTATGTGCGCTACATAGCCGGTCTCAAGTCCGAATAAAGGAGGACTCTGACGCCCATTTTTTCATACCGAAAAATGGGTAAAGGAGATCCCAAACTCACTTTTCATACCCGAAAAGTGGGGGATGGAGGCCCCAAGCTCATTTTCCATTCTTAAAAAATGGAAGAGGGTTGCGATAGGTTGACAGCCAGCGTAAAACTTTTGTCATTTTTCATGAAATGGATCAAACATATATAAACGTTGGGGCATTCCCATCTAGCGACGCGCTGCATCGGAGCCCAGGTGTAGTGAGAAATGAGCAAGGGTGTGTTTCACATCGCTGCCTAGGTGTGAAGAAAAACGAGCAAGGATTCCCGCACATAGGACATGTGTGGGTAAAAAATCTAGTCCCTTCACATCGTCGCCCGGATGTGAAAAAAATGAGTAAGGGTTCCCACACAAAGGACGGATGTGGGTAAAGAAGCGAGTTCAAAACAAACACGAAAACAAAAACAAAATCATAGATACGAATACTAGATCTTTTAGACAAAATAGAAATAGAAAAGGGAAACAAATACAGAGGGGAGAAAAAATTCGTTTTGGAACGTGGAACATATGAACACTTACGGGGAAGTCAGTAGAACTAGTAGATACCATGATTAGAAGGAGAGTCAATATTGCTTGCCTCCAAGAGACAAAATGGGTAGGAGAAAAGAGTAGAGAAATAGGAAGCACATGTTTTAAATTGTGGTACACTGGTATAGATAAGAAATGCAATGGAGTAGGAATTATGGTGGATAATGATTATAAGGATAAGGTCGTAGAGGTTAAAAGAATGGGGGATAGATTGATTCTAGTTAAATTAATTATTTGAGATGAAAAAATTAACATACTTAGCGCATATGCACCACAAGTAGGATTAAGTGAGAGCATCAAACGCAAGTTTTGGGACGAGATGGATGAATTATGCAAAGTATACCATTAAATGAAAAGGTTTTTATTGGAGGAGATTTAAATGGGCATGTCGGGGCAAGTAACGATGAATTTTAGAGAGTTCATGGAGGTCTTGGTTACGGTAATAGAAATGAAGAAGGAGAATCAATCTTAAAATTTACTTCAGCATATTATCTTGCCTTAGCAAATATTAGTTTTAGGAAGAGGGAGTCGCATATAATTACTTTTAGTAGTGGTCATAACAAGAGTCAAATAGACTTTCTTTTAACAAGAAAAATAGATAGAAAAATATGTAGAGACTACAAAGTCATACCTGGTGAAGCACTTACTACCCAACATAAGTTAGTAGTACTTGATATTAAGCTAACACGACGACATAATATGAATAAAATAGTTAGCGACCCTACAATAAAGTGGTGGAACCTAAAACATAGTAAACAAGTAGAGTTTAGAGAAAACCTACTAAAGGAAAATGTTTGGAATCTTGACTTAGATGCTAATACAATATGGCTAGAAATGAGTAGTTGCATAAGGAGAGTGGGATCAAACGTATTAGGTATATCTAAAGGCTTGGGACCACCAAAGAAGGAAACATGGTGGTGGAACGAGGATGTCCAACGAGCAATTAAGACTAAAAGAGAGATGTATAGGAAAATATCTAAGTGTCAAGATGAAGATGTGTACAATCAATATAGAGAAGCTAGAAAAAAAGCTAAAAAAGTAGTTAGTCAAGCTAAAACAAATTATATGGAAGATCTATATACAAGGTTAGGTAATAGAGATGGCGAAAAATATATATATATATATAGGGTAGCCAAATTAAGAGATAAAAACAAACAAGACATAAGTCATGTAAGATGTATTAAGGACGGAAATTAAAATGTTTTAACGCGCGATGATGATATTAAGGAGAGATGGAGAAGTTACTTCGATAGTTTATTTAATGATGATCAAGTTGATACTATAATAGATGAAAACCCACACCAAGAAAGAAATGTAAACTATCCACGCAATATTAGAATTGTAGAAGTTAAAGAGGCATTGAAAAGAATGAAACTAGGGAAAGTATGTGGCCCAGATGAAATACCCATAGAGGTTTGGAAATGCTTAGGAGAAATTGTATTGACTTGGTTAACAAAACTTTTCAATAAAATCTTAAAACCAAAACGGATGCCAATGGATTGGAGAAGAAGCACGCTTATGCGAATCTTCAAAAACAAAGGAGACATTCAATGTTGTTCAAACTACCGGGGAATTAAACTTATGAGTCACACTATGAAACTTTGGGAGAGGATAATTGACAATAGGCTAAGGAGAGAAACAACAATATCAGATAACCAATTTGGTTTCATGCCTGGGAGGTCAACTATGAAGGCGATTTTTCTTGGAAGACGATTGTTAGAAAAATATAGAGAAAAGAAAAAAGATCTTCATATGGTATTCGTAGATTTAGAAAAAGCATATGATAGGGTCCATAGAGATGTTTTTTGGTGGGTTCTAGACAGAAAAAGTGTGCATGCTAGATACATAGACACTATTAAGGATATGTATGATGGAGTAGTAACGAGTATAAAGACATTTGGAGGAGCTATAAAAGAACTTCCCATTACGATATGACTACATAAAAGATAAGCTTTTAGCCCATATCTATTTACTTTAGTTATGGATGAACTAACTAGACATATTCAAGAGGATATACCATGGTGTATGCTATTTGCAAATGATATTGTCTTAGTGGATGAAACAAAAGATGGAGTGAATAGGAAATTTGAACTCTAGAGGAATACATTAGAATCTAAAAGCTTTAAGTTGAGTAGGACGAAAATCAAATACATGCACTATGAGTTTAGAAACACTAGACATCGAGATGACGGAGTGATAAAATTAGGGGAAATAGAAGTTCCTAAGGTAAACCACTTTAGATACCTAGGATCAATCATACAAAATGATGGTAACATTGAGAATGATGTCACACATTGAATTCAAGTTGGATGGAAGAAATGTCGGAGTGCAACATGGGTGATTTGTGATCGAAATGTTCCTACTAAGTTAAAAAGAAAATTTTATAGGACCGCAATTAGGCGGCTATGCTATATGGAAGTGAATGTTGGGCGGTAAAGCAACAACAATTACATAAAATGAACGTAGCAGAAATGAGGTGCTTAGGTGGATGTGTGGTAAAACTCGTAAAGATATAATAAGAAATATAGAAATTCAAAGATAAGTAGGAGTAGCACCAATTGATACAAAGATTAGGGAATGGCGGTTGCATTGGTTTGGTCACTTGCAAAGACGGCCTACAAATGCCCCAACTAGAAAAATTGACTCAATAGAAACTGTAGAAATTCGACGAGGTAGGGGCAGACCAAAGTTAACATGAGATGCATTAATTAGGAGGGATTTGAATGGTTTGAAAAGCTCACCATCAATTGCACTTAATCGAGCACAATGGAAAAGTTTGATCCATGTAGCCGACCCCAGTTAATTCGGGACTGAAGCTATGTTGTTGTTGTTGTATCTGGTAAAGGTTTTGGTACGTATGTTAGAGTTTGAATAAAGTTATGATGTTAAAGACAATATAAATGTTTCAATGATGCCTTAAAACATGGTAACTGGGTAGGTAATAAATGTTTGTTCTTAATGTAATAGTATGATGGTCAATGGTGTACTGATTGACAGGGGTAAAAACTAGATGTACATGCACTTGTACTATCAGGTTTTTAGTATCATGTTTGGCTTCCACATGCTTCATTTTTTACTTAGTTCTATAAAAGAACACATGGTGTATTTTATTTTATATTTGTTGTAGAGAATATTCTTAATTAGTTGCATGCTTCAAGAAGTATTGAACATGTGAGTTGACATGTTGACCAAGTAACGTCTTCAATGTTGTTTCGTCGTTCATGAAGAAATCTCACTGCATAAAGCTGTAAGTTAAGTTCTTAATTATGGGCCTTGTTCAATAGTCCAATGGCTGCATATTGATATTTAATTCATTATCATAAACATGGACACAGGAACTTGCTTATGCATATTCCTTTCTGCTTTCTTTCGTTTGAAACTTTGAGTGGTCTATTAACCGATGAATGTTTATCAATGTGGACACCCTTTTTCTCGACGCATCAACTATCAAATACCAATGGTTTCTGTCTCTTGTTGACGATGATTTATATCAATCATTTGGCATTTCGGCTATGGTTTTAACATCGTCGAGCCAGAGTGGTCTTTGTCATCTGCACTTACAAGTATTTTTGGAAGCTTGAAGCCTAGCTTGAATTATATATATTGAACCATTCTTTTTTTAATCTAAAAGTTGGATCTTTTTCAACATTTAGTACAACTCTCTTCATCAATGATGAAATGAAATTGGCTCTACGAAGTCCTTCCCTTTTAGGATAATTAATAATGCTTTGCCTAAGATTATTCCCAAAGTTATAGCTCTTAATATTAAACTAAAATAGTTAGATCTTTGGTGTATGTTAATTAACTTAGAAGTACCCTCAAGTTTCTTTGTGTTTACTTATCATTTGTGTGAGGATGCATATCTTGAATGGTATTTCTAAAACCATGCGAGTGAATCATAACTTTCTTTCCTTGGCGAACAAATCGATGGCACTTTGATGGATCTAGATGTCTTTTGGATGCGAGATTTGGACGTTCGATTTGATTCCCTAAGTGAGAAGCTTGTTTTGGTATGCACCTATCAATACCAGCTACAATTGGAAATCCTAATGGTGATGTTCCTTCATACAAGAGTGGCTTGTTTCAAGCATACAAGGAGGGGACTGAGCTGCAAAGAGAACTCCAAATGCTGGAGAAGCAATCCGTTTTAAGCATTATGTTTGCAGAGTATGTTAATGAGGCGGTGCCTATTGGAAGAGAATTTCCCGCCCGACATGTTCCAAGGTAGGTATTTGAGACTTTTGTGTCCTTTTCTTTTTTCGTTTGCTAACAAATTCTTTTAGAAAATTTACTTATGCGAGAAAAAAACATGTGGTTCAAAATGATCTCAAATGCGAGCATCCTATATCGCACCTCAAGCATGTTGTAGACATTGATGCTTTGTTTTATAATTGTGAATTTGCAACATGTATTTTATATGGTGATTGAATAATATTTTCTTAAAAAAATATTTTCCTTCCATATGTTTAAGCGAAGTTATTGTTAATTTATCATTTAAACTTGTAGAGATGGACAAGACAACGACCGAACTGCATGAAAAAATAGAGAATCTAAGGTTAAAAGAACTTAAGAAATTCGACGAGACAAAATAGGGAGAACGCATGATCTGAATGAGCACACCTTCATGATTAGAAAAGGGTATTTTGAGCCATGACATGTTCTTTTACCTTTCGAACATGCACACATAATGAGGGGAATGCAGTTTGCATGCATTAACATTTTCTTTTCTTATTGTAGGATTTTCTCGTACCGATTTGAAAGATGTCGTTCTAGATTTTGTACCTGAAATGAAGAGCATTCGAATGGCGATCGCTTGACTAGTTGATTATGATTAGCTAGCTTGGTACGACAGTGCGATACTTAACTAAAATTAAATATGGACATTTGATGTTGTTTCATGTATACATCTTGATTGCAGTGCGCATATTTTATAATTAAGTTATTACAGTTCTTTCACCTCCGTCGAAACATTAGTATGCATATTATCAGTGAAAAGAACCAATTGCGATTGGAACTGAACATGCATAGGAGAAGACCCCCTTATTTAACCAAATTGAAATTACGTACCGGGGAAGTAAATCAATAATAGGAAAAAGGCATTGTTTATGCTGACACTTGATGAGGTGATTTTAGAAATTACACGAGGGATGAACAACACTTGTGTACATTGTTTTAGCATTGTTGTTAGGGTTTCAAACAACGTCAAAGCTTGTGTACATTAATTCAGTAGAGGACCTAATGCTTTTGCTTTAAGGGAGGCTTCTTTAAGCTAGTATTTTATTATTTGTATTCTTTTTGAAAAAAAATCGAGCACAATGGAAGATTTGACTTGATTCATGTAGTCGACCCAAATTAATTGATTTGCAATCTCAATTACTATTCATCAATCATCACCATGATGGTCTTCTATTCATAATGACATAAGAGAACAAATTGTTGGTAACTGCTTTGATTCAAAATACAATATTGTCATTATAATAAAACTGTAATTACAGTTAAGTTTGCATTCTCTTTTTCTTTTATGAGAGAAGCATGTGTTTACAATTTCGTTCACAAAGAAAACTGAAACATATTGATGAGAATCGATCTCCTTCACAGTACATTAAAACGACACATAGGGCAGGTACTGCGGCCAGAATTAATCCACCCGTAGATGCATCTATCGTGAAATCTGTGGCCGCACTCCGTCTGGATATCCAAGTCAATGCTCTCGTCGAAGGCATCTAGGCATATCACACACACATCTTCTTCTCCGCCGCAGTTGGTGGCCTTCTTCATGTGCTCTATCATGCAATGGAACACGGGATCTGCAGTTATCTCGGAAAAGACTGAATTGGAAGCGTCCAAGACTCGAAACTTGAAGTCGGCCGCCTTGTGCCTCAACGAAGGATGATCACGGCTGTTGGCGAGGATGTAATTGCTGGTCTCCTTCATGTCATCCAAATCCATGTACATGGATAGCATGCACTGCTGAAAATTGAGGTTGCTGTTCTGCATCAGTACCTTCTGCCTTGTAATTATATCAAGCGATTCAAACATGCTCTCCATTGTCGCCAACTCTGTCGCCATCTTCGAAAACTTATCTTCGGATGCCATTGTATATTATTTCTTGCAGAAGAAACAAGAACGTACTAATATCTCCTCAATGGCAGAAAATCAAGAAAACTAGTTATTATCACTCCACAACAGAAAAAAAAAGTTTAACAATGTGATGAGGTTGCAATATTTATTAGGAAAGGTATGGTCGGTGACGAATTGATGAATCACTTATCACTTATGATATGTATGATGAGTTGGCGATTAATTTAGATAGGTATTATCTTAATTAATTTGATCAGATTGAGATATAAGTTTTAAAATTCAAATGCAACCGCGCCACTGATTTGTTCTTCCTTACAGGTAACTTCATTTATTTGAGCCTTCATTTCTAATCCTTTCGTTCAATTCTCTTTAATTAATTCAATTCCCCGTCGAGTCTTTTGATTTCTTCGACATTTTTAACGATGCCCTCAACTCGTTCGATGAAATGCCTGATTGAATTAAAGTGGCATTTCTGTAAATAGAGCTTCTGTGATTGTTCCGAGTCGACGCATTTGATGGAAATGGAGGGAATGCATTGTTTATATGCGAGCATTTATGGCCAGTAACAGATGTTTAGTGCTTCTTTGTTTTTGAAAAATTATATGCCTGATGAGTTGTGTGGTCGTGGAATGGAAATCAATCTACTATTTCTTAGTCCTCTCTATTCTTACTATTTTGCATTGCTATACTTTTGCTCTGGAAATCACATAGCTAAACTTTTGTTTCTTTCTCCATTTTCCCTATCCATCCAGTTGTTATTGGTGCAGCTTTAGATATTAGATTAATGTCTTGTGATTAAATTAATGCATTTCAAACTTTCCTTCAAGTTCCATGCTAAACATTTGTCCAAGTTGGATTATTCTGTTGATTATGTATTTTGGTTGAGACTGAACCTCCTAATGAATCGCTGCCAGTTGTTGCTGTCAACCTTTTTAGAGACAACTTTAGACTTACCATCATTTGAATTGTTTTTGGCTTGGTAATTTATTGAATGTCTCGTTGGAATAAAAGTTCGCTACTCGATGAATATCATTTGCAACTGTTTCTTCTTCATACTTAACATTCAAAATTCTCTCGCACTTTGGAGACCTCTTAATTTACAACCTTTCTCTATTAGCTGGCAATGGAACCAAATACGAATTGTTATATTTGACTTTGCTTGCGTTAACATGGTAGTTAGGAGAACTCCAGGCGCCCACAAAAGATTGGTTTAAATTTACAGTAAAAAAGGCTGAAATGAATGCAAATAATTTCTATCCCTTTGTATTTGTGCTAAAGTCAAGAGTTAGTGATTGGTTGATCGAGATCTAGACATGAAAACGTTTGGCAGTCTAAGTTTATACATAAGTAATTGTGACTAATTATATTTTGTTATGCGTTTACTTGACTAATTAGTATGTGAATTTTCATTGTTATTTAAAATAAAAGAAAATATACTAAGAAAAACTAGGAAAAGAGGATAATGAGTCTAAGCAATCTAAAACACGTCAAACATATTAGGCCAATCACCTTTGGTACGGATTACATTAAACTCTTAAATTTCCATGAACCACAAGGCACCAAATAATGCCTTGCTTGAACACCTAGTGGCTCCCCTCTTTGGCTACAACCAAATCTCCACTTGCAAATATGGCTAGAGAGACCTTGTCATTTTGGCAATATCTTTCTACCATTTTGGTACAATTGTTTTTGATAACTAAAAGTATCTGAACATTTTTCAGCTCCTCCTTACTTTTGAGGGATAAGACAATTTTTTTTTTATCAAAAAAAAAAAAAAACAAACAAAAACAAAAGTTAGTGCGCTCCATGTACTATATATGCTTCAACAATAAGCTAGACAAATTGAGATATAGTACTACTTGTGAAATTTAAATCTCAAGTATAATCACATAGAGGGTTGGATATATAGAGCAGGCAAGCACGTACTATAGTTAGTTTGGGATATATGATCTCCACTTCAACAATATTAAGCATATAGCAAGTCACATATATATAAACAATTGGCCACATTATTTTTAAACCTAGATCATGATCCCAATGCATATTTTTCTCTACTACTATAAATAGAGATAGCTAGCTAGAACATGTATTTCACATAGTCCTTTACGCTCTTTCGATCTGAGTACTATAAAGTGGGGTCCTTCTGTCCATGGCATCATATGATCCACAAGCAAGTGATATCGATATGATTGTCCATTGCTTAGTCACCAAGGGGTGTCTAAGCATCGGAAAAACCAAAGCTACTCTCCTAGGTTGTGATGATCCTAATTAAACAGGTTGCTAACTCTACCTCGGCTTCCATTGTCTTCTTCATTAAAGAGGTAGGATGATGATGGATTCTTACTCGCCCAGACACTTGTTTCGTAAGAAAACTCATTTATCGGTCCTACGAGGCATGAAACGATTGCAAATGACTAAGCCAACTACTTTTTTTTTTTTTTGATAAGAAGACTTAATCAGGAATTGATTAGCAAGCAAGCAAAGATCAGATAGGACCATGCTTTGCTCATGAACAAGGGGACTCAAAGGACTACTTTATTCTAAGACCGACAAGTAATGTCATTGAACTTGATATTCCTTACTGATCTCTGAGGTACTACAGAACTATAATGGTTGAAGATCAGTGGAGTGACTATTGGTTCGGAAAACAAGGACTTACATATGGACACCAAATGCAAAATTGGATTTTCAATATAAGGTTTACTACTTGGTATGTGAATTTAAAGTTAAGAAGGGGTTGTGCAGGCAAAGCTGCCAAACTGAAGATGTTGTGATTGATTGAGTACGAGTGTCTCAGACCTTGGTTTAACAATAACTGAAATCGAAGAATAATAGGAGAGCGATAGAGAAATGTACCTGGAGCAATATAACCATATGAACCAGCAATTGTTGACATGCATTCAGATGTACCGGTATCTTGTAAGAATTTTGTGAGTCCAAAATCCACGGCATGAGCTTCGAAGTCAGAGTTCAGCAATATATTGTTTGATTTCACATCACGGCGAACTATCAATGGGGAGCATGGTGCAGGTAGCAGAGGCCTTTTGCAGCTTCCATTAAGCAGACTCTGAACTTTATCTATTTCATGCATCATTAAGCTTGATAAATCCCCTTTTCTCTGTGGGGTGTGTGTGTTTGTGTGTGGACATATGTATTGTAACAGCCCCAAATTTATAACTGTGTTTATGTCTTTACACAAGCTCAACGACCCGTACTGTGGGACCCACACCGTAATATGTCCGTTTACCAAGGCAAGGGCCTAGGTACATTTTATATTTGTGGTAATGTATGCCTAGTGTATTGTAGTTGTGTAGACTATTAAGTTAATTTTCTACCGGTGTGTAAGTATCGAGACAAGCAGGGACGTACCTCGAGTCCCGTGTCGACGTGGGACCGAGGTAGCGGCATATTGGGGTACGTTTAACTTATTTGAATTAAATGTGACTTTATTTGGTAATGTGTGGTTGCAATGTGGCCACATGAATATTTAATGAATAAAATGGCCTATAGTTAGGAAAATAAAGTATGAAGCATAGGATGTGCATCGAGACACGCGTTAACCCATCATGAGGCAAGGTGTCACATTTTTGAGTCACTCACAAGTGACTTGGGGGACAAGTGGGGCAATGTGCTCCATGTGATGAGCCTCGAGATACGTGCCCACATCAAAATCAAAGGCTAACATTTAAACCACATTTTGTATATAATGTACACCCCAATTGGGATTCTTATCCTCACCACCACTACCAAACACACTGTAATTCGGGAGAGAAGAGAGGAAGAAGAAGACTCGCTGGAGGAGGAGAAGGAGAAGGAGAGAACCCGAGACGAATTTAAGGTAAGTTCGAATATTTGGAATTTCGGATGAGCATTTTACGGAGGTTTTACCTCGAAAAGTGCGAAATGGGCCGATTGGCCGAAAATAAATAATTTTTTTTTGAAAAACTTGTTTCGACTTCGATTTAGCCTAAAGTTCTACATTATTAAATGTTAGAGAACTAAGGGGATAACTCATGCGTTTGGGCACGCATTTCGAATTGTCGAGGGATCGGATAGACTAGGACAAGCGTGTGAATTGTAAGTACAACTGTGAGAATTTTATATTTCATTTCATTCATCTTTATTGATTTATTGGTCTATTGGTAGACAATACTACTTGAACTCGCACATCATGTTGTTCTTGTATCTATTCAAGGATGAATATTGTGACATGATGCCTTGTGAATTGTTTCGTTGCCTCTGATTCATACACTTGATGTCATTCTTGAACAAAATTGATAAAAAACATGCTAATGGAATAATGTGGATTTAAGTAGACTTGTATTCGATTTTCTTTGGGCTTTGTAGCCTAACTTATCTTGGTATCCTAGAATTTTGGAATTATTTGTCTTTGAAATTAAAGTAGGGATTATCTAGTGTCCATTGCACAAGAGTTGCGCGGTTCACGGGGAGATGGGTCTACCGGGGTTTCGACACTTACCACTACAATTGCGTGGCACACGAGTTATGGGACTCGGGGTGGTCGGCAAGCATGAGATTGATGTTGTAAAGCTTAGAGCGCAGCTCCGCTATTTATGTGAGATATGTTGAGTGCAGCTCCATATAGTAGTGGGAAAAGGTAGGTGATAGGTCTCACCGCCGACCGGACGTAGATCATCTCGACTTAGCCTGTTTCTGTTTCTACATCTTTAACTGTGGTATTTACTTGCATTATTTGTTTCAACAATTTGTTTCGCTACTTTATTATTTTAAATACCGTTCGTTTATTTTGGAAAGGTAACATAGAATTCTCCAGTTAGTACTTAAATATCACTATACTCACCGTCTAGTTTGTGACGGTGGGTGTAGGTCCGCTGAGCAACAACAGACCGGGGAAGGAGAAGATCGGCGATTTCCACTGAGCAGTTCGGCGACTCTCCTCACTCATTTTGTATGTCTCGAATTTTGTTGTATTATTATTGTTTATGTCATTTTGGGTTGTACATTGGGTTGAGTGAATAATGTCCTATATATACGGGCTTGTGATGTTGTCTTTTCTTGGTTTTCCACACTTAGGAATTTTTGGAGAATGAATGCTTTCGCTTAATGATAATCGAATTGGAATTTCCTTTAAATTGGATAATATATCAATACATGGATTTGGAGAAATATAGAGACAAAAAGCTGACTAATACGTAATTAAGTCTTATGTGATTTAGATTAAGGCTTGATTACGGGATTAGGCCGGGCGGTGCCCTGTTTAGTAGTTGGGGTCGTCACATGTATGTAATGTGTCGCTTCCACGGTGATTACTAGAATACTATCCTATGGAATTTTGTTTATGGTCATTAAATTAAGATTTAATATATGCTTGTCTTGTGTGTTTTAGTGATAGTTGTATATTGTTCTAGTGACAAAGTTCTTTTCCTAGCGTTTGCTTACTGTACTTTTACCTACTACATGCATCAAGCTTCTTGTTCCTATTTTGCAGTGTTCAAGATATTATCAGTAAAATTCTTACTTGGTACGAAGCTTCTTTCGTGAATAAGAAGTTGTTTTCGTTCTTTATAATTACATTATACGATTTCCAACCATTACATTGTCACTTTGGTCTTGGTCCCTCTTGTTTAAGTAAACTAATGTGTATTGTGGGTTTTGGGCTTCATCAATTATCAACCTACCATTAGTATCCCTAAATTGAGATATTTATTTGAATTTTAGTAAGGAACAAGTTTCTAACTACTAGTTGGAACTCTCTCACGACCATTATGCTTTCTACATCTCCATTGTGGTTTCAATTATAGGAATGGTCAAGGTGGGTAGGCTACATGCAAGTGTATCTTTGATTAGGTAACAAAGAAGTGACAATTTTATTTTCATCTATCTGTTAAAGGTTTTGGTACGCTAGAGTTAGAATATCGTTATGCTATTACAGGCAATATAAATGTTTCAAGGACATTTGAAAAATGCTTACTCAGCAGAAACTGTATGCTGGTTATTAATGTAAAAGTATGATTGTCAATAGCATAGTAAGAAAAGAAAGGACAATACTAGTTGTACGCTTGTACTATCAGGTTTTTAGTACCATGTTTAGCTCCCGCATGATTTTTTTCACTAATACCTTGTTTTGCTTCCACAAGATTCATTTGTTGACTTAATACTAAGATTCTAAAAAACATATGGTTATTTCATTTTTTTGTATTTGTTGACCCCTATGGCTATTGTTGTAGAGGATTTCCTCGATTAGCAGTGTGATTCAAGAAGTGTTGGATAGGCGACTTGATATGTGGGAGTACTGTCTCCATAGCTGTTTTGTCATTCCTGAAGGGTTCTCACTGCCTAAAGCTGTAAGTTGAATTCTTAATTTTAGGTCAAACATATACCTTCGTGCTTTGTTTTGTTTGAATGATCCATGTAGTGATGCATGTTTAATAAATGAGCCTAATCTTGTTTTTCTATGTATCAAATATCATTTGGTTCTCACTTCTCAGTATCTGGTTGACGATTCGTTAGAACAATCAATCATTCATCATTTACTAATTTGTGGATTTTAATAATGCTGTATTGCTTTGTCATTTGCAACTTAATGGTATGTTTTTTTTTTTTTTTTTTTTTTTTTTTTTGCCAAACTTAAGGCTATGTTTGATAGCATGGAAAGGACATAATCAGGTGAATTGAACAGTGTTTCATAACTTGTAACTACCTAAATAGAACTTTCCATAGTTAGATTTTCTCTCCCATAAATGGAAGAAGCTTTGCACAGAGAAATGGAAAGAACATACTCAGGTGAAGAAACCTCGCACATTCATGCCCGATCCGCTTGCAAAAACAGGAAAAGCTATAAGGGTTGCTCGCTACTTAAATGCATACTCTGTAAGTGCTTCCACAGCTACACAAAAAGAAGAAATAAACTGATCAATACCATCCAGCGAAACCAGATCCTTAGGCTTCACCAATCTCGCACGTCATTCCCCTTCTCTCTCTCTCTCTTGCTGATGGTTAATAACATCTCTCGTTCCAATCATTTCTCATCATTGTGGTGCTCTCTGTGTGTGGATCATTTTGCTTTGTTCATGTAGCAATTAATGTTCATATTTTTAAGAACCAATGACTTGGTTGAAGACAAAAAGGCGATTTACAGTAGCTTATTAGATAAATTATAGATTATAACAATGTTTTGCTTTGTTACTCATTACTACATGAACACAAAATTAAGAATATGTGCAGAAATTTTTACTATCGATTATCCTGAAACACCACCAAGATCTTTTTATCAGATTATAATTGTAATATAACCATTATAGCATGCGAAATGGAGCTATTACCATAAGGTTGACCGAAGTTAACTTGAGATGGATTAATTACGAGGGATTTAAATGGTTTGAAAAGCTCACCATCAATTGCACTAAATCGAGCGCAATGGAAAAGTTTTATCCATGCAGCCGACTCCAACTAATTCGAGATTGAGGTTGTGCTATTATTGTTGTTTTCTCTTTCTATAGGCGAGTTGTTTGTATCGCAGACTTCGAAATTACTTATGATCTTGAATTCTAATTTCTCAGTGATTCTTTTTTGGTTCTATCCTGATCTACATGCCTGCATACAAACATACATACATACATATATATATATATATATATATATATATACATACATACATACATATATATATATATATATATATATATATATATATATATATATATATATATATGTATGTATATTTGCATGGTATATTGATTTTTCAGTGTTTTTAGGTGGAAAACTACTGCAATGTGGCTTAAGAATTGGTTGGCTTTTTGATTCGTGGCGCGTAACTTAATTGATTTTTTTTATTTGTTTAAATAGATTTGGTATTGTTCGTTAAAATTTTTTGATGCACACCTTAGATTCATTTCAAAGGCTTTTGTTTAATCAAATAAATTTATGATTTTGATGCACACCTTAGATTCATTTCAAAGGCTTTTTTTCCTTTTCTTAAAAATCCTATAAATTGCCAGTTCTTGACGACATTATGAATTTGCGATTTGACCAATTTCTTCCCCATTTTTCTTAAATGATAGTATTTTTTCCCTGCTAGTCAAGCCCTTCAAGGAAAACATTTACTCATGATTTTATGTAATTTTTAGTTTTGTTTTTGCTCACTAATTATGTTAGAACTTTTTATCTGCAGCTTACCAAAAAAGTTTTCAAGGTTTAGGCGTAGACAAAGTAGTAATACTAGTTATCTTCTACGTTACTTTCATAGCTTCAAATTAGTTCATCGGGGGACACCGCATGTGAAGTCGACGGTGCCAAAGCGTAACATGCAAAAATCTAGGAGAAAACTAAGTTATTCCGTGGTGAATCTCATTCTAATTTGATAGACCATTCACCTTCACTGCGTATGGCAGATTCACGTCAATATTTAATGAACAAGGAACATAAAAGCAGTAATATACCATCAACGCCTTGCACGAACCAAGTGATGGGACTCAAGAGCAGCTTAAATAATTTCAATTTTCAGTTTCTGTAGATTCATCCTGTTCTAGCATTGAGCATTTTGACCAAGCCACCTTATTAGCCTACAATGTATCCTCTTTTTTTTTTCCTTTTAAATATATTTATTTGAGTTCTTTCCATCTCTTGAGCTTGGCAAATCTTTGTTATTTGTTTGAACATTGTATTGCTCAGAAACAACAGCATTGGCCACTGGTATCCTGACATTCTGTTGATATTTTGGTCAATTAGCATTGGACCTAAAGCAAATAATTGGAGACTGGAGTCTTTAAACCATTTGGTTACCTGTTTCCCATCCTTTGCAAGTTTCCTAGATGATTTGCCTTAGAAGGTCCGTTGTTTTGGGGAAGTTTAATTCAATGTAAGAGTTCACCGAAAAAAAAAAAAAATCAATGTAAGAAAGTTTGAAAATTTGACACCATAGAGAAGTATAAATAATAGCTTTGTCCAAGTGTTTGTGACATAAGTTTTTCAAGACTCATTCATGAAGCATACTATTTATGTTACTTTATGTTCTTTCTTTTCTCTTTTTATACTCAATAGAGAAGTATAAATAATAGTTTTGTCCAACTAGCTCCTTGATACCTGAGCTACGGTTCCTTAAGTCCATGAGTCCAATTTTACATATTTAGTATGTTTATAGGTTTTTGGGTATGTATTAGGTCAAAAATCACGAAAACAGCCCTTAAATTCAGTTTTCATCTGTCATTAGCGCGCTAAAGGGTGTGCCTAGCGCGCTACTGTTCTTCATTTTGAAAAACAGTTGATCACCTAGACTGGTTAGTACACTAGCCAGTCTGGTTAGCGCACTAACTGCGCTAGGTGACATAATTCTTAATTCGAAAATTCTGTCCCCAACACCCCAATTAGCTAACCAAACCTTACTAATCCATTCTCCACTTAAGGGACTCCAAAACATCATTCACATCAACAAAAACAACATTAATTGATCAAAATCCTCAAATTCACGCATACACTAGTTTGTTCCAATTTTTATAAAAACCCAATTTCTTTCAAAACCAAACTTGTAATTCTCAATGGAAATGTTCATCATACTTGTAATTCATTAAAAAATCATCAAAATCCAAAGTGACATATTCCTCAAACTCGAATTTCCATCAAAACATCAAATTTTAGCTCATTTCCATGTGTATGGTGGAGAAGATGATTAGCTTGTATTTGATATCCAAACTTGGACTCTCAATTGCTTTGAGTTCGACCTCCAAATCCCTTCTTTTTCTCTCGATTTTCCGTAATTTGAAATGATTTTGGTTTGCATGGGTTGATCAACTCATTTATATATATTAAGGTGAGATTGATTTCTAGCCATTGATCTTAATGTATTTACTTAACCCGAGACTCATCTTATGGCCTACAACTTAACACTTATCCCATTAACTCTCCACTAACTCCCTCCTACTTACACCAATTTACAACTTCCTTGCTTGCTAGATGTGTCAAAGCGTATCTCTAGATCAATCTTATGGTTTCTAATTAATTTAACCAAACTATAGGCCTTATTTATTTTATCTAACTACATTAGCTTAGGCCTAGTCTAATACATATGATTGGTGTTCTTAGAAACTCTTACACTAGTGGTCCCTCTAATCCTCACCTGAGACACCCGATGCCCTCGCCTCGATACGCCTTTCGAGGTAACTCCCCGTCACACTAACTCACCCAATAACAACATACACACATGCGCTGCAATATAATATCAATGATTTTTAAACACCACATAGAAACAACCATCTTCCATAAATAACATATTCTCTCGGTTCTTGTGTTCGAGTCAACTGAGTTATCCATGTAACGCCCGATTTACGACTGTTAATCCCTGATATTAACGCTAATCCTAATTTAATTAATTTGGGTTGTCATTTACACACACACACACACACGCACCATGGATTGGGTAGTCCTGTCAGGGCCCGTCTCACTAAGCCCTGATTTAGCCTAATTCCCTATAATTAGGCACATAATCCATTAAATTAACTTAACCTCAAAATAATTTTTAGTTCAATCCTCAACAATGCTTTAAAACTAAATTTATATCCTCAATGAAACTCAATTCATGATTTGTTTGATTGGAGCAAATTTGGAAATAATACGGATTGTTCTTTATATTTTTATAACAATTTCTGCAGCACCTCCCCCAAAAGTTGTCTGCCAGAAAACCCACCTAATAGACAACAGAATAGGGAAAAGCCTAGAAGGACTCACAACTCCCCGTAGTTCAAAATATATATCAATTTAAAACATTTAAACTAATTTAAAGTTTGTAATACCTTATTTACAACTTTATAATCCCAAAATAAACCAAAGTTGAATGATAGACCTCTTAACTCACTTAAACTAATTTAGGAGACTTTCATAATCTATTTAAAATTATACTTTAAACTTAAAAGCAATCACGAAGATCTTCAATTCTTGTCCATTCTTCCTTGTCTTCCAAGAGAACTTGACATCATAAAAACAACTCGAGGATGTCAGGTAAGTAAACTCCTACACTCCTCTGTACTCTTGCAAATGTTAGTCCGAATACATGGAGACATGTAATTGTATTTCCAAATAAAAAGAAATTTGAATAACAATGTGAAACCCTTTTATTACTATTCAAGGTTGATAAACAAGTTGACTAATCCAAGAATAAACATAAAACAACAATAAAATCCCAATGCATACTACTCGAAAAACTTGTGTGCTTTGAGTCTTCCGTGTTCCAGTCCAACTGGTCAGGAAACCTAGCTTCGAGTTCCACCCGTGAGCCGTAGCACTAACAAGCTACCATCCGGAATGACATGAATGCTTGACTAAGAATGATGCGAAATGCAATGCAGACTAATCACAAATGCAGGTATAAAGATAAAGTTTCATTAATAGTAAAGACCACTGTAGGGTTTACTTACAACCAACCAACTTGAAATTGATAGCGAAGCCTCACATAGCGTTTCCTATATTTTCACATTCTTTAAACCTATTCCCCGAGCTTCGTTCAGACTGGTTTCGAAATCCTCGACGTTACCTAAAACCAATGAGAAACCCGAGATAAGCTCCTATTTGAATTTCTTAAGTTTCGACCAATTTTCGAGTTATTTCAATATTCCAAAGTCCTAAAAGCCCGAAATCACTCCAAATCAACTCCTCGAATGTCTAGATCCCAATTTTGACTGCAAATTGTGATTTAGAATTAAAAATTAACCTTGACTAGACTTTAAAACAATTTTTCAAATTTCAGACTTTTTTTCGGGTATTGTAGCACGTGTTACGAGGAAAACTCGATATAAATCTTCGAGAACATTTTGAAATCCTCATTTTTCATAAAAATCCAATATTCCAATTTATTTGTCCAAAATATAATTTTTCTAATTTTTTTCTATTTTTTTTTGAAAATTTTCCAAAATTCAACCGTTTTCTTTTCTTTTATTTTTAATTGAGAAAGGGTGGTTTGACCACCTGAACTGGACCTGGTTTCTGTCCAGTCTAGGGGATCAAACCTCCTCTCTTCCTCATCTCCACTTCATTTCAATAGAAAACAATCTTTTTTATTGGGGTTGGCCTCCCAACGCCAACCCCAAGTTAGATTTGGGCAGGGGAGACCTTTCCATCATTGTCAACAACAACAACACCAACATCAACAACACAACAGTTACAAAAATCAACAACCCAACAATAACCCATCAACACCAATCCACAAAATCACAACCACACAAGTCACCTTCATCGTCTTCGTCTCAAGATCTCTCTCTCGGCCTCTCTCTGTTTCTCCCTCTCTCGTTCTCTCTGTAAATCGTTATCTCTCTACTAATTTCAATTTCTCGAATTCACTCTCTCCTTCTCGGTTAAAATACAGAGGAAACAATGGGTTTTTGTTTGAAGATAAATATGAGTTTTCCTCGAGATTTGCATCGAATGAACCTCGAGGCAGATCTGATGCTTCCTTTATATTTTGATCTTTTCTGGAGATAGGTGTTGCGCATCTTGAGATTGATCTTATGGCTATTAATAAGATCATCAACACCTAAACGATTTATAAAGATGAATTATCTTGATTGCCTCGAGATACTATCACGTATGTCGAGGTAGGTCAAATGGCTTATAAATTCCATACAACCGCATTCATGCACCACTTGATTTTTCTTGAGATGGGGTTGTACGTATCTCGAGGCGTGGATAACCTCTCCACAACCATCAATCATCCACTATTCACCTTCTCGATGATCACGCTACACGTATTTTGAGGCGAATCCAATGCATACTTTTTAATTTAAATTAAACTATAGGATTCATATATATAAATATATACACACCTATGTGTTTTCGCGGCTATATATTTGCCACACACGCCAATGACCATCCTCGAGCGTGCACACTATTGTACATCCTACGCATGTCGCCCTCAACCCCGTGTGTCACTAGGCGCCCACCAATTTATCAATTATTCTATTTTATTTCATGATTATCTCTTCAATTTATGTCCAAATTAAATTTCAAAAAATATGCAAATTTCACCAAAAAACGAGAAATATTCCTAACACGCTCCGAAACTCACGGACATCCCGTATACACTCACCTTGAGCCTATTTCGTGTCAAAATAGTGTATACTACATCAATTAGTCGCGCAACATACAAAAATAATATTTTGAACTTATGATCTCCGATCCGTAATGCGTGGGTCTCACCTTATATACTTAAGTCCCAATTTAAATCCAAAAATACTACTTAATTAGCCACTAATTAAGTTTATGAAATTCTCAGATTTCATAATTCTTCCCAACTAATTAAAAATTTGTCTTGACTTTAACTTACTACTCATTTTATGCCTTGACTTCCATTCAAGCATATATACCTAGCAAGATCTTGTCTATCTTGCTTTTCAATTAAATCAGTTTCATTCCTAACTGAATATTATTCAACAAATCTTTGATAATTCTTTCTCTATCCACCAAAATCTGGTATACTACTTAAGTTTACTTTTCTTAGCTGATCATCTTTTTATTTGAACCGTCGACTGATCAATTTTTAGAGTATCATCAATCTAATATTACACAGTGATGCGAATAATATTTGAGTACAACATTAGATACTAAGTAGAGCTGCGTGTCTATTTGATCCATCATCTTTCCAGTGTTTGTCAACGGAAATATGAAATTACATAATCATCCCATGACTATAGGTCTCTAATTACATATGTCATCCCATGATAATAGATCTCATTTACAATTTGATTAGAAAATTAAATCAGACACATTGTGCAATTCTCACTCATTCTCTAAATGTCTACTCACAATATTATTTAGGTTGTGGACTAGAAAGCAATTATCAATTCCAACTCGTCAGCCAATTCATTTGACTTTTTTCTTTAACTGATTAGAAAATTCATGACTTTTATAACTTCGTCAAACATTCTCAATTCATTAGTTCACCAAGAACCTCATTCCATTCAATTACTATTTACCAAACTTCTTTCATTATTTGAATAGAGACAATTATCCTTAATTTGAGTAGATATACGTTTCTAAACAGAGATATTGACATATTTTATAATTATACTCTCATAATATAACTTTTAACTTGTATCATATACATATTTATAATATGTTATCTCTCTTTCATCTCTACTTAATTACAATAGAAGAATATTCAATTCTTCAAACATATGATCAAGTCAGATACACTGTCATCTATTCAACATTTTCAACCAACACAGATAATATTGACTAACTGAGTTGTAAGTCACACATATCTTTTCAATTCATTTATATCTTCACCAACATACATATATCTTACATCATCTCCAATTTATAATAACTGATGCTTTAAACTTCACCACTGACTAATCAGGTGGTGTAACACTACAATTGAACCAATGTAGAACATATTCACTTATGTTAGTTGTATATTACTTTGGTTCAAAACTTTCAACATTTGGAGTTTGATTTCTCGTAAGATCCTTATGAAGATATATTAATTTTCATCAAACTTATAGTTTGACATCCTAAGTCTTACCAGGACTCGTTGACCTGAAATCCCCCTTTTCATAATAATGTGAGAATGTCTTAACCATTTAGTTGTCTATACTTCAACTTCTAATTGACTTCAACAAAACTTCATAGACTCTATTATTCCGACTATCATCAATGCATTCAATTATTAAAAGATGGTGGACACATCACACTAGTCTTCTACTTTGTGAATGAATCATGATTATGAAATAGAGTTACTCAAACTTTTGGTCATGCACAACTACTCAAATGTCTAGCCTTGACTAAAGGAGTCCATTCGTTTCCTAAAATTTTAACCTGTGCCACATTGTAATGACCCAAATTAATTAAACTAGGATTAACGTTGAACTCGACGATTAACGGTCGTAATTCAGACGTTACGTGGACAACTCAGTTGACTCAAACTCGAGAACCAAGGAAATATGTTATTTATGGATGGTAGTTGTGTATATGTGGTGTTTAGAATTATTATTATTATATTGCACTGCATGTGTGTATGTTGCTATCAGACGAGTTTGTATGACGCGTGTTTGCCTCAAAAGGTGTGCCAACGCAGGTATCAGGTAGGCAAACTATGGGTACACTACGAAACTCGACTAATTTATGTTAAATTGACTAGTTAAAAAATTAAAATGGGTAATGTAACCATAGGCTAAGTTGATTAAATTAAAACAATAGGTTATGGCGTACTTCGAAATGCATGCCGAAATATGGGGCATCGAGTGTCGGGTCGTCAATGGAATAGTGGAACCATTCATGTGTCCATAGGAGGTTCTAAAAAACACTAACCACATGAATTATAATGGACCTAAGCTAATGAAATTAAATCCAATTAATCAAGGCCTATAATTTAGTTATTTAAATTGGAAACTATAGGATTTTTCTATAGATATGCATTGACACATCTAAGAACCATATGGAATATCAATTGGCGTCACTTGAGTTTGGTTAGTGGGGGTTAGTGGGCTAAGTGGCAAGAGATGGGCCATTAGATAAACCTCGGGATATGTAAATACATGAGGATCAAGGGCTAGGAATCAATCGCACATTAATATATATAAGGAGTTGATTAAACAATGCAAACCAAACCAATTTGATTTCAAGTTTGCTAGAGAAGAAGAGGTGATTTAGGAAATGGATTTCAAGGGTTTGGAGGCAAATATGAAGGACTTAAACTAAGGTAATCATCTTCTCCATCTTATACACTTTCTAATGAACCCAAATTTGGTGTGTTCTTGTTATAATTGAGTTGGAGGGTTAGACCCTTAGTTTTTATGGAAACTTGACGAATTGTATGTTTTATAACTATTTCTACTGGGGATTTATCATTGGTTTTGCTCAAATTGGAGTTTTTAATGAATTTGGAAAATTTAGTGGATTTCATGGAATTGATGAATTTGATCTAATTGAAATTGTTTTAAAGGTTTAAATGATGTTTTAGAGTCTATTTTAAGTGGAGAATGCAATTGTAGGGTCTAGGTAGCTATTGGAGAGTTTATGACATAATTCTCGAGTTGAGAATTCTGTCATAGATGGTAATTAGAGCTAACTAGATCGATTAGCGCGCTAATGATTCTGGGCACTTAACAGTTTTTCAAAATGAAGAATAGCAGTGCGCTGGACAGTTCTCCTAGCGCACTAGGTAGACCCATTAGAGCGCTAATGACAAATAAAAATTGAATTTAAGTGATTGTTTTGGGATTTTTACTTAAATACGTACCCAAACACCTATAATCATACTAAATATGTAAAATTGGACTTTAAGGACTTAGGAGATTGTAGCTCAGGTATCGAAGAGCTAGTCGGGTCAGGTTTCAGGAGTCCGGGGAAGTCGGAACATGGATTGAGGCGAGTAAACCCATTAGGATGCCTAACAGAATTCATGGTTTGTTTTATCGATGTTGGATTACATGTGCAACTGCTGGTGGGCACACATGAGGTTTCACTCCTATTTCAGTTTGCGTATATGTTGGTTATGGCTAAATCGCTTGCATGTGTTACTTGTGGTTAGTGCTCGTGTCGATGGCAGTAGGATATACTTACGACCGTTGGGAGGGATTTAGGGTGTTCCCTTAACTTGTAATAGCGTATGGAGGGGTTCATCCGGTAACTAAAGTTCAGATTTCGTCACTTTAAGCCTGTGAGTATATACGTGGTTCTTGTTCAATTTTATCGATTACTGGTTGATTTAGGTCAGGGTTTTCTCATGATTATACGGCTGTGTACTTATTAATGCTTTATTTCAGAGCATGTTTAGTTAGTATATGCTGTTTATTTATTTCATCCTACCGATTTTGCTTGTCGTGTCTTTGCTTTACATTAATGGGAATCTAACGCATCTTGTTGTCGGGTGTTATATTCGCATGTCTTGTAGATTATCAGTTTTATTTCATGAATATTATGTGGATTTCTATTGGGATTTTACTCACTGGACTCGTCACTGTATTTGTTGGGTGACCGAGTGCAGATCCTTTGTCGTGTGTGACTACAATATGTACGTATTTATATTTTTGTCGGGTTTTGGGGATTGTAGTACACTGATTACATTTATATGGAATCTTTGTTATACTTATCTGGCCTTGATATATATATGGTATCTTTTACCGGGTTTTTCAATACTTAGGATTGTTAAATGTTGCATAAGTTACTCGTTTAAGCCTTCCAGCTGTAAAATTTCATTATAATTTGATAAATTGATTAACTGGATAATGAAATCATTATTATTTATATGGAGATTAATTAGCTAAGTTATAGTTAAATGGAAAAGTGTAAGCAACCAATTAGGTCGCGGGGCGTCATGGATAAGCAGGCCATGACTTGGCAGGGCTTGGTGACGTGGAATGCAACATGGCGGGTCCCAAAGCGACCCAAAATTTAAGGCCACCATAGTTTGGTATCAGAGTGAGGTCGAGCCTATGGGAGGAAGTGTAGTTGTCCTTAACCTGATACCAACGTCACAGTTTGGTATCAGAGCAAGATTTCAAGGTAGCCTCAGGAGTAGTTTAAATAAAAGAGAATAAAACTTAAACAAACAAACCATAGATGTAGAAACCCAGAGATCCTGACTTAGAATCCTAGTTGGGAAGCAAACTTGAGATGGGTAGTGATAGGGTTTAGATATGTGTTATGTTTTTTATTGTATATATTATATACATATACATGGAAGGTGATTCGACGCACGTTTTCGATATAGATCACGATGGATGGTCAGGCGACTCCACCTACGACATATGTTGGTTAGATGAGCAACCAAACTAGAGATGAGGGTTTGGATTCGGCAGTAGCCGCATGATTAGCTGCTCACAATAGACAATTTGAGCTATTGATGGATATGATGCGCGCACAAACAACAATTGCATCACTCACCGCTGCCAGATTATAGAGCACGATTGAGATGATAGTTGCTCCAACAGTTCCATCGACTATCCAGACTGTACTGATGCTTGTAGTGGTACAGGAGACTCCAACAAAGTGGTTGCTACACCGATAGTGGCACGAGATCGAGATGTAGACTACTACGCGGCACATACCGACATGTTTGAGACTTCAATGATGGCAGAGGTTAAGTTGATGAGGGAGTTCATCAAATTCGATCCCAGATATTTTCATGGAGGCGGAGACCTAGAGGCAACCGAGAAATGGCTGATTACGCATCACAGGTTACATAAGCTACTGCAGATTCAGGATAGCATACAGGCCAGGATATCAGGGCATATGCTGAGAGGGGATGTTGTTGTATGGTGGATAGCGTATACAGATACTCACCCAGAGCCGACAACATGGACAAAGTTTAGAGAGTTTTTTTTTATGATCAATAGATACCCATGGAGGTAAGGTTAAGGTTGCGATATGAGTTTCTAGCTTTGAGACAGGGCATCTGGTCAGTGCCATAATACATGGATAGATACCGGTACTTGACACATTTTTCCAAGGACGTTGCAGGCACCGAGAGACTGCAAATATATTACTTCGTACGAGGATTGACTGAGGACATAGTCAGGGCCATTATTTCCTCCCAAGCTCAAACATTATAGGAGATGTATGATAGAGCGCTTACCCATGAGACATATCTGATGCAGAGGGCTGACAAACGTCCGTCCACCGAGTCAGAGAGACAAACTGGACATAGTTCTAGGCAAAAGAGATCGAGAGATCGGGATGACAGAGAGGACGACAGTAAGGTCGAGGCCATAGGGATGATGATCGGGCGGCCAAAGCTTATGCTGTACTCGCATTACCAGCGCCACCACAGAGGCAGACTCAAGACCAGGGAGGCAGAGACTAGATATCACAGGGTTATGGAGTCAGCGGGCAGGATCGGGATGGAGGATAACATGTTGGCGATGTGGACAGGAGGGTTACGCCAATAGGGACTGTCCACGGAGCTTGGTGACTCCAGCAGTGGTGACATCGGTGCAGACTCGAGAGCCAGTGCATGTGGTGTATGAGTCAGGACGGGAGACGTCCCAGCAACGGGTTCATGGTATGTGATTTTAAACTCGTAATAATTACAGTTTAAGGATTATTCATGCATAGTGGTACGATGGTAGCTCATTGTGTTATGGCATGGGATTGTTATAGGTCGTAGCATGGCATGGGATTGTCATGGTGAGTAAGAGTAGGTCATGGGATGGCATGGGATTGTCTTGGTGAACTGAGGTAGGTTATGGCATGGCATAGGATTGTCATGGTATGTTCTGTTTGGTTATGATTATTGTGTTGGGATACATGATAGGAGAGGTTTATAGTTATTGGTGCTAGGTAACTGGGTCAGGGAAACTTGAACACGAAAATCGAACTGAGAGTAGGTTGCGGAGATGTTAGAAAGAGAGTTACTGGTTTTGATCACCTCGGCAACATGCGCCTATATCTCCGGGTAACACTACATTCCCTGCGATAGGAGTAGCGGGGTGTTCAAAGGACCGTAGAATGGGACTATCAAGGTGTGAGGCATGGTCACACGAGGATATGATAGTTACACCAGAGTGTACTCGAGATCTAAATTTCGAGGATGAAATTTCCCCTAGTTGAGAAGAATTGTAACGACCTAAATTAGTTAAACTAAGATTAGTGTTAATCTCGAGGATTAACGGTCGTAATTCGAGCATTACGTGGACAACTCGGTTGACTCAGACACGACAACCGAGGAAATATGTTATTTATGGATGACGGTTGTGTATATGTGGTTTTTAAAATTATTATTATTATATTGCATTGCATGTATGTATGTTGCTATCAGGCGAGTTTATGTGACGTGTGTTCGCCTCGAAAGGCGTGCCAACATGGGTATCGGGTAGGAGAACTTTCGGTACACTAGGAAACTCGACTAATTTACGTTAAATTGACTAGTTAAAAATTAAAATGGGTAATGTAACCATAGGTTAAGTTGATTAAATTAAAACAACAGGCTATGACATACCTCGAAATACATGCCAAAATGTAGGGCATCGAGTGCCGGGTAGTCGAGGATCAGTGGAACCATTCATTCGTACATAGGAGGTTTTAAAAAATGCTAACCACATGAATTATAATGGGCCTAAACTAATGAAATTAAATCCAATTAATCAAGGCCTATAGTTTAGTTATTTAAATTGGAAACTATAGGATTTTTCTAGAGATGTGCATTGACACATCCATGAACCATATGGAGTATCAATTGGTGTCACTTGGGGGTTAGTGGGCTAAGTGGCAAGCGATGGGACATTAGATAAACCTCGGGATACGTAAATACAAGAGGATTAAGGACTATGAATCCATCTCACATTAATTTATATATAAGGAGTTGATTAAACACATGCAAAACCAAACCAATTTGATTTCAAGTTTGTTGGAAAAAAAGAGGTGATTGAGGAGTTGGATTTCAAGGGTTTGGAGGCAAATTCGAAGGACTTAAACTAAGGTAATCATCTTCTCCATCTTATATACTTTCTAATGAACCCAAATTTGGTGTGTTCTTGTTATAATTAAGTTGGAGGGTTAGACCCTTGGTTTTTATGGAAACTTGACGAACTGTATGTTTTATAACCATTTCTAATGGGGATTTATCATTGGTTTTGTTCCAATTGGGGTTTTGATGAATTTGGAAAAATTAGTAAATTTCATGAAATGGATGAATTTGATTTAATTGAAATTGTTTTAAAGCTTTAAATGATGTTTTGAAGTCTATTTAAGTGGATAATGTAATTGCAGGATCTAAATAGCTAATTAAGGAGTTTGGGACAGTGTCGCAGAGGGTAATTAGCGCGCTAACTAGACCGATTAGCGCGCTAATGATTCTAGGCACTTAACTACTTTTCAAAATGAAGAACAGTAGCGCGCTAGACAAATCCTCTAGCACGCTTACTTCACCTAGCTCGCTAGGTAGACCCGTTAATGCACTAATGATAGAGAAAAACTGAATTTAAGGGACTGTTTTGAGATTTTTGACTTAAATATATACCCAAACACCTATAATCATACTAAATATGTAAAATTAGACTTCAGGGACTTAGGGGACCGTAGCTCAGGTATCGAGGAGCTAGTCGGGTCAGATTTCGGGAGTCCGGGGAAGTCGAAGCGCGGATTGAGGTGAGTAAACCCATTGGAATGCCTCATAGACTTCATGGTTTGTTTTATCGATGTCGGATTACATGTGTGACTATTGGTGAGCACACATGGGGTTTCACTCTTATTTTGATTTGCGTATATATTTGTTATGGCTAAATCGCTAGCACGGGTTACTTGTGTTTAGTGCTCATGTCAATGATAATAGGATATACTTACAACCGTTGGGAGGGACTTAGGGTGTTCCATTGACTTGATATAGCGTATGGAGGGGTTCATCCGGTAACTGAAGTTAGGATTTAGTCATTATAAGCCTGTGAGTATATACATGGTTCTTATTCGATTTTATCGATTGCTGGCTGATTTAGGTTAGGGTTTTCTCGTGATTATACGGTTGTGTACTTATTAATGCTTTATTTCCGAGCATGTTTAGTTGGTATGAGCTGTTTATTTATTTCATGTTACTTATTTTGCTTGTCGTGTGCTGCCTACATTCATGGGAATATGACATACAATTGCTAGGTGTTATATTCGCATGTCTTATAGATTATCATTTTATTTCATGAATATTGTATAGGCTTCTCCTGGCATTTTACTCACTGGACTCGTCACTGTATTTGTTGGGTGACCGAGTGCAGATCCTTCGACGAGCAAGGGCAAGGGCAAGGGCAAGGGCAAAGAGGTACTAGGTGACTACCTCTGAGATTGTGGAGCCAGCTCGTGTATGACTATAGTATGTATGTATTTATATTTTTGTCGGGTTTTAAGGATTGTGGAACACTGATTACATGTATATGGAGCCTTTATTATACTTATCTCGCCTTGATATATACATGATATCTTTTGTCGGGTTTTCCAGTACTTAGAATTGTTAAATGTTGCATAATTTACTCGTTTAAGACTTCGCTGTAAAATTTCATTATAACTTGATAAATCGATTAACTGGCTAATGAAATCATTATTATTTATATGGAGATGAATTAGCTAAGTTAGGGTTAAATGGAAAAGTGTAAGCAACTAGTTAGGTCACGAGGCGTCAAGGATAAGCGGGCCAGGACGTGGCAGGGCTTGGTGATGTGGAATGCGACATGGTGAGTCCCAAGGCGGTCTAGAATTTGGGGTTGCCACACACGTAGCATTTCAGAATTGTGACCTGGACTTGTCGTGATGTGGAACATTTAGTTAACCTTCGAGAGTCGACACCGAGGTATTTTATTTTTTCAGTGATTTGTGTATTACCTGTTTAAAATAAAAAGTGTCCGCAATTTTAGTACTCTACTTTGATAGCCGATTTAGGAGTGAGTTAACTTCTTGAGATACGTATGTTTACGGGTATGAGACAATAGTTTGATAAAAAAAAGTTTCCTAAAGTTGTAAATTGTGTTTAATGGATGAGGAAATAAATTAATTAATTGTTGAGGGCAAAATAAACAATTCCTAAGTAAGATACGTGTGTCACTTATTGATGGGGTGAGTGTGATAAGGGAGTGTGAAAAGTGAGAGAAGATAAGGGAGAGAGAAATCGGTGGGTGTGTGTGTGGGTTTTGAGGAGTTGTGTTTTTGTTGGAAAAGAGAAGAAGAACAAGAGAAATAAAAAATCGAAGTAAGTTAATCTTCTATTCAATCTTTACATTTGTTAAATTCCAAGTAGCCAACTCTTCAATCTTTACATTCCTTCAATTTTATGTAGCTAATGTGTATGGATTTTAGATTTTAATGTCTAATAGAGGAGGCAAATTTATTATAGTTATTGGTCCTTTAATGGAGAAATGAAAGAAATAGAGAAAGAAAGAAAGAAAGAAAGAAATAGAAAAAAAAAAACGAAAGAAAAAAAAGGGGAGTGAAAACGAACATAGAGTTTTTTTGCTCTCTGTTCATTTTTACGAATTGGGGGGAGGGAATGGGAGTGCGTACTGGGCTGGGCCATCCTTAGGCCCATAAATCTCCCTCGAAAAACATGTCACCGCTACGATTTTCCTATTTTGAACAATTGAAGGATTTAAAAATCTAAACTTTATTAAATAAACTCGAGTACACCTAATTTAATGTAAATTGATACTAGGAGCCTAGGAGGCCAATGTCGGGTACCGGGTATCAGTTTTGGGAGCGTGTCAAAGCCGCGAGGACATGATAGCGTGGATCTGAGGTAAGTAAAACCAGCTAGGAAAAGCACAGTAGTTCATTTGAGCTTATATTTTATTGTTATTGCACCATATCCATTTCTTGGAATCCCCACCCTTATATGAGTGTCCGAAGGCCAAGTGAGTCATTAGAGTGTCTCTAACGGAGTGGTTGCCGGCTTGCAACTGGAGCCATGACCTCGAGACACTGGATTGTTTGGTTGGAATTAGATGTATTTTATCCGGGGCACCGTTAATATCCCTCATTTGCGACGGTCTAGGTACAGCAGGCGATGCCGTATCCTAGAACTCGAGTCTGCTTGGCGTTGTCTCGACTCTATGACGTCGACCCTGTGGCACCCGCACTCGGTGGCCTTGGACTACTTGGGCACCTCTCTATTGTTTCTTTTGACACTCATTCCTCGTTGTACTTTCATTTTTACAATCTTATTATCATGCATTCCATATAGCTTTCTTTCTATCCGCATGACTTTTAGACTGCTTTATTAATTTTGAATTACTGTTTAGATCATACTGGCTTTTACTCAATAAACTCGACATTCTTATGTTTGACTCAGTGCGGATCCGCAGCCGAGCAAAGGCAAGGCGCCGATACTTGGTGATCTACTTTGAGAATATCATAGCGGCCCTCATATACTCACTTTTGGAGGTTTTTGACTTTTTGTATTACTTATATATGTTGTTTTATCAGACTTAGGATACTTGTTTGGGTTGAGAGATATACATGACTTGTATATCATTTTTGCTTAGTTATTACACTTGATACAAGATATACATGATTAAACATGTTTACAGGGTTCCACATTTAGGACGTCTGACTCTTTTACTTTATTGTAAGTTATTTAACGTATTAATTGCTTCCGCTAACTTGTAAAACTTGAAAAATACAAATAGCTCAACTAAATTATGAATTTGCTTATATGGATGGATCATAAGGCTGACTAGGTCGGAATTAACCTTGTGAGGCTAGCTCGTGGTCCTCGTAGGCTTAGGCATCGCTGACATAGACACCGACCAGGCACATTATTTTATGGAGGGTCTATTGAAAGACATCGGAGGCACCGTGGTGACTATTGAGCCAAGGAGTCTATAAGCGACGTATGATAGGAGCCTGACCAGAAAGATATACCTGAGCACACACCCCAATGAGATCATCCTAGCTTCGGCACCAACATAGTCTAATGATAGGTCAGGTGGTGACAGGAAGAGGAAAAGACACTGCTGAAAGATGCTAGGGCATAGAGTACAGGATATGTGGTGCCACCATCCCATCCAGAGCGCACCGCATCATTACCGTCTGCTTCCGCACGGAGTTATGCCATTACACAACATCAGTTAGCATAGTCAGGACTGCCACAGTAGTATCAGGAGACTGAGGGTAGAGGCAGAGGCGGTGGTTAAGGGCAAAGGTACGAACATGCTCAAGGACAGAGATATGACCAAGGGAGGGACAGAGGTCCAATCAGACACAGGGACATGGACAGAAGATTCCGTTAGGGCCTGGACCACACCGAGTATGTTTCAAGTGTGGACAGAGAGGGCATTTCGTCAGTACCTGTCCACGACTAGGCAGGCTCAGACACAGCAGCTCAGAGAGCAGGTTCATGTTATTGCTGCACCAGATCGAGGTGCCACCTAAAACCTTATCGAGGGTATGATTTATATTTGCAGTCGATTTATGCATACAATGATTGATTCGAGGTCTACTATATCTTTTATTTCGGGTTGTATGGTTGATGAGTTAGGATTAAGACCTATTAAGCTAGATTGACCTTTAAACCTCAACACGGCTGCTGGGAACAAGATATACCCGAACCTATTATGTGTTATCTGCCTAGTTAAGATAGAGGGCCAAGAGATGCCCGCAGACTTTAGGGTATTGGATTTCCTAGAGTTTGAAGCCTTATTAAGCATAGATTGGTTAGTCGCGTACCACACACAGTTTGAGTGTTTCAACAAAGCGGTTACGTTTCGACTTCAGGACCAAGCAGAGTTTAGTTTTCAAGGGACTTCGACTACGTTACCAATCACCCATACCAAAGTGGCCACGAGTTCAGATCTCAAAACTTTTGCTAGTATTTTGAGTATGACCGATAGAGTTAAGACGAGGATAGAGGAGGTGTCGGTTGTATGCTAGTTTTTGGATGTTTTTCCCGTAGATCTACCAAGATTACCACCACCTAGATAGATCAATTTCATCATAGACTTGGTCTCAGGGACCAAACATATATCAATTCTGTCATATAGGATGGCTCCTTATGAGTTAGAGGAGTTAAGGACCCAGCTAGATGAGTTGTTAGAGTTGGGATTCATACATCCGAGCATGTCACCTTGGGGCATGCCAGTACTATTTGTCAAGAAGAAAAACAGAAGTTTAAGACTTTGCATTGACTACAGACAACTCAACAGAGTCACAATGAAGAACAAATATCCACTCCCACGTATTGATGACTTGTTCGATCAGTTAACAGGGGCACAATAGTTCTCGAAGATTTGTTTGAGATAGAGATCCCACCAGTTGAGGATTTGAGATGAGGATAGGGAGAAAACTATTTTCCGCATGAGATATGTGCACTACCAATTTACCATCATGCCTTTTAGGCTGATGAATGCCCCGACGATGTTCATAGATCTTATGCATCGAATATTGAGAGAGTATTTGGACATATTCAAGATAGTGTTCATTGACGACATTCTCATTTATCATAGGACTCATAAGTACAGACTTTGAGGAAGCAGAGACTGTACGCTAAGTTCAGTAAGTGTAAGTTTTGGCTCACTAAGGTCAGATTTCTTGGGCATATTGCCAGAACCAGAGGAGTGTCAATGAACCCCGCTAAGATTAGAACAACGATCGATTGGCCTACTCCCACATCAGTGACGGACATTTGTTATTTTCTAGGATTGTCGGGCTACTACAAACGATTTGTTCAGGATTTTTTCAAGATCTCTATGCTGATGACACAGTTAATGTAGAAAGAAGTCAAATTTTAGTGGAATGATAGTTGTGAGCAGGCTTTCCAGACTCTGAAGGAATAATTAACAACTTAGCTTGTATTGGTATTACTAAAGTCAAGAAAAGGGTTTTGAGTTAAACACTGATACTTCTAAAGTTAGTTTGGGTTGTGTTTTGATGTAGGACGGTAAAGTAATAACTTACGCGTCCCGATAGCTGAAGATTAATGAGAAGAATTATCCTACTCATGACTTAGAGGTAGCGGTAGTGGTTTTTGCATTGAAGATTTGGCGTCATTATCTATATAGAGAGAGATTCACATTTTTTACTGACCATAAGAGTTTGAAGTACATCTTTACTTAAAAAGAGTTCAATATGAGACATAATCATTGGCTATAGCTCCTTAAGGATTATGATTTCTCTATGGAATATCACCCAGGGAAAGCCAATGTTGTACTGGAGGCATTGAGCCGAAGAGAAGCAGACCCAGAGATAGTGACTTACCATATGACACACGAACATGGGTTACTCGAGGCAATCGAGTTGATGAATTCAGTTGATATACCGACCACTACCAAAGTGTTGATTTTTAGGCAAATGAGGAGTCAGACAGTGTCTATATAGAGCGTAATCGAGGTTCAACAGGCAGATGAGCAATACCAGAAGTTTAGCGAGTTAGCTCAGAATCCTGATTACCCGGAGTGGAGTTAGTCGAGAAACTCATGCTTAAGATTTAGAGGGAGATAGTGGATTCCATCAATGGCTGAGATTCGCAATGAGATACTTCAGGAGGCTCACCACTTACGTTTTACGGTTCATCCGGGTCAGACAAGAGATGTATGTAGATATACGTCGTCTATTCTGGTAACCGAGGATGAAGACCGATGTTAATGATTATGTTCGAGCATGTGAGATATGCAAGCGAGTTAAGGCTGAGCATTGGAGACCCGTAGGATTATTACAACCACTTCTCATTCCTCAGTGAAAATGGTAGCATATTACCATGGAATTTGTCAGTGGATTACCTCTATTTCAGCGCGACCATAATAGCATCAGGGTGATTGTAGATATGTTGACTAAGTTCGCACACTTCTTACTAGTGTCGACAACACACATGGTGGATAAGTTAGCTGCTTTGTACGAACGAGAGATTGTTAGGTTACGCAGAGTTCCATTATTCATCGTGTCAAATAGAGGATCACAGTTCACATCGCAGATTTGGCAGAGCAGGCAAGCACTGTTTGGCACCAAATTAGATTTGAGTACATTTTATCACCCATAGATAGATGGACAGTCGGAGTGGTTAATTTAGGTGTTAGAGGATATGCTTTGTATGTGTGTGCTGGTGTATAATGGTTATTGGGAGGAGTATCTTCATTTGTGTGAATTTGTTTATAATAATAGTTATCAGGCAAGTATTGGGATGACACCGGTTGAGGCACTCTACAGCAGGCCATATAGATATCCATTGTGTTAGGCATAGCCCGATGATATGGTAATTATTGGACCAAAGATTGTGGTGGATCACACAGAGAAGATATGACAGATCAAACTACGTCTGAGGGGTGCGCAAGAGAGACAAGAAATATTACGAAAAGTACCACGGTGAGTTAGAGTATGATGAGGGAGCCTATATGTATTTAATGGTCTCGCCTTTGAAGAATCACAAGAGATTTGGAATCAAAAGAAAGCTTACGCAAGATTCAATGGTCATTTCAAGGTCAAAAGGAGAGTCGACAAGGTTGCATATGAGTTAGAGTTACCGCCTCAGTTAGCCGGGATCCAACTCGTATTTCATATTTCGATGCTTCGGCTGGATAGTTTGAGAGGAGGCGTACGATCAATGGTAGATCTAAGTCAGATAGATCTGAGAGAGGACATCACCTACGAGGAGTAACCTATTTAGATATTGGGCCGTCAGGTGAAGAGATTGAAGAATAAGGACATCTCATCGGTCCTTGTTAAATGGCAACATCACGAGACGAGGAGCTAACTTGGGAACTAGAGTCCTATATGCGCGAACACATTCCATATCTATTTTGATTTTGGTAAGTCTTATTCCATGTTATTTAAATTTCGAGGATGAAATTCTTACAAGTTGGGAAGACTGTAACGATCCTAAAATCTTAACTGTGCCACGTGGCATTTCAGGACTGTGACCTAAACCTGTCGTGATGTGGCACACTTGGTCAACCCATTGGGAGTCGACACCGAGGTAATTTATTTTTTTGGTGATTTGTGTATTACCTATTTAAAATAAAAAGTGTCTGCAATTTTAGTATTTTACTTTGATAGTTGATTTACGAGTGAGGTAACTTCTTGAGATACGTACGTTTATGGGTATGGGACAATAATTTGATAAAAAAAAGTTTCCTAAAGTTGTAAATTGTGTTCAATGGTTATGGAAATGAATTAATTAATTGTTAAGAGCAAAATAGACAATTCTTAAATAGGATACATGTGTCACTTATTGATGGGGTGAGTGTGATAAGGGAGTGTGGAAAGTGGGGAAGATAAGGGAGAGATAAATTGATAGGTGTGTGTGTGGGTTTTGAGGAGTAGTTTTTTTTTGTAAAAGAGAAGAAGAACAAGAGAAAGGAAAAACACAAGTAAGTTAATACTCTTTTCAATCTTTACATTTATTCAATTCCAAGTAGCTAATTCTTCATTCATTACATTCCTTTAATTTTATGTAGCTAATTTGTATGGATTTGAGATTTTAATGTCTAATAGAGGAGGAAAATTTATTGTAGTTATTGGTCTTTTAATGGAGAAAGGAAAGAAATGAAGAAATAAAGAAATAAAGAAATTGAAAAAGAAAGAAAAAAAAATAGGGAGTGAAGAACAAACAAAGAGCTTTTTGCTCTTTGTTCGCTCTTACGAACTGGGGGAGTGCTACACACCGCGTGCGTGCCGCGCGCAAGACACGATTCTAGCCAATTAGATTGGGCCATCGCTAGTTGGGTTGGGTGGGCCACCACCCAGTGGCTGGACCGAACCTGGTTCACGAACCGGCTTAACCGAACCCGGTCTACCAACCCAAACCATTTTAATAAAAAAATAATAATAAAACAAAAAATAACGTAAAATCATAAAATAATAAAAAAACTCAAGAAAGTTCGAAAAAATTGAGGAAATTATAGGAAAGTTGGTTTTGGGGTTTTCGAGGATTTTTACACCACAAAGCGTGTCATCGCTACAATTTTCATATTTTGAAGAATTTAAAAATCTAACCTTTATTAAATAAGATCAAGCACACCTAATTTAATGTAAATTGATACCGGGATCCTAGAGAGCCACCTTTGTCGAGTCTCGGGTGTCAATTTCGGGAGCGTGTCAAAGCTGCGAGAGCGTGATAGCGTGGATCCGAGGTAAGTAAAACCACTAGGAAATGCGCATTGTTCATTTGAGCTTATATTTTATTGATATTGCACCGTATCCATTTCTTGGAATTTCCACCCTTATATGAGTGTTTGAGGGCCAAGTAAGTTATTAGAATGTCTCGACAGAGTGGTCGCCACTTGCAACCGGAGCCATGACCTTGAGCCTTTGGATTTTTTGGTTGGAATTCGCATTCTTATGTTTGATCGAGTGTAGATCCCTTGAGCGAGCAAGGGCAAGGCGCAGATACTTGGCGATCTACTTTGAGGATATCGAAGTGGCCTTCCTCTACTCACTTTATGAGGTTTTGGACTTTTTGTATTACTTATATATATTGTTTTATCTTACTTGGGATACTTGTTTGGGTTGAGATATACACATGACTTGTATATTATTTTTGCTTAGTTATTATATTGGACATAAGATATACATGATTACATATGTTTACAGGGTTCCACATTTAGGACGTTCGACTCTTTTACTTTATTGTAAGTTATTTAACGTATTAATTACGTCCGCTAACTTGTAAAACTTGAAAAACACAAATAATTCGACTAAATTATAAATTTACTTATATGGATGGATCAGAAGGCTGACTAGGTCTACGTTGACCTTGCGAGGCTGGCTCGGGGGTCCACATGGGCTAGGTCGGGTGGGGCCCAGTTTGTGGAAAACTGGGGTCGTCACACTTCCATCAGTCACAATTTATCTCAACGTCTCATTTTGTTTGATACATAGAGTCTATTATGTTTGATTTTTGTCAATCTTAGTTATTCTCACATCGATCTCAATCTTGGTCCCTTTATAAACTCACCACGACTTTCGCTCAGCACCTAAGCCACTTACAGCTCCTTAGTCTTGACTTAAAAATGAGATTTATATCTTTTCCCTTTTCGAACACTTAGCTAAAAATAAGATGGATTTTTATGATCATTCAATCAATTGAAGCCTTCCTTGGATAACCTTTATTCGAAACAAATAAATTTTGCGACTCAAACAGTTAATCTATTTGTTATTGCCTTAATTTGTTTCCATTAGTTTTAGATTTCCGAACTTTCTTTTTTTCAAAAAGAATTTTTGTACTTTCAAGAGACTGTGTAAGATAATAAAATATCTTACTAATCATCAATTCCATTTTTATGAATTCACCTTTCCGTTATTGTTCATTTGAAAAGATAGAAAATTTGAACTTTCAATACCTTGATTACCTTAACAACTAATCAAACACTTAATGGATATTATTTCAAATTATTTTAATTGCATAGAAATCGACTTAGATAACTTGACAAGTTCTATCACAATTTCATTGTGATTTTTCAGCAAATTCAGTTTATCTGATGAATTTTCACTTTCAAAACTACATGTCTCCGTTTTCCTTGTTGATACTATTTTAACATTTTCCTGAGTGTTTTATAATTGTAATAGTTCGATACTTACAATTTTTAAAGGAATCCTTGTTCAATAGTTATGTACCTGAATTATTTGGACTTTCTTTCCACCCAATTTTCTATTGGTTTCATAACTGGCACTTTCATCAGTTATAGTAGTACCGAACTGCTTAGAACAGCTTTGTGAATTCAGACTTCATAATGTGGCGGCCCTGCCACCCCGGGGTGACGTGTCTCTGTGTACTCCTTGCCCGGTAGGGCCCAACTACACGTGTTCGGCACCTGCCCGTCCACCTCTTGTCTCAAAATTCATGTCCACGTGTGTTTTATCAAATTAGTTAGTGGACTATCAGTATTTTTTTAACTTAATCTCTTTAAGTATTTAAAATTTTATACTAATGCCTAACCATACTAGTGGGTCGTATCTTACAAGTTAATATATATAATCGGAAGCCCATTAACTCTTAAGTTTTATAAAGCATCAGTCCTATTGTGGAAAACCCGGAAGAGTACTCTGTATATAAGCAACAATACCATAAACAAGGTATATATACATGTAATGTGTCATCTCAAGCCCCAAATACACAAAATAATAAAAAAATATCAAAATAAGCACGTACTAGTAGGTCCTCAACGGCGGGCAATCAGATGTAGTTGCCTAAGATCTCCTTGCCCCTACTGGTACTAGGATCTGCACTTAATCATCAGAAAGACAAATGACGATTACAGTAAGTAAAATCCCAAGGAACCCCTCTAAGCATTCGCATAATAAAGTAAAGGAAATGCAAGAAATACTGTCAATTAAACATGCGAAATGTAAAGACAAACAACTGTAATTGGCTCTTCGCATGAATAGATAACAGTTAATCTAACAAATGTGTGTGCTCGCTCCAGATTGACTAGACTATACTTCGGGTCACCAAGTCCCCACCAGTTGTCATGCCCAACTGCCCGACACTTGGTCCCTCGCGGTGTTGGCCAAACCCGCTGAGTCACCAACACATTTCCAAGGGCAAGCTTAGGTTAATGTTCATTGAGGGTCGTGTCACACGTGCAATAGTCCAGTGCATCATGAACACACAACCAGGAGATCCGGGGGAGTAACCTCAACCCACGTCCTAGTAATAGAATGGAATATGAAAATCAGCAAGGAAATGATAGAAATGAAACAGAAACAAATACTCAGAGTTTTTCAATTGGGTTTTACAAATCTCAAATCGCTCTCCGACCTCCCCGACACTGAGCTATGGTTCGCTAAGTCCTTGAAGTCCAATTTTATAAGTTTAGGTTGTTTGTAAGTGTTTAGACATGTATTAGCTTAAAAATCACCAAAACAACCCTTAAATTAATATTTTATCTGTCATTAGCGCACTAATAGGTCTACCTAGCGCGCTAGGTGAAGTTAGCGTCCTAGTGGATCTACCTAGCGCGCTAAGTGAAGTTAGCATGCTAGGGAATCTATCTAGCGTGCTACTGTTCTTCATTTTGAAAAATAGTTGGAAACTCGGAACGATTAGCGCGCTAACTAACCTAGTTAGCACGCTAATTGCCCTTCGTGACAAAATCCTCAAATCGAGAATTATGTCCTTCCCCTCTCAATTAGCTATTCTAACTTGGTTTACATCATCTCCATACATTATTAACTCCGAAACAACAACTAGAACACTCCAAAACATCAAATTAACCTAAATTTACTAAATCTCATTAATTCACCAAATTTTCCAATTCCATCGAAATACCAATTCTGGCTAAACTAGTTGTAAATTCTTTATGAAAATGATCTATAAACATGTAATTCATCAATTTTTCACTAAAAATCAGAGGTCTAATCATCAAACTCAAATTCACTAAAACATACCCAAAATGGGTTCATTGAAGAGTATAGAAGATGAAGATGATGATTACCTTGGTTTGATCTCTTGAATTGGTCTCTAATGTGTTGAATTCCTAGCTTGAAGTCTTTCTTCTTCTCTAGTTTTTCTTGATTTTGCATGGAAATCTCAATTAGTGGAGATGGAAATCCCACTCACTTGTTATATATAGTTTTGGTCTTGATCAAGTGTGCATATGTATCTCGAGGATTATCTTGTGGTCTCATTTCATACTGTCCCACACCACCTGATGACTCCATTAACACACTCATCTACTAGAATTACTCAATATGATCATCTTGATGTCCATTCTGTCCTCATTATGTAGTTCAACTATAGGCTTATTATTTATTTAATTAACTCACCTTATATTAAGCCTTATCAAATCGTGTGGTTAGCGTTTTATTTATCAAAATTAACCAACTCATGGTCCCACTAACCTTCGACTACTCGAAATCCGGTGCCCCGCGTCTCGACACGTATTTCGAGACGCGTTATACCCTATTGTTTAAATTTCAACTCAATTGGCATATGGTCACATCTCCTATTTCAATTGAATTACTTAATCATATTAATGTGAGTTTGTCGAGTTTCTCTAGTGTACCCGTACTTTGCCTCTCGATATCCACGTTGACACGCACTTCTAGGCGACTACCCATCACACAACCTCGCACAATATCGCTATTCAACATACACACATGTGATGTATTTACAAGTAAATTTATAAAGTGCATCGCAATTTAAACAACATAACACACAATTTACTAGTATACCTAGGACGACGTGTGTCCTAGCCTACCTGCGGCGTCCACGTGGATCTGAGGTGGTGTCTATGTCTGAAATTACGAAATAAATAACGACGTTAATAAAACAGGTCATTACAGTTCTTCCAAACTAAATAAAATTTTGTCCTGAGATTTAACATAACTAAATGTCGTACTGTGAAATAACTGAGGGTATCATTCTCGCATCGTCGACTCAAGCCCCCAGGTAAGTCCCTTTGTCTCATGATGCTGCCAACAAACTAGGACCTTAGAGAGCTCCCTATTTCGGAGAATCTGAACTCTGCGGTCAACGATCTCTATCGACCTCTCCACGTAAGTCACGTCAGGCTGAACCTCAATTTGCCCAAAATTAATAGTCGGTCTTGACCCTGACCTAACTAGTCTCAACATCGAAATGTGAAATGTCGGATGAACCCCAACTAACTAAGCAGGTAACTCTAGGCGATATGTGACACTACCCATTCTCTCTGCGATCTTGAATGGTCCAATAAATCTTGGTGCCAGTTTCTCCTTAACACCAAACTTCTGCTGACCCCTTCCAAGGGGAAACCTTCAGATATACCATGTCGGCCTCCTCATAGCTCAGACCCTCGTGATATCGATCCGCTTATTTCTTCTTTCTATCCTGTGCAGCTCGTAATCTCTGACGGATCTGTTTGATCTTCTCTGTGTGATCAATAACTATTTCAAGCCCAACGGTCACTGTATCTTCAGGCTCCGCCCAACACGCAGGTGATCTACAGGGCCTCCTATACTGCGCCTCAAATGGTGGCATACCAATACTCGCTTGATAGCTGTTATTATATGCAAACTCATACAAAAGCAAATAATCCTCCCACGAACCCCCAAACTGCAATATACAAGCCCTAAACATATATTTCAGAATCTGTATCAGTTACTCTGATTGTCCGTCGGTCTGAGGGGTGATAAGTCGTACTAATTTTCAACCTAGTGCCAAACCGCACATGGTTAGCCTCCTAGAGCCTCGAAGTCAACCTGGGATCTCTGTCCGATATAATAGAAATCGGCACCCCATGCGATCTTAATCTCCCACTTAAACAATATGCTCAACTATGGGAGCGCGTATCTCATAAAAATTGAATGAAGTGACTCGATTTTATCAGTCTTTCAATCACAACCCAAACTTCATCATGACGCCTCGATGTCTGTGGTAGTCCATTGATGAAATCCATAGTGTTGTGCTCCCATTTCCATTGTGGAATGGGTAATGGCTATAGTATTCCATCGAGTCTTATGTGCTCAGCCTTCACCTGCTAGCATATGTAACAACTCATGACGTACGCGCCTACAATAGTCGCCTCAAGTCATGGTACATCTTGGTACGCTAGGATGAACTGTGTAGCGAGACCGGTGTGCATCCTCTAAAATCTTGTCCCGTCTCTTCTGATCTGCAGGTATCCACAATCTCCTTCGGTGTCTCAAACACGGATCCATAGTCTCTGCCCAATCAGTTCACCCCGAATCTCAAGCCAGACCATTGAACCGATCATAAAGCTCATCAGCCTTCTGACACTCGGCAACCCTCTCAATCGATACAGTCAGAACTCTCATCTGACAACAAATGTGATGTTCAACCATAATCGACACCTTTGTCATGCACATAACTTCTGCCGCCTATAACAAGCCATGCTCGTGTGTCATATGTCGCAACACAGTTTGACTATTAATCACGCTCCTGCTCAATGTGTCCGCTACGACGTTCGCTTTTCCAAGGTGATACTCAATAGTGAAGTCGTAGTCCTTCAGCAGCTCAAGCTATCTCCTATGGTGCATATTCAAATCCATCTGAGTGAAGATATACCATAAACTCTAGTGATCTGTATATAATACAAACCTTTCTCCATAAAGGCAGTGCTTCTATGCCTTCAGTGCAAAGACGACTTCTGCAAGCTCCAAGTCGTGCACTGGATAATTTTCCTCATGAGGTCTCTATCGTTTGGAAAGGTACGCAACTGGTCTACACTTTTACATCAACACACATCCAAGACCAATGCCCAACGCATCCGTATAAACTTTCAAAGTCTTGCTTGGCTCCGCCAATTTCAGTACTAGTGCGGAAGTCAACCCGGTCTTCAGCTCACAGAAATTCTACTCACACTCCTCTGACCAATTAAATCTAACATCCTTCTAGGTTAGCCTCATCATTGGCGCTGCAATCGAGGAAAGTCCTGCACGAATCGCCAGTAGTTTCCTGCCAGTCGTATAAAACCTCTAATATCGGTAACTGACTTGGGTGTCCTCCAGTCAATGATAGCAAGAATCTTCTTTGAATCCACAGACATACCCTGATCACTGATGACATGCCTTAAAAATCTCATCGCACTCAACCAAAAGTCACACTTACTGAACTTGGCATACAATTTGTGCTATCTCAGTGTCGTCATAACTGCCTTGAGATGTCTCTCGTGATCCTCACGAGTCCTATTACAGATCAAGATATCATCAATGAACACTATAACAAATCTGTCCAAATACAGTAGTGCATCAAATACATAAAAATCGTTGGGGTGTTAGTCAGCCCAAACGGCATGACTGTGAACTCAAATAACCCGTATTTTGTGCTGAAAGCGGTCTTTTGGATATCCTACTCTCGAATACTCAACTGATGATAACCTGAGCGAAGATCAGTCTTCGAGAAAAATCAAGCGTTTGTCAACTGATCGAACAGATAATCTATCCTAGGAAGTGGGTAACGGTTCCTAACTGTCACCTGATTCAGCTTTCTATAGTCTATGCACATCCTCATCGAACCATCTTTGTTCTTTACAAACAGCATTAAAGCTCCCCAAGGTGACATACTAAGGTGAATAAAACCCTTCTCCAACAACTCCTCTAGCTATTGTCTAACCTCCTCCTGCTTCTTTGGTGACAACCTATAAGGTCTACTGGCGATCGGTTATGCCCTGGTATCAACTCAATGATAAACTCAATAACTTGTGGCGGTGCTAATCTTGGTAAATCATCTGGAAATATAAAAAAAAATCACTAACTACCGGAACATCCTCAATCCTGACCTCTGTCCTAACCTCTGGCTCAACTATCGCTGCAAATGCCTCCTTCTCCTGTGCTGTAGCTAGTCGACCCCTAGTAATAGGTAAGTCAGTCGCGGATCCAACTAGTGAGAACTCTAGTATCCCAGCAATACGAAACTCAATCCTCTTATCGTAACAATTTATCCGTGTGTGATAAGGTGATAACCAATCCATCCCGAGAAGAGCTTCAAACTCTAAGTACTCTAACACTTGAAGATATGCCAGCAACTGATGTCCCTCAACCTCTATCATCACGTCTCTACATATCTGATTATGGTATATATTCTCCCCAGCGGCCGTACTGAGAACAAGGTGTGTGTCTAGTGTCTGTGTATCAAACCCTAACTATTTAACAATACACCCAACAATACACCCAGCAATAAATGATAAAGTGTTACTAGAATCAAACATAGCATGCATAGGTCTACCAAAAATATGTAATGTACCATCGATGAGCTGTTTGGTCGCCCCGCCATCTGGCTGCGGTACTGCATGGAGTCTCTCTCTGTCTGCTTTGGCTCTTGAGGTGGTGACGGTGGTGTCCTGCAGTCTACCCTCAAATATCCCCTTTAACCACACTTGTGGCATCTACAGTGGTCCTGCCTACCAGCTCGTCCATCTCCAGATCTCAGACCATGACCCAGGTCTCTTTGAACCCTGTCAAGTCCCCTTGATCACGACCCTGATTGTACATCTGTGGCGATGGCTTATGCTGATCTGTCGGTGCTGGTGCGATGGCCTGAACCGACTGTTTCTCCTTATACTGGAACTGACTGCCCTGGTGATCATACTTACGGGCCCTGTCCTGTCTTTCATCCCTCCAACCTCTATCCAGACAATCCCTCTGTCTTTTCGGCCTCTGATCCGGTCGAGAACTCTGCCCTGTGTGTACCTCAATCCCAGTCACACATCTGTCATCCATTTGCATCAGGTAGGTTTCAAGCACCAAAGCTCTATCAAATATGTCCTGCAGAGTGGGTGCCTAGTTGATACCACTACAGAAGCAATCATATACTTAACTCCTCTAGTGAAATAGTATATATGTAGACGCTCCGTCCCTACTACATCCATCGAGAGCTAGAGTAAATATCGGAATCTCTTCATATATTGCGGCAAGGTCCGGTTACCCTGTCTCAGGGTCAGAAACTCCTCTCTCTACCGCAACCTCACCTCCATGGGTATGTACTGATCATAGAACAACTCCCTAAACTCAGCCCATATCGTCGACTATGGATGGGTATCCTGATATGTGGTCCTTCATACTGCTGCGTGACCTCTAAAGCATGCCCCAGATAACCATGCTTGAACACTTTCGTCATTCCTCATCAGCTTGTGGAAACACTGATAAGAAAAAATCCACTTCCCGCATGACCTCGTGGTCACAACATTCGTAAAAGAAGTCTGGCTGAAACTTTAGAAACTCTCTCAACATCTTCGCCTCTGAAGCCAAGACGAATCTCGATGTAGTAGAGGTAAAAGTGGTAGCAGTCATCAGATCTGTGGTCGTGGGTGGAGGCATAAGAGTCGGAGTCTCCAGTGTAACAATAGCTTTGGTGGCTCTCTCTGTCTGTGTCTCCGCTGCTACCCTCTCAACTGGTGTCTCGGGAACAACCAGGGCGACTGTTGTCCCTATAGGTATGGTAATTGCTACTAGCTCTCTAGGTGCGGCAATCATTGTGCAAGGGCCGTCAATGCGGCAGTTTGATCTCGTAACAAATCTAGCACCTCGGCCATTTGAGTCTCTTGAGCTGAGAGTCGATCCTTCATACTAGCGGTAACTAGGGAATCCCTAGCTGCATCACTAGTCTGACTAGTCACCTGAGGTGTAGCCGACTATCCATCCATAATATGCATCGAGAAGCGTGCTTTGGATCAGCCTCGGTGTATATACGTATATCATATATATATAATGGAAATATAACATGTATATAAGCCAAATCTCTACCCGCCTCATAACACTTCCCAACTAAAGTTTATTTATTAAATTTTATGCTATTTCATTTTACATTCCCAAGTTCCTAGAACTCTTGCTCTGATACCAACTGTGGCGGCCCCGCAGCCCCAGGGTGACGTGTCTATGTGTACTCCTTCCCCGGTGGGGCCCAGCTACACGTGTCCGGCACCTGCCCGCCCACCTCTTGTCACATAATTCATGTCTACGTGTGTTTTATCAAATTAGTTACTGGATTATCAGTATTTTCTTAACTTATTCTCTTTAAGTATTTAAAATCTTGTTTTAATGTCTAACCATCCTTGTGGGTTGTATCTTACAAGTTAATATATATATATATCAGCGGAAGCCCATTAACTCTTAAGTTTTATAAAGCATCAGTCCTATTATGGAAAACCCGGAAGAGTACTATGTATATAAGCGACAGTACCATAAACAAGGTATATATACATGTATTGTGTCATCTCAAGCCCCCAATACTTAAAATAATACAAAATATCAAAATAAGCACGTATTAGTAAGTCCTTGATGGTGGGCAATAAGATGTAGTCGCCTAGGACCCCCTTGCCCCTACTGGTACTAGGATATGCACTCACTCAAAGGAAATGCATGAAATATTGTCAAGTAAACATGCAGAATCTAAAGATAAACAACTGTAATTGGCACATCACATGAATAGATAACAGCTAAGTTAACAAATGTGTGTGCTCGTTCCAAATGGACTAGACTGTATTACGGGTCACCAAGTTCCCACCAGTGGTCGCGTCCAACTGGCCTGACATTTGGTCCCTTGCGGTGCTGGCCAAATTTTGTTGAGTCACCAACACGTGTACCAAGGGCAAGCTCAGGTTAACATTTACTGAGGGCCGGGTTACACGTGCTACAGTCTAGTGCATCACGAACTCACAACCAGGAGATCTAGGGAAGTAAACTCAACCCATGTCAAAGTAATAGAATGGAATATGAAAATCAGTAAGGAAATGATAGAAATGAAATTTAAAACAGAAACAAATACTCAGTTTTTTAGTTGGGTTTTACAAACCTCAAACCACTCACCGACCTCCCCGAACTCCCGTATTCGACCCGTCAACTCTCCAACACCGAGCTACGGTCAAATAAGTCCTTGAAGTCCAATTTTATAAGTTTAGGTTGTTTGTAAGTGTTTTGACATATATTAGGTTAAAAATCACCAAAACAGCCCTTAAATTCATATTTTATATGTCATTAGCATGCTAATAGGTCTACCTAGTGCGCTAGGTGAAGTTAGCGTGCTAGGGAATCTATCTAGCTGCTGATCGTTCTTCATTTTGAAAACAGTTGAAACCCAAAACGATTAGCACGCTAACCAACCCAGTTAGCATGCTAATTACTATGTGACAGAATTGTCAAATCGAGAATTATATCATTCCCCTCTCAATTAGGTATTCTAACCTAGTTTACATCCTCTCCATACATTATTAACTCCAAAGCAACAACTAGAACACTCTTGAACATCAAATTAACCCAAATTTACTAAATCTCATGAATTCACCAAATTTTCCAATTCCATCAAAACACCAATTCCAGCTAAATCACTTGTAAATTCGTTATGAAAATAATCTATAAACATGTAATTCATCAATTCTTCACTAAAAATCAGAGGTCTAATCATCAAACTCGAATTCACTAAAACATACACAAAAATGGGTTCATTGAAGAGTATAGAAGATGAAAATGATGATTACCTTGGTTTGATCTCTTGAATTGGTCTTTAATGTGTTTAATTCCTAGCTTGAAGTCCTTCTTCTCTAGTTTTTATTGGTTTTGCATGAGAATTTCAATCAGTGGAGATGAAAATCCCACTCACTTGTTATATAGTTTTGGTCTTGATCAAGTATGTGTACGTATCTCAAGGATTATCTTGCAGCCTCATTTCATGTTGTCTTACACCACCTGATGACTCCATTAACACACTCATCTCCTAGAATTACTCAATATGACCATCTTGATGTCGATTTTCGGGTCCTCATTATTTAGTTCAACTATAGGCTTATTATTTATTTAATTAACTCACCTTATATTAAGCCCTATTAAACCATATGGTTAGTTTTTTGTTTATCAAAATTAACCAACTCATGGTCCCACTAACTTTCGGCTACCCGATATCTGGTGCCCCGCGTCTCGACATGCATTTCAAGACGCTCCATACCCTATTGTTTAAATTTCAACTCAATTGGCCTATGGTTACATTACCCATTTCAATTGAATTACTTAGTCATATTAACGTGAGTTTGTCGAGTTTCTTTAGTGTACCTGTACTTCGCCTCTCGATATCCATGTTGACATGCACTTCGAGGCGACTACCAGTCACACAACCTCACACGATATCCCTATTCAACATACACACATGCAATGTATTTACAAGTAAATTCATAAAGTGCATCGCAATTTAAACAACATAACACACAATTTACTAGTGTACCAAGGTCGACGTGTGTCCGAGCTCCGCCGCGTCCACGTGGATCCTAGTTGGTGTCCATATCTAAAATTACAAAATAAATAACGACATGAATAAAACGGGTCGTTACACACAAGTCCATTTTACATTTAATCACGCTCAGTTACGTTTTACAAGTTTATTCTCTTTTTAATTGTTTGTTCTTAATCTTACTCATCAAATCTCACGAGTTAAGTATCAATTAGACAATAAGAATAAACTTTCTGCCACATATATGGCGATAATATAATAATATAAAAAATATCACAATAACAAAGTATTCCCATCTCATAATCACTTTCCAACTAATCGCGACTTCATTACTGGATCTTATTTCTCAAGACCACTAAGAGCCTTAACAAAAACTTCCCGATCGACTCAATTCTAAACTCAATGTCATTATCCTTTCTTACATTTCCTTGATTAAGCTTAACCATAACTCTGATACCAAGTTTGTCAAGGCCCGTCTCACTAAACCCGACTTAGCCAAATTTCCTCTAATTAGGCAACTAATCCATTCAATTAACTTAACCTCGAATAATTTTTAATTCAATCATCAATAATGCTCCAAAACTAAATTTATATCCTTAATGAAACTCAATTCATGATTTGTTTAAATGGAGCAAATTTGGAAATAATACTGATTGTTTTCCATATTTTTATAAAAATTTTACAAAGACCCCCCTAAAAGTTGCATGCCGAGAAATCCACTTAATAGACAAGATAATGGAGAAAAGCCTAGAAGGACTCATAACTCCTTGCGTTCTTAATATATATCAATTTAAAACATTTAAACTAACTTACAGTTCTCGAAACCTTATTTACAACTTTATAATCCCAAAATAAATCAAAGTCGAATCATAAACCTCTTAACTTACTTCAAACTAATTTAGGAGACTTTCATAATCTATTTAAAATTATTTTACGTCCTACACTAATCCTAAAGCCCAAAACAATATATATATATATATAAAGTGAATACAACAAGAAAATTATACTTTAAACTTAAAAGCAATCACCAAGATCTTTGACTCTTGTCCATTTTTCCTTGTCTTTTAAGAGAACCTGATATTATCAAAAACATCTCGAGGATGTTAGGTAAGTAAACTTCTACACTGCTCTGTACTAATGCAAATGTTAGTCCGAATACATGGAGTTATGGAGACATGTAATTATATTTCCAAATAATAAGAAATTTGAATAACAAAATGAAACCCTTTTATTACTATTCAAGGTTCATAAATAGGTTGGTCGATCCAAGAATACGCCTTAAACAATAATGAAAGTCCAATGCATGCTCCCCCGAAAAATTTTTGTGCCTTGCGTGTTCGTGTTCCAATCCAATAGGTCAGGAAACCTAGCTCTGAGTCCCACCCGTGAGTCGTAACATTAACAAGCCATCGTCCGAAATGACATGAATGCGTGACCAAGAATGATTCAAAATGCAATGCAGACTAATCACAAATGTAGGTACAAAGATAAAGTTTCATAAATAGTAAAGGCAACATTAAGGTTTACTTATAACCAACCAACTTGAAATTGATAACGAAGCCTCGCACACCGTTTCCCCGGCTTTCACGTACTTTGAGCCTATTCTCCAAGCTTTGTTCCTAGTGGTTTCAGAATCCTCGACATTACGTAAAATCATTAAGAAATCTTGATAAGTCTCATATTCGGATTTTGTAAGTTTCGACCAATTTTCGAGTTATTTCAGTATTCTCAAGTCCTAAAAGCCTAAAATCACTCTAAATAATCTCTTCGGATGTCTAGATCCTAATTTTGATTGCGAATTGTAGTTCAAAATAAAAAAAAATTAACCTTAACTAGGCCTTTAAACAATTTCTCAAATTTTGAAATTTTTCGAGTATCGTAGCACGTATTACGAGAAAAACTCGGTATAAAACCTCGAGAACATTCTCAAATCCTCATTTTTCATAAAAATCCAATATTCCAATTCATTTTTCCAAAATATAATTTTTCTAATTTTTTTCTATTTTTCTGGAATTTTTCCAAAATTCAACCATTTTCTTTTCTTTTATTTTTAATTGAGAAATGGTGGTTTGACCTTCTAAACCGGACTCGGTCTGGTCCCGTCTGGGGGATCAAACCCCCTCTTATTCCTTATTTCCTCTGCATTTCAACAGTAAGCGGTCCTTTTTTTATTTTTGTCGGGGTTGAGCTCCCAACCCCAACCCAAAGTTGGATTTGGGCAGGGGAGACCTCTCCATCATTCTTAACAACAACAACACCAATATCAACAACGTAACAGTTACAAAAGTCAACAACTCAACAACAACCCATCAACACCAATCCACAAAACCGCAACCACACAACTCACCTTCATCGTTTTCGTCTCAAGATCTTTCTTTCGATCTCTATTTGTCTCTCCCTCTCTTGTTTTTACTATAAATCGTCCTTTCTCTACCAATTTCGATTTCTCAACTTCACTCTCTCCTTCTCGGTCGTAATACAGAGGAGGCAGTGGGTTTGTTTTGAAGATAAATATGAGTTTCCTCGATATTTGCATCGAACGAATCTCGAGGCGGAATTGATGCTTCCTTTATATTTTAATCTTTTCTCGAGATACGTGTTGCATATCTTGAGATCGATCTTGTGGCTATTAACAAGATCATCATCACCTAATTGACTTATATTGATCAATTTTCTTGATCTCCTTGAGATACGTATTATGCATCTGTAGGTCAAATGGTTTATAACTACCATACAATCACATTCATGCAACACTTGGTTTTCTTAAGATGAGGTTGCACGTATCTTGAGGCATGTATAACCTCTCCAACAGGCACCAATCGTCCACTATTCACCTCCTCAATGATCAGGCTACGCGTATTTTGATGCGAATCCAATGTATACTTTTAATTTAAATTAAACTATAGGATTCATTTATATATTTATATATAAAAACTATATTATATCTATACACCTATGCATTTTTTTGCTATAAATTTTTCACATGCGCAAACGACCATCCTCGGGCGTGTACACTATTGAACATCCCACGCGTGTCGCCCTCGACCCCGCGTGCCAATTTATTAATTATTCTATTTGATTTCGTGATTATCTTTTAATCTATGTCCAAATTAAATTCCAAAAAAAATACTTAAATTTCACCAAAAATTAAGAAATATTCCCAATGCGCACCGAAACTCACAGACACAGCGTATACACTCAACTTGACCCTATTTCGCATCGAAATAATGTATAATACATCGATTAGTCACGCGACACACAAAAATAATATTTTGAACTTATGATCTCCGATCCAAAATGCGTGGGTCTCATTTCAGATAATTAAGTCCCAATTTAAATCCAAAAATACTATTTTATTAAGTTTATGAAATTCTTGAATTTCACAATTTCAGTCAAGGGGAGCTCGACACACTCATGGTTTGAAAATTCTCCGAAGTTCTTCGAACTTCTCTGAATTAATTTGACTTTTTAAAGCACTAATTAAGAATTAGGTGTAAAAAAAAGTTTTACAAAACTTCCAATAACATTTTAAGTTTTAACGCTCACTTGTAAGAAAAGGGAACTACAGTTAGAGTTAGCTTTTCTTAGAATATAATATAAAGAATGACAACATGTTATAAGATAACAAAACCTCAATTTTACTTCACTTTTTGTTTGACTGCAATTTGAGGATATGTTGTATTTCTACAATCTATATACATTCTTGAGCCTACAATTTATATATGATTTGGTAATGTTACATTAAACATGTGCTTAATTGTGGATTATTTGTAACTAACTCAAAAACACTTGTTGGATATTTGGATAATGATCACATGGGTATAAGGTTGTTGAAGATGTTATATCTGGGAAGTTAAAGCCAAGATCATTATTTAAAGATTGGTTGGTTGAGCTTATTGAAGGGTGTTGTGGCAATTGAACAACAACTATGTTAGGTACAACAGAAGGTAAATCTTGTCAGTTGCAACATAGTATATTTGAAGACAAAACTGAATTAAAGCGCAATGGCAACTGAACAACTACTCTGTTTGTTACAATAGAAGGTAAATCTCATTAGTTGCAACAGAGTATATCTGAAGATAATTGAATTGGTTGAGATTGGTTTGTTGAATGTTGAAGCCTATCCAAAGGTGATATGAGGGATCCAAACACATGCTATATAAATGATCAAGACACACTAGAGATAAACTATTGATTATGAGTTTGAAGTCTTAAGTATTTGATTTTTCTTATAATATTTTCACATAATTTCACTTTGAAATGTGTGCTTATAAGTTTTGAATTTGTGTTCACTTTTGGTTGTAATTCTGAATTTCACCATGGGGATCTTGGGTAGTCTAGTCGAGGGGAGCTCCATAAGGATTGGGTAGTCCAGTCGAGGGGAGCTCGACACACAAACATCAAGACTAGTGAGGGAATCACTGGAAAAGTCTGAGTTTTCATCTTAGTAGATTTTCAACATCTCCGGCGTTGTGATTTGTTTGCTTTTACTTGTTATTACTCTATCGGTTCCATAGGATTTCCATTTTTCATGATTGAATGATTTCATGTTTCATGATGCAGCAAACAACATAAATTAACTGTTTTTTTCTAGAGCAAAGCATTGAACAACTCAATGATGTTACTGATGTTAGTGGAGTAAATTTAAGGGTGGGATGGTTCTCAGTTTTGCAAGTCTACATTACTTTTCAGACAACTGAAGTGTTACCAATCTAGCTTGTCCCTTATTTATTCTTTATCAAAGGCTTAGAATGCTTCAAATAATATGTATTGTGATAGGAGGAAGAAAAGAAATTGCTTTCTATGCCAAAAAAAGGAAAATGATGCTTAGGGAGAAACCAAACGACTGGTGAGGAAGAAGAAAATATGTTCTTGTAAAAGTTACAACTTTAGATAAAATTGGCAATGATCGGTAAGTGTTAGTTTACTCTTTCTCATGGTCGTGTTCTTACTTTTGATGTATCTGCAACTTAGTAAAGCGCAAAGAAAAAAAGAAAAACTATTTATGTTTGTGTTATGGCAACGTTAAAGTGTGGTATAAAGAATATTGGCAATGATGTGGAACATTGCCTATCCCTATTGAGAGATATGTCTGATAGGCTTTCATTTCTTACTAAAATTGTACATTTTCTTATTTAAATTGGACTTCAGTGCATGGAGGAGAGAATGCGTGATTTGATTGGTAATCTAATAAGATTATCGAAATAGGTTAGTTTTATGTATCATCGATTCATCATCATTGTTGTCTCTTTATGGGTTGTCATCCGCTCTTTTTTCTTAAACGTCATGTAAGATTCCTCAGAGGGTTGATGTTGAAAGGCTCAAACATAACGTACTCATCACCGCAGATGTTCAACGCCAAATTCAATTATTGAATCAAAAGGCTAAGGAGGGTTTGAAGAAAAAACAATGTGAAGAAGTTGTAAAATAACCAAAAAATAATAACTTAAGTGTCTTTAATATTGGATTATGGACATTGGGACTTCATCATTGATTGTTTACTTTATTTGTAATAGTCTATAGTAAACATCTTCACCTTGGTACATTGCACTTATCAGTTAGTTTAGTTTGCTAAGTTTATTTATGATCACCTCATAATAAATAATAAATAATTTGCATTAAGTATTTAGTTCTAATTTTGTAGGAATCTTCATTGCATCTTTAGTTGTTCAATCATTTATTGGGAACTTCGATATTCCAATCCTTAATTTAAAAGTCCTTATGTGTAGGTTCAAATTAAATACAAAACAGAACATTAAAACTCACTAGGTTATTTGAACCAATCTCCTTTATGACAAATAATTCAATTCTTAAAAAAACAATAAAAATAAAAATAAAATAAAAATAAAAATAAATCCTTTTAATATTTAGAATCACAAGTTGTATAAGTTTTATATATTATTTATTATTGTTTAACTTAAATTTCATCATTTTAATTTTAAGGCCTAATTTTAACCATTATCCAGTTATTTATATCAAATGTGCTCTATGGGTCATTCAACATTTATTTCTGATTATATATGTGCATCATCGAAAATGCACAAATATCACAATTCTTGAAATCTTCTTAGTCATTGAACGAATCTAACACTTAGTTAGCAACAAATATACCATTTTAGGTTTAATTATGCCAAAATTATAATTTTACTCTTGATTTTCTGATTCGGGGTTATAGGTATGCAAATAGGCAAATAGCTCACCATTTGATTGGCAAGCTTTTTCTTTGTGGTTACATAGAAACTGGAGAGATTAACCTTTTACTTGGTCTACTCTAAAAATGAGAAGAAAAATTGATTTTTTTAATAAAAATTCCAGTGTTATCATTTTTAAATGCAAGTTATTATTGCAAGTGTCATTTTTATATGATTTGGCAACTTGAGTCCTGATTATGATCTCCTATTTTTAGGAGAAAATAAAATTCATTTCAAAGAGCCATTGGAGAAAGATCATATGGAACCTTTCCAATCTATCCAATTATTTTTGCTAAAGGGAAGTAATATGGTTTTTGATGGTAGGAAAAATGATAACTTGGATGAGTTCTTTTGGGAGCTAAATTTATTTTAAGGTGTCCTTATGGTTACTGGTTATCGTTGCGTAAAACTTCTTAAAGTATTTGATTGATAATCTTGTGGAAGAGTTAGCTAAATTTATTTTAAGGTGTCCTTGATGGCAGAAAGTGACAGTTTTTTGTTTATCACCAACCTAATTTAAACCTCCTCTTTATTTGAACTTCTAATCAGCTATAGGTAAAGTTTATATGGGTCACACATGTGGATTTTAAAGGAATTATATCTTGTACTTTAATGTCAACCGGAGGACTCCTTGCCCTTTTTTGTTCTTTTGTATTAAAATCTTTATTAGCAGCATATTTCCTCTTGTTCCTATATTATATGGCCCTATAAAAACTGATAAGTATATAGATACTAAAAAAAAAAAAGAAAAAAAAAAGATTTTTTAGACCTGCTTGTAGCTTCCTAACTATTTTCAGAATACATCATACATGTACCTTTTGAGAAAACAACATAGAGTAGAACTCCCTATTAAAAGTAAAAGTTATTGTTAATTTTGTTTTGTTATTAATTGGTAATGCACTTTTATCTTATTATAAAATATCATGTTGTGTTGATGATGGTTTTGTCCACTTGCATATATCATGTTGTGTTGATGATGGTTTTGTCCACTTGCATATATTTCATCCTATGCCTTTTGTTTTCTTTCTTTCTTTCTTTTTTCTTTCTTTTTTTGAGTTGTTCATTTGAAATATATTTTGGACTTGTATATGAACGTGTATCACAATTCATAAATGATAAGGAGATATTTATACTTCTTGTATGCCATGTCTGAAATTGAGATTCATGGGTTCTGCGCTTCATCAATCATTAACCTACCATTATAAATATTTGAAATTTGAGATTTATTTGAAGTGTAGTAATGAGAAGGCTTAAAAGTATACTAGTTGGAAGTTGGAACTCACTCACCACCATTATGCTTTGCTACATCTACACAGTGGTTTCAATTATGGAAATAGTCAAGGTGCATGAGATGGCTACATGCAAGTGTATTTTTATTACATAATTAAAAAGTAGTAGTTTTATTTTCATCTATCTGGTAATGGTTTTACTGCATAAATTTGTGTAAGTTAAATTCTTAATTCTGAGTTTCATTTATTCATCTAATGGCTGCATATTGGTATTTAATTCATTATCATACATATGTACATAGAAACTTGCTTATGCATATTCCTTTCTGCTTTCTTTCATTTGAAACTTTGAATGGTCTATTAACTGATGAATGTTCATCAATGTAGACACCTTTTTTTCTCAACGTATCAACTTTCAAATATCAATGGTTTCTCAGTCTCTTATTGATGATGATCTATATCAATCATTTCGCATATCTGGTTGTGATTTTAACATCGTTAGTGCCAGAGTGGTCTCTGTCATGCAGCTTACAAGTATTTTGAATTGGAAGCTTGAAGCCTGGACTGAATTTATATATATTGAACCATTCTTTTTCATCTAAAAGCTGGATGTTTTTCAACATTTAGTGCAACTCTCTTCATCATGATAAAATGAAATTGGCTCTACGAAGTCCTTCTTTCTCAGGATAATAATGCATTGCCTAAGATTATTCCAAAGTTAAAGCTATTAATATTAATTAAGGTCTATCAACTGTGAGACTCCTATCATCTCTAGAAGGTGTGGAGGAATAGGAGGAAAGACCAAAATTCAAGAAGCAAGTAATAGTTGTAACTTGTAAGTGTAACTAGTGATGGGATTGGAGAAAAATAACTATAAGCATATTAAAAAACATTTGAAGATATATATATATATATAGCCTAATATATATATATATATATATATATATATATATATATGTATATAGGATGAAATGATTAATCAAGAGGTCTTGACATGAAAAACTAAGATAATGACTTAACATATCAAATTTACTTTTGAAAAGTTTTATGTTCTCAAATTAAACTCAAATAGTTAGATGTCGGTGTATGTTAATTAACTTAGAAGTACCCTCGAATTTCTCTATGTTTACCTATCATTTGTGTGAGGACGCATATCTTGAATGGTGTTTCTAAAACCATGCGACTGAATCATAAACTTTCTTTTTCCTTAGTAGGACAAATCTGATGGCACTTTGATGGATCTAGAGGTACTTTTGGATGCAGATTTAGACGTTCAATTTGATCCCTCAAACTTGAGTGAGAAGCTTTTTTTGGTATGCACCTATCAATACCAGCTTCAATTGGACATCCTAATGGTGATGTTCCTTCATATATGAGTGGCTTTGTCGAGTGACAAGGAGGGCACCGAGCTGCAAAGAGAACTCCAAATGCTGGAGTAGCAGTTAGTTTTAAGCAATATGTGTGCAGAGTCTGTTAATGAGGTAATACAGCTATTGCAAGAGAATTTCCCGCCCGAAATGTTCCAAGGTAGGTATTTACAGACTTTTGTGCCCCTTTCTTTTTTTGTTTGCTAACAAATTCTTTTAGAAAATTTACTTATGCCAGAAAAAGAAATGTGTGATTCAAAGTGTTATCAAATGCGAGCATCCTATGCCGCACCTCAAGCATGTTATAGACATCGATACTTTGTTTTATAATTGTGAATTTGCAACATGTATTCATATGGCTGATTGAATAATATTTTCTAAAAAAAATATTTCCCTTTCAAGTGTTTAATCGAAGTTATTGTTAATTTATCATTTATGCCTGCAGAGATGCACAAGACAGCGACCGAACTGCATGAAAAAATAGAAAATCTCAAGGTTAAAAGAACTAAAGATATTCGACGAGACAAAATATGAAGAATGCATGATCTGAATGAGCACACCTCATGGATCAGAAAAGGGTATTTTGAACTATGACATGTCATTTTACCTTTCCAACATGCACGCAAAATGAGGGGAATGTAGTTTGCGTGCATTAACATTTTCTTTTCTTATTGTAGGATTTTCTCGTACCGATTTGAAAGATGTCGTTCTAGATTTTGTAGCTGAAATTAAGAGCATCTGAATGGTGATCACTTGAGTAGTTGATTATGATTAGCTAGCTAGGTACGATAAAGTGCGATACTTAAGTAAAATTAAAACGGACATTTGATATTGTTTCATGTATACATTTTAATTGCAGTGTGCATATTTTATAATTAATTTATTACAATTCCTTCACCTCTGTTGGAACATTAGTATGCATATCATCAGCGAAAAGAACCAAGTGCGATTGGAACTGAACATGCCTAGGACAAGACCCCCTTATTTAACCAGATTGAAATTATCGAGGAAGCTAATCAATAATAGGAAAAAGCTGTTGTTTATGTTGGCACTTGAAGAGGTGATTTTAGAAATTACATGAGGGATGAACAACACTTGTGTACATTGTTTTAGCATCGTTGTTTAGGGTTTCAAACAACATCAAAGCTTGTGTACATTAATTCTGTAGAGGACCTAATGCTTTAGGGGAGGCTTCTTTAAGCTAGTATTTTATTATATGTATTATTTCTAAAAAAGAAAAATCGAGTACAATGGAAGAGTTGACTTGATCCATGTAACCGATCTCAATTAATTTGGGACTACATTGTTGCTGTTGTTGTTGAAAACTAGTCATGCAGAGCAACCTGAACTCTTAAAAACTTAAGCTAAATTAATTACCAAGGTCTATTTAGATGTCAATAGCACTATATCTTGTAATCTTTAGTTATATTTTTCACTAGTTTTCATGGATGACACTAACATCTGACCACAAGAAATTAAAAGAATTAACCAAAGATCATCAAGAAACTTCCCTTGTCTCGAGTTCGAATCTTGTGAATGGAAACTTAAAATTGGGTTGGAGGGCGGCAACGCTCCCCAATGAGACTCGGTACGTTTGGTGTCGGATGACACATGTGTAAACAAAAAAATCATCAAGAAATCTAAAAAACAAAAACCAAGTTAGCAAGAAGTTTGTGAAATCATTCACCTTGAATAAAAAATAAAATAGAGAGCTCTTCTCACATTAAAGCTGTTGGAACAAAAGCTTTGGACGGAGAAATCAAGATGATAATGGAGGAAACCAAACAAAAAATTGAGGCGCGTAATCGCTGTCTTTTAGACAAGATTTCTACCAACTGGTCGAAATAGCGTACACACAATGGAAAAATTGAAACTTGCCTTCAGGATACAATCAAGTCTCTAATGGTTGTTGGATGGTGTGTGTATAACACAACTCCAACCAAGAACACTCTTTGAAGAATTTAGAAGAGAATGATGTTATGGACTCAAGAACACACTTTGACTCAAAAACTTATGTTTCAATATGTCTCAATGTGTAAAGTACATACTAGATCCCTTTATTTTATAGAAACTAAGGGATATAGTGTCTATCCACCAAGAGGTGAGTTTTGGTGCGAATTAGTGCAAAGAAATGAACAACAAATGGACAAAAAACACTCAAAAAATTTGCACCTCTTCGTTCGTTCGTGTGGTTTGGTGAGTGAAGCGCCTAGCGCCGCAAATGCGCCAAGTTCTTTGGAGTTGGCGCCGCCAGCTCAGCGCCAAAAATAGCAAGTCATTTTTTTTAAACCAACAATTTTCCCCCATTTTCAAATTATATGGACATATAAATTGAAAATTACACTTAGGAAATAAAATGATGAAAAAACATATAGCATCATTCTGAAATCGATACATAAATGAAAAGTGTCTTTTGGACTTGAACTTCTCACTTAGTGTAAACACTTCAAAGTTTCATCAGGTACTATGGTGAACATATCTTGAACCAAGAACCCTTGCGACAAAATAAAAAATGTCACACATACCAATTTCATGTAAGTAAGAGTGTTCTATCGATTGCATATATGGCCTTGTGCAAATCCTGGCTTTTTTGAGTGCTCTAGAGTCGGTTAGGCTCATAAGAAGCGGCCACACTTCTACACCCATATAGGTAAGTCTATTTAAGTGAATCTGCGAGTCACTCTATTCGATTTATTAAGACCCAATTGTCAACCTCCGTCATGCAGAACCAACACTAGAACCAAGAAGGGGCCTTTTATAATATAAATTTTTCTAGCGTTCCGTAATCTTCACTTGATTTTTAGTACCACATTGAACTTATTCTGTATTTTTAAGAATTAAGTTGGGTTCCCATCAAGTGGCGATCGAATTAAGCAAACATAAGTCCCACTCCTTTTGATGTCTGAGATACCATATCTCTAACAAGACCCTTTGTTAATGGATCTGCTAAATTCTTGTTAGATTCCACGGAATGAACTGTAATAACCCCATTTTTGAGTAACTGTCTCAAAAGATTATGTCTTAGACTTATGTTTCTAGACTTTCCATTATAATTCTTACTTGCGACCTTATAAAGAGTTGCCTTGTTATCACAATTGATTAATATAGCCGAACATGGCTTGCTCCATAAGGGTATCTCCATTAACAAGTTCCTAAGCCATTCTGCTTCCTTGCTTGCATCTGCTAGGGCAATTATTTCTAATGTCATTGTTGAATCAGAAATACATGTTTGTTTCTTTGAGCTCCAAGAAACAGCCTCTCCTCCTAGCGTAAATATCCATCCACTAGCATCACTGTAACCTTCCAAGACTGGGGGATATCCATTAAAATGTAAACCATAATTCGAAGTCCCCTTTAGGTATCTAAAGATCCTGGTAACCGCATCCAAGTGTTGTTTGCTTGGATTACTAGTTAACCGACATAGCATACAAACCGCGTAAGCTATATCCGGTCTTGTGCAATGCATAGCATACATGAGACTTCCTATCACACTAGAATACTCTAGTTGTGATAAACACCTACCGGTGTTCTTTACTAGTATAAACTGACTTTTGATCAAAGTGACCAAATTTCTTCAAAATCTTTTCAATATAATGAGATTGAGATAATGTAATACCATTATCTTGTCGTAAGATTTTGATTCCCAAAATTACGTCAGCTTCTCCTAAGTCTTTCATGTCAAAGCTAGTAGACAAAAAATGTTTAGTTTCTTCAACTAAGGCTAGTGAAGTTCCAAATATTAACATGTCATCCACATATAAACATATGATGACACCAATATCATTGTCAAACTTTCTATAAATACATTTATCAGCATCATTGACTTTGAATCCAAATGATTGCACAACCGTGTCAAACTTCTCATGCCATTGCATAGGAGCTTGCTTCAAGCCATAGAGAGATTTTACCAATTTGCAAATTTTCTTCTCTTGACCTGGCATAACAAAACCTTCCAGGTTGTTCCATATATATTTCTTCCTCTAGATCATCATTTAGGAAAGCCTTTTTACATCCATTTGATGGATAACTAAATGATGAATATAAGCAAGAGATATCAACACTCAAATGGATGCTATTCTTGCAACTGGTGCGTATATATCAAAATAATCAATGTCTTGCTTTTGTCAATAACCCTTAGCTACTAGCACACTTTGAAATTTTTTATTTTCTGTCGACATTTAATTTTCTTTTGAATACCCACTTGCACCCAATCACCTTTGATCCCGATGGAAGATCAGAAAGTACCCAAGTTTGATTCGACAAAATCAAATTCATCTCATCATTGATCGTTTCTTTCCAAAATGAAGCATCCCTTGATGAAACTGCTTGTTGAAACGAAATAGGATCATCATCAACATTAAGGACAAATTTTATTTGTTTCTCAATATCACATCTATTTCCTTCAACCAAGTAGGTTATAAAATCGGGTCAAAAGATTTATCAATCTTTTGCCTTTTACTTCTCCTTATTTCAACGTTCTCACCATCGTTAGTAGGAGGATTCTCTTGTTCATTAGAAGAATTTGACGACAAATCTTCTAGATTCCCATGACTTTGTTCATTATATAATTTTTAGGCAACTCCTCTAGATTCCCAAAATTCGGTTGCAAAAGCATGTCATGTGTTTTGATTAAATGTTCAAAGAATTATACATCGATAGATTCAATTATATCATTACTTTCCAATTTCAAAAATTCTATATGTCACATTATGCTTTGTATAACCAATATAAACACATTTATAAGTTCTATTTTCCAATTTAGGTCTCTTTCGATCCAATTTTCTTACATAAGCTAAACAACCCCAAACTTTAAGTCTCTTAAAATTTGGTTGTCGCTTGAACCATAACTCATATGGGGTGACATTGGTGTTCTTTAATAGAACCCTATTTTGGATAAAGCAAGCCGAAAGAATGGCTTCCCCCCATAAGTTCAAAGGCTAGTTAGAACTTAGTAGCATGGAATTAACCATCTCTACTGATGTTCTATTCTTCCTTTCCATTACATCATTTTGTTATGGTGTATAAGATGTCGTTACTTGATGTATAATTCCATTAGTCTCACAAAATTTTATGAACTCCTTGGAACAATACTCACCACCTCTATTGGATCTTAGAGCCTTAATTATCATGTTATGTTGATTTTCAACTTTCGATTTGAAAACTAGAAAATTTTCATAAAACTCATCTTTGCTTTTCAAAAGATAAACATAGGAATATTTTGAAAAATCTTCAATAAAAGTGAGAAAATATTTGTTTCCTCCTAATGTAACATGACTTTTCAAATCACATATATCACTATGTATCAAATCAATAATTTGAAAAGATCTTTGAACCGATTTGTGTGATTGTCTTGTGATTTTTGTTTGTGAACATATCTCACACTTTGTATCATGATCAATTTTAAAATCAGTAATTAGGCCTAAGTTCTTACTTGGTACGAAGCTTCTTTCGTGACTAAGAAGTTGTTTTTGTTCTTTATAATTACATTATAGGATTTCCAACCATTACATTGTCACTTTGGTCTTGGTCCCTCTTGTTTAAGTAAACTAATGCGTATTGTGGGCTTTGGGTTTCATCAGTTATCAACCTACCATTAGTATCCCTAAAGTGAGATATTTATTTGAATTTTAGTAAGGAACAAGTTTCTAACTACTAGTGGGAACTCTCTCACGATCATTATGCTTTTCTACATCTCCTTTGTGGTTTCAATTATAGGAATGGTCAAGGTGGGTAGGCTACATGCAAGTTTATCTTTGATTAGGTAACAAATAAGTAACAATTTTATTTTCATCCATTCGTTAAAGGTTTTGGTACGCTAGAGTTAGAATACTGTTATGCTATCAAGCAATATAAATGTTTCAAGGACATCTTAAAAATGCTTCTTGCGTAAAGCGTATCTTTGGTTATTAATGTAAAAGTATGATTGTCAATAGCGTAGTAAGAAAAGGAAGGACAATACTAGTTGTACGCTTGTACTACTAGGTTTTTAGTACCATGTTTAGCTTTCCTATGATTTTTTTTTTCACTAATACCTTGTTTTGCTATTCTAAGATTTTAAAGAACACATGGTTATTTCATTTTTTTGTATCTGTTCACCCCTATGGCTATTGTTTAAGGGGATTTCCTCGATTAGCAGCATGATTCAAGAAGTGTTGGACATGCGACTTGATATGTGGGAGAAATACTGTTTCCAAAGCTGTTTTTTCGTTCTCAAAGGGTTCTCAGTGCCTAAAGTTGTAAGTTAAATTCTTAATTCTGGGTCTTGGTCAATTATCTAATGGCTGCTCATTAGTATTTAATCACATACATGGGCATAGAGGCTTAATTGCTTAATTACACATATGCCTTCGTGCTTTGTTTTGTCTGAATGGTCCATGTAGTGATGCACGTTTAATAAATGAGCACAATCTTGTTTCTCTATGTATCAAATATCATTTGCTGATGGTCGCTCATCTCTCTTGTTTCCAATCATTTCTCATTGTTGTGGTGCTCTCTCTGTGTGGATCATTTTGCTTTGTTCATGTAGCAATTAATGTTTGATCAAAGACAAAAAAGACGATGCATAATAACTTATTAGATAAATTATAGATTATAACGATGTTCTGCTATGTTGCTCACTACTTAATGAATACAAAATTAAGAATATGTGCACAAATATTTATTATCGATTATCCTAAAACACCACCTAGATTTTTTATCAGGTTATAATTATAATATCACCATTATATGATGTGATTAGGGATGCCAATGGAGCTATTACGATAACACTACTTCTATACTTTTTTGTTATTGTTTTTGTTTTGGTTTTGATCAATGTTTCATAGTGTTTTAATGTGGTTATTGAAGAGCCTGGGTGTTCAAAGTACAAGTTAACCGTGAAGGACAAAAGGCTTTTAAACTCTTAACTTTTTCACCAATGAAAATTTCCTGGCGTGTCATCAAACAACTATTGGAAAATTTTTGTTGTAAGAATTTTATCAAGAAAATTTTCTTGAGAAAATTGTTTATCCTCATGAAAATTTTCCACCTATCAAACACGCTCTAAAAGTATTGTTGAAAGCTTGGAGCTATGAGTGAATTTAATTTGAGGCATTCTTGTTTTAACTAAAGGTTCAATCTTCTTTGATATTTAGTGCAACTCTTCTCATCGTTATTGAAGTCAAATTGGTCCTACAATGTCCTCTCCTTTGAGGGCAATAATGAGTTGCCTAAGGTTATTCGCAAAGTTATAGCTCTTAACAATGATTAAGGTGTATCATTTGTAAGGCACCTAGAACCTCTGGAAGGTACACAGAAGAAAACACTCAAGAAGCAATCAAATAGCTCTAATTAGTGATGGGATTGGAGAAATTGAATCGAGAGGAAGGAAGCTATTTTTTCAGCTTGTTCCTATTAACAACTCAATGAGTAGACATCCATGCTTGAGTTGAGTAGCTACGCTGGAACATTAAGTTTTCTTTCTCAGATGGCCTTTGACAAGACATCAGTTGGCCTGAAATTATTTCAGTAGGGCCTAAATGCTTGGTAGCCTAATAGAAGATGAGATAATTAATTAAGAGGTCTTGACATGTAAAACAAACATAATGACTGTCACTGAGCACATTGGATATGTTGTTGCAGAAGTTTTATGTTCTTGAACTCAAATAATAAGATACTTGTGTATGTTGAAACTTAAAGTACTCTCATATCTCTAATGTGCGCCCAAACTACCATTTGTGTGAGGCATGTGTAACCTGAATGATATATCTAGAACCACGTGATTGAATCTTAAATTTTCTTCCCATGGCAGGACAAATCTGATGGCACTTTGATGGATGTAGATGTGCAAATTTAGAGAACTCTCTGCCTGACATGTTCCAAGTTAGGTCTGGTTTTTGCCAACTTTTTTTGCCAACTTTTGTGCCCCTTTCTTTTTTCTGTTTGCTTGCAGATTATTTGCTTAGATCATTAATTATGACAAACATCTTTGGTTCAAAATGATCTCAAATGTATCTCTTGCCGGTTGCTGCTGTCATCCTATGCCGCAGCTAGATCATGTTCTAGACATTGGTGCTTTGTGTACTAAATGTGAATTAGTTACATATATTTCATAGGACCGTGAAATAATATTTTGTCAAAAATATTTCGTCTCCAAATATTTGGACATTATGTCTTAATTTATCATTTATGCTTGCGGAGATGCAGAAGACTGCAGCCGAGCTGCGTGAAAAAAACGAGAATTTCAGGGTTAAATGAACGTCAGAAATTCGACAAGACAAAATAGAGAGAATGCATGACTCGAATGACCATACATTTATGCTTCAGAGAAAAGGTATTTTTGAACTGTGACGAGTCCTTTTACCTCTCTAAGGGTGCAGAATGAGAGGAAATAGAACTTGCATGCATTAACATTTTCCTTTTTTAATGTAGGATTTTTCTCTCACTGAATTCGAAGATGCTCTAGCTTTTGTAGCCAACATGAAGAGGATCTGAATGGTGAATCTGGCATTCTGATGACTCGTTGACTCTGATTAGGTATGTCGAACCCGATATTCCTTGTTCAATGTAATATATACTTACTGATGGCAAAGCACACTTTACTAAAAACTTGGACATTCGTGTCATGTATACTTCTTGTGTTGGGCACAATGAGAAGTTACAGTCCTTCCACCACTATTGGAAGTTTGGAACATTATTGTGTGAATCATCAATGGAGAACCATTGACTGCTATTGCAATTAATCATGCCTAGCAGGACAGAACCCCCCTTATTTATCGAACAGAAATTGCATGAGAAAGTAATTAATTATGGAAAAAGGCGTTGTTCATGCTGAGACTACTTGATGAGAGTGGCGAATTTAACATAAAATTAGACAGGTAATGCACTGTTGCGCACTTGGTTATATTCATTGATATAACCTGTTTATATTGTTTGAGTGAAATTTAACATATAATCTCAAATTAATTTTCATGAAGTCTTGGTTCATATTTTTCATAATTAAGTTTGTTTTGCTAGCTGGAACCCTTTTGTATTTCCTAGATGAGTTTGAAGCTGCAACTATCAAAGCTCAGAGCAGGAGAGATGCCTAGTTTTAATACTATGAGCTCTATGAGCACTTTTTTTTTAAAAAAAAAATATATGATTAGTGAGCCATTTTTTTGCTAATGAGCTCTATTAAAATCTTAAATCTAGTCTTATATGGACCTTCAACAATTAACAAATCACGTGGAAAGTTTTTCTTTATTCTTTTTTGTTATGTTATGTTATGTTATGTTTTTTTTTTGTTTTTGTTTTTTTTTTTGTTTTGGTTTACTTTGCAAACATGGAAATCTAAAAAACGAAAACCAGGTAGAGCAAGAAGTTTCTGAAATCATTCACCTTGAATAAAAAAAAATAGAGAGCTCTTTTCACATTAATGCAAAAAATAATAACTAGCTAGCTCTTCATAAGAGCAATTATGAACCGTAGAATCAAAACATCATTAAATTGAGAAATAATAGAGAAGGTAGCACAACAACACTGATGGTGGCTTCATTTATTCACTGCATCCTTCGCAGCATCAGCAGCACCTTGTGCCTTGGCCTTCATTTGCTGCCCTGCCTACATAATAAAATAGCTTTATACCACAAACCTCGAGTGCACTTATAAAGTTTCCAAGTAAGTGCGTGACTTTAAAGTGCTGCAACTTTTTAATGGTAGTGCAACATCTTTCTAATTTGAAAGTAACTCTAGAAGTATTAAAATACGATACAACTCTTAGAATTTATTTAATAAATCAGTTAAAAATAAAAAGTTATTTTAAATATGTTTGAAAAGCGAGAAAAAATGTAATTACAAAATACTCCTCAAGCATAAAGGTCATGAGAATACATCAAACTAATGGAACTACCATTTAAAAACATTTTCACTATCTTCGAGCCAATGCAACTTTAAATTGCAGGATTTGTTTTATCTCAAACCTCTTGGCATGATTCTTTGGCAGATTTAGCAGTGTCGCATGCCTTGTCCACCATCTGGTCTTTCTTGGCCTGTTAATTGGTACAAACAAAGAAAAAGAAAAACTTCATCATCATTATTGATACATTACATATACATAAAAAACAAACATATTAGCTACTCTTAATTAAGATTTTGTAGCTGACATGAAGAGCTAGCATCCGAATAGTGATCACTTGTCTAGTTGATTATGAATAGCTAGCTAGGTACGACCATACGATACTTAACTAAAAATCTGGACATTTGATTGTTGTTTCGTGTATACATCTTAATTGCAAGTGCGCATGTTTTATAAGTTATTGCAGTTCTTTCATCTCTGTCGGAACATTAATATGCATATCATCAGTGAAAAGAATCAACTGCTATTGGAACTGAACATGCCTAGGACAAGACCCCCTTATTTAATTAAAATGAAATTATCGGGAAAAGTAAATCAATAATGGGAGGCGCCGTTTGTACCAGCACTTGATCATGAGGTGGTTTTAGAAATTACATGAGAGATGAACAATGCTTGTGTACATTGCTTTAACATTGTTGTTTAGAGTTTCAAACAACATCAAACCTTGTGTAAGTTATTTCAGTGGAAGACCTGATGTTTTACAAGAGGCTTCATTAAGCTAGTATTTTATTATCTGTATTCTTTCTGAAAAAATCCAAGCACAATGGAAGAGTTAATTTGATCCATGTAGCCGACCCAAATTAATTTGGAACTGATGCTATGTTGTTGTTGTTGTAGAACTAGTCATGCTGGGCAACCTCAACTATTAACAACTTAAGCTAACTAAATTAATTATTAAGGCTTATTTAGAAGTCAATAGCTCTCTGCGTCTTGCAAATCTTTAGTTGTATTTTTCACTAGTTTTCATGGATGACACTGACAACAGACCACAAGAAATAAAAAGAATTAAGTCAAAATCATCAAGAAATTTCTCGTCTCAAGTTGGAATCTTGTGAATGGAAACTTAAAATTGGGTTGGAAAAGTTGTTGGCCACTGATTTGTTCTTCCTTTCAGGTAACTTCATTTATTCGAGCCTTCATTTCTAATCATTTCGTTTAATTATCTTTAATTCTCCGTCTTTTTCGACATTTTTACCGATGCCCGCAACTCGTTCGATGAAATGCATGATTGGATTAAAGTGGCATTTCTGTAAATAGATGTTTGGTTTTCTGAGTGCAGAGTTTCTAAGTTTGAGCAAATGGTAACTCTTTTTCGTTTCTCTCCCGATCCCTCGATTTTCAATTTTTTCTTTGTTTGATTTCACTTTCCCTATATATTAGTGCTAGAGTCAAGAGTTAGCAATTGGTCGATCGAAATCTAGACATGAAAACATTTAGGAGTCTAAGTTTATATGTCTGTAATTGTGACTAATTAGATTTTGTTATGTGTTTATAACCGAGTATATGAATTTAGTTATTTAAAAAGAAAAGAAAATATACAAAGAAAAACCAGGAAAAGAGGAAGGAGTCTGAGCAATCTAAAACACATGTCAAACATACTAGGCCAATCGCCTTTGGTACGAATTACATTAAACTCTTAAATTGCCATGAACCACAAGACACCAAACTCTTAAACTCTTCTGTCCATGGCATTATATGATCCACAATCAAGCGATGTCGATATGATTGTCCATTGCTTACTCACCAAGTGGCGTCTAAGCACTGGAAGAACCAAAGCTACTCTCCTAGGTTGCGGTGGTGGCGCTAGCTTGGTATATTGAGCTATCATTGCCACATTAGCAGACTCTGAACTTTATCTATTTCATGCATCATTAAGCTTCTTAAATCCCCCTTTTTTTTTCTGTGGTGTGTGTGTGCGCATTAGTACATAGTGTGTTGCTACCATGGAGACTACAAAAAATAAATTGATGACTTGTGCTAGCAGTTTTCCAACCATTACATTGTCACTGTGGTCTTGGTGCTCTATTATTATTCTACATAATCAGGCACACGTTAGTAGTAAAAAATAAATTGATGACTTGTGCTATCAGTTTTCGAGTTAAAACTATTGAGGTGTACTGTACATGTTTAATTTCAAGAAGGTGATCATTCAATTAACTAGATTACTCTAAGGAAGCGGCGGAACTTCTAATCACGTACTTGCAACACATGACAGTTTCGTGATCCTCTCGTAGATGACATAAGGATTCAACATATGTTTCGATAAAGAGAAATTTTAGAATGACAATGGCTACATCACACAACAAAGCTCACAAGAGCCGTTCATGTGCGCCTCGAGATGCGGCATACACAGATCTCGATGCATAACATGCAGGTCGAAGCCGCATGGACGGCTCATGTGAGCCAATGTGTCTTGAGTTATGATATATATATCGGGTTGTTATTCTAGTGTTTTCCTTCGAGAAAACGCTTGCGTGCAAAAAAGAAAACAAAAAAACAAAAAACAACTATTGCGCCGATCATCTAGTGAACGAGGCCTTTCCAAACGAGAGAGAATTCACGTGGGACGCGACACCCAGCTCTATTATGCTTTTCTTAGAGCACGATACCATGCATTGCTAATGTAATCAACTTTGCCCAATTTCTTGGCTTTTTATCTTCCAAAAAAATAAAATAAAATGACTTTTCTAAAGAACTCTCTAGCACAGCCGATTACAACATATATAACATAACAAATATAGAATACCGAGTTTACCAGCCGCCTCTTACAAAAACTACAGAGAAGTGCTAGAATGACAATAACATGTCACACCGCAAGACACATTGGCTTACGAAAGTCATCCATATGTGCCTCGGAATGCAAGCATACACAAATCCCAATACTTAACACGCAGGTCGAGGTCACCTGTAAGGCTCTTGTGAGCCAATGTGTCTTGTGGTATGGCATCGTTGTTGTCGTTATAGTATTTTCCAAAACTAAAACCCCCAAAATTTCTTTCTTATTCGACTTTTTTTGTGACTTTAGTTTTTAAGCCACCGCCGATCTTCTCTTTTGATCGGCAGAGGCTCCAATGATATCCCTTTCTTTTTTTTGGTCAAATAATACTGATTTGATTAGATTTGAAATCAATGAATAGTTCCTGTTATTTCAACCAATCTGTAATGATATCTTCATATTATAAACAAAACGAATTTACAATAACTTAAAAACATAACTAAATAAATAAAAAAATTATAACCGGAGGCTTGCGAATTTTGCAATGTCCTAAGACAGAATTGTTTCTACGATTTGGTGATGAAACGTCTTCAGAAATATGTTCCCAGGATTCAATCGGAATGCTCTTCCAAATTCTAAGATCACCAAATTTGGAAGTCTGCTAAACAATATTCTACTTCTCTCTCGCAATAATTATATTTCGAAAATAAAATTGAGTGAATAATATGTATTTAAGTAAAACTTAAATAGATGTTAAAGAGATGTCTTCAAACGATACACCCCTTTAATTTCAAAATTAAATAAATCGTTGGGGTTCAACAATCACAACTGTAATAACTGTCAAACAGTTAATTAAATCGAAAAATTAATTATTGCTTAATTAATCCTGAAATTGAAAAACTTAGTAAAAATAAAATGATGTTTTATAGCCAACCAAGCCAAGGCCCAAGGCCCATCTTTGACTTAAAAGGTATATGGATCACCCTATTGCCCATGTGCACCTATGCGCACCACATTGGGTCACCCACTCCAACCCTTTGCCTTAAAATAAAGTTGGTTGGGTTGCTCTCATATATAAAGTGAGAAAGTGGTTTTTGGTTTTCCAATGTGGGACTAATGTTTTCTTTCTAACAAACTACAATAAAACTTGTTCAAACAATACCCCACATTTGAATAGAAAACATTAATTCACCCCACATTTCTATTCAAATATGGCTTCCAAACATAATTAAAATTATAAAACACAAGAAAGAGAAGTATTATGTTATGTTGTCAGGAAAAGTGTCTAAAAGACTTGAACTTTACCCTAGTAAAACATATCGGACTTACTTAGTGATGCAGTGGATATACAAGATCTTGAATTGTTCACTTTGTGTAGTAAATCGGTACAATATGTCTTACGCATGTCACAATAATTAAAGTACAGTTTATACGTTTTTGTCCATTTTGGTCCTAGACGCATCTCGGTTTCATGATAGCTTTATAGAGTTTAGTCTTTCTCGTTCTCATAAATGCGATCCCACATTTACTATCATATAGGTGACATTTTTGTTGTCATTAAATGTTAACGTCTTCACAACACGCATTATATCTTAGGAATGAGTAAAAGTGCGTTCTACTTTAGTTTGCATATTGAACCCTGACCATGGGATCTCCAATAAGCTAGGTTAGGTTTCTGCTTGATTTAACTCATTTTATAGGCTTTAGACCCATTCCCCTCGATAACAACATGACTTGATCTCTTGGTAAGCCTTTTGTCATAGGATCTGCAATATTATCCTTTGACTTTACATAATCTATACTAATTACTCAAGTTGACAGTAATTGTCTTATAGTGTTTTGTCGACGCCTTATATGTCTTGACTTACCATTGTATACATTTTTTTTGGCTATAGCTTGTGCCGCCATACTACAAGGTATACATATTGATGACACTGGCTTTGGCCATAATGGAATATCTTCTAGAAAATTTCTTAGCCATTTTGCTTCTTCGGTAGCTTTATCCAAGGCTATAAATTCAGATTCCATTGTCGAACGTGCTATACACGTTTGCTTTGTTGATTTCCATGAAATCACAGCTCCTCCCAAAGTAAATATATATCTACTAGTTGACTTAGTTTATGTATTATCAAAAATCTGGTTTGCATCGCTATAACCTTCAAGTACTGGTGGATATTTTGTATAATGCAATCCATAGTATAAATTATATTTTAAATACCTTAATACTCTAGTCAATGCTTCCCAATGACCTTCATTTTGGTTGCTTGTGTGTCTACTAAGCCTACTAACTGCATAAGCAATGTCAGGTCTTGTAGAATTCATCAAGTACATCAAACTCCCAATTACTTGGGAATACTCTAATTGAGAAATTTCACTTTCAGTATTTTTCTTAAGTTTACAATTTGCATCAAATGGAGTGGGAGCTGGTTTACAATCAAATTGATTGAACTTCTTTAATATTTTCTCAATATAATGAGATTGAGTAAGGATATATCCATTATCATTTCTTTTAATTTGAATTTCTAAAATGACATCTGCTTGATCTAAGTCCTTCATGTCAAAATTAGAATTCAACATTTTCTTTGTTGAAATGATTATATCCATATTATGAGTCATGATCAACATATCATCAACATATAAACATACTATGACAGATGAATTTTTTGTTTCCTTAATGTAAGCACATTTGTCACATTCATTTATTTTAAATCCATTTGCAATCATTTCATGCCACTGTTTTGGTGCTTGGTTTAGTCCATATAATGACGTAACAAATTTACAGACTTTATTTTCTTGACCTTTAACCACAAATCCTTCAGGTTGTTCCATATAAATTTCTTCATTTAATTCTTTATTTAGAAATGTTGTTTTTACATCCATTTGATGTATTTCCATATCTTATATGGCTGCAATTGAAATTAGCATCCTGATATATGTAATTTTTGAAACTGGAGAATAAGTATCAAAATAGTCCAACCCTTCTTTCTGTCGATTAGCCACTAAACATGCTTTATATTTATCAATCGACCCATCAGCTTTCATTTTTTTTTTTGAAAATCATGTTATAACCTATTGGTTTATTATCAAGTGGTAAATCAACCAATTCTCAAGTATGGTTATTTAGAATGGATTTTATTTCACATTTCATGGGTTCTTTCCATAAAACAGCCTCACTTGAAGTCATAACTTTTTTATATGTTTGTGGTTCAACTTTAGTCAAAAGACTAATAAAATCTGGTCCAAAACTTGTTGGAACTCTTTTTCTTTTTCCCCTTCTTGGTTCCATATTTAATTCAGGAACATTGGAAGGGGATGGTTCCTCTCGAACTCTCTTGTTCGGTGAACTTATCTTTTCTTCTTTATAAGGAAAAAATTCCTTCAAAGAATTGTATATCCGCAGATTCTATAATTGTATTAACAAGAATATCAGTAATTTCAGAATTAATCACCAAAAATCTATATGCAACACTATTGTTAGCAAATCCAATAAATACACAATCTATTGTTTTAAGGCCTAACTTAGCACTCTTAGTGATAGGAACTTGTACCTTTGTTAGACAACCCCACACTTTTAAAATTTTAAAAGTAGGAATTCTACCTTTCCATAATTCATAAGGAGACTTATTAGTCTTCTTAATTGGAATTATGTTTAGAATATAATTCGCTTTAAGTAGTGCTTCACCCCACATATTGTGTGGAAGTCCTGAACTATTTAACATGGAATTTATCATTTCTTTAAAAGTTCTAATTTTTCTTTCTGCGACACCATTCTTTTTAAGTGTATATGGTGCCGTAGTTTGATGCATAATTCCATGGCCACTACAAAATTCAGCAAATTTGGTGGATTCGTATTCACCACCCATATTCGTTCTTATTGCTTTTATTTTTTTATCTAATTGATTCTCCACTTCTATTTTATATGTCTTAAACATATCGAAAGCTTCATCTTTAGTTTTAATCAAATAGACATAGCAATATTTACTACAATCATCAATAAAAGTGATGTAGTAATTCTTCCCACCACGAATAGGTGTTGATTTATAATCGCAAAGGTCACTATGAATTAAAAATCCAACAATTCATTTTACCTTCATTGAATTGATTTAAAAGGTTGTCTAGCAAATTTCGATTCAGTGCAAATCTCACATTTTTGCTTGAAATCAATATTTAACTTAGGCAATAAATCCAAATTTATCATCCTATGTATAGATCGATTGTTTACATGACTTAATCTACCATGCCAAATATCATATGAATCTACGATATAAACATAATTTTTCATTTTATTCATAGCGTTAGTAACCATTACATTTAGTTTGAACATGCCATCGGCTAAGTACCCTCTACCTATATAGTCATTACCCTTACTTAGGACAAACTTTTTAGACTCAACTGCAAGTTTGAATCCCCTTTTAGTAAGGAGAGGACCCGAAATTAAGTTTTCCTTATTTCAGGAACATACAAGACATCAAGTAAAGTAAGAACTTTTCTCGAAGTAAATTTCAGCAAGACTTTTCCTTTCCCTTTGACACTTGAAGTTGATGAATTCCCATGTAGAGTTTTTCATTACTGGTGATGTCTTCAAAGGTTGAAAATAGACTCTTGTTGCCGCATATGTGCCTTGTAATACCCGTGTCAATCCACCAACCCTTAACATTCTAAATCATATTGACTTCAGAAATTACAACAACCAAGTCTTCATCAGTAGAAGTGACATTGGCTTGATTATGTTGAATTGAATTTCTAACAGTTTGGTTTTTGCGGTGACGACATTCTTGAGCCTTGTGTCCCTACTTTTCACACATCCAATAATTATCTTTTATCTTCTTAAAAGGCTTGGCTTTAGGTGCAAGACTGTTGACACTCTTTGTAAAAGTCTTCTTACCCTCATTCTTATGAAACTTAAACTTTGATGACTCTCCTTCAACCACGTTTGCCTTAACAGTAAAGGTAGGTACTTCAACTTTATCTCCATTGCGGTGATCTTCTTCAACCCGAAGCCTCAAAATCAAGTCCTCTAATGTCATCTCCCTCCTTTTATGCTTCAAATATATCTTAAAATCTTTCCATGAAGGAGGTACCTTTTCAATAATTGCACCAACTTGGAAATGTTCATTGATAGAACACCTTTCGAATGCAACTTATGAATCAGAACTTGAATCTCTTCTACGTGCTTGATTACATTTTTGGAGTCCACTATAACATACTTGAGAAACTTTCCAATGACGAACTTCTTCGCCCTGGCATCTTTAGTTTTATATTTCTTCGCAAGCATATCCCAAACTTGCTTTGTTGTTTTATATGGTGAATATATATCATATAAAGAATCATCCAGACAATTCGGGATGTAATTTCTAAAAAGAAAGTCGAAGTTTCTCCAAGCTTCTATTGACAACAAGGACTCCTCACTGAGAGGATCCTCATTGATCTTAGGCTCTTCCTCCCTTACAATATTCGCAAGGTTGAGGGTTATCAAGTAGAACAACATCTTTTGTTGCCACCTCTTAAAGTCCATTCCCTTGAACTTTTCAGGCTTTTCTTCATGTTTCTTAGAGGTGTTTGAACTCGATTGTAGTTCGGCCATCTTTTAGAATTTCTTAAATGCAACACAACAGAACAAAATCTCAGAAATTATGAATTCTATTTTTTCTCAAATAGAGAAAAAGATTATGTCTTAAATTGTTATTTCAACTAATCTGTAATGATATCTTAATACTATAAACAAAACGAAATTACAATAACTTAAAAATAGAATTGAATAAGTAAACAAAATTCTAACCGAAGGCTTGCGAATTTCGCAATGTCCTAATACGGAATTGTTTCTATAATTTGGTAATGAAACCTTTTCATAACTATGTCCCCAAGATTCAACTGGAGTGCTCTTCCAAATTCTAAGATCACCAAATTTGGAAGTCTGCCAAATAATATTCTTCTTCTCTCTCACAATAATTATATTTCGAAAATAAAATTGAGTGAATAATATGTGTTTGAGTAAGACTTAAATTGATGTTAAAGATATGTCTTCAAACAACACACCCCTTTAATCTCAAAATAAAATAAATCTGTTGGGGTTCAACAGTTACAACTGTTAACATACTCCAACTGTAATAACTGTCAAACAGTTAATTAAATCAAAAAATTAATTGTTGCTTAATTAATCCCGAAATTGAAAAACTAAGTAGTAAAAATATAATTATGTTTTATTGCCAACCAAGCCAAAGCCCTCAAGGCCTAAGGCCTATCTTTGACTTAAAATGTATATGGGTCACCCTATTGCTCATGTGCACCTATGTGCAACCCATTGGGTCACCCACTCCAACCCTTTGCCTTAAAACAAAGTTGGTTAGATTGCTTTCATATATAAAGTGATAAATTGGTTTTTGGTTTTCCATTGTGGGACTAATGTTTTCTTTCGAACAAACTAGAGCAAAACTTGTTCCAACAGTTCCTTCCGTGTTGCAGTTATCAGATTCAATATTGGCACAAGCTGAATCTTCAACTCTACATCTCCATTGACGCTTATGTGTGGATATGTGCTTGCGGCTATTGGATCGATACTTTTCATTTGCATTTGTTATTAAAATAAATACTTTTCTTCCCTCGTGTTGGAAGCCTTAGATTTTCTTCCTTAGTTGAAAGTTTGATTTTCTTCCCTTGTGGAAGTTTAATATTTTGAGAACTTAGGGTTCTTAGGCAAACAAATGGGGCGGTTTTCCCATACATATGCTAGCGAAATGGCCAAATTTATGGAATTAACCTTTTGATGAGGTAGCTATAGTTGTACTCAATGATTTCAATGTTGAATGAAATATTAATACAACTTTTTTTTTGTCAATATATATATATATATATAATGGTTTCTATTTGGGAAAATACTAGAATGACAACGGATATGTCACACTGAAGGACACATAGGCCCATAGGAGCTGTCTATGTGACTTTGACCCGCGTGTTATGCACCGGGATTTGTATATGCGTGCATTCCAAGGCGTGCATGGATAGCTCAAACGCCCGACGTGACTATGACATACTCGTCATTCTAGACATGCGGTGTTGGATGACAATGGCGGTGGCGGCGATGGAGGACAGTGGGTGAGTGGTGGTGTGTAAGAGATGAGGGTGATTTAGTCAAAAAATAAAACAAGTGGTGAGTGTTGTTTGTGTGGTAAGTTAATTAAGTGAGGGTGATTTGTGTGAGATTGTACGAAATACCTCAATCCCAAATTACTTAGGGTTGGCCGCATATATAAATGTGGATCAGCCTTGATCAAATTATGTGGATTGACAATTTTAAAATTGATATTTATACAACAACATAGCCTCGATTCTAAATTAATTGGGGCTAGCTACATGGATCAAACTTTTCCATTATGCACGATTTAGTGCAAATTATAGAACTTTGGCAATTAAGTAATAAAGAAAGTGTTAAAGAAAACGCAACAAACAAATAACACGCGCACACAATCAACACAGAGAATTACATGGTTCTGCAATATGCCTCAATCCACGGCAAAAAAAAACAGAGATTTTATTAAACTGAAGATTACACCAATGACAAGTCTCCAACTTTAGCTCTCATGCTCACTAACTCAAGACATTACCTTAAACCTTTTTGACAAGACTAATTTAATGGTCTACCCTACTTATATATATGCACCAAGGTATCAGAGTTGTACTAGGAAATCAAAACCTATTAGAGTTGTACTAGGAGACCAAAACAATGTTATATTAACACTTCAAGTCAATATCAACAAGTCTCCACCTTGGCTTGAATTCTCTAACCTTCATCAAAACCTCACTCTGCAAATGCCCCCTCCAAGGGCCTTCAGTGTCTTTGAATTCTAATTAAGTCCAGACATTGTCTGAACTTCGAAACTGGAACTGGCTTAGTCATAATGTAAGTTGGATTCTTTGTTGTAGCTATTTTTGTCACTGTAATGTCACCCTGTGCAACTACATCACGAATGAAATGCATCCCGACATCAATGTGTTTGGTTCTCTCATGATATGTCTGGTGCCTAGTCAGATGAATAACACCCTGACTATCACAAAATACAGTGGTCTTCTCTTGTTGTAACCACAAATCAGAAACCAAACCTCTCAACCAAATAGCTTCTTTCACTACTTCTGTAACTACCATATGCTCTGCCTTAGTGGTAGACAAGACGACGTTAGACTGCAATGTCGCTTTCCAACTAACTGTATTCCCGCAAAGAGTAAATGCATAACCAGTCTGTGATCTCCTTTTATCAAGGTCCCCAGCATAATCCGCATCAACATAACCCACAACACGAGTTGTGCCTCCAGTGTCCACCCCACCATAAACTAAGCCAACATCAACCCTCAGATTTTGTAATATCCACTTGACCACTGCCCAGTGAGACTTTCCAGGATTCTCCATATACCTGCTAACCACACTCACTGCTTGTGAAATGTCTCGCCTAGTGCATACCATAACATACATCAAACTACCAACTGCACTAGCATAAGGAACTTGGAACATGAATTCCTTCTCATCATCAGTCTGTGGTGTCGACTGAGCCGATAATCTAAAATGAGATGCCAGTAGGATACTCATAGGCTTCGAACTATGCATGCTAAACTGCTGAAGCACCTTATCAACGCATGTTTTCTGTTACACATACAATCTGCCAGCTATTCTATCCCTGTGTATTTCCATCCCCAAGATCTTCTTCGCAGCACCAAGATCTTTCATCTCAAATTCACTCCTAAGCTCTGATACCAGTTTGTAAGAGCAAACACAGCAAACAAACAACACATGCACATAATCGACACAAAGAATCACGTGGCTCGACAATATGCCTCAATCCACGGCAAAGAATAGAGATTTTCTTAAACTCAAGATTACACCATGTCAAGCCTCCAACTCTAGCTCTCACGCTCACTAATTCAAGACATTACCTTAGACCTTTTTGACAAGACTAATTTAATGGTCTATCCTACTTATATATATGCACTAGGGTATCAGAGTTGTACTAGGAAATCAAAACCTATTAGAGTTGTACTAGGAGACCAAAACCATGTTGTATTAAGGCTTCAAGCCAATATCAACAGAAAGTTATGATTAGTAAGAAAAATGGTGAATACAACTTTTATTTCAAATATATTAATTTTAACATATTCTATATTTTTTGACTAGATAGATTAAAATATGTACTTAAATATGAAACGAATTAATTAACTTAAATTGAGAAAATATAGATTTTCAAATATAGTTCAAGATCTTAATTATGTGTATACGTAATGTAATGTATATAAAGGTTAATTGAATCGGATTGCGAATTCGCCGAATTGGATATGCGGATTAAGGTGCGACAATATGTAATTCAGTCCAATTCGCCAGTTTAACAAATTCAAATTATGAACCAATTAGACTATTAGCTAAATTGATTGAATCTAACTAAATCCACATATTTCATGAACACCCCTAGTTTCATTGATAGAAAAAATTGGGTTGTGTGGGCCGCCCCTATATAGAGCCCAATAGTGCCCGGCGTGGATTACTCCATACCGATGGGGTTGGACACGATGTGGGAAACCGAAAAAATATGTGTTAAGGTTTAAAGTTTAAGAAATTCATTCGACTAGGAAAAAAAGTTTAAGAAGTTGCTTGGTGGGAAAAGGCAGAAAGAGAGAGAAGGATCAGATTCAATAAGGTAAAATCCCATTTTGTTAATAAACCTTGATTTCTGAATCAATTATTTCTCAGTTCTGTCTTCCAATTAATTGCTTGAACATGGCATTATATCAATGCCTACAAATTTTTCGATGAAATGCCTAATTGAATTAAACCAACCGTGAAAGATCTCATGAATGTAGGACAAGAGTGCAACAACTTAATTGTTTGAATATAAAGTAGAATCCTTTCGCTTATCACATCGTAATTAATTTGTATGGTTCGTGATCAAGTGATGTGAATGTAATTGTGCATGCATTGCTTATAGCCTGCACCAAGGTGTATCTAATTAAGCACTGCCGGTTTGAATACTCTTATATATCTATTTCATGATATGTCGACGTTAAGCTTTTGAATCCAATTTTTGCAGTGTTCAGGGTATTATTTAGTAAAAATCATACTTCTTATATTAAAGCTTATTCTACACTTCTATGACTAAGAAGTACATGTTTTTGTTCTTGATAGTTACATTTTCCGATCCTTTATGACAATCAATCACTCAACACTTGTGGTTGTGGTTTTTAAAATTGTTAGTGCCCCGAGTGTTCTAGATGTACTTTTGGATGCAGATTTGGACGTTCACTTAGCTAGATTCCTTGAGTGAGAAACTTTTTTTTTGGTAAGTGCCTTCTTTACCAGCTTCATTGGAAATCCCAATGGTGATGTTTCTTGATATATAAGTGACTTCTTTCAAAGATGCAGAAGACTGCGACTGAACTGCCTGAGAAAAAATAGAGAATCTCAGGGTTGAAAGAACTTAAAAAACTATTTTCCAAAAAAAACTTAAAAAACTCAATGAGACAAAATAGGGAGAATGCAAATGCGCACACTTTCATTGATCAGAAAATGGTATTTTGAACCATGACATCCTTTTACCTTTCCAACATGCAGAATGAGAGGAATGCAGTTTGCATGTATTAACATTTTCTTTACTTAATGTAGGGTTTTCTCATACCGATTTGAAAGATGTCATTCTAGATTTTGTAGCTAACATGAAGAGCATCTGAATGGTGATCACTTGACTAGTTGATTATGATTAGCTAGCTAGTTACGACTGTACGATACTTAACTAAAAATCTGGACATTTGAATGTTGTTTCATGTATACATGTTAATTGCAATGCGCATGTTTTACAAGTTATTAATGTTCTTTCACCTATATGGGAACATTAATATGCATATCATCAGAGAAAAGAACCAAATGCTATTGGAACTGAAGATGCCTAGGACAAGACCCATTTAATTAACCAAACTAATATTACTGGAGAAAGTAAATCAATAATGGGAACAAGGTGTCATTTATGCTGGCACTTGATGAGGTAGTTTTAGAAATTACAAGAGGGATGAACAACGCTTTTGTACATTGTTTTAGCATTGTTGTTTGATTAGGGTTTCAAAAAATATCAAAGCTTGTGTACATTGTTTTAGTGGATGACCTTATGTTTTAGGAGAAGCTTCTTTAAGCTAGTATTTTATTATATGTATTCTTTCTGAAAATAAATCGAGCACAATGGAAGAGTTATGTGACGGCCCCTTCCCTAATCTAGGGTACCGCCCGGCCTAATCTCATAATTAAGCCCAAATTCTAGCCACATAGGACTTAACTACGTATTAGTCAGCCTTTCTATCCAGATCTACTCCATACTTGTGTTCATGATAATTACTACACATGTCACTTTACAATTAAATTCGAGAGTTAGTTAAAACTTCTTGAAAATTCTAAAGTTTAGCGAAGTTTTAAAATTTATGCGAAGCAATATTTATAAATCCTAAATGTGTGGAAACCAGGAACCAACGATCACATGCGTATATAATAAAGTAGCGAATATAAACAAGTGTAATGATCATCATAAGTCGGGAGCTAAACACTCAACCCAATATACAACCTCAAAATGTATAAAAAACATAAGCGTATAATATATAGAATACCAAAACCTACAAAATGTTGATGCAATGTACGCCGATGGCTTAGAGGCGATCGCCAATCTTTTCCTTGCCGGCTTTGCTCGTCGACGGCTTTGCACTCACTTGTCATAAAAAGGACAAGTGAGTATAAAAAGTAACAATAATCCATGTTGATAAATTCATTCACATTTCCAAAACAAACTAAATGGTATTTAAAAGCATAACTTAAATAAAGAAATACATGTACCAACAATATGCTAAGAAATACAACAATTAAGCAAGTGAAACTGACACGAGGCTAAATAGTAATGATCTAGATCCGGTCGGTTGTGACCTACGTCAGTGAAGTCTTAGCCACTATAGGACGTGCGTGGTGTCGCACAATCTAATATCACTAGGGACTCTAACCCACCAGTGTCATAAGGGACTCTAACCCCGTATATGGGCAACCTCAGGGACTCTAACCCCTGTGCCTCATTATAGTGGCGAGTGCCGACATCCCCAGGGACTCGAACCCCGTGTGCCAATCGACTCATAGTGCAATGGACTCTAGATTCTACAACTATTTTATAATTCCAAGAAATTGACTCATTAAGGATTACAAGAGTTGGCTATGCTACAAAGCACAAATTCTCCAAAAAATACAAGTCCATAAAACCATTCATAGCTCCATAGTTCCTAATAGCATGCTATTTGTACTACATCTACTGTGAAACAACAAGAAATGACATATAGCACATGAATGGATTCAAAAGATTTCAAGTTATCAAAATATCATGGAAACCAAGATCAACAAGTGAGGAATAACAATTAAGTCAATGATATGTGAGTACAAAGCTATACATAGTCAATATAGACTACAACAAACAAGTTAAAACTGGAAATTAAATGTAAATAAACAATCAATGGGTATACTCACATCAAACAATGTGAAGTCATAGCTTTATCGGTCTCCCAACACCTCAAATCACGTATTCGCAACCCCGAAACCCTTTCCTTAGGTTCCTAATATCCAACTAATCCAAATAAATTTGGTTTAGGTCAGGTCAAATGGGTTTAGGAACCTTAACCCAAACAACCCCTTAAGACTTAACAATATTGAAATTTTAATCCTGTATTGCAGCGCACTTTTAGACATGAAATTGTCCAAACCTCAACATCATCCCTTGTACGAAGTTTTTGGTCTCTAACTTAGCTTTTCAAAAAGGTTTGGTTTGTGTAATTCCGATTTAAAACGAAAGCAATATCGCAATTTCACTAAACACAACTCAAATTGGAATCTAATTTGACCAGCAAATTTAGAAAATTCATTTCTCCCAATCTATAGTTTAAATTTTGTGCTTTTTTTGTCACAAGGCAGTTAATATATCAAATAACAATATTCTACAAGATCAGCTCATTTGGATGAGTAATTAGGGAGTTATGTCATTTATAAATTTAGTTTCAAAAATCACCTAATGCATTTAATCACCTATTTGTGTACCACTTTTGGATATGAAAACATTTGAACTACAAAATTCCAGTAGGACAAAGTTGTTCCCCCTTGAGTTAGCTTTCAAATGCCTCCAGATTGGGTTCATTTCGATTTAAAATGAGCATGTTATGACCAAATTACATAGGTTGGTTCATAATACAACATGCAGAAATTCAGTTTTGGTTTTACAACTTCAAAAATTCATATCTTTTTTATTTCAAAACCAAATTAAGAACTTCTTAATAGTCGGATTATCAGCTTGAAATGAGGAATCCAAATATATAAACCAATTACAAAGACTTAATCATCTACCATGTGAAATTGGCCAAAAACCAGAACTGACTTCAACTTAAAATAGAGAGATATGTACCTAGTTAATGTACCGCCCTAGCTTGATCAAGCACTACACCTTCAAACCACCAACCCAAACTGATTTTCTTCTTCCTTAAACCTCTCTAGCAAGTTTCTTAGCTCCTAAGCTTATGAGAATGAAAATACGTGGTTTGCATTAATTGATCTCTAACTATATATATGAAATGGATATGGTTGAATGATAACCATTGATCACACACGTATCTCGAGACCTATCTAATAGTACACCTCTTAACACATGTCCCACTTACCTCCACTAATTTATGCCAACTAACTCCAATGTGTGACTTAGTTGATTTCTAGATGTGTTAATACATGTCTCGATGCAAATTACATGGCTATTGTTTTAAAATGCTAACTTAGGTTACATTTAATTAAAAATCAACTATAGCCATATTAAAACCACTATATAAGCTATACTAACTCAAAATAGACTTACCACAACACTCTCTATCCCGATCCCACGTCGGCACGCAACTCAAGGCATGTCTCCACTCACGTCTCGACACCTATACACGAGTAGGAGTGACTTAGTTGTCTACACATATACAATACACTAGGCATACACCACAACAAATCTAACATACACCTCGGCCATCTCGCCACGGTCAATGCACAGATCACAGTATGGGTCCCACATCAGGGTCGGTAATCTTAATTACAAACAATAAACGAGATTAGAAATTTGGGTCGTGACAAGTTAATAATTTGATCCATGTAGTCGACCCCAATTAATTTGGGACTGAGGCTACGTCGTTGTTGTTGTTGTTGAAAACTAGTCATACAGAGCAACCTCAACTGTTAACAACTTAAGCTAAGGCCTATTTAGAAGTCAATAGCATTGTATCTTGTAATCTTTAGTTGTATTTATCACTAGTTTTCATGGATGACGACGGACCACAAGAAATAAATAGAATTAAACAAAAAAACATCAAGAAATATTAAAACTTATCATGGTTCAGCATTGTATTGTCCGAAACATTCTACGCGTACATCAAAACACACATCGCGTTCTGATGTGCTTTTGCTGATGTATGCGTAGCACTTCGTATTGGCTTATGTTCATGATTGATTAATGGAAAAACCAATCTCAATTATTATTCATCACCATGACTGTATTCCATTCATAATGACATTAAGAGAACAAATTCTTCGTAACTGCTATCATTCAAAATATAATATTGTCATTATAATAAAAATGTTTTTAATTAACCTCTATTTTTTAGCCCCACTATATGCACCCCACATTTCCTTAAGGGCGCCCTAGTGAAAAAGTCAAACTTAAAAAAAACATTATTTCTACTGCAAAATGACCCGTGTGCCCCTCACTACGATTAGTGCACCCCGCCCCGAATCTTTAAAAACTGGAGATTCAGTCGGAACCCATTGAACTTTTAGGTGGGCAGTCGTCAACCAAGTTTCACCAAAGAGGTTTGATTTGACAAAACCAAACCCATAAGGTATGTCTCTGTTATGTGCCGCCTAACCTAAAATAGATGTCTCGACCAATTTTTTGGAGTTGGGTTCTTCGGTTGGGATGTAAGAGTATTTTGGTAAAATGTTGAGGTGCCCTCATAAATTAAAATTTGAATTGGGGTGCACTCAAATCGGGATGCCCTTATGGAAGTGTGGGGTCCGTATAATGGGGCTTTTTTTAGGAATATTATTACCCCCTCTATCCATCCAAAAATATTGATCGTTTATGCTAAAGCATACTAATTAAGGTGATATTAATTATGACTTTACTTTCCAAATTTGCTCGTCGAAATTGCTTTAAATGACAATTAAATATTTTAAGTTCCAAGAAGGAGTGAAATAGGTATATAAGGTGTCAAACTATGAAAACGTCTTATAATTTTGAAAAAGTGGCTCGCCCAAAAAGGCTATATTATTGGATGGTGGGAGTAACCTCTACTCCCTCTATCCAAAAATATAGGTCGTTTGACTAAAAAACACACATATTAAGGTAGCTTTAATTACAAGTTTAAGTTACATTTCTACCCATGTTGGCATGAAAAAAAAATCAAATGCTATAATCACACAAAAAAGTGCATGCAAATACTTAAATGAAGGGTAAAATATATAATAGGAATAAATGCTCTATTAAATTAACAAAATAATAACTTACTCCCTCCTTCCCTAAATATAGGTCGTTTTGCTTTAGCACACTAATTAAGGTGATATAAATATTGTGTTTACTTTCCATTTTTACCCTTTGACACAAATAAGGAAGTGCTTTAATTACAATTTATTACTAATTCTCTCACTTTCCATTTTTACCCTTTGCACAACTAAGGAAGTGCTTTAATTACAATTTATTACTAATCTCTCTCTCTCTCTCTCTCTCTCTCCAGGACTTGCGTTTCTTGTCTATTTTTGGGCATTAAATGGTGATTTGAAAAGAAGGGTGAAATAAGTATTTAGGGTGTTAAAATAACAAAATGACTTATAATCTTTGAAACTTGATTTGGTCTAAAACAAGCTATATTTATTGATGGAGGGAGTATATTTTTTAAATGGACTTTTAGTAGAATGATTTGTATTTATGGATGGAGGAAGTATTATTATTCTACTTAATCACATGCATGCATGTTTTTGGTAAAAAAAAAAAAATGACTTGTTATACAAAAAAGAACTCTCTCCGAATAAAAATAAACCTTTTTAGGTGGTTAGATTTGTATCCTAAGTTACTTTCTAACTCTAAATTAAATTTGATTAGATTGCACTCAAACGTGATCGAAATGTTCCTACTAAGTTAAAAGGAAAATTTTATAGGACCGCAATTAGGCCAGCTATGCTCTATGGAAGTGAATGTTGGGTGGTAAAGCAACAACAATTACATAAAATGAACGTAGCAGAAATGAGGATGCTTAGGTGGATGTGTGGTAAAACTCGTAAAGATAGAATAAGAAATATAGAAATTCAAAGACAAGTAGGAGTAGCACCAATTGATACAAAGATTAGGGAATGGCGGTTGCGGTGGTTTGGTCACCTGCAAAGACGGCCTACAAATGCCCCAACTAGAAAACTTGACTCAATAGAAAGCGTAGAAATTCGACGAGGTAGGGGCAGACCAAAGTTAACATGGGATGCATTAATTAGGAGGGATTTGAATGGTTTGGAAAGCTCACCATCAATTGCACTTAATCGAGCACAATGGAAAAGTTTGATCCATGTAGCCGACCCCAATTAATTTGGGACTGAGGCTATGTTGTTGTTGTTGTTGTAGATAGCACTCAAACAACATCACATGAGAAAAGGCACTAGGATACCAAGTGAGAAATCTTAAAAAATATGGGAACGTGTTTGCTAATGTTGGGAAGTGTGAAGTTGGTAATGTCTACCAATAACAATACGTCATGTGTACGATGTAAATGTGCTTTTTACACTTTTGTCCTCCCAACTTTTACTCTTTTGTCCATATAAGGCTTCCTATTATTAGATATTACCAACTCTACCTTGTTCAAATTAGAAAATCCCCTCTCAAAAAATATGGGTTCAGGTTCAATGTTTAAGAAGTTAATTCGACCAAGAAAGTAATCTCATTTCAGATGCAATTCCATTTGGTTAAACCTTTGATTTCTGAATAGTTTCTCAGTTAAGCATTCGAATTGCTTTAACATTTTCTATATATATATATATGTATATATATCAATGCGTACAAATTGTTCGATGAAATGCCTAATTGGATTAAACGCACCGAATCGAAGTGAGATTACCTTATTTTAATGACGATTAAATATTTTAAGTTCAGAAGATAAGTGAAATATATATATATATATATATACATAAATATGTCAAACCATGAAAACGTTTTATAATTTTGAAATAATTTTGAAAAAGTGACTTTACCAATAAAGGCCTATATTTTTAGATAGAGAGAGTAACCTCTACTCCCTCCATTCAAAAATATACGTTGTTTGACTAAAAACACATATATTGATGTAGCTTTAATTATGAGTTTAATTAAGTTACATTTCTACCCGCGTTGACACAAAAAAAAATCAAATGCTTTAATTACACAAAAAAAGTGTTAATACTTAGTTAAATGAAGGGTAAAATAAATATAATAGGAATAAATATTCTCTAAAATTCACAGAATAACTTATATTTTTTTAAATGAACTTTTGGTATGTAGAATGACTTGTATCTTTGGATGGAGGAAGTATTATTATTCTACGCAATCATGTGCATGTTTGTAGTAAAAAAATTAAATGACTTCTTATACAAAAAAGAAGTCTCCGCAAATAAAAAGTATTAACTTTTTAAGTTGTTAGATTTGTATCCAAATTCCTAAGTCACTTTTTAATTCCATATTAGATTTGATTAAGCAGCACCTGAACAACAACTCCTGAGAAATCTAAAAAATGCGGGAGTGGATTTGCTAATGTTGGGAAGTGTGAAGTTGACAATGTCTACCAATAGCAATACGCTACGTGTACGATGTAGATGCGCTTTTACACTTTTGTCCCCCCCACTTTTACTCTTTTGTCGATGTGGGCATTGCTATTGTAAGATATTACCAACTCTACCTTCCTAACATTAGCAAATCCCTTCCCAAAAAATATGGGTTCAGGTTCAACGTTTAAGAAAATTGAACCAAGAAAGTTTAAGAAATTCCTTGGCGGGAAAAGGCACGATCGAGAGAGAAGGATCGAATTGAATAAGGTAATCCCATTTCGTCAAGCCTTTGATTTTTGAATAGTTTCTCGTTCAATCTTCTAATTGCTTTATCAATGCCTAAAAATTGTTCGATGAAATGCCTAACTGAATTAACTCAACGCACTGAATTGATGAAGTGGCTAGAATGTAACAACTTGTTTGTACCAGCAACGGTTGGTTAGCACAACTGAAGGCGGGTTGTTGTCCTTTATCTAGTGACTCGAGTTCGAGTCTTGGAAATGGAGACACCAACGTTGGGAGCTCCCTCCACCTATACGGTGCGCGACTCGAGGCAAACCTGGAGTAGTCGAATAGTCTGGATGTTAGGTGGTTTAGACCAAAAAAAACTTGTTTGTGCATAAAGTAGAATCCTTGCCCCCGTCGCATCATATGATCCGCCAGAAGTGATGTCAATGTAATTGCACATTGCTTAACCACCAAGGTGTATTGTCTAAGCATGGAAGAACCAAAACTACTATCCTAGGATGCGCAATAGATTGGTGTATTGAGCGATCGTTTCCTCATAAGCAGATTTTGTACTCTTATCCATTTCATGCAACATTAAGCTTATGAATCCTATTTCTGATGTTGTGTTTGTGCGTGCATAAGCGCATACTACATAGTATGTTACAAACATGGTGATCTCAGAAATACTATCCCGTAGCATTTTTGTGTGTGCCCGTGTGACAGAGAATGTGGGCATGCGTTCTTTTTCCAAGCCCTTGCCTACTCCATGCATTAAGCTTATTGTTCCTATTTTACAGTGTTCAGGGTATTATTAAGTAAAATTATAAAACGCTTCTTATAAAGCTTCTTCTATCTATGATGCCCGAACTCTTTACTTTGGGGTGAAGTACACGTGTCGACCCGACATAACATGGACATCAACACTTGATATGTCCCAGACTCCTCTTTGGACACTTAGAATTGTAAATATTTATAGAATTGTAACTATTGGGCCATATTATGTATATTTCACTCTGATTGTTAAAAAATTAAAAGTTATAGTTATTTTTCTTTTGTTATTAACAGATAATGCACTTTTTATGTTATTATAGAATATCATGATGAGTTGATGGTTTTTGTTGTCCACTTGCAATATTTCATCCTATGCCTTTATTTTTTCTTTCTTTTTTCTCGAGTTGTTCATTTGGAATATATTTTGGACTTGTATATTAACGTGTATCACAATTTATAAAAGATAAGGAGATATTTATACTTCTTGTACGCCATGTCGAAATTGAGATTGATGGGCTATGCGCTTCATCAATCATCAACCTACCATTATATATCTTTGAAATTTGCGAATTATTTGAAGCGTAGTGAGGAAAAGGCTTCAAAGTACTAATCGGAAGTTGGAACTCTCACCACCATTATGCTTTGCTACATCTGCACATTGGTTTCAATTAAGGAAATGGTCAAGGTGCATGGGTAGGCTACATGCTAGTGTATTTTTTATTAGGTAATTAAAGAAGTGAGTTTTATTTTCATCTATCTGGTAAAGGTTTTGGTACGTATGTTGAGTTAGAATAAAGTTATGCTGTTGAAGACAATATAAATGCACTTGTACTATCAGGTTTTTAGTATCATGTTTGGCTTCCACATGCTTCATTTTTTACTTAGTTCTAAAAAAGAACACATGGTGTATTTTATTTTATATTTTTTGTAGAGAATATTCTCAATTAGCTGCATGCTTCAAGAAGTATTGAACAGGCGAGTTGACATGTTGACCAAGTAACGTCTTCAATGTTGTTTCGTCGTTCATGAAGAAATCTCACTGCATAAAGCTGTAAGTTAAATTCTTAATTATGGGCCTTGTTCAATAGTCTAATGGGTGCATATTGGTATTTAATTCATTATCATAAACATGGACACAGGAGCTTGCTTATGCATATTCCTTTCTGCTTTCTTTCGTTTGAAACTTTGAATGGTCTATTAACTGATGAATGTTTATCAATGTGGACACCCTTTTTTCTCGACGCATCAACTATCAAATACCAATGGTTTCTCGGTCTCTTGTTGACGATGATTTATATCAATCATTTGGCATTTCTGGCTATGGTTTTAACATCGTTAGATCCCCGAGTGGTCTTTGTCATCTGCAGCTTACAAGTATTTTTGGAAGCTTGAAGCCTAGACTGAATTATATATATTGAACCATTCTTTTTTTTTAATCTAAAAGCTGGATCTTTTTCAACATTTAGCGCAACTCTCTTCATCAATGATGAAATGAAATTGGCTTTACGAAGTCCTTCCCTTTTAGGATAATTAATTATGCTTTGCGTAAGATTATTCCCAAAGTTATAGCTCTTAATATTAAACTCAAATAGTTAGATGCTGGTGTATGTTAATTAACTTAGAAGTACCCTCAAGTTTCTTTGTGTTTACTTATCATTTGTGTGAGGATGCATATCTTGAATGGTATTTCTAAAACCATGCGAGTGAATCATAACTTTCTTTAATCTGATGGCACTTTGATGGATCTAGATGTCTTTTGGATGCGGATTTGGACGTTCAGTTTGATTCCCTAAATGAGAAGCTTTTTTGGTATGCACCTATCAATACCAGCTTCAATTGAAAATCCCAATGGTGATGTTCCTTCATACAAGAGTGGCTCGTTTCAAGCGGACAAGGAGGGCACTGAGCTGCAAAGAGAACTCCAAATGCTGAAGAAGCAATCCGTTTTAAGCAATATGTTTGCAGAGTATGTTAATGAGGCGGTACAGCTATTGCAAGAGAATTTCCCGCCCGACATGTTCCAAGGTAGGTATTTACAGACTTTTGTGTCCTTTTCTTTTTCTGTTTGCTAACAAATTCTTTTAGAAAATTTACTTATGCCAGAAAAAAACATGTGGTTCAAAATGATCTCAAATGCGAGCATCCTATGCTTCACCTCAAGCATGTTGTAGACATTGATGCTTTGTTTTATAATTGTGAATTTGCAACATGTATTTTATATGGCTGATTGAATAATATTTTCTTAAAAAATATTTTCCTTCCATATGTTTAAGCGAAGTTATTGTTAATTTATCATTTAAACTTGTAGAGATGGACAAGACAACGACCGAACTGCATGAAAAAATAGAGAATCTTAGGGTTAAAAGAACTTAAGAAATTCGACGAGACAAAATAGGGAGAACGCATGATCTGAATGAGCACACCTTCATGATTAGAAAAGGGTATTTTGAGCCCTGACATGTCCTTTTACCTTTCGAACATGCACACATAATGAGGGGAATGCAGTTTGCATGCATTAACATTTTCTTTTCTTATTGTAGGATTTTCTCGTACCGATTTGAAAGAAGTCGTTCTAGATTTTGTACCTGAAATGAAGAGCATCCGAATGGCGATCACTTGACTAGTTGATTATGATTAGCTAGCTTGGTACGATACAAAGTGCGATACTTAAATAAAATTAAATATGGACATTTGATGTTGTTTCATGTATACATCTTGATTGCAGTGCGCATATTTTATAATTAAGTTATTACAGTTCTTTCACCTCCGTCGAAACATTAGTATGCATATTATCAGTGAAAAGAACCAATTGCGATTGGAACTGAACATGCATAGGAGAAGACCCCCTTATTTAACCAAATTGAAATTACGTACCGGGGAAGTAAATCAATAATAGGAAAAAGGCATTGTTTATGCTGACACTTGATGAGGTGATTTTAGAAATTACATGAGGGATGAACAACACTTGTGTACATTGTTTTAGCATTGTTGTTAGGGTTTCAAACAACATCAACGCTTGTGTACATTAATTCAGTAGAGGACATAATGCTTTTGCTTTAAGGGAGGCTTCTTTAAGCTAGTATATTATTATTTGTATTCTTTTTGAAAAAAAAAATCGAGCACAATGGAAGATTTGACTTGATTCATGTAGTCGAACCAAATTAATTGATTTGCAATCTCAATTACTATTCATCAATCATCACCATGATGGTCTTCTATTCATAATGACATAAGAGAACAAATTGTTGGTAACTGCTTTGATTCAAAATACAATATTGTCATTATAATAAAACTGTAATTACAGTTAAGTTTGCATTCTCTTTTTCTTTTATGAGAGAAGCATGTGTTTACAATTTCGTTCACAAAGAAAACTGAAACATATTGATGAGAATCGATCTCCTTCACAGTACATTAAAACGACACATAGGGCAGGTACTGCGGCCAGAATTAAAACAAGAACGTACTAATATCTCCTCAATGGCAGAAAATCAAGAAAACTAGTTATTATCACTCCACAACAGAAAAAAAAGTTTAACAATGTGATGAGGTTGCAATATTTATTAGGAAAGGTATGGTCGGTGACGAATTGATGAATCACTTATCACTTATGATATGTATGATGAGTTGGCGATTAATTTAGATAGGTATTATCTTAATTAATTTGATCAGATTGAGATATAAGTTTTAAAATTCAAATGCAACCGCGCCACTGATTTGTTCTTCCTTACAGGTAACTTCATTTATTTGAGCCTTCATTTCTAATCCTTTCGTTCAATTCTCTTTAATTAATTCAATTCCCCGTCGAGTCTTTTGATTTCTTCGACATTTTTAACGATGCCCTCAACTCGTTCGATGAAATGCCTGATTGAATTAAAGTGGCATTTCTGTAAATAGAGCTTCTGTGATTGTTCCGAGTCGACGCATTTGATGGAAATGGAGGGAATGCATTGTTTATATGCGAGCATTTATGGCCAGTAACAGATGTTTAGTGCTTCTTTGTTTTTGAAAAATTATATGCCTGATGAGTTGTGTGGTCGTGGAATGGAAATCAATCTACTATTTCTTAGTCCTCTCTATTCTTACTATTTTGCATTGCTATACTTTTGCTCTGGAAATCACATAGCTAAACTTTTGTTTCTTTCTCCATTTTCCCTATCCATCCAGTTGTTATTGGTGCAGCTTTAGATATTAGATTAATGTCTTGTGATTAAATTAATGCATTTCAAACTTTCCTTCAAGTTCCATGCTAAACATTTGTCCAAGTTGGATTATTCTGTTGATTATGTATTTTGGTTGAGACTGAACCTCCTAATGAATCGCTGCCAGTTGTTGCTGTCAACCTTTTTAGATACAACTTTAGACTTACCATCATTTAAATTGTTTTTGGCTTCGTAATTTATTGAATGTTTCGTTGGAATAAAAGTTCGCTACAACTGTTTCTTCTTCATACTTAACATTCAAAATTCTCTCGCACTTTAGAGACCTCTTAATTTACAACCTTTCTCTATTAGTTGGCAATGGAACCGAATACGAATTTTTATATTTGACTTTGCTTGCGCCCACAAAAGATTGGTTTAAATTTACAGCAAAAAAGGCCGAAATGAATGCAAATAGTTTCTATCCCTTTGTATTTGTGCTAAAGTCAAGAGTTAGCGATTGGTTGATCGAGATCTAGACATGCAAACGTTTGGCAGTCTAAGTTTATACATAAGTAATTGTGACTAATTAGATTTTGTTATGCGTTTACTTGACTAATTAGTATGTGAATTTTCATTGTTATTTAAAATAAAAGAAAATATACCAAGAAAAACTAGGAAAAGAGGATAATGAGTCTAAGCAATCTAAAACACATGTCAAACAGATTAGGCCAATCACCTTTGGCACGGATTACATTAAACTCTTAAATTTTCATGAACCACAAGGCACCAAATAATGCCTTGCTTGAACACCTAGTGGCTCCCCTCTTTGGCTACAACCAAATCCCCACTTGCAAATTTGGCTACTATTTTGGTACAATTGTTTTTGATAACCAAAGTTGTCTAAACCTTTTTCAGCTCCTCTTTACTTTTGAGGGATAAGACAATTTTTTTATCAAAAAAAAACAAAAAACAAAAAGAAAAAGAAAAAGAAAAAGTTAGTGCGCTCCATGTACTATATATATTATGCTTCAACAATAAGCTAGACAGATCGAGATATAGTACTACTTGTGAAATTTAAATCTCAAGTATAATCACATAGAGGGTTGGATATATAGAGCAGGCAAGCAAGTACTATAGCCTGTATGGGATATATGATCTCCACTTCAACAATATTAAGCATATAGCAAGTCACATTATAAATAAACAATTGGCCACATTATTTTTAAACCTAGATCATGATCCCAATTGCATATTTTTCTCTACTACTATAAATAGAGGTAGCTAGCTAGAACATGTATTTCACATAGTCCTTTACGCTCTTTCGGTCTGAGTACTATAAAGTAGGGTTCTTCTGTCCGTGGCATCATATGATCCACAAGCAAGCGATATCGATATGATTGTCCATTGCTTAGTCACCAAGGGGTGTCTAAGCATCGGAAAAACCAAAGCTACTCTCCTAGGTTGTGATGGTCCTAATTAAACATGTTGCTAACTCTACCTCGGCTTCCATTGTCTTCTTGATTAAAGAGGTAGGATGATGATGGATTCTTACTCGCCCAGACACTTGTTTCGTAAGAAAACTCATTTATCGGTCCTACGAGGCATGAAACAATTGCAAATGACTAAGCCAACTACTTTTTTTTTTTTTTTTTTTTTTTGATAAGAAGACTTAATCGGGAATTGATTAGCAAGCAAGCAGAGATCAGATAGGGCCATGCTTTGCTCATGAACAAGGGGACTCAAAGGACTACTTTATTCTTAGTGTGTCGCTGCCACGGTGATTACTAGAATACTATCCTATGGCATTTTGTTTATGGTTATCATATTAAGATTTAATAGACGCTTGTCTTGCATGTTTTGGTGATAGTTGTATGCATATATTGTTCTAGTGACATAGTTCTTTTCCTAGCGTTTGCTTCTTGTACTTTTACCTACTACATGCATCAAGCTTCTTGTTCCTATTTTTATTGTTCAAGATATTATCAAGTAAAATTCTTACTTGGTACGAAGCTTCTTTCGTGACTAAGAAGTTGTTTTTGTTCTTTATAATAACATTATAGGATTTCCAACCATTACATTGTCACTTTGGTCTTGGTCCCTCTTGTTTAAGAAAACTAATGCATATTGTGGGTTTTGGGCTTCATCAATTATCAACCTACCATTAGTATCTCTAAATTGAGATATCTATTTGAATTTTAGTAAGGAACAAGTTTCTAACTACTAGTTGGAACTTTCTCACGACCATTATGCTTTTCTACATCTCCATTGTGGGTTCAATTATAGGAATGGTCAAGGTGGGTAGACTACATGCAAGTGTATCTTTGATTAGGTAACAAAGAAGTGACAGTTTTATTTTCATCCATCTGTTAAAGGTTTTGGTACGCTAGAGTTAGAATACCGTTATGCTATTACAGGCAATATGAATGTTTCAAGGACATCTGAAAAATGCTTACTCGGCAGAAACTGTATGCTGGTTATTAATGTAAAAATATGATTGTCAATAGCGTAGTAAGAAAAGGAAGGACAACACTAGTTGTACGCTTGTTCTACCAGGTTTTTAGTACCATGTTTAGCTTCCGCATGATTTGTTTTTCACTAATACCTTGTTTTGCTATTCTAAGATTCTAAAGAACACATGGTTATTTCATTTTTTTGTATCTGTTGACCCCTATGGCTATTGTTGTAGGGGATTTCCTCGATTAGCAGCATGATTCAAGAAGTGTTGGACAGACAACTTGATATGTGGGAGAAGTATTGTTTCCAAAGCTGTTTTGTCGTTCTCGAAGGGTTCTCAATGCCTAAAGCTGTAAGTTAAATTCTTAATTCTGGGTCTTGGTCAATTATCTAATGGCCGTTCATTGGTATTTAATCACACACATGGGCATAGATGCTTAATTACACATATGCCTTTGTGCTTTGTTTTGTCTGAATGGTCCATGTTGTGATAAACATTTAATAAATGAGCACAATCTTGTTTCTCTATGTATCAAATATCATTTGCTGATGGTCGCGCATCTCTCTTGTTTCCAATCGTTTCTCATCGTTGTGGTGCTCTCTCTATGTGGATCATTTTGCTTTGTTCATGTACCAATTAATGTTTGATCAAAGACAAAAAAGACGATGCATAATAACTTATTAGATAAATTATAGATTATAACGATGTTCGGCTATGTTGCTCACTACTTAATGAATACACAATTAAGAATATGTGCACAAATTTTTATTATCGATTATCCTGAAACACCACCTAGACTTTTTATCTGGTTATAATTATAATATCACCATTATAGGATGCGATTATGGATGCCAATGGAGCTATTACGATAACACTACTTGTATACTTTTTTTGTTATTGTTTTTGTTGTGGTTTTGATCAATGTTTCATAATGTTTTAATTCGGTTATTGAAGAGCCTGGGTGTTCAAAGTACAAGTTAACCGTGAAGGACAAAAGGCTTTTAAACTCTTAACTTTTTCACCAATGAAACTTTCCTAGCGTGTAATCAAACAACTATTGGAAAACTTTCATTGTAAAAATTTTATCAAGAAAATTTTCTTGAGAAAATTGTTTATCCTCATGAAAATCTTCCACCTATCAAACACGCTCTAAAAGTATTGTTGAAAACTTGTAGCTATGAGTGAATTTAATTTGAGCCATTCTTGTTTTAACTAAAGGTTCAATCTTCTTTGATATTTAGTGCAACTCTTTGATAGAATACTGATATTGATCTATTGATTTTGTGAATTCAAAACAATTACAAGAACAAGAACACCACAGTAACCCCAGAGAAAGGTCTTAAAACCCTATCAACCCAAGTCACTCAAAGAGTGCCCCAATTACAAATCAATTCCAAAGATGCTGTTCTTACTCACTCACCCCTATTTATACTATCATATTCCCACTAACTCTATAAGGCCTAGATGTGGGATCTTATCATTACTCCCCCCTAAAACATCCACCTTGTCCTCAAGGTGGACAGAAAAAGAGACATAAAGGAAAATTGAAGAACACTAAAAACATACTTATTGTGAACAAACACCTATTGTGTACTGCAAAGAGTGCAAAGTTAGACCGACACCTATTTCTCATCGCAGCGGTAGCAGAGCTGATGAGCCAGACGTATCCGTACGGGTCCTTGACCCTCCCAACGCGAGTTGCATTTTCGCCTTCAGCGATTTCGCCCTCGCCTATCGCGCCACCTCTTCACGCCTTCGAAACCGCTCCTTCGACGTCGTTGGTCTCCACCAAAATGAACCTCCAGAGAGAGAGCAGAGAGCCTTCGAGTGATCGGCGACGATGAACACGAGACGATCCAACCTCGAGTTCACTTTCGGGATGAGAGGAGCCCTGTCCGCCTTCCTCTTCGTATGCATCTCTCGCTGAGCTCCTCCGCTCCGAACGCCGCCTTGTAGAACCGCACAAAGATCGGAGCCCTTCGACGCCTCCACGACCACGGTGAGGCTTCGAGTCGTGAACACCACAGCCTTCGCTACTCCGCCGTGCTCGCCACTCCATTTCGCACTCCGGCCACCGCTACGCTTTCCTGCGCCATCGATTTCGCTTCGTCCGAGACGATCGTTCGCTCAGAAACCCTAACCCTCTTCCGATGCTCGGCGACTGTGGTGTCCTGCTTGATAGCAAATAACGGACGACGAAGGTATGGTCTTTGTAAATCGTCGGCATAACTGGGCTCGCAGCTCCGTCCACCTGATGAACGGCGTCTCCGAGTCCTCGTTCTGTAACCAGATCTGAGCAGGCCCTATCAAACAGATCTGCGCCGCTCGAAGTTTAGACAGCTCCGACATCTCATGCAAGGCGAAGTAGTGCTCCGCCTGGTTGAGCCACACCAGTAGATTCTCCCCATCACAGGTTGGTATCTTGATCTTGCGACCCTCGGAGCCCGATCGATAAGACTGGCCTCGCCGAACCGAGCTCTCCGCTGACGGATCGAACTCTCCCGATCGCGGCGGATCTGGCGGATCTGGTGTGTATTCACCCCCGTCAGGGCCGGACCGGTAAGGTGGGATGACCAGATCTCGGGTCGGCCCCCCGAAACGCCCTCGGAAGCCGGATCGGCGGATCTCTTTGGGGTTTGAGTCGCCCTCTCCGTCGACCGATCCGTGATCGCGGGAACGCTCCTGGCGGTGCAGATCTCGGATCTGATCCATCAGTTCCCTGAGCTCAGCCCGCATCTCCCCCACGGCCGTTTCCAAGGCGGGATCCGCTGCAACTCCGCCGGGATCTGCTTCAACTGCTCCTCCAGGGACTCGACACGGGCTTCCATTCTCGACGGCATAGATCGGAGCTCTGATACCATTGATAGAATACTGATATTGATCTATTGATTTTGTGAATTCAAAACAATTACAAGAACAAGAACACCACAGTAACCCCAGAGAAAGGTCTTAAAACCCTCTCAACCCAAGTCACTCAAAGAGTGCCCCAATTACAAATCAATTCCAAAGATGCTGTTCTTACTCACTCACCCCTATTTATACTATCTTATTCCCACTAACTCTATAAGGCCTAGATGTGGGATCTTATCACTCTTCTCATCGTTATTGAAGTCAAATTGGTCCTACAATGTCCTCTCCTTTGAGGCAATAATGCGTTGCCTAAGGTTATTCGCAAAGTTATAGCTCTTAACAATGATTAAGGTGGATCATTTGTAAGGCTCCTAGAACCTCTGGAAGGTACACAGAAGAAAACACTCAAGAAGCAATCAAATAGCTCTAATTAGTGATGGGATTGGAGAAATTGAATCGAGAGGAAGGAAGCTATTTTTTCAGCTTGTTCCTATTAACAACTCAATGAGTAGACATCCATGCTTGAGTTGAGTAGCTACGCTGGAACATTAAGTTTTTTTTTCTCAGATGGCCTTTGACAAGACATCAGTTGGCCTGAAATTATTTCAGTAGGGCCTAAATGCTTGGTAGCCTAATAGAAGATGAGATAATTACTTTAGAGGTCTTGACATGTAAAACAAACATAATGACTGTCACTAAGCACATTGGATATGTTGTTGCAGAAGTCTTATATTCTTAAACTCAAATAATAAGATACTCGTGTATGTTGAAACTTAAAGTACTCTCATATCTCTAATGTGCGCCCAAACTACCATTTGTGTGAGGCATGTGTAACCTGAATGATATATCTAGAACCATGTGATTGAATCTTAAATTTTCTTCTCATGGCAGGACAAATCTGATGGCACTTTGATGGATGTAGATGTACTTTTGGATGCAGAATTGGATGTTCAGTTAGATTCCTTGAGGAAGAAACTTTCTTGGGTAATCCCCTTCTCTTAGCAGTTTCATTTCGAAATCTCGTTGGCGATATACCTTGATATCTTGTGTGGCTTCTTTCAGGCTGTCAAGAAGGCTACCAAGCTGCAAAGTGAACTGCAGTTGCTGAAGAAGCAGTCTGTTTTAAGCGATAAGCGTGCAGAGTATGTTAATGAGGCGGTACAGCTATTTGAAGAGAATTCTCTGCCTGACATGTTCCAAGGTAGGTCTAGTTTTTGCCGACTTTTGTGCCCCTTTCTTTTTTCTGTTTGCTCGCAGATTATTAGCTTAGATCATTACTTATGACAAACATCTATAGTTAAAATGATCTCAAATACATCTCTTGCCGGTTGCTGCTGTCATCCTATGCCGCAGCTAGAGCATGTTCTAGACTTTGGTGCTTTGTGTACTAAATGTGAATTAGTTACATATATTTCATAGAATCGTGGAATAAATTTTGTCAAAAATATTTCGCTTGCATATATTTGCACATTATGTCTTAATTTATCATTTATGCTTGCAGATATGTAGAAGACTGCAGCCGAGTTGCGTGAAAAAATCGAGAATTTCAGGGTTAAAAGAACTTCAGAAATTCGACAAGAGAAAATAGAGAGAATGCATGACCCGAATGGACATACATTTATGCATCAGAGAAAAGGTATTTTCGAACTGTGACAAGTCCTTTTACCTATCCAGGGGTGCAGAATGAGAGGAAATAGAACTCGCATTTATTAACATTTTCCTTTCTTAATGTAGGATTTTCTCTCACCGAATTCGAAGATTTTCTAGCTTTTGTAGCCGACATGAAGAGCATCTGAATGGTGAATCTGGCATTCTGATGACTTGTTGACTCTGATTAGGTATGTCGAACCGATATTCCTTCTTCAAGTTGTAATATATACTTACTGATGGCAAACCACACGTTACCGAAAATTTGGACATTCGTGTCATGTATACATCTTGTGTTGTGCACAATGAGAAGTTACAGTCCTTCCACCACTATTGGAAGTTTGGAACATTACTGTGTGAATCATCAATGAAGAACCATTGACTGCTATTGCAATTGATCATGCCTAGGACAGAACCCCCCTTATTTATCAAACAGAAATTACATGAGAAAGTAATCAATAATGGAAAAAGGCATTGTTCATGCTGTGACTGCTTGATCAGAGTGGCGAATTTGACATAAAATTAGATAGGCATGTACTGTTGCACTCTTAATTATATTCATTGATATAACCTGTTTATATTGTTTGAGTGAGATTTAAAATAGAATCTCAAGTTAATTTTCATGAAGTCTTGGTTCATGTTTTTCATAATTAGGTTTGTTTTGCTAGCTGGTTCATATTTTTCATGAAGTCTTAGTTCATATTTTTCATAGATAAGTTTGAAGCTGCAACTATCAAAGCTCTGAGCAGGAGAGATGCCTAGTTTTAATAGTGTGAGCTCTATGAGCATTTTTTTTTAAATATATGATTAGTGAGCCATTTTTCTTGCTAATGAGCTCTATTAAAATGTTAAATCCTGTCTTATGTGGTCCTTCAACATTAAACCAATCATGTGGAAAGTTTTTCGTTATACTTTTTTTATTTTTTTGATTTTTTGCAAACATGGAAATCTAAAAAACAAAAACCAGGTAGAGCAAGAAGTTTATGAAATCATTCTCCTTGAATAAAAAATAAAATAGAGAGCTCTTCTCACATTAAAGTAAAAAATAATAAGTAGCTAGCTCTTCATAAGAGCAATTATGAAACATAGAATCAAAACATCATTAAATTGAGAAATAATGGAGAAGGTAGCACAGCAGCACTAACGGTGGCTTCATTTGTTCACTGCATCCTTCACAGCATCAGCAGCACCTTGTGCCTTGGCCTTTATTTGCTGCCCAGCCTATATCCAATAATTTCTAGTTAGCTAACTGTATCTGTATTTGGTTAAAAAGCTCAAAATAAAATAGCTTTATACCACAAACCTCAAGTCCACTTGCACAATTTCTAAGTAAGTGCGTGACTTTAAAGTGCTGCAACTTTTTAATGGTAATGCAACATCTTTCTAATTTGAAAGTAACTCTAGAAGTATTAAAATACGATACAACTCTTAGAATTTATTTAATAAATCGGTTAAGAATAAAGAGTTATTTTAAATATGTTTGAAAAGCTTAAGAATAAAGAGTTATTTTAAATATGTTTGAAAAGCGAGAAAAAAAAACGTAATTAAAAAATATAAAACTTGGGAAAATACATATCTTTTGGTAAGAAACTTCCTCAAGCGTAAAGGTGAGGACTTGTCCAACCAATGGAACTACCGCTATTTTAAAAACATTTTCACTATCTTCGAGCAAATGCAACTTTAAATTGTGGGATTTGTTTTATCTCAAACCTCTTGGCATGATTCTTTGGCAGATTCAGCAGTGTTGCATGCCTTGTCCACCATCTGGTCTTTCTTGGTCTGTTAATTGGTACAACCAAGAAGAAGAAAAACATCATCATCATCCTTCATCATTGATATATTACATATATATAAAAAACATATTAGCTACTCTTGATTAATTATATGCACATCACACTCATCACATGCATGCATATAGTGAGTAATTAATAAGAAATTAAATAACATGGTTGGGGCTGGTGGGGTGACCTCTATCTTGCCCTTGGCCTCGCCAGCGTGGTAGCTCATGTCATGAGACTTGTCCGACGACATCTTAATTGGATATATGAATAAACAAACAGGGATTTGGTGATTAAAACAATATCGATCGATGAAATATTTGGAATAGTGGTGAGCTTTCATGCATGCAGTGCTAACTGGTTTTTATAGACATGGCCACTCCACTGCATGCATGACACTTGTTCCAGTCATCTACTAATTAACGCACCGCACGTGTCGGTGGTTTTTTACATTGACTACCTGTATTCTCAGTTCTTATAGGATCTGATTGACTATCACGCCCTCTGATCCGGGCATCTAAATAAATTGAAGCACATACAATACAATGTCTCTTCAAGGTTTAATTTGATTAAAGTAAATAAATATATGTCACGGCTTTCTTTTTGTTATTTTTTATGTTTTTTTGTTTTTTTTATAAAAAGAACTTCATTTTTGCTAATATATTGCCTCCAATAAAAAATATATGACGTTTTGGAAATTTTTTTGCTTCAAAAAATATATGACGTTTTCGGAACTCGAGAGAACTTTGCATCTCTTATACCTATTTTACCCATCTTTTAACTCAAACATTTAATTATAATTAAAAACTTGTCTTTCTTTCATTGAATGAAATAAATAATTAAATGTGGGTAAGAATGTAATTTAAACTCACAATAAATGCTTTCTTAATATGTGTGTTTTGAGCAAAAAGTCTTATTATTTTTTATCGAAGGAAGTACATAATTATTTCTTACTATTAATAATAAAAATACCCATTGAAAATTAATAAAAAAACCTGGTTATTTAATTGGAGGTTTTTATCGAAAAAATTACATAAGTACTGCACAAAACAATTTAAATGAGTAAAACAAGTGTTTTTTTTTATTTGTTATATAATGTATGTCGCCTTTTGAAAAGGCACTATCATGGAAGAAAAATTTTCGGGCCACGTGGACACATGAATAGCGTCTTTTGAAAAGGCGATATTCATGTGTCTGATCTACGTTGGTTACATAACACGAATAGCACATTCGTGGAATGCGCAATTCGTGTTATTGGAATATATCAATCCACGTGGACATCCACATGGATTGATTGGAACAGATTTACACGAATAGCGCATTCGGAGAATGCACTATTCGTGTAAATCTTATAGGGTGGTCCACGTGGACATCCACGTGGGAAAGAGCAACAAGAATAGCGCGTTCGGAGAATGCGCTATTATGTGCTCTTTCCACGTTGGCGCAAATACACAGATAGCGCCTTCGGAAAAGGCGTTATCTGTGTACCCAGTCCTCAGCCGAAATAGAAACGCAGAGAATATATTCTCTGCGTTTCTGTTTCGATTAGTTTGTAGGTAGTAGCTAGGTACTAGCTAGGTTTAGGTCACGGGAGTTTGGAAGAGGTGGGTGGGGGTTAGTTCGGCATTTAATGGTGTTGGTGGAAGGGTTTGATTGGGGATCAATTGAAGAGAGAAAGAGAGCAGAGAGACGAGAAGGAGGTGAAGAGAAGGAGAATGTGAGAAGGAGGTGACGGCTTGAAGGAGAAGGAGAAGGAGGTGAAGGAGCAGGAGAAGGAGGGTCGACTTGACGTGAGGAGGTGACGGGAGAAGGAGAAGGAGAAGGTGAAGGTGAAGACGAAGGTGAAGGTGAGAGGAAACTGTTTTTTGATTTTTTTAGTTAAAAATTCTTATTTTGTTAATGTTTTTTGTTTAACCATTTTGTTTGGTTAGTGTTTTTTTTGTTAAACTTATTTTTGTTTAAGTTTTTGGTTTGGTTAGTTTAGTTTAGTTACTTTAGGATTAATTTTTTGTTAAATTTTTTGTTAAACTTTTTTTGTTAAACATTTTTATCATATGATTTTTGTTTAGTTTAGGTTTTTGTTTAGTTTAGTTTAGTTTAGGATTTGATTTTGTTAGTTTAGGGTTTGTTTAATTTTAGGATTTGGTTTAGTTTAGGAAATTTGTGTTGAAGTGTTAATTTAGGATTAATTTTTATGTTAAACTTTATGTTAAACATTTTTTTATTTACTGTTTTTTTGATAAACTTTTTTTTCGGTTGAACTTTTTTGTTAATCTGTGTTTTTGGTTAGTTTAGTTTGGTTAGTTTAGTTAGTTAGTTTAGTTAGTTTATGATTTTTTATTGATTAAAGTTTTTATTTAAATTGTATTTATCAAACTTTTATTTTGATAAACTTTTTATTATATGAATTTTGTTTACTTTAGAATTTTGTCACCGTTTAGTGTAGTTTAGTATTTGGTTTAGCTTAGGAAATTTGTTTTGAAGTGTTAATTTAGGATTAATTTTTAGGTTAAACTTTATGTTAAACATTTTTTTTATTTACTGTTTTTTTGACAAACTTTTTTTTTTTGTTGAACTTTTTATTAAACTGTGTTTTTGGTTAGTTTAGTTTGGTTAGTTTAGTTTAGTTAGTTAGTTTATTAGTTTAGTTTAGTTTAGTTTAGTTTAGTTTAGCTAGTTTATGATTTTTTATTTGTTAAAGGTTTTGTTAAACTTTTTTTTGTTAAAATATTATTTTGTTAAACTTTTTATCATATGTATTTTGTATAGTTTAGGATTTAGTTTAGTTTAGTATAGGATTTGGGTTAGTTTTGGATTTTGTTTTAAGTGTTAATTTAGGATTCATTTTTTTGTTAAACTTTGTTTGAACCTATTTATATTTGTTAAACTGTTTTTTCATTTAACTTTTTATTTAGTTAAACTTTTTAGTTAAACTGTTTTATTGTTCTCATGTGTCCCTCAATATACACACTAGTCGAACTAATTTTTTTTTGAATTATTAATTTCTATTTAAATAAAATAAATAAATATATTTTTTATCGCATGGATATTAATTTGAAGACAAAAAGAGGAGGAAAATAGTGAGTTCAAAAAATTAATATTTCTATTATTATTTATTTGTTTTTGTTATAATTTTCATGTTACGTAGTTACATAAGTGTTTTTTAAAAAAATAGCAGTCTCAAACGGCCTATCCTACACAAAATATGTCATGGATAAACTTACACATTATGAACAATCTGGAAGGAGGCATCAAGTCAATTTGATCAATCGTGACATAGACGAGTTTGAAGTGTTGTCTTGAACACATGGAGATCGCATGCATAAAGGCAACAATACTCAAGTCGTCATCCTAAAGGACCGGGTGTGCAGTTGCAATAAATGGCAATCGTTTGGTTTCCCTTGCTCACATGTGTTAGCTGCATGTGCCTTTATTCGAGTGAGCTACGCGCAATTCATTGAGCCATACTATATGATAGATGTGTACGCGCAATGTTACTCCTCTAATTTCAAAGCCATTCCAGATGAGAAATATTAGCCGACTTTTGCGACAAAGATCATACCGGACCCAAGGTGCAGATGTGGTCGAGGGAGACTAAAGGGAGCGCGAAGACAAAACGAGATGGATCTTCCTAATGTCTCGAGGCCCTTACAATGTGGCATACGTCATCAAAAAGGACATAGAAGAATAACATGTCCTAATAAAGACTGTGATTGAGTCCATACTAGGAAGAATCGTTGTGGTCTTTGTCGTTCAGAGGGACATAACAAAAAAATTGTCCAACCAGAGCTCAACCTTCCAACGAAAATCGATTGTCAATTTTGTATATTGTTTGTGATGGCTTAAGTTGGTAATTCGATTATATTGAAATTTTTAAGTATTCGTTATTGTTTGAACCTATATGAATGAGTTATTGTGAGTTTCCAAACAACGCGACTAATTTTTTTAAATCAGTCAATTGTAGTTTGTACACCAATGGATCTAGGTCCATCAGATCCTTCACTTTTACATCTCCAATCTACATACAGATCGCCGCGAACCTGGAGAGGTCAGGTAAATTTTTTTTACATGTTTATGTCAAATGTTTATGCATAAACGTATAATATATATATCGACTAATACATTTTCAATTATAAGGTGTACGAAACATTGTGCGTGCGTCGAAGACGTAGTGTCGTTGATCAAACGGTGCAGTACCATCCGAGGATGATCCCATATCTTCGTTCCAATGGGTTCTATAGGATTTCCTGCGAAACATTTTTCAGCCTTGATTGGACTTTGATTACTACATTCGTAGAGAGATGGCACCCTGAGACACATACATTTCACATGCAATGTGGTGAGTGCACAATTACACTCTAGGACGTGTAGGTATAGCTCGACTTACCTATCGAAGGTATGCTTGTGACGGGAACGACCGATACAGACTACGCTGAGGTGTGTGAGATGTTACTTGGTCGAACTCCTATTGGAGATGACTTTATTGGTTGTAAACTTAAAGTCGAATGGCTTGAACGTAACATACCAGCTATAGATGACGATGGCGATGAGGAATCGGTGCTATCTTTCGATAGTCGGCTTATCATTGGCATGATAGGAACATCCATTAGATTAGGGTACGTTCGTACATTAATTTTTACATGTCGTTTTTATCAACTTTGTATTTGACAGGTGAAATTGAATGTGAATGCATCTCTTCCATCATTATATCCATCGTGAGAAAGGTATGCTGAGAAGTGCACTAAAAGTTGGCGTGATGGATTCATAATTCGAGAAATCGTGCTGGTTGTAACTTCTCAGCTAGGCACTCCTTCCGTAGTAGGCTTAGCTTCGCCTTAAGAATATTGAATGTAAAAATATTGTTTTAGTGTAGTTTACATTATGGTTTATGTCATTACTTACTATATTGCAACATTATTGTCGAAAAACATGTGTTATTTGTTGATCATTTACGAGCGTTGGTGAAAGGGTAATTTTTTTTATGATTTGGTTGCATTTTTCTTCTTTAATTTGTCCCGGAACTGAATCTCGGTTCTTCAGGTCTAAAAGTGTACCCAAAATGTCGCCATTCAACAACCGAGACTCTCTGCATGATCTTAGTAACTACATACCGAGAGTTAAACATATTTGTGAGATTAGGTTACCACACGGTAGGAATTTAGCAAGACCAAAAAATAAAACTATTTTTGACATTAATTCTCGGCTAGGAAGCTACCAAGACTTTAGGTATAATTTCGGAGTGTGATGACCGAGATGGGCTGCATAGTTTCGTTTACAACCAATCGAAACAAAACCAAATCATTTATGGAACAGTCATCTCGGTTAGCAATTACCGAGACTCCATCGAACATTTCGGAGTTCCACTACCAAGACATTTTCTTAGGTGTCGGACACGTCTAACCGAAAGAAGACGAAACTATCAATTGAACATAAAACTTGGTATAATGTAACTGAGAGTAAGAAACTGATTTCGGTAAGTGATAACCGAGAACATTATAAGATTCTCAGAACTTTATGAGCGAAAGTATCCCCTGGTTGGTTTAAATGATGTTAAATGTACTTCTCAGTCACACATTTTCGTAATTATGTGAAAGGTTACGAACCTGAGGGATTGAGATTCAGTGACCCACTTCAGACCTGAAGGACCGAGAATGTGTTCTAATCACCAATTTTACCTCATTTTAACCCCGAACATAATCAAATGGCCAACATCATAACATTCACATCAACAAATAAACATTCACACCGAATAACAATACACAACATATTAACATGGATGAATTTGACAAACAGTCAAGCCAGAATAACATTCACATCAACAGACAAACATTCAAACAACAACATCATTGCAACACAAGTTCTAAAATCCAACATAAAGTACAACAATACAACAATGACAATAACATAGTCAAGTTACTTCAAAGTCCCTCATTGTTTTGGCTTCTTTCAAATTCTTCTCAGTGTATTCATTGCCATCCATTCTCTTTGGGGGCGAGCATCGACCGGTGGCAGTGGAGCATCAACCGGTGTGAACTTTGATTGTATAGAAGTGTTGTCGTGCTAGGAGTGCTTAGGGGCTGGTTGGTTAGGGGTTGTTGTGTCGGTGGCGGTTGTGGTGGTTATGGTGATAGTGGTATTGGTGGTGGTAGGACCAAGACTCCTCCCTGACAAAAAATTGACGACATCACTTGTCATTTTCTTCCTAATCCGCAATTGAAGAAAATATAAATGAGTTAATTTTAACAATTAGAACATAATTCATGTTGCACACATCAACATAAAACCTAAAATAGTTAGCATACCTCCAATAGCTCGTTGTCAGTGATAATAGTGGCAACAAGGTCTTCATCTTCATCGCTCGGGTTCTCGATCATCGGGTGTGACACTTTCAAGAACCAAGGAAGATACTCTGGTGTAGCCAAGAACTCAAATTACGTCTTCTCGCTACGAACTTCATGGGCCAACAAATGGTTATGCCAATGCTCCCAATTGTCTTGTTCGAACCCATATTTAACAAAGTATTTCAGTGTAGATGGCCCTTGTACTACTTTCAATAGGCGATACGGAGGGTCGGGTATAGATTGCACGTGGCCAAGCTGTCTCAGAATCCTCTCCAGATGGTAGGGCTCTACCACATCCATGTACTTCAATGTGCCATTGTAGAAGGCCATTTGGTGCACAACTCCATTATCCCTAGTATCAACATAAAGGTCCCAAGTGACCTAATCAAACATAAACAATCGTAATTAGTAAACATAAGCTAACTTGAACTCTTACTAACACGATTGAGTAACTAACTCACCTTACTTGGCCGCAACCTGTCCAATGCCCTCCTGATAGACCCTAGCTTGTCAACGTTCATCATGGTCTCATGTTTTTGAATCCATCTAAAGACACGAGGTTGCACGTAGTCCATGTACTTTGCATTGGATATGGCGAGCCCGAGTTTGAAGTGCTCATACATCCATTGCCGACAATACATACAAGGTTACTTTTGGAAAAATGCAAAACCTAATTAAAATTTTTCAAATAAAAATGTAAATAGATTTAGAACATTACCTCAAGTAATGTGAGGTAGCTGGCAATCTGATAAACATGTACTCCAGTGGCGGACCCTAAGTGACGGTACAAATACGCCAACGCAGCTGCACCCCATGCTTACTTGCCTACATCATCCAAATCTTCAAGAAGCTTCAACAAGGCAATATAGACCCGAGATACACTCTTGTCCGCCAAAAATGTCCAAGAGAGCAGGTACAAAAAGTACGCCCGATCAGTGCATTCCACGAGCAGATAAGTAGTGTCATTTGAAGCCGCTTTGGGGCATCACCTAGTCTTCAGCCAACACTTTCGCACTGTGAGCCCCTTGCTGATATTCATTTCATCATCACCATTTTTAATGCAAACCCCAAATAGTTAAGACACCAACTTTATCGCATCCGTGCGAGATTACTCGGTGTACCTTGCAAAGTTTTCAATTGCAACCACTTTGTCCGTCATAGGAATCTTTAGAAGAATGCTCACATCCTCCAAGGAGATCAAAACTTCACCAAATGGTAAGTGAAATGTATTCGTCTTCAGCTGCCACCGCTCCACAAAGGCATATATGACCTCCTTGTTTACCTTACGGTATGAAGCAGTATATCAGCGGAGTCAACCCAGACCGTTAAATAATCCTCTGAAGGCCCTTGGTATCAGGGTGACATAACTGTAAATCCCATTGTTGGATCTGAGCACCATGATTGATACACTTGAGTAACGGGCGATCCTATAACAACATACAACATTTCATCAGTTACATGAAAACTATAAGTTTTTAAGTAATGTATTGAATGAAACATTAACTACCTCATTGCTCCAAATTGCTAAGGCGATATGATCTTTAAAACTCTTCAGCAATGATCCATCTGAAGGACCATCGGGGAAAAACACACATTTGCTCTTGCTCTTGTAACTCCCCTTCATTACGGCTACCTCCACCACTAGTACTCCCACCCACATTACGATGCCCACTAGTATTGTCTGCTGGTGCTGAGGACTCACTACTATTAGACTCTGATACATGAGCCTCATCTTCACCTTGAGCAATTACAAGATCATTTTATCGACGCATGTCAACATTGGAACCCTTATCGTGCAATTCAGCATTCCTTGCATGATTTCCAGTAGCCTTCCCATTTCCCTTTCCCTTCACATCTACCTTTTGTTTCTCTTTCCGATAAGACGCAGTTGGGGGTCTCTAGCCGCTTCACTCGCGGTTACCCCTCGACACCTCAACACCAGCCTCCTCCCAACTCACTGGGGTCTTGGAACGAGCCATACTTGATAAAACAGTTGAATGTAAGCACCTTGAATAGAAACATAAGTAAATGTCAGAAAAACCAAATATAACTTAACAATTTCTATAGTCTCGGTCAAACAGGTCTAGGAAAACATCTACATTCACGGTGAAGTATGACCAAGATAGTAACCTAAGTCTCGGTAATTGATAATCGAGACAATAGGTTCAATCTGAGTTGTACATCACCGAAACTAAGCTAATTGTACATTCCGAATTAACCTCGGAATGTAGTGACCGAGAGAAATCCGAGTGTCATGGTACCTAAGACAATAAAACCTAACCATAATCTCGGTTTTGGATAATTGAGACGATCAATGATCGATTGCAAATACATTACAACATTCGGAGATTACCCACCGAAACAATAATATGATTCTCGATTGTATGTAACCGAGACTTTGTGCAACTGCACTAAAATTTAACTCTCGGCCATAGTTAGCCGAGATTGTAAGCATTTTCTCGACCTGTGTGGCCGAGAAACATGTGTTTGCAAATAAAAAAACCTAGAAGATGAACTACATAAAACAAACAAAAATTGAACCATAATCTATCAAAATTGAGTTTATACATACCTATAATATGTCGAATAAACTGCTCTCGTGAGATTGGAACCCTAAAACGTAGCCAAACTTCGACAACTCGAGATCTATAAAATTGGAAGAACACCACCACTTGAACGAGCGAAAAACAGAGGAGAATCAAGAAAAAAGAAAAGCTTCCCCTTGCCAAGGATCGAGATAGTCTAGGGTCCCAAAAAACTTCCAGTTCCTCTTTTTTCGTTGTAACGACCCATTTTCCAAATGGACCGCAATGAGGGCTAATACAGGCCCACAACCTGGCCTACCAGTGCCAGCTGTGTCCCACATGCTATCTGTTCCACCATTTAATCATTAAACAACAATTTAAAGTCTAAATTGTTACTGAACTCAAGTCATCTGTTAAAATCATTTTAAACCATAATAAATTACCACAGCGGAAGTCTTTTATCATGACAATCAAAATAGTAAACATTATAGTCATGCATTTAACTCTGATACCTATTGTGGAAAACCCATATGCTAACATATATAAAAATATAGGATCCTGAAATGTCTCACAAGCCCAAATTCCCAAAACAAAACAATATATATAATACAAACGTACAAGCCTGGCTCAATATCTCTAAATCAAAGGTACTCTAGAAGTTTGCCTTTACCATGACTTGTACCAGGATCTGCACTCAAGCCATCACAAAGGCAGATGACGAGTCTAGAGTGAGTATTCCCAAGGAAATTAAGTGAGCAATACGGAAAGTAAATACTAGAATTTAAACAAAACTATTAAATAAACATGTGGAAATAAATACATGCAACAGTGATCATCGCATGCATAAGTAATAGTGCAAGCTCAAAGTGTGCTACTAGAGCCTAAGGTCAGAATAGTGCCATACTTCAGCTCCCCACAGACTACTGCCGGCGAGTAGCACTAAAGCAAGGCCAGTATCGGAATACGCTAGGTGAAAAACGTGGAACCTACGACGCACCCACACGTGCCCTGACGCGACTCTCGGGTCGACCTATTCACCGAGATCCCTGACACACATGATATGGCCTTGTGAACATACACATAGAAATGGCACGGAGGGAGAGCATCAACGTCCGTCCATTAAATCACACCAAGAATAGAGTATTGAATGACTAAATATGAATTCAAAAGTGAAAATAAAATACCGCTTAAGAAATTTCAGTTGGGATACTACACACCTCAAACTGTACTCTGTGTCCCGTAAATAACCCCTGGTTCGGCTTCGTCTAATCCCAGATATCCAAATTACTGCCCAAAATGACGTATTTCCATTTATAATTGATTTTTAGTCAATTGGATGTATTTTATGTCACTTAGCAAAATTAATGTCAAATCTGCAATATCTAGCGAGCTGGATCTGGGAATTAGTGGGCTAGATTCCAAGGCGGCTATACGTTCTTCGTCAGGAAGAACATTAGCACGCAATATGTTTGCCTAGCACGCTAATCATCATCTAGCATGCTAGATGACGTCATTAGCGCGCTAATCACATTCTGAACATCAGTTTTACTGAAAATTATGGGTTCAAACATCACCACCACCACCAACAACAACCACAACATAAACCACTGAACTTCATAGCATTTAAGACCTGCCAAAACAACTACTTAACAACCACTTAACAATCTCTATTGGATTCACACCATCACCTCAAAAATCTAAACCAAAAGATAAAGAAAGTCGAGGTGTTTGTGAATCTCACATTGCTTTGATGATTCCACCACTTTAAGCTCCTCTAATGATCAAATTGGAACTTCAAAACCCTTGTTTCTTGGTTTCTATTTTCGGATTTGTGATAAGGAGATAGAAAAGGTGGTGGTTTTGAAAGTCGATTATGACTTTTTATAGTCTAAATGGCATCTCACCTCATTTGTGCATCTCAAGGCAATCCAATGAACTCCATTTACTCCATTTCCAATCTCTAATTACTACGAAAATGATACCATTGGCACACTTGCTCTTGTCTTTAACCCAAAAATTGGTATTTCGAGTGTTCCGACGCCCGATTTCGTGTCCCAAAACACGACGTACGCGTACTACCATGTCCCTAGCAATCAACTAGGCATTATAAATTATTATTTAACTCATTTTTATTCATTTCATGTGTGTATTACTTCCCCCGGCTTATATTAAGTCTTTTAGACTACCCGGTACCTGCATCGACACGCATATCGAGGTGAATACTTAACACATAATATCGCACGTCGAATGTAATATAAATACACACATTATGATGTCGTTTAATCTATTTCAACGTAAACATCGTAAATTAAACAAATCAGCAAACAATATAACTGTTTACCTAGCTCTAGGCGCGCACTAGCCTAGTTGTAGGTCCCACGAGTGTCTAAGCTGACAGCCACGTCTGCAACCGCGTCATTAATAACGGCGAATTAAATTCAAGTCGTTACAGTTCTTCCTAACTAGGTAAAATTTAGTCCCGAAATTTAAATTAAACTTAAATAATTATCGGCAAATAAGTGGGGACACTGTCTTCGCATAGTAGACTCAAGCTCCCAGGTGAGTCCCTCGGTCTCGTGATGCTGCCATCAGACCAAAACCTTCGGGATCTCCTTATTCCTCAAAATTCGAGTCCTCCTATCCTTGATTTCTACAGGTTGTTCCTCGTACGATATGAGGTCGCACCTTAATCTGACGTATATAAACCATAGGCCTCAGTCCCGACATAGCCAGCCCCCACATGGAAATATGAAACACTAGATGTACCCCTGCCAACTGCGGTGGCAACTCCGGACGGTATGCCACTCTGCCGACGCGTTCCTCAACTCTGAATAGTCCAATGAACCTTGGTGCCAATTTCCCCTTAATGTCAAACCACTGATGACCTTTCCAAGGCGAAACCTTCAAATACACCAAATCTCCAACTTCGTAGGCCTATTTCTTCTCCCTATCTTGCGCCACCTGAAGCCTTTGCCTAATCTGTCTCACCTTCTAAGTATGATCAACAACAACTTCAAGTCCTATAGCCGATGTATCTTCCGGTGCAACCCAACATGTTGGTGACCTGCAGGGCCTACCATAAAGTGCCTCGAACGGTGGCACCCCAATACTCGCCTGATAAGTGTTAATGTAGGCAAACCCACGAAAAGGTAAGTAATCCTCCCACGATCCACCAAAATGTAATATACACACCCTGAGCATATCCTCGAGAATCTGAATCAATCGCTCTGACTGCCCATCAGTCTGAGGATGGTATGCAGTGCTGAACTGTAAACGAGTGCCAAACTGCTCCTACATACTCTCCCATAACCTCGAAGTAAATCTCGGATCTCTGTAAAAATTAATGGAGACCGGCACACCGTGTAATCTGACAATCTTTCTCTCGAAGATGGTACTCAGTTGTGTGACAGAATATCTCATGGAGATCGGTATGAAATATCTCGACTTCGTCAAACTGTCAATAACTACCCAAATTGCGTCGTGTCGCCTTGTAGTCTGCAATAGGCCACTAACGAAGTCCATGGTCATGTGTTCCCACTTCTTACTGAGGAATGGGCAGCGACTGTAGCAACCCAGTTGGTCTCATGTGCTCAGCCTTCACCTGTTGGCATATATGTGTGACGACACCTTCTCCAAATAAGGGCACCGCCCGGCCTAATCCCTTAATTAAGCCCTAATATCCCCTATAAGACCTAACAAGGAACTAGTCAGCCTTATTTAAACACCTAAACACCTACCAATTATGATACCATCTACAATTAACAAACTAGTTCTACTGACTAACCTATGGTTGTCTATAAATCAGAGTTAAGGTAAAAAAAATTTTTATCTAACAAGTTATTCAGGCGAAGTTTTATTTCGTTACTAGTGGACATTAGATCCTAAGGCCTAACCTATTGTGGAAAAACCAGGAAATAGTGATCACATGCATATAGAAACAAAAGTGGTGATATATATAACATGTGTCTGGTCAGATGTTCCTATCACTCAACCCAAAAGTAATCATATCATGTATATAGAAATGTAATACAAAAGAATTCAAAACGTACAAAAATATGTTGTAGCGGTCCTTCACTGGCTAAGAAGTAGTCACCAATCTTCTCTTTGCCAGGTCTGCTACTCGGCTAATCTGCACCCACCGTCACAAACTAGACAGTGAGTACATGAAATTATTTAAGTAATACTGAGAGACATCGATCCACATTCCCAAACAGACAACAAGTATCAAATGACATAATTTAAATAGCAATTATGTTGAAAGAAACATCATGCAAAGAGATACTTGAGTTAACCAGATATGTAACTGACTCGAGGCTAAGTAGTAATGGATTAGGGTCGGTCGGTCGTATCTTCATCACATCAGCCTGTCCACAACAATTTGAGCTATGTTCTATATCATTTCATTACAAATTGAGCTCTATATCATAATTCCAAAAGGTCGTACTTACGATTACGCCTTTTTCATTCAAAGTGAATTAGTCGTCACCAGAATGTATACTTGCTAACATACCCGAGTTTTAAAACTCGTCATACTCACCCAAGTTATTCTTGCACCAACAAACCCCGAGGTCCGGTTACCCCGTTTGAGGGACGTTACCCCGTATGTCATGCAAGGTAGTGGAGAAATTCCCTAACATCCCGGAAAGTCTAGTGACCCTCGTATGAAAGCTGAATTTCTATCATCATCAAATGACCCTAACCACAAGAACCACTTTCATTTTCAATAATGACTCGGTAATAGAATCTAAGAAATGTAACTGCATACTAATGCACAAATGATTAGAATTAAAACAAAACAAACTAACCTAATAGCATGTTGTATCATTGACTTTCATACACAATAATCAACATGACAAAATAGAGGAATTGGAATCAATGATATACACAACAGAGTATGCTATGAGCAACATCATCAAATGAGAACTGAACAAGTCATAGCATATGGATGTCAAAGGCAATTCAGTTCGAATAACGAGAATAAATAAATAAATGGAATGAGATTTAAATAAATATCTCAATCAGTTTACTTACATACAACACTAGTCCTAAGCTATCCGGTTTCTCGTCGCGTTGATGTACGCACCCAATACCCCGTAATAGCTCCTTTAGGGTCCTAACATTTGACAAGTTATCAATTTAGATTCACAAATCATTATTTAAAATTCTTAAATTGGTCGAAATCGAATTCGAGACCAATTTGCCAATTTTGCGCTTTTCGAGGTAAAAACCCTGTAAAAGTCGCGTCCGAAATTTCAAATCTTGCATTTTTCTTAGAAATTTATCAATTTCTATTTATTTTGTCGAAATATAATTTTTCAGAATTTTTCCTAATTTTTCTGGAATTTTCCTGAATTTTCCAGCATTTTATTTATTTTATGGAATTTCTTTTATTAAAAATTAATTTAATTTAATTTAATAATTAAATATATATTATTTTATTGGGGTGGATCCGGGTTAACCCAACCAAGTCCAGCCGGACCCGGGTCGACCCCGACTCGGTCCTAGCGGACCTGCGTCGGTCTGACTCGCTCCCCTCGGGTCAGGTCGGCCCGGCCCGGCCCACCTGGGCCCGGGTCGGCCCGACACGGGCTACCCCCCATCTTCTACCTCACCAGTGCTCTCGTTTTTTTTTTTTTTTTCACTGGGGTTGGGCGTCCACCCCCAACCCCAAGTTGGGTTCGTGCAGGGGAGACGACTCCCCTGCCGTCCCTTGAGCTCAGACGAACTGTCATGGCAGTTCGTCCGAGTTCGCCACCTCGAACCATAACAACAACCGACTGCAACAACAACAAGCCACACAACAACAACGAAAACTCACCTTGCGTTCTCGTCGTCGTCGTTGTCGGTCTTTCTATCCCAGTCTCTCTCTCTCTCTCTCCCGATCTCTCTCTCTTTCTCCTTCTTCTTCTTCTTCTGGTCGTTCTTCCTCCTCTCTCTGTTTTTTTTTTTTTCCAACTTCGGAGAGATCAAAATGAGATAATGTGTACTTTGGGGTTAACTATAGGCCCTTTATATATCTATATATAGATGTGGCTACCTTATAACCACTAATTTATATTAATTTTTTTTCCATTTTCATTTTATGCAATAAAATTGAACTAGTTACACTTACCCCACGAGCTGCTATCTCGGGCCCATGTCGACAAGCGACTTGAGGCGCGTCCCCGCTCGTCTCGGTATCTGCATACCCGTAAATGACTTAGTAGTCTACACATATATATTACACTAGGCATACATCACACAAATAAAACATTTACCTCGCCCGCTGTGCCTCGGTAGTGACACGTATCGCGCACGGGTCATTTTGTCCTGATTAACGAATTAAACGTGTATTAGTTATTTGGGCCGTGACAATACTTCCCAACTAATAGGAAGTTCGTCCTCGAACTTAAACTAAACAAATTTTAAAATACCTGACTTGAAGAGGTAAGGAAATCTATCTCACATATAGTCTCCCGTTCCCTAGTGAGTTCTGAATCTCCATGAAACTGCCACTTAACTAATACTTTCGGGATAGACTTGCTTCTCAACTGCTGTACCCTTCGGTCAAGGATCTGGACTGGTTGCTCTTCATATGAAATACTTTCACTCAAATCAATCTGACTCAAGTCCACTGTCGGTCTTTCGCCTGCCTTTGACTTAGCTAGTCGAAGCATCGATATATGAAACACTGGATGAATTACAAACATTTGTGGAGGTAATTCTAGCTCATACGTAACCTTTCCAACCCGTTTCTTGATCTTGAAAGGCCCGATGAATCTCGATGCAAATTTGCCTTTCAAACCAAATCGGTGATGACCATTACGAGGAGAAACCTTTAGATACACTAAAGCTCCCTCATCGTACGTGAGATCGCTGCGATACATGTCTGCATACTTCTTTTGCCTCTCATGGGCTTCCTTAAGCTTCTGACGAATCTGTCTTACCTTTTCTGTGTGATCGACAACAATTTCAGGCCCTAACAAATCCCGGTCTTCTTGCTCAGCCCAACAAGATGGTGAGCGACACAGTCTGCCATATAACGCCTCAAATGGCGCCGTTTCAATGCTCGCCTGATAAGTGTTGTTGTATGCAAATTCACACAACGGTAAATACTCTTCCTACGATCCGCCAAACTCAATTACACACGCCATGAGCATATCTTCGAGAGTTTGAATTAACCTCTCAGTCAGCCCATCAGTATGAGGGTGAAAGGATGTGCTAAACTGTAAGCGCGTACCATACTGCTCCAGCATACTCCGCCACATCCTGGACGTATACATAACATCTCTGTCTGATGTAATAGTCAAAGGTACTCCATGCTGCCTGATAATCTCTCTCTCGAATAATACACTTAGCTGGTCAAATGTGTAATGAACTGCAACTGGTATGAAATGGGCAGATTTCGTCAATCTTTCTACAATCACTCAATCATGTAGATGAACAGTCCTCGGCAGTCCTCGAACAAAATCCATGGCTATGTCTTCTCACTTCCATCGTGGAATGGGAAGCGACTGTAGTAATCCTCCAGGTCTACGATGCTCTGCCTTCACCTACAGGCAGATCCCACAGTTCCTGATAAACTCTGATATGTCTGCTTTCATCCCAGGCCACCAAAAATGTCTCTTCATATCATGGTACATTCTGGTCCTTCCTGGATGAACAGTGAACCAGGAACGATGTGAATCCTGAAGAATCTCATCTCTCAGCTTTGCCACTGCCGGTGTCCACAATCTGCCTCGAAATCTAAGACACTGATCTGTCGTCTCAGTCCCGTCAGTACACTCGAGACTCTGGGCTAACTCACTGAATCTTGGATATAGACTGTTAGGTTTCCGATCCTCTGACACTCTCTGAGTCGACACTATCTGAAGCCTCACTTGAGCACGAATCGGTACCTCCGTGTCGTTAGAAATATCTGATCGACTCATCATCGCCGCCGCCTCGAGTAAGCATACGCGTGCGTCATACGACAAATAACCGTCTCGGCATTTCCAGTCGGAATCCTACTCAGCGCATCTGCAATGACATTAGCTTTTCCTGGATGATATTCCAGAGAAAAGTCATAGTCTTTCAAAAATCCTAACCATCTGCGTTGTCTCATGTTCAACTCTTTCTGTGTGAAGAAATATCTCAAACTCTTATGGTCAGTATAGAGTGTGAACTTCTCTCCATACAGATAATGTCTCCATATCTTCAGAGCAAACACTACCGCCGCCAACTCTAAGTCATGAGTTGGATAATTCTTCTCATGTATCTTCAACTATCTTGATGCATAGGCCACTGTGCCTTTCTCTTGCATCAACACACAACCTAAACCCATATTAGAAGCATATGCGTACACCATGAAACCATTTCCAGCCTCTAGCATTATCAGCACTGGCGCGGTAGTCAACAATTTCTTCAGTTGAGCAAATGCCTCATCGCATTCCTCAGACCAATGAAACTTAACATCTTTCTGATCTTCGAAAAATCCTTAACGAACCTTCGATAATGGTCTGCTAACCCCGGAAAACTCCTAATCTCAGTCACTGACGTCGGCGCTGGCCAATCCAAAATCGCTAGAATCTTTGCTGGATCTACAGTAATACCTACTGCTCCAACAACATGACCCAAAAATTTGACCTCAGATAACCAACATTCACACATACTGAATTTGGCATATAGTCTGTGCTCCCTCAACGTCTGCAACGTCTCCCTGAGGTTCTGCTCGTGATATTCTCGAGTCTTTGAGTACACCAATATATCGTCAATAAACACGATCACAAAGCGGTCAAGAAATGGTCTCATCACTCGGTGCATCAAATCCATAAACATGGCAGGAGCATTAGTCAAACCGAACGACATGACTGTGAACTGATAGTGTTCATACCTCGTACTAAACGTTGTTATGTATCTATCATCCTCCCTGACCCTCAGCTGATGATACCCTGATCGTAGATCTATCTTGGAGAAAAATTGCGCTCCTCTCAGCTAATCGAATAAATCGTCAATACGCGGTAATGGATACTTGTTCTTGACTGTGACCTTATTTAATTGTCTGTAATCAATACACAGTCTCAAGGTGTCGTCTTTCTTCTTCACAAATATGACCGGTGCTCCCCATGGTGATATCGAAGGTGTGATGAATCCCTTCTCGCTCAATTCTTGCAACTGTTTCCTCAATTCTTCCAATTCTCGTGGAGTCATGTCGTATGGTGGTATACATATCATTTTTGTACTGGTACCAACTCAATAATGAAATCGATCTCCCTCGGTGGTGGTAATCCATGTAAGTCTTCCAAAAACACATCTGGAAACTCACACACAACTGAAATCTCTTCAAGTTTAGGTCCATGACTCTCTGCAACGATATATATCGATACCAAAGTCTCCATCTCCCCACTAGTCCCAAGCCGACCTCGAGTGCCCTTGGCTCTAGGTGTACTACCGCTATACATGAACACTGGACGCCCTGGAATTTCAAATATCACTGTTTTCGTAAAATAGTTGATATGAGCATGATATGATGGTAGCAAATCCATCCCTAGCAACGCATCCAATTCCAAGAATTCTAACACCCTGAAGTCTGCAGGTAAATCGACCCCGTCGATCTCTACTGGGCATCTCTCCACTAAAGAATTAGGGTACACTCTATCTCCGGCTGCAGTACTTAAAATTAAATGGACTCCGACACTAACCGGTTTCAACCCTAACATGTCGACCATGCGATCAGAAATGAAAGAAATTGTAGAACCGAATCAAATAAAACATAAGCTTGATGACCACAAATGGAAACCATACCCTCAATAAGTTTCCGTGTAGCGTCTGCCTCAGGCTGTGCAACCACATGAACAACCTCTCGACGCTGTGGTGGAATCACTGTCGCTGGCTGTGGACAGTCTCGAATCACATGTCCAACTTGGCCACATCGAAAACAAGTGGTTGCTCTAGATTGATCCTGCGTCCGAACCTGGGCCTGTGCGGTTGACTGTCTTTGCCTTGGTCTAGAACTATCTCGTCCTTATCCTCTACCTCTACCTCTGCCACCACCACCGTGCTTCTGACGTAGAGCTGGTGGTGCTGGTAACGCGGGTAAAGTAGACGTTGCAGGTGCTGGCAATGCAGGTCTGACTGGTGGTGGTACGGAGGTCTACCCATAATAGTCTGCAAAGGTGTGGGAGATGCTACATAAGGCACAATTGCCCCCTGAACACCTCTATCCCATCTCCCCGGACCTTTGCCCCTCTGTCTCCTCCGCTCACTCTCGGCCATTTGATCAGGTGTCATCGCGGGTACTAAGGGTGTCCCGTTCGTAACTCGGCTCATATAATATGTCTCGTGAGCAAGTGCATGCTCAAAAATCTCACCCAGTGTCCTGGCACCTGAACTGACCATATATAACCCAATATCCGGCCTCAGTCCATCGCCAAAATGATACGCATCATTGACATCCTCCTTCACAAGATCTCCGGCAAACTGCCTCAAATAGCAGTATATGTCTCGGTAGCTCATCACTGTCTCATCGGCTCCCTGTTTCAGATTCATGAATTCCTTCCTCAACCTCTTCATTACAGCATGTGGGAAGTACTGCTAATAGAACTTAGTCTTAACGACATCCCAAGACTTAAACTCTCCTTCAGCAGTTATCGTCGCACGCCACCACACATCGGCATCTCGCTGTAAGGTATACGACGAAATCTCTGCTCTGAGTCTATCCTCAATCCGCAAGACTCTGTGCAACTTCTCCTGAGACATGACCCAATTCTCAATCTTCTCAAAATATCGCTGACCGTAGAAATATACAAGTTTCAGTCTGATGAAGTCCTTCACCAACTGAATCACTGATGTCGAGCTAGATGATGGAGGTGTGGAAGATGGTGTAGGCACTGTCTCTACTGCTTGAGCTTCTATCACTGTTGTCGCAGGTACGACCGACACTGCGCTTGGTACCGTAGTCACAGTAGGACCTGATGTATGAGCTGACTGTGCTGGTGGAGCAAATCGGGAAGTCATCAATGCAATGAAATCCGCCAACTACTGACCCTGAGCAGCTACTCGATCTGAAAGACTCTGGAAATCCTCCGCTGATGGTATCGAAGACTGGCTGCCGCTCGCACCGGCATCACCGTTATCGCGTGAATCCGCCATCTCTGACTGTAAATGTATAACGAACGTGAATCAGCTACTACGTAGATAACTCATATATACACATAACAAAATTAACATGTATATAGATATATCAAATCCCCAACTCAAGTTCACTCACTTCCCAACTAATAGTTTCTAGGCGATGATCATCTGGTTTTCCACATCTAACTAAGGTTTTCCAACTTTTACATTTCTTACATCTTTTCGTTGTTTCTGGCTGACCAAGGTAGGTCGTTCACTACATCTTGTAGTTATGGTATCATATTGTAGAATCTCCAGTTTCTACAATCTTAAGTGTATCAAGCTTAGGTAAACCATGACTTCTCAAAACCATGGCTCTGATACCACCTGTGTTGGTATCATTTTGCCTTAAGCCATATAGTTCTCTAAATCTGGCTCTGATACCACCTGTGACGACCCCTTCTCCAAATAAAGGCACCGCCCGGCCTAATCCCTTAATTAAGCCCTAATCTCCCCTATAGAACCTAACAAGGAACTAGTCAGCCTTATTTAAACACCTAAACACCTGCCAATTATGATACCACCTACAGTTAACAAACTAGTTCTACTGACTAACCTATGGTTGTCTATAAATCAGAGTTAAGGTAAAAAAAATTTTATCTAATAAGTTATTCAGCGGAAGTCTTATTTCGTTACTAGTGGACATTAGATCCTAAGGCCTAACCTATTGTGGAAAAACCAGGAAATAGTGATCACATGCATATAGAAACAAAAGTGGTGATATATATAACATGTGTCTGGTAAGATGTTCCTATCACTTAACCCAAAAGTAAACATATCATGTATATAGAAAATGTAATACAAACAATGCAAAACGTACAAAAATATGTCGTAGCGGACCTTCACCGGCTCAGAGGCAGTCACCAATCTTCTCTTTGGGTGGTCTGCTACTCGGCTGATCTACACCCACCGTCACAAACTAGACGTTGAGTACATGAAATTGTTTAAGTAATATTGAGAGACATCGATCCACATTCCCAAACAGACAACAAGTATCAAATGGCATAATTTAAATAACAACTATGCTGAAAGAAACATCATGCAAAGAGATACTTGAGTTGACCAGATATGTAACTGACTCAAGGCTAAGTAGTAATGGATTAGGGTCGGTCGGCCGTGATCTTCATCACATCACTTTGTCATCGCAATTTGAGCTCGCTCTATATCATTTCATTACAAATTGAGCTCTATATCATAATTTCAAAAGGTCGTACTTACGATTACGCCTTTTCTATTCCAAGTGAATTAGTCGTCACCGGAATGTATACTTGCTAACATACCCGAGTTTTAAAACTCGTCATGCACACCTAAGTTATTCTCGCGCCAACAAACCCCGAGGTTTGACTACCCTGTTCGAGGCACGTTACCCCGTGTGTCATGCAAGGTAGTGGATAAATTCCCTAACATCCCGGAAAGTCTAGTGACCCCCGTATGAAAGCTGAATTTCTATCATCATCAAATGACCCTAACCACAAGAACCAATTTCATTTTCAATAATGACTCGGTAATAGAATCCAAGAAATGTAACTGCTAACTAATGCACAAAGGATTAGAGTCAAAACAAAACAAACTAACCTAATAGCATGCTATATCACTGACTTTCATACATAACAATCAACATGACAAAATAAAGGAATTGGAATCAATGATATACACAACAAAGTATGCTATGAGCAACATCATCAAATGAGAACTGAACAAGTCATAGCATATGGATGTCAAAGACAATTCAGTTCGAATAACATAGAATAAATAAATAAATGGAATGAAATGTAAATAAATGTCTCAATCAGTTTACTTACATACAACACAAGTCCTATGCTATCCGGCTTCTCGTCGCGTTGATGTACGCACCCAATACCCCGTAATAACTTCTTTAGGGTCCTAACATTTGACAAGTTATCAATTTAGATTCACAATTCATTATTTAAAATTTCTAAATTGGTCGAAATCAAATTCGAGACCAATTTGCCAATTTCGTGCTTTTCTTGGTAAAAACCCCGTAAAAGTTGCGTCCAAAATTTCAAATTTTGTATTTTTCATAGAAATTCATTAATTTCTATTTATTTTGTCGAAATATAATTTTTTTGAAATCTTTTCTAATTTTTCTGGAATTTTCCTGAATTTTCTAGCATTTTATCTATTTTCTAGAATTTCTTTTATTAAAAATCAGTTTAATTTAATTTAATAATTAAATATATATTATTTTATTAGGGTGGGTCCGAGTAAACCCGACCCGGTCCAGTCGGACTCGGTTCGACCCGAGCCGGTCCAAGCGGACTGGGTCCTCCTCGACTGCTCCCTCGGGTCGGGGTCGGCCCGACCCGGTCGCATGGGGGTAGCCTGACCCGGGCCCCCCCATCTTCTTCCTCACCAGAGCACTTGGTGCTCTGGTTTTTTTTTTTTCACTGGGGTTAGGCGTCCATCCCCAACCCCAAGTTGGGTTCGTGCAGGGTAGACGACTCCCCTGCCGTCCCTTGAGCTCGGACGAACTGCCATGGCAGTTCGTCCGAGTTTGCCACCTCGAACCACAACAACAACCGACCGCAACGGCAACAAGCCACACCACAACAACGAAAACTCACCTTGCATTCTCGTCGTCGAGCTGTCGGTCTCTATTTCTCTCGGTATCTCTCTCTCCCGGTCTCTCTTTCTCTCTTTATCCTTCTTCTTCTTCTCGGTCGTTCTTCCTCCTCTCTGTTCTTTTTTTTTCCAACTTTGGAGAGATCAAAATAAGATAATGTGGACTTTGGGGTTAATTATAGGCCATTTATATATCTATATATAGATGTGGCTACCTTACAACCACTAATTTATATTAATTTTTTTCTTTTTTCATTTTATGCAATAAAATTGAACTAGTTACACTTACCCTACGAGCTACTACCTCGGGCCCACGTCGGCATGCGACTCGAGGTGCGTCCCCGTTCGTCTCGGTATCTGCATACCCGTAAATGACTTAGTAGTCTACACATATACATTACACTAGGCATACACCACACAAATATAACATTTACCTCGGCCATTGTGCCTCGGTAGTGACACTTATCGCACTGCGGGTCCCACGTCACGGGTCATTTTGTCCTGATTAACGAATTAAACGTGTATTAGTTATTTGGGCTGTGACAATATGACAACTCCGGACGTATCTACCCACGTCAGCCTTCATCCCTGGCCACCAAAACAATCTCCTCAGATTTTGATACATCTTGGTCCGATCAGGATGAACTGTATACCACGACCGATGTGGGTCCTCGAGAATGTTGTACCTGAGCTCAGATACCTCTGGTATCCACAAACGACCCATGTGTCTCAAGCACCCGTTTGAACCCTCAGACCACTCAGTGCACCAGAATCCTGAGCCAGGCCACTAATCCGCAAATATCGGCCATCAGCTCTCTGCAACTCAGCAACTCGCTGAAGAGACACTATGGGAACTCCCATCTGACAGTAAATTTGTAGCTCAGTAATAGCCTTTGTCACGCACAACACCGACGCTGCCTTAAGCAACTCGTGCTCATGTGTCATATGTCACAGTACCGTTTGGCTCTCGATGTCGCTCCTGCTCGGCGCATCGGCTACGACATTCGCCTTACCCGGATGATACTCAATTACGAAGTCATAGTCCTTCAGTAACTCAAGTCATCGTCGCTGTCACATGTTCAACTTTCTCTGAGTGAACAGGTACCTCAAACTCTAGTGATCTGTGAATAACATAAACTTCTCCATACAAATAGCGCCTTCAGGCGTTCAGTGCAAATACAACCGCTGCAAGCTCCAAGTCGTGCACTAGATAGTTTACCTCGTGAGGTCTCAACAGTCGAGATAAATAGGCCACTGGGTGTCCATCCTGCATCAACATGCAACCCAACCCAGTGTCTGATGCATCAGTATAAACTAAAAAACCTCTACCTGCTACAGGTAATGCCAAAACTGGCGCCGAAGTCAACCTCCTCTTCAGGTCCCAAAAAACATCCTCACACACTTGTGACCAATCAAATCTAACATCCTTATTGGTCAACCTCGTCATCAGCGCTGCAATCATCGAGAAATCCTGTACAAAACGCATGTAATATCTTGCCAAACCCAGGAAACTCCGGATGTCAGATACAAACTCAACAATTTTCCAGTTAATAATTGCTTTAATCTTGTCACCATCAATTGATATGCCCTGATCACTGATGACATGCCTCAAGAACTTCCCCTTACTCAGCCAGAATGCGCACTTGCTGAACTTGGCATAAAGTCTATGCTCTCACAAAGTCGCCAACGCATCTTTGAGATGTCTTTCGTGCTCCACACGAGTCTTACTATAAATTAGAATGTCATCAATAAAAATAATGATGTATCGATCATGAAATGGCCTCGGTAGCGTGTGGATCAAATCCATGAAGATCGTCGATGCGTTAGTCAGTCCAAACGGCATGACCGTAAACTCGAATAACCCGTAACACGTTCTAAAATCGATCTTCTCCACATCCTCCTCTCGAATCCTCAGCTGATGGTATCCTGATCGTAAGTCGATCTTTGAGAAGAACTTAGCCTTAGCCAATTGATCGAATAAGTCATCAATCCTCGAAAGTGGGTAGCGATTCCGGATCGTCACCTGATTCAGCTTTCGGTAGTCCACACACATACGCATCGAGCCGTCCTTCTTCTTCACAAAAAGAAACTGGAGCTCCCAAAGGTGACATGCTAAGGTGAATAAAACCCTTCTGCACTAAGTAAAACCCTTATGCAATAAGTCCTCTAACTGGGTCCTCAACTCCTCATGCTCCTTTGCTGACATCCTATATGGTCGGCTGTAGATTGGCTGAGTCCCCGAAATCAGCTTAATGATAAACTCAATAGCTCTCAGTGGTGGCAATCCTGGCAAATCATCAGGGAATATGTCTAGAAACTCGCAGACAATAGGGACATCCTCAACCTTAACCACCATGTTAAGCTCTGACTCAACCATAGCCACATATTCCTCTATCTCTTGCAACATAACTAATCTGCCTCGAGTGATAGGTAATTCGGTTGCAACTCCGTCAAATGTAAACTTTGGAATCCCCTCAATGTCAAACGTCACAGTCTTGCTAAAATAGTCGATCTGTGCGTGATAGGATGATAACCAATCCATATCGAACATCGCATCGAATTCTAGATACTCTAACACTCTCAAATCAGCCGGTAGCTGATGTCCCCAAATCTCCATAATACAATTACGGCATATTCGGTTAGGGTAAATCTTATCCCCAGCTATAATACTGAGAACAAGATGTGTATCTAAGGTTTGTGCGGGTAAACCTAACTCTCCTACCATGCGTTCAGAAATAAAAGACAATGTGCTACCAGAATCCATCATACTATGCATGGAAATACCACAAACAGATAACGCACCTTCAATCAGCTGTCTGGTCACCTCCCTGTCCTGTTGTGCGACCCCAAAGGCTGCAGTCTGGGCCCTATCTCTGGCCTGCTCCATTTGTGGTGGTAGTGATGATGGTCAAGTATAATCTGCATAATATGCCCCACCTGACCGCATCGAAAACATGTGCGAGTCTCTGATCTGTTAGAACTCCTCTGACTCTATACCTGACCCTGGCTTTGACTTTGGCCTCTTTGACCTCTATCATGCCTATACTGCTGTCTAGGCTGATCAACTGATGAAGAAGCAGTGGAATATGTCGCCTGACAATCATCAAGTCTATCACGATCATCACGACAATCTCTATCGCCTCTACGACCCTGATCAGACTGCCAATCACCTCGGCGAAATCTTTGGCCCTATCTTTGTTGGTCGTGATCTCTCATCTGTCTCTTCGGTCTTTGATCAGACCGAGAACTAGAAGTTGGCTGACTCTGCTGACCCTATAGCAGAGCTTGAATCGACAATCGACTGGCCCTCTGAACTAGGTATGTCTCGTATGCGGAGGACCTATCGTAAATCTCTGCCAGTGTACGAGCTCCACTAGATACAGTCGTACTCGTAATCCTCTCATCCAGACCTCGGACAAAATAGTATATATGTAGCCGATCGGTACCTCCTATGTCCATGGAATACGATGCTAGATATCGATACCTCTCCATGTATACTGTGACAGACATATCACCTTGAACCAAGGACGAAAACTCCTCCCTCAATCAGACTTCGACCTCCATAGGTATGTACTCGTCCATAAACAACGCTCAGAACTCTGCGCAGGTAGTCACGGTAGGATGAGTTGCGATGCATGTAGTCTACCAAATCGCCGCATCAGCTCTCAAGCAGAAACTCGATAAATCCGGCCGATCAATCTCCTAAACCCGAAGTAACTCATGTAGCCGCTCATGAGATAATAGCCACCTCCCGGCTATCTTTGGATCCCCGACTCCATAAAAGTATCCTGGCGAGGACTTAATGAAGTTCTTTATCTTTTTAGCCTCTAATGTCATCGACTCCACAAGTAGACGCCGGTCTTTGGTCGCTCGGTAGTCGCAGGTGTAAGAACCACTACCGGTGCACCCTCTCGGCTAATGTCTTAGATACTGCAGCCTGCACCTGAGTCTCAGCTGTAGTAGGAGCTACAACTGCCTGAATCGTAGTCATCGGTGTAGCCATAACGATAGTAGGAGCTGTAGAAGTCTCCCGAGCATCTCGAGCTCTCATCATGTCGATCAATAACGCGAATCTATCATCCATAGTCCGCACCAAAGACTCTAATGTCAAACTCGGCCTAGTCGGATCACTGGTATCTCCGAACTCAGGCTGAGTAGTATCTAAAGGTTGTTAGTCCATTGGTATCTGCATCGAAGAACGTGCCTCTAATCAGCCTCAGTACAAATATTCGTGTATCGTATGTATTATACAACAAAAAATAATACATATATCCCTGATGTCTACCTATCTCACCTCACTTTCCAACTAGGACTCTAGGCAACTCATTTGGGTTTCCACATCTAAAGTTTAGTCATCAGGTTTATCCTCAAATTATACCACAAATGTAATCGTATCAGAGTTAATTTTCAATTCCTCAAGGTTCACCAACCTTGCTCTGATACCAAAAATGTAACGACCCATTTTCCAAGAGGACCGCCACGGGGGCCAATGCGGGCCCACAACCTGGCCTACCAACACCAGCTGTGTCCCACATGCTATATCTTCCACAGTTCCACCATTTAATCATTAAACAACAATTTACTGTTTAAATTGTTACTGAACTCAAGATCATTTTAAACCATAATAAATCACCACAGCGGAAGTCTTTTATCATGACAATCAAAATAGTAAACATTATAGTCATGCATTTAACTCTGATACCTAGTGTGGAAAACCCATATGCTAACATATATAAAAAATATAGGATCCTGAAGTGTCTCACAAACCCAAATTCTCAAAACAAAAATAATATATATATAATACAAACATACAAGCCTAGCTCAATATCTCTGAATCAAAGGTATTATGGAAGCTTGCCTTTGCCATGGCTTGTACAAGGATCTGTAATCAAGCCATCACAAAAAGGCAAATGACGAGTCTAAAGTAAGTATTCCCAAAGAAATTAAGTAAGCAATACGGAAAGTAAATATTGAAATTTAAACAAAACTATTAAATAAACATGCAGAAATAAATACAGGCAACTATGATCATCGCATGCATAAGTAATAGTGCAAGCTCAAAGTGTGTTCCTAAACTAGCGCCATACTTCGGACTCCCTACAGACTACCGCCAGCGAGTAGCACTCAAGCAAGGCCAATATATGGATCCGCTAGGTGGACGGCATGGAACCTACGACTCACCCACACGTGCCCCGACGTGACTCTCGGGTCGACCTATTCATCGAGATCCTTAGCACATGTGCTATGACCTAGTGGACATACACATAGAAATGGCACGGAGGGAGAGCCTCAACGTTCGTCCATTAAGTCACACTAAGAATAGAATATTAAATGACAGAATATGAATTCAAAAGTGAACATAAAGTACCGCTCAAGAAATTTTAGTTGGGATACTACACACCTCAAACTGCACTCCGTGTCCAGTAAATAACCCCTAGTCTGGCTCCGTCTAATCCCAGATATCCAAATTACCGCCCAAAATGACGTATTTCCATTTATAATTGATTTTTAGTCAATTGGATGTATTTTATGTCACTTAGCAAAAATAATGTCAAATCTGTGATATCTAGCGCGCTGGATCTAGGAATTAGCACGCTAGATTCCCAGACAGCTATACGTTCTTCGTCAGGAAAAACATTAGTGCGCTATATGTTTGCCTAGCGCGCTAATCGCATTTTGGACAACAGTTTTGCTGAAAATTCTGGGTCCAAACATCACCACCACCAACAACAATAACCACAACACAAACCACTGAACTTCATAGCATTTAAACCTGCCAAAACAACTACTTAACAACCACTTAACAATCCCTATTGGATTCACACCAACACCTCAAAAATATATATCAAAAGATAAAGACAGTTGAGGTGTTTGTGAATCTCACCTTGTTTTGATGATTCCACTACTCCAAGCTCCTCTAATGATCAAATTGGAACTTCAAAACCCTTGTTTCTTGGTTTCTATTTTCGGATTTGTGATAAGGAGAGAGAAAAGTGGTGGTTTTGAAAATCGATTATGACTTTTTATAGTCTAAGTGGCATCTCATCTCATTTGTGCATCTCAAGGCAATCCAATGAACTCCATTTGCTCCATTTCCAACCTCTAATGACTCCGAAAATGACACCAATGACACACTTGCTCTTGTCTTTAACCCAAAAAGTGGTATTTCGAGTGTTTTGATGCCCGATTTTGCATCTCGAAATGCGACATGCGCGTACTACCATGTCCCTAGCCATCATCTAGGCATTACAAATTATTATTTAACTCATTTTTATTCATTTCATGTGTATATTATTTCCCCCGGCCTATATTAAGTCTTTTTGACTACCCGGTACCCGCGTCGACATGAATATCGAGGTGAATACTTAACACACGGTCTCGCACGTCAAATGTAATATAAATACACATATTACGATGTTGTTTAGTATATTTCAATGTAAACATCGTAAATTAAACAAATCAGCACACAAAATAAATGTTTACCTAGCTCCAAGCGCGCACTAGCCTAGGTGCGAGTCCTACAAGCGTTTGAGCTGTCTGTCACGTCAGCAACCACGTCATTGATAACGACGAATTAAATTTAGGCCATTACATTCGTTTTATCAAATTGGTGGATTGGTGGTGGGGTGCACTTAGGGCAATTTCGGGATTTCCGTCAAATTTTTTGGGTGCCCTTGATAAACCACTTTGTGCCCTCAATAATGGCATGCTTTCACTAATAGGTGGGGTGCCCATAGCGGCCCTCAAAATAAATTGTTCTTTATCTTTGTAAATATTCCATATTCGCCCATGCCTATACGTACGTTTATAACTTTTTTCACCAATTCACTTAACCAGCTCATTTTTAATAATGGGCGGAAAGGCCCGTCCGTCACGTGGTGTATGATGCGAATAATTTACATTTGGACATTGTCGGCCCCCATGTAGGGGGATGACCCACTGAAGTGACTAATCTATATTTGAACATTATCGAGCCTTATGTAAGAGACGACCCTCTTGAACTTAAGACATAGCTAAAAAGGAACTGACTCTCCCACCACTTAGACCAATTAATTATTGATATAGAGATATCAATTTCATTTAAAATTAAGAAAATAATAAATTATATGTGATTTTCTTTTTAAAATTTTTGACAAGAAAAATGTTTTTCTTAATTAAAGAATAAATTAGTAATTTATTTATTGCCCCCAAAAACAGTAGTTGATTTGTGTATCCAAAAATGATGATGAAAATCTCTTAAGAAAACAAAAACAAAAAACAATGAAGATAGAAAAATCTGTACAATTAAATAAAAATGTCTTACTCCAAAAACAAATAAAATAAAATAAAAAAGTCGTAGAGATAAATTACTTGAAAAGACTCATTTGGTCCCTTCAACTTTCAAGTTTTTGTTGATTTGGTCCTCAAACTTTCATCAGTTCACTTTTGATCCCTAAACTTTTATTTCCCTCTATTTTTTATCTTTTGGTAAGTTGAAGAGTAGCGCGATTGTAGACGAAGTGGTTCACGAGCGATTCATAAACCGATTCATCAACCTAAAAAAATCGATCATGAACCATTTGTGAACTCGCATTGTCAATGACCATTGTTCACCAACTTAATAAAAAGACAAAAGTACAAGGAAATAAAAGTTCAGGGACAAAAAGTAAACTCATGAAAGTTTGAGGACCAAATCAACAAAAACGAAAAAGTTCAAGGACTAAATGATACTATATGAAAGTTCTTGAACTACGACCCCCATTCACCAATAACCAACTCTAACTATCATCCATCCACAACTCAATATCTCACTCCACCGAATCCCAATGCAATTCAAGGATACGATACCAGTTGTGGATGAGGTTAAAAATGAGAAATGCAACAACAACTAAATCACACCCGAAGTCACATACAAGAGTTGTCCAATTCCGCTTTTTGATGCAGACATATATATAAATCTAAGTGCATAATATGCGGGTCGAGGCTACATGAAAGACTCGTAATAGGTGGGTAAACCGCGATTTGGTGGTGAAAACCCTCAAATCGCCACCAAACCGAAGGCTTACAGTTTAGTCGTTTTGCAATCCACTGTGAACCCACAAAATCGCAACCAAACCGATCGCGGTTTGCTCGATTTAGTCGGTCTGATTTTTGCGATTTTCTTTTGACACATTTTCAACAAAAAACTGCCACACATTCCATACCAATCCAAATATGTCTATCAACAAAAATGTAAAGGATCAACCTAGTGATGATGGCCTACGAACACGAGAGAATCACAAGAACACTGTCTCACCGAAAGAACAGTTTCTATCAACTTCTCAAACACATTTTACAAAGTATATATATACACAGCTGAACATCCAACTGTCTGACTAAAGTTGTTACACTTGAGTTGGTTTAACTAGAGTAAAGTTAACTACGGTTAAGTTCAAAACTAACCATAGTCAGTACACACTAACCCTGAACTACTGGAAACACCACTATTTCTAACATTCCCCCTCAAAGTAAATCGAGGTGAACACACAAGATTTACTTTGCTACACAAAAAGGAGAAACAAAGACCAGAGAAAACTTTAGTGAACAAATCAACAGACTGATGAAAAGAAGGAACATAGCGTAGATCAAAGACACCTACAACCAACTTTTCTCGAACAAAATGAGCATCAATTTCAACATGCATAGTGCGAGCATGAAATACAGGGTTAGAAGTGAGCCTTGGCACCAGTACTATCACACCATAGAACTGGACGAGAAATACTACAAACACTCAGCTCCGATAGTAAAGAAGCAGTCCATAATATATCAGAAACCCCATGAGCTAAAGCCCTATATTCAACCTTAGTGGAAGAATGAGCTACAACATTCTACTTTTTAGAAGACCAAGAGGCAATGATACCTCCCAAAAACAAATAAGAACCACTAGTAGACCTCTTGTCATCATACTCACCAGCCCAGTATACATCAGTAAAGGATTCAATGGTAAGAGAAGAATAAGGTTTGAAACACAAACCACAATCTAAAGTCTCTTTGAGATAGCGTAGAACTCTCTTGCAAGCCAACTAGTGAAGATCACTAGGTTGCTTAATAAATTGAATGAGCTTGTTTACTATAAAACTGATGTCTGGTCTAGAGTGTACTGCAATACTCCAATAGTACTCCTATACAACGTAGGATTAGAGAAGGGTTTCCCATCAAATAGTGACAAATTTTGACCAACAAAAAAGGGTGTGACAGTAGGTTTAAAGTCCTGCAGACCAGTTTTATGAAGCAACTCCTGGAGATATTTCTGTTGAGTAAGATAAATCCCTAAAGAATCCCTGAAGACCTCAAACCCCATAAAATAATCAACTTGGCCAAGGTTCTTAAGAGAAAAACATGAATCTAACCAAGTAATCAACTAATTAACTTGATTAGGATCAAAACCAGTGACAAGAATATCATCAACATACACCAGCAACATCAAAAGAGAACCATTTGACCTTTTGTAAAATAGAGAAAAATCAAATAAGGAATTAACCAAACCTCATCCAATTAAAGAAAATTTGAGTTTAGAAAAACTAGGCCCTGGGAGCTTGCTTAAGACCATATAATGCCTTATTCAATTTGTAGACATGATTAGAGAAATATTTGTTAACAAACCTTTCTGGTTGGATCATATACGCTTCTTCAGTAAGATCTCCATTGAGAAAGGCATTATTGACATCCATATGATGCACAGGCTAGTTGTAACTAATTGCAAGAATAAACAAAATCCGAATGGAGAGGGCTTGACAATTGGGTAGCAGGTGTCAAAATAATCCAATCTAGGGGTTTGATGAAAACCTTAGCAACCAGGCGTGCTTTGTAACATTGTAAAGCACCAGTAGGAGTAGTTTTAACCTTGAAAACCATTTACAACCAACTAGAAAAGGGTGTAATAGTAGGTTTAGAGTCCTGCAGACCAGTTTTATGAAGCAACTCCAGGAGATATTTTTGTTGAGTAAGATAAATCCCTGAAGAATCACCGAAGACCTCAAACCCCAGAAAATAATCAACTTGGCCAAGGTTCTTAAGAGAAAAACATGTATCTAACCAAGTAATGAGCTGAGTAACTTGATTAGGATCAGAACCAGTGACAAGAATATCATCAACATACACCAACAACATCAAAAGAGAACCATTTGACCTTTTGTAAAACAAAGAAAAATCAAATAAGGAATTAACCAAACCTCATCCTATTAAAGAACTTTTAAGTTTAGAAAAACTAGGCCTTGGGAGCTTGCTTAAGACCATACAGTGCCTTATTCAATTTGTAGACATGATTAGGGAAAGATTTGTTAACAAACCCTTCTGGTTGGATCATGTACGCTTCTTCAGTAAGATCTCCATTGAGAAAGGCATTATTAACATCCACTTGATGCACAAGCTAGTTGTAACTAATTGCGAGAATAAACAAAATCCGAATGGAAGAGGGCTAGACAACTGGGTAGCAAAGGTGTCAAAATAGTCCAATCTAGGGCCTGATGAAAACCTTAGCAACCAGGCGTGCTTTGTAACGTTGTAAAGCACCAGTAGGAGTAGTTTTAACCTTGAAAACCCATTTACAACCAACTAGATTCATGGAAGGAGATGGTGGAACTAGAGTCCAAGTATGATTCTTGTCTAAAGCTAATATTTCATTAACCATAGCATTATAACAGTTCTGATCCTAAGGAACCACTTTGACAGACTTGGGTTCCAATTGAGTAACCAACGCATGTGGAGAAATGGTAGCCAAAGCTTTAGGCTTGAAAATTCCATTTTTACTTCGAGTAATCATATGATGATTACTAACAGGAGGTGCGGCAGGGGATGGCTGAGCAACATGTGGAGAAGCAACAAAGGGAACACCAGAGTCAGAGAAGACTTAGTAAAAACTGGAGTTGGTGGTGAGAATGCTAATGAATCAGTTGGTGAAGATGGTACTGAAATGGGAGAAACATTCAGAGATGGTGCTGAGGATGATGAAGAAGAGAACCTATGTGGTGAGTAAATAGGAACATGTGGTAAGATCAATTTCTCAGCTAAAACAAGTGATGGAGTAGAAGTACCAAGAAATAACAACTAAAAAGGAAATTCAGTTTCATTGAAAACAACATCTCTTGAGATATAAACTTTGCCAGAAGGATGAAGGCATCGATACCCATGATGTCTTGGACTATAGCCAATAAAAACACAATTGGCTGATCGAAAATTGAGCTTATGAGTAGAATATGATGTGAGACTAGAAAAATATGAGCAACCAAACACTTTAAAGAACTGGTAATCAGGAAACTTCTTGAAACATACAAAGTATGGAAACTGAGAATTTAGAACAGAAGAAGGTAAGCTGTTGATGATAAACATTGAAGTAACAAAGGCTTCTTCCCAGTAGGTGAGTGGCATGTGAGAATGAGCAAGTTAAGTTAATCCCATTTCAACTATTGTTCTGTATTTCATCTCAGGCACTCCATTTTGTCGATGTATGTAAGAGCATGAGTAACGATAGGTGATCCCAAGACTATGACAGTATGATTCAATAGGTTTAAACTCAAGGCCCATATCAAACTGAGAACTTTTTAGTTTGGTGCCTAAATGAAGTTATGCTGATTTGTGAAAGCGAACAAAAGCTGCAAAAACATCTGACTTAAGCTTCAATGGATAAAACCATGTTAATTTACTAAAGGCATCAACAAACAAAACGTAGTTGCGAGAGCCATTTGTAGAAAGCATTGGTGCAAGCCCCCAAAGATCAGAAGTAAACCAACTCCAAAAGACTTATAGCAGTAATCGCACATATGGTAAAAGGAATTTTATGCAATTTGCCAATTTTACAAGAGTTACAAAAGGCAAAGCAGCTTTAGAGACATGAATATTACAAGAATGTAAATTTTTTTGAAGAATCATATGTGAAGGGTGTCCAAGTCTAGCATGTCAATTATTTGAGTTATCAACAGTGGCTGTCAAATTTGAAGACAGTCTTATTATAAGGAAGAAACACAGAACAGTGAGCAACAATGTTCAAAGAACCATCAGTTATGGAAGTATCATCAAAAGATGGTTGATGTTGTCTACGAAGACAATATAATCCATATCTAAGCTTGTCGTGAAGCAAAAATTTCCTCGTAGCCTTGTCCCTTACAAAGAATGAGTCAGAGGTGAACTCAGTAATCACATTATTGTCTTGAGATAGTTTTGAAATGTTAATCATATTTTTAACAAGACTAGGAACATGAAGAACATGCTTCAAAGCAAAATTATGAGAAGAATGATCACTAGTGGGTAGAACAATATGACCAATCGATGAAATCGAAAGCTGATCATCATTACTAATATTGACACTTTGTGTACCTATGTAATCAATTATGTGTGACATAGAGGAGGGATCTGAAGTCATGTGACTAGAGGCTCTTGAGTCCATGTATCAGCTTGGATCAGCAATCAGACCTTGAAATTGATGATAATGAGCTTGTTGAGGTGAGAACTGAGAACTAGGTGTAGTTGGTTGATGAGAACCATTAAAATATTGATTAACCTTCTTGAACTGTCCACTCTAATTCCCATTGTTCTGCTGATTTGGACTATAGTAATTTTGATCAAATCTTTGATAACACTGCAATGTTATATGTCTTGTTCTATAGCAGATCCAACAAAACACCTTATTACCACCTCTATTTCCACCATTTTCTACCACCTCTGTTACCACCATGACCACCTCTATTAGTTCATCCTCTATAACCACCATTTTTTCATCCACCATTGAATTTATTTGATTGTGACATTAATAGAGTTAAAAGGAAAGTATGCGAAGCAAATGACAAATCAATAGTTGAAACATAATTAAATTGTGCAATCCTTTGTTCATGAAGCATCAATAGATATTGTGCATATTGAAGAGTAATGGTTTTCTGTTGTGAGGATATCACAACAACAAAAGAATCAAATTCTTGTCCTACACCATTAAGAACTGACTGAATCAAATCAGAATCAGTCACACCTTGACCAATGGATTTCAATTCTGCTCCTATGTTCTTGATTTTTACAACAAAATCAGATATAGAATTAGATCCCTTTTTTCAAAGTATTCGATTGATTTTTCAATTGAAGTGCCCTAGCCATGGAAGATTGGACAAAAGATCGCTCCAACACATTCCAGGTTTCATATAAAGATTTACAATTAGTTACATGATGATGAAGTCCAAGAATTAGCTTACAAATTCTTGGAAAAATATGATGGAAAGATATGACAGGATGACATTTTGGTAATTTCGGTGAAGTTCGGGTGTTTGAGTTTCGACATTCCGGGGGCATGGGTTGATTGGAAACGGCGTGGAGATTTTGCTATTTTAGGAAAGTTTTATTTAGCTTATAACTTTCATTAGGAATTTCCGTTTTTATTGCCGTTTGCGGCATTTGTTTCTATTTTTCGTCTAGTTTCCAGTTTAGGGCTTTTAGGGCTTTTTGGACTTTTTACTATTTTTGGCAAATTTTAGGGTTTCGCTATTTAAGCGACCTATTTGATGTAATTCGCAGTTTTTTAGCTGGAACAAAAGAATTTTTGAACTTTGGATTAAGTTCTGACCTAGATCGAGTTGTTCGTGGATTCGTTCAACTGGTTTAGAAGATCTCCGCTGCGTCAGTTGGTATCAGAGCCAGGTTTAGGGTGATTGGAGAAATCATGCCGCCGAAGAGGAACCAGCAGCGTATCGAGGAGGTGTATGACCGTGACAATCGAATCGACAAATTGGCCAAATAATTGACCAACGCATGGGCGCGGTGGTAGAACAATTGCGCGTAATTGATCGGTTGTTGGGTCGAATATGGATCGTGTCCGTAACCGTCGAAGGGAACTTGTTGGTGATGAACCAAGTAGGAGATTCTTCTACCGAAGGGGAGGATGAGTATGTTGAGGCACCGAGGAGGCGCTACAGGCCGCGTGCAGTTGAGGATGATCGTAGGCGGTGGGAGTTTGGGATGAAGACGGAGGTCCCAGAATTCCATGACACCCTTCAACCGGAAGAATTCTTGGACTGGCTGGCGTCAGTTGAAGAAGTCCTAGAATTCCAAGGTGTGCTGAAGCGCAAGCGTGTGCAGCGGTTGCGACAGATTCCGCAACAGGGCCACGGCTTGGTGGCAACAGCAGAAGTTGATGCGGAATAGGAATGGAAAGGCGAAGATCACCTCGTGGGAGAAGATGAAAAAGCACTTACGGGCTGAGTTCTTGCCTTACAATTTCCAACGCTTTATGTATTAGAGGTTGCAGAATCTGAGACAAGGGGCAAAGTCAGTAGATGATTACACTACTGAGTTTTATCAGTTAGTCGCTAGAAACGAACTGTATGAGACTAACGACCAATTAGTGGCGCGGTATATTGGTGGACTGAGGGTGCAGATCCAAGATGTCGTCAACATGTTTAATTCGGCTTCCTTATCTGCAGCGCACCAGCAAGCATTGTTGGTGGAGAAACAACAGCGTCGGGTGTGAGTAATGCTTCCAGTAATGTTAGTGTTGGGACAACCAATATTGGAGGTAATACCGCTGCAATTAACCCTGCTAGTCGCACGAAAAGACCTAGCACTAGTGGGATTAAATGCTTCGGTTGTGGCGAAGTTGGTCATAGGAAGTCGAATGTAAAGGGAAGAACGCTCTCTTTATTGAGAACGAAGAGGAAGACAAAAGGGAAGAGACCAACATCACTCGAGAACCAGTAACCAGCCCCTTGATACTTTCGACAACACGAGAAGATGAGATCGTGACCGGAGATGTGGGTACCGCCTTGGTTGTGAGGCGTTCTTGTATGACTCTAGAGGCATCGTCGCGATGATGAGTGGTCGCATGCGGAATAACATCTTTCATCAAGTGTATCATCTTAGGCAAGGTGTGCGGGTTCATGATTGATCTTGTGATTGCGAGAATATCGTCTCGATTGAAGCGGTTCGAAGTTGGGCCTTGCAACCGAACAACACCCAGCCCTACAAGCTAGCTTGGTGAAGAAGGTGGTGGTGAGGTGAAGGTGTCGAAGCGCGCCTTGGTGACTTTTTCTATTGGTGCTAATTACAAGGATTCGATCTGGTGTGATGTTGTGGCTATGGATGCTTGCCACTTATTCCTGGGACGTCCTTGGCAGTTTGATAGGGAGTTATGCATGATAGCAGAACCAGTAAATACACCCTTATGTTCAAGGGAATGAAGATTGTGCTAGTACCCGCCAAGGATCAGAAGGAAGTTAAGCCTACTAAAGAATCTAGCAGCTTGCTGTCTTTGGCAAGATTTGAAGATGCATTACATGATTCGAGGTAGTTTACATCTTGATGGGAAATGAGGTAGATAGAGATGTTGATGTTCCGAAGTTTGCAATTCCTATTGTGAAGGAGTTTTATGATGTTTTCCCACGATGAGATGCCGGAAGGATTGCCACCATTGCGTGCTATTCAGCATCAGATTGACCTTGAACCTGGTGCGTCACTACCTAATAGACCATACTACCGAATGAGTCCCAGTGAGCATGAGGAGTTGCGCAGACGAGTTGAAGAGTTATTGGCGAAGGGATTCATCCGTGAAAGTCCGAGTCCGTGTGCGCACCGACCCTCCTTACACCAAAGAAAGATGGCTCTGGCGGATGTGTGTGTGGACAAGAGAGCAATCAACAATTCTTGTCGGTATCGCTTTCCTATCCCTCGCTTGGATGATTTACTTGACCAATTGAGTGGAGCAAATTTTTTTACAAAAACTGGATTTGAAGAGTGGGTACCACCAGATTCGCATTAGAGTTGGGGATGAGTGGAAGACTGCTTTTCAAACCAGGGAGGGGCTGTATGAGTGGTTAGTGATGCCGTTTGGGTTGTCAAACGCACCTAGCACCTTCATGAGAGTCATGAACCAGAGCTTGAGGGACACCTTCGATAGGCAAGTGTGTTGTGGTATATTTTGATGATATATTGATATACAGTACTAACGAGGAGGAACACCTCCAGCACGTGCGAGATGTTCTGACTATCTTGCGCAGGGATAAGTTCAATGCTGTGACGAAGAAGTGCTCATTTTTGACACCGAAGGTCCTTTTCTTAGGTTATGTCATTTCTGGAGAAGGGTTGCAGGTTGATGAGTCTAAAGTAGAAGTCATCCGCACTTGGCCTAGACCCACCACCGTCACGGAGGTTCGCAGCTTTCATGGTTTGGCTTCCTTCTATAGGCGGTTCATTCCACACTTCAGCATTATCATGGCCCCAATTACAGACTGTATGAAGGGCGTGAAGTTTGGGTGGAGCAACGAGGCAGATGAAGCATTCCAACTGATCAATGTGCGGTTAACCACTACCCCCATTCTGGTGTTGCCAGATTTTCACCTACCTTTTGAGTTGCATAGTGATGCATCCAAGGTAGGCATTGGAGCTGTCTTGAGTCAGAATAATAGGCATGTTGCCTATTTCAGTGAGAAGCTGTCTGGGGCGAAGTTGAGGTATAGCATATACGATGTGGAGTTCTATGCAGTGGTACAAGCCGTGAAGCATTGGCGGCATTATCTTTTCCACATAGAGTTCGTGATGTTTACAGACCATGAGGCATTGCGACACTTACATGGGCAGAACAAGGTCTCGGCCAGACATGCTTCCTGGGTGGCTTATTTGGAGCGCTTTACTTTTGTGGTGAAACACAAGTCTGGTGTGACCAACATAGTTGTTGATGCCCTTAGCAGACGAAAAAGTTTGTTGAGCCGCATGACCATTGAGGTACCGGGTTTTCCTCCTTCTTTGATTTGTTTACTACTGATCCTTTCTTTGCTACTATTGTGGAGAAGGTGTGGAGTGGGGAACGTACTTATTACACACTCCTGGAGGGTTTCTTATTTCGGGGCAACCAGCTTTGCATTCCTAATTGCAGCCTGAGATTGCTGATTATTAGAGAGTTGCATGGAGAGGGACATGTTGGGCGTGATCGCACTTTGCAGCTGGTGCAGGTCTCTTACTTTTGGCCTACCATTCGCAAGGAAGTGGACAGATATGTGCAGCAATGGTTCGGACTTGCCGACTTTCAAGGGTACCGCAACTAATGCCGGGCCATATATGCCTTTGCCCATTCCGAACAACCATGAGTTGATATTAGCATGGATTTCGTCTTTGGGGTTGCCTAGAACACAATGGGAAATGACTCTATTTTTGTGGTGGTTGACCGTTTTTCCAAGATGGTTCACTTCATCCCATGCAAGAAGACCACTGATGCTGTAAAGGTGGCTCAGCTGTTCTTTCGGGAGGTGTATAGATTGCATGGCCTTCCTACCTCGATTGTTTCAGATCGGGACACCAGATTCCTTAGCCATTTTTGGCGCAGTTTGTGGGCTATGGTGAACACGCAGCTGAAATTTAGCAGTGCTTATCATCCGCAAACAGATGGGCAGACTGAAGTTGTCAACCGTTCGTTAGGCAATCTTTTGAGGAGCTTGGTGGGTGAGAATGTCAGGAGTTGGGACTTCAAGTTGAGCCAGGCAGAATTTGCACACAACCATGCTGTTAATCGAAGTACCGGGTTTAGTCCTTTTCAGGTTGTGTATTCAGTACTACCTCGAGGTCCTCTTGATCTGTTACCAGTGCCAAGTAAGACTAGATGGCATGGCAAGGCATAAGACTTTGTTAGTGGGCTGCAAGAGATTCATCAATCCGTCAAAGATAACTAAGGCTGCTGACAAGTACAAACAATATGCAGATCTGAAGAAGCGTCACGTGGAGTTTGAAGTGGGTGACTTTGTGTAGGCAGTTCTCACTAAAGACCGGTTCTATGTAGGTGATTACAACAAATTGTCAGTTCGGAAGATTGGTCATGTGGAGGTTCTTGAGAAAATTAATCCTAATGCTTACAGATTGAAGTTGCCAAGTCACATTCGCGCGGCTGATGTATTTAATGTCAAGCATCTTGTTCCCTATTATGGGGATACGTCTGATGATGACAATTCGAGGGCGAATTCTGTCCACCCTGGGGAGAATGATGAAGTTCAAGAATTAGCTTGCAAATTCTTGGAAAAATATGATGGAAATATATGACAAGATGACATTTTGGTAATTTCGGTGAAGTTCGGGCATTTGAGTTTCGGCGTTTCGGGGGCATGGGTTGATTGGAAACGGCGTGGAGATCACGGGTCACAACTACACAGTGATTACGACGTTTTTCGGCGAAATTCCATCGTTTCGCCCTCCGAAACGTCAATTTTGCTATTTTAGGAAAGTTTTGTTTAGCTTATAACTTTCATTAGGAATTTCCGTTTTTATTGCCATTTGCGGCATTTGTTTCTATTTTTCGTCTAGTTTCCAGTTTAGGGTTTTTTGGACTTTTTACTATTTTTGGCAAATTTTAGGGTTTCGCTATTTAAGCGACCTATTGGATGTAATTCGCAGTTTTTTGGCTGGAATAAAAGAATTTTCGAACTTTGGCTTAAGTTCTGACCTAGATCGAGTTGTTCGTGGATTCGTTCAACTGGTTTAGAAGATCTCCGCTGCGTCACATGACCAATTACAAACTTACCAATGTTTGAAAAGAACCAAACTATCAAGATTGAATTAAGGTGACTTCGCACCTAATCTTCTTGCACATAAATGTTTGATGAAAAAGAAGAAGGTTTATTTGAAGCCAATGAAGAAGGATTCTCAGAAATCAAAAAGCTGAGACCAAGAACTTTAATGGCGGCATGAATTTGAACTTTCCGGTGAAAGTAGTTTGTATCATCAAGTTCATTGGAAGACTGAAATTCAATGCTCTAGCAATCTCCGTAACATCTGGTAGAACAGATTTTGAGTTTCTCACAGAACCAACAGAGTTTGAGCTATCAGAAGCCATGATTTCAAGCTCTGATACCATGTGAAGGATCAACCTAATGAAGATGACCTATGAACACAAGAACACTATCTCACTAGAAAGAATAATTTCTATTAACTTCTTAAACACGTTTTACAGATTATATATATACACAGCTAAACATCCAACTGTCTAACTAAAGTTGCTACATTTGAGTTAGTTTAACTAGAGTAAGTTAACTATGGTTAAGTACAAAACTAACCATAGTCAGTACATATTAACCTTGAACTACTGGAAACACCACTATCTCTATCAAAAAAATACAACAAAATATATGTCCATACATGACCATCCAACACGAACTCAATCAAAATTATGATTCTAAGTTCATTTCAAAAGTTAAAACAACATGAAAATTCTTCAACTCCATTCCATTTAATTCCAAATTTGGAGGTGGTTTTACTGTTTGGTGAACCACATTTTTCTATAAATAAAAATTACCACCAAACCGCGGAATCACAGTTTTTAGATTTTCTAAATCACTCTGAAATCGGTAGTTTAAAAAAGCAGACTAAACCAGGTGGTTTGGGTGGAGACCACTGCGCACCCCTAGCAATTATGCCCGATGTCTTCCAAGTGTGACTTTGCTGCGTCTCGAGATGCTGTAACGTGGCTTTCCTGTTGTCATTGTAGGAGTATTTTCGTTTCGAAATTTAAACACAACGGCTGAACGGCACAAGCACACATACCATCTGTGGAACCCATACCGCGATTGCAAAGCGCGATTTCATGGCGGACGACCTAATAAATATGGAAGAAGACGACGAGTCATCATTATCATTAACTGAGACATTCTTGGTGGGTTTCGTGATCGTGAACGTGGTGGGCCTCCAGCACTACTCCGGCACCATCAGCGGCCGAGAAATGGTCGGCCTACTCCGAGACCCGCTCAACCCCTACGACCCCAACGCCATCAAAGTCCTCAACACGCGAGGCCTCCAAGTAGGCTACATCGAGAGAGCCTCCGCCGCAGTCCTCGCCCCCCTGATCGACGACCGCATCGTCAATGTCGAAGGCATCGTCCCCAATCTTCCTCGAATCAAGAACCGCTACAAACTCCCATGCCAAATCCACATCTTCGCGAGGCCTGAGTCGTTCTCTAGGGTTACTGCCGCGGTCTCGCGGAGCGAGCTGACCATGATCTCGGAGGGCGAAGCCTCGTTTGGTTTGTCGGAGGCCGTCGTTGTGAAGGAGAAGAAGAAGAAGGATGCTAGGAGTGTTGATGAGATTTTCAAATTGGTGGGAGCTGAGGAGGATAGGAAGGGCGGGAAGTTTAAAAAGGCGGTGGCGCCGCCAAGGGATTTCATTAAGACGGAGTTGTTGGCGCATCAAAAGGAGGGGTTGGGGTGGTTGGTTGATAGGGAGAGGTCGGAAGAGTTGCCGCCATTTTGGGAAGAGAGAGGCGGGGTTTTCTCCAATGTGTTGACGAATTATCAGACGAATTTGCGCCCCGAGCCGTTGATGGGTGGTATATTTGCTGATGAAATGGGGCTTGGTAAGACACTCACATTGCTTTCATTGATTGCTGTTAATAGGCTAGGTTACAGTAACAATGGCAGTGGAAAGAGGTCGAAAGGAAAACGTGTTACTACTCAAGCCGAATCGGTTTCTGCTAAAAAACGTAGAGGAAATGATAATATTAGTTTAAGTGTTGGTAATGAGGAATCAGGTGTGAAGACGACGTTGATTGTGTGCCCTCCGACTGTGTTTTCGACTTGGATAACACAATTAGATGATCATACTAGATCGGGTAGCTTTAAGGTTTATATGTATTATGGGGAGCGTACTGGAGACGTTCGGGAGCTTCAAAGTTATGATATAGTTTTGACGACTTATTCTACTCTTGCCACTGAATTGGATGATGCCGATTCGCCCATTAAGATGATAGAGTGGTACCGTGTTATTCTTGATGAGGCTCATTTGATTAAGAATGTTGGAGCTCGACAAAGTAAGGCTGTTATTGCTCTTAAAGCGAAGAGAAGGTGGGCAGTTACTGGGACACCAATCCAAAATGGCTCATTTGATTTGTTTTCACTCATGGCCTTTTTGAAGTTTGAGCCATTTTCAATTAAGAGTTATTGGCAAAGGTTGGTTCAAAACTCTCTTAACCAAGGAAATGACAGGGGTCTCGCGCGATTGCAGGTAAGTTCAACACGCCATTTCATGGTCTTTCAATTATGATAATAAGTGTATCTGTCATGCATAGTGAATCATATAACAACAAATTCCTAATGTTATTGTGATAGTGGAAATAAAATGTGTTTCAAAAGTAAAGGTGTCAAGAGATGGATTTTCGTCATTAGGATACTTCCATATAAAGATATAGAAATATCTATGTAGTAAATTTTGTTTTTGGTATAGATGTCGTTTTTTTTTTTTTTTTTTTTGATAAATATATGTTTTAAGCATTTTGAACCGCCCTATTTTGTGACATCTTAGTGAAGTTTGAAAGGACATTATTATAAGAATTCAATTAGGCCAACCATGCTTTACAAAGCTCAATGTTGGGATAGGGAGATAGTATGCTTATGAATTTGTGTATATATGCATATATTTAAGTGATAGTGCTTATGAATTAGTGTATATATGTACACACGTTAGATTTTATATACTTTTTAAAAATTATATAAATATGTTTAAGTGATAGAATTAACTTTGATAGGATATAGAATGAGTAAGAAAGGCGATGATTCAGGCCCATACAATAAATTCCCTTTGACAATTCACTGAGGATTGAGGAAGAATGTCATTATTTTTTGATAAAAGGTTGATGGTTGATGATTGAAGAGTATCCGAAAATAACATGTCTGGAGATGAATAGAAAACATCAACCTACTTGTGATTCCTTTTAATTAGCGAAATAGGAGTAGATTAATGCATCTGAATTTTAGTTTAAGTTTTTGAATTCTTGTTGCTGAAAACTGTAGCTTTTAGTATTTCATTAATTAAGGTGGTATCAATATTTTGGTTTGTAAGGATTTTTGGGTTTTAATTGCATTATTATCATTTGCATCTATTGTCATTCTTTTGTACCTTTCCACCTTTAGGATTTAGTTGCGAATGAATGTTAATTATGGGACTAGAATAGCTTTATATTTGTTGTTAGTCTACTTTGCAGCTGTAGGTCTAAGGTTCAGTGTAGATCATCCATGCTATCAGCTACCTAAATCGGGCCCATTTGATTTTGGTAAATTATCATGCTAATTTGACGCTTCACTGCTACGAACATGACATGTCCTGGATATGTAGATGAATTATAGTTCCTTTAAGAATTTGTAGACATCCTAAGAATAAGAAAAGTTAATCAGTTTGGTTTTCAAATTCCACCAAAAGGGGAAAAAGATAATAGGAGAGACTGGAGAACACAATTGATATGGATGGCATGAGATAATGGCAAATACTACTACTCATTAGTGGCGTCCCTGTGTCCACGACTTGAAGTTTGATTTACTAGAGGTCATTGGTTCAAACTTTATTGTTAGGGTTTGCAATGTGTTCCTCATCTGCATGTTTGGAAGACTGTAGTGTAGGAATCTAATAGGACAAGGATATGAACTCATGTAACTTGATCTGTAGTGGTTTCTCTCCCTTGCAAGAAAAAAATGTTTTTTGGGTATGACACACCTTTTGTTTTATTATTTAAAATGTTTAAAAGGTTGTGTAGTGAAAGGGATCATTTTATGGCCATTTCATTAGAGGAGGGAAAACTTTTCCCGTGCTTATTTCTTATTTCTTTTTTTTTTACCCTTCACGTACAATACCAACTATAGTTTTTAATTGGAACCTTAAGAACCTGTCTGCCTTGATTGTTTTGTGCTATGGTGTTTGGCGCTATCACCTACTTGAACTCGAATAAATTGAGAAATCTTTTCAATGAAATAGAAAGAAGAATAAACTTAAAGATAAATTTGACTAGCCCATTTTTTCCTTTTATTCCAACTGGGTGTTTGATAAAAGAAAATGGTCAGGTATCAAGTGTTTGAAACAATTATATACATTATCTTGATTTTATTTGATTTGGTTAGCTTCACTTTCTTTGCTTTAAATGATCGTTTATTTTGCCATTTTCCTCTATTAGTTTTAGTTTCTAACTGTTTTGCTATTTTCTTTTCTGTTACTTTTAGTTTCTTTTTGTTTTCAGTATAAATGCATTTGTTTAGGAAGTGCTTAGTATGTTAGTTATAGTGTTTGCTTATATCTATGTATGCTTAGTGTTATATGTGGCGAGAAAGTATATGCCCGTGCATCTATGCAACTAGGAGTTATTTTTTGTGTGGAAAAAGATTTTATTTATCCTGTGAGCCCAGATGACAATACAGGGTAACTTTCACAATAGAAGTTTTTTCTTGAATATTGTTTGATTAATCAAGCATTAATGCAAAAGGTCTTATAGTTGTAATACTTTCCTATCTGTTAAAAAATAAATTCCCTAGAAGTTGTCATTGTGTGTCACACCTTAAGCATCGATTTTTAGTGGAACATATTGTGTCGCTAATGGTCCATTTAATTATTTCCTTGTATAGCTTTGCCCAGGATATCGCTACATAGGCCCGGAGAATATATGTACAACTCCCTTGATCTTTGAGGATCACGGAAATATTCTTGCAAGATCCCGTGTATCTACCAAAGATCGGCATTTACAAGACAAGGAAAGGGTGCCCATGCTCGATTGCTTATTTCAAATGAGATGTAGAAAAAGGAAATTGGAGATTTAGACAATCTATTTTTTCCTAAACGATTAAGGAAAGAAAAATATGGGCAAGATTCGTTGAAAGCAATGTAGATCGAAATAAATGTATCTCAGGCCTTCTTTATAAATAGGAGTGTTATCACAAATACAAAGTAACATTTGAGAAATCAATTGTTCATTGCATTCAAAGTGAGATAAGAGAAAACATTATCTTTAGTTTTTTTTTACACACACTAGGTTAAGGGGATTTAGCCGAAACACCAAGGGGATCTCGGATGTCAAGGGGACTTGAGATTTCGTGTAAGTGCAAAGTGTAAGGGGGAGTGATTAGTGTAATAGAACTTGGTGAGGGATCGCTAGTTAGGAGTTCTATGTAAATTTGCAATCATCTTTCTTAGTGCATTTACACCTGGGCGTGGCCCTGCAGATGTAGGATGAGAGGTCCAAACTCCGTAAACAATTCTCGTGTCATTTATTTACTGCAAATTATTTTTCTTGCTATTTTTCATTTACGCCAAGACAGACAGCCCGTATCTGTGCCCACAACACCTATATATACAGGGCTACTGTCTATGGTCACAGCAAAATCTGTTGGACTGATTGTTTCTACATTCATGCCAAGACAGACAGCCTGTATCCGTGCCCACAACACCTATATGTACAGAGCTACCGTCTCTGCCCATAGTAGAATCTGTTGAACTGAGATATTGTGTTTTTACACTATCGTAGAGAAATTTTAGGCCTATCAAAGAGAATTTTATTATTGTTGAAATGGTGTCTGTGTTGTTGGTTAACATCATTAGTTATTGTAAAAACAATATCCCCTGTCCAACAGATTCTGCTGTGGCCACAGACAGTAACCTTGTATATATAAGTACTGTGGGCACAGATACAAGCTGCCTGTCTTGGCGTAAATGAATAACAACAAGTAAAAATAAATTGCAGTAAACAAAAGACACGCAAAATTGTTTACGCAGTTTAGACCTCCCGTCCTACGTATGCGGGGTAACGCCCAAGTGTAAATGCACTGAGAAAGATGATTACAGATTTACGTAGAACTTTTAACTAGTGATCCTTCACCTAGCTAGTGATCGCTCACCAAGTTCTATTACACTAATCACTCCCCATTACACTTTGCACTTACACAAAATCCCAAGTCCTCTTGGTGCCCGAGATCCCTCGGTGTTTCGACTAAGTCCCCTTAGCCTAGTGTGTGTATAACTAAAGAGAATGCCTTCTCTTATCTCACTGTGAATACAAAGAACAATTAATGTCTCAAAAGTTACTTTGCATCTGTGATGACTTTACTATTTATAAAGAAAGCTTAGAATCTCTAAATACACTTGTTTCGATCTTTACAACCTTCAAAGTATCTTGCGCATATTCATGCTTCCATTAGATTGAGATTTGCTGGCTTTAGGAAAGAATTGAGTGTCAAATTTCCATTTTCCTTTTTCAGCATCTTCGTTTGAAATAGGCAAACTAAGCACCGGCAATCTTTCCTTGCGTTTTGAATGCTTGCCAATCTTTGGAAGATACACGAGATATTGCAAGAATATTTTCATGATTTTCAAATATCCAGTGAGTTGTACATATATTCCCCGGGCCTACGTAAAGATATCCTGGCAAGGCTATTCAAAATAATAACTAAATAGACCGTTAGTGACACAATATATTTTATTTAAAAACGATGCACAAGGTGTGACACACAATGACAACTCTAGGGAATTTATGTCTCAACAGTTATTACTTTTGTGTCTGTCCCTTTGTATTTTGCTTGATTAGAAATTTAGAACGCCAAATATAATGGTCAATTCATTTATTTAATAACTTACTTGGCTATGTTTCTTTCATTGCTTCATGCACTGTGCACTTGCATTCTTGCGTCTCTGTTGCTTGACATTTTCCTCCTTTTTATTTATAGGATATAGGAAACAACTATTATATTAGTAAAAAGATTTTACCTATTCAATAAAGAACAACCTTAGGCTTCAATATAAAAAAAAAGAAAGAAAGAAAGAAAACTCCAGGGTCCAAGAAAGACTTGTAAAATATTTCACTGAAGTCTCCTGGTGCTGCATGACATTGCTGTTGCTGATTTGCAAACGCTCGAGTAATTCCACCAGAATTCAGCAGTCACAGCCCTGTAATTTGAAAAATTGTGCAATTAGATGGAGATCATCGCAATAGAAAAAACCTGCCTGCAGGAGATAAACAAGTATAGAGGCGAATAGGAATGGCTTTGCTGATGGAATTCAGTGGATTGTCCATGCCATTACTTCAGTTCTAATTTCCTTGAAGTTCTTTAAGAAACTGAAATAATTAACATTTTCGTACTTGAAACCCAAAGCAGAAAACCACAGCTCCCCCATTGAAAATAATCCTTTGATTAGAAGATTGTCCATCATTGTGTGTTCATCTGATTATGAAGTCCCTAGCTTGGTTTAATTTGTGCTGAAGTGGAAACCAGACTATGTTACTAGAGGTTATTGCGCCATCAACATCTGTTTGTCAGCATTAAACTTAGTTGCTCCATTTGTTATTAGCAATCTGCCCTACCATATATATATTCAGAATAAAAATGCATTCATGAATGTAATCTTAGTTTACTTCCACGTAAGTAACTACAAGTCGAAGTTGTTACTGCACTGCTCTACTACATCTGTATTCTGAATGCGTTACTTGAGATGACAAAAATGAGTCCTTGGTAGAGAGCTGAAAACAATTAGAAAGAATTGTGTAAAGTAAAACTAAGTGTAGTGAAGAGTTGTTGATATTCTCGAGGGCCTTCATTCCCCTATAACAAAGGATTAAAGATAAAAGAGTAGCAGATTTGAGGACTTGCATACCTCTGAATAAAACCAAAGGCGCAGTGAGACCCTAAAGCTTCTTCCTTCTGCTCACACACTTTCTACATCACTTCTTCCTTCTGGTGCATACTACATTGCTCTTATGTTCTATTAGTCTTAGTAGGTTGAAACCTATAATATTATGATGTGTAATTTTGAAGAAAGTTATTTCCAATCTTCTATTGCTTTAGGCAAAATGTCTGCTATGTTTTAAATTAGCATAGGGTATATCCTCTAACAGTCAAACTAATATTTGGTTTCTAAGTTATATTTGCATTCTGAGCGATTATGGCTGCAACTAGTGACGACCTGAAACCATATACAAAGATATGCCTTAACAAATTTTAATCTATTTACTATGCTTACATGCTGTCAGCTATTTGTTATATGCACAAGGTTTTGAAATCCATAATGATCTCATTGTACAAATTAAAAGCTCATTATTTTTTTTCAGGTCTTGATGGCAACCATTTCCTTGCGAAGGATAAAAGAGAACAATTTGGTGGGACTACCTCCTAAAACATTAGAGATCTGTCATGTAGAGCTCTTGGTGGAAGAACGTGATCAATATGATCATATGGAGATAGAGGCCAAGACAGTTCTTCAGGACTATATTCGTGTTGGAAGTTTAATGCACAACTATTCAACAGTACTTAGTATCATCTTAAGACTGCGGCAGATTTGCGATGATATGGCATTGTGCCCTTCAGATATCAAGTCAATGCTTTCTGCTTTCAAAATTGGAGGTAATAAATGCACATCTCCCATTAATTCTGAGTTCACTACATTTGCAAATACAATGGTGCATCCAACTATTTTTTTAGGAGTCTCATGGTTTATTATTTTTGGAGGTGCCTATGATGAAATCTTCTATTAAACTTGTATGATAATTTTGTTTTCTTCCTATAAGATATCTGTTCCTTCCATCAACAATGGGCGTGCTCGTATCATTACGATCAATAATTGGATACCCGTATTCAAGTAATTAGACGTGTGGCCCTAATATTTGGGCTTCTTTGAATTAAGTAAAGAAGCCTATTGAATTATCTAGTTTTTTACTGAGAGAAATTGGACTTTCACTTTTCCAACTTCACTATATCTCTAATATTTAGGTGGAAACTATTTCTTTTTACTCTTGAGAGATCAGCTCATGACGATCAATATAATCTTACTCTTTAGGTCTTGATTGGTTCTACAAGGGTTTTCTTTTTCGCAATAAGAAAATGCTTTTGTATTAGTAAGGGTGACAAGAAACTGTAGAAATACTCTCCTGAAATGTCGAATTGAATAAAGAATGTATATCAGTGTAATACTGCGACAGATGCAGTAATTTCTGAGATGGAAAACCTTTAATGTTTACACTTTGGAATATCCATGATGAAGGTTTTGAAAATGTGAGTAATTGTAAACTGCAAAAGTAAAAGTAGAGAAGTTAAAAAATTCATCAGGAGCAAGTTTCTTCCTAGTCTGTAAAGTCCTGAACTGCTTTATCTGCTCATACAAATTACTTTGCGTAGAAGGAACTCAACCATCTTTGATATTTGTTTCAGTGCACAAATTGTATTATACGATTTCTAATTCAGTTTTTGCTTATTCTATTGGTAGTGAAGGGGTTGAGGTTGTATGATTAATAATGCAGTTTTCGCTTATTCTAGTGGTAGTGAAGGGGCTGGGGTTATATATGATTTATGATGCAGTTTTTGCTTGTTTACACATGATTGACTAAACCATAGCATTGTCTCTTTAGTTGCAAGTTGTTACATTTATTTTCTATATATGTTCAGTTTCCAGAACTTAATATCTTTTTATCTTTCTTTGTTACTTTAATCAATGCATCGGAATTTGACAGATGCATCCAATAAGCCGGAATTGCTGGAAAAAATTGTCTCGGTTCTCCAAGATGGAGATGATTTTGATTGCCCTATTTGCATCTCTCCCCCTGTCGACATGGTTATCACATGTTGTGCTCATCTCTATTGCCGGGCATGCATATTGAAAGCTATTAAACGACCCAATGCCAATTGTCCCCTATGTCGCCGCCCACTGACTCAATCTGATCTCTTCTCTGCTCCTCAAGAACCTTCTGTGCTCCCTGATAATGTGAGTTCTTCAGGGAAAGCTACCTCTTCTAAAGTGTCTGCCTTAATGAGACTCCTCAAAGCATCAAGAAATGAGAATTCTTCTACAAAATCTGTTGTGTTCTCACAGTTCAGAAAGATGCTTATATTGCTTGAAGAGCCGTTGAAAGAAGCAGGTTTTCGGTTTCTACGATTGGATGGGTCTATGACTGCAAAGAAGAGAGCCGAAGTGATTGAGAGATTTCAAAACCAGGGCGAAGATGCGCCCTCAGTGATGCTGGCAAGTCTTAAAGCATCAGGCGCGGGGATAAACCTGACAGCTGCATCAAGGGTATACTTGTTGGAACCATGGTGGAACCCGGCGGTTGAAGAACAAGCTATGGACCGAGTTCATCGAATTGGACAAACAGAAGATGTGAAGGTAGTGAGGCTTATAGTGAAGAATAGCATTGAAGAGAGGATATTGGAATTGCAGGAAAGGAAGAAGGAGTTGGCGAGGGAGGCGTTCAGAAGAAAAAGTGCGAGGGATCGAAGCCAAATGGGTGCTGAAGATATCCGAAGACTGATGTCCTTGTGAAGAACAACATATATGGGTACTTGTACTTACTAGAATATAAACATGCAGTCAGAGTCATACCAAATTCTCACTTTTGAATGTTTAATTATTGTAAACTTTGTAGTGACCAGAAAGGCAGAAACCTACTTAGCCACCCTTTTGCATATGGGTGCATTTTGAAATGTAAATTAGTTAGTGTTGTAATAGAATGTTGTTTTGATTTGGTCTTGTAGGATGAATTTGCCTCATTGTTCTTGATGCAAGAAATGATGTTGAAACTGCAAGTAGAAGAAAAGAAGGCAATGAGAGGAATGTTTTTTTCTTTTTGTTGTTGTTGTTGGGTTTCCCACGTGGTGTCTGGTGTCAATCGCACCGACTAATCTATGTTCAGGCACTGTCATGTGCATGCACCATATGGACAACTATTGAACTTCCATGGACCTCCCTCTAGAACCTCATTCAAGAACTTGATATCTACTAGGTGGCCACAAGTTTGCAATCCTTCATAGCAGTTCAGGGTTATCCCTTGATGAGCTACGTAGGTGTTTGGGTTCACGATGGTTGAAATATCTAGTTTTCACTCCTCTTGATAATAAGACATTCATGTATCATTGCAAACTTGTTATATTATTATTGTTGGGCATTGTTTATTTTATCTTGCATTTTAGAAAATTTTGCTTATGTACTTGTTCTTGCTCAAGATGATAATATGTTTCTTAAAATCCATTTGTTGCATGTTAGTTATTATCTAAACAAAGGAAAAGAGAAGGTCGTTGCATAGGAGATTTCTTTCATGTGCAATGATGACCCCAGACCCCGTAATCTGGGCCCCACTAGGCCTAAACCTACGCGAACCATCGGTCAACTCTCGCAGAGTCAACACAAGCCTAGTCACCTCTTATCCAAGTTATTCAATCATTAGTTGCTTATTAGGTTTGATATTTATCTTAACAACTATTAATGTTTACGCATCGAATTTAAAAACATTTCAAGTAACTTAATTAAGTAAATGGCAGTCGGAACATTCCTATATGTGGAAATCCTACAAAAGTAGATCTCATGTATATACCTGGTGACAAATACTATGGAGGAGAAGTATCGTATACATGTATCGAATGTCTCGTGACCCAAAATAAACTTCAAAGTAACCAAAAACATCAATATATACTATATGTACAGTCCAAAACATCAAAAATAAACCTATTGTATTGACAAAGAGGAGCCGACTCTGAGGGAAGCTTAAAGGATGTCACCGATTACAAGCTCTTTGCCCCTGCTACAAAAGGGACTTGCAATTGTCACCAAAAGCGGTGACAATTTTAGTGAGTAAATCCAAAAGAACTTCAACATTATTTCTTAAGATAAACAATAAAATAGTCCATAAATCATACTGGAAAGAAGTAAAGCTGATAAATAAACTAGTAAAAAGCATGATAAACAGACTGCAATGATTAATGGTAAGGACAAGTGTCCCGTAAGTAAAGAATAAAGAGTAAGTGGTCCTGACACTTTACACGTGAGTTCAAAGCCACTTAAAACATGTAAGTGTCTAAAATTGGTGCGGCGGCTCAAAGCCACTTCGACTGCACCTAATCCATTCGACACTATCGACTCGCTTGAGACGCAGTTCGAGAAAATTCCAAAGGGAGCCACAGACTTAACCGGATGCTTAGCCGCAATGGAACTCAAATACCTGAGAGGATCCACGATATATGGTGGATGCTCACTCAGAAGATTCAGAGACTGTCGGAAGCCACGAGAGCTAATCAGCTACTCAACCCGCGAGTGGACAATGACTAGACCTGACCACTTATACCATAGGTCACTCGGTAAGGAAGTAGAGTCCAATAATAGCAATTATCTCATCAAATATAGCAAGGAAATGAAAAATAAATAATATTGAATTTCTTACTGGTTTACTTACCTCAAAATACGTACTCAATACCCATCACTAGTCTTCTAGGTTCCTGATATCAATTTACATTGAACTTGGCGTGTTTGAGCCTATTTGATAAAGTTTAGATTTTTAAATCTCAAGGTAGATCAAAATATGGAGGTTATAATGATATCACATTTTTCGAGGAGAATTCTCAGTGTAAAAATCCTCTAAAATCCTCTAAACTCACATTCGTACAATTTTTCTCACTTTTATTATTTTTCCTAATTTTTCACTAACTTTCTTGAATTTTTCTGAATTTCATGTTATTTTTTTATAATTTTTATTAATTAAAATCAAAAATATATTTTTAATTTAGGGGTTTGGGTCCCTTGAATCGGACCCGATTTGGCCACATGGATGACAAGTCAATAATTAGATATATTTATAGTGTAATTTATGTTGATTTTAGATATAAATGATGATATTACACTAGGTATTTTTTTTGATTTCAGGACTTAATTAGAAAAATAATGAAATGGAAGAAAAATAGGAAGAAGAGTAAAATAGTCAACTGTAGAAGAAGTCCAAGCGATTAGCCAACGATATAGGAATGCACTAAGAATCACCACCTAAATCAGCAGCAAAGAAGTGTCGGCGAATCCTCAGCGAATTGGAAAATATACTAGAAGTCGCCAGCTGAATTGGTGGAGCACAGAGAGCCAATTCCAATGATTACTCAGCGATTTGTATACGACTTAGGAATTGCTAACAAATCGTTGAGGTCGGTTATGATTTTTTTAGATTAATATAAAGAATTTGAGTTTATCTAGGATATGTATATTATGAAACTATAAATAGGATCTTAGGGCTTCGAATTTAGAATCCTCTATAAGCCCTATGTTAGTAATAAGTTTAGTTTTATTTAGTTTATGTTTGAAGCTACATTGAAGCTTTGATTTATTTAAAAAGTATTTATTGATTTATTATGTCTTTCAATTATATTATTGTGTTATTTATTTCCAACATGAATGAGTAGTTTATCAATCTAAACAAACACTAGACATGTATATACTTTGGATTGCTATATAGTTATAATTAAGGAATCTTGAACTTAATGCTTTAGATATTCTTAGCGTATTACAACTAATGAAGATTGATATTGCATGCATAGTTGCAAATATGTATTGTGGTATTTTGATTCTGAATCTTTGTCTATGATTATTGACAACAATTATAGAAGCAGTAACTAGGATTAATCTGTAGGGCTTATTTCCAAGTGGGTGTTCTAGGTGATTGTAGTCTAAGTTATTTATTAATTAGCATATTCTGATTTATATTTGATTTAGATTATACATGATTTTCATTGAGTGTTAATGTCATCGTATTTCTATGTTATTGCATTTTATCAAATAGGTAGATTTACAATGATAATAATATAAATTTTCCATGAATATAGGAAAATCGGTGGCTGGCTGTAGGCTATCAACACATTACTAACTCCAATATTCTATGTGTTATGATAATAACTATGTTATAAAGTGATGTCATGATCTAGTGTTTGAATGCAATCCAAATATATTACATTATTTAGTGAGGGTTTGTTTAGATTTTTGTTTAGATATTTATATTATATTGAATTTGAATATTGTTTAATTTAGTTTGCATTGAATTGTTTGAATTAGTTTAATTAATTTGGTTAATTAAGTTAGTAGTTAAAGTTTTTAGTTATTTGGTATTTTAATTCTCATTTAATTAAATTAACTAAATTAAGAAAAACAAGAAAAAAATACTTTCCTTTGAAGTTTGAAAAATCCATGTGGAGAAGATATCTCATTTACTACTACTACAAATAATAGGAAAATATGGGAAACTATTGTGCACGCTCGACATGTGTCAATTTTTGGCGTCGTTTCCGAAGATTTTTAAATAATTTCTTAGGAATATAGACGTTGTATGGTTTACACACTTCGCCGTGTTAATTATACATGATCTTTACATTCGTTTGATCCTGAAATAGATAGAACTTTTAATCAAAGTTTAAGACAACAACAATTTAGGGAAAATTTCGGTAATAAGATGGAGGATAACAACAATGGTATTAATGACAATGTCATTAATAATAATAATGATGATAAAGTTATCAATAATAATAACAACAATAATAGAGAACTCACTTTTAGACAAGCAAATCAAAATGTTACAGCATATGAGCCTATGTGCATAACATACTCCAAAGGATTTCCTAAATTTGAACTTAGATATGGATTTATTAATGCCTCACCTAACTTCTATGGTAAAGACGATGAAGACCGAAGTAAATTCATAAGGGAGTATCAACATAAAGTTAATGAGATGAAATCGAAAGAAGGTACTTTAAAACAAGTCAAACTTAAGGCTTTCTCTTTTGCATTGAAAGAAAAAGCACAAGATTGATTATTCTATCTCCCACAAGATTCAATAACTACATGGACTCAAATGTTAGAAGCTTTCCTATGTGAATATATGCCTGCTAGAAAAATTAGTTCGTTTAGAAAACAAATCACAGTTGCAAAGATGAAAGATGATGAAAAGTTTAATGAATTTTGTGATAGATTCCAAAGATTAATTTCTTCTTGTCCATAATATGGATACATTCAAAGAGCTTTATTAGAATATTTTTATGAAGGACTCAATCACTTTGAATAAAGGTTATCAGCCACAGTATGTAGTGGATCTTTATTTGAAACAACACATACTTTAGCAAAAGAAACAATTAATAAAATGACAAAACAATCTAAGCAATATGATGAAAATGTTGAATCCTCAAAATCAAAATTATAATACTTATAGACCAAGAGCTCAGATGCAATCTGCACCTAATCAGCAACCTCAACAAAACGCTTAACCTACGAACCAAAATATAAAACAAATCTTGTATAATTTAGTGAACCAAAGTCATCAAAACCTTACATAGATTTCTCAAAATTAGATTAAGACTGATACTACTATTAATGAATTGAGAAATCAGTAAAGTCAAATGAATTTACAAATAAATAGGTTAAGTACTCAATAGAGTAATCAAGCTAAAGCACATAATCAAGCTACTGTTGCTCCTGCTAATCATACATAAGTTAATGCTTTATTCAGTGATGAGAAAGATACACCTATAATTGGAAAGACACTTAAACAAGGTAATAAAAAGAAAGTACATAAAACTATTGAAGAAGAATAAGAAGAAAAAGAAGAAAAAGAAGAAGAAGAAGAAATGATGGCTAATGTCATTCCTACTAGAAAAAGAATGGCTGAACAATTGAAAAATACACTTTTTCTTGAAATGCTATACCTATGTATTTAGTCAGAGTTGAAGTATATGAAAAATCTTTACAAAAGTCTGAAATAATTGATAAGGATAAAAATAGTGAGATTTCTGATAATTTGAATGAAGATATGTGTTTATATTCTACCGTTCCACAATGATTAGCTGATGCTAAGGAGGAAGATAATAATGAAGATATTCTTGAAGCGTTTAAGAAAATAGAAATCAATAAACCATTGATGGAATCAATTATACAATTTTTTTAATTATGATGAAGTTTTGAAAATTCTCTGAATTAAAGGATAAACTTTTAGAAGAATCTAAAGAAAACTTAGGACAAAAAGTGTATGCTCTAATTAAAAAGAAAATACATAAGAAATGTTATGATCCAAGAATGTTTGGAAATTTAATTACATTAGGAACTTCTTTTATATATTTTGCTATGTGTGATCTTGGAGCATCATTAATGTTATTATGACGACCCCTTTTCAAATTAGAGCACCGCCCGGCCTTATCCCATCATTAAGCCCTAACCTCACCATGTAGAACTTAACAAGGAATTAATCAGCCTTTCCAAAATCTTTATTTTTATTAGTTATTTTTTCAAATAATCATTTTCTTATCTTACGTCAATTAATTAATCAGAGTTAAATAAAATTTACCAATTTGAAGTTTATTCAACGAAAGTCTTAACAATTTAGCGGAAGCTTTTAACATGATACCTAGATTTGTGGAAAAACCAAGAAATAAAGATCACATGCATACTATCTCTCAACCCATAATATATACAACCCAAAAGTATGTGAAAGACATATAAAAGTCATACAACAAAGTCAAAATCTACAAAATTCGGTGAAGTAGCACTTCACTGGCTCAGAGGCAGTCACCGATCTTCTTTTTGCTTGGTCTGCTAATCGATGGATCTACAACCACCATCATAAAAAAGACGTGAGTATAAGAAAGTAGAAAGTAACACTGAGAGACATTTGTTCACATTTCCAAATATACAACAAGTATCTGAAAGCATAATAAAAGCAACTATGCTGAAAGGAAATCATGCTTTAAGATACTCCAGCTAAACAAAATGAAACTGACACACGACTAAGTAGTAATGATCTATGGCCAGTCGGTCGGGAGTCCTATCCCAATGCCTTTTCCTCTATGTAAGGATGGAGATGAACTCTACATCTCTGTGAAGGTTGGAGCAGTGCTCTACGCCTTTATAATCATCCCAAGTGCTAGTCACCTGCGATGTATATTTGCCAACAACCCCGAGTCCCATACCCTGTGATGTCACCCAAGTTATACTTGCCAACAACCTCAGGTCCCATACCCCGTGATGTCACCCAAGTTAGTAGAGATACCTCAATCACCCTGGAAGTCTAGTGACCCCCATGTGTTGCAACACCTCTATCATATCATGGCCCTAGATACAAGAACTACTTTCATATTTCAAGAGGTAACATGGTTTGAAAATCCAACAAAGCAATTGCATATCTAATGCACAATGGAAAATAGATTTACAATATTATGTAACACCTACCTAATAGCATGCTATTTCATTTGACCACATGTATTAACAATAAAAAATGACATAGCACATGATTTGAAGTCAATGAAACCATTTAACCAACAATCTATACCATGATAGCAAACTCATGAAATGAGAGAGAGGAAACAAGTCTTAGTATATATAGTACAATAGGAAAATTAGTCCAAATGACTGGAAATGATAACAAAACATGGATGAAATGTAAATAAATATCTCAACTAGTTTACTTACAATCCATGCAAATTTCCTAGCTATTCAGGCCTCCCGACACCTCAAAAATCGTATTTAAACCCCTAAGACCCTTCCCTAGGTTCCTTATATCATTAAACAAGTTTTTGAGTGCGTTTAGACCTTTACTTAGGGTATTAGAATTGTTTAAAGTGTTTAAGTAAATTTAAGAAATTGCAGATTCTCATGCTGTCATAGCACCTAGCGCACTGGGTAACTTGATTTGGGCGCTAGTGACCTCATTAGCGCGTTATACAAAGCTAGCACACTAGGTGACCTATCTAGCGTGCTATGTGCAGGAAAACTCAGAATTCTGCACTTAGAGTTTTAAGTTCTCTCCACACAAAAGCTTCACCAACACCTTGGAAACTCTCATACACACTTCCAAAGCTCCAAGACATCAACAACAACATAAAAACAACCATACGTATTATCTACTTCATGAATTCATCAAATTAAGTTAAGCTACTAGTGTAGGAAAATTACCTAGTTTGATGAACATCTAGCTAGCTTGATCGCTCCTTTACCAAACCCATTGTTTTCTCCTTGATCCTTACTAATCTTCTTCTCTAGCAAGTTTCTTTAGTTGCTAAGTTATGCAAATGCAATGGTTTGGTTGCATGTGTTGATCAATCCAATCTTATATATGAAGATAAGATTGTTTATTAGCCATTGATCCCAATGTACATACGTATCTCGAGACTAATCAAATTACTTACACCTTGCCACATTTTCCACTAACTCTCCCCTATCTCAATCCAACTAACACAAAAATGAAACTCAATTGATTTCTAAGTGTGTCAATACGTATTTTGAGAATTATCATATGACTATTGTTTTAATTTGCTAACTTAGCTTACATTTAATATACAATCAACTATAGCCACATTATTTCAACTATATAAGCTACACTAAGCTTAAAATTAACTTACCACGTCACTCTCTACCGCGGTCCCACGCTGGTACGTATCTCGAAGCATGTCTCCACTCACGCCTCGACTCCTATACATAAGTAGGAGTGACTTAATAGTCTACACATATAAAATACACTAGGCATACATCACAACAAATATAACATATACCTTGGCCACATTTCCTCAGTCACGTCACGTATTTCAATGCGAGTCCCACTTCACGGGTCACTGATCTTGATTAAGGAATTAAACTCGGATTAGAAATTCGGGCAGTAAAAAATCTTTCCAACTAATGAAAATTTGGTTCTTGAAATTAAACTTCAATTAAAGTTATACCTGACTCGAAAATGTACGAAAATTTATCACGCATATAATATTCCTGCTCCTAAGTGAGTTTCGAGTCACCATAAAACTGCCATTTGACTAAGACCTTCAAGATAGACTTACCTTTCAACTGTTGTACCCATCGATCTAGGATCTGTATTGGCTGCTCTTCATAAGATACGTCTTCGCTCAAGTCAATCTGGCTCAAGTCAACCGTCGATCGTACGCTTGCCTTTGATTTAGCTAGTCGAAGCATAGAAATATGAAAGACTGGATGAATTTCTAACATCTGTGGAGGTAATTCAAGCTCATAAGCAACCTTCCCAACCAGTCTTCTAATCTTGAAAGGCCCGATGAATCTCGATGCTAATTTGGCTTTCAAACCAATCTGTGAAGACCTTTCCAAGGAGAACACACAAACGCTCCCTCGTCATACATAAGATCACTATGATACATGTCTACATACTTCTTTCGCCTTTCATAGGCTCTTTTAAGCCTCTGATGAATCTGGCATACCTTTTCTGTGTGATCAACAACAATTTCAGGCCCCACTAACTCTCGGTCCTCTGGCTGAGCCCAACAAGATGGCGAGCGACACGGTCTGCCATATAAAGTCTCAAATGGCGCCATTTCAAAGCTAGACTTATAATTGTTATTGTATGCAAACTCACATAACGGTAGGTACTCTTCCTATGATCCACCAAACTCAAGTACACAAGCCCTGAGCATATCCTTGAGTGCTGAATCAACCTCTCAGTTTGCCCATCAATTTGAGGGTGAAAAGTGTGTTGAATTGTAGGCACATAACATACTACTCCTGCATACTCTGCCACATCCTGGACATATACATAACATCTCTATTTGACGTAATAGTCAATGGTACCCTACGCAATCTGATAATCTCCTTTTCGAACAATATAGTCAACTGGTCAAATGTGTAGTGAGCTGCAACTGGTATGAAATGGACATATTTTGTCAATTTGTCCACAATCACCCAAATAGAATCGTGTCGATGGGCAGTCCTCGACAATCCTCAGACAAAGTCTATAACTATATCTTCCCACTGCCATCATGGAATGAGAAGTAGCTGTAATAATCCTTCAGATCTACGATACTCAGCCTTCACTTGTTGGTAGATCCTACAGTTCGTGATAAACTCCGATATGTCCGCTTTCATCCCGGGCCACCAAAAATGTCTCTTCAAGTCATGGTACATCTTGGTCCTGCTAGGATGAATAATGAATTGGGAATGGTGTGAATCCTGAAGAATCTCATTGCTCAGCTCTGCCAATGTCGGTATCCACAATCTGCCTATAAATCTCAAAAACTGATCCGTCATCTCCATCTTGTCAATACAATTAGTACTCTGTGCTAACTCGGTGAACTTCGGGTATAAAATGTCAGCTCTCTGTGTAGACATTGTCTGTAGCCTCATCTGTGCATAAATCATCACCTGAGTATTGGTAGGAATATATGAGTGACTCATCATCTCCTCTACCTTGAGTAATCCATACTCATCTGTCATATGGCATCTAACAACCTCGTCATCTCCAGTCGATATCCTACTCAACGCATCAACAACTACGCTAGCTTTTCTTAGGTGATATTTCAGATAAAAGTCGTAGTCCTTCAGAAACTCTAACCATCTGCATTGTCTCACGTTCAGCTCTTTCTATATGAAAATGTATTTCAAAATCTTATGATCAATGTAGAGTGTGAATCTCTCTCCATACATATGATGTCCTTATATCTTCAAAGCAAATACCACTACTACTAACTCTAAGTGATGAGTGGGATAATTCTTCTCATCTATCTTCTAGCTGTTTAAATCTTTAAGCCACCGTGTTTCTATCCTACATCAACACACAACCTAGACCCGTATGAGAAACATTTGTATATACTAGGAATCCATGTCCAGTCTCTGGCAATACCAACATTGGTGAGGTAGTCAATGACCTCTTCAGTTGAGCAAATGCCTCCTTGCATTCCTCAAACCAATCAAATCTGACATCTTTCTGGGTCAAACTGGTAATCGATGAAGTGATCTTTGAGAAATCATTTACGAATCTACGATAATATCCTGCTAATCTCAGAAACTCTTGATCTTCGTGACTAACATCAATGCTGGCCAATCCATAATAGCCTGAATCTTGGCTGGATTTATAGCAATACTTTCGCTCTAACAACATGTTCCAAAAACTTGACCTCTGACAGTCAAAATTCACATTTGTTAAACTTAGCGTAGAGTCTATGCTTTCTCAAAGTCAGTAACATCTCCCCGAGGTACTGCTCATGGTTATCTCGAGTCCTTGAATATATCAATATATAATCGATGAAAACTACAAAATAGCCAAGAAATGCTTTCATCACCCGATGCATTAAACCCATAAACATGGTAGGGGCATTGGTTGAACCAAACGGCATGACTGTAAACTGATAGTGTCCATATCTCGTGCTGAATGCTATCTTGGACCTATCTTCATCCCGATTCGAAACTGATGATACCCTGATCGCAGGTCTATTTTGAAGAAAAAATGTGCTCTTCTTAGCTGATCAAACAAATCGTCAATCTTCGGTAATGGATACTTGTTCCTGATTGTGAGCTTGTTCAATTATATGTAGTCGATACATAGCCTCAAAGTATTATCCTTTTTCTTCACACACATGATAGGTGCTCCTCATGGTGACATAGAAGGTGTGATGAATCCCTTTTATCTTTAATCTTGAAGCCAACTCCTCAACTCCTCCAACTCTCTTAGAGCGATGCACTACGATGGTATAGAAATAAGTCTGGTGCCTGGTACCAACTTAATAATGAAATCTATCTCTTTTGGTGGTGGTAAACCAGGTAATTCCTCTGGAAACACGTCTGAAAACTCGTACATAAACGAAATCTCTTCAAGTTTAGGTCGCTGACTCTCTGCCACAGTTTGCAATGCTACCAAAGTCTCCATCTCTCCACTAGTCGCAACTCAACCTCTAGTGTCGTCGGCTCTTAGTGTACTACCACTATATGTGAACATCGCACGCCTTGGAATCTCAAATATAACTATCTTACTAAATTTTTTGATATGTGCGTGATATGCTGCTAGCCAATTCATCCCTGACAACGCGTCGAAGTCTAATAAATCTAACACTTTGAAGTCTACTGGTAACTCTACCTCGCCTATCTCTACTATACATCCCTCAATAAGACAATTAAGGTAAACCCTATCCCCGGCCGCGGTACTAAAAATCAAAAGTATGTTAACTCTAACCTGTGTCAACCCTAAGATGCCTATCATGCGACTAGAAATGAAAGATATAGTAGCACCGACATATAAATCTCTAATACAAATGGAAACTATACCCTCAATGAGTAATCGTGTAGCATCGACATCAGATATCGAATCACGTGCCCAACCTGTCTACACTGGAAGCAAGTAATCGGCCTACGCTGAGTCTGTGTCTGATCCTAGGCCTATGCTTGTCCCTGTCCCTGTCAGGAAACCTCTCGACCTCTACCTCTACCTCTGCCTCAACCTCTAACACCCTGCTACGCTGGTGGTGCTAGAAGAGCTGGCAAATTAGTAGGAGCTTGCAATGCAAGTCTGACTGGTGGTGGCAAGTGAGGTCTACCAACTATAGTCTGTAATAGAGTAGGTGGTGATACATAGGGTACAACTGAGGTAGCTGTCCATGATCCATGTGAACCTCTCTCATATCTCCTTTGTCCCTTGCCCCTTTGTCTCCTCCTCTCCAACTGTGTAGTCTGATCTGGTGTCAATGCTGGTCCTAGCGGTGTCCTATTGGCAACTCTGCTAAGATAATAGGTCTCGTGAGAAAGTGCACACTAATAAATCTCGCCCTAGGTCATGACACCTGAAAGGGCAACATAAAATCATATATCTGGCTTGAGTCCATCTCCATAGTGGTACACATCCTCTGAATCATCTCTCACTAGATCTCTAACAAACTGTCTCATATAGACTTATCTGTCTCTATAACTTATCACCGACTCATCAACTCCCTGTCTCGGGTTCATAAATTCCTTCCTCAACCTCTTCATCACTGGAGGTATGGAATACTACTGGTAGAACTTCTTCTTAAGGGAATCCCAAGACTCAAACTCACCTTCAGAAGATATCATCGTACGCTATCAAACATCAACATCTATTTGTAGTGTATACGAAGAAATCTTAAATCGAAGTCTATAATCAATCCTCAAGACTCTATGCAACTTCAATCGAGACAAAACCCACTTCTCGATCTTCTCAAAGTCTGGATGACAATCAAAGTAAACTGGCTTCAGTCTGATGAAATCCTTCACCAATAAAACCTCTATTGACGAGCTCGAAGATGTAGGTGTGAAAGATGATGTATAAATTATCTCTATGTTTGGTGTTGTCATTACTGGTATAGTTTGTACTACAAGAGTGACTGTCATTGGTAATGTGGGAGTAGTAGTAGTGGTAGGCGCTGGTGTCTGTACTGGTGGAGCAAAACATGATGTCATCATGGCATTGAAATTAGCTAACTACTGTCCTCGAGCAGCTACTTTGTCAGATAGCCTCGAGAAAATCATCAGCTGATGGAATAGGAGGTTGGCTACCACTAGCACCTGCATCCCCGTTGTCGCATGAATCAGCCATCATTGTCTGCAAGTTGATAGCGAATGCGAATTAGCTACTACGTAGATAACGTATATATATACATATAGGAACTAATATGTGCATATAAGATATCCACACCTCAGTTTCACTCACTTCCCAACTAATAGTTTCTAGGCAAGGATCATCTGTTTTTCCACAGCTAAAATTTATGTTTTATTGTTTAAATTCTATTTGTTACTTATTGGAAAAGTTAGGCCTCTGTTACCAATTGTAACTTCTGTATCACATTGTAGAATAACTATATTCCACAACCTAATCTCTATAAACTTAGATTTTATAAACCTAGGCTTTACAAACCTAGGCTATAATACTACCTGTGACGACCCCTTCTCAAATTAGAGCACCACTCGACCTAATCCCGTCACTAAGCCCTAACCTCACCATCTAGGGAGTAACAAGGAATTAGTCAGCCTTTTCAAAATCTTTATTTTTCTTAGTTAAATTCTCAAATAATCATTTTCTTATCTCATGTCAATTAATAAATCAAAGTTAACTAAAATTTACCAATTTAAAGTTTATTTAGCGGATGTCTTAACAATTTAACGAAAGCTTTTAACATGATACCTAGATTTATGGAAAAACTAGGAAATAAAGATCACATGCATACATATATAATGAAACAAAAATAAAATATATCAACATATATCTGGTCAAGGTAATATCTCCCAACCTATAATATATACAACCCCAAAAGTATGTGAAAGACATAAAAGTCATACAACAAAGTCGCAACCTACAAAAGTCAGTGTAGTAGCACTTCACTGGCTCAGAGGTAGTCATTGATCTTCTCTTCGCCTGGCCAGCTACTTGATGGATATGCACCCATCGTCATAAAAATGAGGTGAGTACAGGAAAGTAGAAAGTAACGACGAGAGACATTTGTTCACACTTCCAAATGTACAACAAGTATCTGAAAGCATAATAAAATCAACTATACAGGAAGGAAATCATGTTATAAGATACTCCAGCTAAACAAAATGAAACTGACAATCGACTATATAGTAATGATCTAGGGCCGGTCGGCCGAGAGTCCTATCCCAATGCATTTTACACTATGTAAGGATGGAGCTGAGCTCTACATCTCTGTGAAGGTTGGAGTAGTGCTCTACGCCTTTATAATCATCCCAAGTGCCAGTCACTTGCGATGTATACTTTCCAACAACCACGAGTCCCATACCTCGTGATGTCACCCAAGTTATACTTGCCAACAACCTCGGGTCCCATACCCGTGATGTCACCTAAGTTAGTGGTGAGATCCGATCACCTCGGACGTTAGTGACCCTGTAGGTCACAACACCTCTATCATATCATGATCCTAGATATAATAACTACTTTCATATTTCAAAAGATAAGATGGTTTGAGAATTCAACAAAGCAATTGCATATCAAATGCACAATGGAAAATAGATTTACAATACTATGTAACACCTACCTAATAGAATGCTATTTTATTTAACCACTTGTATTAACAATAAAAAATGACAAAGCAGACGATTTAGAGTCAATGAAACCATTTAACCAACAATTTATACCATGATAGCAAACTCATGAAATGAGAGAAGAAACAAGTCATGGTATATAGAGTGCATTAGGCGAATCAGTCCAAATGACTGGAAACGGTAATAAAACAACGATGAAATGTAAATAAATATCTCAATCAGTTTACTTATAATCCATACAAATTTCCTAGCTATTTCGACATCTCGATACCTTTAAACTCGTATCTGAATTCCCGAGACTCTTCCCTAGGTTCCTAATATCATTTAACATATTTTTGAGTGTGTTTAGACATTTACTTCGAGTATTAGACTTATTTATAGTGTTTAAGTAAATTTAAGAAATTATAAATGTTTATGCTGTCATAGCACCTAGCGTGCTGGGTAACTTGATTAGCGCGCTAGTGACCTCATTAGCACGCTATACAAAGTTAGCACGTTAGCTGACCTACCTAACGCGCAATTAGGAAAACTCAAAATTCTGCACTTAGAATTTAAGTTCTCTCCACACATAGGCTTCACCAACACCTTGAAAACTCACATACACACCTCCAAAGCCCCAAGACATCAACAACAACATAAAAACAACCATATATATCATCTATTTCCTGAATTCATCAAATTAAGTTAAGCTACTAGTGTAGGAGAATTACCTAGTTTGATGAACAAATAGCTAGCTTGATCGCTCCTTCACCAAACCCATTGTTTTCTCCTTGATCCTTGCTGATATTCTTCTCCAACAAGTTTCCTTAGTTGTTAAGTTATGCAAATGAAATGGTTTGGTTGCATTTGTTGATCAATTCAATCTTATATATGAAGATAAGATTGTTTTTAGCCATTGATCGTAATGTACATACGTGTCTCGAGACTAATCAAATGACCTACACCTTGCCACATTTTCTTCTCCACTATCTCTATCCAACTAACGCAAAAATGAAACTCAATTGCTTTGTAGATGTGTCAATACGTATCTCGAGAATTATCATATGTCTATTATTTTAATTTGCTAACTTAGGTTACATTTAATATACAATCAACTATAGCCACATTATTTCAACTATATAAGCTACACTAACCTTAAAATAAACTTGTCACGTAACTCTATACCCCGGTCCCACGTCGACACGCATATCAAGGCATGTCCCCACTCACATCTCGACACCTATACATAAGTACGAGTGACTTAATAGTCTACACATATATAATACACTAAGCATACATCACAACAAATATAACATATACCTCAATCACATTGCCTCGATCCCGACACATATCTCGATGCGAGTCCCATGTCATGGGTCAGTGATCCTTATTAAGGAATTAAACTCGGATTAGAAATTTGGGCTGTGACAGTTATGTCACTTAAACTATAAGTCATTGAAAAGAGGTTCGTTGACTAATACACCTATTAATCTTACCTTAGCTGATAACACAATTATTAAACCTTAAGGTTTACTAGAAGATGTCTTAGTAAAAGTAAATGAATAAGTATTTCCAGCTGATTTCTATTCCATGGAAATGGGAGGCTCAGGACGTCACGACCCAAATTTTTAATCCTAGTTTAATTTTTTAATTAGGATCACTAACCCGTGATGTGGGACTCGCATCAAGATATGTGAACTGATCGCTACAATGTGACTGAGGTATAAGTTAGATTTGTTGTGATGTACGCTTAGTGTATTGTATATGTATAGACTACTAAGTCACTCCTACTTGATATAGGTGTCGAGACGTGAGCAGGGACACGGGTCGAGTTGCATGTCAACATGGGACCGCGATAGAGAATGATATGGTAAGTTTTTTTTAAATTAGATATAGCTTATATAGTTAAGTTAATGTGGCTTTAGTTGATTTACATTAATGATACGTAAGTTAGTTAAAAAAAGCAATAGCCATTTGATGTTCCTTGATATACGTGTGGACACAACACAAAACCAATTTAGTTTTAATTGGTGTTGGCAAGATGGAGTTAGTAGAGAGTTAATGAGTTCGAAAATAAGATTTGAGCTATTAGATTAGTCTCGAGATACGTGTACACAGAAGATCAATGACTATTGATCAACATTATCAATATATATATATATATATATGGTAATCTCATGCAAATCATCCTTATTCATAACTTGGTAGAGAAGGAATCTGGAGAGAGAACTTAATGAAGAAGATAAGTGATTAGTGAAGAAGGTTTAGTGGATTTGAAGGAGATAGATCAAGCTAGGGGTGTTCTACAATTTGGTAAGTTTAGTTACACCTTTAGTTTTGTTAAAAAATAGTAAATTGATGAATTTGATCATGTATGTGAAGTGCAAGATGTTATAGTTTTGGTGGATGTTTTGGGTCTCTGGTGGAGGAGAAAAGGGAACTCAAGGCTTTGGTGATGGCCATAAAGATGAGAAAATTCAGAATTCACAAAGGTGTTGTAAGTAGTTCAAGTACTAATATAACTATTGAAAGTGCTAGTTATGAAACCAATAGGAAATTGGTTGAAAGGGAAGTCCAAATGATTCATGTACATAAGTGCTAAACAAGAATTTCTTGGAAATCAAAAGTATCAAACTAATATAATTTTTAAAACGCTTAGGAAAACATTGAAATAGAATGAAACTAAGTCTCAAGTGATTGAGAATCGTTTGGAAAACACAATATGAAATTGGGACTTATGGGAAACATAAGATATGGATTATCTTAAGTTTTAGAATAAGGTTAATACCGGTTGAACGGTTAACTCGGGAAGACCTATTCTATAAAATATTGGTTTGATTTATAATCAACTAATAGTTGCTTTCAGATGAGTCTCAAATGAAAAGAAAAGGAGACACATGATTAACGAAAACGTAAAAAATGGAAAGTGATTAGATAAATTGAATCTTGACTTGAAAATCACAATGAGATTGTGATTAGATCAGTCAAGTTGTCTAAATCGGTTTCTAAGAAAACATAATAGTTTGAATTTAAGTATTGTTTCATTTTCGAAACAAAATGCTAAGTGAAAATGGAATAGAACCATGATTTAAAACAATCAAACGACTTCTAAAAAGAAGTATAAAAAAACATTGATTGTTTATTACTCAAGTTACTTTTCCATAAGTGACGTGAGTATTGTGGTTTCATAAATCGGATAAATAACTAATAAAATGAATGGAAATACACAAGTTAGAAGTAATCTTTGTTAACACCATATTAGAAGTAATCTTTATTAACACCATATTAGTTGTTTTAACGTTGTAGTGATAAGCATCATAACTTAATGTCGTTAGAAGTAATCTTTGTTAACACCATATTAGTTGTTGAGCAAAAGTTGTCGTAAGTTTGTAAAAGGACTAAGAGCAAGATTAATGTGAAAATAGCTAAGATTAAAAATTGAACGGAATAGACTCAATGTATAAAATAAAATGAGATTTCGAGATGACTTATGACTGCTGGAAGTAACACGAACGAACTCCTTTAGTCAAGGTAAGGCACTGGAGTAGTTTTGCATGATCAAAAGTCTAAGTAACTCCGTTTCATAATCACGATTCATTCACAGTGTAGAAGATCAGTCTGACGCGTCCACCCATTTTTGAATAATAGAATGAATTAGTGACATCTAGTATAAAAGAGTCTATGAAGTTTCATCGGAGTCAATTGGAGGTTGAAGTATAGACAACTAAATGGTCAATATATTCTCACATTAGTATGAAAAATGAGAACTTCAGGTTAACGAGTCCCGATCAAATTAGAATATCAAATTATAAGTTTGATGGAACTTTATATATATTCACAATGATTTTACAAGGAGTCAAACTCCAAATGTTGAAGTTTTGAGCCAAAGTAGTGTACAACTAATATCAGTGAATATGTTGTACATTTGTTCAATTGTAGTGCTACACCACTTGATTAGTCAGTGGTGAAATTTAAAGCACTAGTTATTGTAAATTGAAAATGATGTAAGATGTTTGTATGATGGTGAAGGTATAAATAAAATGAAGAGATGGGTGACTTACAACTTAGTTAGTCAGTAGTATCCCTATTGGTTGAAAATGCTAAATAAAGGACAATATATCTGACTTGGTGTGTTTTAAGAATTGAATATTCTGCAAATATAATTGAGTAGGAATGAAAAAAAGATAACATATTTATAAACTTATATGAAATACAAGTTAAAAATTATACTATGATAGTATAATCATCAAATATGTTGATATATCTATTTAGAAATGTATATCTACTCAAATTAAGGATAACTGTCTCTATTCAGGTAATGAGAGAAGTTGGTGAACAATAAGTAATTAAGACGTGAGTTTGTGGGAGATCTTAGAAAAGTGAAAGGAATGAAGTTCTTGATGAACTCATCATTAGAGAATGATTTGACGTAGTTAGAAAAGATAATTATCTAACCAATTAAAGAAGAAGTTAAGTGAATTTGCGGATGAGTTGGAATTGGTAATTATTTTCTAGTCTGCAATGCAAATAATGTTGTGTTTAGACATTTAGAGAATGCATGAGAGTTGCACGATGTGTCAAGTTTCTATTTTTGATCGGATTGAGAATTCAAGATCTTTTGTCATGGGGTGAAAAATATATTATGAGATCACAATCATGGGATGAATTGTGTAATTTCAGGTTTCTAATGGGGAACGCTGGAATGGTGATGGATCAGATAGACACGCAACTCTACTTACTATCTAATGTTGTGCTCAAATATTATTCGTATCAATATGTAATTTTAGACTGATTGTAACGCCCTGTTACCTTAAGCTAGTGATTACGTTAACCCAATTATTAATTAATTCGAGTTAGGCACAAGGTTCAGATCGGCATATCCCTATTTGTGTGTGTATGCGTTAGTAAGATGTATGGTGTTTGTTTGGTTTGCACAACTAAAATATAAATAGGTTGTATATATTGATATGGTATATACACGCTTATACGGGATAAATACACTATAAATTACGACATATTGGTACACTGTGAGCGATGAGGGAGACGTGGCAAGGAAGTGCACGTTCATGGCTACACGTGGACGTGATCGACAGATTTATCGGAAGCGATAAACACGAAATATATATATTTATATATAAGGATATATATCAATATATATAATGGAAATTAAGAAACTAGTAATTTTATATATAATTTTATCGTCTCGAACGAAGCGTAAGTTAAGATGTGTCAAATTTAGTGTCACGTTAGCACGTGTCATTTTAGCACATCGATTGTTTGATCAATCGCGAGATGACACAACACGTATCTCGAGGAATTTATATATATATATATATATATATATCAAAGTTGATATATATCTACTTAACAAACGATCAAACAAACGAAAACTTAATTCGAGGGTTTCAATTCTGATCGCGACAAGTTGTCCGAGGTACCAAATCGAAGCCAGTTGAGGAGCTTAAATGATAGAACGGCTCGAGAGGAAATCAAAGGTATAATTTGTTTTAGTGTTTATCAAAGTTTGCATTGGAGGGGATTGTAGGAAATCAAAGTAAAATGAGTTGTTGTTGTTCCCATTTAGTCCCTCACCTCGTATTTGATGTTTCTAAGCTATTGGGAATGAATTTGTGGATGTTGGTATCGATTTGGAGGTGTTATGGTGGGATTGAAGCTGCTCCAGTACGCTGTTGTTGCTGGTCTAGCGCGATTAGCGCGCTTGATCAGAAGATTAGCGCTCTAGGTGCGCATAATTTTGAAGAACAAGCAGTACTGGCAAGGATTAGCGCACTAATCCTGCCTATTAGCGCGCTAATCCATGCCCAAAATAGCAAGAGTGTTGTTTTTTTTATGAATTTGAATGAGGGGCTGAAGGACTGATTTAGGAGGGTCTAATAGTGTATAATAGAGTATATTAGACTTATAGTTACTATGATTGGTTTATGATAGGTGTGGATTGACTGAGAGAAAGTTAGGGACACGAAAAGTTAAGAAATTGGGAGTGGACTTAGACAAGGTAAATACAGATTTTCTTATTTATCAATGTTGCCTGGTTATTTAGTATATATAGGTCATTTAGTTGTTGGCATGAAATGGGGAATTGGTTATACTGTGATGGTTTTTGATAAATGGAAAAACGGTGTGTGATGTGAGCATACTATAAATCATAGTTTTGAGAATAGGTTTATAGGAAATGGGTTCCCTTCCCGGCCTATATATAACTCCTGCCAACTCGATAGGTTGTACGGATTACATGCACATTAGAGGGTTTATGATAGAACCATTGGGCATTAATGGATGGGATAGAGAGTATGAAGGCCAACATACTTGTCTAGCAATCACATTAAAGGCATCGATGGGTATCGGCCCTAGTTTTATGAAATAAATGGGAATCACAATATCACAGTTCAAATTATTTGCTTTGCATCAGAATATGTATTGAATCTATATGCTTTCCATATCCTTGTTAGGTATTGTTGGGTCATGTTGTTATTGAATGTTTTCCTTGAATACTATATGGAATATTGATGCATACTGTGAATCTGTATTTACTGAGCTAGTTGAAGTGCTCATTCCTTTTACACATTTCAGGTGCGCAACCCAGCACTTCGGCTAAAGGGAAAGAGAAGATTTAGGAGTCTCGAGTCTTCTCTATGATGTAATGACCTATTTGTATCTATATAACTCTGTTGACTTATTTTGATGTATATAAACAGGGTTGGGGTGATTTTATAAATAGTTTGGAAGTTTAGATAAACTCGTATGTCCTTATTCAGTTATATCAAAAAAGTTTTTTAAATTTTCCGATGCGTATGACTTTGATATTTAAATTTGATATGAATATACAGGTCGAGTTTATCAGGTATGAATGGAGAGGTTGTTGGCTCTAGTTAAGTCTACGAGGTTAGTGGGCTTAATTAGGGTTTCAGGCCAGGTATTTTCCCTAATCGGGATAGGGGATGTCACACTGATGATAGTTTAAGAATTAATCAATTGATAATTCAAATAAAAAGGGATAGTTAGTGATGAGAAAGTAAACTAGGATGTGTACCGAGTTTGAGCGGATAAGGAAAGAATTATCAACGGTTTGTGAAATAGTATTCAGATTAGAATGAGAATTGTGTTATGAAAAGCAAGATAGGCTAGGTCTTGCTATGTATTGATACTTGAATGGGATTCAAGGTATGAGATGAGAAATGAAGCAAGGTTATCAGATATTCCACAAATTTGATTGTTTAACTAGTCAGAAATTCACAAATTGTCGAGATCGGCAAGGTAATAGAGATGACTTTTTATTAAACCAATGATTTGGAAATGAAAAGTTGAAGTGTTTGTGATCTCTACTACCGAGTTGTTTAATACAACAAAAGTGATTGGATCTACTTAACGGTTTATCTTGGAAATGGTTTTACAGGTTTGGATTCAAAAGGTTATATATGAAGAATCATTTTCTCATATTTTTTTTGGTTCAATAACCTATAAGTTTAAGTTTCAAGGACGAAATTTTTAATTAGTTGGGAAGATTGTAATATCTAAGAATTTTATAAACTTGATTAGGCGGCTAATTAAGTATTTTCGGATTTAACTTGGGATTTAGATATCTGATATGGGACCCACGTGTTACGGATCAGAGATCATAAATTTAATGTTATTTTTTGTGTGTTGTGTGCCTATTTAATATATTATATACTATTTTGATGTAAAATAAGGTCAAGTGAAGTGTATACGCAGATCCCGTGAGTTTCGGAGCGCTTTGGGGAATTTTCTCAAATTTTTGGTAATTTTTTGGTATTTTCATAATTTAATTTAGATATAAACTGAAGAGATAATCACAAAATTGAATAAAATAATAAATAAATTAGTGGGCGCCTAGTGACACGCGGGGTCGATGGTGATAAACGTGGGATGTACAGTAGTGTGCACGCTCTAGGTATGTTGTTAGCGCGAGTGGCGGATTTATAGTCGCGAATATATATGTGTATATGTATTTATATATAATATGGTTTATATATATAAATCAATCTTATAGTTTGAATTAAATAAAAGTATTACCTAGGATTCACCTCGAGATATGCGTGGTGTTAGTGTCGAGGAAAAGAAATGGTTGAACGTTGCGGTTGGTGATATGATTTGTCCATGCCTCGAGATGCTTGTTGTTCAATCTCAATGAAAATCAAGGGTATTTGTTTTATATATATATAAAACCATTTGATTTACCTCGAGATATGCAATACATATATCAAGGAAATCAAAATAATTGATTTCACAGTGAGTCGATCAAGAGGCGGTGCATATCTGGTTGATAGCCACTTGATTGATCTCGCGATAGGCAACACGTATCTTGAGGAAGATCAATATATATAAAATAAGTGAATCATTAGATTTGCCTCGAGATTCTTACGATGCCAATCTTGAGGAAATCCTAATATATATATCAGATCAACAAACCACCTCATCAATTTGTTTTGAGCCAAAGATTCACCTCGGGATATGTAGTACGTATGTCGAGGAAGATCAAATTTGTATTATGTAATTGAACCATTAGATTTGGCTCAAGATTCGAGGACATATAATATATATTCCTAACAAATCAGAATCATTTTCATTACAGTGAAGCCAAAACTTAAAAAAATGGTGATTTAGGGAGAGACTGAGAGAGGATATTGAGACCGAGGTGATGGGGACGAACTCGAAGGTGAGTCGTTAGTTGTGGCATTGTTGTGCGTTGTTTTTGTATGTTGTTGGGTTGATGTGTTTTGTTAATGGAGGCTGGAGAGGTTGGGATGGAGAGACTCGGATTGTCCGAGGGAAACGAGGCAGGGGAATGGTCTCCCCGCCCAAACCCAACGGAAACCAATTCAAAAAAAAACTAGTTTTGGAGAGAACATGGGCTCGTGAGGAAGAAGAATGGGGTTGGTCCCCGAACCCGGACGAACCGGGTTCGGTTTAGGAGATCAAACCCTTCATAAATTTAAAATAATAATAATAATAATAATTCAAAAAATAGAAATAAAACCCAAAAATAGGAAAAAATCAGAAAAAATCATATTTTTAGACAAATAAATAGAAACGGTGTATTTTTATGAAAAATAAGGAATTTGGGATTTTCTTGAGGATTTATACTGAAATTGTCCTCGTAAAGCGTGCTATGATACCTGAAAATGTCCAAAATTTAGAAAATTATTTTAAAGCCTAGTCTAGGGTAATTTTCGATTCGAATCACAATTTGAAGTCAACATTTGGATTCGAACATCTAAGGAGTTGATTTGGAGGGATTTCGAAATTTTTTGGTCGAGTAGGACCGATAAATATATAAAAAAATTAGAAAAATAATATTTAAGCCTAGACAACGTAATTCTCGATGCCAAATGATAATTTTGATTCAAAAATGAAATCCAGGATTCAGATAATTTATTTTGGAAGTAATTTAGGAGTTTCGGAACGCAATTAGGTCAATTAAATTGTAAGTAATTGGAAAAATGGTGAAGTTTTTGTGGAGGCTTACAAGACATATTAATAAATTGTAGGACCATGATTGGAGCCCCTTGTGGACTAATTTACCAACTCGAGGTGCAAGGGAGTTGCGATATCGCGTTTGTAAGGTTAAGTAAATCACATTGTAACCTTCGCATTGTATGATTATAATTTCGTATAAATTGCATTGATATTACATTTTTGTTGTACATGCATATACGGTTTGGGAGGATAAGGCGATTCAAGTCTCCTTATAGTTTAGATTATACCGTGGTTATAGAACACAATATTATGCTTGAGGGGCTGGAGTCACTGATACTTTGCATCACGTGGTTATCATGAGATCACGTTGAACCAGATCATACTCCTATAGTCTAGAGGAACGAGTCTCGTTTGATTATTCTCCCCTCGCACGAGTCCTTATTATTATTTACTTACCACTTTCGGAGAATATTATCTAATTGTGGTCGGATAACAAAAAAGAGATGGATTCAATGTTGTATTTTAATTCCTTGGATTATATTCTTTGTTTAATCTCTTGGATTATTATGTATTTGATTATTACTGTTTTACTGGATAGAGTGGGATTTAGTTATCTGACAGTATCGAATTTTTATAATTGGATAATGACAGATTATAGTGGCGATAAGGGAAAGGGAAAGTTTTCCGACTGTATGTGACTTGTTTAGTTCTTTTCTCTATGTATGTGTTGTTTTTGAATATATTATATTGTATAAATGGGTTTTTGGGTTCGACCGTGATTAGGATTTCCTTTGGAATAGCTAGAACGGTTTTAGGATTAAGATAATGCTAATTTGAAAATTTGATACTTTAAATCAAGTTAAAATGAATATATTATTTAGTTGATGCAATATATATTGTTATAGGTGGATTGTGGGTCCTTCAACATTTTCACCAAAGCTGAGCATGTTTTGTTGAAGAGTTTTGAAGGCTGAGATTTTTAGTGTAGGCTTAGAAATAAAGGAGATGATGTCGAAAGACTTTTACGAAATTTTGAGGATAATGTAATCAATCTAAATAAATTTGAGGATTATATAATTAGTTTTTATGGAACTTTAAGGTTTAAAATTCACTTTAGAATCATTTGTGGTTAATAAAGTTTTATAACTGAAGATTACAAGATCTTATTCTTAATTATTTTTTGATGGAGAGGTTAAGACTGCTAGATTATTAAGGGATTTAGGTAATCTAGGCAAGTTGGATGGCCTAATTAGGTGGGGTCTGACATTTCATCGACTCTAAATCATGTGTCATTTCATTCTTGATTGTTAAAGTAATTAGTGAAATGAAATAACATGCTATTAGGTAGATGATTTATGGTTTTGTAAACTCCCTTTTCCTTTGTGCATTAGTTATGCAATCATATTGTTGTATTCTTAAATTATGTTTTTCCTTGAATTATGAAAGTAGTTCTTGTATCTGGGACCATTACATGATAGAGATGTGCACGACACACGGGGTCACTAGATTTTCGAAGTTGTCAGGATCTCACCACTAGCTTGTGCAGCACACGGGGTGTGGGATTCGGGGCTGTTAGCAAGTATACTTCACATGTAAAGGGAAATTGTGAGTATTTATTTATGTTATGGGCATTTATGAGGATGTGAATATATCTATTAAATTGTTTATGCCCTATATAGTGGAAATAGGCTGACGTGATGTAACTCACGGCCGAGCAACCCTAGATCATTACTACTTAGTCGAATGTTAGTTTCATATTGTTTAATTGAAGTATCTTATAGCATGGTTCTTTTTCAGCGTAGTTGCTACTGTTATACTTTTAGATACTTGTTGTATATTTGAAAATGTGGATAAATGTATCTCAATGTTACTTTCTACTTTCTTATGCCCACTAGTTTTTTATGACAGTGGGTGCAAATCCATCGAGTAGCAGACCGGGCAAGGAGAAGATCGGCGACTACCTTGGAGCCACTTGAATGTTGCTAACCCTGATTTTGTAGGTTTTTGATTTTATTGTATGACTTATATATGTCTTTATACTTTTGGGTATGTATATATATGGCTTGAGAGATACTATCCCGACCAGACACATGTTGATATACTATTATCGTTGTTTTATATTATATATGCATGTGATCTTTGTTTCTTGGTTTTCCACATACTTAGGTTTTATATGAATGGCTTCCGCTAATTTGTAAAGACTTATACTGAATAATATTTAAATTGTATAAAATTTTAATTAACTCTAAAATACTATTAAGTGTGAGAGTGGTGTAATGCTTATTAGAAAAATAGTTAAAGAGGTACGAAGTATTGGAAAGACAGACTAATACGTTGTTAAGTTCTTCGTGGTGGAGATTATGGCTTAGTGAAGAGATTAGGCCGAGCGGTGCGTAATTTGAGAAGGGGCCGTCATAGTTGGTATCAGAGCCAACTTTAAAAATAATCAACCTATGAATTTGAATAAAAAACACATATTAGTTATAGAAACCAGATGATCATTGCCTAGAAACCATTAGTTGGGAAGTGAGTGAAAGTGAGATGGAAATTTCATATATGTACATGTTAGTTTCTATATGTATATATATGCGTGATCTAAGTATTAGTTGATTCACGTTTGCTATCAACTTGCAGACATCGACGGTTGATTCACGTGATAATGGGGATGTAGGTGCTAGTAGCATCCAACCTACTATTCCATCTACTGAGGATTATCAGAGGCTATCTGACCGAGTAGCTGCTTAGGGACAACAATCAGCTAACTTCATCGCTATGATGACGACTTATTTTGCACCATCACCCCTACTACTACTACTTCCACATTACCGACACCAGTGCTTAGTATTACAACACTTGCAGTTCCTATGGTATAGACTATACCGACAATGACAGTATCAGTTGCAAATATAGTTGATACACCTTCTTCCACTCCCACATCTTCTAGCTCAACAACAAAGGTTCAATTTGTGAAGGATTTCATCAGACTGAAGCCATTATATTTTAATGGTTAGTAAGACTTTGGAAAGATTAAGAAGTGTATATTGTCTCAGGAGAAGCTACATAGAGTCTTAAAGATTCATAATAGACTTTGGGTTGAGATTTCATCATATACATTACAGAGACATGCAGATGTTCGGTGGCGTATGACTGTAGCTTCTAATGGAGGTTTAGAGTCATTGAATGCATTCAAGAGAAAGTTTTATCAATAGTACTTCCCACCTGCAATGATAAAGAGGTTGAGGATGAAGTTTATGAACCTGAGACAGGGAGCTGATGAGTCAGTGATAAGTTATAGAGAAAAATATGGCTATCTAAGGTAGTCTGCTAGAGATTTATTGAGAGATGACTTTGAGGATGAATATCATTTCAAAGATGGACTGAGGCCGGATATAGAGATCTATGTGGCGGTTTAGGTGTCAGGACTTTGAATGAGATATGAGTGTGCACTTTCTTATAAAACCCACTATTTGAGTAGAGTTGCTGATGGGACACCTTTGGGACCAACATTATCACCTGATTAGATTGCAGAGTTTGAGAGGAAGAGACAGAGGAGATGTGAGAGAGGATCTCTAGGATTAGGGCAGCTACATTTGTTGTTCCCTATGTATCATACCCTACCCCACTGCAGAGTATAGTTGGTAGACCTCCCTTGTCACCACCAGTCAGACCTACGTTTCCAGCTCCTACTAATTTACCAACTCTTCCAGTACCACCAGCGCCAGGTCAGCATTAGTAGGGTGGTAAAGGCCGAGTCAAGGTGTAGGTAGAGGCCAAGATGGTTCCTGATAGGGGCAAAGATAGGCACATGACCATGATCAGCACACGGTCAACGCATATGGATTAACTGCTTTAGATGTAGTCAGGTTGGGCATATGGTAAGAGATTATCCACATTTGACAACCGTATTCCCACGACAGAGTCGCGAGGGAGTACATGTTGGGTTTTTGGGGTTTATACGTAGTGGAAAATTTTAATTTTTTTTAAAAACCCCAACAGGATCGAAAATAAGTTCCATTAAACTAAATCTACAAAAGTAAATCATACCTTATTCCGTGATTTCATTTTCTGATTGTTCAATTTCCAAGACCTTCAAATGTGCGTCCTCTATCAGAAATAAACACACGAACGGTGACCACAATTTGGAATGCTAGCTCTAAGGGAGATTGAAAATGATTTTTCTTTCTCTCCCTAAATCTAGAGAACTCAAAAATTGTAAAACGAAAATCTTATTTCGTTTTTAGGGTTTCACCATTTATTTATATGCGTAGATAGGCCCTTACTTAAAATCATATTCGTAATACGACTATTGTATTTAGGCAGTTTAAGCAAATTACACATAGCCCCTATTAATAAGTTATCATATAACATATCGTAAGGGCTTTTATGTCATGAATTTTATCATATAAAATTCATTACTTTGGACCAATTGAAAATGTGCAAAGCCATTCTTTGTGTGCGACCCAATAGGTTCATGCAATGTTGGCAGTGAACCAAAAATCATTTTGGTACACAAGTCATAAAAGGTCTCTAGCAATGCATTATGACTACCCAAGTAGCATGAATATCAACATCGATACAACCTAATTAATAACATATATCATATCATTTTGTCGTGCGATATCCTTTGATTAAACATAAGGCATGGAAAGTCACCCTTAATGTTCAATCGTACTAGTCTCGATCTTTAGGTAAACTGAAAAACATCCAAGTGACATTGATCATATCAATTCACATGGACTTGGCCATTATCAGTCTATCTTATCGAGGGATCCACTGATATCTCTCTATATAAGAGTGACAAATTCTATCTTGATTACACACCTTCACATATGATTCACACGGTAACCAATCATAATCTTTATAATTGTCCGGTGAAAGACAACATTTGATTGTGTCAAATTATCATGCTCATAATATCGAAGTCTATGGTAATCTCAAGTCGAAGGACTAAATGATATACCTATCATGAGTAACACCTATGACTTAACCCATGTGGTGTTCTTATATCGAGTCCGTCCAACACCTTATTTCCTAACAAGTACTCATGATCTTGATTCGTATCCCTATACGCATGATCATCACATGACCATCAATCAAGATTCACGCTAGTCTTAATTCATTATAGTTCCCAGTATAATTACTGACTATGGACATTTATGATATTTCAACAAATACCCATGGATCTTACTATACGGTAAACATGTAATCGCTTTAATAAAACAACAAATAAAACCTCTATTTTATTAACTAAAATTATAGGATAAACAATGTTTGTAGATTGACCTAGGGAACATGCCCTAACATCGCCCACTTGCACTAGGGCCAATCATTCATGTATCTAATACCTAATGACCTAACAAGACCATCATGTTTCACTTATGGAAGAGCCTTCGTCAAAGGATTTGCAACATTGTGTTATGTAGAAACTCTGCAAATCTTCACGTTTCCCCTCTCAATGATTTCTCGAATGAGACGAAAACGTCTAAGTATATGTTTGGATAGGTGGTTTGATGTTGGTTCCTTGGCCTGTGCTATCTCCCCGTTGTTGTCACAATACAAGCAAATGGGGTTAGCTATACTCGGAACCACACCAAGTTCTGAGATGAGCTTTTTGATCCAAACTGCCTCGTTAGGTGCATTGGACGCTGCAATATATTCAGCTTCTATTGTATAATCAACGACAGTTTCTTGCTTTGAACTTTTCAGGCTCACTGCACCTCCATTCAAATAAACACATATCTAGACTGCGATATGAAGTCGTCTATATTAGTTTGAAAACTTGCATATGTGTAACCACTTACAACAAGCTCGTCTTCCAAACTTCTATAGACCAAGAACACTTCTTTAGTCCTTCTCAAGTACTTAAGAATGTTCTTTACTACTATCCAGTGACTCTCACCGGGATCGGACGGATATCTGTTTGTTACGCTTAAAGCATATGATACATCAGGTCGAGTGCATAACATGACATACATGATAGATCCAATAGCTGATGCATATGGAATCGTATTCATGCGCTCTCGCTCATCATTAGTCTTCGGACATTGAGTCTTGTTGAGATTTATATTATGAGACATTAGCAATTACCCTCTTTTAGAGTCTTGCATACTGAACCAATTCAATACATTATCTATATAAGCACTCTGACTTAGACCGATCGGCCTTTTAGATCTATCCCTATAGATCTTAATCCCAAGGATGTAGGCTGCATCTCCTAAGTCTTTCATTGAGAAACACTTCCCTAACTAAGACTTGACACTCTGCAAGGTTGGGATGTCATTCCAATGAGTAATATATCATCAACATACAACACTAGGAAAATGACCACACTCCCACTGACCTTCTTGTATACACGAGGCTCATCTTCGTTTTTAATGAAACCAAATTCCTCAATTGCTCCATCAAAATGAAGATTCCAACTCCGAGAAGCTTGCTTTAATCCATAAATAGATCTTCGAAGCTTGCACACATTCCTAGAAGTCTCAGGATGAACAAACCCTTCAGGCTGTATCATATACACGTCCTCAAATAACTTTCCATTTAGAAAAGTTGTTTTGACATCCATTTGTCGTATCTCATAGTCATAATATGCGGCTATGGTAATTAGAATTCTAATGGATTTAAGCATGGCTACAGGAGAAAAAGTTTCATCATAATCAACACCTTGAGTCTGTCTGAAACCTTTTGCTACTAGCCGTGCTTTATAAGTATGCACATTTCCATCCATATAAGTTTTCTTCTTGAAAACCCATTTACATCCAATGGTCTTACCACCTTTAGGTAAATCAACCAGGTTCCAAACTTGGTTATCATACATGGATTGCATCTCGAAATTCATGCGCTAAGCCATTTATCTGCCTCGAGGCTAGAAACAACCTCCTAATAAGTATTAAGTTCATTTTAATCCATAAGAAACACCTCACTACTATCAGTAATAAGAAATCCAAATCTCTCAGGCTGATGTCTTACCCTATCAGACCTAGGAGGGCCTTGTGATACCTGTGGAGGATCAATTGGTTCAAGACTTAGTTGATCTCCCACTGGCGGTTGAGTGTTTATTTGTGGTTCGTAAATTTCTTTAAGACGTTCTTTATTCCCACTGTTATCTGTTGAAATAATTTTTTTTCCATAAAGACACTATTCCGAGCAATAAACACTTTGTTCTCAGCAGGATTATAAAAGTAGTATTCTCTAGTTTCTTTAGGATAACCAACGAATACACACTTGGTAGATTTGGCTGATAATTTTTTTGAGATTTGTCGTCATACGAAAACCTCACAGCCCCAAATCTTAAGGGAAAACAAACTTGGTCTTTTCCTAAACAACATCTCATGTGGTGTTTTATCAACTGCTTTAGAAGGAACACGATTTAGTGTAAACGCAGTAGTTTCTAAGGCATAACCCCAAAAGGAAATAGGAAGATCTGTATGACTCACCATAGATCAAACCATATCCAATAAAGTCTGATTTATACTCTCAGAAACACTATTCCATTGTGGAGTTGCTGGGGGAGTTAATTGTGAGACAATCCCACAGTTTCTAAGATAATCATTAAACTCTTGGCTTAAATTTCACCACCTCGATCTGATCGAAGTGCTTTAATAGTTTTACCAAGTTGATTTTGCACTTCGTTCTGAAATGTTCGAAACATCTCAAAAGATTCACCTTTATGTTTCATGAGATACACGTAACCATTTCTATTGAAATCATCAGTGAATGTAATGAAGTACCGATAACCACCTCTAGCCATTGTGTTTATAGGACCGCATACATCAGTATGTATTAGACCCAATAAATTACTTTCCCTTTCACTGTGTCCAGTAAAGGGACTTTTTGTCATCTTGCCTAGTAAACAATATGCACATGTTTCATATGATTCAAAATCAAATGAATCTAAAATTCCATCTTTATGAAATTTAGAAATGCGTTTCTCATTAATGTGGCCAAGGCGACAATGCAAAGGTATGTTTGATTCAAATCATTTGACTTGAATATCTTTGTATTTACGTTAAGGATGGGAGTATCTGTAGACCTTTTCATGTTTAGAATATAAAGACCATAACATAAATCATCATTCACATAGAAAATGTCTTTATGAGAAATGGAGCATTTATTATTCGCAATAATGAAATTAAAATCATCCAAATCCAAACATGAAACTAAAATGATGTTTCGCTCAAGGCATGTACATAATAACAATTATTTAAAACTAAAACAAGTACACTATGTAAAATTAACTCATAGCATCTTACAACCCACAAAGCAACCTTTGCTCCATTTCCAACTCTTAGGATGACTTCTCCTTTCTTTAGCTTTCTACTTTTGGTGAGACCCTACACATTAATATAAATGTGAGATCCACATCTAGTATTCAATACCCAGAAATCACTAGTAGAAAAGTTAACTTCAATAACGTACATACCTGAAGCAGTAGTCGCAATACTTTTATTTTTCTTTAGATCTTCAAGATAGAGCTTGCAATTTCTGAACCAATGTCCAGGTGCATGACAGAAATGACAATTTCCTTCTTTTTTCTTTTCTTTCTGGGATTGTGAAGTAGAAGCAGCATGGGGCTTGACTTGTTCCATAGGTTTTGTGGCAATCATAACAGCCTTGGTAACTTTAACCTTGCATTTGCCTTTTTTCTTCAAAGCGTTTCCTTTTTGAACCATCAACACACTAGCCTTGGGTTTCTTGACATTCTGCTCAACAATTTTAAGCATCAAATGCAACTCTGAGATAGACTTCTCCATGTTATTCATGTTATAGTTCATCACAAATTGTGAATAATTATCAGGCAATGAATTCAAGATCAAATCTGTAGCCAACTCTTGGCTTATGGAAAATCCAAGTCTATCGAGATGGTCAATATAGCCCTTCATTTTCAGAACATGAGGACTAACTGACTCACCTCAGCCATTTTGCAAGAATGAAGGTTCTTGACTGTCTTGAACCTTTCTTGCCTAGCTTGCTATTGGAACATTTCCTTCAGCGTCGTAGTCATGTCGTAAGCTTCCATGTGTTCCATGACCTTCTGAAGTTCAGGAACCGTGGTTGCCAACATAATGCGTGCAACATCGGTTGAGTCATTGACATGCTTAGTATGTGCATCCTTCACGACTCTTAAAGCACTGGCTGGTGGTTCCTCGGGAATAGGATCATCCAGGATATACAACTTGCGTTCATGCTTAAGAACAATTCTCAAGTTTTTGAACAAGTCAAAAAGTTTGTCCAGACAACTTATCCTTCTCAAGGATGGATCGCAGTGACAAGGGATTAGTGTAATTTAAAGAGGCCTTAGATTTATAATAAAAATTATGCAAAAGTTCATTTTAGTATAGAGGAATAAACTCCCACTACATTAACAACCCTCCTTAAAAATGATATGTTAATTTAAGGGACTAAAATTCATGTTTCACCTAATTCTAAGACAGCTAAGGCATGACACTTCAAATTAGATTATTTAGGTAGGTACCAATTACCAATTACATCATATGTAACTTTTACTTATTTTATGAGATTAGGACATCTTATGTCTTAGCATGTTTTATCTCGTCTAGTGCATAAAACCCAAAACCGTTTTGATAGCTTTATCAAGTCTAACCATTTCAAACAATAGAGTAACCGTTACTCAACTTGCCTCACCAAGATAACACAATACACTCTGCGAAGGTAGACCCATGTAACGGCCCATTTTATAAATGTCTCTTCTAGTTACGACGTGGACGCCAACTCGGATCTACGTGGACGCCGCGGTAGGCTAGGACACACGGGGACTTAGGTATGCTAGTGATTGTGTGTTGGATGCTTATTTGCGGTGAAATTTATTTAAATACATCGCATGTGTGTATGTTGCATAAAATTACGTGCGAGATTGTGTGAAGCTGTACTCGCCTCGATATGCGTGTCGACGGGTATCGGGTAGTATACGGGACCGAACATTAGGTCGGGGAAACAAAAACACACAAATTGAATAAAAAAATTTGTCAAGTAAATAATATGAAATTTATATATTGAGTGACTAGTGTGTGACGCGACGGTACGCAAATATCACGGTTCGGACGCGGCAGGCGTCGAAACGCCAAAAACGCGGGTGAGTGTCGTAGTTGTGTCACGGTTAGGTGTCACAAACCTTGTCACACTTGTCCCAACCTATGTGACACTTGTCCTCACCCAAGACACATTTGGTCATTCCTTCACCACGTGTATTGTCCACCATTGTGAAAAACCGCCACCCACCACATCACCCACAAAAACACACATTCAGAGCAAAAACAAGGAGAATCGGAGGATCGGCGAGAGAAGAAGGAAGGAGGAGGAGGAGGAGAGGAAGAGCAGCAAGGACGCACGGTTGAGGTGAGTTTGGGGTGGTGGTTATGTTGTTTTGGGTGGTTGACGGTGGGGTGGAGAGTGGGGTTCGACCTCCATGACCGAACCCCATGGCCACGGTGGTGATGGCGGGGGTGCCTCCCCGCCATCGGTTCCACGGGGTTGGGGTGGAGAGCCACCCCAACCCATCACGGGAGAAGAAGAGATTGGAATGAAAAAAAAAAAAAAAAAAAAAAAAAATTATGTTCCCCGATCGAACGATCGATCGGGAGGAAAAAGATGGCGCGCATGGGTTTGGGCCCGAGAACGGGCGAGCTCGGCCCATGGACCGAGCCTGGACCGTTCAGTCCAGGGCCGGCCGGGTCCGATCTGCGTTTGGGTCGACCCGACCTGGACTCCAAACAAGTAAAAACGGTAAAAAAAAATAAAAAAAAAGAAAAAAATAGAAAAAGAAAAGAAAAAATGAAAGAAAATTTGGGAAAATTCCGGAAAAAATTGGGAAAAATTATATTTCGATAAAATAAATAGAAATTGATAAAGTTCGATGAAAAGAACATATGTGGGAATGTCGGACGCGACTTTTTGCGGGGTTTTGCCTCGAAAAACGCGAAATAGGCAATTTGGTCTAAAAGGTTTAGAAATTGTTGTAAATTGTAATGCTAAATTAAATTATTGATAAATTGACATAGGTTGACACGGGTGATCAATTGGCGACCAAGGACTCAGTGGACTTGGACCCGGGGATTGATTACGGGGTAGTGGAGCGCGTTGTGAGGTTTGTAAAACCCAAAGGGAAAACTCTCGAGTATTTATTTTGTTTCGTATTTCCATTCATTTCCAGTATTCCTTGTGCTTTTAATTACATTCATATCTTGTCATCTTTTGCACGGTTGGTTGAGTTACTCCCACCGGATGTTCCGTTATGTGTCTATGCATTCTAGACCATAGCATATGTATCTGGAGTGCTCGGTGGATAACGACCCGAGGAAGCGCTACATGTGTCGGTGCGTCGTAGGTCTACGCCGGCCACCGAGAGAGGATCAGCTGATAGCTAGTTGGGTGCGCCCACTAGTGGGATCCTGGAAGGAAATCCCGAAGTATGGTTTAGTCTGGCTGGAACAGACACACACATTTGCACTTTATTGTTATTTATGCATGCGATGCCCTACTTACAGTTGTCTGTTTACATTCCGCATGTTTATTTAACGGTATTTATTGACTTCCACTTGTTTATATGAATGCTCGGAGGAGTTCCTTGGGATTTTCTTGATTTGGACTCGTCATCCATTTTCTTCGTGATGATTGAGTGCGAGATCCTAGTACAAGTAAGGGCAAGGGGATCTTAGGCGACTATCTCGATCATTTACCTCTCGAGGATTACTTGTACGTGTGTTTATTTTGATATTTTGATAGTTTGATTCTTTTGGGAGCTGGGGAGTGACATGACCTTGTACATGCGTAGTTTTATATAGTACATATGTTTACTTTGAAATGTTCGGGGTTTTTCTCCACACTAGGTTTTGTTAAATTATTTCATGAAAATGGTTGCATTTAAAATACGACTTCATTTGAATATATATTAACCTACTCAAGTGGATACGTAATTCGAGACAAGGATAGGACGGGGAGGTGCCGTACACGTGTAGTAGGGCACGGTGGCGAGGAGTACACGGAGACACGTCACCCGGGCGGCGAGGCCGCCACGGTTGGTATCAAAGCCGAGGTTCGACTCCATTGAAGGAAGTGTAGGTGTCATAAAATTGATACCAACGCCACGGTTGGTATCAAAGCCCAGTTGACTTAAGATATTGTGACACCAACGCCACGGTTGGTATTAGAGTAAAGAAGAAGTCATAAGACAATAAAACTTAATTAATGAATTTAGATGTGGAAACCCCGAAGTTAGTGCCTTAGAACTTTAGTTGGGAAGTGATGTGAGGCGGGTAGAGTTAGAATTTATATATGTGTTATATTTTCATGTTACTATATGATATACGTATATACCTCGAGAGGCGATTCGGAGCGCATTCTTGATGCAAATCATGGACGGACGATCGGGTACGCCGATTGAGACTTAAGAAACTAGCGATGCGGTTAGGGATGTCCCGATTACGACGAGTGTGGAGGATAGATTCTCGGCACGGGGAGACACGAGATGGCCGAGGTATTACGGCTACTACGAGAGCATACCGCAATACTGGCGGCACTCACTTCAGCGAGAGAGCCAGTTGATGTGACCATATCGACGGGGACAATTGTTGTTCCGGTGGTACCCCGACGCGCGATCGGGGGTAGCGATAGAGGCACCCTGAGAGACACCTACCGATCGTTGGAGACATCGACTCTTACGCCTCCACCCACGACGACATACCAGGTTGCCACCCCCACTGCTGATACTCCTACTACATCGGTATTCGTCCTAGCACCAGAGGCGAGGTTATTGAGGGAGTTTTTGAAGTTCCAGCCTGGATTCTTTTATGGAGGCGGTGACCCCGAGGCTGCAGGGAGATGGATAGTATCTCATCAGCGTTCTCATAAGCTGATGAGGAACGATGAGACAGTACAAGCACGACTTTCGGGAGTCTGTTTGAGAGGGCATGCGTCAGTCTGGTGGACGACATATACGGATACTCATCCGGAACCGACGACATGGGCTGAGTTTAGGGAGCTATTCTACGATCAGTACATACCGATGGAGGTTAGGTTGAGACTGAGGGAGGAGTTCTTGGCCCTGCGACAGGGAAGTTGGACTTTGATGCAGTACATGGAGAGGTTCCGACATTTGTTACAGTTCTCTCTAGATGTTGCCGGGACAGAACGCTTGCAGATTTATTATTTCACCAGAGGGGTTGATGACAGGATTGCATCAGCAGTTGTCTCGACCGGAGCCACGACATTGCAGGAGATCTTTGACAGGGCATTGGCTCATGAGACGTATATCTTGCGGAGAGGGGCGTCATACGTTTGACCTGGCGAGGGAGGTACGGTCGGGGCATAGTTTTGGGTCGACTCGAGAGGCGAGAAAAGACCGATGGAGCGTCCGGATAGAGATTTGGAGAGATGATAGACGGGAGAGGGGCGGCGGGACGATTTTCGAGCGATCGGTTCCAATATGATGAGCCACGACCGAGTTCATGCTATCACCTCTGCACCGGTGGATCGACGAGAGGGCACGGCCACGGGAGTGCCGTCGGGGTCGAGGTCGGATGGGACATGATAGGGGTCGGGAAGACCGGGGTCGGGGTTCGAGATCGGAGACGGACAAACGGGTAGGCGGAGAACCGTAGATGCCACCGGTGTGGGCGAGGAGGGGACACTTGAGGGGGCGATCGGACACCACTATCGCCACGACGCAGAGCATCGAGACCGGGCGAGAGATAGAGTACATGCGTTAGCACTGACCGGATAGCGGGCGATTAGGCAACTCGTTGAAGGTACATTACTTATACTTGGTCGTCATATGCATACTATGTTTGATTACGGTAGTACTTTATTGTTTCTTCTTACGAACGTATTATCGAGTGTGGGGATAAAGATATACCCTAACGGAATATGGCGAGACGTGATGATGGATGTGAATCGAGTTTCATATTCCTATTATGCACGGATAGATTGTTACGGCAAGAGGATAGAGTTTCATATTCTTGGAATACCGGAGTTCGTATTATTTGGATAGGCAAAGCGACTTACCCATCACGAGAGGCCGGTAGCTACTGGCGCAGGAGATGGAGGCGGTTGCGGCGATAGTTGAGCGGAGGTTCGAATGGAGGTCGAATTGAAGACGTTCGGTGGTTCGGGACTTTGTCGATTTATTTATCCATTGCACGACCTGGAGCTAGCATCGGTCGTCTTTACACTGAAGGCTTTGAGGCACTCTCTATGGAGATCGATTCGTGTTGTATACAGATCACCAGAGTTTACGATACATTTTCACTCAAAGGGATCTGAATATGCGCCAACGGAGATGGCTGGAGTTGCTGAAGGACTACGACGTCACTATTGAGTATCACCCTAGCAAATCGAACGTCGTAGCAGACACATTGAGCAGGAGTGGACTCGACAATCAGACTGTTCTGCAACGGATGACACGTGAGCATCACTTATTACAGGCATCATCAATTATGTACATGGCCGAGTTGTCGACTATGGCGGAACATCACATTTGTTGTCAGTCGAGGATACCGACCGTATTGATTGAACGGGTTACCGAGTGTCAGAGGGCTGATGGGCTCTATGAGTGGGTCAGTGGTCTGTCTCGGAATCCGGAATGCACTGATTGGGCGAAACCACCAGATCGGTGTTTGATATACCGAAGGAGATTGTGGATACATGCGGATCAGGAGATACGGGACGAGATTCTGGAAGATGCACAGAGGTCTCGGTACACGAGTAAGGCATGAGATAGTTGTTGATCACACAGAGAAAATTCGACAAATTCGTCAGAAGATGCGAGCTGCACATGATAGACAAGAAATACGTAGATAGATATCGCGAGGGTCCGAGCTATGCGAGAGCGATATGGTGTATCGAAGGTTTCTCCTTGGAAAGGACAACAACGATTTGACATTAAGGGGAAATTAGCGTCGAGATACATTGGGCCATACCAGATTGCACAAAGAGTAGGCACTTTGTTGCATATCGATTAAAGTTACTGCCGAGTTAGTGGGGTTCATCCGATCTTTCGCATTTCCATGATGAGACTCGCTAGGTCGGGGCGAGGCAGACGATTGAGTTTGGACGGTGGAGATACTGACTGACGTGACTTATAGAGAGAGGCAGATAGAGATCGTTCATCGTCGAATACTGATTCTCCGAACAGGGGAAACTCGCGAAGGTCCTAGTTCATTAGCGGCATCATAGGACGGAGGGACTAACCTTGGAGCTCGAGACGACGATGAGGACACGATACCCTTAGCTATTCTCTGGTATGGGACTTTAGTTACAGTGAAATTTCGGGACGAAATTTTATTTAGTTGGGAAGAACTGTAACGGCCCATTTTATAAATGTCTCTTCTAGTTACAGACGTGGACGCCAACTCGGATCTACGTGGACGCCGCGGTAGGCTAGGACACACGGGGACTTAGGTATGCTAGTGATTGTGTGTTGGATGCTTATTTGCGGTGAAATTTATTTAAATACATCGCATGTGTGTATGTTGCATAAAATTACGTGCGAGATTGTGTGAACTGTACTCGCCTCGATATGCGTGTCGACGCGGGTATCGGGTAGTAGACGGGACCGAACATTAGGTCGGGGAAACAAAAACACACAAATTGAATAAAAAATTTGTCAAGTAAATAATATGAAATTTATATATTGAGTGACTAGTGACGCGACGGTACGCAAATATCACGGTTCGGACTTGGCTTAGGGCGTCGAAACGCGCCAAAACGCGGGTGAGTGTCGTAGTTGTGTCACGAGTTAGGTGTCACAAACCTTGTCACACTTGTCCCAACCTATGTGACACTTGTCCTCACCCAAGACACATTTGGTCATTCCTTCACCACGTGTATTGTCCACCATTGTGAAAACCGCCACCCACCACATCACCCACAAAAACACACATTCGAGCAAAAACAAGGAGAATCGAGGATCGAGAGAAGAAGGAAGGAGATGAGGAGAGGAAGAGCGACAAGGACGCACGGTTGAGGTGAGTTTGGGGTGGTGGTTATGTTGTTTTGGGTGGTTGACGGTGGGGTGGAGAGTGGGGTTCGACCTCCATAACCGAACCCCATGGCCACGGTGGTGATGGCGGGGGTGCCTCCCCGCCATCGGTTCACCGGGGTTGGGGTGGAGAGCCACCCCAACCCATCACAGGAGAAGAAGAGATTGGAATGAAAAAAAAAAAAAAAAAAAAAATTATGTTCCGATCGAACCGTCGATCGGGAGGAAAAGATGGCGCGCATTTGGGCCCGAGCAGGCGAGCTCGGCCCATGGACCGAGCCTGGACCGTCAGTCAGGCCGGCCGAGTCCGACCCGTTTGGGTCGACCCGACCAGCACCCAAACAAGTAAAAACGAGTAAAATAAAATAAAAAAAAAGAAAAAAATAGAAAAAGAAAAGAAAAAATGAAAGAAAATTTGGGAAAATTCCGGAAAAAATTGGGAAAAATTATATTTCGATAAAATAAATAGAAATTGATAAAGTTCGATGAAAAGAACATATGTGGGAATGTCGGACGCGACTTTTTGCGGGGTTTTGCCTCGAAAAACGCGAAATAGGCAATTTGGTCTAAAAGGTTTAGAAATTGTTGTAAATTGTAATGCTAAATTAAATTATTGATAAATTGACATAGGTTGACACGGGTGATCAATTGGCGACCAAGGACTCGGTGGACTTGGACCGGGGATTGATTACGGGGTAGTGGAGCGCGTTGTGAGGTTTGTAAAACCCAAAGGAAAACTCTCGAGTATTTATTTTGTTTCGTATTTCCATTCATTTCAGTATTCCTTGTGCTTTTAATTACATTCATATCTTGTCATCTTTTGCACGGTTGGTTGAGTTACTCCCACCGGATGTTCCGTTATGTGTCTATGCATTCTAGACCATAGCATATGTATCGGGAGTGCTCGGTGGATAACGACCCAGGAAGCGCTACATGTGTCGGTGCGTCGTAGGTCTACGCAGGCCACCAGAGAGGATCGGGTGATAGCTAGTTGGGTGCGCCCACTAGTGGGATCTGGAAGGAAATCCCGAAGTATGGTTTAGTCATTTGGAACAGAGACACACACATTTGCACTTTATTGTTATTTATGCATGCGATGCCCTACTTACGAGTTGTACTGTTTACATTCGCATGTTTATTTAACGAGTATTTATTGACTTCCACTTGTTTATATGAATGCTCGGAGGAGTTCCTTGGGATTTTTCTTGTTGGACTCGTCATCCATTTTCTTGTAATGATTGAGTGCGAGATCCTAGTACAAGTAAGGGCAAGGGGATCTTAGGCGACTATCTCTCATTTCGCCTACCTACGAGGATTACTTGTACGTGTGTTTATTTTGATATTTTGATAGTTTGATTCTTTTGGGAGCTGGGAGTGACATGACCTTGTACATGCGTAGTTTTATATAGTACATATGTTTACTTTGAAATGTTGGGTTTTTCTCCACACTAGGTTTTGTTAAATTATTTCATGAAAATGGTTGCATTTAAAATACGACTTATTTGAATATATATTAACCTACTCAAGTGGATACGTAATTCGAGACAAGGATAGGACGGGCGTGCCGTACACGTGTAGTAGGGCCGGTGGCGAGGAGTACACGGAGACACGTCACCCGGGCGGCGAGGGCCGCCATGACCCATATTGATGTGATCGAAGTCTTGACAAATGTTTGATAATAGATGACACTTGACTTAAAATTTGAAAGAGGAATTTTTTGTTTGTTTTAGTGATCATAATTAAATAAGATAAATATAATATATTACAATGCATGAATAATTACCAAAAAGTTAGGAAATCATACTGATATTGACTATAGAAAATCGCCTAAAATTTCTCATAATTTTAGTCAATCCAATCAACCAAAACCGCCCCTTATTTTAATTTCGAAAATATTAATTAAAACATTTTTAGTTATCTCGGGCCCACTATTAACTTAATATCTTATCATAATCCAATTAGAACTTAAGATACATTGAATCCTTATCCAATTAGGATTTGTTTTATATCTCACCTATCTTATATGATTTGTCATTCTAATCAAATTACAAGTCTATCTCATATCTTGTAGAAATATACTAACGGATTACTACAATGAGATATATGATCAAAATCAATTTTGAGATATTAATCATGCATTCAACATCAGAATCATATTAAACTAATCATGATCTCTCTCTTGGAGACATACATGATTATTGAACAAAACGAAATGTGTGTTCAAGATCAGAATCATATTAACCTAAACATGAAGTCTTCCATGAACATACAAAATTCACATCATTCAATATAAAAAATATATGTCAATTAAAATATTCTAAACATGAATACTATCATTGATGTATCAATATACATGAATTAGCAACATGCTTCAAAACCAATTCTTGATAACAATTATCACAGAATCTATTTGTATATCATATATACATTAATGAAGATTTTGTTTTCACACATATATCATATATACGTCAGAGAAAACATGCAAACATTTAATAGAATCGAGCCTAATACTCTGATACCACTGTTTGGTTTTTGGGGTTCATATGCAGCGAAACATTTAGAACAAATTTTGAAAAACCCCAACAGGATCGAAAATAAGTTCCATTAAACTAAATTTACGAAAGTAAATCATACCTTATTCCGTGATTTCCTTTTTTGATTGTTCGATTTCCAAGACGTTCAATTGCGCGTCCTCTATCAGAAATCCACACACGAACGGTGACCAATATTTGGAGTGCTAGCCCCAAGGGAGATTGAAAATTATTTTTCATTCTCTTCCTTAATCAAGAGAACTCAAAAATTGTAAAACAAAAATCTTATTTTGTTTTTAGGGTTCCACCCTTTATTTATATGTGTAGATCTATTCGTAATACAACTATTGTATTTAGGCAGTTTAAGCAAATTACACATACGCCCCTATTAATAAGTTATCATATAACATATCATAAGGGCTTTTATGTCATGAACTTTATCATATAAAATTCATTACTCTGGACCAATTGAAATTGTGCAAAGCCATTCTTTGTGTGCGACCCAATAGGTTCATGCGACGTTGGCAGTGAACCAAAAATCATTTTGGTATACAAGTCATAAGCGATCTCTAGCAAGGCATTATGACTACCCAAGTAGCATGAATATCAACATCGATACAACCTAATTAATAACATATATCATATCCTTTTGTCGTGTGATATCCTTTGATTAAACATAAGGCATGGAAAGTCACCCTTAATGTTCAATCGTACTAGTCTCAATCTTTAGGTAAACTGAAAAACATCCAAGCGACATTGGTCATATCAATTCACATGGACTTGGCCATTATCAGTCTATCTTATCGAGGGATTCACTGATATCTCTCTCTATACGAGAGTGACAAATTATATCTTAATTACACACCTTCACATATTATTCACATGGTAACCAATCACAATCTTTATTATTGTCCGGTTAAAGATAACATTTGATTGTGTCAAATTATCATGCTCATAATATTGAATTCTATGGTAATCTCAAGTCGAAGGACTAAATGATATACTTATCATGAGTAACACCTATGACTTAATCCATGTGGTGTTCTCATAGCGGGTCGGTCCAATACCTTATTCCCTAACAAGTACTCATGATCTTGATCCGTATCTCTATACGCATGATCATCACATGACCATCAATCATGATTCACACTAGTCTTAATTCATATAGTTCCCAATATAATGACCAACTAGAGACATTTAAGATATTTCAATAAATACCCATGAATCTTACTATAAGGTAAACAAGCAATCACTTATAATAAACACAACAAATAAAACCTCTATCTTATTAACTAAAATTATAAGATAAAGAAAGTTTGTAGATTGACCTAGGGCACATGCCCTAACAATACATATGGTAGCACAGCCAGATGCCGACGCTGCTCGAAGATTGATTGAGGGTACAATTTTTATTTGTGGTTGTTATATGTTTTGTTTGATTTGGGTTCTACCATATCTTTCATTTCTATTCTCATGATTTGCATCCTGGGGTTGACACCAGTTAGGGTAAGTATATATCTTATTTTAAGTACTATAGCCGAGGATAGGGTTAACCATAATTGTCTTGTTGAAGGATGTCCAGTAGAGATAGGCGGGATAGAGTTATATGCAGACTTTAGAGTGCTCGAATTTTTAGATTTCGACTTATTCTTAGGGATAGATTGGTTAGCAGCGTATCATGCTCATATAAACTATTTCAGCAAGACGGTGATATTTAAGATCCTAGGGCGTCCGATGTTCACATACAAGTTGTAGTACACCGAGATCCGAGGGCACTAGATGTCGACGTGCGAATAGTGGAGATATGGAGACTCTGGTATCATTATATATAATGGCAGAGAGTTAGAGACCTAGACTTGAAGACATTTCAATAGTACGCGATTTGCCAGATGTGTTTCCGGAGGGCTTACCAGGTTTACCACTGCCGAGAGAAATATATTTCATTATTAAGTTACTACCAGACACCAGGCCGATTTCTATATCGCTATTTGTATGGCTCCAAAAGAGTTGGAGGAGTTGAGGAGCCGGCTTCAAGATTTAGGACAAAAGGGATTCATCACACCTACTATGTAGTCATGGGGAGCACCTGTCCTATTTGTGAAGAAGAGGGACAATACTTTGAGACTATATATCGACTATAGATAGTTAAGGTCACAGTCAGGAACAAGTATCCACTGCCAAAAATTGATGACTTATTTAATCAGTTGAGAACAACACAATTCTTCTCCAAGATTGACCTGCGATTAGGGTAGCATCACTTAGGATCAAGGATGATGATATGTCTAAGACAGCTTTCAGCAAGTGACGGCCCCAGACCCCACAACCGGGGCCTCGCTTGGCCTAAACATACTTGGACCCCCAGTCAACTTCTGCAGAGTCAACGCAGGCCTACTCAGCCTCTTATCAAAGTTATTTCAATAATTTGTTGCTTATTTGATTTATTATTTAGTTTAATAAGTCTTAATGTTTACACAACGAAATTTAAGAAATATTCAAAGTAACTTAAATAAATAAATGGTAGTCGGGACATGCCCAGGAGTGGAAATCTTGTAAAAGTAGATCTCATGTATATATATAGTGATAAACAGTGTGAAGAAGTGTCATATACATGTATCAAACGTCTCAAAACCCAAAATGAACCCCAAAGTAACCAACAACATAAATATATATTATATGTACAATCCAAAATATCAAAATAAACCTACGTGTAGTAATAGAAAGGAGCTAATTTTGACGAAAGTTCAAAGGAAGTCACCGATCACAAGTTCCTTGCCGCTACATCTAGAGGGACCTGCAATTGTCCCCGAAAGCCAGAGACAATTCTAGTGAGTAAATCCTAGAAGAAGTTCAACATTAATTCAGATTACACAATAAACGAGTCCATAAATCATGCTGGAAGGAAAATAAAGTGCTGAGAAAGAGTCAATAAAATGCATGATAGACATATTATAGTGATCAACAGTAAGGACCAAGTGACCCAGAAGCAAAGGATAAGAATTAAGTGGTCCCTGATCACTACAAAAAATAGTCAATATAGAAACAAAAATTTCCAATGGACTTAATTCTGAATCTAATTAGCAACATAATAGCAACGTCAGTAGTCAAACTTTGAAGTTCACCATTTAAAAAAGTAATAGAAGCGGAAAGCAACTGAATTTAGAAACGGAATAAATCCTGTTCCTAAATATGTTGCTAATTAACCCACCAAACTCTCCCACCTAAATTTCTATTGCTAATTTCGTTGCTAAATTAGCAACAGAATTAGCAACAAACCTGACATGGACACGTGTACGTTTTAGTTAGATTTCGTTGCTAATTCTGTTTCTAAATTTAGGAATGGAATTAGCAATGGACTGCACTAGATGAATATAAAAAGCCAATTAAGTTGATGGAGGAAGAATATAATTAAAGGGAAAAAAATTTTGGTCTCACCAATTTCACATGTGTTTGAAGTTGAGGATAGTAGAGGGATCTCGCAGTACGCATATATTGACGACAAGGTAAGACAACAACGACGAAGGAGCAACAATTTCTGGCGATAAAAAACTTACTTTGGTTTAAGTTAGTTGGACACCCCAACCTCATAACTCACGAAAACCTATATATATAATTAATTAATTAGTTAGTTAATTAGCTACCTAGAATCGAACACATATAACTTCTACGTAGCTTAGAGTAACATATAAGTTTTGGTGTTTTTTTTTTCTTTGCCACCACAAAACTACACTCCTTGAGGGCTTTTTACATAATATCCAATGTGTATTTTCTTTTGAGTATCAGGACGTACAATTTTGACACTTCTATCTCCTTAAATTTTAAGTTTTTTTAGTAATTAATGTTTTATTTTTATTTTTTGAGTACCAATAATTGCACTTTTTATTGTATTTCTTGTTGTTGAATTGTTTTAACTTACTGGTTGGACTTATTATTTGTTTGTTTTTTTTTTTCAGAAGAACATTAGTCATACCTTGTAACAATGTTGTCGAATTGGAGACTTATATTTTATATAAGTGACTCAAGTATTTGTTGTCAATGTAATCGGGTTAGAAAGCTATATATAGATTTTTGGGTTTCTTTAATTAATTTGTGGGTCATAATTTGAAGTCGTGTGATTAAGTCAATTTAATTGAACACCTATAAATTCGGGCTTGTCGATATATACGGATGAGACGTCTAATTGATTAATTAATGGTATACTCATAAGATGAGGAAGAAAAAATCAAACGAATGACTTTCAAGAGGCATGGCAGAACTAGGGAAAGATGTTGACGAGATTGAGATACATGCCTACATGCACACTACTAGAAATGGATTCTTTTATGTCAGATTTTAGTAGCGGTACTCAAACAATATATGTCACATAATAATATATATAGATTATAATGACGGAAAAGAGCTCCTCATAAGAAATGTATAATTCGATTATATTTCTCGTCACGGTATAAATATTTCGTTACAAAATGATATCTTAGGTGATTGTTTTTTAGCCGTGACGAATTAAGACCGAAAAAGTAAAAAAAAAAAAGTTGCAGTCCAAATGAAAAAAAAAGAAGAAAGTTGGCCCTTTTGTTGTGAAATGAAAATCAAATCATTTTTTTTTATGAAAACCAACCCATTTTATTTATTTGAAAGACAAATTAACCAACCTATTTTAATCGATTTTTCTTAAAAATGAAATGAGTGACCAATTAAAATGGATTGGTTATATATTTTTTTGTCAACTGAAAAAAACTTAAATCATTTTAATTTAAAATGGACCTAATTTTCAATTTGAGTTCGATCTCATAGAGAGAGCAAGGACCATCCTTATAGTAATTGAACGTGCCGAGCATGCTTAGTCAATGTAGTTGGCGACGAGAAGCATGAGAAAGAAGAAGAAAAAAATTAATAACCATTTTTTGTTTTATTTAATTTTAAGCAATATTCTTCTCCATCTAATTCTTTTCTTGATAAAATTCTACTACTAAATTGTTTTGGAGAATTGAACTATTGAATTTAATGCGTTAAAAAGTTTGGGTTTGATAAATAATATGAGATAATATTTTTATTTTTCACTCCACTCAATTTAATGCAAGAAGAATAATAAAAATCATAAAAAATAAGTATGAGAAAAGAATAAAAACGTAATTTGTGTTATGAAATAGATGGACACTTGTGCATGTATGTGACCACATTGTGAAGCATGGTTCTCACATTTAATTGTAACATTAAGCATGACTCTCACACTTCATGTAACTTGTAATCCTCTCCAATGTACACCAACTTTTCCATGTATTGTCTATGTTGCTTGTGATGTGTTGTATGAATTGTGGTGTATGTATAACTTGTACACATTGTATAAGTACAATTATCATCATCACCAAATGGCCTATATAAAGGGTGTCAACCCCATTGTAATTCACACACCAATGTATGAATGAAATCTCTACATTCTCATCTCTAGCTCTCTTCTCTCTTGTCTCCTCTTCCCTACTTCTTCTAGTAGTTCTTAGTTTATGTCTTCTATACTTAAGTCTCTAGCAAGTCCAACTTAAGTTCTAGTTGGCTTACAACTTAGTTTACAACACGTTATCAGCACGAAGTTGCTCTACAAGAGGAGGTCTTGAAGACCAAAAAGCTTTTCAAAGATATAAAGCCAAGAAAGTTTAATTTTTATTAATTTAAATAAGTTCAATTTATTTCCATGTTGTCATGGTTAATTTCTTTTTTGTATGCTATGTAGTTGCGTCTTGTACGATCTTCTACATCAGAAATCAAAAGTCAATGTGTGACATATAATTTTTCTCTTAAAACTACAAACAATTAGTTATTGTTCTATTCTTGATTTTATAATATAAATAATGCTATAAGTTTGAGTTGATAGTGGGTAAGTCTTGTCCCTGGTAAAGCCAAACATTGAAAGGGAGAAGGGTTATCCCGTTCGAGGAGGCATGGTATTAAGTAGACTATGTCTTGCCACCCAACCTAGAGGTTGTCCCACCAACTCATACGAGTAGTACATTTTGTTTATTAATAAATCAAGTTGTGAACATATATTTAATTATATGTTATGTTTTTACATAAAAAGGGGAAAACTATTTTATATTAAATTTATTTTCAAAATAATATTCAACCATAGTTGAACTTGTTGCCTTATTATATTACCGACAAGAATTACTTGTCATGACAATTAGATACTATAATTTTTGAATAAAACATCTATGCAAGACTATGTTATGTTATACAAAATTTAAATCATTTTCCAATATCTCTTTAGAGATTTGAAAAGTGAATATTTCATTTTATATATCTTTTCACCATATGGAGGTATAAATATATAAATACCAAAAAAGGTACTGCTCCAAAAGCTTAAAATGAGTGGTTGAGTCTCAAGCTACAAAATTTAATCAGTCAAATATTAATTATAATTCCACAATTTTAATTACCTCTATGTTGAGGCTACGTGGAAATATGATTGATGAGACAATAAAAATAAGGTCACGTGACCCGCCTCGATTTATTGCTGCAACAAATATCGAGTGCGCACGTCAATCTAATAAATATTAAGGATTGATTTCTTGTCTCATGGTAGCTAAGTAAAATAATGAGATATTATAAATATAATATCGCTCTCGTCCAATTAGTTCAGCTTCAAATTAAGAAGCATATGTTGCATATAATGATCATGATCGCAATAATAAATTTATGGACGTGGAAAAGGTGAAAATATCAGGTAAATGTCGTATTGACAATTCCACCAAAAATTAGAACAAAAGTGGTGCACCACTACAAAGGGCAAATAAATATTGACAATGAGCGCTCATAATTGTAACATTTTTCGGTCATATACGAAAGGCTATTTTGCCTAAATATTGTCATATATATACCCGAATATTTTTGTGAACTTTATCATGCATTCAAAATAAAAGGCAAAATATTATGAATTTTATTATTGAAAATGGCTTGATAAAATAGGCACATCCAGATGTGTTTAAATCGTGACCTAAATATGGGCGATGAGTTTATGTCTTGTGTATCGTGCTACATGCATGTACATTATAATATAAAAGTGAATATTTCTTGAATTAGAAATTAGCGGAGGCTAATGTTCAGACAATATCTGATACAACAATTTTATTGTTAACGTCTTGTTCAGAAGAAGTCTACTCATAATAATAGAAAATTTATCTATATGAATATGATTTAATCTGAGTATAATATTCCCGGCTTTAACTTCTGGAATATATAAGGCACATTAAAATGAATGTCGTCATAAATCAAATGACATTCATAATGTGGAAATATCTATTTGATTATCCATAATAATCAATAATGCGAAAAATATCGTAAATTTGCACGGACATCCTTTATCGAACTGGATTTTTTTATCAGCTGGAGATTATCTCAAGGCAAATCAATATGAGACTTATATTGATTTAACTCTCCATTAATCATATTATAAGATGCATTGGATCCCTAATAGAGAATTTATTTATAGCAAGTTTTGCTAATTGTCACTTTGATGAAGCAGTTTTCCCACCATTAGGGGGAGATATAATCCAATTCAAAAGGAATGACGTGAAATTACTTGAAACACATCAAATTGCAGTAAATTTGTTGTATTATGATCTTTGTATAAATTAATATGAATTTGAAGTTCATATTAATTTGTATAAATTAATATGAATCAATTACTTGATGCAAGTACTAGATACAAAAGAGTGGCAATCATATGCTTCAACATTAAATGATTCATATAGAAAACGATGTCCATGTGCAACAAAATGCACAAGATGTCTCACCCATGTGAACATGAGGGGGAGAATCAAAATGAGTTATCGGTTAGTGTATTGCACTCTTTTTCCCTTTGCTATGGTTTTATCCCACTGAGTTTTCTTTGCAAAGGATTTTAATGAGGCAATTCTAACAATATTAAAACTCTGTTTCTAGATTGATTAGTGTATTGCACTCTTTTCCTTTCGCTATGGTTTTATCCCACTGGGTTTTCCTAGCAAGGTTTTTACTGAAACAATCATAACATTATTATACTTCATATAAAAAAATAAAAAAATAAATTATGAGAGCAATTAATGTACTCTTTCTCATATACTAGATTTTTCCTACGAGGTTTTTTTAGTAGAGGTTTTAATGAGACATGTATATTATCTTTAAGTGTATCAATGTGTTGCACTCTTTTCCTTAGCTATGGTTTTGTCATACTGGGTTTTCTTAGCAAGGTTTTTAATGAGGCAATTAACAAATATTATACTATAAAGCAATATTGTGACGACCCCAGTTCCCCACGACACTGGGCCCCGCCCGGCCTAAACCCACGTGGACCACATGACACGTGGCACGTATACTTTATGGGTCATTACAAATATTATACTCTTTTTCTTGTACTAGATTTTTTCCCACATGATTTTTTTCTAGTAGAAGTTTAACGAGACACATTCTTTCAACAAGTGTCATCCAAGGGGGAGTGTTATGAAATGGATGGACACTTATGCATGTATGTGACCACATTGTGAAGCATGGTTCTCACATTGAATTGTAACATTAAGCATAGCTCTCACACTTCATGTAACTTGTAATCCTCTCCAATGTACACCAACTTTTCCATGTATTGTCTATGTTGCTTGTGATGTGTTGTATGACTTGTGGTATATGTATAACATGTACACATTGTATAAGTACAATTATCATCATTACCAAATGGCCAATATAAAGGGTGCCAACCCCATTGTAATTCACACACCAATGTATGAATGAAATCTCTACATTCTTATATCTAGCTCTCTTCTCTCTTGTCCTCTTCTCTCTTGTCTCCTCTTCTCTACTTGTTCTAGTAGATCTTAGTTTATGCTTTTTTTACTATATCTTGAAAAAAATGATTATTTTTTTTCAAAAATAATAATATTACACTTTTTGAGAAGTCTCTATCAATATATCAACTTAATTTTTAAAAGACATTTAGTTGGCTTACAACTTAGTTTACAACAATTTGTAATTTGTGTTTTTCCAAAACCTCCGCCCCTCCCCCAAATCGAAAACATAAAAACTTATATCCTCTAAAAAAACCTAAACCCTCTGCTCTGCTCTTCGTCGCCCTGCTCTTCTCCTTTTTGTCTCCAATTTCAAAATTGGTGAAGGCGTCGAATCATTGCCAGGATAAGCAAGGCGCTGCCCCACAGTCGAACTGGTTGAGAATATATGGCTCGGCCTACACTGCTTGTGAGTTGAAGGACTCCATTTGATGAGAATGCATCCTCTTGGTAAGCTATTAGAAATGGTTTGCAAAGGGAATAATGAATTTGTTTGAAACAATTTAGCGAGAGTCGTTGTCGTTGAAACGATTGGACTCCATTTGATGAGTATGCATTTGCTCACTTTTCGCCCTACTGCTCCTCTTCGCCTCCAAGCTCCACCTCTTTCTTGCTCGCTCTGCATCTCCGATTACCCCTTTTTGCCTCCGACTGCCCTAACCTAGAATAGCAAATCCATCCAATGAGGTATGAACTGTGATTTATTTTTTGTATCATCTATTAAACTTGATGGCCTAGTAGAGATTCATTTTATTTGCCTTCTCACTGCTTTGCGCTCTACCTCCAGGGCATTCCTTCGTGGCGTTCTTCATTGCCTCTGACTGCCCATGTTCGCCTCCGCTGTCTCTATCACTTTCTCGCTCTTTCTCTTTCCCTGATTCATTTGAATGAGGTATGATACCACTGTTGCATTCACATCCTTAGTAGGAGAAAAACTTTTTTCTTCTTTGGTGGATGGTGTGTAATTGACCAGAACAGGGGGTTTTCCAAATGTGCTTGCAAAATCATGTTGTAGGACTAGAAGTGAACATTGGTTTGGGTTTTGGGGGGTTTTGATGGGTTTTGCGACTTGAAAGAATGTAGTGATGAGGGTTTCTTGGTGAGGAGGTTTTTGATGGGGTGAGTGGTCTGATTAGGAGAGGAGAGTCTTGGTATTGTGGAGATTGGTGGCAGATGGAGTGAAGGGTAGGAGAAGAGTTGAGAGAGTGAAGAGAAGGAGAGGAGCAGCTATTGTTGGAGGTTTAGTGAGAGCAATTATTACTTCTATTGGAGAGGAATTGTTGGTTTTGATGAATACTTTTTAGAGTTGTGATAAGTATGTACATTGAATGTGATGAAGTTTTTGAGTAAATAAGAGGGTGATTCAAAGAAAACTAAAGGATTTTGGGATTTGAGTTTAAGAGAGCGATTTCGTCTTCATTAGGGAATAATTTGTCTGTTTAATTTGCTATTCAGTTGCTTGAATTTAGGAAAAATTAATAAGTTCAATATATTGGTTGCCAACCCTATATAAAAGGTAAACTAAAAAAAATATACGATAGAACAAGATGAATGTCTTTTTGTCAAACATTATTATATATAAACAATATAAAGTTGGGAAAGTTGGCAATCCGGGATAAAGTCAATAATGAAAGGCTTGCATTGTCAATAGAAAAATTAATGCTACAGAACACAGATCAGGCTTGTCAATAGAAAAATATATGCAGCTCAAGATTGTCATCTCTACTAATCGACCTTATGTTGTAGGACTAGTGATCATCAACAATTGGGACTCTATATTCTCCCATAGACATTTAAATAATTATACTAAAATATTCAAGATAGCATGGAATGCATCGATTTTGGCAGTGCTATGGTATATTTAGATTTAAAAGAATAGACGGATCTTTGAGAAGAATAGTGTACCAATGGAGGAGAAGTGAGACTTAATCAAACACCAAGTGACAATGTGGGTGGTAGTGGGCTTTAAGAGATTAAATAAAGTTCTCATTGATGATTGTGTTAGGAATTGGAAGTATAATGAGAATGATGAAAGACTGATAAGAGAACTGATGGAGGGGATGTATTTCTTGTCTTTTTGTCTTGTTCTTTGTTCCTTATTTTCACTATGAAGATAGTAATTATTTATTTGCATTTAAAGTTGATGGTGTTTGAAAGGTATTTATAACTGGTTGCAATGAATGATCATCCAATTGTTTCTTTTGCTTGACCCATAATCCATGTTCTAAAAAACTAATATCATTTCTTGAATGAACTCTCAATAACTTGTAACATTGATAAATAAAGCATTGGATAGTAATGTACACTTCGCAAAGATGTCATTCAAAAATCAATATTTGAAGCTCAATGAATTTTAAACTTTTCAATTTAAGTGACTATATAAGGTACCATTTACAACAACTATTATACAAAGCTCAAAAAAGAAAAAACACAAAAGTTATATCGTTTAGGGAGAAAAAAAGGCCTTGACATGACTTAAAAAAACAAAGATTAAATCCCACACAAAAGAGAAGTACAAATTACAATACAAGTACTGACAAAAAAAATACAAAAGAATTTGAGAAGCCCAAAAAGAGAACAACTGCCCAAGATCCAAAACATGGAAAAATAAACACAATATTCACAAGACCTTATTTGCAAAGCCAACACCAACAGTAGATAGAATCATAAGAAACAAAGGTTGTTGCAATATCAACAAATTCCCTATTTGTGATGATGATGACGATGATGCTCAAATACCCAACTTTTTTTTGTCAAAGAACATAGATCAAACACCTTGGCAACATACATTAGTAGGACAAAATGAAATTGAATTCAAATGAACAAACATCTCCATATTTGAAAACAAAGTTTCAGATTTTTGAAAGAAATTGCATTGAAGGAGTTTGTTTGAATCCCAAGTTTTTTTCAATTACGTTATTCCTAGCAAACGATTTTGGCTTGATCTGGTACCTAAAAAGAATTTGTTGTGTAGCACATATATTACCTAAAACCATGGCTTCCAAACCTTACAACTTGAATTTGTCGTGCTTTAGATTTATTACTATGTTTGGTTGTTTTGATTAATTAATTGATTGTGATTCAGAACTCATTTTTTGGTTATCGTACTTTCACTATGTTTTGTCTATGTTATTTTGTGTTTCTTTAAAAATTCTTGTTAATGCCAACTATTACATATCAAGCACTACTTACAAAGGGTAGAGGGAGATTTGAATTACAACATGTCTTATCTAATTTGGTTAATATTCATTGTGCTAGCTTAGGAGATGTCTACAAATCGAGAATGGATGGAAAATTGTGTTGAGAATGGTTATACTAGGCGCGAGTACAATAGCAAGGTGAAAGAGTTCATATCAGTTGCTAAAAGACAGACTGCTTTTTTAGACGTAGAAAATATTCAATGTCCATGAGCCAAAAACAAATGTTGTAACATGGCTTTCCACGATGAGGAAACTATTGAATTCCACTTAGTGAAGTTAAGTTTCGTCGATGGATATTACCAATGGTACTTACACATGGAGGAAATGCACAATCACATGAATGACTTTCAAGAGACTACGGAGCTCGAGAATAATGTTGACGAAATCGAGATGCCTACTATTGGTGGTTCAACGTCCTATAATAAGGGGGCGTACGACTTGGCAGGGCCGAGTGTCAATTGTAATCGTAGTGTAGAAGGGGCTCATAACCTGCAATCACAACAGTTGTATGATATGATTGACGCAGCAAATGAGGGTTTGTGGTCGGGATATGAGAATATGACCAATTTATTAGCAATGCCCCTTCTAACGATAAAATCGAATCATCATCTTTCAGAATGAGCGTATGATGATATGTTGCAACTTTGGAATGAGTCATTGCCGACAAATAACACTTTGGTGGATAATTTTTACTGCACTAAATGATTCATGCATGGATTTGATTATCAGTCGAGAAAATAGATTGTTGCAAAAATATATGTATTATTTATAGGGGAGACGACTTGGAGTTGAATACGTGCAAGTTTTGTAGAGAGTTTAGATATATTCAACAACTAGAAAATAGCAAGTTGCGACCCTGCAAGAAAATGCATTACTTCCCATTGGCGCCAAGATTACAATGCTAAAGGTGTCAGGATGGAAAAAGGAGCATATTTTGGGACTTGCCATACTTGAAGACAAACTTAATTAGACATGATTTAGACGTCATTCATATCGAGAAAAATATTTTTGATAACATTTTCAATACAGTTTTGAGTGTGTAAAGGAAGAGCAAGGATAATACAAAGTTAAGACATGATGTCCGGGATATCGCAATCGACCTGAGTTGCATTACGAACCCTGTTTCAAAGGCATATCCAGGGGGAGTGGACGCACTTGATAAATGCTCTAAGCAAGTGTTGTGCGATTGGAAACAGGAATTGTGCTTTCCAGATGGTCACGCTTGGAACTTCGGTCGATGTGTAGACTTAAGAAAGCTCAGGGTGTTTTTATGCGGAGGTTAATTCCAATAGCTTTTAGAGAACTCTTGCCTAATAAAGTGTGGGTCGCCCTCAGTGAGTTAAGTATGTTCTTTCGAGACTTAAGTGCTAAGACTATAAAAGTCGCTGAAATGAAGATCTTGAACTCCTACATACTAAAAATTTTATGTAAGTTGGAACAAATCTTCCCTCCGAGTTTCTTCGACTCAATGGAACACCTTCCCATACACCTAGCATACGTGGTTTCTCTTGCCGGTCCTGTACAATTTCAATGGATGTATCCATTTGAAATGTATAAATTGTTATTGTTTCATCTTTTATTATGAATAACGTTTACTAAGTGTTCGTCTAAATATAGGCATCTCAAGCACCTGAAACGTAACGCGACAAACAAAGCGAGGGTTGAAAGCTTTATTTGTAATGCCTATTTGGTTGAGGAAGCGACATATTTCTATTCTTACTACTTTGGGGACCATGTTCCTACCATCCACCATACTATAGGCCGCAATGACGATGGTGGGGTTGGTCCCAGTGAACTGTTAGCGACCAACTTTTCAATTTTCACATATCCGGGTTGACCTTTTGGTTGTTCAAAGGAGTGATACCTCAAAGAGGACGAGTACATCGCTGCTCATTCGTACATTCTATTAAATTCAAGGTTTGAAACTTTGACTTCGCCTATGACTTCGCTCACTTAAAATTCAGAATTAATTCGAGGAAGTTAACTTCGATGATAGAAGTTTGACAAAAATTCGCGGTGTACAAAAGTTTGCAGAATTTCACTTTAAAGTTAGAATACTCAAGTTTCTTCGTAGAGATGCTAAGAAAATACTTAATCATACAACAATAATGCATAAAACTAATGTCAGCGGAGGATATTCTGAATTTTAAGTATATTTTTAGCATAGGCGAAGTTTTCGAAGTTTCTGTCAAAGTTTCAGTCGAAGTTTGTTCAACTACCACGAAACATAACAATTTTACTTCATGTTTTATGAACTTCTATTGATATTTTCAAAGTTCGATCAAAGTTAGCCGAAGTTGAGTCGAAGTTTTGCAATTTTTCAACTGCACTTGAACTTCGCTTCGCTCACCTCAACATCTACAAACTTCGCCCAAACTTCGGCAAAGTTTGTCGATTTTTTAAACCATGATTAAATTGCAACGAAGTCTTTCCTTATATTTAATAAGTAATTTTAACACTTAAGTTACTCCATTGCATCAGAAATTCCTAATTTAACATGATAAGAAACATTTGTTTCTAATCTTAGGATTTACATCGAGGATGTACATCGTCGGATCCCAAACATCACAGATCAGGTTATCGACGAACTTATTGACCGAAAGTTTGTCGTTTGGTTCAAAAGCTATGTATGTTAATTTTGTTTACAACATGTGTTCCAATTTAAAAATAATATTGTCCTTGCCAATTGAATTTGTATTTTTAATGCTCTTGAGCGTGTGTAGGCATGCTATCATATCCACAACAGACACTAATTCATATGTCATACGAGCCATCGAGATTATGTACCGTGTACCCGACATATCACGTGAATGGTTACAAGTTTCAGACGGTAAATTACAGCGCCAACAAATCGACGCAAAATAGCGGTGTATGTGTAAAGCTCTAACTATGCCACGGATGATAGCAACTATTATGGCCAACTTCAGGAAGTTATTCAAGTTGAATATGGTGGAAACTTGCATGCAGTGTTGTTTAAGTGTGATTGGTTTGACCCTACACCAGAGGTTGGTGCTAGAGTTCATCGTCAACTTCATTTGGTTGAAGTTCATCAAAATCTTCGAATTAACAAGTAAAAACCGTTCATATTGGCAATGCAAGCAAACTAAGTGTATTATCAACATTACCCATGTTTGAAAAGAATACATAAAGACTGGTTGGTTGTTTGAAAACTTCAACCTATGTTTGATGACGAACATATCGTAGTTAGTAACGTTGGAAGCATCCCTTCTGATGTTGCATTCCAAGAGGACCAAAATATTGAAGAAATCGTTGAGGTTGACGAAGAACGCACAATAACTATATTGAAATATCCGAACGGAGCTCAAATGTCAGACGATGATGTTGATGATTCAGGCAATGAAGAGTTAGAAACTTCGTCAGATAGTGGAAATGAAAATGATCAATTGTGTGGCTATTAAATGTTTGATTAAGTGAATCAATATTATTTGTTATGGTTCTTTGTTATGTTAATTAAAATTAGTTTTTAAATTTTTTGCCATCATTGCATGTCATCAGTAGGACCCTCGTTACATCGATTACCGCTATACACGAGTTCATCACACCCTCGTGATGCACCTTCGCCCTACCATCTCAGTACTCAGTCGTCCACTGGGAAATATTCTTCACCTTCTCCCCACGCCTCCTCATCTCCTATAGCCAAATCTTCTCAATTTGTGACGCCACCACTACCTAGCATGCAGTTGCGCACTACCTCATTGTATCATCTTAGCACTCAGTTGCCCACTGGGCAATATTTTTCGCCATCTCCACATGGCATCTCATCTCGTATGACGACATCGCCTTACTTTGTGCTGCCATCACTAGTTCATCAACACATACCACCTCAACACCTGTGTCATCTCCCTAAACGTATAGACACACGAGGCTGCAGGGGTGAGGACGGGGAGGCAGAAAGATATAGTCAAGATATTTTTCACTGTTGAGCATGAAAAATATGTTTGTATTATATTAATTTTAGTTTTTTGTCATTTATAATCAACCAACTTACATTACAAACTTATGAATTACAGGTTGGACCCGTCCGACAAATGCTCTTGAGAGTTGAGACGTATCTTCAAGTGACGTATGCACGTCGACGGGTATCAATGGCAGAATGTGCCTGAAGACATCAAGGATATTTATTAGGAGGGTTTTATAGTAAGTATATTCGTAGTACACATACAAATTCAAGTGTTGACGTTGAATATTCAACTAATCTTGCAATTCAATTGTTTACAGGAGCATTTTATGTATCGTAAGTCAGATGAAGCCAAGATTTAAGAAGATTATTTGAAGAAGGCTGGGCAGAGGTACTCGGCCCTCCTTCATGACATCTGTCAAAAGTTGACTTCAAGGCCCGCATATCTCACTCAAGATATATATAACAATTATTTGGCCAAACACTCGACCATAGTTCAAGGAAAAGTCAAAGAAAGCTGCGCAAAATCGAAAATCCAAGAAAAGAGGGCCCGGTATCAGCTTATCGGGACACACTGGTGGTTCGAGAACATTCCATCAGCGCAACAAAAAAATAGTAATTTCTAATTGGGCGACCATTTTATTTGACTTGCACAATTTTACTAAAAAAACAATTGAATAGATAATTGTGTTAACATTCATATAAACATTTTGTTATATATTTTGTAGGCTAAGGATTGGGGTCAAACTCCTACTGCTATTGAGTTGTACTCTGACACTCACACGGATAAAGATCTGTCTACATTTGTCGATCATAGATAAAAAACAATTTATGTAAGTAGTATTTAATAGGTCAAATTTCAATTGTTGGTAAAATTTCCTTTATTAATTTTAATCTATAATTAGTTTGAGATTAAGGCTATGTTTGTTGTGTAGAATGATGCAAGAAATTTATTGCGTTTTTGACATATTTTTACACTTGTGCAGGACAAGTTTATTAGATTACGTGATGATGCCCTTTTGCAGCGAGATCTGGAGTCTCAGTAGCCTCCAATTAATGAGGGCCGAATTTTATACAAGGCATTGGGCAAACACGATCGAAAGGGTCGAGTGTGCAATTTCAGCAGTCATGCATCGCTTTCTTACTACGGTACCTCAACTGCCGAGCCATCTCGGAAACCATCATATAGAGCCGAGGATGGCCATGCATTGTGGGAAGAGTACGAGGAGCTTCGTGCACAATTGGTGCGTCAGATGCAAGGTGAGATGCAGGAAGAGCGAGAGCATCAACAGAAAGCGATGCAGGAAATAGAGGCCCGTCATCGACAAGATCGGGAAGTTGATCAAGAGAGACATCAGCGAAATTTGGAGCGTTTGAGGAAATAAATGCAATATCATTTTGCGAGGCTCGAGGAGCTGGTCAGTGAGGGTGTACGTGGCGGAGATATTAGACCCACCTCTTCTTCGACTCCACATTGTGACATGGGATACCCGCGATCTAGTTAGATTGGGGTCAACATTCGCTCGGATGTATATGTCCTGCAGGCGCTGACCCCGGTTGATCTGAACTATTCTCACCAGCCCAATGAAGATTTTGTTGTTCAGTTTGACAACGATGGCCTTGATGGATATGGACCCAGTGGACGTCATGGACCTGGTAAATGTTAGTTGCTAAGGATATTAACATTTTATGTTTTTTTTGGTATTTTGAATGTGAAGACTTAGTGTGGTGCTCGACTTTAAGTGGGAATGGGTTGGGGGGTGCTTTGTTTCATGAATATTACCATATTTTGCAAGTGAGCTATGCATTTATTGGAGTTACTAATAGTTAATGCAAAGGCTATTTTGAATCATATTATTTGACAGGTAACAACTCTGAAGAGGAGTTTTACTCGATTGGTTCTCCTTGCATCTTAATACAGAGGCTATTTTGTGTTGAATGATATATTGCAAGTTATGTACATAACCTTTTCTTATTGTTTCAATTGTCTATCTAACTTCACTCTTTGTTTTGTACAAACAGGCATTCTCAATTTTTTGAATAATGGTGTTGGGATCATAAGGGGAATGGGAAATGTAGAGATGTTGTGTTTTTCATAGTCTTTGTAGCTTTCTGGGTAGCAATGATTGTCAATTCTAGCTTTGGATTCAACCTGGGCAACCCTCTAAAGTCAGATTTCACAACTACCCATTATTTCATTTCATATTTCTTTTGTGGGTATTTAATTTAAAGGATTGCTTGTTTTTGGTTGTAAGGTCAGCTAATCAACAATTGCCCATTACTTCATTTCATTTAATTTCATGTTTCCTTTGTGGGTATTTTGAATGGTTGCTTTGGTATTTTTGTAGTGTTTGATTTTTGTAGTGTTCATCAACTTAGCATAGGGCTGCAAGTTAATTTTAATTAATAGCAAGGCTCTGTTTTGGAGTCTTTAAATTCATTAATTATAACATATTTAGTTTACATATATAGTTTTTCTTTCATGAACAATGATTCATTTTTAGCTTTAAGTAGTTTTACTTACATAAACAATAATTCACTTTAATTTTACATTAGAAGTAGCACAACTATTGTGAGGTTTTTAGTAACTTCAGGATTGTGTTTAGCTAATCAAGTCTTTGTGGAATCAACCTTGTAAGTAGCATGATTGACATTGTGCTCTTACAAGCAAATAGAAATTTTTTCCTTTTTTTGGCTATCCATCAAATGTAGGAAGGTACTAGTGAGCATATGGAACTCGCATACCACTTCATCGATAAAAACCTTATAAGAAAGAACATTTGGTGAGTAGGATTTTATATTTGTGATATTGGTTATGTTGTGAAGCCTTATAATATTGCTTCTTTATTTTTGAGTTATGAAGCTCAATGCATATTTACTTAGAAGATAAAATGTACACATAGTTTTCCATGGTTACTTTCTTATCTTGTTTTTTTAAGTCACTTTCTTGTCTTGTTTGTTCAACAAAATAATGTTTTTGTTGATTGTCCAAGTACAACATTTTAATTTTGACAAAGAAAATGACACGTTCTTGATTGTTAATTTTTTTGAAGCATGAATGCTTGCCAAATGTCATAGCTTAGGTGAAACTATGCTATATACATTTATGCAGCTTGTAACCTTCATGACTTGAAGTAACATTTTAATATAGCTTTTGGTTCAAAGCCTTACCGAGATGAGTTAACTCTTGGAAATTTATATGGAACCGAACTCTTTGAAGCGAGTAAAATGTTGTTCGTTTTTTTTGAAGTCCATTTGGTAATGTAGTTTTTCAATATAACTCTCAGTTGTCTATATGATGTTATACTTTATCCTTTGCATACATCCTCACGCTAGCATGCACAAATTTTCTAGAGTCTTTTAGACATTTAAAGGTTAATCTATTTAAATTTTGATACTTAATTTGTTAATGTTAAACTGTGTTTGGTGTATGTTTGGTCTGAGTAATAGATGTAATGATAGTTGCTCTCATTCTAGATTAAAGGTATTATTGGTAGCTATCCCAAAAGTCCAACCAAGATTTGATGTTGCCATATTGAAGAAGTACCCGACAATGTACTTATTGCTTGCAATGTTGAGTTATTATTAGTGTCATTTCCATGAACTGATGAACATGAGGTGTGGTTTGATTCTTCGATTTTCATTCATGTTGTCTCTTGTGATGATTTTAGTTGGAGTGTTTTTCAATTGGTTATGTTCTGAAGTTTAGTGTTTGCGCCATTGCAATTCGCAAGGAGGTACTCGAGTGCGCCGACAAAGGCGAAAACTAAGGTAAAATTTGACTCTCTTACTTTTCCATGTTGTGAAGTGTATAGGGCATTAATTGGTTCTCTAATTTCATTCTCGCAGTATCGTCTTATAAATGCCTTTTTTCGCTTGAACTTCATGTATTTATTTATTTATTAGGTTTCGTAGCGGAAATAAAGTGGTTTTCACCTTTATTTTCGAGACTTTGGATGCATGCAATATGCATGTTTTAATATTTAGTGCGAGTAGGTAATTGAGATGTAAATTGAAATGTTGTGACAAATGCCTATACATTGAGATAGAAGGAAGCTCAACAAGTTCCAAACCTTTAAGTTTTGATTGTTCTTTTGTCATGAGTTGTACAACCAATAGAACCGCCTTTATGAAGCTTATTAATACTTTAATGAAATTATTGTAGGAGGACTTCTAAATTATTTCATGCATACTATCTTTCCAATTACAAGAAACATGACTAATCTACCAAGGGTAAGGATACAATTTAGGATGTATTAGATTTTTTTTGTCATCACAAACTTGTATTTAATTTATGTGTTGGTAGGTTTGATGATTAAGTTTTTTCTTGTATATATGTTTTAGGTACGTCTCTTGTAGAAGAACATCATTAAAGATCCTTTGCCACAAGAGATTGGAGACTTTCAATTAATTAAAGTCTCACACTTGATCCTTCCAACAAAAAAAATTCAATAGCCAAGTCACGTATTGTATTTTCTTTTTTATTTTATGATTAAGTAAAGTTTTTGAATATTGTCTATTTGTATTATAAGGTTTGATTATGTTTATGTAAATTATTTTTTTGGACTACAATGTCATGTTACATTTTGAAATTCATGTTTTATAAAACTCATTTTGTAATTATGTGAATTTTACTAAATTTTCATTTTTTTGTAATTGTGCTCTCTTTACTTGGTTATAAATGGATTTATAAAACATTTGAAAATAGCAACATAATTAGAGACGAAAAGCAAAACTCTAAAATATCAATTTTGTTTCTAAATTCGTTGCTAATTAGAAGCGACATTAGAAACAAAATTGAAGTCCGTTGCTACCTTTATTTCCAAAAGGTAGAAAATCGTGCCTTCATTTAGAAATGGATAGCAACGGATAGTCCGTTGCTAAATTTAGCAACAGACCTAAAATTTTGTTTCTAATTTTAACATCGAGTGTTTTAGTTATAGATATGATTTTGTTTCTAATTCTGTTGCTAAACCGTTTAGCAACAGAAATCATATGGTTTTAAAACGAAAATTTATGTTTGTAATTCATTAATTTTGTGTAGCGTAGGCTTAAAGCCACTTAAAACATTAAGTGTTTAACACTGGTGCGAGGGTTCAAAACCGCATCGATCGCACCTAATTCATTCAGCATTGTTGGTTCGCTTGAGCCGCAGCCCAAGAAAAGATTCCAAATGGAGCTACAAACTAAACTGAATGCTCAACCACAATGGAACTCGAATACTTGAGAGGAGCCACGACACATGGTGGATGCTCACTCAAAGGATTCAGGCCTATTGGGGAGCCACAGGAGCTAATCGGCTGTAGACACCACCAGACCAGACCACTTAGACTCTAAGTCACTCGGTAGGGAAGTAGAGTCCAATAATAGTAACAATTCCATCAAATGTAGCAAGGAAATGAAAAGAATTAATATTGAATTTCTGACTAGTTTACTTACCTCAATACATAAAATCAAGTAAATCGCGGCTCCCACACGCCTCGAAATAAGTACTCGATACCCGATACTAGTCCCCTAGGCTCCTGGTATCAATTTACAATAAATTAGGTGTGGTTGAGCCTATTTGATATGATTTGGATAATTAAATCCCAAAATAATTCAAAATAAGGAAATTACAGCGTTGGCACATTTTTCGAGAAAAAATTTGAAGTAAAAATCCCGAAAAACCTCAAAACTCACTTTTCTACAATTTTCTCACTGTTCGTGTTATTTCTAGATTTTCCCTATTTTCTTGATTTTTTTTTTTTAGTGATTTTCTATTTTTGTATAAATTAAAATGTATAAAAATACATTATTTTAATAAAAATGGGGTTTGGGCCCGCTAAACCGGATCCGGGCTGAACCCGACCCGGTTCAGCCTTGTTAGGTGATCCAAGCTCGGCCCATCCCGTAGGGCCCGAGCTCGGCACGGCCCAACGGGATGGGTATCGCACGCTTTATGCGTGCGATCCTCCCCCTCTTTCTCTTTCATGCAAACGAAAGAGAGAGAGGGACGGTCCAGCCCCCCTTTTACTCCTTTTTTTTCTTTTTTTAAATCTTTTTTTTTCTTTTCCTTCTTTTCTTTCTTTTTTTCAACAAAATCAACATTACTTCTTTTTTTTTTTCTTCTTCTTCAAATTGATCAACAATAACTCTATATTTTTTGTCGTCCTTTAAATCAACCTAATTAAAATAAACTCCACTAAAGTCAACTTACCAACAATTAATTAATCACATATGCTATGTATTAAATCCATTACTTCAAAATTAAATGAAATTCAATGTTAACTTGGTTTAATTAGGATTAGGATCTCCAAAGAAATTGGTACTCTTCTTCTTCCTCACCACCACCTCTACAACACCTCAATAAAACCTCACCATTCATATCTCCCTCTTTTTATGCTATCATTAAGTTGGTGAACCACCACCACACAATTTTTTTATTTAATTTTTTATTAAATTTGCCATTATCTCTCAATAAACCACAAGAAGTTAACACCTCATAATTCTAATTTATTTTTTTTATTCTCACATGTGAAATGACTAAAATGCCCTTTATAACTTAGGCATTTCAATTAAATGAGTTCCATTAGGCCAACTTAAATTAATATCATTGACCTACTCGAATACCCATGTACGCGCACATCTCGAAGATTACACTCACTCGTTAATTCAACAACAACGTTAATAAAGTTGCACATGCACACATAGATAAACATAAAATATTCAAGGCATCACACACTAATAAAATTATTGAATTTTTACCTCTGTGTCGACGTTTGAGTTTTTGACGGAGTAGCCATGTATGGTTAGCCGCCACGTCACGGTCCTATTAGGCAATTGACTGGGATTAGATTTATTAGGTTCGTTACAGTCTTCCTTACTAATAAGAATTTCGTCCTTGAAATTGAAATATCTAAAACCAAAATTACTTACTCGAAATCAAAAGAGAAGTGGGAAACTCTCGCGCATATAGGATTCCCGCGCCCACGTCAATTTCTCGTCTCTGTGGTGCTGCCATTTGACAAGAACTGACAGGATGTCCTTGTTCCTCAAACTCTGTACCTTGCGGTCTAAAATATGCACAAGCTACTCCTCGTAAGTAATATCCTTGGCTAGGTCAATCTGAGTCAAGTCTATTATTGGTCTGTCTCCCTCTTTTGACTAGTCCAATCTCATCATTTATACATGAAACACTTGACGAACGCCTGCTAACTGCGGTGGTAACTCAACCCTATATACAACCTTACCAACTCTTTCTGTAATTCTGAAAGGACCTATAAAGCTCGGCGCGAGCTTTCCCTTGATTACGAACCGTTTATGACCCTTTAATGGTGAGACTTTTAGATAGACAAAGTTTCCTACTTTGTACTCTAACCCATCTCGGTACTTGTCAACATATTTCTTCTGTCTCTCTTGAGCTCCTTAAAGATGTTTACATTTCAATCGTATCTTCTCTGTGTGACCTACCACAATCTCTAGTCCAACTGCCGCTATATCTTTAGGCTCAGCCCAACATGCTAATGATCTATATGGCCTGCCATAAAATGCCTTAAATGGTGCCATCCCGGTGCTAGCCTACTAACTATTATTGTTGGCAAATTAAAACAAATGTAGATACTCCTCCTATGAACTATTGTACTCCAACACACAAGCTCTGAGCATTTCCTCTAACACCCGAATCAGTCTCTCTGACTGTCCATCAGTTTGCGGGTGGAGCATCGTACTATGTTATAACCTCGTGCCAAACTGTGCTTGCATGCTCCTCCATAACATGGATGTAAATTGTGATCCTCTGTTTGACATAATATATAATGGCACCCCGTGAAGTCTGACAATCACTCTCTCATATAGGACGCTCAGCTACTCGAACTTGTGTTTGGTAGAATTCGATAAGAAGTGTACATATTTGGTCAGTCTGTCTATAATCACCCAAATACTATCATGCTTACGCGGAGATCGATGTTAACTACTATCTAGATCCATGGCAATATGCTCCCACTTCCACTCGGGAATGGGAAGTGGCTGTAATAGTCCTACAGGCCTTCGATGCTCAGCCTTAACCTACTGGTAAATCCTGCAACTCCTGACGTAATCCCCTACGTTCGCCTTCATCCCATGCAACCAAAATAGACGTTTCATATCTTGATACATCTTGGTCTTGCCTGGATGAATAGTAAAACATGAGCGCTGAGCCTCCTGAAGTATCTCTGTAAGTAATTCAGCCATTGATGGAATCTACAGTCGTCCTTATATCTCAAGCACGAGTCCATCGACTGACTCCACTTTGAATGATCTGAACTCTCAACCAATTCATGAAATCTCTGGAACTGCTCATCCGCCTGTGATCTTCTAAAACCCTCTAAATAGAGACAAGTCAAGTCTTCATCTGTCCATAAATATGTCCCTCGGTAGTAGTCGGAATGTCATCTAAACTCATCATATTTGTCGCCTCGAGAAGTGCAAACTCATGTATCATCTAATAAATAACAATCTCTGCATTGGATCTCTTACGGCTCAATGCGTCCGCCATTACATTCGCCTTCCCCAGATGGTACTCTAAGGAGAAGTCGTAATCCTTAAGGAACTCTAGCCATCTGCGACGTCTTTCTAAGTCAACCTCATCATCGGTGCTACGATCTTAAAGAAATCATGCACGGGTCTTCGGTAATACCTTGTGTTGGATTTTTGGGGTTCATACGTGAGCAGAAATTACAAAACAATTTTGACAAAAACCCCAACAGGATCCGAATCTAATTCCATTAAAAACGTTTAAACCATGAAAACTTAATCATACCTCGGTCGCAATATACCTTTCTGAAGGTTGATCGATCTCTAAGGCGCTGCCAACGACGAACGCCCTCTTTCTGAAGGTTGATCGATCTCTAAGGCGCAGCTAACGACGAACGCCCTCTACCAGCAGTCCATACATGAACGGCGGCCGAGATTCGAAGTGCTAGCTTCGAGAGAATACCAAACCTTTTTGTTTCTCTCCGAAATGATCCAGAGCGTACCAGAAAACCCTAATTCGTTTCGAAACGAAAATAGAGTATCGACCTTTAATCTTCATACGTGTGTTCATACGTCTATTTTCTTGTATATAACTTACAAGAAGTATAAGTGTAATACACCACAAGGACGTTTGTCATGAATTTTATCATATAAAATTCATTTTTTGAACCATCTTAAAATCTCGCAAAACCATTCTTAGTGTGCGACCCAATAGGCTCATACAACGTTGGCAGTGTACCAAAACACATTTTGGTATACAAGTCATAAGCGGCCTCTAGCAAGACATTATGACTACTCAAGTTGTAAGAATATCAAATCGATACAACCTAATCAATAGTGTATATAACATCATTTTGTCACACGATATCCTTTTGATCAAACATAAGGCATGGAATTGTCATCCAACTTGTTCAATCGTACTAGTCTCGATCTCTAGGTAGACTGAAAACATCGAAGTGACATTGATTAATATCAATTCACTTAGATTAGGCCTTTTACACTTGATCTAACACATCGAGGGATCCTTTGGATATCTCTCTTTATATGAGAGAGACAAATTTTATCTCGATTACACAACTTCATCACATTGCTCACACAGTAACCAATCACAACCTTTATAATCGTCCGGTTAAAGACAACATTTGATTGTGTCAAATCACTGTGTTCCTAATGTTGAAGTCTCTGGTAATCTCAAGTCAGAGGACTGAAAAATATACCTATCATGAGAAATAACTATGACTTAATCCATGTGATGTTCTCACAAATGGTCGGTCCGAGTACTTTGTTCCCTAACAAGTACTCGTGATCTTGATTTGTATCCCTATATGTATAATCATCATATGATCATTAATCAAGACTCACACTAGTCTTAATTCATTATAGTTCCCAGTATAATGATCGACTAGGGACATTTAGGATATTTTTGTAAATACTCATGGATCTTATTATAATGTAAACATGCAAATTAATTATAATAAACATCAAATGAAATCCTCTATTTTATTAACTAAAAGTATTTATAAAGACAGTTAATGGATTGACCTAGGGCACATGCCCCAACATCTCCCACTTGCACTAGGGCCAATCATATATGCATCTAATGCCCAATGATCTAACATGACCATCATGTTTTGCTAGTGGAAGAGCTTTTGTGAATGGATCCGCAACGTTGTCTTGATAGGTACTCGCAAATCTTCACGTCTCCCCTCTCAATAATTTCTCTGATGAGATGAAAACGCCGAGTATATGTTTGGATCTGTGGTGTGATCTAGGTTCCTTGGCCTGTGCTATTGCCCCATTATTGTCACAATACAAACAAACAGGGTTAACAATACTTGGAACCACACCTAGTTAGGAAATGAACTTTTTGATCCAAACTGCCTCCTTTGCTGCATCGGACACTGCAATATACTCAGCTTCTGTTGTAGAATCTGCCACAGTCTCTTGCTTCGAACTTTTCCAGCTTACTGCACCCCCATTCAAAGTAAAATCATATCCAGACTGCGATCTAAAATCATCTATATTAGTTTGAAAACTTGCATCTGGGTAACCATTTACAACTAGATCATTTTCAAAACCTCCATAGACCAAGAACACTTCCTTAGTCCTTCTTAAGTATTTAAGAATGTTCTTTACTGTTATCCAGTGACTCTCACCAGGATCTGACTGATATCTACTTGTAGTGCTCAAAGCATATGATACATCAGGTCGAGAGCATAGCATGGCATACATGATAGATCCAATAGCTGATGCATATGTAATCTTATTCATACGGTCTCGCTCATCATTTGTCTTAGGACATTGAATCTTGCCGAGACTTATGCCATGAGACATTGGCAACAATCCTCTTTTAGAGTCTTGCAAACTGAACCTATTCAAGCCCCTTGTCTATGTAAGCACTCGACTTAGACCGATTAGCCTCTTAGATCTATCCCTATAGATCCTTATCCCTAGGATATAGGCTGCATCTCCTAAGTCTTTCATTGAGAAACACTTCCCTAACTAAGACTTGACATTCTATAATGTTGGGATGTCATTTCCAATGAGTAATATATCATCAACATACAGTACCAAAAAAACAACTACACTCCCACATACCTTCTTGTATACACAAGGCTCATCTTCATTCTTAATAAAACCGAAATCCTTGATTGCTTCATCAAAATGAAGATTCCAACTCCGAGAAGCTTGCTTTAATCCATAAATGGATCTTTGAAGCTTGCATACCTTCTTAGAATTCTCAGGATGTACAAAACCTTCAGGTTGTGTCATATACACGTCCTCAAGCGGCTTTCCATTAAAAAATGTTGTTTTTACATCCATTTGCCATATCTCATAGTCATAATATGCAGCAATGACAATTAAAATTCTTATAGATTTAAGCATGGCTACTGGCGAAAAAGTTTCATCATAATCAACACCTTGAGTCTGCCTGAAACCTTTTGCTACAAGTCTTGCTTTAAAAGTATGCACTTTGCCATCCATGCCAGTTTTCTTCTTGAAAACCCATTTACATCCAATGGTCTTGCACCTTCAGTAAATCAACCAAGTTCCAAACTTGGTTATCATACATGGATTGCATCTCAGAGTTCATGGCACTTAGCCATTTTTATCTGAGTCTGGTTCAGACATAGCCTCCTGATAAGTGGTTGGCTCATTTTGATCCATAAGCAACACATCACGACTATCAGTAATGAGAAATCTGAATCTTTATGGCTCATGTCTTTTACGTGGGCCTTGTGTCACTTGTAGAGGTTCAACTGGTTCAGAACGTTGTTGAACTTCCAGTAGCGGTTTAGTGTTTATCTGTGATTCTTGAACTTCTTCAAGATTTATTTCTCTCTCACTAGTGTCTTTTGAAATAAAATGTTTTTCCATAAAGGCACGATACCGAGAAATAAACATTTTGTTCTCAGCGGGATTATAAAAGTAATATCCTTTTGTTTCCTTAGGATACCCCACAAATAAACACTTGTCATATTTAGGTGCTAGTTTTTCTGAGACTTGTCGCTTTACGTAAGCCTCACAACCCTAAATCTTAAGGAAAGACAAACTAGGTCTATTCCCGTACCATATCTCATATGGTGTTTTATCAACCGCTTTAGAAGGAACTCGATTTAGAGTGAAAGCTGCAGTTTGTAATGCATAACCCCAAAAGGATAATGGAAGATCTGCATGACTCATCATAGATCGAACCATATCTAATAAGGTTCGATTTGTCCTTTCAGAAACTCCATTCCATTGTGGAGTTGCTGGTGGAGTCAATTGGGAGACAATCCCAAGATTTTTAAGATGAACATCAAATTCTTGGCTCAAATATTCACCACCTCGATCTAACCGAAATGTTTTGATAGTTTTACCAAGTTGATTTTGCACTTCATTTTGAAACGTTCGAAACATCTCAAATGATTCAGCTTTATGTTTCATAAGATATACATAACCATATCTCATTGAAATCATCGGTAAATGTAATGAAAATCGATAACCTCATATAGCCATTGTGTTTATAGGACCGCATACATCAGTATGTATTAGACCCAATAAATCACTTGCCCTTTCATTGTGTCCAGTAAAGGGACTTTTAGTCATCTTGTCTAGTAAACAAGATACGCACGTTTCATATGTTTCTAAATCAAATGAATCTAGAAGTCCATCTTTATGGAGCTTCGTTATGCGTTTCTCATTTATGTGCCCGAGACGACAATGCCAAAGATAGGTTTGATTCAAATCATTTGACTTGAATCTCTTTGTATTTATGTTAAAGACTGGAGTATCAGTGGACCTTTTCATGCTTAGAATATAAAGACCATCACACAAATCAGCATTTGCATAAAATATGCCTTTACGAGAAATGGAACATCTATTATTCGCAATAATAAAATCAAAACCATCCATATCCAAACATGAAACAGAAATGATGTTTCTCGCTCAAGTGAAACACAAAATAACAATTATTTAAAGTTAAAATAAGTCCACTAGGTAAGACTAAGTCATATGATCCAACAAAGGCAGAAGAACTCTTGCTCCATTCCCTACGCGGAGGATGACTTCTCCTTTCTTCAACTTTCTACTGGTGAGTCCCCGCACATTTATACAAATGTGAGATCCACATCCGGTATCTAATACCCAGGAATCACTAGTAGATAAATTAATTTCAAGAACATAAATACCTGTAGTGGTAGTCGCACTACCCTTTTTCTTCTTTACATCTTCCGGATAGAGTTTGCAATTTCTGAACCAATGTCCAGGTGCATGGCATATTTTTCGCTGATTTTATTATCCTAAATTAACCCCTTAATTTATCCGAAACTAAGTCAATTAAAACATTTTAATTAACCTGGGCCCACATCTAACTAATCATCTTATCCTAATCTAATTAAGACTTAAGATATTTGAATCCTAGCATATCACCAATAACAAAATTCTCGATATTTATCTCCTATCTAATAGGGATAACGAAACCAATTTTGCTAATATCTCCTAATGTAATTTGTTATATATCTCTTATCAAATAGAAATTTCATAACAAAATAGATATAACGAGATAAATAAATAATTTCGAAAAATAATTATTTGCAATTTCGGTCCTCATCCAAATAATCACAAACATATAATTGAATCATGAACTACTATCTCAATCGAACCTAATCATATTAGTTTCAAATTAATATTCAGACTTATACAATTTAAGAAACTTAAAACAATGTAACCTAAATATGCATACTGAATTACAGAGATTTCATCCATGCATCAATACACGAAAAATAAAGATTATACCTAATGGTGTCATGGATCACAGAACACGAAATTCAATTCATTAAAATTATTCGAATTAACCTAACATGGTTACTAGCATGTACGAAACTGATTTCAATTAAATCACAAATATATGTATCATATACACAAAACATGAAAATAAATCTCGCATAAAACTTATGTATATCACATATACATCAACTATTAACATGTTTTCAATCATATATCATGTATATATCAGAAGAAAACATGCAATGAATTTAATGGAATCGAACCTCGTTCTGATACCACTGTTGGATTTTTGGGGTTCATACGCAGCATAAATTACAAAACAATTTTGACAAAAACCCCAACAGGATCCGAATCTAATTCCATTAAAAACGTTTAAACCATGAAAATTTAATCATACCTCGGTCGCAATATACCTTTCTGAAGGTTGATCGATCTCTAAGGCGCTGCCAACGACGAACGCCCTCTTTCTGAAGGTTGATCGATCTATAAGGCGCTGCTAACGACGAACGCCCTATAACAAAGAATAGTCCACACACGAACGGCGGTCGAGATTCGAAGTGCTAGCTTCGAGAGAATACCAAACTTTTTGTTTCTCTCCAAAACGATCCAGATCGTACCAGAAAACCCTAATTCATTTCTGAAACTAAAATAGAGTTTCGACCCTTAATCTTTCATACGTGTGTTCTAACTTAAAGAGTCTATTTATACAACCATTGTATATAGACGGTTAAGTAAATTACACATATACCCCTACTTAAAGAAGTATAAGTGTAATACACCACAAGGACGTTTGTCATGAATTTTATCATATAAAATTCGTTTTTTCGAACCACCTTAAAATCTCGCAAAACCATTCTTAGTGTGCGACCCAATAGGCTCATACAACGTTGGCGGTGTACCAAAACATATTTTGGTATACAAGTCATAAGCGCCTCTAGCAAGACATTATGACTACCCAAGTTGTATGCATATCAAATCGATACAACCTAATCAATAGTGTATATAACATCTTTTTGTCACACGATATCCTTTTGATCAAACATAAGGCATGAAATCGTCATCCAACATGTTCAATCGTACTAGTCTCGATCTCTAGGTAGACTGAAAACATCCAAGTGACATTGATCAATATCAACTCACTTAGACTAGGCCTTTTAACAGTCTAACATATCGAAGGATCCACCGGATATCTCTCTTTATATGAGAGGGACAAATTTTATCTCGATTACACAACTTCATCACATTGCTCACACGGTAACCAATCACAACCTTTATAATCGTCCAGGTTAAAGACAACGTTTGATTGTGTCAAATCACTGTGTTCCTAATGTTGAAGTCTCTGGTAATCTCAAGTCGATGATTGAAGAATATACCTATCATGAGAAACAACTATGACTTAATCCATGTGATGTTCTCATGTAATGGTCTGGTCAGTACTTTGTTCCTTAACAAGTACTCGTGATCTTGATTCGTATCCCTATACGTGTAATCATCATATGATCATCAATCAAGACTCACACTAGTCTTAATTCATTATAGTTCCCGTATAATGATCGATCTAGGGACATTTAGGATATTTTTGTAAATACCCATGGATCTTATTATAATGTAAACATGCAAATTAATTATAATAAACAACAAATGAAATCCTCTATTTTATTAACTAAAAATATTCATAAAGACAGTTAATGGATTGACCTAGGGCACATGCCCCAACACCCTGTTAGACCTAGAAAGCCGCGAATGTCTATCACTGATTGTGGGGTACGCCGATCCATCGGACCTTCGAAGGATCCACTGATACTCCATTAACTCTAACTACATGTCCTAACAATCTGACATCTAACAACCAGAACTCACACTTACTAAACTTAGCATAAAGTCGGTGCTCTCTTAGTGTCTGTAAGACTATCCTGAGATGACTTTCGTGATCCTCACGAGTCTTGGAGTAGATTTAAATAACATCTATGAATACAATCACAAAATTGTCCAAGTACTGTCTCAACACACGATGCATCAAGTCCATAAACATCACCAGCGCATTCGTTAGCCTGAACGACATGACCGCAAAATTGTAATGACCATAACATGTACTGAAGACAGTATTCATCCCTGATCCTAAGCTGATGGTACCCTGAACTTAAGTCAATCTTAGAAAACCATACAAAGCACCAGTCAACTGATCAAATAAGTCATCTATTTGGGGAAGTGGATACTTGTTCTTAATCGTAACACAATTCAACTGCTTGTAATCGATGCAAAGTCTCAAACTTCCATCTCTCTTCTTCACAAACAATATTGGGGTGCCCCATGGAGACATGCTAGGATGAATAAATCCTAAATTCGTCAACTCCTCAAGTTGGGTCCTCAGCTCCTCTAACTTTTTTTGGCGCCATTCTATATGGAGATATCGAAATCAGATTCGTCCCATGGGTTAAGTCGATAATAAAGTCAATCTCTCGTGGTGGCGGTAATCTGAGTAAATACTCAGGGAACACATCTGGGAACTTGCACACCATGGGTACCTCCTCAATAGTCGCCATTGATTTCTCTACTGTACTCAGAATACCGTCGAATGCCTCCATCTCCTGGCTCATAGCCATTCTACCTCTGGTACTCTAAGGCTGCGTCGAAACGCCATGGAAATTGAACTCTGACTACTTAGGAATCTGGAATGTGATTGTCTTACCAAAGCAATCCAACTATGCATGATATGTTGCCAGCCAGTACATCCCTCATAGACCATATTAGGGTAAATCTTGTCCCCGGCAGCCGCGTTGAGGATCAAGTGGGTGCTAAGCCTAATGGGTCTCAACCCTAACTCATCTACCATCCGTCTAGAAATAAAAGACACGGTTGAACCAAAATCAATCAAAATATGCATCATGCGACGACAAATATAAATCATACCCCTATAAGCTGTCATATCGCCTGTTGGTCCGCCTAAGCCACTACGTGTGCTATCTCTTAAGGTCGCTGCTGCTGCGAGCTCTACTGCACGCCAATGAGTTTCTGACAATTAATCTTAATATGCCCTTCTATTTGCACTCAAAACATATCCTCAGCCCATACTGCCCAAACCGTCCGCTTTGCAACTGGCCTGACCTTTGGTTCTGCTATCCTAACCTTTGGCCCAGTTGGCCACTACCTCTATCTTTAGTCCTACTGTCGGTAGCCTTAAACTGCTGCCCTGACTAAGAAGCCTGCGGTGCCTATGGAGGTCTACCTGTGTAACTCTGCGTCGGAGGAGGTGCGGCTGCATAAACTGAATGCGATGCCACAGAAACTACACTCCGCTCTCTCCCGAACCTCTGATGGTTCTTTTTTCTTTTCATGTCTCTACCATAGCCTTGCTCGATCTCTGCTCTGAAATCTGAGCAATCGGTGTCTCTGCAGGTCGTAGGTCCACATCATTGGGGTGTGTGATGAGGTAAGCTTCTCTAGTCAAACCGCACTTGTAAGCCCTATCAAGGTTACTCAGCTCGGTCGTAACCACTGTGCCCCCAATGGCAGGAAATAACACCTTACAAAGAAATGGACCTAGTCCCTATCACTATCGGCAACACCATCGATAAACGACAATAGCTGTTGGAATTTTCCCATATATTAAATCACAGACTCTCCCTACCTTTGTCGGATATGCATGAATTCTGACCTCTTTGCGATCCTCACTGAGGATGGAAAGAACTTCTAATTGAAAAATCTTTTGAAGTCCTTCCATGTCTGCGGATCTCCCTGGGTGGCTACCAGGTTGGTTCACCAGGTGTGTGCGTCCCCTGAGAAGGAAAAAACTGCCAACCCAAGTGTCTTGCTATCCTCTAACCTCAAAAGTCTCTAGATCTTCTCATGACTCCTAATGAATTTCTCTACTTTTGACATATCTGAATCTCTAATAAACTTCCTCGGTCTGTACCTCTCGTACTCCCTATCAGTCTAGCCATAGGCGTCAAATCAAAGTCAACATCTCTCTCAATCAGTATCGGAACTATTGGCGCTGCTATATCGAGTAGTACGGTACTACGACAGAAATTGGTGTTGCATGCACCATAAATCGTGACGGAGTTGCATGAGGTGTAGGCGCACTCACGTCCGGTGTGGAAGCCGCTATACGTGTCGATGCTGATGGCAACTATCCCCTAAGAAGAATCAAAATCTCCTTCAGATGTTTATCTTGTAAAGCAAACCTTTGTGTCAAGGCCTGAAAGTCTGTTGGATCAATAGGGCATGGACTTAAAGCTCCACTCTGATCACCGGTGTCCCGCTGATCGGCCATCGCGATCTGCAAAGGCGAATAGCGAGCTTCGATCAATTTTCTTAACTACCGTTAATAGTATACAATGCATATCTATCAATTAACATGTATAATCCAAACTTAGTTTCCCCAACTCTCCTCAATTCCCAACTAATACCCTAAGTCAGGTTCATAGGATTTCCACTCTAAGTTCAACTGTCTTCTAACTTTAAATTTGTATTTTAGTCGAGTTGTGGATTACATAGAGCATAAACCTACGTCCTGATACCAACTGTGACAGCCCACAACTTAGGCCCCGCCTGACTTAAACCTATGTGGACCCCCGGTCAACTCCCGTAGAGTCAACGTAGGCCTAGTCAGCCTCTTATCCAATTTATTTAATCATTTGTTGCTTATTTGATTTTTTATTTAGTTTAACAAGTCTTAATGTTTATTTAGCGGAATTTAAGAAATACTTAATGCAACTTAAATAAATAAATAGTTGCCGGGACATGCCTAGGTGTGGAAATCCTACAAAAGTAGATCTCATGTATATATTTGGTGATAGTGTGAAGAAGTGTCATATACATGTATCTAACGTCTCAAAACCCAAAATGAACCCTAAAGTAACCAACAACATAAATATATATCATATGTACAGTCCAAAATATCAAAATAAACCTGCTGTAGTAACAGAGATGAGCTAACTCTGAGGGAAGCTCAGAGGAAGTCACCAATCACAGGCTCCTTGCCCTTGCTACTAGAGGGACCTGCAATTGTCACCAAATGCGGACACAATTCCAATGAGTAAATCTAGAAGAAGTTCAACAGTAATTCAGATTAAACAATAAACGAGTCCATAAATCATGTTGGAAGGAAAATAATGTGCTGAGAAAGAGTCAATTAAGTGCATGATAGACATACTACATTGATCAACGATAGGGACCAAGATACCTGAAAGAAAATGATAGGGATTAAGTGGTCCAGACACTTTACACTTGGGCTCAAAGCCACTTAAAACTTGTAAGTTTCTAACACTTGTGCGAGGGGACAAAGCCGCATCGGCCGCACATAATCCATCGGCACTGTCTGCTCGCTTGAGCCGTAGCCTGAGAAAACATGACAAAGGGAGCCACAGACTAAACTAGATGCTCAACCACAATGGAACTTGAATACCTGAGAGGAGCCACGACACATGGCGGATGCTCACTCAAAGGATTCAGGCCCGTCAGGGAGCCACGAGAACTAATCGGTGCTCAACCCGCGAGTGGACACAACTATACCAGACCACTTAGACCCTATGTCACTCAGTAGGAAAGTAGAGTCCAATAATAGCAATAATTTCATCAAATGTAGCAAGGAAATGAAAAGAATTAACATTGAATTTCTTACTGGTTTACTTACCTCAATACGCAAAATCAAGTAAATTGCGGCTCCCACATGCCTCGAAATACGTACTCGATACCCGATGCTAGTCCCTCAGGCTCTTGGTATCAATTTACAATAAATTAAGTGTGGTTGAGCCTATATGATATGATTTAGATATTAAAATCCCAAAATTATTCAAAATAGGGAAATTATAGCGTTTGCACGCTTTTCAGGAAAAATTTCGGTGTAAAAATCCCCAAAAAAACTTAAAATCCACTTTTCTACAATTTTTCTCACTTTTCTTATTTTTTCAGATTTTCCCTATTTTCTTGAATTTTTTTTATTTTTTAATGATTTTAAGTTATTTTTTATTAATTAAAATGTATAAAAATACATTTTTATTAAAAATGGGGTTTGGGCCCCCTGAACTGGGTCCGGGCTGAACCAGGTCCGAGCTCGCCCGGCCCAACGGGTGGGGATCGCACACTTTAATTGGTGCGATCCCCCTCTCTATTTCGTGCAAACGAAGAGAGAGAGAGGGGTTGTCCAGCCCCCCTTTTTACTCTTTTTTTTTTTCTTTTTCTTTAAATCTCCTTTTTTTCGTTTCCTTCTTTTCTTTCTTTTTTTTCAACAAAATCAACATTACTTTTTTTTCTTCAAAGTGATCAACAATAACTCTATATTTTTTGTTGTCTTTTAAATCAACACAACTAAAATTAACTCCATTAAAATCAACTTACCAACAATGAATTAATCGCATATACTATGTATTAAATCCATAACTTCAAAATTAAATGAAATAAAATATTATCTTACTTAGTTTATTTAGGATCTCCAAAGAAATTGGTCTTCTTCTTCCTCACCACAACCTCTACAAACTTAAATAAAACCTCACTATTCATCTCCCTATTTTTACACTATCAATAAGTGAGTGAACCACCACCACACAATTTTTTTTATTTCATTTTTTTATTAAATTTGCCATTATCTCTCCATAAACCACAAGAAGTTGACACCTCATAATTCTAATTTATTTATTTTTATTCTAATATGTGAAATGACTAAAATGCCCTTTATTACTTAGGCATTTCAATTAAATGAGTTCCATTAGACTAACTTAAATTAATATCGTTGACCTACTTGAATACCCGTGTACGCGCACATCTCGAGGACTACGCTCACTCGTTAATTCAACAACAACATTAATAAAGTTGTGTGTAACGGCCCATTTTATTAATGTCGTTAATTTTCTTGAATTTATAGACGCCAGCTCAGATCTACGTAGACACCGCGGTAGGCTAGGACACACGGGGACTTAGGTATGGTAGTTATTGTGTGTTGGTTGCTTATTTGAGGTGTAATTTATTGAAATACATCGCATGTGTGTATGACGGCGAGAGTCAGACCAGGCCAGAGATAGAGCGTATGCGTTAGCACAGCCAGATAGTGGGGCGACTAGGCAGCTTATTGAAGGTATATTACTTATATTTGTCACCATATGCATGCTATGTTTGATTGGTAGCACGTTATCGTTTCTTGCTGGACGTATTGTTGGATTGTTAGGGTTAGTTACACAGACACTAAACCCACATCTTGTCCTCAGTACGACTGCTGGGGATAAGATATACCCTAACCGAATATGTCGAGACGTGATGATAGAGGTGGAGGGACATCAGCTACCAGCTGATCTTCGAGTATTATAATACTTAGAGTTTAACACACTACTCGGGATGGATTGGTTAGCATCCTATCATGCACAGATAGACTATTACGGCAAGAGGATATAGTTTCGTATTCCTGGAATACCGAAGTTCGTATTACTTGGATCGGCAACTGACTTACCCATCACGAGAGGCCGACTAGCTACAGCGCAGGAGATGGAGGCATTTGCGGCGATAGTTGAGCCGGAGGTTCGAACGGGGATACGGCTTGAGGACGTCCCGGTGGTTAAGGATTTCGTTGATGTATTTCCAGATGATTTACCCGGATTGCCACCGCCACGAGCTGTTGAGTTCATAATCGAGTTGATACCAGGGACGCAGCCGATTGCCAGTCGACCTTACCGGATGGCACCAACGGAGTAGGAGGAGGTGAGACGACAGTTGGAGGAGCTGTTGGAGAAGGGTTTTATTCACCTTAGTATGTCACATTGGGGAGCTCCAGTACTGTTTGTGAAGAAGAAAGATGGTACGATGAGGATGTGCATCGACTATAGGAAGCTGAATCAAGTACCTGTGAGGAACCGTTACCCACTTCCTAGGATTGACGATCTATTTGATCAGCTGACGGGTGCCAGATTCTTCTTGAAGATTGACCTTCGCTCAGGTTATCACCAGTTGGGATTCGAGAAGAGGATATCCAAAAAACCGCTTTCCAAGACGAGATACGGGTTATTTGAGTTCACAGTCATGCTATTTGGGCTGACGAACGCTCCAACGATTTTCATGGATCTGATGCACAGGGTCATAAGGTTGTATTTGGACAGATTTGTCATCGTGTTTATCGACGATATCTTGATTTATAGCAGAACTCGTGAGGATCACGAGGGACATCTAAGGACATTTTTTACGACACTGAGATAGCACCAACTGTATGCCAAGTTTAGTAAGTGTAACTTTTGGCTAAGTGCGGTGAGATTCCTAGGCCATGTCATCAGTGAGCAAGGTATCTCAGTGGATTCAAAAAAGATTCGGGCGATCATTGATGAGTGTGAGTAGGCCTTTTATGAATTGAAGCGGAGATTGACATCTGCACCAGTATTGACATTGCCGGAGCCGGGCAAGACCTTGACAGTATATATAGATGCGTCGGGCAATTGTCTTGGATGTCTATTGATGCAGGATGGTAGACCAGTTGCCTATCTTTCCAGACGGTTGAGACCCCACGAGGGGAATTATCCAGTGCACGACCTGGAGCTTGCAGCGGTCGTCTTTGCACTGAAGGCTTGGAGGCATTATCTCTATGGAGAGCAATTCGTGTTGTTTACAGATCACCAGAGTTTACGTTACATTTTCACTCAAAGGGATCTGAATATGCGCCACGGATATGGTCGAGTTCTTTGAAGGACTACGACTTCGCTATTGAGTATCACCCTGGCAAAGCGAACGTCGTAGCAGACGCATTGAGCAGGAGTGGACTCGACAGTCAGACTGTTCTGCAGCAGATGACACACGAGCATGGTTTATTACAGGCAGCATCAGTTATGTGCATGGCTGAGTTGTCGACTACGGCGGAACAACACATTTATTGTCAAATGAGGATACCGACCGTATCGATTGAACGGGTTGCCGAGTGTCAGAGGGCCGATGGGCTCTATGAGCATGTTAGTTGTCTATCACGGAATCTGGAATGCACTGATTGGGCAAAAACCATAAATTGGTGTTTGAGATACCGAAAGAGATTGTGGATACCTACGGATTAGGAGATACGGGACGGGATTTTGGAGGATGCACACCGGTCTCGTTACACAGTTCATCCTGGTCGGACCAAGATGTACCATGATTTGAGACGACTATTCTGGTGGTCAGGGATGAAGGCTGACGTTGGTGCGTATGTTAGGAGTTGTCACATTTGCCAGCAGGTGAAGGCTGAGCACAGAAGACCAAGTAGATTATTACAGTCGTTGCCCATTCCACGGTTGAAATGGGAACATGTCACTATGGATTTCCTTAGTTGGCCACCGCAGACATCGAGGCGTCACGATGCAGTTTGGGTAGTGATTGATAGACCGACGAAGTCGGCTCACTTCATTCCAATCTCAATGAAATACACGTTTCCCAGCTGAGCATATTGTTTGAGCGGAAGATTATTAGACTTCATGTGGTGCCAGTTTCCATTGTGTCAGATAGAGATCCCAGATTGACTTCGAAACTATGGGAGGCAATGCGAGAACAATTTTGCACCAGGTTGCAGTTTAGTACGGCTTATCATCCTTAGACCGACGGACAATCAGAGCGAGTGATCCAGAGTTTGGAGGATATGCTCAGGGCTTGTATATTACAATTTGGGGGTTCGTGGGAGGATCATCTGCCTCTATGTGAGTTTGCATACAATAACAGCTATCAGGCGAGCATTGGTATGCCACCATTTGAGGCACTGTATGGGAGGCCCTGTAGATCACCTGCGTGTTGGGCAGAGCCGGAACATACAGTGAAAGTAGGGCCTGAGATAGTTGTTGTTCACATAGAGAAAATCCGATAAATTCGTCAAAAGCTGCGAGCTGCACAGGATAGACAGAAGAAATACGCGGATAGGTATCGCGAGGGTCTGAGCTATGATGAGGGCGATATGGTGTATTTGAAGGTTTCTCCTTGGAAAGGTCAACAGAGATTTGGCATTAAGGGGAAACTGGCACCGAGATACATTGGGCCATACCGGATTACACAGAGAGTAGGCACTATTGCATATCGTTTGGAGTTACCTGCCGAGTTAGCTTGGGTTCATCCGACATTTCACATTTCCATGTTGAGACTCGCTAGGTCAGGGCCGAGACCGACGATTGAGTTGGGACAGGTGGAGATACTGCCTGACGTGACCTATGAGGAGAAATCGATATAGATCGTTGACCGTCAAGTACAGATTCTCGGAACAGGGAACTCGCGAAGGGCCTAGTTCGTTGGCAGCATCATAGGCAGAGGGACTAACTTGGGAGCCCGAGTGGACGATGAGGACGCGATACCCTCAACTATTCTCTGGTATGGGACATTAGTTACAGTTAAATTTCGGGACGAAATTTTATTTAGTTGGGAAGAACTGTAACGGCCCATTTTATTAATGTCGTAATTATCTTGAATTTACAGACGTGGACGCCAGCTCAGATCTACGTGGACGCCGCGGTAGACTAGGACACACGGGGACTTAGGTATGGTAGTTATTGTGTGTTTGTTTCTCATTTGCGGTGTAATTTGTTGAAATACATCGCATGTGTGTATGTTGTATAACAATACATGCGAGATTGTGTGAACCGTATTCGCCTCGATATGCATGTCGACGCAGGTACCGGGTAGTTGACGGGACCGAATATTAGGTCGGGGAAACTAAAACACAACGAGATTGTGTGAACTGTATTCGCCTCGATATGCATGTCGACGCGGTGCACGGTAGTTGACGGGATCAGATATTAAGTCGGGGAAATGAAAACACACAAATTACATAAAAAGTGGCCAAGTAACTAATATAGAATGGGTATTAGGTGGCTAGTGACAGGGCGGTACGCGTATATCGCGGCTCGAACGCGAAACTGGGCGTCGAAACGCCCAAAAACACGGGGCGAGTGTCCCAGTTGTGTCACAATTTGGAGTCAAGACACAAAGTCAACAATACTTATCTTATCTACCACCTTTTCTCTCACCACCCTCACACACACACACACCCAACGTGCGCGCGCGCACACACACACACACAGCGCGATCGGGAGACCGAGAGGAGAACAAGAAAAGGAGAGGATGAGGAGGAGAAGAATAAGCCGGGAAGGAGAGAAGAGAAGGTGGAGACGCCACGATCGAGGTGAGTCCTCGTTGTTGTTGTGGGTTTCGGTGGGAGACGGAGGGTTCGGCCATAAAGGCTGAATCGGGTCGCGGTGGTGATGGCAGGGGTGTCTCCCCTGGCATCGATGCCACTGGGGTTGGGGTGGAGAGCAACCCCAACCCAACAGCAAGGGATATAAATAAAAATAAAAATTTCCCGAATCGGATGAGGAAGATGCACACGCGCGCGCGCGTGTGCATCCCCTAATGAGCCGGGCCTCAGAACGGGCCAGGCTCGGCCCATGGGCCGAGCCTGGACCTGTTCTAGTCCAAGGTCAGGTCGGGTCCGACCCATTTGGGTTGACCCGACCCAAACTCAATTTTTTTTAAAAAAAGGGAAGAAAAATTGGGAAAATTTTGAAAAAATTATATTTCAATAAAATAAATAGAAATTAATGAATTTATATTTGGAAGTTGTATTTGGAAATTCCAGACGCGACTTTTGCGGGGATTTTTGCCTCGAAAAGCGTGAAATGGGCAATTTGGCCTAAAATTTTTAAAAATTTGTCATAAATTGTCATATTAAATCCGAATTATTGATAAATGGACATAGGTGGACACGGGTGATCAATTGGCGACCAAGGACCCAGTGGACTTGGACTCGGGGATTGATTACGGGGTATTGGAGTGCGTTGTGATGTTTGTAAAACCCAATTGAAAAACTCTGAGTATTTATTTCGCTTTGTATTTTCATTCATTTCCAGTATTCCTTGTGGTTTTTATTACATCTATATCTTGTCATTGTTTGGACGGTTGGTTGAGTTACTCCCCGGATTTTTCGTTATGTGTCTATACAGTCTAGACCATAGCATGTGTATCAGGAGTTCTCGGTGGATAACGACCCGAGCTAATGAACTGCTACATGTGTCGTTGCGTCGTAGGTCTACACCGGCCTACGAGAGGGACCAGGTGATTGCTAGTTGGGTGCGCCCACTAGTGGAATCCTGTAAGGGTATTGTGAAGTATGGTTTAGTCTCACTGGAACAGGCACATACATTTGCACTTTATTGTTATTTATGCATGCGATGCCCTACTTACAGTTGCATGTTTACATTTCACATGTTTATTTAACAGTATTTATTGACTTCCACTTGTTTATTTGAATGCTCGGAGGAGTTCATTGGGATTTTACTAACTGGACTCGTCATCCATTTTCTTCTGTGATGATTGAGTGCAGATCCGAGTACAAGTAAAGGCAAGGGGATCTTAGGCAACTACCTCGACCGCCTACCATTGAGGATTACTTGTACATGTGTTTTGTTTTTGATATTTTGATTCTTTTGGGAACTGGGGAGTAAAATGACATTGTACATAGATACCTTATATGGTACAGTCATCTACCTCTATACAAAGTACTTTTCAGGGTTTTTCCACAATAGGATTTGTTTAATTGATTATTAATAATTCTTGCATTTAAGTACGACTTCCGCTAAATATGTCTTTATACACTGTACACACAAGTGGACGAATTTCGAGACAAAGAAAGGATGGGCAGGTGTCGTACACGTGTAATTGGGCTAGCTGGCAAGGAGTACACGGAGACACGTCACCCCAGGGCGGCGAGGGCCGCCACATTGCGCATGCACAAATATATAAACATAAAATATTCAACGCATCACACATAAATAAAATTATTGAATTATTACCTCGGTGTCGACGTCTGAGTTTTTGAATGAGTCGCCATGTAGGGTTAGCCGCCACGTCACAGTCCTATTAGGCAATTGACTAGGATCAGATTTATTAGGGTCGTTACACAGCACGAGATATGGACAATATCGATTTACAGTCATGTCGTTTGGGTTGACCTACGCTCTCGCCATGTTTATGTATTTGATACATCGGGTGATGAAGTCGTTTCTTGACCGCTTCATGATAGTTTTCATTGATGATATATTTATATATTTGAGGACACGAGAGGATCATGAGCAACACCTCAAGGAGACGTTGCGGACTTCGAGACACGTGTCGACGTGGGATCAGAGTAGAGAGTGATGTTGGAAGTAAGTTAATTTAAGTTATTGTAACTTAAATAGTGAAATCAATGTGACTATAGTTTGATTTACATTGCATGTAATCTAAGTTAGCAAGTTAAAATATTAGTCATTGATGTTTCCTCGAGATACATGTTGACACATCAAGAGACCAATTGAGTTTCAATTGGTGTTAGTTAGATGGAGTTAGTGGAAAGTTAGTGGAATTGTGTCAAGATATGAGCCATTAGATTATTCTCGAAATACATGTACACATCAAGATTAATGGGGAGGAATCAACCTTATCATATATATAAGTTTGAATGAGAAATCACCATGCAAACCATTTCATTTTTAAACTTAGAGAAGAAGTAAAGCTCTGGAGAAAAAGATAAGCAAGCTATGAAGAAATTATGGTGATTTGAAAAGTTGATCAAGCTGGGAGGATCATCAACTAGGTAAGCTAATATGCACAGAGTTTTAGTAAAATTAGATGTGTATGTTCAGTTTCGATTTTTGTGAGATTTCAGGGGGTAAATGACATGATTTTTGAAATTAGTTTAAATATTTGGATTCCTTGTGAAAAAGCATAAATTTGCTATAAAAAAGTTTGGAATTCGGAGTTAAATTGACCAAGTTACGATCAATCAATGAGTTAGGCGTATTTTTGAGTTTTATGAAAAAATGCAAGCATATTTTAATGGTTTCATGAATATATATATATGAAGTGTATGCTAAGGTTGTTGCTATGGTGGGTGTCTTGGGTCTCTAGTAGATTAGAATAGGGATCTCAAGTTATTGGAATTGGCCAAGTGTGGAGAAAATTAGAATTCAAAGTGCAGGATTCTGGATTTTCCTACACATAGCACGCTAGATGTGCTAGCGAGCGCACTACTTGCATATAGCGCACTATTAAAATTGAGTAGCGAGCTAATAAAGTCATTAGCGTGTTAGACATGCTATACAACATGCTAGATGCTACGACAGCACAATAATTAAAATTTCCTAACTAAACCTTAAACACCTTAAATAAGCTTAATACCTTAACTAAGGGTCTAAACATGTTATAAAACATGTCTAATGGTACCAGGAGCCTAAGAAAGAGTCTCAGAGGTTCGGGTACGTGTTCGAGGTGTAAAAAGATCAGATTTGCATAGGAGCTTGGCGTGATTTGTAAGTAAACTGATTGAGATATTTATTTATATTTCGTTCCATTATGCTTCTTGTTTATATTCATTTGGACTGATGAGCCTATTGTACTCAAGATGCCATTACTTTGTTGTCCTATCTCATTATAAAAGTTTGTTATCATGACATTGGTTGTTATTTAAATGGTGTTCATTGACTCTAAATCATGTGCTATATTAATTCTTGGTTGTTCAAAAAGTTAATAGAAAAGCATGCTATTAGGTGAATGACTTGTAGTATTGTAAATCACATTCTTTTATGTTCATTTAAGCTATTCCATTTTAGATTTCTTATGGTGTCACTTCTTGGAATGTGAAAGTAGTTCTTGTATCTAGGACCATTACAAAGATAGGCCGCGGCACACGGGGTCACTAGATTTTTGGGGGTGTCGGGATCTCGCCACTGGCTTGCGCAACACACGGGGTTGTCGACAAGTATATATATCTAAAAGGGCATTGTAATGATGCGAATGCATCTAACAAAAATTGATATCGCCCTACATAGTGGAACAAGAGTTGATGTGATGTGATTTCATAGTTAACCAGTCTTAGATCATTACTACTTAGCCGAATGTCAATTTCATGATGTTTAATTGAAGTATCTTATATGATGATTCTTGTTTAAGCTTTCTTTGCTATTATTATGCTTTCATATACTTGTTGTATATTTGAAAATGTGGATAAATGTCTCTCTATGTTACTTTCTACTTTACTGTACTCACCGTCCTTATTATGACAGTGGGTTCATATATTTTGAGTAGAAGACCTGGGAAGGAGAAGATCTTCGATTAGTCTTAAGCCATTGGTGAATGGTTCCTGGTAATTTTGTAGGTGATCATTTTGTGTATTTATACTTACGTCTTTATGTATAACTGTGGATTATGTCGGGTTTTTGGGGTTCATACGCAGCAGAAAATTCAAAACAAATTTTGAAATACCCCAACAAGATCGAAAATAAGTTCCATTAAACTAAATCTACGAAAGTAAATCATACCTTATTCCGTAATTTCCTTTTGATTGTTCAATTTTTAAGACGTTCAAGTGTGTGTCCTCTATCAGAAATCCACACACGAACTGTTACCACAATTTGGAGTGCTAGCCCCAAGAGAGATTGAAAATGATTTTTCTTTCTCTCCTTAAATCCAGAGAACTCAAAAATTGCAAAACATAAATCTTATATTGTTTTCAGGGTTTCACCCTTTATTTATATGTGTAGATTAGCTCTCACTTAAAATTCTATTCGTAATACGACTATTGTATTTAGGCAGTTTAAGCAAATTACACATACGCCCCTACTAATAAGTTATCATATAACGAATCGTAAGGGCTTTTATGTCATGAATTTTATCTTATAAAATTCAATACTCTGGACCAATTGAAATTGTGCAAAGCCATTCTTTCTGTGCGACTAAATAGGTTCATGTGACGTTGGCAGTGAATCGAAAACCATTTTGGTATACAAGTCATAAGCGGTCTTTAGCAAGGCATTATGACTACCCAAGTAACATGAATATCAACATCGATACAACCTAATTAATGACATATGGCATATCCTTTTGTCGTGCGATATCTTTTGACTAAACATAACGCATGGAAAATCAACCTTAATGTTCAATCATACTAGTCTCGATCTTTAGGTAAACTGAAAAACATCTAAGTGATATTGATCATATCAATTCACATAGACTTGACCATTATCAGTCTATCTTATCGAGGGATCCATTGATATCACTCTTTATACGAGAGTGACAAATTCTATCTTAATTACACACCTTCACATATTATTCACATGATAACCAATCACGATCATTATAATTTTCCAATTAAAGACAACATTTGATTGTGTCAAATTATCATGCTCCTAATATTGAAGTTTATGGTAATCTCAAGTCGAAGGACTAAATGATATACCTATCATGAGTAACACCTATGACTTAATTTATGTGTTGTTCTCATAGCGGGTCGGTCTAGTACCTTATTCCCTAACAAGTACTCATGATCTTGATTCGTATCCCTATACGCATGATTATCACATGACCATCAATCAAGATTCACACAAGTCTTAATTCATTATAGTTCCCAGTATAATAACCGACTAGGGACAATTATGATATTTCAACAAATACCCACGGATCTTACTATAAGGTAAACATGCAATCACTTATAATAAAAGAGCAAATAAAACCTCTATTTTATTAACTAAAATTATAATATAAACAATGTTTGTAGATTGATCTAGGGCACATGCCCTAACAGATTGTATATTGGGTTGAGAGATTAGATTTCCCTACTATTACACATTGCTATGGTTGGTTTTATATGATCGTTTGTTTACTTGGTTTCCACAGTAGGTATTTTATAAATGCTTCCACTAATTTTATTAAGTCTTCCGCTGATAATTAAGGTAATGATAATGATCTCTTAATTAACTCTTATGATATTGAAATGAATTGTAACTATGTTGATTATGTGTAACGAGGTGAATGAGATGAAAAGACTGACTAATACGTTGTTAAGTCCTATGTGGCATAGGTTAGGGCTTAATGACGGGATTAGGCTGGGCAGTACCCGATTTGGGAGTCGAGCCGTCATAGGTGGTATTAGAGCCTAGGTTTAGCGATTCTTATGGACAAAGAAAATGTGATACCAATGCAAAGAAGGTATTAGAGCCAAGGTTTGTAGAGTATTAGGGACATATTATATAGTTGTCTGAAATTGTGATACCAATGTCTTAGTTATGGTTGATATGAGAATCTAAGTTCTCGATAAGTACACAACGAAACTTGATTAAAACAAAAATCTTAGATATGGAAACCAGACGGTCCTCGCCTAGAAACAATTAGTTGGGAAGTAAGTGAATGTGAGTTGGGGATTGCTATGTGTATATGTTATGTTTGTACCTATATATAAATGCAATATTTACGTAGTAGCTAATGTCACAATCGTTATCAACATGCATACTACGATGGCAGATCTGCGAGAGGGTGGAGATGGTAGTGACAGCAGTAGCTTGTATACAGTAGTGATTGAGGATTTTCAAATGCTATCCGCTAAAGTTGCAATACAGGGTCAACAGTTGGCCGACTTCATGTCGATATGATGATGCGTATGTCTGCACTTGCACAATACGTTACCATCGGTACCATTTCAACTATAGTACTACTAGCACTTGAGGCACACATTATTATGACTGATGATATGCAGCGTTGAATTGACACATTCACTACCCAATGACAGTTGTTGACCGAGCTCCTCAAGATTGTACGAGCACCTTTGGTTTCACCGGCTATTTTCGTTGAGCCTACTATGACAGTGCTTTCAGGACATGAGGTCCCAATTGTATCGGCTACTACCACCATCGTACTACGAGCACTCGAGCACTCATAGCATCAACAAGTACCTATTCCATAGGAGATTTTCTCATGGTAGTACCAGCTGAAATTCTGGTTGATGCTACACCTACATTGACCGAGGACAATAGGAAGAGGAAAAGAGGCAAGGGATTGAAGAAAATGCCTAGTGGATCTAGTTCATCTGGATTAGAGATACCAGCCACCACGACAATATCGTATTGGCACTTGTAGTTGCGAGTATACTTTTATCCGAGTTTTCGACTGTTATGGTTTCACCTACTTTTGTTCTTGACTTTGTCAGCCGAACACCTCCGATAGTGCAACCACTGTAGGAATTTTAGCAGGCTCAGGGCAGTAGAGACCAATATGCATTGAGGTAAGAGCAAGGTCGACCGAGTTGACAGGGCAAATGAGACGTATGATGTGTTATAGATGTGGTTAGGAAGGACACATCATGAGTTACGATCCACAGTCAGCGAGTAGATTTTTCATACCACCATAGGCAGGATTGGTATTATCACCGATGCAGATTCAGCAGACATCAGGCAATAGTGACAGAGATGCACTAAGGTAGGGACAGACTCTCACCGGAGTTACAAAGTGAAGGAGATTACCGACATGTTATAGGTGTCATTAGGTGGGACACATAGTTCGATAGTGTCCACAATCCATAGATTTCCTTCATCTAGAGATAGAGAGTGGGGTTTGAGATAGTGGCAGTAGTCCATAGAGAAAACGATCGATGCACAGCCAGGCGATCTCGACAAAATCGAGAAGATAGCCAGCGTGCTTCAGATGTGTACAAATCGAACACATGCTTAAATCATGTGCGCTGCCTCATAACTATCAACAGCCTGCCATGCAGCCACACGGTGGACATGGAGCTCATGTGGAGATAGAGCCAGACCTAAAGATGGCACGCGACCTTTGTGAGGGTACGCATTTGATTGTTATTACATTAATCACGCATTGTTTGACTTAGGTATAACAGTAGCGACATTAGTGATTTGGGAGTTAAAAGTGAGCATTGGACTGACGAGAATGACTCGAATAAGTTCATATCATAAAGGGTTGAAAAGATAATGAAAGTTGTGTTGCCTAATAAGCAAACTATAAACTCTCATAAAGAAAATTATGCCTAGTGAGATTTATCTCGAGTACTATGACCAGAGTGTTGTATATTATGATAGTGTGCATGTGGTAACCGAGCGTAGACTCACCCATAGTAATATTCTAACTCAGGATAATCGGACAGGGGATCCACTTACGGTAGTTGAGAAAAAGGGGCTTTGGGGCTAGTATCATTTGAAATTTTGGCTAAGGTAATTGTTGAGAGGATAAAATGAGAAAAGGTTATCCTATATGTTTTAAATGATGGAGAAATGAGAGTCGACTAGCGAGTGACTCCATTATAGCAGTAAGATTGAGTTATGAGATAAAGCTTATGATTAAGTTTAACTTCGAGGAAAAATTTCTATTAGTTGGGAAGACTGTAATGACCCAGAATTTATTAATAGTAAATTAGTCCCTAATCAGGGTTATTGATCCAAGACGTGCCCAAGAGCAGGTACACGGTCCAAATACTCAGCGTGAGGATTGAGTAATGTAATATTTTTAATTGATGGGTGCCTATTGTGATGTATATGTATAGACTACTAAGTCACTCCTATTGATATATAGATGTCGAGACGTGAGTGGGGATATGGGACTGAGGTAAAGAGTGATGTTGTAGGTAAGTTAATTAAAGTTAGTGTAACTTAAATAGAGAAATCAATGTGACTATAGTTTGATTTACATTAAATGTAATCTAAGTTAGCAATTTAAAACATTAGTCATTGATATTTCTCAATATACGTGTTGACACATCAAAAGACCAATTGAGTTTCAATTGGTGTTAGTTAGATAGAGTTAGTGGAGAATTAGTGGAATTGTGTCAAGATATGAGCGATTAGATTAGTCTTGAAATACGCGTACACATCAAGATCAATAGCTATGAATCAACCTTATCATATATATAATATTGAATCAGAGATCACTATGCAAATCATTTCATTTCTAAACTTAGAGAAGAAGTAAAGCTCTGGAGAGAAAGATCAACAAGCTATGAAGAAATTATGGTGATTCAAAAATTTGATCAAGCTAAGAGGATCATCAACTAGGTAAGCTAATCTACAAATAGTTTTAGTAAAATTAGAGGTGTATGTTCAGTTTCGATTTTTGTGTGATTTCAAAGGGTAAATGAAATGATTTTTGAAATTGGTTTAAATATTTGGATTCCTTGCAAATAAGCATAAATTTGCAATAAAGAAGTTTGAAATTCGGATTTAAATTGACCAAGTTACGATCAATCAAAGTGTTATGCGTATTTTTGAGTTTTATAAAAAATGCAAGCATATTTTGATGTTTAATGAATATATATGAGGTGTATGCTAAGGCTATTGCTATGGTGGGTATCTTGGTCTCTAGTAGGTTAGAACGGAGATCCCAAGGGGTTGGAATTGGCCATGTGCGGAGAAAACTTAGAATTCAAAGTGCAGAATTCCGATTTTCCTGCACATAGCACGCTAGATGTGCTAGCTAGCGGTTACCTATGTATAGCGCGCTAGTAAAGTTGAGTAGCGCATTAATGAGGTCATTAGCGCGCTAGGTGCTCTGACAGTATAAAAACTGAGATTTCCTAACTAAAACTAAAACAAGCTTAATACCCTACCTATGGTACCAGGAGCCTAGGGAAGAGTCTTGGAGGTTTGGGTACGTGTTACGAGGTGTCAAGAGATCGAATTAGCATAGGAGCATGGCGCGGTTTGTAAGTAAACTGATTAAGATACTTATTTATATTTCTTTCCATTATGCTTCTTGTTTACAGTCATTTGGACTAATGAGCCCATTGTATCATAGATGCCATGAGTTTGTTGTCCTCTCTCATTATATGAGTTTGACTCTAAATCATGTGCTATATCAATTCTTGGTTGTTCAAAGTGTTAATATAAAAACATGCTATTAGGTGAATGAATTGTGGTGTTGTAAATCACATTCCCTTGTGTTCATTTGAGCTATTTCGTTATGGATTCCTTATTGTGTTACTTCTTGAGTTGTGAGAGTAGTTTTTGTATCTAAGACCATTATAGAGATAAACCGCAGCACATGATGTCACTATATTTCTGGGGATGTCGGGATCTCACCACTATCTTGTGCAGCATACAGGGTATGTGACTCAGGGTTGTTGACAAGTATTTATATGTATCTAAAAGGGCATTATAATCATGTGAAGGCATCTAAAAAAATTGATTACGCCCTACATAGTGGAATAAGAGTTGATGTGGTGTAATTTCATAGTCAACCGACCTTAGATCATTACTGCTTAGCCAAGTGTTAGTTTCATGATGTTTAACTGAAATATCTTATAGCATGATTCTTATTTCAGCTTTCTTTGATATTATTATGCTTTCAAATACTTGTTGTATATTTGGAAATGTGGATAAATGTCTCTCAGTGTTACTTTCTACTTTACTGTACTCACCGTGTTTTTTATGACGGTGGGTGCAAATACTTCGAGTAGTAGACCAGTGAAGGAGAAAATCGTCGATTAATTTTGAGCCGTCTGCGGATAGTTCTTGCTACTTTTGTAGGTGATTATTTTGTGTATTTATACTTATGTCTTTTTGTATAACTTTGGGTTGTATATTATGTTAAGATATTAGATTCCCCTACTATTTCATGTATTGCTTTGGTTGATTTTATATGATCTTCTGTTTACTTGGTTTCCATAGTATGTATTTTATAAATGCTTTCTCTAATTTTATTAAGTCTTCTGCTAATAATTAAGGTAATGATAACGATCTCTTAATTAATTCTTATGAGATTGAAAAGAATAGTAACTATGTTGATTAAGTGTAACAAGGTGAATGAGATGAAAAGGCTGACTAATAAGTTGTTAAGTGCAATGTGGCGTAAGTTAGGGCTTAATGACGGGATAAGGCTAGGAGGTACCCGATTTTGGAAGCCAAGCTGTCATAGTAATTTAGGTTGATTTTAAATTTAAATTATGATATTACACTAAGTATTTTCTTGTTTTGTGATTTCAGGATTTAATTAGAAAAATGAAGAAATTTAAGAAAAAGAGGAAGAAGAGTAAAATAATCAACTGTTGAAGAAGTCCAAACGATTAGCCAACGATATAGGAATGCACTAGGAATCACCACCTAAATCGGTAGCAGACAAATGCCAGCACCTCATCGAGTTAAGAAATATACTAGAAATCGCCAGTTGAATCAGAGGAGCACAGAGAGCCAATTCCGGTGATTAACTCCACGATTTGTGTACAACTTACCAGTCGTTGAGAAATCGTTGAGGTCGGTTACATGTTTTTTAGATTAATATAAATAATTTGAGTTTATCTATGATATGTATATTTAGGAGACTATAAATTGGACCTTAGAGCTTCAAATTTGGAATCTTCTCTAAGCCCTCTATTAGTAATAAGTAAAATTTTATTGAGTTTATGTTTGAAGCTATATTGGAGCTTTTATTTATTTAAGAGGTATTTATTTATTTATTTATTATGTCTTTCAATTATATTAATGTGTTATTTATTTTCAGCATGAGTGAGTAGTTTATCAATCTAAATAAACCCTAGGCATGTATATACTTTGGATTTCTATATAGTTATAATTAAGAAATCATGAACTTAAAGCTTTAAATCTTTTTATATACGTCAATCACAGATTTAATAAGTTGTTTTGTGTATTACAACTAATGAAAATTGATATTGGATGCATAGTTGCAAATATGTATTATGGTATTTTGATTCTAAATCTATGTCTATGATTATTGACAATAATTATAGAAGTAGTAACTAGGATTAATTTATAGGGCTTATTCCCAAGTGGATGTTCTAGGTAATTGTGTTCTAAGTTATTTATTAATTAGCATATTCTGATTTATATTTGATTTAGTTTATGCATGATTTTCATTGAGTGTTAATGCTATCGTATTTATATGTTATTGCATTTTATCCAAGGGGTAGATTTACAATGATAAGAATATGACTTTTCCATTGAATATAGGAAAATCGGTGGCTGGCTATTTATATGTTATTGCATTTTATCCAAGGGGTAGATTTACAATGATAAGAATATGACTTTTCCATTGAATATAGGAAAATCGGTGGCTGGCTAAAGCCTATCAACCTATTAATGATTCCAAGATTCCATGTGTTATGATTATAAATATGTTATGAAGTGATGTTATGTTCTAGTGTTTGAATGCAATCCAAGTATAGTACATTGTTTAGTGGGGGTTTATTTAGATGTTTGTTTAGATATTTACATTATATTGAATTTGAATATTGTTTATGTGACAGCCTTGCAGCCCCAGGGTGACGTGTATCTGTGTACTCCTTGCCCTGTGGGCCTAACTACACGTGTACGGCACCTACCCGTCCTCCTATTAGCTTGAATTTCGTGTCCACGTGTGTTTTCATTAAATTTGTTAGTGAATTATTCGTATTTTCTTAAATTATCTTGTTTAAGTATTTAAATATTTGTTAAGTTCAATAATTTGTGGTTTATTCAAATCCTAACCATATTAGTGGGTTGTATTTTACAAATTAACATAAATCAGCGGAAGCCTTAATTGATACAATTAGGTAAGGTAATTTACCATGGTAAACATTATTCATAAGAGCAAATCCTACTGTGGAAAATCCAGAAAAAGTACTCTGTATATAAGCGACAGTACCATAAAACATGGTATATATACACGTCATCTCAAATCTACTAATACCCAAAATAATACCAGAATATCAAAATAATATAAACACCTATGAGTATGTCAAAGATCGTCAGCAAAAAGAGATAGTCGCCTAAGATTGTCCTTTGTTGCTACTCGTAGAAAGATCTGCACTCGGTCACCTAACAAATACAGTGACGAGTCCAATGAGTAAATTCCTAAGAGAAGTCCACACAATATTTAGCAACAAAATAAATAAAACTACAAGACATGCAAGTATGCTATCTGGCAACTGAAATACATACTTCCATGAATGTAGGGCAATACAAAAGATTCAAGCAACATACAATAATAGTAATACAACACAACAGACAATAATCAAATAAAGTAGTTGTTAACAAGGTAAACGAGAACGTAAACATACAATAACTAAGTCAATATGCACATAAATGTCTTTAATGAAAACCCAAGGATGTATCGCGTGTAGCAGACTATACCATACTTTGGAGCTAAGGGTCTCTCATGTGGGCTTCTCCAACAACCTTCACTGTCCCATTTCCATAGTCCACATGGCGCTAGCCAAATCCGTTGAGTCACCGACATGTGCATTTGAGTGCAGCTCGGGTCGCAATTAACCGAGGGCATGATCGTACGTGCTATGGTATAGTGTATCCAAGTCCGTACATACATCCCGGTTTAAAAACCCCGATAAACTAATCAATCAGTCAGACGAATCAGTAAAATAAACATTTCGACACCCATCACTCGCACAAGAAAATCAAACCGAATTCTATGAAGCATTCTCTAGGGGTTTACGCACCTCAATCCGCGTTTCGACTTCCCCAAACTCTCGAATCTGACCCAACTAGCTCTCTGATACGTGAGCTACGGTCTACTAAGTCCCTGAAGTCCAAGTTTACATGTTTAATTTGTTTATAGGTGTTTAGGATATGAATTATGTCAAAAATCCCAAAGCGACCCTTTAAATTCAGTTTATGTATGTCCTTAGCGCGTTTTGGGAATGGTGTAGCGCTATGTAATGGTAGCGTGTTATGGAAATGATGTAGCGCGCTACTGTTCTTCATCTGAAGAATAGTTGGAAACCCATAACGATAGCGCAATAACCGTTCCAAGTAGCACGCTATGTGGTTTCTAGGACAGAATTCTCAAGTCGAGAATTCTGTATTTCCCCTCAAATTTAGCAACCTAAGTATATCTAACACTCACTCCATATCCAATCAACACCAAAACAAGCAACCATAACAATTCAGAACATCTCTTTGATCAATTTAATCAATTCCATGGAAGCCACTAATTTTTTCAAATTTCAATCAAAACTCCAATTTCATGCAAATCAGTTATGAATTCTCTATAAGAATGGTCTATACACATGTAATTCATCAAGTTATCATCAAATATCAGTCACCCATTCCTCAAACTTGAATTACACCAAAACATATAAAAATAGGTTCATTTGATAGAGTAGATGTTGAAGATGATGATTACAAAGGTTTAATCCTTTGATTTTTCCTCCAAAGCCTTGAAATCCAACTCTCCAGCAATCTCCTTCTTCTCTCCAACAAAATGTGTAGATGATTTGGCTTGCATGTAGTTTAATCAACCATCTTATATACTAAGTTGATGTGTGTTTCTAGCCCTTGATCCTCATGTGTTTACGTATCTCGAGGTTTTCTTGTGGTCCACCTCTAGCCACTTAGCCCACTAACTCCCACTAACTCAAATCCATGTGACACCAATTTATACTCATCTGGTTCCTAGATGTGTCCATGCACATCTCTAGACAAATCCTATAGTTCCCAAATAATTTAACTAAACTATAGGCCTTGATTTTTTTTTTTAATTTAATTGCACTTACTTATGCCCATTTTAATACCTAAGGTTAATATTTTATTTATCAAAATTAACCAAATTATGTCCCACTAACCTTTGACTACCCGGTACCCAGTGCCCCCGTCACGACGCGCATTTCGATACATGCCATAGCCTATTATTTTAATTTGAATTTACTTAGCCTATGGTCACATTACCCATTTTAATTGATTAACTAGTCATCTTAACGTGAATTATTTGAGTTTCCTAGTGTACCCGTAGTTCACCAACCCGACACCCGCGTTGACACGCCTTTCGAGACTAACACTCGTCACACTAACTCGTCCGATAGCAACATACACACATGTGGTGCAATATAATAATAATAATTTTAAACACAACATATACACAACCACCATCCATAAATAACATATTTCCTCGGTTCTCATGTCCAAGTCAACCGAGTTGTCCACGTAATGCCCGAACTATAAATGTTAATCCCCAAGATTAACGCTAATCCTGGTTTAATTAATTTTGGCCATTACAGTTTAATTTTGTTTGCATTGAATTATTTGAACTAATTTAGTTAATTTGGTTAATGAAGTTAGTAGTTATAATTTTTAGTTATTTGGTATTTTAATTCTCAGTCAATTAGATTAACTAAATTAAGAAAAAAAGAAAAATATACTTTCCTTTGAAGTTTGCAAAATCCATGCGGAGACGATATCTCATTTACCACTACTACAAATAATAAGAAAATACGAAAAACTATTGTGCACGCTCGACATGTGTCAATGGGCCTGGTTCACCCCTTGGGCTAGGCCTGGCATTAGCCAAGCCAGTTTTAGGACTTAAGAATTCAATTAGTTTATTTTCAACTAATTGGCTAAACATAACCAATTTATTATTGTCTTTATTTTTTAATCAAGTGACTTAGGTATATCAATTAATTTATTTCATTAGAACCTAAGTTCCATTGATCTCGTCAACCTACTCAATTGCCCGAGTGCTTAACATCTCGAGGTAGTTCTCGTTCGTAAAATCGACGATAAAATAATATAAATTTACGTTTACAAGTGTATAGAACATATATACAAGCATTACACAATAATAAATATTATATTTACCTCGATGTCGACACCCGAGTTCGACGGAGTCGCCATGTAGGATTTTTCATCGCGTCATGCTCTTATTAGGTGAATGATTAGGATTAGATTTATTAGGGTCATTACATGTGCGTTGGTTTGAATAATATTCATCTATTTGATTTTTTAAATGTTTTATGTAATAAACAGGGGATTCCATATGGGTAGATCTTTAAACCCATAAAACTTGGTTTAATTTAGTTTATGTTTTAGTTGTTAATTTGTAAGACTTCTACATTAATTCCACAATTTGTTAGACTTTAAAGGCTTTTTATTTATGTACTTATTAACCTTAGTTTGTCTTTTGTAGAATGTCTTAGCTTATTTTATACAGGTTGTGGCTGACTAGATCATCACCCCACTCGCTGGGTTATCTCGAGGGGTTCGACGATGGTTTAGGTAAGGTCGTTCAGGACCACTGGGGTTTTGGTCATCATAGTTGGTATCAGAACCCTGGCGTTAGAACATAGGAAATGTTGGTTAGGTTAGTGTAACGACCCGATTTCCCAAACCAGGTACTACCAACCTAATCCCATCATTAAGCCCTAACACCCGCCATGTAGGACTTAAAAACGTATTAGTCAGCCTTTTCGTCTCATTCATCTCGTTTCACCTCATTACACATGTTCAGAATAAGTATTATCCATTTTATCCTTATTCGTGGTTTTAGAGTTAATTAAAACTTTTTATCATTTTAATATTATCAACAAAAGACATAAAATTCGTGGAAGCATTTATAAAAACATCTATTGTGGAAACCAGGTAAATAGATAATCACAAGAAAACAACAAAATAATATGTGCATCAGTTGGGAAGTCTTGTCTCTCAACCTAATATACAATCCAAAATTACATAAAAAGATGTAGATAATAAAAATACAAAATGATCACCTATAAATGTAGCGTATACCCCTCATCGAGGGCTCAAAAGTAGTCGTCGATCTTCACCTTGCTTGATATGCTACTTGATGGATCTGCACTCACTGTCATAAAAAGGACGGCGAGTACAAGAATGTATAAAGTAAAATTGAGATACATTTATCCATATTCCCATAAATACAACAAGTATCTAAAAGCATAACAATAGCAAGTGTGCTAAAAAAGAGATCATGCTATATGAAATTTTAGTTAAACAAAATGAAACTGACACTGGGCTAAGTAGTAATGATCTAGGATCATTTGACTATGAACTACATCACATCAACCTTATTCTATTATTTAGGGCGTAGATATACTCACAAATGCCCATTACACACATGCACGCACACACGCACATATATATATATATAACGTAAATGTAGTGTGTGACTTCCTAGCTTGAATTCTTCACTTTGTTGATGAATTTGATCCTAAATGCTTTGATCTTCCTGGAAATCCAGCCACCAAAATCTCAGAATTTCTTCTATTGACGAATTAGATGATTTGCATGAAAGACCCACTTCAATTCCATATATATTGATAACATTGAATTAGAGCCCTTGACCTTTATGTGTACACCCATCACTAGGTTAATCATATGGCTTACATCATGTCCAAAATCCATTATCCATCGACTAACTCACTTTTATTGAAACACATCATAACCCAATTTGCCTTGTAATGGTGTCCACATGTATCTCGAGGAACATCACTAGCTATTGCTTAATCCTTTTAACTTAGGTTACATTAATGTAAATTGAACTGTAGGCACATTGATTTAGCTATTTAATTCACATTAACTTAAATTAAGGCTTAACATGTCACTCTCTACCTTGTCCAACGACTCGCATGCATCTCAAGGCATGTCACTGCTCATGCGTCGAATTAACAAACTATTCAAAACCAATAAAACATTTAGGTATAGTGTACATACATACATTACACGAGGCGTCCATCACTTAAAAATAATATATCTCTCGATCCTTACGCCGAGTGTTGGGACCGTGTACCTGCTCTCAGGCCACGTCATGGGTCAGTGTCCTTTAATTATGGATAAATTTACTATTAGAAATTTGGGTCGTTATAGTTAACCATTAGGGAAGATCACAGTTGATATCATAATTGGTGATATAACCTTAGGTAATAAAGCCTAAAGAGAAAAATGTAGTCCAATCCTAAAATTGGGAGTATGCCTCAGTTGAAAATCACATATAGTATCCAAACAATATCTAACTTAAGTTACATTAAAGTAAGTTGTTGAACTTAGGAAAGGTTGGTCATGATTAAGTAATGAAATCATATGCGTAGGTTTATGGTTTGTATTTACTTATTATGCACAAGTGGCCAAACTTTAGGTGAGAAAGGGATTTAAAAAGAACAAGTACATGTTATAATGCTATTTGCTTATGTATACAATATCTATGTCATTAGATATGTTGTTGGTTTAACATGTATCATGTGTTAATTTTTAGAACTACTCACAGTGCATAATGAGTACTTGAGGTGGAAGTTCCTATGACCTGAGGATCACAATGAGTGTATTATTAAAATTAGGAATCATGTCTTACCACACGATTTACGGGTATTGGAGTACTTAGAGTACAATTTCTTGTTAGGGATGGATTGGTTAGCAGCTTATCATGTCAATATTGATTGTTTTCGCAAGACAGTTACCTTTCGGATCCCTGGTATTCCATTCTTTCGATATAAAGGACATACACCTGATCGAGCTGCCACACATGATTTTTACAGTTATGGAGGTGATGGCCATAAAGTTAACTTGAACAAATTCCAACGGTTAGAGAATTCATTGAAGCTTTCCCTCAGACTTGCTTGGAGTCCCTCCACCTCGAGGTGTTGATTTTTATCATTGACCTTATTCTTGGCACGAAGCCCATATCTATTCCACCATAAATAATGGCACCCAAAGAATTAGTCGAGTTGAAGACTTAGTTAGATGAATTGCTATATAAAAGCTTTATTCACCCAAGTATGTCAACTTAGGGAGCGCCAATGTTGTTTGTGAATAAGAAATATGGTAGTTTGCGAATGTGCATTAACTATCAATAGTTGAATCGGGTGACCATTAGGAACAAATATCCACTCCCTAGTATTGATGACCTATTTGACCAATTACGAGCAATGAATTTCTTTTCGAAGATAGACTTGAGGTCGGAGTATCATCAATTAAGAATACGATAGGAAGATATAAAGAAAACCGCTTTCAATATGAAATATGGACACTATGAGTTTATGGTGATGCCATTTAGACTTACAAATGCGCCAGCAGTGTTTATGAGTCTTATGTGCATAGTCTTCAAGCCCTAGCTAGACAAGTTCATCATTGTCTTCATTGACGATATCATGATCTGTTACAAGACCTAGGAAGAGCACAAGAGACACCTTAGATTGACCTTGCAGACTTTGAAGGATCTATAACGGCCCAAATTAATCAAACCAGGTTTAGCGTTAATCTCAGGGATTAATGGTTGTAGTTCGGGCATTACGTGGACAACTCGGTTAGCTTGGACAGGAGAACCAAGGAAATATATTATTTATAAATGGTGGTTGTGTATATGTGGTGTTTAAAATTATTATTATTATATTGCACCGCATGTGTGTATGTTGCTATCGGGCGAGTTTGTGTGACGGGTGTTTGCCTCGAAAGGTGTGTCAACGCAGGCAGTGAGTAGGCAAACTATGGGTACACTGAGAAACTAGACTAATCCATGTTAGGATGACTAGTTAATCAAATAAAATGGGTAATGTGACCATAGGCGAAGTAAACTTCAATTAAAATAATAGGCTATGGCGTACCTCGAATTGTGTGTCGAGACGCGGGGCATTGAGTGTCGGGTAGTCGAGGGTTAGTGGGATCACAAAATTTGTCTAGTTGGTGAATAAAAACACTAAATATATATATTATAATGGGCCTAAGCTAATGTGATTGAGTCAAATAAATCAATGCATATAGTTTAATTATTTAAATTACAAACCATGAGATTGTCCTAAAGATACGTGTTGACACATCTAGGAACCATGTGAGTAGCAAATTAGTGTCACTTTAATTGTGTTAGTGGGAGTTAGTGGGATACATGTCAAGGTGTTGATCATTAGATGAGCTTCGAGATACGTAAATACATGGAGATCAATGGCTAGGAATCAATATTACCTTAATATATAAGATCAACACATGCAAGGAAACCATTTTCATTTTCAACTTATGAATCAAGAGAACTTGCTGAAAAAGAATGAGGTTAATGGAGAGAAGGAATCCATGGAAGATTTGTGATAATTTCTCAAGCTAGGAGGTACATCAACTAGGTATACATCTATTTATGTCATATTGAAATCATTTATGGTTTTTGGCTAATTCTAGAGGGTAGATGATTGAATATTTGCAATTGGTTTATATATTTAGATTCCTCATTTGAAGTTGATAATCTAGCTATATTGAAGTTCTTAATTTGGATTTGAAATCATAAAGATATAAATTTTTGAAGTTGCAAGACCAAAACTAGAATTCTGCATGTTATATTAGAAGTAGACTATGTAATTTGATCATAATTTGCTCATTTTAGATCCAAATCAACCCAAACTGGTGGCATTTGAAAGCTTACTCAAAGTGTAACAACTTCGCTTAGCAAGAGATGTTGTAATTCAATTGTTTTTATATCCAAAAGGGCTCTACAAGTAGGTGATATAATTCAAAAGAAAAGTTTTAAAACTAAACTTGTTAAAGGCATAAATCTCTAACTACTTATCCAAATGAACTGATCTTTTCGTATGTTATATTTGGGTATGTTTGATGCCTTGTGACCAAAAATTATTATTTTTTTAGAAATATAGATTGGGACGAATAGATTTTCTAAATCCGCTGGTCGGATTAGGTTCCAATTAGAGCTATGTTGATATCTTTTTTGTTTTAAATCGGAATTTTGCAGACTAAACCTTTTCAAAAAGCTAAGATAGAGATCGATGATCTTTGTAGTGGTGGAAGATTTCGAGATTTGAACCATTTCATGCGTAAAAATGCGTTGTAACATATGACTGAAAATTGAGACTTAATTTAGTCTTTAGGGCTGATTTGGGAAGATTAATTTGAAACATGATCAACCAATTTGAATACACAATGAACAGACTTAACTGACTTCAAGGACTTAGGGGACCGTAGCTCAGGTATCGAGGAGCTTGTCGGGTTGGATTCAGGTGTCCGGGGGAGTCAGAGCGTGTGTTGAGGTGCGTAAACCCATTGGAATACCTCAGAGAATTCATGATTTGGTTTATCGATTTTGCTTTTCATGTGTAACTGCTGGTGGGCACACATGGGGTTTTCACTCATATTTCAGTGTGCGTATATATTGGTTGTGGCTAAATTGCATGCACGGGTTACTTGTGATAGTGCTCGTGTCAATGGTAGTAGAATATATCTACGACTATCGAGTGGGATTAGGGGTGGTCCTGATGTGTGACAACATAAGATAGGAACCATGCCGTTTACTGAAGTTGAGGTTTACCCATTGTAAGCTCTGTAAGTATATACGTGGTTCCTATTCGATTTATCGATTACTGGCTGGTGTAGGTCAGGGTTTTCTCGTGATTATACGGATGTTTACTAATTAATGCTTTATTTTTTAACTGGTTTAATTGGTATATGTTGTTTATTTATTTCACGCTACTGCTTTTGCTTGTCGTGTACTGCTTACATTCATGGGAATATGACATACTGTTGGCAGGTGTTATATTTGCATGTCTCGTAGTTTATCAGTTTTATTTCATGAATATTGTGTGGACTTCTCTTGGGATTTTACTCGGTAGACTCGTCAATGTATTTATTGGGTGACTGAGTGCAGATCCTTCGATGAGGAAGGGCAATGAGGTATTGGGCGACTACCTCTGAGATTATGGAGCCAGCTCGTGTGCGATATCAGTATGTATTAATTTTACTTTTGTTGGGCTTCAGGGACCATAGAACATTGATTGCATGTATATGGAACTTTTGTTATACTTAACTCGCCTTGATATATACATGGTATCTTTTACCGGGTTTTCCACTACTAAGGATTGCTGAATACTTGTATAACTTATTTAAATTTAGACTTCCGCTGTAAAATTTCATTATAACTTGATAAATTGATTAACTGGCTTATGAAATCATTAATAATTATATGGAAATTAATTGGCTAAGTTAGGAATAAATGGAAAAGTGTAAGTAGCCAGGTAGGTCGCGGAACGTAGAGGATAAGTGAGCAGTGACGTTGCAAGGCTTGATGACGTGGGATGCAACGTGGTGGGAAGCAAGGCGACCTGGAATTTAAGGCCGCCACAGTTTGGTATCAAAGCGAGGTTTCGAGGAAGCCTCGAGAGTAGTTTAAAAGAAAGAGAGTAAAACTAAAACAAATAAATGTTAGATGTAATGATCCTGATTTAGAACATTAGTTGGGAAGCAGACTTGAGAAGGGTAGTGATAGGTTTATATACATGTTATATTTTGTTATATATAGGATATATGTCTATATATATCGTGGTTGATCCGGAGCCCACTTCACGATGTAGATCATGGATGGACAGTTTGGTATGCCTCGTGAGACTGGACAGACTAGCGATGCGGCTAGGGATTTCCTTGCTATGGCGAGTGTAGAGGATCGACTATCGGCTCAAGAGATTCAGATGGCTGAGGTATTACGATTGCTATGAGATCAGACCTCTACATTGACGGCACTTGCTATTGCGATTGCACCACTCGAGACTCAAGAGTAGTACAGCACGTACAGGGACAGTTGTCACCCCGGTTGTTCCCCAGACAGTAGTGGAGAGAGTAGCTACGGAGACATAGGGAGGGAGAGCTACAACTGTTGTTGTTCCACTCAGACGCCGACTCTTACGCCTCTACCCACGACGGCAGAGCAGATGACTGCTACTACATCAGGATTTATTTTGGCCCTAGAGGTGAAGATGTTGGGGGAGTTCTTGAAGTTCTAGTTAGGTTTCTTCTATGGAGGCGGTGGCCCTGAGGCGCTAGGGAAGTGGATAGTGTCTCATCAGCATTTCCAAAAGTTGATGAGGAACGATGAGAGCATTCAGGCGTGTCATTCTGGAGCATGTTTGAGAGGTCATGCAGCAGTCTGGTAGACTACATATACGGATACTCATCCTGAGCCGACGACGTGGGCTGAGTTCAAAGAGTTGTTCTATGACCAGTATATACCCATGGAGGTGAGGTTGAGATTGAGGGAGGAGTTTCTGACCTTGAGACAGGGTATTCGGACGTTGATAAAGTACATGGAGTGATTCCGATATTTACTTCAGTTTGCTATGGATGTGGCCGGGACTAAGTGACTACAGATATACTACTTCACACGAGGGGCTGATGACAGGATTGCTGAGGCAGTTGTGCATCAGGAGCTCGCACTTAGCAGGAGATATTTGATCGAGCTTTGGCACACAAGATCTTCTTGATGCAAAGAGAGGGTAGTTCTATTACTGGGTCTGAGGTACAGACTAGACACAAGAAATAGAGAGATTGGGATGATAGAGATGATAGATAGTACGGTGGAGACTCTAGGGATGATGATCGGGCAGCTAGAGCTTATGTTGTACCCACATTACCAGCGCCGCTGCTCAGATAGGTACATGACAGGGAAGGCAGGGACTGGAGATCGCAGAGTTAGGGTCGGAGGTTAGGATATGCTTATTCGACTGCATGTTGGCAGTGTGGACAAGATGGGCACATCAAGAGAGATTATCCTAAGAGATCAGTGACTCCAGCAGTAGTGACATCGGTGCAGACTCGAAAGTCGGTGCACGTGGTGACTGAGCCAGGCTGGGAGATGTCCCAGCAGCGGGTTCAGGGTATGTGAATTTTTAGATTTTTAATCACTATAGCTTAATTCATGTATGCATGATAGATTATTTTATTATGGCGTGTGATTGTCATAGGTCGTAACATGGCGTGGAATTGTCATGGTGTGTAAGGATAGGTCGTAGCATGGCATGGGATTGTCATGGTGAGTATGAGTAAGTCGTGGCATGACATGGGATTGTCATGGTGAGTAAGGGAGGATATGGCATGGCATAGGATTGTCATGGTATGTGATGGTTGGTTAGGACTATTATGTTAGGATACATGATAGGTGAAGTTTACAGTTACTAGTGTTAGGTAATTGGGTTAGGGAAACTTGAACACGAAAATCGAACTGAGAATAGGTTGTGGGGATGTTGGGAAAAGAGTGATTGATTTTGACCACCTCGACAACACGCGCATATGTCTCAGGGTAACACTACGATCCCTGTGATGGAGTAGTGGAGGTGTTCAAGGGACTGTATAGAGGGACTATCAAGGTGTGAGGCGTGGTCACACGGGGATAGGATAGTTACATCAAATTTTACTCGAGATTCAGATTTTGAGGACGAAATTCTCCTAGTTGGGAAGAATTGTAATGACCCAAATTAATTAAACCAGGATTAGCGTTAATCTCGGGGATTAACAGTTGTAGTTCGGGCATTACGTGGACAACGCTATTGACTTGGACACGAGAAGTGAGGAAATATGTTATTTATTGATGGTGGTTGAGTATATGTGATGTTTAAAAATATTACTATATTACACCGCATGTGTGTATGTTGCTATTCGGCGAGTTTGTATGACTGGTGTTCGCCTCGAAAGGCGTGTCAACACAGGTAGTGAGTGGCGAACTACGGGTACACTGGGAAACTAGACTAATCCATGTCAGGATGACTAGTTAATCAATTAAAATGGGTAATGTGACCATAGGCCAAGTAAACTTCAATTAAAACAATAGGCTATGACGTACCTCGAATTGCGTGCCGAGATGTTAAGCATCGAGTGCCGAGTAGTCGAGAGTTAGTGGGATCATAAAATTTGTCAATTTGGTGAATAAAAAAATAACTATATATATATATATATTATAATGTGCCTAAGCTAATGTAATTGAATCAAATAAATCAATGCCTATAGTTTGGTTATTTAAATTAGAAACCATGAAATTATCCTAGAGATACATGTTGACACATCTAGGAACCATTTGAGTAGCAAATTAGTGTCACTTTGATTGGGTTAGTAGGAGTTAAGTTAGTGGGATACATGTCAAGGTGTGGATCATTATATGAGCTTCGAGATATGTAAATACATGGAGATCAATGACTAGGAATTAATATTACCTTAATATATAAGATCAACACATGCAAGGAAACCATTTTCATTTTCAACTTATGAATCAAGAGAACTTGTTGGAGAAGGAGGTTGATGAAGAGAACAAATCCATGGAAGATTGGTGAGAATTTCTCAAGCTAGGTGGTACATCAACTAGGTAAACATCTATTTATGTCATATTGAAATCATTTATAGTTTTTGGCTAATTCCATAGGGTAGATGATTGAATATTTGCGATTGGTTTATATATTTGGATTCCTCATTTGAAGTTGATAATCGAGCTATATTGAAGTTCTTAATTTGGATTTGAAATAATAAAGATATGAATTTTTGAAATTGCAAGACCAAAACTAGAATTCTACATGTTATAATAGGAATTAGCCTATGTAATTTGGTCATAACTTGCTCATTTTAGATTTAAATCAACCCAAAATGGTGGCATTTGAAAGCTTACTCAAAATGTAACAACTTTGCTTAACTAGAGATTTGTAATTCAATTGTTTTCATGTCCGAAAGTGTTCTGCAAGTAGGTGTTGGAATTCAGAAGAAAAGTTTTGAAACTAAACTTGTCAAAAGCATAAATCTCTAACTACTTATCCAAATGAGTTGATCTTTTGGTATGCTGTATTTGGGTGGTCGGATTATGTTTCAATTAGAGCTATGTTTAGTAGAATCATGATATTTCTTTCATTTTAAATCAAAATTTTGCAATTTAAACCTTTTTGGAAAGCTAAGATAGAGACCGACAATTTTGTAGAAGTGGAAGATTTCGAGATTTGGACCATTTCATGCCTAAAAATGCGTTGTAACATATGACTGAAATTGAGACTTAATTTAGTCTTTAGGGATGATTTGGGAAGATTAATTTGAGACATATTCAACCAATTTAAATACACAATAAACACACTTAAATGACTTCAGGGACTTAGGGGACTGTAGCTCGGTATCGGCGAGCTTGTCGGGTCAGATTCTGGTATCCGGGGGAGTCAGAGCGCATGTTGAGGTGCGTAAACCCATTGGAATGCCTTACAGAATTCATAATTTGATTTATCGATTTCGCTTTTCATGTGTAACTGCTGGTGGGCACACATGGAGTTTTCACTCCTATTTCGGTGTGCTTATATATTGGTTGTGGCTAAATCCCATGCACGAGTTACTTGTGATAGTGCTCGTGTCGATGGCAATAGAATATATCTATGACTGTTGGCAAGGATTAGGGTGGTCCTGATGTGTAACAGCGTCGGAAAGGGACCATGTCATTTACTGAAGTTGGGGTTTAGCCACTGTAAGCTTGTAAGTATATACGTGGTTCCTATTCGATTTATCTATTACTGGCTGGTGCAGGTCAGAGTTTTCTCGTGATTATACGGATGTTTACTAATTAATGCTTTATTTTTGAACTGGTTTAATTGGTGTATGATGTTTATTTATTTCACGCTACTGTTTTTGCTTGTCGTGTGCTGCTTACATTCATGGGAATATGACATAATTATATTCGCAAGTCTCGTAGTTTATCAGTTTTATTTCATGAATATTGTGTTGACTTCTCTTGGGGTTTTACTCACTGGACTCGTCACTGTATTTGTTGGGTGACTGAGTGCATATCCTTCGACGAGCAAGGGCAAAGGTCAGGAGGTACTGGGCGACTACCTCTGAGATTATGGAGCTAGCTCGTGTGTGATATCAGTATGTATTTATTTTACTTTTGTTGGGTTTTGGGGACCATAGAACATTGATTACATGTATATAGAACTTTTGTTATACTTAACTCGCCTTGATATATACATGTTATCTTTTGCCGGATTTTCCACTAATTAGGATTGTTGAATAATGTATAACTTACTTAAATTAAGACTTCCGCTGTAAAATTTCATTATAACTTGATAAATTGATTAACTGGCTAATGAAATCATTAATAATTATATGGAAATTAATTGGCCAAGTTAGGAATAAATGGAAAAGTGTAAGTAGCCAGGTAGGTCGCGGAACGTCAAGGATAAGCAAACCATGACGTGGCAAGGCTTAGTGATGTGGGATGCGACGTGGAGGGTAACAAGGCAGCCTGGAATTTGGGGCCGCCATAGATCACTGGTTGTATGCTAAGTTTAGTAAGTGCATGTTGGGTTTTGGGGTTCAAAACGTAACATAAATTTTAAATTTGTATTTCGAAAACCCGAACAAGATCAAATCCTAGTTCTAGTAAACTAATTGATTAAAACTAAATCGTAACTTAATCGCAACTTTCTTTCTATGTGTTGATCGATTTGTATGACGCTGCCAAAGACGAACGTCCTCTAATAAAAATCCACACACAAATGGCGGCCGAGATTCCGAGTGCTAGCCCGAGAAAGAACCCAAAAACAATTTTTCTACTCTTCCTAAAACTCAAGAACGGCTAAAAACCAAACTCGTTTTATCCTAAACGAAATTTAGATACCAACCCTAATTTCATCTATAATGTTAATTCACTTAACATGCATATTTACACTATCTGCTCCTTTTCATTAAGACGACCAACCGGCCTAGCTTATCTTGATCATTTGATAATCTGGTCAGCCTAAACCATTCTTTCAACTTTGACCTCAAAATAATATTTATTTCAACCTTAATAATGTTCCAAATTGTAATGCATCCTCATAGAAAAACTCAATTCATGATTTATTTAATTGGAACAAAGTAGAAAATCATACAGATTATTCTCCTTATTTTATAAAAAATTAAGTGGCACCTCTACTAAAATTGGCCTATTGAAAAATTTCACCTAATAGACATCAGAATTGGGAAGAGGCCTATAGCATAGGCACTGATTGCATGGTGGTCATCATGTTTAGGCCTCTATCCTCATCTATCACTGTGATCGATGACCCTCTTCCCTTTTCTATCATACCTAATGCCATGTTGGAACTACCCTGATGCTAGCTGTGGTATAGGCATCGCGACGTAGTAGAGAAGATATGTCTCATGGGTTAAGGCCCTCTCGTAGATTTCCTGCAATGTATAAGCTCCGCCTGATACTACTACACTTTCTATCTCATTTACGAGTCCCACTCTAAAATACTAGACTTGATTATGATCAATAGAAGCTAAGTCCCCAACAAACTGTAAAAGGTAGTGATACCTCTCCATATACTAACAACGGTGCAGCTACCCTGCATAAAACATAAAAACTCATGTCTCAGACGCAAATGTATCTCCCCGGTATGTACTGATCATAAAATACATATCTAAAACTGGCCCAGGTAGTCGGTTCTCTATGGGTCTCGGTATGAGTGGTCCACTAAACTCTGGCCTCTCTTTGGAGCATATATCCAGATATCCTGGCTTGAAAGATGTCGTGAATCATCAGTAGGTTATGTAACTTCTCATAAGCAAGAACCCATCTCGCGATTGCCCCTGAGTCTCTGCCTCTAGTAAAATATCCTAACTGAAATCTCACAAACTCCTTTGTTAGCTTAGCCTCAACTGACAAAGATGTCTCGAGTGTGATCTCCTATAGGGTCTGTATCAGTGTCGCTACGGGCCTAAATGCCGGTGAGATAACCTCAATACGCGTCTCTAAAACAATAATCGGCGTGGTAGACTTTGCCAAAACTGCAATCACTAGCATACTTTGTATAATTGAAGAGACTGCTATCTCAGTGATGCTCGGTGTAATGGAGGCGGTAAGCGTCGTGATTGCCGTTGTTTGGGCACAGAACAAGGCCATCATCCGCTCGAATTGCCAATCATGTGTCGCGATCTGATCAAGTACACTATGATAGGTCGCAACAGGCGTGGTACCACTTGTCTGTCCACCATCTTCTATAGGTGGAGTTGGTTGTCTGTCCATGTCGTATCTGCAATTGCGAGATATGTCCGTATCAGCCTCATATACGCGTATATACTATTATAATAAAAATATATAGCGTATAAGCCCTGGTACTACTTGCCTCACGTTTGCTTGCCAACTATGGTTCTAAGTCAGGATCTTCAGGTTTCCATGTCTAAGTTCGTTTTGTTAAGTCTTATTCAGTTTCATTAAACTTTTCCCCTCGGTTCGCTTGAACCTAGGCTCTGATACCAACTGTGACAATCATAAACTCTGAGGCAAATCGGGTATCACCACGTCACCAAACACGTCACCTAGCATGTGGCGTCACCGCACACTTGTCCTTGATGGCCCACGACCTAAACCTTCGTTTCTATTTTATTCGCATTAACTTAGTATTTATCAAGTATTTATGAATATTTACAATAAGTTAACTAAGTTAAGTTGTTTATGATTTATGAAAACATTATAAGTTAAATCTCTTAGCGGAAGTCTTCGAAGCATGCAAATATCGTAAAATAAAAAGTTTGCATTTTATAAACAACCCTATAATACGGAAACCCGGCATGAGATACCATGTATATCAAAAAGCGACAAACATACAAAATATGGTCATATACATGTATCAGGTATACAAGTCATCCCAAAGATCCTATAAAAACAATAAATAAGTACATACAGACACCTATGCAAAAAGTTGATGGGCCTCTCTTAGCTCAAAGGTTACTGCCTAAGACCCCCTTGCCCTGGCTCGTCATAGGATCTGCGATTTGTCACCGAAAACAATGACAAATCCTAGTAAGTAAACCTATGAGAAAATTAGTTAAAATTCATTTATACACTTGCTTTATTTCAAATTTCAATTATTCCATCATGTCATTTATTGATATCCACTTACTATTCATTCACTCCCACGTGTGTATGTGTGTTTGTCGATGGGGTCAGACATGGCACAGACTGACACCCTAGGGCTAACTACCCCGCGTTGTTTGAGTAGTTGCCCATGTCAGGGATACGCGATGACTATTTTTCGAAAGACCCATTGAGAGATGTTTGATAGGGACCTAAGTCTTTGTCATGGGCTCCTCTCGAGAGATGTTTGGACGAAGTTCTACCGTTCATAGGTTCCTCTCATTCGACCGTGAGATGTTTGGCGAGATGATCGTCAAGGGTTCCTGTCGGTTTAGCTAAGAAGATTTTCAGATGTCGACCAGGGTTTTCTATCACACTACATTCGTGTCCAATTTCGACTTATGTGCGACTTATTTTCATGCGATTACCTTATTTTACGTTCCTTATTTAAATTGCATGAATTGTAGCCATTTTTATTGGATTTCGTGAATATTAGCTAACGTTCTCTAGGGTTTAATCACTGGGATTTGTCATAGTTTTTTATGACAAATTGAAGATCCTACGATGAGCCGGGGCAAGGGGGTCTTAGGCGACTACCTTTGAGCTAGGAGAGCCCCATCAGCTTTTTACGTAGGCATTTGTATGTACTTATTTATTGTTTCTGTGGGATTTTGGGATGACTTGTATACCTGATACATGTATATGACATATTTTATATTTTTGTTGCTTTTTGATATACATGGAATCTCATGTCGGATTTCCACATTATAGGGTTGTTTATAATGTGCAAACTTTTTATTTTACAATATTTACATGCTTCAAACACTTTCGCTAAGATATTTAACTTATAATGTTTGCATAAGTCATAAAAAACTTAACTTAGTTAACTTATTATAAATATTCATAAATACATGATAAATACTAAGTTAATGCGAATAAAATAGAAACGAAGGTTTAGGTCGCTGACCGTCAAGGACAAGTATGCGGTGACGTTGCATGCTGGATGACGTGTTCGGCGACGTGGCGGTACCCGATTTCCTTAGAGTTTGGGGTCATCACATCATCCTAGGCCACCAATTAATACATCTCATATCACGATACATCTTGGTGTTACCTGGATGAATCAAGTAAAGAGATCTATGAGCCTCCAGGAACAACTCATGCCTTAGTTTATCCTGAGCTGGAATCCACAATCTATCCGTAAAACGTAAAGCACCATCATCAGAAACTAGCCAATCTTGATGATCAATGCTAGTAGCTAAACTCTGATGTTCTACGTAATCCTGATCAGCTTTCTAACTATCAACCACCCTCTCAATAATCTCTAGCTTAGCTCGAATTTGAGCACATAAGAACAAATCTGTAGCCTAGGAACTAGCTCTCTCAACTGATGATGTGCCAGCTGGGCTTTCACAAATCATCATCACTAATGCTTCCTCAAGAAGGCGAAACTGAGAAGTTCTCGTAGTAGCTACATTCTCTCTGACTCTTCTCCTCCTACTTAAGGCATCAGCAACAACATTCACCTTGCCTAGTGGTATCCTAAAGTGAAATCAAAATCCTTGAGATACTTAAGCCATCTACATTACCTAATGTTTAGTTCACTCTGTGTAAACAAATATTTCAGACTCTTATGATCTGAGAATACTCTAAACGTCTTGACATACAAGTAATGCCTCCAAATCTTCAAGGCAAACACAACAACTGCAAGCTCAAGGTCATGAGCTGGATAATTCTTTTCATGAATCTCTTCAGACCACATCTAATTAGGGCATCTGACCAGCCTAGATCACCTTAATCACCTGATAATCTAGCAGCCTTAATCTTCTATCAATAAATAATTAAAATTATGTTCGAAGTAATCATCAATTATAATACTTTATCAACTCTAAAGGATTTTAAAATTAAATATTAAACCTCGAAGTTCTGTAAGATTGATTAAATAATTCGTAACATCTCGTAAAAATTTCTCGACACCACCTTCTTTATTTCTAAGTCTACACCAGAAAACCCGGCCTTAAAAAATCTTCAACAAAACCTGCTCAGCTTGGTGGAAATTTCGAAAGACTCACAATCATCCCTAAAATAATATATATTGCAATAACAAAATTATTTATTCATTTTAACCTATTTCAGGCTTTCAAAATCCTTAAACAATTTTTATCTTAGGTCTACGGCATTCCAATTCATCCTAAAACCATTACAACAATTCCAAAATAGACATAATCGCATACGAACCCAAAAACCAATTTATATAATATAGTATATAACAAACAATACATACATAGAGTAAATGGAACTAAGCAAATCATAAGCAGTCAGAAAGCTTTCTATTTCCCTTGTCATTGCTAGAACCTGTCATTACCCAATTATAAAAATTAGATAATTTCATATAAGTAAATCTCACACTATCCAGTGCACCTGTAATAATCAAATGCATAATAATCCAAGAGATTAAACGAACAATATAAATTAAGGAATTTAAGTACAACCATTAATCCATCTCGTTTCTATTATCTGGCCACAATCAAATGACGTCCTACGACAGTGGTAAGTAAATAGTAATAAGAACTCATGCCCAGATAGTATAACCAAACGAGTCTTGTTCCTCAAGTCAATCAAAGTATGATCTAGTTCAACGTGATCTCACGATAACCACGTGATGCAAAGTGTCAGTAACTCTAGCCCCTTAAGCATAATATAGTTCTACCATGTACACACAGTTAGGTAGACACTATATAGTTCTACCCTGTATACACAATCAGGTAACTTAATATACACTGTATACACAGTCATGTAGAAACTATATAGTTTTACCCTGTACATACAGTCAGGTAGACACTATGAGAAGACTCAAATCGACCTTATCCTCCCTACCCGTATACGCATGTACAATAAAAATGCAATATCAGCATCAATGTAATTTATACAAAATTATAATCATACAATGTAAAGATTACTATTAGATTTACTTAACCTTACAAACGCGATATCACAACTCACTTGCACTCTGAGTTAGTAAATTAGTCCACACGAGATTCCAATTGCGGTCCTACAATTCATTTAGAAGTTCGGTAAGATTTCAAAACCATTCCACAAGTTTTTCCATTTAATTGAAGTTCAATTGAAACAATCACATCCCGAAACCCCTAAAATACTTCCAAAATAAATTCTCCGATGCTCGATTTCATTTTTGACTCAAGATTATTGTTCGGCATCAAAAATTACGTTGTCCAGGCTTCAATATAATTTTTCAAATTTATTGTATATTTATCAGTCCCATCTCGACCCGATCACCCCGTAATCTCTCCAAATTAACTCTCCGGGTATCGTAACATGCATTACAAGGAAAAAACCCTGGTATGAAGTCTTGCACAAATCTTGAATTCTTCATTTTTCATAGAAATACATCAATTTCTATTTATTTGATCAAAATATTATTTTTTTGAGTTTTTTCTTATTTCTATAGATTTTTTTTGAATTTCTAGCATTTTTCTCCTTTTTTAATTTGGAAAAGGGTTGGCAAGAACCGGCCCAATTCAGGGGCCAGCCCCTTTCTTCTTCTCCAATAGAACAGATCATTGTGTTGTTATTTTTTAAGCTTTTCTATTGTCTCATTGGGGTTGATATTGCAGGTCTCTCGGGGAGGGGGAGACGACCCCCTGTCGTCTCCTACCTCAATGGGCCGAGCCTCCCATCCCCAACCTCCATTAACAACGACCCAATAACAACAAACAACATCAATAGCTTCATAACCAACAATCCACAACATATTGGACAACAAGCTTACTGTCACCGCCTTTGCTTCGGTCTCGAGATCTCTCCTTCTCTCTTTGTTTCGAGATTTCTCTTTGTCTTTCTCAAATTTTTCCAGTTTTGATTCAAAACAGAGATGAGGAGACGGTTTGTCATTGAAAAATATATATCTGATTTCCTCAAGACTCGCATCGCACAAATCTCGAGGCAAATCTAACGATCCATTTTACGTATCTTGAGGCCAATCTTGTGGATATTATCAAGATAATCACCACTGACCGCCTTAACTAAAATCAATTGTATTGATTTCCTTGAGATATGTATTGCGTATCTCGAGGTAGATCAAATGGTTTTATAACCAACCACTCAATCACCTCCTTGCACTTGATTTTACTTGAGATAAGACTACATGCATCTCCCAACGTTCAACCATTCTTCTTCTCAATGCTCACGCAATGCATATCTCGAGATGAATCTACTGACTTAAACAATTTAAATCAAACTATTGCTTATATATATTTATATATATATATATATTAGTTATATATGAATATATATGCCCATGTGTTTTTTCACCTATAAATTCACCACGCACGACAACAACCAACCTCGGGCATGCACACTATTGTACGTCCCACGCATGTCACCCTTGACTCCGCGTGTCACTAGGCACCCACCAATTTATTAATTATTTTATTTAATTTCATGATTATTTCTTATTTTATGTTTAAATTAAATTCTAAAAAATACCCCAATTCTGCAAAAAATTGAAGAATTTACCAATGCGCTCCGCAAATCAAGGTGTGCTACTCACGACGACTCGTTAAATCCACTTAAAGTTCAAAATTCAAATTTTAAAACTTAATTACATATATTTTTTGCAAAATTCGAAACAAATGTTCGGGTGGATCTTTTAACATTCTCGGAACTCATTTTGACACATATCTCGAGATAAAATCCTGCAAAATATCAAATTTAACCGATCAACTTGAATTTCACAAAATAGAATAATATATAGTACACCACTGTCATGACCCAAATTCCTAATCCTAGTTTAATTCTTTAATCAGGATTATAGACCCGTGACATGGGATCCACATCTAGATTCACGCACTGATCGAGGTGATGTGGCTGAGGTATATGTTAGATTTGTTGTAATGTTTGCCTAGTGTATTGTATATGTGTAGGCTATTAAGTCACTCCTACTTGTGTTTAGGTGTCGAGACATAAGTAGAAACGCGCCTTAAGATGCGTGCTGGCATGGGACCAGGGTAGATAGTGATGTGGTAAGTTGATTTAAGCGTAGTGTAGCTTAAATGGTAGTATTAATGTGGCTATAATTAGTTTTATATTAAATGTAACTTAAGTTAGAAAGTTAAAACATTAGTCATTGATACTTCTCGAGATACATGTTAACACATCAAGAGACTAATTGAGTTTCATTTGGTGTTAGTTGGTTGGAGATAGTGGAGAGTTAGTGGGAAACGTGTCAATATGAAGGCCATTAGATAAGTCTAGGGATATGTATGTACATAAAAACCAATGGCTAATAATCAACCTTATTTATATGTACATAAGATTGAATTTATCAACTCATGCAACCATTTCATTTCATTTTAAGACTTAGGAGTTAAGCAAGGTTAATAGATAAGAAGAATCAAAGAATATCAGCAAGATTGAAGGAGATTTTGATGGTTTTGGAGGCGGTAGATCAAGCTGTTGGTGTTCATCAAACTAGGTAATTTTACATACACTAGTAATTTAGTTTAGTTTGGTAAATTTATGAAGTATATGATGTATGACTGATCTTGTGGTGTTAATGGGTATCTTGGGGTCTCTGGTAGGTGAGGAAAAAGATTCCAAGGTGTTGGAGTGGTCTATGTGTGGAGAGAACTCAAAATTCTAAGTGTAGAATTTAGGGTTTTCCAGCTCATAGCGTGCTAGATGTGCTAGCTATCGCGCTACTTGTGAGTACTGAGCTTCGAGTTGACTAGCGCGCTAATAAGGTAATTAGCACGCTAAACTAGTTACCCAATGCACTAGGTGCTCTGACAGCATAAAAACAGTAATTTCCTAATTTCAACTTAAACATTCTAAACAACTCTAATACCCTAACTAAAAGTCTAAACACACTCTAAAACATATAAAATCATAACAAGAGCCTACGGAAGAGTCTCGGGGGTTTGGGTACACGATTTGAGGTGTCGAGAGGCCGGATTAACTAGGAATTTGCATGGATGGTAAGTAAAATGATTGAGATATTTATTTACATTTCATTCCTGTTTTGCTAATTCATTTTCAGTTATTTGAACTGAGTTGTCCTTTGTACTCTACATGCAATGACTTGTTGTTTCTTCTCATTTTATGAGTTTACTATCATGACATTGATTTTTTATTAAATGTTTTCATTGACTCTTAATCATGTGCTATGTCATTCTTGATTGTGAAGATATGTAGTCCAATGAAATATATGCTATTAGGTAGTTGTGTGATGGTATTGTAATCTATTTTCCTTTGTGTATTAAATATGCAATCATATTATTGGATTTTGAAACTGTGTCATTCCTTAAATTATGAAAGTAGTTCTTATATCAAGGATCATGATATGATAGAGATGTACGCGACACTCAGGGTCACTAGACTTTCAGGGTTATTGGGATCTCACCACTAGCTTGTGCAACACGCAGAGTATGGGACCGAGGTTTTTGACAAGTATACATCACATATGACTGGCACTTGTGATTGATTTTAGAGGCGTAGAGCTCAGCTCCGACCTTCAACAGAGATGTAGAGCTTAGCTCCATCTTGAGATAGTGGAATCAAGGCATTTGTGATAGGATTCACTGCCGACCGGCTCTAGATCATTACTACTTAGCCATGTGTCAGTCTCAAATTGATTAACGGAAGAGTCTATTAGCATGATCTTATTTTCAGAATAGTTGCTATTATTATGCTTTTAGATTCTTGTTGTATATCTGGATATGTGGATAAATGTCTCTCAGTGTTACTTTCTATTTTCTTATACTCACCGTCCTTTTTATGACGGTGAGTGCAGATCCATAGAGTAGCAGACTGAGCAAAGAGAAGATCGGTGACTACCTCTGAGCCAGTGGAGTTCTGCTACATCTGATTTTGTAGGTTTTTATTTTGTTGTATAACTTTTATATGTCTTTCTATACTCTTGGGGATGTATACTATGGGTTGTGAGAAAGGTACCCAACCAGATACGTGTTGATATATAGTTATCGTCGTTTGTTATACATATGCATGTGATCTTTATTTCCTGAATTTCCACATACTAGGGTCTTATATGAATGGCTTTCGCTAATTTGTCAAGACTTCCACTAAATAATCTTTAAATTGTGTAAAATTTGATTTACTCTGAAATACTATATCCTAACTTAAGAATAATGTAAGGTTATTAGGAAACAACTAATGTGATGAGTTTATTAGTAAGGCTTACTAATACATTATTAAGTCCTACATGATGGATGTTAGGGCTTAATGATGGGATTAAGCAGGGCGGTGCCCTAATTTGAGAAAGGGTCGTCATAGTTGGTATCGGAGCCTAGGTTTATAGAGCCTATGCAATTGGAGTATAGTTTATTTTAATAAAGTAATACAAACATCACAGTTGGTATCAGCGACCAACTTTTCTAATAATCATCCTATAAAATTCCATAAAACATAAAATTAGTTGTGGAAATCAGATGATCATTGCCTCGAAACCGTTAGTTGGAAAGTGAGTGAAAGTGAGATGGGGATTTATTATATGTACATGTTAGTTTCAATATGTGTACATATATGCGTTATTGACCTAGTAGTTGATTCGTGTTCGCTATCAACTTGCATACACCGATGGCTGATTCACGCGACGGCGGGGACGCAGGTGCTAGTGGCACCCAGCTAACTATTTCTTCTACTGAGGATTATCAAAGGCTATCTAACCGAGAAGCTGCTCAAGGACAGGAGTTAGTTGATTTCATTACCATGATGACTGCATGTTTTGCTCCACCATAGGCACCGGCCCCTACTACTATTATTATTTTCGCCTTACTGGCAACGGAGTTTCCTACTACTACACCAGCCGTTTTGGTAATGACAACACCAACCATAGAGACAACTTATACACCATCTTTTACTCATATATCTTCTAGCTCGATAGTACAGGTTCCATTGGTGAAGGATTTCATCAAACTGATGCCAGTTTACTTTGATGGTCAACGAGATTTTAAGAAGATTGAGAAGTGGGTATTATCCCAAGAGAAGCTGCATAGAGTCTTAAGGATTGAGGATAGACTTCGAGCTAAGATTTCGTCGTATACAGTACAAAAAGACGCTAGTATTTGGTGGTGTGTGACGATAGCTTCTGATGGAGATTTTAAGTCTTAGGATGCCTTATAGAGGAAGTTCTATTAGCACTACTTCCCACTTGCAGTGATGAAGAGGATGAGGAATGGGTTCATGAATCTGAAACAATGAGCCGATGAGTCGGTGATGAGCTACAAAGACAAATATAGCTATCTGAGACAGTTTGCTAGGGATTTAGTAAGAGATGACTCTGAGAATGTGTACCATTTCGAAGATGGACTAAGGCCAGATATAGGATTTTATGTGGTCAGTTTAAGTGCTAGGACCTTGGGTGAGATCTACGAGCGTGCACTTTCTCATGAGACCTTCTACTTGGGTAGAGTTGTTAATGGGTTAATGTTGGGATCAAGAGCACTGTCAGCGGATCAAACCGCGGAGTTTGAGAGAATGACACAGAGGAATAAGGGACAGAGGAAATGCGAGAGAGGTTCTCAGGGATCAAGAGCAATCGCACCGGTTGTACCTTACTCGAGGACTTATTGATGGTACAATTTTTATTTCTGATAGAGATTTATATATTCTATTTTATTCAGGTTATACAATATCTTTTATTTATGGTCGCATGATAGGCATCTTAGAGTTGACACTGGTTAGAGTTAGCATACATTTGATTTTGATTACCGCAGCCAGGGATAGGGTTTACCATAATTGTCTTGTAGAGGGATGTCCAATAGAGATAGGCGGGCTAGAGTAACCTGCAGACTTTAAGGTGCTTGAGTTCTTAGACTTCGATACGTTATTAGGGATGGATTTGCTAGCAGCGTATCACGTTCATATCGACTGTTTCGGTATGACATTGATATTTGAGATTTCAAGGGATCTGATATTTACATAAAGTGGTAGTATACTGAGAGCTGAGGGCATTAGAGGTCGACTTGCGACTAGTGGAGAGATGGAGACTCTGGTATTATTATATATAGTAGCAGAGAGTCAGGGACCTAGACTTGAGGAGATTTTGATTACGTGCGAGTTTCCATATGTGTTTTCGGAGGACTTACATGGTTTACCACCATTGAGGGAGATAGACTTTATTATTGAGTTGGTACTGGGCACTAGACCTATTTTATACCACTATACTGCATGGCTCAAAAAGAGTTGGAGGAGTTGAGGAGTCAGCTTCAAGATTTGGGATAGAATAGACTCTTTACACCTTCTATATCACCATGAGGAGCTTCTGTCTTGTTTGTGAAAAAGATGGACAGTACTTTGAGACTAGTATCGACTATAGAGAGTTGAACATGGTCATGTCAGAATTAAGTATCCATTGTCGCGTATTGATGACTTATTTGATCAGCTGAGAGAAGCATAGTTTTTCTCCAAGATAAACCTAAGATCAGGGTATCATCAGCTTAGGATCGGGGATGAGGATAGGTCCAAGATAGCTTTCAGCACGAGATATGGAGACTATCAGTTTAATGTCATGCCATTTGGTTTGACCAACGCCCCTGCTATGTTTATGGATTTGATGCATTGAATGACGAGACTGTTTCTTGATCGTTTCATGATAGTTTTCATCGATGATATATTGATATATTCAAGGACTCGAGAGGATCACGAGCCAGTACCTTAGGGAGACATTGCATACTTTGAGGGAGCACCGACTATACACCAAGTTCAGCAAGTGTGAATTTTGGCTGTCAATGGTCAAGTTTTTAGGGCATGTTGTTGGAGCAGAGGGTATTGCTATAGATCCAACTAAGATTCAAGCTATTATGGATTAGCCAGCACCAACGTCAGTCACTGAGATCTGGATTTTTTGGGATTAGTAGGGTATTATTGTGGATTCATGAAAGATTTCTCGAAGATTGCTTCACCAATTATCAGATTGATCCAAAAAGACGCCAGATTTGAGTAGTATGAGGAATGTGAGGATGCATTTGCTCAGCTGAAGAGGTTGTTGACTACCGCACAAGTATTGATATTATTAGAGGTTGGACAGTGATTTTTGGTATATACTGATGCTTCTCAAATGGGTCTAGGTTGTGTGTTGATGCAGGATAGAGGCACAATGGCTTATAGATCCAAATACCTGAAGACACATGAGAAAAATTATCCCACTCATGACTTATAATTGGCAGCGGTGGTGTTTGCTATGAAGATATGGAGACATCATCTATATGGAGAGAAACTCACATTCTACAATAATCATAAGAGTCTGAAGTATCTCTTCACACAGAAAGAGCTGAACATGAGATAGTACAGATGGTTGGAGTTTTTAAAGGACTATGACTTTTCTCTAATGTATCATAAAGCTAACGTAGTTGCTAATGCGCTGAGTAGGACACCTACTGGAGATGTCGAGGTTGTCAGATGCCATATGATGCATGAGTACGGATTACTCGAGGCAGCGAAGATGACGAATCAGTCATATATTCCTACAGCACCGGGGTGATGATTTGTGCAGAGATGAGAATTCAAATAGTGTTTATACAAAGAGTATCAGAGGGTCAGAGGTCCGATATTCTATACCCGAGGTTCAATAAATTTGCTTAGAATGATGATTATGTTGATTGGACAGAGACGGCAAATAAGTGTCTAACATTCAGAGGCATATTGTGGATACCGTTAGTGGCAGAGCTGAGAAACAAGATTCTCCAAGATTCAATCCGTTCCTGGTTTATTGTTCATCTAGGAAGGACCAAGATGTATCATGACATGAGGAAACATTTTTGGTGGCATGGGATGAAGGCAAACATATCGGAGTTTATCAGGAACTGTGGGATTTGCCAGCAAGTGAAGGCCGAGCATCGTAGACTAAGAGGATTATTGCAGTCGCTTCCCATTCCACGATGGAAGTGGGAATACATATCCATGGATTTTGTCAAGGGATCGCCAGGAACTGCCCATCGACATGATTACATCTGGGTAATTATGGACTGATTGATGAAATCTACTCATTTCTTACTAGTTGCAGCTCACTACACATTTGACCAGTTGAGCATATTGTTTGAGGGGGAGATTATTAGATTGCATGGGGTACCATTAACTATTACGTCAAACAGAGATGTTATGTATACATCCAGGAAGTAGTGAAGTATGCAGGAGCAGTATGGTATGGCCTACGGCTTCAAGATAGCTTTTTCACCCTCAAGATAACCTTGTTGATTCAAGTTCTCTATGATATGCTCAGGGCTTGTGTACTTGAGTTTGGCAGATCTTGAGAGGAGTACCTACCGTTGTGTGAGTTTACATATAGCAACAGTTATCAGGCTAGCATTGAGATGGCGCCATTTGAAACTTTATATGGAAAACCGTGTTGCTCACCATCTTATTGGGCTGAGCCAGAGGACCGAGAGTTAGTAGGGCATTAGATTGTTGTTGATCACACAGAGAATGTACGACAAATTCGCCAGAGGCTTAAAGAGGTCCAAGATAGGCAGAATAAGTATGCAGACACCTATATCAGTGATCTCACGTATACCGAGGGAGCCTTTTAGTATTTAAATGTTTCTCCTCGGAATTGTCTTCATAGATTTGGTTTGAAATGCAAGTTAGCACCGAGATTCATCGGGCCTTTCAAAATTAAGAAACAAGTCGGGAAGGTTGCCTATGAGCTCGAGTTACCTCCACAGATGTCAAGGATTCATCTAGTCTTCCATATTTTTATGCTTCGACTAGCTAAGTCGAAGGCAGGTAAGAAGCTCGACGGTTGAATTGAGTCAAATTGACCTGATCGATGATGTATCTTATAAGGAGCAGCCATTACAGATCCTAGATCGAAAGGTGTAGCAGTTGAGAGTCAAGTATATCCTGAAGGTGTTAGCCAAATAGCAGTTTTATGGTGACTCGAAATTCACTTGGAAGCGGGAAGACTATTTGCGAGATAGGTTTATGTACCTTTTCGAGACAGGTGTAACCTTAATTTAAGTTAAATTTTGAGGACGATATTTCCATTAGTTGAGAAGGTTTGTCACGACCCGAATTCCTAATCCTAGTTCAATTCTTAAATTAAGATTATAGACCCGTGACGTGGGTCTCGCATTGAGATACGCACACTAACCGAGGCAATATGGCCGAGGTATATGTTAGATTTGTCGTGATGTATGCTTAGTGTATTGTATATGTGTAGGCTATTAAGTCATTCCTACTTGTGTTGAGGTGTCGAGACGTGAGTGAGGACGCGCCTTGAGATGCGTGCCGACATGGGATCGGGGTAGAGAGTGATGTAATAAGTTGATTTAAGCTTAGTGTAGCTTAAATAGTAGTATTAATGTGGCTATAGTTGGTTTTATATTAAATGTAACCTAAGTTACCAAGATAAAACATTAGTCATTAATATTTCTCGAGATACATATTAACACATCAAGAGACCAATTGAGTTTCATTTGGTGTTAGTTGATTGGAGATAGTGGAGAGTTAATGGAAAATGTGTCAATATGTAAGCCATTAGATAAGTCTCGGGATACGTATGTACATAAAGATCAATGGCTAATAATCAACCTTATCTATATGTATATAAGATTGAATTGATCAACTCATGCAACCATTTCATTTCATTTCAAGACTTAGAAGTTAAGCAAGGTTCCTGGAGAAGAAGAATCAAAGAAGATCGGCAAGATTGAAGGAAATTTTGATGGCTTTAGAGGTTGTAGATCAAGTTATTGGTGTTCATCAAACTAGTTAATTTTACATACACAAGTAATTTAGTTTAGTTTGATAAATTTATGAAGTAAATTATGTATGGCTGATCTTGTGGTGTTAATGGGTATCTTAGGGCCTCTTGTAGGTGAGGAAAGAGATTCGAAGGTGTTGAATTGGTTTATGTGTGGAGAGAACTCAGAATTCCAAATGCAAAATTTTGGGTTTTTCTGCACATAGCGTGCTAGATGAGCTATCTAGCTCGTTATTTGTGAGTAGCGTGTTAATCAAGTTGACTAGCACGCTAATGAGGTAATTAGCATGCTAGACCAGTCACCCAGTGTGCTAGAAGCTCTGACAGCACAAAAACAACAATTTTTTTTAATTTCAACTTAAACATTCTAAACAACTCTAATACCCTAACTAAAAGTCTAAACACACTCTAAAACATATAAAATCATAACAAGAGCCTATGGAAGAGTCTCGGAGTTTTAGGTACGCAGTTCGAGGTGTCGAGAGGCCAGATTAACTAAGAATTTGTGTGGATTGTAAGTAAACCAATTGAGATATTTATTTACATTTCATTCCTATTTTGCTAATTCATTTTCAGTTATTTGAACTGAGTTGTCATTTGTACTCTACATGTCATGACTTGTTGTTTCTTCTCATTTTATGAGTTTACTATCGTGGCATTGGTTTTTGATTAAATGGTTTCATTGACTCTAAATCATGTGCTATGTCATTCTTGATTATGGAGATATCTAGTCCAAAGATGTTACTAGGTATGTGTGTAATGGTATTGTAATCTATTTTCCTTTGTGCATTAGATATGCAATCATGTTATTGGATTCCAAAACAGTGTCATTCCTTAAATTATAAAAGTAGTTTTGTATCTAATATGATAGAGATAAACGCGACACTCAGTGGTCACTAACCTTTCAGGGTTGTCGGGATCTCACCACTAGCTTGTGCAGCACACGGGGTATGGGACCCGGGGTTGTTGACAAGTATACATCACATGTGACTAGCACTTGTGATTGATTATGGAGGCGTAGAGCTCAGCTCCGACCTTCAACAGAGATGTAGAGCTCAACTTCATCCTGAGATAGTGGAATCAAGGCATTAATGATAGGACTCGAGGCTGAGCGGTACTATATCATTACTACTTAGCCATGTGTAGTTTCATTTTGATTAACTGAAGAGTCAATTAGCATGATCTTATTTTCAGCATAGTTGCTATTATTATGCTTTTAAATTCTTATTGTATATTTGGAAATGTTGATAAATGTCTCTCAGTGTTACTTTCTACTTTCCTGTACTCACCGTCCTTCTTATGAAGGTGGGTGCGGATTCATAGAGTAGCAGACACGGGTAAGGAGAAAGTCGACGAATAACCTCTGAGCTAATGGAGTGCTGCTACGTCTGATTTTGTTGTATAAATTTCATATATGTTTTTATATACTCTTATGGATGTATATTATGGGTTGTAAGATAGATGCCCAACCAGACACGTGTTGATATATAATTATCATCGTTTGTTATATATATGCATGTGATCTTCATTTCCTAGTTTTTCACATACTAGGGTTTTATATGAATGGCTTCTGCTAATTTGTCATGACTTCCGATGAATAATCTTTAAATTGTGTAAAATTTAATTTACTCTGAAATATTATACCCTAACTTAAGAATAATGTAAGGTTATTAAGAAAAACTAATGTGATAAGTTTATTAGTAAGGCTGACTAATATGTTATTAAGTCCTACGTGGTGGAGATTAGGGCTTAATGAAGGGATTAGGACGAGCGGTGCCTTAATTTGATCACAACAACACTAGGCACACATTACACAATAATTAAATTAATTAAAAAATATCAATTTCATTAGTCTTTAACTCCCGACTCGCAGCCAAAATCATAATTAGTCTTCGTCAATCCCTGATTAGCCGTAATTATCTGTTTAAAATATTTAGGATTTAACAAATCTTGAGTTGCCTCAAAGCATAAGCTACAACCCTGCCTTTCTGCATCAACGCACAACCCAATCTTGAATGAGAAGCATCAATATAAATCACTCACTCATTTCCCAGATAAGGTAATGTTAGAACAGGCGCCGTAGTCAACCTACTTTGCAATTCCTTGAAGGCATTCTTGCACTCATCAGACCAACAAAATCAACCCTTTTCTATGTTAGCCGGGTAAGGGGTAGAGTGATACGGGAAAAACCCTCAACAAATTGCCCATAATAACCAGCCAACCTTAGAAAGCTACGAATATCAAATATTGTGGTAAGAGTAGGCCACTTCAGGATTTCCTCAACCTTTGCTGGATCAACATAGATTCCCTCAGCATTAATTTCATGTCCGAGAAATTTGACTTCAGAAGCCCAGAATTCGCACTTGCTAAACTTGGGATACAGCCAATTATCCTTCAAAGTCTGCAATATAACTCTAAGGTGCGAGTGTTCTTTTTTAGTCTTCAAATATATCATATTATCATCGATAAACATGATGATAAAATGGTCAAAGTAGGGTTTGAAAACCTTATGCATTATATCCATAAACATAGCAGAAGCATTAGTGAGCCCAAACGGCATCACGGAGAACTTGAAATGCCTATAACGGGTAGTAAAAACTGTCAATAAAACATCTTCAACTTTGATCCTGATTTAATGATACCCAGATCTCAAATCAATCTTTGAGTAGAGTTTGGCACCCTTCAACTAATCAAATAAGTCATCAATCCTACGCAATGGATATTTGTTCTTGATGGTGACTCTATTCAACTGCCTATAATCAATGCAATATGTAGGTTTTGTCCTTCTTCTTGACAAAAAGAACAGGTGCTCTTCACGGTGATATACTAGGTCAGATAAACCCTTCTTCGGCAACTCTTCAATATGAATCTGTAACTCACGTAATTCCTTCAGTGCCATATGATACGAAGGAATAAATATAGGTTTGGTACTAGGAATAAGCACGATGATAAAGTCAATGATACGTGGTGGTGGAAGTCTTGTTAAATCTAATGGAAAAACCTCTAGAAATTCTTGAACTACTGGAATCTCATCAATCTTCGCTTCCCGACCCGGCTAATCTAGTGTCACAACCCCTCACTGACCTCTAGATCCTTAGGAGTAGCTATTCCACCGTGAGTAGAAAGTTGCGACGGTTTGTAGCCTTTATAGACTATAATCTCAGGTAGATTGGTGGAAGTAATCAATATTGGCATCATATGCTGATAACCAATCAATCCCTAGTATTGCATCATAGTTTAGGAATTCCATACTATAATTAATTGGAAGTTCATTCTCCCCAATTTTGACAACACAGTTCTCATAAATCGGGTTAGGATAAACTTTCTCGCTCACTGTTTTGCTCAAGATCAATAGTGTACTAGTTCTAACAGGTTTCAATTTCAACTCATCAATCGTTGCACCAGCAATAAAAGAAACTGTAGAACCAGCATCAATTAAAACATAAATATCTCGACTACAAAAATTAAGTATACCCTCCCAAGCCTTCGTGTATCCTCAGTGTTTGCCTCAACCACAGCATGACTCTGCCCTCGAGCTGGTTATGTTGCACTACCCAATGCCTCAGGTGGTACTGAACAATCCCTCTGAATATGCCCTGTCGGCCCACAATGATAACAAATAACATTAGGTCAATGTGAGACTGCACTAACTGCTCGATCGAAAACTAGTCTGACCTCTACCCCTACCCCCTGACTCTGCCAGTGGTAAAGGTGGTTTCGCCACTATAGGCTGTGACACTGCAGGTGTTGTAACACATGCACTGACATATGTAGTTACCTGTGGAGCTGACTAAACAAATGCCCTTGAACTAGATAAACCATCTGTCGCTCTTATATTCGCATTTCTCTACTGAAAATAATTGTGATTCATTTTACGCCCTGATGACTGACCTAGTTGAATATATACTAACTTTCAAACCTTTGACTTGCAGGGAACTATGGAACTGGTGGTAGACTTGGCCTTGCACCTAGCGGTCTCGCCAATGTAGCTGCCTCCACCTGCATAGCACTTTCAAAAATAAATGCAAAGCATGTACGAGGATGTGAAGATACCACAATCCTTATCTCAGGGTCCAGTCCATTGAGAAACATATCTATCATGTTCACCTTTATCTCAATCAACTCAGGAGCAAACTCACTCAGCTCATTAAACCTCTGTTCATATTTCGTCATTGTCATAGTTTGATGTGTCATATTCATAAACTCGACCTTCTTCCTATTTCTGACCGGTTTGGGAAAATACTGCTTATAGAAAATGGTTCTAAAGTATGGACATGTAGTTGGTGTCGTTACTTCTTTTAAAGTGAACTCCACCATTTCCTAATAGAATCTATCAGTAAAAAGGTGACTAGTTTAACCTTAAACCGGTCCTCTACCTCAACAGCATCAAAACATTATTCCAACTCCAGGATTTAGGCCTTTGCCACACCATTCTCCATTTTTCCATTGAATCTCATGATGTCATATTTTATGAATTCCTTCCTGATCCTAAGATAAATAACTTTCTTAGGATCCACTGGTATTGCAGGTACTGTTTCAGGAATTTATGCCGAAACGTCTTTGCGATTGGTACTCTCTGGAGTTGCAGATTCTCAACTCCTCCTTCAGCTCTGCTAACATCGGGACTAGTAGCATGTTGGTACTATCTGTGCCATAAAATAACCATCATTCTAGCCTGAGCTTCCAGCAAATCTCGAATTTGTTGTTCCATACGAGATTTCCACTGTGCCACTCTCAGTATTGTCATAAGGTTCAGGCCTATGCGAGCCTTCTCCCTACTCAGCCATTAAGTTTTGTATACGAAGGAGAAATCAAACCATTAAAACAATGTTCAAAGAAGACAAGGAAATCATATTTATAATAATCAATACATTTTCATTTTCCCCCAAATCCACGATAAAAACCTATTATCAGGCTCTAAGTCCTTTCATAACTCTAATCGAGTTTCAGAGTTAATGAACATAGATAGAAATTAGACTCTTATCAGAGCCATTCCTTGATTTTATCAAATCTTAGAATAATAAAAACCAAGCTTAAAGAAAGTTGGGCTTTGATACCAAACTATAACATCCCCTATCCCGATTAGGGCGATACCCGGCCAGAAACCTTAATTAAGCCTCGGTAAACCAGATCGGGCCTAACTAGAGCCAATAACCTTAAACATGTACCTGAAAATACAACCTGTTTATTGGAAATCAAAATAAACTATAATATAAAAGTAGTGGAAATTTAAAAAAATTTCAACATTATTTTACAATATAGAAAAATTGTTAAACCGATGTAACCATCGATAAGCAAAACATATCCTAACCCAGTAATATTACAAAACCATAGCTCAAATAGTATGTAATACACGAAAGAAGTCATTATATAAAAGAAAACTAAGAAGACACGGGTGTTTTTCCCTTTCCTTTCTCTGCAGTGCTAAATTGAGTACTTGAAATATTAAGGGGGTGAGCGCTCCAACTTGCTCAGTAAGTGTTACTTACAAATCCATCAATCATCAATTAATATCAAGGAAGCAACGAATAGCAAAATGAATCCAAAATATATCTATTGGGCATTGAGAATAATATAATCAATACATAAATTGAATGCAAGTATTAAAGTTCATTCCAATATACATGTGACTTGTATTTTCATTTCAAAACTAAGATGTAAACTCTCGTTGCCCTAGATTACAGTCCACGAAACTCACACGTTGGCCGACGTGTGATTTATGTGTTGTATTAGGGCGTAGCGTAGCTACCAACTCAAATAGGAAAGCAACAATCGAGTACTTCAAGGTTTATGAAGGAAAGTATTGGTAATGATCCAAAACTTCCATCGTCACTCCATTCCAATTCACCCGTTGTACCTTTTTTCAAGAATTTAACATAAAAACAAGTTCAAGTCACAGTATATTGCCATATTCCCAGTCCATAATATTAAGTGCTCTAATAATATTATTTTACATTGTATAATTGATGAAAATATGAGTCCCACTTACCTCGATTGGTGTTTCCTAACCTCAGCGAGTTCTCTGAACTTCCTAATCCATTTCCAAGTGAATCTAGATTAAAATAAATTCATTTCAAGTTAATTACTTGTTTCACTTTTCCCACAGTGACTTTAAATCCCCGCGACATATTTTCTAGTTTTTCCATTTATTTTGACCAATTTTGGGTTCAATCCGATTATTTCACGCTTTACAAGGTGAAAACCTCGGTATAAAATCTCGAAAGAATCCAATATACTCATTTTTCATAGAAAATACATCAAATTCTATTTATTTGGTCAAATTACTATTTTTCTTAATTTCCTTTGATTTTTCTGGATTTTTTCTTAATTTTACCCTTTTTCTTTTTTTCTTTTTTTTAATTTAGGTTTGGCCGACCCTAATTGGTCTAATCCGACTCTGACCAGGGGATTGGGCCTGCCTCGCCTCATGGGCCGAGCTTGACCTAGGCCCGACCCATAGAAGGATGCACATGCACAATCGTGCATGTGGATCTTCTTCATTGGACAAACAGAGAGCTCTCTCTGTTCGTCCCAGTGACTCTCTTTTTTTTTCTTTAGACATCTCATCATCATCAACCCCATCATCCACCCACCTCAATCCTTCAGTTCCATCAATATCAAACAATTCCCAATAAACAAAGTCCTTCACAAATTCATTAAAACTATCGAAACTCCATTAAAGCTCACCTGAAACTCCACAACAACCGTAAACATCAACAACCTTTTTCCTCTTGCTCCCAATTCTTCAAAATCAAGAGATGATGACAAGAAACTCAAAATTGGAAATAAAATGGCGAGAAAAGTGAGCAACTTAAAGTATCGAAAAGAGAGTGTTGAGAGAGATCGATTGAAAGAGTTGGGTTTTGTTAAAACGCTCAATCGATCAATGTTAAAAGACTAATTTGCCCTCAAGCTTATCCTCTTCTCTTATCTAATCAATTGCCCTTTTTAGTAATTTCCCTTTTCTTTTATTAATTTAATTGTATATTGTCAGTCCTCTCCTCATTAAGACAACTGACCGGCCTAGATTATCTTAATCCCCTGATAATCTAGTCAGCCTAATCTATTCGTTATACTTGACCTCCAAATAATTTTTAAATCAATCCTCAATAATTCTCCAAAATCAAATTTATATCCTCAATGAAACTCAATTCATGATTTGTTCAATTAGAGCGAATTGGAAAATCATACAGATTATTTTCCGTATTCAATAAAAATTTCGACAGCACCTCCTCTGAAAGTGGTTTGCCGAAAAATTCACCTAATACACAGCGGAATTGGGAAGAGGCCTAAAAGAACTCACAACTTCTCATAGTTCATAATATATATCGAATTTCTCCGATTGATTAATCATAATATTACAATCCCAAATATACCAAAATCTAAACAAAAACCTCTCAACTTATTTTATACTAACTTAGGGGACTTTCATTATCTATTAAAGAGAGTATTTCACGTCCTACACTCACCCCAAGAATTCCAAAACAATATATCTAATAATTTAAAACAATTACAGCAATCTTCGAGTCTTGTCCATTCTTCCCTTGTTTTCACATAGAATCTGACATCATAAAAAATAATTCGAAGATGTCAAACAAGTAAATTCCTATATTGATATATAGTCCTGCAATTGTTAGTCTGATACATGGAGACGTGTAATTGTATTTCCAAATAAACAATAAGATCTATATGTCAACATGACATGCAATCCACTCTGTCGCTGTCTCTAAACTATAATCAGATGTTGACTTCCAAAAATAGTACAAAGACGGTATTAAGAGATCATGAAATGCATAGACAACTTGTCGGCATTAGACTCCACTAGTCTCATTAGACGGCGTAGAGGCAGGATTGAAACCTGGTTTCAATCAAACCAGACTCCAAAACATGCTTTATCCCCCTCACTCACTCTATGTATGAATGACCAAGAATGATAAAATGTAATGCAGACTATGATACAATCAAATGTACAAAGATAATTTTCATAAATAGTAGATATCACTGTAGGGTTTACTTACCACCAAACCAACTCAAAGTTGGTTGCGAAGCCTCACACAACACTTCTCCAATTTTCACGTATTGAACATATTCCCTGAGCTTCGTTCCGAGTGGTTTTAGAATCCTTGACGTTACTTTAAACCATTGAGAAACCCATATAAATTCCCTATTCTAATTTCTTAAATTCTCGACCAATTTCCAAGTTATTTTCGTATTTTCAAGTCCTTAAAACTCGGAATCACACTAAATTCAACCCTTCGGATGTCCAGATCTCAGTTTTTACTGCAAATTATGGTACGGAATCAAAAATTAACCTTGAGTAGGCTTTTAAACAATTTTCTAAATCTCGGACATTTTTGATATCGTAGCACTTATTATGAGAAAAAAAACCCGAATAAATCCTCAAAAAATTTTAAAATCCTCATTTTTCATAAAAATCTAGAATTTGAATAATTTGTCCAAAAATATATATTTCTGATTTTTTCCATTTTTTGTAATTTTTTCATGAATTTCCTCTATTTTCTCTATTTTTCTTTAATTGGGGTTTGATCTGGTTCAGCTGAACCGAACTTGGTTCGGTCTGGTCTGGGGATCAAACCCCATCTTCTTCCTCACTTTTTCCTTTGTTGCAGAATTTGTTCTTTTCTTTTCTTTTTTTCTTGATTCGATTATTGGGTTGGGTTTGTGATAAGGGCTTAGTCCCAAATCAAGGAAGTGAGGATTGAAATAACAAGGAAGGAAGAAACTAAAGATAACTTAGCCAATTTACTTCCTTCTGTACTCCATAAACTATACTATAGCTTAAATACATGAAATCCTAATTGTCGTAACCAATAGACGAATACTAGGTGTCCATAGTTTACCCCAATCAACAAAAGTAAAATAACGATAGAAATGAGAAGCAAATAAGGATAGAGTGGTCTGGCCTAGGCCCAGTTCAGAAGTTGTAGTCTTTGGCCCATGTGGTTTAGAGAAAGTTCTTTTGAGCCTTTTTTGGGCCAACAGCTGATGAGTCCGGCCCACAAATCGTAACAGTTTACAAAGCTCTCTAGGAGGGGAAACGACCCCTTGTCGTCTCCCTCCTCGATGAGCCGAGCCTCCCATCCCCAATTGATCTCAACCTCCATCACCAAAATCAACATACACAACAACAACAACAGAACAACAATCGACAACCCAACAACAACGCACAGAACCTCACCTTACACTCGATCTCTCATTTGATCTCTCTCTCAGTTTCCCCTCCTCTCACTGCTTCAAACGATCTCTCTTTTCACCAATTTCGAATTCGATTTCGTAAAAGAGATGAGGAGGCGGAGTTGAGTTGAAGATATATATTTGATTTTCTCGATATTCGCATCGCAAGAATCTCGAGGCAAATCTAATGATTCATTTTCATTCTTACATTAGATCTTTCTCGAGATACGTGTTACATATCTCAAGTTCGATCTTGTGGCTATTAACAAGATAATCACCGCCTCTAAATGATTAACAAGTGAAATCAATTATATTAATGTCTTCGAGTATGTATCACATATCTTGAAGTAGATTTTATGATTTTATTACTATACACCACTTGATTTTTCTTGAGATGTAGTTGCACGCATCTCGAGGCGTAGCACATCTCCAACAGCCACCAATCGTTCAACCATTTCCTTCCTTGATGCTCATGCTACGTGCATCTCGAGGCGAATCCAATGTATACTTTTTAATTTAAATTAAACTATATTATATATATAAATATTATACACCTATGTATTTTAGCGGTTATAAATTCGCCACGCGCACCAATGACCATTCTCGGGCGTGCACACTATTGTACATCCCGCACTTGTCACCCTCAACCTCGTGTGTTACTAGGCGCCCATCAATTTATTAATTATTCTATTTAATTTCGTGATTATCTCTTCAATTTATGTCCAAAGTAAATTCCGAAAAATACCCCAAAATTACCAAAATTGGAGAAAATTCCCCAACGCGCTTTGAAACTCACGGACACCGCGTACACACTTCAACTTGACCATATTTCGCGTCGAATATAGTATAATACACCACTAGTCAAGCGGCACACAAAAATAATATTTGGGACGTATGATCTCCAGTCCATAATGCATGGATCCTACCTTGGATACTCAAATCTCCAATTAAATTCGGAAATACTTAATTAGCATCCTAATTAAGTTTACAAGATTCTCGGATGTCCCATACATATAAATGTACACTTGTATTTCCACGCCTGTACTTTATCCGGTCGCGCCAAAGAGTAAACTTGGGCGTGCACATTACCCCATAACCGATGTGTGTCGCTCACGACCCACACATGCTATTACTCACCTCATTAAGTTATCGATTATTCATTTTATTCAACTTTAGAACACATAACTCTAATTAATTCAGTAAATAACATTTTAAACCATACAAACACAAATCAACATGCACATGCTAATTGAGACACGTCAGGCTTAACCATGAGCTAAACTCGAGTTAATTAGGTGTGACGGCACCAGTTCCCACAAACTGGGCCCCGCCCGGCCTACGCTTATGTGAACCCCTAATTTAAATCACCACACCTTACATACTTTAACCCCTAAAATTATATTAATTAATCACTTTATTATAAACTATGACACATTTAAATATAATTAAAACTATAGCCTTATAAATTATAGGCCACATGAATTTTTATTCCTACTATATAATTTCTCAACTATATAGGTAATTTAACACATTGCACTACTATATTTCGGCCTTGATGCCCGAGTTTGACCGAGTATTATACATGGGGATTAGATCAAGGGTCAAAACTTATAATTAGCGTGTAATTTAAATTTTAGTTTTTCAAGCCGTTACAGTCTTCCTAACTAATAAGAATTTCATCCTCGTAATTTAGTTAACTAAGTTAAAAAAATTCATTAGCATTGAACATGTAGGGAATTGATTGTTAAATAGTCTCTTCTCGTAAACGTGACCAAGTGGACTTATATACTCTCCAAATTATGGGCTCGCAACAACTTCAAGATAGCTTAGAGCTTTTTTTATTGATTTAAGAACTCAACAAAGTTGTTTTAGGTACAGTTTAACTTCCACATTGAGTTGTTGATTTAGCCAAGTTACTTCAAACTTCATGAGAATAGGTCCATCAGCTGTAGTAGGTCACAGACACCTCTAATAGTGAAACTACTCAATCATGAACGGTGACTTGACTAAATTGACACTAGCAGCTCAACGTAATGCCTCACATGAGTATAAACAACATTTCGAACCATCGTCGCATGCATTATACATAAGTAAATCAAAACCATACCATCTGTACGGTCGTACGTCGCATTCAGATCTGGCTCTGCAATGGCATGAACTTTCTCTAGCCTGTGACTGTGCCCTGCCCAACAAAGGACGCCAGTCTCTGAATTGCCTTGGTTGTCTACACTTGAAACAAGTCCTCTGCAGCCTTGGTCTTGGAGGAATTGATTTTTTCGCTTATCCTTGCCCGTACATATGTCCTTGTTGTCCATTGTTTGTACCCTTGTCACTACCCTCGGTACCATGCTGCTGGCGTGGTACCGATAGTGTCGACAGAGGTAGTCGACTGGTGTAACTCAATGCTGGAGTAGGTGGAACTACGGTACGTGCTAGTTGTGTAGGTGGTGCCACTGACCCTACACTCTGAGTCCTGAAGTCACTCGGCACAAAATGGTTGTTCCTCTTCCTCTTCCTGTCTGACTCATATGTGCCTCGATTGTGCCTTTACTGGTGCAACACTGTCCTCCTCTGGGTGCGTAATAAGATAAGCCTATATGGTCAAGCTATGCTCGTAAGCCCTATCCAAGTTACTCGGCTCTGTCGTAAGAACTGTGCCTCCGATGGCAGGAAATAACCCCTCACAGAAGAAGTGTACCTGGACTCTGTCAATATCGACCACTCTATCTGCAAACTGCAACAGCTGTTGGAATCTCCCCATATACTGAATCACAGACTCTCCCCGCTTCTGTTGAATATGCATGAATCCCAACCTCTTGGCGACCATCACTGAGGGTGGAAAGAACTTTTGGTTGAACAATCTCTTGAAGTCATTCCATGTTTGTGGCTTTCCCTGGGTGGCTATCAGGTTAGTCCACCAAGTGTATGCATCCCCTGAGAAGGAAAAAGCTGCCAATCAAGACTTCTTACTATCATTTAGTCTCAAAAGTCTCTGGATATTCTCATGACTGCTAATGAATTTCTATACCTCCAACACATCAGAATCTCCACTAAACTTCCACAGTCTGAACTTTTTGTACTCCCTAGTCAATCTAGCTTCAAGAGTCAAATCAAAGCCACTATCTCTCTCACTTAATGCTGCAACTACTGGCGCTGCTATCTCGGGTAACGCGGGGACTACAGCGGTAATTAGTGCTGCATGTACTGTAGATTAGGGTTGCAAGTGGGGCGGGGAATCCTCGTTCCAGTGGTGCCCCACTCCAGTGGGGCAAGGATTCCTCACTTTTTACTCCCCGTGGGGCGGGGCACGGGGCAAAACCTTGCCCCGCCACGCAGGGCAAGGCCGGGACGGTAATTGTTCTCACCCCGCATCCCTTGCTTAAAATTCTCCATTGTTTATGTTCTTACAAAAAATATTATATAACTTTTTTACTTGAAACATATGTAATATATGGAATGAAACTCAAGATCTCCAACAATGAAATTTATTTTTACCATTAAATTAATTCTATAATATATATATATATATATATATATATTTAGAACATCATTGAAATATATTTGCCATACTAATTTTGAAAATCTTTTATATTTAATTAAGTATGATAACTTGTAACTCAATTAACAAAACAAAACCACATTAATCCTTCAATTTGAGAAAAATAGTTTTTTAAAAAAATTGACAAAGTAGTACTTAAGTGCCAAAATGACCAAGGAATGAAGATCAAAATAGATATTTTTTACAAAATTGATGTTGCACCGAGGGGATTCCCTGCCCCGTGAGGATCCCCTCTGGGTGGGGCGTACGGCGGCAAAGTGAAGGTCACCCAAGAGGGGGTGAATTGGGTTACCGAGTAGTTATTGCCCTTTTAAAACTTTATGCGCAAATTGCAACTATAATGCATACACTATCAATGAATATATATATGCTATGCAAGTGAATGGAATGGAAGAGATGGAAAGTGACACACGATTTATAGTGGTTCGATCCAACGATCTACGTCCACTACCTAACCTCCCGGTTAGGATTTTTAACCCCACTTATATTACAAATAAGTGTTACAACCTAAGCATACAAGCCTAGAGTGCCTAATTACAATTAGGACTTCCCACCTAGCCGCAACTAGGATTTGTGTTCTTCCCACCTAGCCGCAACTAGGATTTGTGTTCTTCCCACCTAGCCGCAACTAGGATTTGTGCCTAGTCTCAACTAGGTCTTCCCCTTTGACTTAGATTCCACTAAGTCTTACAATCAAACAAATACAATAAGTTGCTGAAAAATAATGAGATACACTTTACAACACAAAGTGGTATCAAATTCAAACACTAGCAAGCCTCCTAGAGCCTAACAACTCTTATGCATGCAAGTATGAGAATAAATGGAATATGCAAATATGTCACTGATTTTGTTGCAAATCCCAAATGTGAAATCGTTTTAAAAACTTAATATATTAGTGTAAAACCGATTTCAAGTCTAAGAACAATAGTTTAACAAAAATCAAGTTTAAGTGCAAAACTTTTGTTCAAATCAATCTTAGGGTTTGATAAAATAAATTTAAGTGCAAAACCCGGGAAGAAGGTGTTCAAACACACAACAAAATGATTTTCAAATCAAATACACAAAACTATGTAGATTAAGCACAAGCAAGATTTTAGATCTAGGACTTTCTTACAAACAAGAGAATGACAAAAGAGATCAGCTTTGAAGAGATTCTTGTACTCCTTTTAAAGCCTCAAAAGTCTTTGGATTAGAGAACTAAAGAACGAGCCACAAAGATCTCCTTTTGCTTCTTCACAAAAATCAAAGTTCTTCTCTTTGTAGATTTTGAGTTTTTGAGTGTGTTTCTTCCTTCTCTTAACAAAACCATGTTCTTGGTGGTTTTATAGTGTTAGGTATTCCATCTTGACGAGTTTATGACCGTTCTAGGGATCCAAGGGTCCAAAATAGATCAAGAATTCAAATTAAAGTGTGTTTTCCAATTTGTAAAAAAAGTTGCATCGAGATATGCAATTAGCGCGCTAATGCTGAGACCTAGCGCGCTAACTGCAGGGACCTCAAAACAATTATTTTGTCCCTTTGTGTTAGCGACCCTTAAACTCGTCCGGGACCTAACCAACCCTTATATAACATGTTATACACGTTTATTATGAGTCATTAAGCCTAATTGGGTGGTCCGGATATTTTTACAAATCCCGAAAACGGAAATTCACGATTTCATAATGTATTAGGGGATTTTTCGCAAATTTACGTTTTCTTTTCGAAGACCTTTCAAAAACGAGTTTTTCTTTTTCGAAAACATTTACAATGATCTGTAATATGCAAATGACCATCCACACAAAGTTTCACATTGTTTAAACTCATAGTCCTAGTTATGTGTTTAAATTCCACTTTGAAACTTGAAGTAAACTTATAACTTTTGAAGAATGGTTTAAGAAACTTGATATGCATGGACTAATGCATTTGGCTTGCGTGAAAGAATTTGTATACCTTACATTGAAATTACAAATTGCGGTTTGAACTTTCATCTTCATTTCTTCATTAATGCCGAGTCTTGAACTTGTATTTCTTGAGTACCCTTGATATGTTGTTTTGCATCCTTTAACAAAAAGCTGAAATACACTAGATGTTTATTAGTACATTTTCACCTTGTTTGTTTCCATCAAAATCTCGGTCGGAGTGTGAGTGACTAACCACTTAGTCCAACACAAAGTTCTCTCCGTGAGGAATTTGCGGAAATAAATTCTCGTATCGCGCCCCTCGGGGAAAGGGATGGTAATTACGATCCCCTCCCTGCCATGCCCTACTTGCAACCCTATATCGTGATGGAGTCGTCTGAGGTGTGGGTGCACTCGTGTCCTATGTGGAAGCCACCGTAGGTGTCGATGGTGATGGTCACTATCCCCTGAGAAGAGTCAAAATCTCATCCAGACATCTATCCTATGAAGCAACCCTCTGCGTCAAGGCCTGAAAGTCTGTTGGATCAATAGGGCATGGACCTGTAGCTCCACTCCAATCATCGGTGTCTCGCTGATCGACCATCACGGTCTGCAATGTAAATTACGAATCTTGATCAACTTTATACCTACCAGTATATAATATAATACAATTAACAATTAACAAGTATATCAAATTAATCATTTCCCTACTCACCTCACTTCTTAACTAATGCGCTAAGTCGAGATTATAGGGTCTTCACACTAAGCTCATTGTTGTCATAACTCTAAAGTCGTGTTCGTACTTTAGTTAAATTATGGGCTTATCAAGAGTTAATGTATCAACCTTGCGCTCTGATACCAACTGTGATGGCCCAAATTCCCACAAACTGTGCCCCGCCCAGCCTAGGCTTACATGGACCCCTCATTTAAATCACCACACCTTACATACTTTAACCCCTAAAACCATATTAATTAATCACTTTATTTAAAAACTATGACACATTTAGATATAATTAAAACTATAGCCTTATAAATTATAGGCCACATTAATTTTTATTCCTAATATATAATTTCTCTACTATATAGATAATTTAACACGTTGCACTACTATATTTCAGCCTTTATGTCCGAGTTTGACTAAGTATTCTAAGTGGGGATTAGATCAAGGGTCAAGATTTATAATTAGCGTGTAATTAAAATTTTAGTTTTTCGGGCCGTGAGATTAGGATTTGGGTTACACTAATCACCTAGTTAAGGTAACGGGTTGTTACAGTTAATATTTTCCTTTCTTATTTATTTCTAGTATGGACTTAAGTTATTATTGTTGGTTTCTTATGAATACATCGTGGGCTCCTCTGGATGTTACTCACTGGAATTTGTTACTGTTTAGTAACAAATTATAGATCCTACGACGAGCCGCGGCCAGGAGGCGTTAGGCGACTACCTTTAAGATTGTCTTCGACTGCTTTTTCTCTCGTAGGTGCTTGGTATATATATCATACTTATTTTTTATGGGTTTTGGGAGACTTGAGGGACACACCTGCTATATGTATCGCTTTTGTATCTATCACCTTTGATGCATGATATCAATGTATATTTTGTCGAGTTTCCACCCCTTATGACTTTTGATAAATGGAAGCACACTATATTCTTTTTACATTGTTATTTTTATTTAAGGCTTCCCCACTTATAATTGTTTAATTTTATTATTCACTCAACTAAATAATAAATGTTAAGTCAATTACTAACGAGACTTAAAACTTTCTTTTAAAAAGTTGAATAATTGGCTAATCATTGGAAAACGTGTAAGTTAAGAAACAGAAATTCGGGTCGTCATCAAGATGCATGCGATGACATGGCGGTATTGATGACGTGTTCGGGTAAAGTGGCAGTGCCCGGTTTGTATCGGGATTCGGGGCCATCACAAATTGCAACCCACCACACTGACGGAGATTATTTTCGATATTCCTAATGAATGAATATCGTCCATATAGAGCTTCAAAGAAAAACTTGCTTATGCGAGGCGGCCTTAATCTAATTCGGGATACATTCCCCCATTTGGTGTGTACAAGAAAATTGGCCAGCATGAGAACAAAAGCTTTGAAAAGAGATTTGAGCCAACCGATGCTGAAGGAATAAAGGTCTGGTGGAAAGTTATAGAGTCTTCAATAAAGGCTCGAGCACGGTCTTCCTAGTAGGGAAGGTTTCTTTTATATTCGACAAATATAGAAGGTTTCTTTAAAATCACAAAACTAATGTATTTATTGTTTTGAGAAGGCGTTATTGATGATGACATGGAATCCATCTATATGGATCACGCATTGTCATAAGGAGTAATTGGTGTTCATGTCTATTTTGTATTAGTAACTCCTTCTTAAAAGGAGTAATTCATACAAAATATTAAGTGTATGAATTACTCCTTTCGAGAAGGAGTTATTTGTTCAACTCAAAAGTGTATGAATTACTCTTTTTGAGAATGAGTTATTTGTTCAACCCAAACCCTACCTCCTAAATTGAAAATACTACACATTACATCAACTCTAACCGCGATCCTAAGGTTTGAAACTTGTTTGCGCACATATCTAGATGTGGATATAGACTACTGTCATATCCATTGCAATTGTAAATTCATGCAACCTCATGCAAACCTCATGCAAACCCCATACAACCTCATGCAAACCCATGCAACCTCATGCAAACCTCATGCAACCTATATAAATACTAGTTTTTCAACCAAATCGAAGGAAAATGGTTCTTAGTTATTAACTTAATAATGAAAAAAAATTTCGTTAGCATAATATCATATAAATGGTAAGATAACCAAAGCAAAAAATACCCACCTCGGGTCTCAAATTTAAAATTTAAAAATTAAAAATAAGATAAAAATTGACCTTTTCAAAACATCCATTCATTTAAAATAAAACAATAAGCAACATTTGAAAAATAATTTCATTCCATGAAAAAAACTTTACAATTTCATTCACCAAAGATATAAATTTGAAAAAAATCACCACGACATCAAAGAAACTCATGTAGGTGTATCGACAATTACGTTGGCGTTGCTATTCCGCGATGCAAATCGGACATAATCTATTTCGAGTGGGACGTTTTGTTTGTACGTATGATTTAGTTTTTTGAGGTTGTTGCTCTTGCCTTGAATATCGTTGAGTCGATTGATTTTTTTCCTCTTGTTCGCTCGACTCGCCTCTGGTACTAATACTATCAAAGATATGAGGTTAAACCATTCAAAATACTGACTTTCCGTATGTGGTTGGTCGAAAGGAACATATGGTGGCGGCATGCTTACCAGGTTCATGAATGAACTATCTCTACTATATGGCATACTGCAATTATAACATGGTGGAGTAAATGGAATCAACATGTATTGAGGTAATGAACCATAAATTGAATGTCTAGGCATTCCATAGTCTATATATGAAGACGATGGCCCGGAGTGCATAAGGATTAAAATGGTAAGGATGAAGATTCATGGTCGACGCCCTGGATACAAACATATGAGCTTATGGTTGCAATGGGGGCGATGTAGGAATGTACCCATGAGAAAAAAGGCGTGGTGGGGATAAGCGTCGGCTACTCCCACCAACAGTCTTTGTCCTTCCCGATCTTGGACGAGACAGACGTGGTGGATGAGAACGCTTGCTACTCTCAGCAGCAGTCTCTGTCGATGAGATTGAGGTAGTGGAAGAGAATGCCTGCTGCTCTTTCCTACGGTCTCAATATGTATTGTTCTTCTTATCATCCTTTTATTTGCTGGACTCTGATCCTATTCTTCCCTTCTTCATCTTCTTGGTGAAATGTCTCATCATTTATTTTCGTGTCAACATTATTTCCATCATTCCACATAGTAGACCTCTGGCATTCATCTTCATCTATTTAATGCCTTCTTCAATAACAGTAAGTCCTTGCTCGTACCCAGACTGCCCCCTTCCACCATGCCTTTAGTCCCGAGAGCCAGGATAAATACCAGTTTCATACGACCAGGGTGCTATTTCAATAAAGTGAAAATGGAAGTTTCCTTTGAAGTGTGGGCTGGTTGTGTTCCTTATTCTTCGATTTTGCATTGGAAAACTTGAAGTATAAATGAAAGGAGTGGAACGAAGTGTCGCTTGATCTTAGAAGTGAGATTCTAGCTCGTCGTGACTCGTCCGAGTCTTCCACCCCACCCAGAGTGGTGCCGCCACTACCGAGAAAGCCGCTTCCTGAGGTCCTGATGCTCCCTCAGGTCGACCTGCAGCTCCTCGTCCTCCAACTCCCGCGGCCAAGGCGTCGCAGTCGGCGAACACTCGTCGCAGTCGACGCACCAAGTTAGATTGATATAAAAATAGGTGTTAATACACACAATTTAAGATATAACTCGTGAGGACAATAATATAATAGTTTCAAGCTTACCGAATAGTCGCGTAGAGCCCCGTCGTGTCCAATGAATCGTCTGGTGACCAATCGATACCATGTCAAGTAGTTTTCTTGAACGTGTCATTCTTCTTGTTCCGTTGTAACTATGCTATCACCACAATTTTCCCACATCTGTATATAGTTTGCATGATACACCACCCAATTTTCTTGAGTGTGTCCTCGCAATTCGACGCGGTGCAATCAAGTGTAATATTCACAGTTTCGTGGCATAACCTGTATCATTTCGAATTGTCTCATTACCCTTTCTGGTCAATGTCACTCGACTATGTGGAAACAAATTTGAGGACACGTTGATAACCAACTCTCATGACCTTCAGTACAGTATTGGGGAAGAGACCTGATGACATCAATATAAGGTTGTCATACCACGGCATCCTCCTTTCCTGTGTCGAATGCATCACGGTAAGCTAATAAGATGTGTGTCTCAGTCTAAGTAGCCGAAAATTCATTGATCCATCTGTATACAAAATAATAAATTAGTTAAAAAGAAAACATACGTAATATGTCCCGGTGGAACATTATTAGACATGTATTCTCTATCCACTGTTCGAGGTCGAACTCTAGAAACACCCAAGCGCCTTGGTGCTATAAATGGAAACTTATCCCATACCCACAGTTGTATAAAATTTGACGCGTCTGCGACCTCCTGCGCACCCAAGCAAGATTCGCGACACAACTCCATGTACAAATAAGTCAAACATTGATAGGTCATTATTTATGCATATTATATATAGTTTATTTATGTATTTTTATTGTTGAATCTTCGACATATGGGCCTAATTATCTTTATTGTTCATTTTTAGGATTTTTGTAGTGCGCGGTTGAGTTTGTGGCGAAAATCCTGCGCGAAATGGACTACTCATACACAGTGATCAGACACCGAAAGATACGCCTCGAGATATGCTTTTTTGGGGCGATTTTTCACTGTTGCACTCCACGTGTCACATGCCCATTCGCCCGCTCGCGTCACCAGCAGTTGCAGCTTTGCAGGCACGCGTCACAGTTGTCCACCAATACGAGCGCGACATGTGGCAGCATCCTATCTCGCCAGCGTCATCACAACAACCCTCGCCCAATCAAACGCTGACACGTGGCAGAGATTGGGAACAAATTCCTAACAACCGTTTGATCGTCTTCGGCGACACGTGTCACAAATAAAACCGGGCAGTTTTAATTAGGGGGATCGAAAACAGTTAGAGTCTGGACTTTTCTTCTTGGCGGCGGCTTGGTCTTCTTCGCCTTTTCTTCCACAAACCATTGTTTTACACTTTATTTTTGGATTTTTATGGAGTTTTTGACAACGATGGCCGGCTAAACTCATCAATCTGAACCAGAGGTGGATCAAATCACCCATTTTGGCATAAAAACATATGTGAGATCTATTTATTTATTTATTTAATTTGTTTTTCATAATATTTTATTCCCTTTGATATTGGTTGAATTATTGAGATTAAACACTTGTTTAAATCTTGATTTGCATCTTAGGTAGGTTGTACGCACTTTTGTACTTGTGCAATAAGACCACATTGGTGGCATCCGACCATACCAATTGATTAGACTCTTTTGGGACCGGTTGAAATAGGGTTGAATACCATAGGGATCTAGGCTAAAGCTGGACACACTAGTGATCTAGTTGTCTAGGTGTAATGTCTTCACAAAGCCCATTGCGGTCAACACATTAAACCCGGTTCGCTTGAGTATATGGTTATGTGTTTGACTATGGAAGTGGTCATTGTCGTACCTTGACCATCGAGATAGGAAGGAAGTGCGAGGACCCGCGTACGTTACACGGTCTATAGCTACACTAATTTACTATGAATTGCATGTTTTGATTAGATTGAGGACCGTATGTAAAATTATGCAAAATTGAGGAGATTTGTGATACGGATGGTTTGAATTGTTTTCCCCCTTGATTGATACATTTACTTGCTATTTTTAGTCTAGTTTTAGTTAATTTAGATATTATTCATGTGGACACCCCGAGTTATTTTTAGTTTCGTAGCATAGGTAAGAAACTTGGTCTTCGTGGTTCGACCCCGTGCTATCAAGGACAACCGTCTAATTCATAGTGAAAGACACTTTCGTGGTCTTATGTGTTGAACCTGACCTATATCCTCAAATTTCCTTGTATTTGATCACTTTTCTTATGAATTGGTTGTATATGATCTTACTTTCAATTTTAAGAATGATCTTTATATGTTTTTTTCTTTGGTTCCTTTTAAACCGGTCTTATATGATCTTCGATTGCTTAAATCTCATATCTTTATGGTTCAGCGGAATTCCGAAAAGAACGGATTCACGCATCAAGTTATCTTCAGAATCTTCGGATTTTACGGATCAAGCTACGAGTAGGATTCATTTCAATCGATCGGCATCTCATAATCGCCTTGTAGAGAGGTGGAGGCCCTGACCATAACCCTCCAGGATGTACAAATCATCTCTGGGGTTGTGCATTCGAACAACTATTGCTAGTTCTTGTGGTCATTGGTAATCTCATCGGGATTATATATTTTGACGCATTCAATATGGGAACCATATCCCGAGTAAATGATAATGGACTACTCGCGCATCTTTGTACCGGTCAGGACCGTGCAATTTGGAGAACGAAGGCACCTTTGATTTTCTTCTCGTGTAGTTGAAATGTATCATCCCGATAGAGTCATGCGCCAATTCGGTCTCAAGCAAATGATACCACCTTTACAGAGCACAAACATTCGGCCTACATAAGATTGACTTGAGAGGAAGACGGATAAGGATTGGATCGCGAACATAGTGCTTTGTCTTCATGTGGAACGAACGTGCCTCCAATATTGCAAATGATGAAAGCTTAGAGGAGCCAATGGACTTTTACGACCCGTATATGATATGGTATCGTCGCATTACACGACGATTCATGTCTCCCCGTGGAGCTATTGCTGAGGCCTGGGTAAGTACAATTTGATTTTATTCAGTCATGAATCCTTGACAAATTGTTGTTTTCATTCTCCTTTCGCATAAAACTTCATCAATATTTCATATGTAGGCACATGGCATTACTTCAATTCATCAGTTGACACTGGGTGATGATGTATCTATTGCACGTATTAGAGATGTAGCTGCATCGACTTTGACTGCAGTACACGCAGATTATCGGATACATAATATGCCCAGTTCATTTCAAGCTTCTCATCATTCTTCCCATGGTGATACACCTTCGAGGCATGCCACTCCATCGTATACTCCGTCAGTGCCTCTTAACGAGTTTGGGACTCCACATACTCCTTCAGTTCCTCCCAACATGACATTCGAGTCTATGGAAGCCTTTCCATTTGACACGGCACCTACATCTTCGCGCCATTTTCATGCAAGTCCAATAATGATGAATTTATCGGGAGTACAAGTACTCATGATGGCGGAATGCGGGACGGCGATGATATTCAACCGAGAAGATGCTCAAAATCGGGCGATGTGGGTCATTCGGATATTCCACTTGCTTTAAACCGTAATGTCCGCGTCGTCAAGAGAACACGGTGTGGACTCGGAAGTCATTATTTGGGGTCGACTAGAACTTTTTATACCTTGTTATAAGTCATTTTCTCCTTTTTCATTATTTGGGATGTTTTGTATTTCTTGTTGTCCCTTTTTGTTTATTGTTGCATTTTTTATGGTTTTGGATTGAACTAAGTTTTGTATAGTTTTGTATAGTTATTAGATATATTCAATTTTGATGTGCTATGTCAATTTTTTGCAGCTCATGTCAATTAACTTGGTATGAGAACCACTCAAATGTTGATGTTTGCAAGCACACTAGTAGTGCTATTGTTGAGTATTCATTGCTACAAAAAATACATTTTCAAAGTGCTATTGTTGGTTCATCATTCGCTTTGCAAAAAAAACAAAAAATTTCCACAAAGGAAGTCGTGACTTGCAAATACGACTTCCTCAGCAATGGAAGTCGTGACTCGCAAGTCACGACTTCGACTAAAAAAAAAAATTTAACGCGTGACATGGCGCGTGAGTGGCGCCGACGTGATTGTTTTCCCCCTTGATTGATACATTTACTTGCTATTTTTAGTCTAGTTTTAGTTAATTTAGATATTATTCATGTGGACACCCCGAGTTATTTTTAGTTTCGTAGCATAGGTAAGAAACTTGGTCTTCGTGGTTCGACCCTGTGCTTGCCACTACTGCAGTTCTTGTGGTCATTGGTAATCTTATCGGGATTATATATTTTGACGCATTCGACACGCGTCAAACACACACTTCCCCAATTATATTGTCCAACTGTTTGAAGGTCCTCGAGCAACGGAAGAAACATTAAATGTACAAATGGGTTCAACTTGTCGGCGAATACATAAACACCGATAAGTTGTAGTGTGTACAACGAACATAACGCTACACTGTTTCCTCATCATTGTCGTCCTCTACAGCTGGTACATTACGTTTAAGTCATTCAACTTTAAGTTTATTCCCAATTATTTCATCTCCAGCAGGACTTCTACCAAGTAGCCTCTCACACACCTCAACATAGTCAGTATCGGTGGTTCCTGTCACAGGCATACCTTCAATAGGTAAGCCGAGCTGTACCTCCACGTCCAGGAGTGTAATCGTGCACTCGCCATATTACATGTGGAATTTATGTATCTTTGGGCGCCATCTCTCAATGAAGGCGATAATTAAAGCCCGATCAAGGGTGAAAAAAACTACACGTGAAATATCGTAGAAGCCACTAGAACGTAGGTATAGGACCATTCGAGAATAGTACTTCACACTTCGATCAACGACACCTCATCTTCGCCACAAGCACATTGTTTCATACACCTTATAATTCAAAACATTTTAGTCGATATATAGGTATTATAAGTTTGTGCATAAATATTGGACTATACATCTTAAAATGTTTACCTAGCCCTTCCAGGCTTGCGAGGATCTGTACATATATTGGAGATGCAAAAGTGAAGGATCAGATGGACCTGGATCCATTGGTGTACAAACTACAATTAGGTGATTTGTTCGGAAAGTCACAACGAATCATTAATATAGGTTAAAACATTAACGAATACCTAAACATTTCATGACGTAACAAATTAAAATACTTAAAAAAATATCAATGTAATCAGTTACAACTCACGTCAATTACAAACAAAATACAAAATTGACTATTGGTTTGGATTGGGAGGTTGAGCTCTGGTTGAACAATTTTTTTGTTATGACTATTTGCACGACACATACCGCGTCTGTTCTTCCTAGTAGGGAGTTGAGCACGGTCTTTATTAGGACATGTTGTTCGTCTATGACCTTCTTAATGACATATATCACATCGTAAGACCCACGAAACATTAAGAAAATCAAGCCAAAAATTGATCAAATTAGGAATTTGAAGCACAATCGAACTTTCTGATGTAGAGGATCGCCTTAATAGCGCAACTACAAAGCATACTCATCTGTTTGAACTCCATTATTATTATTTTTGCTCATATGCTTCATATTGACGATTTTTGTTATTAGACTTAGATTCAATCACTACAAAAGGATACCGGATTAGCGACGGGGTATACCGTATTAACGACGGGAATAGCGACGAGGTAAATCTCTCGTCGCTAATTTTTTTAGTGACGGTGTGTCAGGTTTGGCGACGGGAACCCGTCGCTAGTCCCGTCGCCACATCCCGTCGCTAATTTGTCACGTGGTTGTGGTCGAATCTCTTTTGACCATGCCACGTGGACAATTATCGCTGGGGGCCCGTCGCTAATTGTCCACGTGGCTCATTGGCCGCCACGTGGTTTGGGGTTAGCGACGGAGGTTGCTAAATTGACAAAAAAGAAAATCAAAAGTTTGTTATTGTATATATTATATAATAATTAATATTTATAAATATTTTTATATTTATAAAATGCTAAAACTATTATATATAATATAATAAAATATTTAAAATTTTAAAATTTAATATTAGAAATAAAATTAATTTATAAAAACTAAATATTAAAAACTTTATTAAAAATTATTAAATTTCAAATGAAATTAATGTAAATATTTAAAATATTTAACTATTATATATTTTTATATAAATGCAAAAACTATTATATATAATATTTAATAATTTTATGAAATTTTTTAAATTCAATTAAAATTAAATTTTAAATGAAATGTTTGAAAATAATATTATTTAAATATAATATTTAAATTTTAAAATTCTTTATAAACCTTTATTAAAAATTATTATTAAAATAATATATTTTAATCTATACCATATAATTTATTCAGAATAACTATACGGACAGGAAAATTAAAGGAAATTAAAGTTAATAACTGAAGTCCATCAATCAAAATGAATTAAATATAACAAAAAAGTTAATTACAAGTATAAAAATATACAAAACAAGATATGAACAACCTAAGGCTAAATATACAAGGAAGTCAACTCAATCGTCGAGATGTCGTCTGCCTCTCGAGTGATCTACTGGAACATCTCTCGGAGGCGCTGGCGCGAATGAAATCCCAAGTCTGTCCATTAGAGCCTGCTCCATGCGACGCAACTGGCCTTGGACATCTCGCAACTGATCTTGGGTTAGAGTGTGATCCTGCATAACCCGAAGAATGTGTGTCTGCATCGTCTGGAAGTCCCTCTGCAAAAGCTCGACTGGCTCATTAGGAGAAGAAATAGGCCGAGAAGATCGAGCTTCATCTCCACCTCCAGCTCCTCTCAGTAGCATGTGCGCACCGCGACCCGACGGTGTCCACCCTAATCCATATGTCTGTCCTTTGTCGTCGCGCTCAACGACGAACAAATATAGGTCGGTCTCATCTATCGAGGTGTCAGGCTGCGACTGTGTCAGCTCAATCCGCCTGCGCTGAACGCCGTCTAAAATAAGAGTTTAAAACATTTAGAAGTCATTAATACCTATCATTAATTAACTAAACAAAATTTAAAAGCAAAACTATTTACTTACGACGATCTTCTCTACTCTCGAATCGAGGAAAGTTACGCCGTCATGATCTTTCGTATTGAAGCATAGGCATAACTCTAAAGCAGTCGGAGGTCGACCAAACTTCTCCCAATAAAGCATGCATAAGTTGGGACAACAGTCAATTCGCTCATATGGGAAACCCAACCAGTGCATTAAGCCCTTACATTTGTAAAAGTTATCTATCAAACAGTTGTCTTCAAGCAACATGTCTTTACATACTTGCAAAATTTCCTCGCATGCTTGCTCCGAAATATGATGATTCGACTTTATCGTTAATAAACGTGCCATTGCTGAGAGTTTATTCATTTTCTCGCAACCCGGCCAAAGCGGTTGATTCGTCTCGTCAATCATTTCAAAGAAATGTTTCGCTTCAGGGTTCGGCTTCTCTTCATGATTCCAATCGAAACTTGGGCCCGCAATGTCATGTATCATATGATGATACGATGTCGGATATTCATCCATTTGATCATCACCTTCATCGTCCTCGTCGCTTACTATTTGTTCCTCCCCATGCCCGGTCCAACGATAGTAATCGGGAACGAATAATCCACCCCTCACTAGATGAAGCTCTACAGTGTCTAAATCGTAGTATTTGTCGTTGCGACATTTTCGACAAGGACATCGAATTTTCGTTTCGTTCAAGTAAGTGGTGCAGTGTTGCATGACAAATTTTATAAATTCATTCACGTCATCCACAAAATCTAATCTAATGTAGCCGCCTTCAATACGGTTGTAAATCCAATCTCAAGACACAGACATCTCGAAAGACCTAAACAACCCCAATTGAATACACCTACACATCAATCACTATATAAATTTTAGTCGAATGTTAATCGTAATTAGTCGAATCGATTGCATTTGCATATACTTTGCGTAATATATTTTATATATTTTAGTCAATTGTTTACCATAATTAGTCGCATTGGTTGCAATATATGCACATACTTTTGCGTAATTTTGCCTAATTTCTAATTTTTCTTTTGAAATTTTAAATTTTACTTCAATATTTGCAATTTATAATTTTATTGTCTTATTTATATATATATCTCGTATATCAGCATTGTTATATAAATATTATTTGGTTCAAAGTTAAATTACTTTTAACTACTTTATATTTATTTATAGTATAATATATTATACTCTTCTATTTTTGTCCTAATCGAAATTTAATTTGTCCAATAAATTTGCATCATTTTATTAAATTTTTATCAGTACAATTTACTGTATTAATATTTCATTTAACTCGTAACTTCATGCTTATTTTAATTTCAACTTAACATAATTTATATATATAGTTATATATATGAATACCAATCCTCCCTACCTATACTATATATATATATATATATCGTATTTAAGCGTTGTTATATAAATATTATTTTGTTCAACCAATTACAAATTTCTTTATTATAGTTACATTGCTTTTAAGTACTCTATATTTATTTATAGTATAATATATTATACGTACTCTTTTATTTTTGGCCCTAATCGAAATTTAATTTCTCCAATGAATTTGTATCATTTAATTAACTTTATACTTAATTTTTTTCGACTTAACCTAATTTCTTTATTATAGTTAAATAGATTTTAATTTTATTTTTTAATTACTGTAAAAAACAATTAAATAATAGTTTAATAGACATATTTGAAATTCAACTAATTTAATACTAAGACATTACAAAAAAAATCATGCAATAAACATCACAAATAATCAAAAAAATTTATTATATTCAAATCACAAGCATGCATTTTATTTGTCAAAAAAATAAAGAAATAATAAATATCAACATACAAAATTTATTGGAACCTACATTTTAATCACCTAAAAATACATGAAATACAAATTTGATTTCCAAAATTTTCATTCCAACATAAAATACAAAATTGCAACTTTTTTATCAAACTATTACCTTGTTTTTAATTTAACATACATATATCTCCAAAATTTATTCCAAATTTTCATTCTAACATAAAATACAAAAAACCCACTCTTTTCATAGAAAAATACAAATTTCCACATAAAATACATATTTCCACAAAAAATACAAATTTTCACAAAAAGATATTAGAAATCAACTTAAATAACAAAAAACATAAAATAAATAAAAATTTATACCTAAATCCCAAATCAAGAACGAGATGGGAGTGTGGTGGCTGCGACGAGGCGGTCGGCCGAGGCGGAGGCGGGGCGGGCCGAGTCGGGCTAGGCGCCGGATGGCGGGTTCGGGGGTTTAAGGTTCGAGTGAGAGGGAGAAGCACGGAGAGGAGAGGGAGAATCAGAGACGAGCAATGAGCAGGGAGGGTCGGGTCGAGTGAGGAAAACGAGTGAAGATCGTGAGGGCCGGAGATGAACCAGAAAGGGAGAGAAAACGATTTTAGATCTGGAAATCGACAAATAGCGTCGGGGAATAGCGACGGGGGTTCCGTCGCTATTCCCCCACGTGGCCCTCTTAAGCGCGGCCACGTGGCGGCACTCTCGCCACGTGGCCGAGCAGAACTGGGCTTGGGCGGGAGCTTTCCCGCCCAAAAATTGCGACGGAGGGCCATTGCTAACCCCGTCGCTATTCAGTCGATCGCCGACCGTCGCCGTCGCTAATCGGTCGTCGTCGCCGACTGTCGCTAAATAGCAACGGGGAATAGCCCCGTCGCTATTTCCCGTCACTATTGTAGACCATTTTTGTAGTGAATTAAATACTTACTGCTTATTAAGTAATAAAATGATGCTTAGCAAATTATTCGTGTATTTTTGAAACCTAAATTTTAATTTTTTACTTGTACAACTATCTCCTTCAACTTATTTTCTCTAACATCATATCTACAAATGGAGGGACACTAGGGGCATTAAAGTCCAATTGGCTAGCTTGCGAGGACATGGGTGTCTCATATTCTTTTTTGTAAATCTATATCATGTAGGAGCTTTGAGTAACAAAACTCTCTGCAACATTTTTATCAAAAAAAAGTTCAAGTGATTATTCACACATTCATTTCTTCCATTATCACCTGCCACATCAAATAGTCTACTTTATGAGATTAATTTCATTTCATTTCTTCCATTCTCTCTATTAATATTCTTCTCATCCTTGTTTTAATATAAAATTTAATGTTCATTAACTTTGGTATTTGCTAATTTGCTACGCAATTGAGACCAAAAAACAAATTAAATCATGTAACCGTGATTCAATTTGTAATAAATATCGATATGAGTATATACTAGCTAGCTCATATAAAAATAATTAATAGAAGTATAAATTGATAAACAAATAATTACTAAAAATTATGAGTACATATTTTTCTAACATTTTATGAAATAATTATTTATGTCTAACGAGTATCTTAAAAATTAAATAAAAAACAAAAATAATTTAAACTTAGTTGTTTATGTAACAATTTTTTTCAAGTCATAACGTAATAACTAACATTTTTCTAGGTCATTCATTCTCGATAAAATGCTATAATCACTATATGTAAATACAAAATATTTATTGTTCTTACGATTTAATTAGTGTGGCGCTCCTTTGATCCTCAAGTCCTCAAGCCCTTTTCCTGTAAAATAAATATCAACTAAAATTCAATTATTGTCAAGTATACAATATTACTTAAATAATAACGGTTACTTTGTTGTGTTCTAAAAAATTAAATAAATTACTATGCAAACAGATCTTGGTGAAGTTTGCATAGTTGGTGACATGCAAAAGAAAAAGAATTCCACACTGTCGAAAATGGACATGGCCATACCTACACACACCTCACACACACACACACCCCTACACACAAGCTAACTAAACTCTCGACCCCTCTCTCTCTCTTTCTCTCTGGCCAGCCTCTCTCACCTCAACCTTATATATGTAAATATTTACAGAGGTAGTATTTGGGCTATACAAAAATTATAAAAAACCACATAGTGGAATGCCCAAATAACCAAAAAGATAAGCTGACGCTCATTCATGATTTAAACAAACAAACTCATCACAGAAGCTGAGCAGATAAATGTATTCGCCGACTTTTCCTTCCACAACTCAACCTAACTTTTATATATTAATCTCACCTTCTCAAAGGAACCACAGACCGTCCACTGACCGTCTTCTCTGATCTTTCTTAATCGACTTGTCTCCTTCTCCTCCAAATCAAACCTACAGCCTCCAATCTCTCGCCTCTTACTCTCTTTAGCTTTTTAATACACTCCACCCACGAACCCTCCGCCCACCCCATTAAATAGAGACCTAAACTCTCAACTCATTCAACCACCCACCCCAGCCCCCTCTATGCATTGAGTTACATGGTGATAAGTCCACGTAGACATGAAAACAATTAACACGAATAGCGCATTCGGAGAATGCACATGGTATTCAACCAATCCACATGGATGTATAAGTAGACATCCACGTGGACATGAAAAACAATTAATAATGCGCTATTCGTGTTCGTCCAATCCACATGGATGTACACATGGATTATCCATACAAATTACACGAATAGGTGTTAATCGTTTTAGATGTCCACGTGGATCCACGTGGATGCACACGTGGAAGAGACTAACTATATCAAGATGTTGACACAATGCTAGGGAACTTCAAGGTTTTTACCAAATTATAGTTACAACATCTATTTTGGCTTTAATTATTGCTTTCCACACGACATTATGAACTGATAAAATTAGTGTAAAAAGCCATTTTATTAAGGTTTGCACGTGAATCAAAGTTAGCCCTATGTCGGATAAATTTGACTTTATAATGAAGTATATAAGTGCAGATCTCCCTCAATCAATTAGTATCGAGGCTTTTTAGAGTAAAACCTTGCTCACACCTACAATGCTGGATGGATTTTTGGTTGAAGGTGGAATCATAAAGGATATTTATGTACTAGCATTCAACTCTTGAATATTGACTGAAGTTTTGCATTTATTTCTCAGCTAATTAATACGTTACTGACGCTTCTTTTTTGTTGCGCCCGCCACTAGCCCGTTGATGCCAATATCGATAGTATCCTCAACCAAACCACCTCCACCTCATAGGCGTGGAGTTTCACTCTAATTAAAAGACCTCGATACTAATTGAGGAGAGATTTACACTTATATACTTCATTATGAAATCGCATTTATCCGATGTATGACTAATTAATTTCCAGTCCACATGTATCCTAACACTCCTCTTTAATTAGACTGAAATTCATCCAATATGTATTCTCCCATTCGCTCTGATACTATGTTATGGCTTATTCAATTATATATTGAAACGTCGCCAAAAAAAAAAAAAAAAAAAAAAAAAAAAAAAAAAGAGAAATTGAAATGCAAGACAAAGGAAAAAGTCCATTTATCATGAATTCATCAAAACAAATAAGCAGAGCTCATCTTCTCATTAAAATAAAAAGAAACAAAAACAAAAACTGCAAACGTCTCTTCTACAGAGAGTAATTCAAAATTAAAGCAAAAACAAAACATAGGTACTTAAGAGACCAAAGAATAATTAATTAATTAATGAGATAGCTCTGCATCATTAATTATCAGTTGGGCCTTCATTTGTTCATTCCAGTTGCGTTCTTCACGGCATCAGCAGCATCTTGTGCCTTGGCTTTTACGGTCTCACCAGCCTACACAATATTTATTCATCAAAATACAACAATCAATAATTATTTTTACACATTAATTTTGCTGAATATATATTCGCATTATGATGAATGCTATATGTTACATGCATGCAAAAGTCGTCTAAGATAGTTTGATAGATTAGTAATCAAATGATTTATTTCAATTAATATATATATATATATATATATATATATATAACCTTTTGGCATGACTCTTTGGCAGACTGAGCAGCGTTTGATGCCTTGTCCATCAAGTCGTCCTTCTTGACCTGTTTGCAAAACACAAACATGAAAAATTCACTGTCAATGTTTCTTGTATTTCATACCAAAAAAGGATCTTTGTTATGTATATTTAATAATTATTTTGTACGAAAAATGCACCAAATAAAACATTAATCAATGTCAACTATATATATATATATATATATACATATCAATTATTATGGGTGGGCACAAATATCGATGAACAAATCAAGGGACCCCATCAAGTACGTTGAAATGTACACGTATCAAGGGACCCCAACGAAACCAATAACAATTGGCTGGAGCGGTAACAACCCTGATTTATTTAAAATGACATGTCTCAATTAATCTTGAGACTCATTGATGAAAAAAATCAGGTTAAAGATCAAAATCACCCAACAAGACACTCGACCGTGCCCAAATCACTAATAATTGCTATCATGGATATATATATATATATATAAAGATATAGAGTGGTGATCACCTCAAACTGGCCCTTGGCCTCGCCAGCCTGGAAGCTCATGTCATGAGACTTGTCCGACGACATCTTCGATCGTTAATTGAAAATTAACACAAACACCTTGATTAATTAACAAAGTGATTAAGCAGCGATAGCAATGTTGGAGCGATGAGGTTTGGTGCAATGGAAAACTGGCTTTTATAGACATCGCCACTCCACTACATGCATGCCACGTGTCCCAGTTGTCCGCTTCTTCGACATGTCCCAATTGTCCGCTTCTTCGATATGTTTTGTGTATGACACGTGCCCCAATGCGGACGTATGTATAACCATCACGCCCTTTGATCCGGTGATGCCACTAATTAAGAGGGCCGCTAAGGGCACCCCACCATTTAATGAGGGCACCCAGTTAATGTGGGCACAAACTGTTTTACCTGGGGCACCCAAAAATTAGCCCCGAACTACCGAAAATACCCCCTCGTGCAAACCCCTGAGCACCCCACCACCCTCGTGCAAACCCCTAGGCACCCCACCACCCCCACCACCACCACCACCCTCGTTCACCGAACTCCTTGTGGAAGAATTCATTTGTTTTGAACCGACCAAAGTGAGAGGAATCCCGAAATCGTGTTCTCCGTCCCTCGCCGTGTGTTTCTCCTTCGTTGTTCGAGTTTTCGCATTTTGTAGGGTCGGTGTGTGAGCCGATTTCGTCTCCAAATTAGGGCTCGGTTGAAGATCGTCGAATTAAGTTACATTTGGTAGAGTAGTTGTAATGTGTGTGTGGCGGTTTTTTCAAATGTAAAAAAATTGGGAAATCGTGGTTCTCGGCCACACAAAGCCGAGATCGTGTCAACTGTTCTCGGCTCGTGGCGAGATTGTAAGCTAATATTTTTGGGAACACGCGATCTCGCCACGAAGACGGAAGAGTTAATCGCGTATCGGTTGTCCACTTCCGAGAGGGTCTCGTAGGCTCGGTCGTCATAGGACGAGAGTCGCGAATTGAAATGGTCAATCCATCTCGGTGGTGTACAACCGAGACCTTTCTATGGACTCGGTTGTACGCGCCGATATATTGGAATACTTGTCGGTCATGGGTGACCGAAAATATGGGTTGTTTCACGAAACTCGCTTGACCGAGACATCGAAATGGATGAATTTGAACATTACGGTTTGAAAAAAAAATTGGTTGTATATCAAACTAACAATACAAGATTGAAAATCCATCACGACAATTTGCACCGAAACTTAGTTAATTATAAATCTCCGTAACATTCAAACCGACTCTAAAAAGGGTCCATCCATAAGTAAACAACAATCAAAACACAACAACAATCAAAACACAAGACAACATTTGCATATACATAGAACATTCGGACGAATTGGCAAAATTTCTAAATGTTTAGCCGTCTAGGTACAAGCTTTAACCTACGGTGTATCTAAATCTACAACAGTATGGTGGCTTCATGATCGCATTGCAATGGGCGTGATGTCTCGAAAAACGAATCCATCTCGCCAACCTTTGGCGCAGATCCTCAACGTACCGATCCCACGATGGATATAAGGATGGCGGCGGTGCATTCACACGCAATCGCACTGTCAAAGTGAACAATAGAACATAGAAGATATTGTCACAAACCCGATTAGGGGGAAACAAACCAATTCACAAAAAATCATAGAACTTACCATAACCCAATGGATATTCCTTTTATTTGCCATTGCAATGATAAGTCCGTTGTGCAATGACGACGGTGGAGTACTACGTAGAGGTAGGAATGTGGAGGCACTCCCATGCGAGAGGTTGACGAGAATGACATTGAATGCGGTGGATACTAACAATCCCATGTCCGGAAGTGTCAACATTCTTTGAAAGATGCCCCTCTTGCTTCTCTCGGGCAATGCACCGCATTCTTGACGATCTCGAAACTCGAGCCAAGCACTTCCCGCCAAAGGTCTTCATACCCGATAATCTCATCGTACATCCTTCTACGCACAATCCTCCACCCGTCTACGTCTAAGCAAGTCGAAGCCCAGAGGCTATACACCGATATCCACAATTTCCATCGGAAACGACATCGATAATGGCCTCAACATGTGGCAACCAATCCGATTCTAAGCAATGACCATAAGCCATGTTAGATCCATTTTTGCGTGCGTCGACCGGCACGACGTATTTGTGGAACATTGACTTTTTTCTCGCCTAGAAGCTTTTGCGGAGTGGGAGGACTCAAATCCGATTGGAGATCGGGGTGCCTCCGACACACGGGGTGCCTCCGATTGGAGACCCCGGTGTCCTCCCACCCGCATCCTCAACTTCCCGATCGCACTCCACAAAAGACGAAGGTGGACTAATCTCCCTAAGCTCGCTCACTTTCGGTCCTCCCCCGCATCCTCAATTTCCTCCTCCCCCTTATCCAATCTTCCCGCGGTGTCGTGATTGTGCCTCCCACAAATCACGGTGACATATCATAAGGAGTCAAGCATTTCCTCGACGTTAATTTGGAAAGTGGCATCCACATTTCTTCGTACCAAAGTGTGACTCCTCGCCTTTTCATCATTCCTTGATTTCTTTAAAAATTTTGCCGCTTTCCCCTTCCCTACTCTCTCGAGCCGGTCCCCTATATGTCCCGGACCTCTCACATGCAATTTTCACCCTTCCCTCGCGCTTAATGCCCCCGCATCCGAGCGCTTCGTTACTAACACAAACTTGTTCTCACCACCAATCATTTGGAGCCATGAAATAGCCGCTTCTCGAGAGGAGAATGGCTTAGAAGGTGTAAAAGTGTCCTTGTAGTCTGGAAAATTACTAGATAACGGCATTACCTGCAATACAAACAGTGTATCATTATAATCAACCAAAATGTACAGCACAATCACAAAAAAAAACCCAAAAAAACATGTTCTCGGTTGTACAGGTCCAAAACTTTCTTCAGAGTCTCGCTTACGTACGACCGATAGTTACTCATTACTCTCGGTCGTTCCGACGGCATCGTGACCTATGTGAATTCTCTCGGTCCTCATGACCGTGACGTTACCATACATCTCGGTCCCCGCGAGGCCGAAACGATCGCGCACCCGCACGTAAACTTCGGATAACCGCAAAAGAAACACAAAAAATTTGCAAAATTACCTCAAGGACGACCTCCTCTCGGCACCGAAGCATTATAATCCTCCATTATACAGTGGAAACAACTTCTGATTTGAAGAAATTACCAAACCCTACGTTGACAAACAAATCATCATTTTCATCGTTATACACAACTAAAAAGCAGTTCTAAAAAACCCGAATATGGTTGTCAAACATTGTTACCTCATTGTCGGACGATGTCAATCCGCAAGAATCGATCAGCTCTTCGCCAAACGCAATGTGGCTGTCGCTTTGTGCTTCAAGCTTGCTGGTGGGGTGCCCTAACTCCTTGTCAAAATGGTTTGTGGGGTTTAAACCATTATATATATATACAGGGGCAAAATGGTCTTTTCCATTTTTGTTGGAATTTTTTCAAATAAGTTGAGTGCCCTCATTAAATGGTGGGGTGCCCTTAGCGGCCCTCCTAATTAATCATACGCAAATACATTCTTTTCACATCAACGGTAGTGCCAAAAAAAGAATGAGAAATCACTCCACATTGTCAACACACTTGTCAAGACTTCCTTCCAAACTCAAACCCAAAACTCCTCTCAATCTAAATCCACTCCCCATTTTCACAATCTCCACATTGATCCCTTCTTCAAATTCAAGCACACCCTTCTTTCCCGCCCACCATGATTTTCATCGAAAACGGCGCAAATTCGCCCATTTATTGCAATTACGAGTCCCACCCACTGGACCCAACCGCTGTTATTACAAAAAGATTCATGGGCAAATGATAGTTTCTGGGTGTCACTCAGATATCTATTTAACCAACATTCTTCTCAACTCCTACTCTAAATCCGACCGCCTCGACGACGCACGCCAAGTGTTTGATAAAATGTCTGATAGAAACTTGATCACTTGGTCTTCTATGTTATCAACCTACACACAACATGGTTGTGGTGAAGAAGCATTGTTGCTTTTTACTGAGCTACAAGAGTGTTGTCGTGATTTGTATCATAATGAGTTTATCTTGGCTAGTGTAGTTAGTGCTTGTACCCAATTAAGGGCTGTTGTAGAGGGTGCTCAGGTGCATTGTTTCGTGATCAAAACGGGGTTTGATCGCGACGTCTTTGTGGGCACTTGTTTAGTTGGTTTTTATTCGAAGAATGGGAGAATTGAAGCGGCAAAAATGGTGTTTGATGATATGCCTGTGAAGAGTAATGTTACTTGGACAGCTATTATTGTGGGATACTCTGAAAGTGGAAGGAGTGATGTTGCATTGCAGTTATTTAATCGATTGACGGAGAGCGATGTTGTTCCGGATAGGTATGTTCTTTCGAGTGTGATAAGCGCCTGTTCGGCATTGGGGCTGCTTGAGAGTGGTAAGCAAATTCATGCTTATGTTTTGAGGAATGGAATAGACACGGATCTTTCGGTTACTAATTCGCTAATAGATTTCTATGCGAAGTGTCACAAAGTGAAAATGAGTAAGAAACTTTTTAATCAGATGGATGTAAAGAATGTTGTTTCATGGACTACAATGATTGCTGGATTTATGCAAAATTCATGTGATTGGGAGGCAATGAGGCACTTCTTTGAGATGAGCCGATTGGGTTGGAGACCGGATTCCTTTACTTGCACTAGTATACTCACATCCTGTGGTTCACTTCGAGCATTAGAACAAGGTCGTCAGGTACACTCGTACACTATTAAAACCAATCTTGAGATGGATGATTTTGTGAAAAATGGCCTCATCGACATGTATGCAAAATGCAACTCTTTGGTGGATGCAAAAGAAGTGTTTGATATCATTACTGAGCACAATGTGATCTCCTATAATGCTATGATTGAGGGTTATGCAAGCCGGGATATGCTATTTGAGCCATTGGGTCTTTTTCAGGAGATGAGGCTTAGATCATTACATCCAACACAATTGACTTTCGTTAGTCTTCTTGGGCTATCGGCTTCATTATCTGCTCTGGACTTGAGCAAGCAAATCCATGGACTCATTGTGAAATTTGGAGTTTCTTTAGAAATTTATGTTGGTAGTTCTTTAGTTGATGTTTATTCGAAATGTTTGTGCACAAAAGATGCGAGGAATGTGTTTGAGGGGATGATTGAACGAGATATCGTAGTATGGAATGCCATGGTTTCTGGATACACTTTAAATAGGCAGGGCGAGGAGGCCCTCAAACTCTTTTTGCAATTGAAGTTCTTGGGAATGAAACCTAATGAATTCACTTATGTCGCCCTTGTCACAGCATCCAGTGATCTAGTAAGCCTTATTCATGGCCAGCAGTTCCATAGTCAGCTTATCAAGATTGGTTTAGATTTGGAATCTTATGTCTCGAATGCCCTTTTAGACCTGTACGCAAAGTGTGGGAGCATCAAAGACGCACGGAAAATATTTGATGACATCCCTCATAGAGATGTTGTATGTTGGAACTCTATGATTTCAAGGTACGCAGAGCATGGATACGCACAAGAAGCTGTTGATATGTTTGATTTGATGCGTGTCGAAGGAGTAGTTCCCAACTATGTCACTTTTGTTGGCGTGCTATCTGCATGCAGCCATGTAGGGCTTGTTGAGAGTGGGCTCAATCACTTTGAGTCAATGATGTCTATGTTTGGAATTGAGCCAGGGGTGGAACATTATGTGTCCATAGTTTCTCTCTTGGGGCGAGCAGGGAAGCTAGATAAAGCCAAAGAATTTATTGAGCAAATGCCAATTGAACCTGCAGCAATTGTGTGGCGAAGCCTGCTTAGTGCGTGTAGAGCGGCTGGTGAAGTTGACATGGGGAAGCATGCAGCAGAGATGGCAATTTCACTTGATCCCAAGGATAGTGGATCATATATACTACTCTCAAATATTTTAGCATCTAAGGGTTTGTGGAATGATGTTGAGATTGTGAGGCAGAAGATGAGAGGCAATGAGGTGTTGAAGGAACCTGGACACAGTTGGATTTAATCTAACGGACATTACTCAAATATTTGTTGCAAAAGAGGAAGTGCATGAGCAATCCAAACAGATTTATCCAATGTTGAGCAGGTTGACTCTGCAGATAAAAAATTCTATTTCACTTCTAATTTGTTATGTTTCTTTTTTGAAAAACATAATAAAAACAATATGAAATAGAAGCTAATAGAGTTTCCTTCTTTCATTTTCGTGGAGAGTGAGAGTGGGATGCTGCCAGGGACACAGTAGAAGTCTTGAGACAACCAATTAAGCAGCTGGAAATTGCCGAAAGAACCACTCCCGTATGCCGAATGATGAAGCATGACCAAATGCTTCAAATCAGCAGTGTCGATTGACAAGGGATTCGGTTGTTGAACTTGGATGGATCTGTCAAAACAATTAATCATAAAAAGTTTAATCATAAAAAGTTGAAACTTTCGAGTACCAGCTAAGATTGAGTTGCTATAAGTTCTACAAAGAAAGACTGATTGATATGTTGAGCCCATTTCAGAGGTTTGTCTTGATTCTAGATTGGTCTTGCTATTGATTTTGATGTTTTATAACGTTCTGATTCTCTTTTTGAAGTTTTTATAGAATGCGGTTTCTGTTTGTGCTCTATGCTATCATACATATGATATTTAATCTAGTGCTTTTGAAGTTTGGACAGATTAAGATCGTGTTTTTTTTTTCATACCTTTGATTTAATTGTGTGAGCTTTTAAGTCAATTTGCATTAAATTCATTGTTAATATCTTTTCCTTTTGCTTGCTCATATAGACGTGATGAGGTTATCTTCTAGAAGATTCGGGGTACTTGATGACCTTGTTTATGTCTTTGCTTTTGAAATCTGTGAGTTGAATTTTACTTGGAATTCAAATAGTGTTTTCGATTTCTCAAGACAATGATTCTTCAAAAACCTATTTGGTTGATTTAGATTTTGATAATCTTCAAAATGAACTTGAAGCTGCCATGTTTGCAGTTTTGTGAAAAGACTAAGACCTACACTTTATCTTCTTTTTTTGACAAACGGTACATGTTATCTTGGTTGGCCTGCCCAAAAGGTTTGTATTATTTTTCATTTTCCAATATTTGTGAGGTATTTGTGGTGGAATGTACATAAGAGGCATTCTTTAAAATTGTTTGTTTAGGTGTCTCGATATGGATTTGGGGGTTATTGAACTTGAGAGAATTCTTTTTTGGTCCAAGGTTGGTTTCAATGTCTTGAATTTTGTTTGAGCTGTCTGAGTTGGTTTTCTTGTTTGCTTGTGATTTTTAATTGAAATACTATGTTTAGCACTTAAAAACATCTTCAAACAATTCAAAGCCCTACAGATTGTTTTAATTCAAGAAAGAGAAATTGCAATGAGGTCCTGCAGTTTGCAGGGTGAGATATTATGTTTTGCCATCCCCCTTTTTATTCTACTTTGCTGTATCTTTTTGGGCTTGATCAAGTGTTTGAAACATAGTTGATGAGGTATATATAACTTTCTGTAGGTATTGGCTTACAGTGTTGTCAGACCATCTAGTTCATAAGGTAGACATCCATATGATTCTATTCAGTCTTGATATACATCTTTGGCCATTATGTTCATCTTTGAACTTGTTGCTTTTCCTCTTGCATAACAATCAACTGCGACCAGTAGGAATTCCTTTGAAGCACCAGCTCTTTTTTTTTTTTTTTGAATTTGATTGATTTGTTGAGTTTCTCAATCTGAAAATTATTCCGCTTATATTCTGCCATATTCTTTGACTATGCTTAAATTTTTATGTTTTAATTCCATATATTGCTTCTTGATGAATATAGTCGTGTTTTCTTATTGCTCAATTGATCCAATTTGTGGTAGTAAATTGTCTCTGGCTGCGAGTTACATACTGTTTTGTCTGCTTCTCAGATTTGGTTTTCTGTGAGATCTAAGATCTGGCAGTTCAGCTTGTGCATAATAATTCTCATCATTATTTTTGATGGGTGGTTCATTTACTAGACTCTATTAAAGAGAGTTGATTTCTCTTTTGCTTCGAACTAGGCTTAAGCATATTACTTTTGCTATAAATTGGTTTTGCTTTATTCCATGACTGATAATTGATGCATGGACTAAAAGGTTAATTCTTGTCAGTTAGTGTCCCATTCATAAAAATTCTCTGGTATTAAAATAGCTCAATATTCTGTTTTTTTGCCCCTTGACAGCTATAGCTTTTAGGTGTTGCAGAAATATAGCATGATCTTGGAGCTTTGGTTTGTGAGAATTTTTTATTTGCAGTACTTTTTTGTAGCATCTAATAAGTTGTCATTTTTCTTGCTTTAATTGGTTTGATATTAGGTGTGTTTTGTGATATTGATGTGGAGGTATAAGAACTCGTCACAGTCAACTATTTTGAGAGAGGCAAAAAAACTAGTGTTAAAATTGATGAGCTTGTTTTTTTTCTTGCATTGGCAATTCAAATATTGGTAAATACAGAAAATTCTCCTTTTATTTTATTTTTTAAAAGCTGAGCCTACATCTGCTAGTTTGGTTCTTTGTGTTAATTTTGATTTTGTGGTTAGATGAGGTTCATGCACTACTTTTGTTCATTAGACAACTCTTAGAGATTCATTCCAAGATGCTGGAGCTGTCATTCTGTTTTCGTCTGGCACTTGATCTTTGCATTCCAATTGATTATGCTATCAATTTGACCTTATCTTGTTTTCCATTCTTCTGGTCAGGTGTTCTTTATGGTAGAGACTTGGTAGAGACCAAAACTAAGGAAGAATCAGTTTTGCTGCTTGTCATGTGGGAACCTCAATCCACTCAAATGAATTCACTTGAAGCTATTCTTCTCATGAACAAAGGATCAGCAGTTGCTATTTGGCAGGTGATATGGTGATTTCCTTTTTGGCTATGGTGGAGATTTAATTTTCTTTTGTGATAACGTTATCAACAATATTATATGAAAATTCAAACAAACTTAATTTAACTCGTTGATTCATTTTCTTTGAGAGTTCCGCTATTATGTAAGTTCAACTTCATGTCCTTTCTAATTCTACCAAATGGAGCAATTGTATTAATTCAGTTTCTTTGTTTTCTCATTTTCTTTGTTTCCTCATCTTCCTAGCACTCAATTCAGTCCTACATTGATCTAAATCTGGTAAAAAAATAAAATAAAATAATAATAATAATAATAATAATAATAATAATAATAATAATAATAATAATAATAATAATTTGATCTAAATGATCAGAGTTGGAATTTCTTCTAGAAGTATAAAACGTATAAGTAAATTCTAGCCTTTGATTTTATTTTAGATTTTTCCTCTTTCCTATTCCTCTTTAGTTCTTCCAGAAGTATATGTAGCTTCTTTCTTTTTCCCCATTTCTTCAATTGATTCTCAGTTTTTGTCATATTTTTGTTTAGTTTCATCAGGTATTCCTCATGTATATTTGAACCGATGAAGGTTTTTGATTCTAGGATTGCATGAAAACCATCATATTTCCAACAGTTATCGTTGCAATCCATGGGAAGTCTTATGGCCGATCAATGTTCTTTTTGGAGCTTTAAGATTTTACTTTCCAGACATCAAGGCTTGCTGGTTTGATTGAAATGAGCATATTTTCTTGGGTTACGTTATCACATTATAAATGATTATCTTTTTGGCAATGACTTATTTGCAATCACTCAGAGATGTAGGTTCATCTATGAAAGTCATTTGATAGTAAATTGAATATAACCACTTGATAGTAGAAAATCTCCATCTGTAGTTACACTTCAAATTCTAACCATTTACTGGTCTTGATGAATTTGCAATTTGTGATTCCGCTTTCAATCAATCAAAGCAAATATATACAGCCAAATAAACAGTGGAAAGCATTGCTGAAGTAGTAGAGGGGGTGCCTTGTTCACATCTCTATTTATTTGTGATATTTTATTGTTCATTACAATACTTGGTCCCTGAAGGCACTAAACACTTACTTGTCAAGAGGGCACAAGTACATATGTGATAGGTTTTCTCGTACCTTCTGTTAATTTCCATCCTATATGTTGAAATTGTTTAGGCGTTGGACACCATCGAAGCATATATGCAAACAAAAGGGGATCCAAAGGAGCTAGACTCAATTCTAAAGAAGCTTTTCCAAAATTGTGACTTTGTCGCTAGTGGCAATGATGCTTTAACTGTGAATTGAATGGGAACTAACATTTCTTCGTCGTTCTTTTCTAAAGATTCTTAATTTTGATCAAATCTTAGTAGGACTCCATGTAGCCAACCCCAACTCAGTTGGGATGAGGCTTTGTTGTTGTTGTTCTTAGTAGGACCCCAGTTCGAAGGTGCTTCCTAAACAAATTAAATTAGCTATGTTTTTTTTTCGTGCAAGGTAAGCACCACAGGTTCAATATTGGTGGCATCCGTACCGGTGGCATGTGTTTCTTTTGTTTATTTTCTATTTCTGTGATTAACTCTTTATTTGCTTTAGAAATGATGTATTTTTTTTCTTCATTTCTTTCTGGAGGAAATGGTTTATTAGAGGAAATACTTTACACGTCAATACAATGACAATGAGAATGACTAATTATTCAATTTATCTCCTATCTCCTTTGAGTTTTGGATGCATCAAAACTCTATTTTAAAAACAAGAAAGTGAATACAAAGACTGCGATAAGTACGAATGCGCGGTTAAAATGCCCATCATGCTCTAATTTCTTGTTTTGCATGATTGTATCAGGTTGGCTCTTCAAGTTGTAAACATCACACGATTAACCATTCTAGCGATTTCTTTTCAGGTATGTGCTTATAATATTGATTTTTGTTTTATGCGACTTTTTGGTTTTAAAATTTCTACAGGTTTTTTTGAACTACGGCTTCACCTCTCTTTTTAGAAGTAGATGTTGAAGTGATTGACTCCCAATTTTAAGTTGCATGTAGTTTCATTATATTGAGTTGCATAGTTTTTTATTGTTGGTTACACAACAAAACAATATCTCAATCTCGGTCTAAACTGTGTTTTTTCATTAAGGGTGGAAGATTAAAATATTTTTAGACTGCTAGAGTCATTAAAGGAAATTACCCGATTCCTCGTAAAATTAATGCATGTCAACGGAGATGAGGCTCTTTTTTACTTCCCCAAGGCATAGTTCAATTGATAAGTTTGAAATGATGGAGTAAATTGATGATTTATTTCCTCTTCGTGGGCTCTTATAACGGAAGATGATAAATTATTTGCAGATACTACGTTTATGGGATGATGAGCTAAGAAATGATGTTTAGAATCTTTGATGTTGCACAAAAAAATGTATAAGTTGGAACTAAAGTTACTCAAGACCGACGCATTGCAGAATGGGCTATTATGGTTCTTGAATTGGAAGGAAGCGAGGACAGGCACGATTCAATCATCGATGCGGCCAACTTTTCAGTCCGACACTACAAGTTCGTCACCTCCGGAAGAGAATTGGGTGAAGTGCAACATCGATGTGGCTATTTTTGAGGAGGATGGAATGTCTGGTATGGGTGAAGTGTTAGACTATGACGAAGTACTCTTTAAGGAAGAACACCAACATAGCTGAGTTCGGTGTTATTCTCAATGAGTAAAAATTGCGTCACACTTTTGTAAGACTTTCGCAATGTCATGTTAGTTCTAAAGTTTGAGAGGAAGCTCCGATCGATGTACGCAATTTGCTATTCAAAGATGTAATTGGAGTCTAAATTAATGGAATTTACCATTTCATAAAAATTGCCTTGGTTTATTTTGTCAATAGTATTTATAATTGATTTGCATTGCAGGCCATGGAAAGTGGAGATATTAGATCATTTGTTCCCGGAAAAGAAAGATGCTTCTACTACTTCTAACAAGAAGCACTCAACAACTCAATCAAGGACATCAATAGTATTAGATATTCCAGTTTTACATAATTTCGTTGCTCGGAAAAGTTTGTTCTTCACCAACTAAGTGGATGACTCACTGGTTTGTTTGGGGTTATATGAGTGACAGGTTGGAAGTTTGATATGGGTTTATAGAAAGAACAAATATGACTTCCTATGATAGTCTAGTTATTTAGATAGAGAAAATCTAAATCCAAACAACATGGGGTAACAAAAGTTTGACTCCATTTTTTTTAGGCATATCTTTTGTAAGGTTGGGCGTGTCTTACATGAAATAGGCTATGTTTGACAATACTAGCTGATAATCTAGTTGAAAGTTGACAGTCTAGCTGATAACTAAAAAGTTAGTAACTGATAGCTGATAACTGATAATATAGTTGATCAATGAAAATTATTTAAAAGAAATAGCAGATCAAGTAGCTAATAAATGCAAAATGACATAAAAAGACTTTCTTTTTAGTTCTTCAAAAAAGACATATATATATATATAAACTATTATTTACATTACATATACAAGTAAATTTATTATTATAAATAATCTGTAATATTTAACATCTTACTACTTTGTATATATTTACATATATATCAAAATTAGTCATAATAGCCTCAAAAAAATTAGTAATGGTAAGTGATAAAAAGAATTATTAATATTAATACTCTGTTCCATATGTATGTAGAATAACGTAATATTAAATAGTAATCATAACATGTTATATTACGTTACATATATGATATTGTCATTGTGGTGTTATCATCGTTGCACCGTCGCACTTGCACGTTACAAGAGTTTTTTTTTATTATATATTCGCTATTTTATTTCCAAAAGAATAAATGAACATCCGTTATTTTTTAGTCAAGAATTGGCTATTTACATGGGCAAAAAGAAAAAAAAATGGGAAAAATTAGAACGAAAAACTAAAATGACGTCTTAAAAATAAAACGCTAGGGGGATAGCTAGCGTTTATAATTGTAGCTGATCATCTAGCTTAATAAGCTGCTAACCGAACTCAACTTATTTATCTAAGTAGAGTATAATCTAGTTGATAAGCTAGTTTGTACAAGTCAAACAAAGCCTATGTCAAAGTAATTGTGGGCACTACAACATCTAAAAAGGAAAAAGTTTGGCCTAGATAACCAATGAAAAGAAAAGAAAAAAAAAGCTTTATATTTCTATCTTTTTTTTATCAGAAGGAGGCATAAAGATTCTATATTTCAATCAAAAGAATTACAATTCTAATTGAATTCTTCTAACCCAATCCATTTAATTCTGTCATGATAGAATCCTTCTACTATCTTCCGTTCTTTTTTTTCTTTTTTGGTATACGTCTTCCAAGCCATTTCCTTAAAGAAAAAAAAAAAAAAAAAAAAAAAAGCCCTCAAACTCCACTAACATCTCTCACCTGCTCTCTAGAAAACTTTCTTGAAACTTTATTAAATGTTTAAAGTGCATTTTCTCTTTTAAAAGAAAATTAAGATTTGTAATTTTTTTTATCAAAAAGTAATAAAATTGATAATAAGTGTGGCGGCCCTGCCGCCCTGGGGTGACTTGTCTCCGTGTACTCCTTGCCAGGTGGGCCGAAATACACGTGTCTGCCACCTGCCCGTCCACCTCTTGTCTCAGAACTCGTGTCCACGTGTGTTTTATCAAATTAGTTAGTGGATTATCAGTATTTGCTTAACTTATTCTTCTTAAGTATTTAAAAGTTTATTCTAATGCTTAACCATACTAGTGGGTTGTATCTTACAAGTTAACACATATATCAACATAAGCCTTAATTGATAATATGTAATTTAGCATGGTAAACATTATTCAAAAGAGCAAATCCTAATATGGAAAACCTGGAAAAGTACTATGTATATAAGCGACAGTACCATAAACAGGTTATATATACATGTATTGTGTCATCTCAAGTCCCCAAATACCCAAAATAATACAAAATATCAAAATAAGCACGTACTAGTAGGTCCTCGACGACGGGCAATCAGATGTAGTTGCCCAAGATCCCTTTGCCCCTACCGGTACTAGGATCTACACTCAATCATCACAAAAGACAGATGACGAGTACAGTAAGTAAAATCCCAAGGAACCCCTCTGAGCATTCGCATAAATAAAGTAAGGAAATGCAAGAAGTACTATTAAATAAACATGCGGAATGTAAAGATAGACAATTGTAAATGGCTCATCGCATGAATAGATAACAGCTAAGCTAACAAATGTGTGTGCTCACTCCAGATAGGCTAGACTGTACTTTGGGTAACCAAGTTCCCACCAGTGGTCGCGCCCAACTGGCCCGACACTTGGTCCCTCGCGGTGCTGACCAGATCCGCTGAGTCATCGACATGTCCACCAAGGGAAAGCTCAGGTTAACATTCACTAAGGGTCGGGTCACACGTGCTACAGTCCAGTGCATCATGAACACACAACCAGGAAATCCGGAGGAGTAACCTCAACCCACGTCCAAGTGACAGAACGAAATAATAAAATAGCAAGGAAATTATAGGAATAAATTTAAAACAAAATCAAATACTCAGAGTTTTTCAGTTGGGTTTTACAAACCTCAAACCACTCTCCGACCTCCCCGGACTCCCGTATCCGACCTGACAAGGTCCCCGACACCAAGCTACGGTCCACTAAGTCCCTAAAGTCCAATTTTATAAGTTTAGGTTGTTTATAAGTGTTTAAATATGTATTAAGTTGAAAATTACCAAAACAGCCCTTAAATGTCATATTTTATCCGTCGTTAGCGCGTTAATAGGTCTACTAGCGTGCTTGGTGGAGTTAGCGTGCTAATGGAGCTACCTAGCGCACTAAGTGAAGTTAGCGCGCTAGGGAATCTGTCTAGCGCGCTATTGTTCTTCATTTTGAAAAATAGTTGCAAACCCAGAACGATTAGCGCGCTAACCAGCCCAGTTAGTTCACTAATTGCCCTCTGTGACAGAATTCTCAAGTCGAGAATTATGTCCTACTCCTCTCAATTATCTACTCTAACCTGGTTTACACCCTCTCCATACATTATTAACTCCAAAGCAACAACTAGAACATTCCAGAACATCAAATTGACCCAAAGTTCTCTAAATCTCATGCATTCACCAAACTTTCCAATTCATCAAAAACACCAATTCTAGTTAAACCATTAATAAATTCTCTATGAAAATGATCTAATAACATGTAATTCATCAAGTTTTCATAAAAAACCAGGGGTCTAACCCACAAACTCGAATAACACCCAAAAACACTAAAAATTGGGTTTATTTGCAAGTGTAGAAGATATAGAAGAAGATTACCTAGGTGTTGATCACTTGATGTGCACTCCAAGTGTTCATTTCAGCTCCGAATTTCCCTTCTCTCCTTTGGTTTTCCAGAATTTGCATGAGTTTTATGTTAGTGGTTTAGTCAAGATCCCACTATCAATGTTATTTATATGTTTGGTCTTGATCAAATGTGTTATGCGCATCTTGAGGACTATCTTATGGTCTATATTCTTGTTGTAACACATTACTTAATGACTCTAATAACACACTCACAATCCTAGATTCACTCACTAGGATCATCTTAATACCCATCTAGGGTCCACATTATTTAACTCAAACTATAGGCTTAATATCATTTGATTGAATTATATTATATTAAGCCTCACTATATTTAGCATTATCAAACCACGTGGTTAGTGTTTTATTTATCAAAATAAACTAACTCATGGTCTCACTAACCTTTGCCTACCCGATATCCGATGCCCCGTGTCTCGATACACATTTCGAGACGCGTCATAGCCTATTATTCAATTTTTAATTTAATTAGTCTATGGTTACAATACTCATTTCAATTGAATTACTTAATCATATTTATGTGAGTTTGTCGAGTTTTTCTAGTGTACCCGTACTTCGCCTCTCGATACCTGCGTTGACACGCACTTCGAGGTGACTACCTGTCACACACCTCACACGATATAATCATTCAACATACACACATGCGATGTATTAATAAAAAAATTCATAAAATGCATCGCAATTAAACAATACACCACATAATTCATTAGTGTACCTAGGTCGACGTGTGTCCTAGCCTATCCGCGACGTCCATGTGGATCCGAGCTGACGTCCATATCTGAAATTACGAAATAAATAACGACGTTAATAAAACGGGTCGTTACAGTTCTTCTCAACTAAATAAAATTTTGTCCCCAAATTTAATATAAATGAATGTCATACCGTGAAATAACTGAGGGTATAGTTCTCGCATCGTCGACTCGAGCTCCTAGGTAAGTCCCTCCGTCCCATGATGCTGCCAACGAACTAGGACCTTAGAGAGCTCCCCTGTTCCTGAGAATCTGAACTTTGCGGTCAACGTTCTCTATTGGCCTCTCCTCGTAAGTCACGTCAGGCTAAACCTCAATCTGCCCCAAATCAATAGTCGGTCTAGGCTCTGACCTAGCTAGTCTCAACCTTAAAATGTGAAATATTGGATGAACTGTGGCGGCCCCAAATCCCAGGCCGCCTTGCTGCCCGCCACATCGCATCCCATGTCAACTAGCCGTGCCACGTCATGACCCACTTCTCCTTGACGCCTCGCGACCTAACGAGTTGCTTACACTTTTCCAGCTAACCCTAGTTATACTAACTAACCTTTACATAAATATTAATAATTCAATTAGACAGTTACTCAATTTATCAAGATATATTATAATTTTACAGCGGAAGTCTTTTAATGAGTAACTTATGCAATATTTAACAATCATAAGTAGTGGAAAACCCGACAAAAGATACCATGTATATATTAAGGCGAGATAAGTATAACAAAAGTTCCATATACATGTAATCAATGTTCTATGGTCCCCAAAACCCAACAAAAGTAAAATAAATACATATTGTAATCACATACGAGCTAGCTCTACAATCTCAGAGGTAGTCACCCTGTACCTCCTTGCCCTTGCTCGTTGAAGGATCTGCACTCGGTCACCCAACAAATATAGTGACGAGTCTAGTGAGTAAAATCCCAATAGAAGTCCATACAATATTCATGAAATAAAACTGACAAACTACGAGACATGCGAATATAACACCTGGTAACAGTATGTCATATTCCCATGAATGTAGGCAACATACGACGAGCAAAAGCAGTAGCGTGAAATAAATAAACAGCAAGTACCAACTAAACTAGCTAAAAAAATAAAACGTTAATCAGTAACATCCGTATAATCATGAGAAAACCCTTACCTACACCAGTCAGTGATCGGTAAATCGAATAGGAACCACATTTATACTTACAGGCTTACAGTGACTAAACCCCAACTTCAGTTACCAGATGAACCCATCCAGACGCTATTTCAAGTCAAGGGAACACCTTAAATCCCTCCCGACAGTCGTAGATATATTCTACTGTCATAGACACGAGCACTAAACACAAGTAACCCGTGTAAGCGATTTAGCCACAACCAATATATACACAAACCAGAATAGGAAAGAAACCTCATGTGTGCCCACCAGCAGTCACACATGAAATGCAATATCGATAAAACCAAAACCATGAATTCTATGAGGCATTCCAATGGGTTTATGTACCTCAATCCGCTCTCCGACTTCCCCGGACTCTCGTATCCGACTCGACTAGCTCCCCGATACCCGAGCTATGGTCCTTTAAGTCCCCGAAGTCCAATTTTACATGTTTAGTATGTTTGTAGGTGTTTGGGATATGTATTAAGACAAAAATCCAAAAACAACCATTTATGTTCAGTTTCTGTCTGTTGTTAGCGCGCTATGTGAATAATGTAGCGTGCTATGTGCTGGTAGGGCGCTATGGACATGATGTAGCGCACTATTGTTCTTCATCCTGAAGAACAGTTGGAAACCCAGAACGATTAGCGCGCTAACCGTTCTAGGTAGCGCGTTATGTGGCCTTTAGAACATAATTCTCAAGTCGAGAATTCTGTATTCCCCTCCAATTTGGCTACTTAAACCCGGTTTATACCCTCTCTATATCAATTAACTCCAAAACATTAGCTAAAATAACCTCAAAACAACCATTTTGCATCAAATTGACCAAAATCTCACAAAAATGAGTTTAAATGAAAGTATAGATGATAGAGAATATGATTACCTTGGTTTGAATCCTCAAATTGACCTCTAAAGTGGTTGAATCTCAGCTTGAGTTCTCCTCTAAATCTCGATTTCTCTTATCTTTGCATGAATTTGTAAGTGGTTTGAGTAAAAATTCCACTAACTTGGTTTATATATGTTTGGATGGAATCAAATGTGCGTTCATATCCCGAGGATTATCTTGTGGTCTCATTTCATGCTGTCCCACACCACTTGATGACTCCAATAACACACTTCTTTCCTTGTTTCTCTAATTATGATCATCTAGATGTCCATCTTATGGTCCTCTTTTTTTAGTTCAAACTATAGGCTTATTATTTATTTGATTTATGTACCTCACATTAAGCCATATTAAACCATATGGTTAATACTTTATTTATCAAAATTAACCAGCTTATGGTCCCACTAACCTTCAACTACCCGATACCTGGTGCCCCGCGTCTCGACACGCATTTCGAGGCGTGCCATTGCCTATTGTTTTAATTTGATTTTACTTGGCATATGGTCACATTACCCATTTTAATTGATTAACAAGTCATCCTGACATTGATTAGTCTAGTTTTCCAGTGTACCCGTAGTTTGCCTACTCACTACCCACGTTGACACGCCTTTCGAGGTGAACACCCGTCACACAAACTCGTCCTATAGCAATATACACACATGCGGTGCAATATAATAATAATAATTTTTAAACACTACAGATACACAACCACCATCCATAAAAATCATATTTCCTCGATTCTCGTGTGTGAGTCAACCGAGTTGTCCACGTAATGCCCGAATTACGACTGTTAATCTCCGAGATTAATGCTAATCCTAGTTTAATTAATTTGGGTCATTACATGAACCCTAACTAACGCAGCAGGTAACTCTAGGCGATATGCGACACTGCCCACTCTGCGATCTTGAATGGTCCAATAAATCTTGGCATCGGTTTCCCCTTAATACTAAACCTCTGCCGACTCTTCCAAAGGGAAACCTTCGGGTATACCATGTCACCCTCCTCATAGCTCAAACCCTCGTGATGCCGATCCACATACTTTTTATGTCTATTATGTGCAGCTCGTAACCTCAGACGAATCTTTTTGATCTTCTCTGTGTGATCAACAACTATCTCAGGCCCAACGGTAGCTGTATCTTCCGGCTCTGCCTAACACGCATGTGATCTACAGGGCCTCCCATATAACACCTCAAACGGTGGCATACCAATACTCGCCTGATAGCTGTTATTATATACAAACTCACACAAAGATAAATAATCTCTCTCCCAAACCCAAACCCCAAATTGCAATATACAAGCCCTGAGCATATCCTCCAGAATTTGTATTAGTCGCTATGACTATCCGTCGGTCTGAGGATGATAAGCCGTACTAAACTGCAACCTGGTGCCAAACTGCTCCTGCATAGCCTCCCAAAGCCTCGAAGTCAACCTGAGATCTCTGTCCGATACAATAGAAATCAGTATCCCATGCAATCTAATAATCTCCCGCTCAAACAATATGCTTAGCTTTGGGAACGTGTATCTCATAGAAATCGAAATGAAGTGAGCTTATTTCGTCAGTCAATCAATCTCGACGCCTCGATGTCTGCGGTAGTCCACTATGGAATGGATAACAACTGTAATAATCCACCGGGTCTCCTGTGCTTAGCCTTCACCTGCTGGCAGATGTGACAACTCCTGACATACGCCCTACATCAGCCTTCATCCCTGGCCACCAGAATAGTAGCCTCAAATTATGGTACATCTTGGTATGACCAGGATGAACTGCGTAGCGTGACCGGTGTACATCCACCAAAATCTTGTCCCGTATCTTCTGATCCGCAGGTATCCACAATCTCCCTCGGTGTCTCAAACACAGATCTGTGGTCTCTGCTCAATCAGTGCACTCTGGATCCCGAACCAAACCGCTGAACCGCTCATAAAGCCCATCACCCATTTGATACTCGGCAACCCTCTCAATTGATACAGATCGAACTCTCATCTGACAATAAATGTGATGCTCAGCCATAGTCAACACCTCTGGCATGCACATAACTGCTACCGCCTGTGACAAGCCATGCTCGTGTGTCATATGTCGCAAAACAGTTTGACTATCAATCGCGCTCCTACTTAATACTTCCGCTACGACGTTTACTTTTCTAGGATGATACTCAATAGCGAAGTTGTAGTCCTTCAGCAGCTCAAGACATCTCATCTGACGCATATTCAGATCCCTTTGAGTGAAGATATATCATAAACTCTGGTGATCTGTATACAATATGAACATCTTTCCATAAAGGTAGTGCCTCCATGCTATCAGTGCAAAGACGAATCGTTGCAAGCTCCAAGTCGTGCACTTGATAATTCTCCTCATGGGGTCTCAACTGTCTAGAAAGATAAGCAACTGGTCCATCCTCCTGCATCAATACACATCCAAGGTCGATGTCTGACGCATCCGTATAAACTGTCAAGGTCTAGCCCGGTTCCGACAATGTCAGTACTGGTGCGGAAGTCAACCTCCTCTTCAGCTCACGGAAAGCTTGCTCACATTCATTTGACCAATCAAATCTAACATCCTTCTCGGTTAGCCTCGTTATTGGCGCAATAATCGATGAAAAGTCCTGCACAAACCACTTATAGTATTCGCCACGGTCAAGAAAACTCGAATATCGGCAATGATCGTGGTGTCCTCCATCAACGATAGCCCGAATCTTCTCTCGAATCCACAGTAATACCCCGATCACCGATGACATGTCCTAAAATCTCACCGTACTCACCATAAGTCACACTTACTAAATTTGGCGTACAATCTGTGCTCTCTCGTGTCGTCAAAAATGTCCTAAGGTGTCTCTCGTGATCCTCATGTGTCCTATCGTAGATCAAGATGTCATCAATGAAGAATATGACAAATATGTCCAAATACGGTCCGAAAAACCTATGCATCGAATCCATGAAAATTGTTGAGGCGTTAGTCACCCAAACGCATGATCGTGAACTCGAATAGCCCGTACCTCGTGCCGAAAGCGATCTTCGGATATCCTCATATCGATTCCTCGATCGATGATAACCTGAGGGAAGATCAATTTTTGAGAAAAATATGGCGTCTGGCAACCGATCGAATAGATCATCTATTCTAGGAAGTGGGTAACGGTTCCTAACTCGTCACTGATTCAGCCTTCCTATAGTACATGCACATCCTCATAGAACCATTCTTCTTCTTCACAAACAACACTGGAGCTCCCCAAGGTGACATACTAGAGTGAATAAAAGCATTCTCCAACAACTCATCTAGTTGTCGTCTAACCTCCTCCTACTCCGGTGGTGACATCCTATAAGTTCTACTGGCAATCGGCTGTGTCCCTAGTATCAACTGGATGATAAACTCAATAGCTTGTGACGGTGGTAATCCCAGTAGATTATCCAAAAATACATCGACAAAATCTTTAACGACCGGAACGTCCTCAATTTGTACCTCTGTCCTAACCTCCGCTTAACTATGGATGCAAATGTCTCAATCTCTTACGTTGTAGCTAGTCGACCTCTAGTGATAGGTAAGTCAGTCGCTGATCCAACCAGTCAGAACTTTAGTATCCTAGGAATACGAAACTCAATCCTCTTACCATAACAATATATCCGTGCATGATAGGGTGACAACCAATCTATCCCGAGAAGAGCGTCAAAATTTAAGTACTCTAACACTCGAAGATCTGCTGGCAACTGATGTCCCTCAACCTATATCATCATGTCTCTACATATCCGGTTAGGGCATATCTTGTCCCCAGCGGTCGTACTGAGGACAAGGTGTGTGTCTAGTGTATGTATATCTAACCCTAACTCTCCAATAATACGCCCAGCAATAAATGATAAAGTGCTACCAGTATCAAACATAGCACGCATAGGTCTACCAAAAATATGTAACGTAACATCAACGAGCTGTCTGGTCGCCCTACCATCCGACTGTCCTACTACATGGGCTCTTTCTTTGGATGGCTCTAGCTCTCGATGTGGTGATGGTGGTGTCCTGCAGTCTATCCTCAAGTGTCCCCTCTGCCCACACCTGTGACATATGCGGCTGTCCTGCCTACCATTATATCCATCTCAAGATCTCATACCTTGACCTTGATATCTCTGACCCCTGTCATGTCCTCCCTAATCTCGACCCTGACGGTATATCTGTGGTTGTGGCCTACGCTGATCCACCGGTGAACCGATTGTCTCTCCTCATAATGGAACTGATTGCTCTGGTGATCATCCCTGCGGCCCCTGTGCCATATGTCATCCCTCCGACCTCTATCCCGATGATCCTTCTGTCTCTTCGGCCTCCAATCCAGCTTAGAACTCGCCATGTCCGTACCTTAGTCCTAGTCACATGTCTACCATCCATCTCGCATCGTAGGTCTCATGCGCCAAAGCTCTATCAAATATATCCCGCAGAGTGGGTGCCCTAGACGAGACTATCGCTGCTGAAGCAATCCTATCTTCAATTCCTCTGGTGAAATAGTATAACCCGCAGAAGATCCGTCCCGCCTACATCCATCGTGAACTAGAGTAAGTACCGAAATCTCTCTATATACAAAGCAGAAGGTCCAAGTTATCTGTCGGGGGTCAAAACTCCTCTCTCAACCGCAATCTCACCTCCATGGGTTTGTACTGATCATAGAACAACTCCCTAAATTCAGCCAGCTTATGTCATCGGCTTTGGATGGGTATCCCGATATGTGGTCCACCAAACTGCTACGTGACCTCTCAAACATGCCCCGGATAACTGTACCTGAACACCCTCATAATTCCTCATCAGCTTATGAAAATGCTGATGAGACAAAATCCACTTCCCTGCAGCCTCGAGGTCACCACCTCCGTAAAAGAAGCCTGGTCGAAACTTCAGAAACTCTCACAACATATTCGCTTCTGGAGCCAAAATGAATCCTGATGTAGTAGAGGTAGTAGTGGTAGCAGTCATCTGATATGTGGTCGTGGGTAGAGGCATATGAGTCGACGTCTCCGATGGAACGACTACTACGATGGCTCTCTATGTATGTGTCTTCACTGCTACCGTCTCAATGGGTGTCTGGAGAACAATCGGGGCGACGACTATCCCCGTAGGTACAATAACCTTTACTAGCTCTCTAAGTGAGGCAACCGCTGTAGTAAGTGCCGTCAGTGCAGCGGTATGATCCCGTAACAAGCGTAGTAACTTGGCCATCTGAGTCTCCTAATCCGAGAGTCGATCATCCACACTAGCTATAACTGGGGAATCCCTAGCTGCATCACTAGCCTGATCAGTCACATGAGGCGTAGTCGACTATCCAACCATAATCTGCATCGAGAAGCATGCTCCGAATCAGCCTCGGTGTATATCCGTATATCATATATATAAAATAAAAATATAACACGTATATAAACCATACCACCTCACATCACTTCCCAACTAAAGTTCTAATGCAATAACTTCGAGTTTCCACAAGTAAAGCTTATTTATTAAATTTTGTGCTCTTTCATTTTACATTCCCAAGTTCATAGACAACCCCGCTTTGATACCAACAGTGGCAGCTCTGCCGCCGGAGTGACGTGTCTCCGTGTATTCCTTGTCAGTGGGCCCAACTACACGTGTTCGCCACCTGCCCAGCCACCTCTTGTCTCAAAATTCGTGTCCACATATGTTTTATCAAATTAGTTAGTGGATTATCAGTATTTGCTTAACTTATTCTCTTTAAGTATTTAAAATTTTATTCTAATGCCTAACCATACTAGTAGGTTGTATATTACAAGTTAACACATATATCAGCAGAAGCCTTAATTGATACAATTGGAATATGTAATTTAGCATGGTAAACATTATTTGTAAGAGCAAATCTTACTGTGGAAAACCTGGAAAAGTACTTTGTATATAAGCGACAGTACCACAAACATGTTATATTTATGTACTGTGTCATTTCAAGTCCCCAAATACCTAAAATAATACAAAACATCAAAATAAGCATGTACTAGTAGGTCCTCGATGGCAAGCAATCAGATGTAGTCGCCCAGGATCCCCTTGCCCCTACTGGTACTAGGATCTGCACTCAATCATCACAAAAAGACAGATGACGAGTACAGTAAGTAAAATTCCAAGGAACCACTTCTGAGCATTCATATAAATAAAGTAAGGAAATGCAAGTACCGTCAAATAAACATGCGAAATGTAAAGACATACAACTGTAAATGGCTCATCACATGAATAGATAACAGTTAAGCTAACAAATATGTGTGCTCGCTCTAGATGGGCTAGACTATACTTCGGGTCACCAAGTTCCCACCAGTGGTTGCACCCAACTAGCTCGACATTTGGTCCCTCGCGGTGCTGGCAAAATCCGCTGAGTCACCAACACTTGCACCAAAGGCAGGCTCAGTTAATGTTCACCGAAGGTCGGGTCACACGTGCTACAATCCAGTGCATCATGGACACACATTCAGGAAATCCGAGATAGTGACTTCAACCCTCGTCCAAGTAACAGAACGGAATAATAAAACAGCAAGGAAATGATAGGAATGAATTTAAAACAAGAATCAAATACTAGAGTTTTTCAGTTGGGTTTTACAAACCTCAAACTGCTCTCCGACCTCCCGGACTCCTGTATCCGACCCGACAAGCTCCCCGACACCAATCTAGGGTCCACTAAGTCCCTGAAGTCCAATTTTATAAGTTTAGGTTGTTTATAAGTGTTTAGATATGTATTAAGTTAAAAATTATCAAAACAACCCTTAAGTTTCATATTTTATCTATCGTTAGCGTGTTAATAGGTTTACCTACTACGCTAGATGGAGTTAGCGCACAAATGGATCTACCAAGCGCGCTAAGTGAACTTAGCACGCTACTGTTCTTCATTTTGAAAAATAGTTGCAAACCCAGAATGATTAGCGCGCTATTGTTCTTCATTTTGCGCGCTAATTGCCTTTTGTGGCAAAATTTTCAAGTCGAGGATTTTGTCTTACCCTCTCAATTAGCTACTCTAACCTAGTTTACTTCATCTCCATACATTATTAACTCCAAAGCAACAACTAGAACACTCCAGAACATCAAATTAACCCAAAGTTCCCTAAATCTCATGCATTCACCAAACTTTCCAAATCATCAAAAACACCAATTCTAGTTAAACCATTGGTAAATTCTCTATGAAAATGATCTAATAACATGTGATTTATCAAGTTTTCATCAAAACCTAGAGGTCTAACCCTCAAAGTTGAATAACACCCAAAAACACTAAAAATTGGGTTTATTTCCAAGTGTAAAAGATGGAGAAGAAGATTACCTAGGTGTTGATCACTTGATTTGCACTTCAAGTGTTGGATTTCAGCTCCAAATTTCCCTTCTCTCCTATGATTTTCTAGAATTTGCATGAGTTTTATGTTAGTGGTTTAATCAAGATCCCACTAACAATGTTATTTATATGTTTGGTCTTGATCAAGTGTGTTATGAGCATCTCAAGGACTATCTTGTGGTCTCTATTCATGCTGTAACACATTACTTAATGACTTTAATATCACACTCACTATCATAGATTCACTCACTAGGATCATCTCAATGCCCATCTAGGGTCCACATTGTTTAACTCAAACTATAGGCTTATTATCATTTGATTGGATTATATTCAATTCAGCCTCATTATATTTATCCTTATCAAACCATAAGGTTAGTATTTTTTTATTAAACTAACTCATGGTCCCGTTAACCTTCGGCTACCCGATATCCGGTGCCCCGCGTCTCGACATGCATTTCGAGGCGCGCCATATCCTATTATTCAATTTTTAATTTAAATAGCATATGGTTACATTACCCATTTCAATTGAATTACTTAGTCATTTTTATGTGAGTTTGTCGAATTTTTTTAGTGTACCCGTACTTCGCCTCTCGGTACCCGCATTGACACGTACTTCGAGGCAACTAATCGTCACACACTTCACACGATATAACCATTCAACATACACACATGCGATGTATTAACAAATAATTTCATAAAATGCATCGCAATTAAATAATACAACACACAACTCACCAGTGTACCTAGGTCGATGTGTGTCCTAGCCTACCCCGTGGCGTCCGCGTGGATCCGAGTTGGAGTCCATGTTTGAAATTACGAAATAAATACCAGTGTTAATAAAACGGGCCGCTACAATAAGATATTGAAAATTGAATTGTTTATGATTTCATTCTATTACATACATGTATGTATAGACAAAGTTACAAACTTTAAGGAAGATTTTAACCTCTAATTGGTGAGAACAAAAGGTAAGAAAATATTATTCATAAGGTAAGTAAATATTCTAAGAATATATGACTAATTAAGGAATAAATAGCTAGGGTAATAATCTATATAAGGTAGTAATATATATGCCCCAATATATATTTTTTAATACTCCCCCTCAAGCCGGAGCATGTAAATTTAATGGAAGATGATAATCTAACATTTTAGGAGACATACATTTGCTACACAATGGTGGAGATTTGATTGAGATGTGTAGAGTCCACAAATTTTAAGGGAATCTACACCATTGTGTAGCAAATGTATGTAACAAAAGAATGTCAAAAAATCATTTTCCAAATTTAATATGCCCAGCTTGTGATGTAGCTTATAAAATTGATATTCGCCCAATGATTTGGTGAAGATATCAGCGACTTGATCAAGAGAGGAAATAGAAAGAAGTTAAAGCAATCCTTGTTGAATCTTCTCAAGAACCACATGCCAATCTATTTCGATATGTTTTGTGCATTCGTGAAAGACAGGATTAGCAGTAATAAAGATTAATTTTAGTAAAAAAAAAATTCCAAGATCTTGAAGTAAGGTAGAAAGCCATACAATTTCATGAGTTGTCATGGCCATCAAGTGGTATTCAGCTTCGGTATAGGAATGTGATACGGTGTATTGCTTTTTAGTTCTCCATGAAATTGGACATGATACAAGGAATATGCAAAATCCTGTGGTTAAGCGTCTTGTCTGAATCACAATATGTTGTGAGTTGTAAAAACTTTTAGATGATAATAGAACACCTTGACCTAGAGTCTTCTTCAAATAGCGCAATAAATGATTAGAGGCATCAAGGTGTGGTTTACGAGGTTGATTCATAAATTGACTTAAAATGTTTACAGTAAAAGTGATGTCTGGTCTTGTAATTGTGAGATAAATGAGTCGAACAACTAGTTGATGATAGATGGAGGGATCATGTAATAGATCACCATTCTCAATGTCGAGTTTGAGGTATTGTTCCATAGGAGTATCCGCATTGCGATCGCCAGTGAGCCCAGAATCATGAAGCAAATCTAGCACATATTTTCGTTGACTTAAATAGATGCCTTCTGATAAGCGAGTAACTTCGATGCCAAGAAAATATTTCAGTGTGCCCAGATCCTTAACACCAAATTGACTAAAAAGGAATCTTTTAACTTCAAGAATGGAATCGATATTATTTCCTATAATCAAAATATCATCAACATAAATTAGAATAAATAAACATAAAGAACCATTTCGAAATATAAAAAGTGAATGATAAGCATGCGATTGAATAAATTCAATAGATAACAAGGCTGTGGAGAATTTCACAAACCAATTACGATATGCTTGTTTTAAACCATAAAGTGATTTGTTTGATTTGCAAACTAAATTTCTCTTTTCTCCCCCCTTACGAGGATGATCAGTGGCAAGTGCATATATACATCCTCATCTAAATCACCATGTAAGAATGCTTTTTGAACATCTAATTGATGCAATGACCATTTTTTATTGCTGCTACAGCTAATAATATTTGCAAAGTTACCAGTTTGGCAACATGTGCAAATGTTTCATGGTAATAAATTCCTTCAGTTTGGATGTACCTTTTTGCTATTAGATGTGTTTTGTAGCATTATATACTACCATCAGCATGACAATTTGTTTTATAAACCCACTTGCATCCAATTTGAATTTGGTTAACAGGTAAAGAAATAAAAGACCATGTGTTGATAGTTTCTAATGCATGAAGTTCACTTTGCATTGCTTTTTACCACACACGAATATGCATAGCTTGAGAAAAATTAGTAGGTTCTACCGAGAAGACAAAGAACTGAGAAAAGAAAAATGTGCATTAGAAAATTTATCATCGGATAAAAAGTTATGCAAAGGAAAAGTTGTACCTATTGAAAGTTTTTGAATATTATAACAATGATAATCCTTCAATTTAACGGTAGTTGTGTTACTCGTGTTGAACGTCTAGGAAAAGTATTAATTTAAATCACATCTAAAACAAGTACGTCATTATTAACTTGAGTCACATCTAAAATAGGTACATCGTTATCAACTTGAACCACATCTAAAATTGGTACATCATTATTAACTTGAACCACATCTAAAGTAGGTTTATCGTTATTAGAAGAGACAATAGGACTAGATGGTGATATAATAGGAGTAGATGACTCATGATATGATACTTCATGTATTGTAGATGATATCGGTAACGATAAATTATGTGTAGAATGTGAATTAAAAGAATTAAAAGATTTACAAGGGAATGTACTTTCATGAAAAGTGACATCGCGGCTAACATAGATCTTTCAAGTTTGGATATCAAATATTTTATAGCTTTTTGTACAAATGGGTATCTAGTAAAAGTTTTAGGGAGTGCACATTGATCAAACTTATGTTGAATATGAGTATTGTGATCAAAACATAAACAACCAAAGATGCGCAAATGTGCGTATAGGTAATTCATTAAACAATAACTCATAAGGAGTTTTTTCATTTAGTGCATTTGTCATGGCCCAAATCTCTAACCCCCATTTTAATTCCTTAATCAGGATCACCGACCAGTAACATGGGACCCACACCGTGATACGCACACCGACCGAGGCACGTAGCCCGAGGTATATTATGTTTTTGTATTGATGTATGCCTAGTGTTATGTATTTTGTAGACTTACTAAGTCGTTTTGTACGATTGTAGGCGTCGAGACGAGAGCGAAGACTAGCATGCGAGCCGGGGAATCGGGTAGTTAGCATTTTGGTAAGTCTTATTTAATATTAATATGAAGTAAGGAATTACTTATAAACATATGGTTGTGTTTTTTAATGTAAATTAAATTAAAGTCTTATAGTTTTGGTTTAAAAATTTACAACACTTAGACTTACCTCGGGATACGCTCTAGCACACACTCCCATGATATGTGTGTCAATATGTTGTGTTAGAGAACTGGAATTAGTGGGTTAGTAGGAGTGAATGAGAACCACAAGACAAACCTAGAGATACGTAATTGCATGAGGATGAATTGCCAAAAATGACCTCACATTGATACATATATAATGGGTTAATCAAACACATGCAAATGGAACTGTTTTGATCCTAAACATGTTCGAGAAGAAGAGAAGGATTTGTTGCTGGAATTAGAGCAGGAGAAAAGAAAATTGGAAGATCCAAATTAGGGTAATCATCTTCTCCATCATCTCCTCTATCTAATGAACCCATTTTGGGAGTCTTAATGGAAAACTAGATTTAAGGGTTAAATCACTGGTTTTGTTGTTAGTTTGTCAAATTTCATATCTTATGAACAAATAAATGAAAGATTAATCAATGGTTTTGAGGAAATTGGGTTTTTGAATAATTTGGGAAAAACTAATGAATTTGTGAGATTTGAGAAAACTTATCAAATTGTTGTTTTAAGGTTGTTCTAAATGTTATTTTGCGTCAATTTGATATGGAGAGGGTGTTAAATGGAGTTTAGTTAGTTGATTGTGGACTTTGAGACATAATTTTCAAGTTGAAAATTCTGTCACAGATGACAATTAGCGCGCTAATGAGGAAAATTAGCGCGCTAATGATTCTGGGCAGAAACTCGATTTTAGTTTCGCGATTAACGAGCTAATAAGCCCTATTAGCGCGCTAATCAGACACCGAAAATTCAGAGAAAATGTGTTTTAATAATGTAGCTAGTTCAAACCAACTTTTGACACACTGATTCTTAGATTTACGGGGTTTTAACATATTTTGGAGAATTTACCCCGATAAAAGACTATTTAATAATTCTTAGGTTTGAAATAAATATTGGTTTTAGGAGTTAATAGACACTAAATTGAGCTTAAACCCACTATATTTGAACTAATAAGACCAAACTCAGGAACCTAGGAAAAGGGTACGGGAGAGCGAATACAAGATTTGGAGTATCGGGATGCCAGTAAAGCTAGGACTTTACTTTGTTGTTGTGAGTATACTCAATGGAAACTTTACTTGGCATTTCATTTCTATTAATTGTTGTCCTTGCATAGTCCTTCGACTATTTTTCCTTTGTATTCTTATATCATGTGATTTTTGTATCTATGCTCACTTTATGAGTCTAGTTTGCATGATATCCATTCATTTGATTTGATTTGATTCATTGATTCTATCCCATGCTATGTTTATTCTTGTTGTTTTAAATATGAATTGAATGATGAATAACATGCTATTAGGCTAGTGAATATCTTATAAATGTTTAAGAATACTTGTATTCCTTATTTGTTTAGGTGTGTATATGTGCATATGCCTTGACAATCCATACTTGGTATTTCTTGAAATTTAAAAATTAGTTTTCGCATTTAGGTCCCGTACTCAATCGAGGTGTGCATGAATCACGGGTTAGAGTCCTGGGGATGTCGGCACATGTTACACGACACCGTATGACACTCGGGGTTAGAGTCCCGAGGTGGTCTACACACCGGGGTTAGAGTCCCCGGTAACACTTGGGTTAGAGTCCCTTGTGCTATATGATTATTGAGTCGGAGTAACACATTTCATCTTGTCCAGGACCTAAATCACCACTACTTAGCCTAGTGTCAGTATCACTTATTTAACTCTAGTATTTACTCGCATATGGTTTATTTTCCAGTTTTCCCATTTATATGCTTTTAAATACCATTTGAATATTTAGAAATGCAAATTAAACTTGTCATCGGGTATTACTGTTTTATTCTTGTACTCACCGTCCTTTTTATGACGGTGGGTGCAGAACCGTCTACCAGCATGCCGGGCAAGGAGAAGATAAGCGATTATCCCTGAGCCCGCTGCGCGTCACTACATCGATTGTAGGTCTTCTTTTGGTATTTTGATTTTATATGTTATGTATGTCTTTCAGATACTATTTGAGGTTGTATATTGGGTTGAGCATTAGTTCCCCAACTTGACTAAGACTATTTTACTGTTTCACTGCATTTTGAGGACTTTATATATGTGATGTCATTTCCTGGTTTTCTACACTTAGGATTTTATAAATGGCTTCCGCATAAGTTACTAATTGCTTCTACATAATCAATAAAACTTCCGCTAAATAATTAATTTAATAAAAAAAATTAATTAACTCTAAATTTTATATACTAGCAGGACTAGTGTATTACTTATCCTGAACACGAGAAAATAGGTGTTTAGGTTGTAAAGGCCGACTAATACGTAGCTGAGTCCTGCGTGGATATGATTAGGGCTTAATTACGTAATTAGGTCTGGCGGTGCCCTAGATTAGGAGAGGGGTCGTCACAGCATTAGATGATGTTCTATTAATTAAATAAGTCGCAGTAAGGACACACTCACCCTAGATTTTCAAAAGTAAATTTACTTGAAATCGGAGTGCTCGTGCAACGTTAAGTAAGTGACGATGTGTAACGACGTGTTACCGTAAGCTGGTGATTAGTGTTAACCCAATTATTAATTAACCTGAGTTAGGCTCAAGGTTAAGATCGGCATATCCCAATTAGTGTGTGTGTGTGTGTGTGTGTGTGTGTGTGTGTGTGTGTGTGTGTGTGTGTGTGTGTGTGTGTGTGTGTGTGAGTTTGTATGACGTATGGTGCTTGTTTAGTTTGTACAACTGAAATATAAATAGGTTGTGTATATTGAAATGGTATATATAAGCCTATACGGGATAAATACACTATAAAACGTGAGCGACGAGGAGGCGTGGCAAGGGTGTGCACGCTCGTGGCTATACGTGGACGTGACCGGCGGATTAATCGAAAGTGATAAACATAAAACATATATATATATATAAGGATATGTATAAATATATATGTATACTAGAAATTAAGAAACTAGTAATTTTATATATCATTTGATCGTCTCGAACGAAGCGTAAGTTAAGATGTGTCAAATTTAGTGTCACGTTAGCGCGTTTCATTTTAGTACATCAACGGTTTGATCGATCCCGAGATGACACGACACGTGTCTCGAGGAATTATATATCAAATTCTTTCGATCAAACGAAAAAACGGAAGCCGAGGGTTTGATTCCGACTGTGACAAGTTGTCCGAAACGACGATTCGAGCCAAGTTGAGGAGCTTAACTGGTAGAACGCCTCGCGAGGAATACGTAGGTATGTTTAGTTTTAGTGTTTATCAAAGTTTGAAATTGAGGTGATTGTAGGAAATCATTGTTAATTGAGTTGTTGTTGATCCAATTTAGTCCCTCACCTCATATTTGATGTTTCTAAGCTATTGGGAATGAATTTGTGGATGTTGGTATCGATTTGGAGGTGTTTTGGTAGGATTGGAGTTGCAGCAGTACGCTGTTGTTGCTGGTCTAGCGCGATTAGCGCTCTAGATCAGAAGATTAGCACGCTAGGTGCGCGAGAACTTGGACAACAAGTACAAGCATAGGAATTAGCGCGCTAATATCGCCTATTAGCGCGCTAATCCATGCCCAGAACAACAACAATGTTTTTTTCTTATGAATCTTAAATGATGGGCTTAGGGACTGATTTAGGAGTTCCTAATAGTTATAATAGACTATATTATACCTATATTTACTATGATTGGTCTATGATAGGTGTGGATTGACTAGGGAGAAAGTTAGGGACCCGGAAAGTTAGGAAATTGGGAGTGGACTTAGACAAGGTAAGTACGGATTCACTTATTTATCAATGTTGCCTGGTTATGTAGTATATATAGTTCATTTAGTTGTTGATATGGAATGGGGAATTGATTACACCTTTGCGATGGTTTTTGATACATGAAGAAAACGGTATGTGATGTGACCATACTATAACTCCTGATTTTGAGAATAGGTTTATATGAGATGGGTTTCCTTCTCGGCCTATATATAACTCCTGCTCAATTCGATATGTTGTATGAATTACAGGCGCATTAGGGGGTTTGGGATAAAACTATTGGGCATTAATAGATGGGCTAGAGAGTATGAAGGCCAACATACTGGTCTAGCAATCGCATTAATGGCGTCGATGGGTAATCGGCTCTAGTTTTATGAAATAAATGGGAATCACGGTTCAAATTATTTGCTTTGCATCCGAATATCTATTGAATCTATATGTTTTCCATATCCTTGTTAGATATTGTTGGATCACGTTGTTATTGCATGTTTTCCTTGAATACTATATGGAATATTGATGCATATTGTGAATCTATATTTACTGAGCTCGTTTGAGTGCTCATTCTTTTTAAACATTTCAAGTGCGCAACCCAGCACTTCAGCTAAGGGGAAAGAGAAGATTTAGGAGTCTCGAGTCATCTCAACGATGTAATAACTTATTTGTATCTATATAACTTTGTTGACTTTTTTTGATGTATATAAACAGGGTTGGGGTGATTTTATAAATGGTTTGGAAGTTTTGGTAAACTCGTATTTCCTTATATTCAATTATATCGAAAAAAAAAATTATTTCCGCTGCGTATGACTTTGATATTTAAATTCGGTATGAATATAAAGGTTGAGTTTATCAGGTATGAATGGAGAGGCTGCTGGCTCTAGTTAAGTTTACGAGATTCGTGGGCTTAATTAAGGTTTCAGGCTGGGCATTTTCCCTAATCGGGATAGGGGATGTCACAAGATGCTTGCGCTCAACTTTGCCATTTTGTTGAGGAGTGTAAGTACAAGTATGTTGATGAATAACATCAATGAAGCAAAAAAATCATTAACGTTTTTATTGAAAAATCCTAAATCATTGTCACTACGTATTTGTTTAATAGAAACATTAAATTGATTTTTAATCAAAACGAAAAAATTCTGAAAATAAAAAATGCCTGAGATTTTTGTTGCATTAAATATATCCATGTAGTACGAGAAAAGTCATCTACAATAGTTAAAAAATAACATGCACCGGTAATAGAGGGATCGTATTATATGGCCCCCAAACATCTATATGAATTATATCAAAACATGCAATAGATTTATTAGTGCCATGATTAAGGTAAACGAGATTGCTTAGCTTGTGGACATATTGTGCACGTGCATTTATTTGAAAATGAAATATTAGAATCCAAAGTAGAGAATTTGGGCAAAATGGTGGAACTTGGATGTCCAAGTCGCCAATACCATAGATCTAAGTCATGAGAAGTGGTCAGAAAAGATGTAAAACGAACGACCTTGAATTCTAGATAATAGAGTCAATTACGTTCTTTCCTTCTCCAATAATTTTTTTGTGACTAAGTCTTGAAATACACAATCATTAGAAAATATTAAACAGAACAATTAAGATCTTTTGTAATTTTACTAATAGAAAGTAAATTAAATTTAAATGAAGGAACATATAAAATTAACATTATTAAGTGTTATATTATCTGTGATTTTACATGTGCCCATATGTGATATGGAGACATAATCACCATTAGGTAATTTAATTGGTGGACCTTAATAAAGTCTTATAGCATGCAAAGAATTTAAATTGTATGTCATATGATCTGTGCAAGATGAGTCTATAATCCAATTAGTAAAAGAATGTAAAGAAATGTTAGAAGTCATTCCTGCAATATGAACAAAAGAGTTAGTAATATTTAGTTGAATTGAACAAAGTAGTTGTTGAATATGAATTTGACTAGAAGGTAAAATCATGGAAGCAACATCACAATGGGATTGAACTTTATCAGATTTGGAGATCTCAATAATCCCGCTCTGATAATATAATAAAATTGAGAATAAGAGATCGAAAATTGAAGTCAATATTACGATTTCATTCTATTATATACATGTATGTATAAGCAAAGTTACAACGGCTAAGAAAGATTTTAGCCTTTAATTGGTGAGAACAAAAAATGTAAGAAAGTATTATACATAAGGTAAGTAAATATTCTACGAATATATGACTAATTAAGTAATAAATAGCTAAGGTAATAATTTATATAAGATAGTAATATATATGTCCCAAAATATATTTCCAATAAAATTATATTGATGCATTTTATAAAGTTTAATAACAATGTGTGAAATTTAGTAGTTGAGATGCGTACCAGGCACATAAATAGCATGACACTGGTTCTATATTTTAAAACTTATATGTGGATCCTAATTAGGGTGGCAATTCGTGTCAGCGAGTCGTAAACGTGTCGTGTCGTAAACGTGTCGTGTCATAATTATCCTAAACCCGCACACGACACGTTTATTAAACGAGTCACTATTTGTAAACACGACACACGACACGTTTAATAAACAGGTAACATGTTTATTACACGTTTAACACGTTTATTAAACAGATCATGTTTTAACATGTTTAACTCGACTCGTTTGTGTACCTGTTTAACACGTTTATTAAACAGATCATGTTTAACCTGTTTAACTCGACTCGTTTGTGTACCTGTTTATCAACCTGTTAAACATGCTACTAGATTAATGATATCTCACTACAAAATCAATACAAACAACATAAAATATAAAATTATAAACCCATCTAATACAAGGAAAAATTAAAAATACAAGTTCTCAAATAGTCAAGTTCAAGTTTAATAACCCAACATAGAAGTAAGAGATAAATTCAAGGTTAATGAACAAAAAAGGCTTCGAGTTCTCTAGTTTTCAATGAGTTTGAGCAAGTAGTTGACCGTGGATCATCACTCACACTCAAGTTAAGTACATCTTCTCATGATCGTAATACTCTCCAAATCCACTTGACATCTTGCCCTACAACAAATAAAAAATGGAGTTTATTAATAATTATAAAGCTTGAGATACTAAAGATAAATAATAAGTAAAAATGTCAAAAATAATATAACCTTCTAATCCCGCACATATCCAATCTCGCAAGCAAATAATTGCTTAAATTCTTAAGCTTCCCATGAAAAGTGGAATTCTCACAATTTATTGCATCTTCAACGACATGCAAGTATGCAACGATAAGAGATTATCATGAAAATCATTTCCATTCCAAAAGCAAATTAAACATATATGCGGGCGCAAAAAGCAAATGAAGGGCATTTTAAACTTCCAAGCATTTCTTGACAAAGCATCAAAGTACAAATAAAAGGCATTCAAAAAACAAACATGGAAGAAATGATCTCTCGATAGTTATATCCCAAAACTACTTCATTGCCTAAACAATGTTCATTCTCTTATTCAATATAGTGGGCAAAAATTATGAGCTAGGTTTAAACAAATACATAATCGGCGAATCGCCCGTTAATTCTTACAACAAAGAATAAAATTCCTCGCCTCCATTTCTTCATTGCTTGCCTAATCAATACTCAAATTTTCATATGAATGAGAACAAAACTTCTCAACATTTGTAAAAATTAGTAACAATTAAGATTGAAAAAAAAAAAAAAAAAAATCCATACCAAAACTCCGATGCAATGCAATGCAATCAACTCATCTCGATTCTCTCCCTCTTTCGTCCTGGGCCTCTGCGGCAGAGGCGGCGGCGGCGATCTTCTTCTTATTGGCGTCGATGGCCTTGGCGACCTCCGCCGCATATACTTCTCGTCATGCTTAGCCGGGACCTCGGTATGAGAAGAAGCGGCCGATCCCCCGGCCTTCTCGATCACGCCGCCGCCACCTCCTTATATCGGGATCCTCCAGGGGCCTAACGAAGCCCTCGACGACGACCGAGTGGCCTTCACGGAACAAGTCCGGGAGGGGGCCCGGTAGCGGACAAGGATGTCGGTGATGAGGTCGGTGACGACGAACTCCATGAAGGGGGAGGAGGCGGGGCCGGGCGACGCCGCCTCGAGGGACGAGCCGCCGAGGCGGAATCGGGACTTGTTAGGGTTTTGGGTGAACTTATCTAGGGCTTCCGTGGGGGTGATGTAGAACACCAGCTGCTCCTCGAAGGAGCTCAGGACCACCACGATGAATCCCGCCACGCAGCTGAAGCTCACTGCGTAGGTCCAGAGCCGCCGGTTCTGGAGTTGCCTGGCGCAAACATTCTCTGTTTACGGCGGCGCTGTTGGAGGTGGTGATGGGGGCGATAGTGGGTGGTGGGGGGACGAGGAGGCGGAGATGGGTGGAGGCGGAGATGGGTGGAGGTGGAGATAGGTCGGCTGTCGAGAGAGAGAGAGAGAGAGAGAGAAAGAGAGGGGTTGAGAGAGATTTTGTTTGGTTTTGAACTTTTGATAGTTTTTAGGGTTGGAAATGAAAAATTTGTATTTATATGTAAATAATTATGCGAGTCATAAACGAGTCACACGGGTTAACACGTTAACGACTCGTTTATTAAGCGTGTATAAACAAAGTTAACCGTTTATGACCCACATACATTTTTGCCAAACCCACGACATGTTTAAGGTCGTGTCGTGTCGTGTCGTGTTAAACGTTTCATGACCCAAATTGCCACCTAATCCTAATAGAATAATGCAGGTTTATTTTAAATCGATATATCAGTTAATAATTTTTTAAGTTATTTACAATTTTACAGAGAATCCACCAAAAAAAGTTTATTAGGACAAAAACAAAAATGATTATTATCAAGAAAAAAAAAATTTAGAGCTAGTCTAAATATAGATAAAATTTGACCCTTTGACTCCACGTGAATAATGAAAAAAACAAAATCGAATAAAAATTCCAATTGAACTCTTCCAAACCAATCCATTTCTGACGTCATCATGGAATCTATATCTCCCGCTATTTATCGGAAGATACTAATTTACTAAAGTAAGCCAATTTTGAAGCACGTGCCAAATGTCCTTTCGACAACCTCGAATCATGTATCTACAAATATTAATGCACCTATCAAGGGACAACATCAACCGAGCGTCACCGTTAAGTCACTAACGCACTTTCGATATTTCTCTTCCTCAGCGGCTAAAACAATATGTTATTTCCAAGAACACCCCCCAAACTCCTCAAAAATCGTTTTATATAGAACGAAAGCAAATGCAAGAAGACTTCACACAACAACGACAACAGAGCAAAATAGAGCAAAACAGAGGACTCAATTTCATTAAAAAGCTTGCAACCATTAATGGAGATCGCAAGAGCTTCGTCGAACCTCCTCCGCCGCCTTGCCCGATCTCTCAACACCTCAGCCTCTCCACCCATAATCAATCTCTCCGAAAAACTCGACCACCCATCAATCCAAAACCAATCAAACACCACCACTTCTTCATCATCTACCCTTCTCAATTTCTACGACAACGACGAGAGGCCCTTTTCGACGGTATCGAATCCTCGGCTTCTTCGGTCTCTTCTAAACCTGGAACTGGTGGCAATTGATCCAGTTGTCGATTTTGGAATGTGGGTGATGAAGTCAAGGATGGTAGAGAGTCCTGTTTTGAAGGATTTGGTGTTGGGAGTCATTAAGCACACGTTTTACGAGCATTTTTGCGCCGGCGAGAGCGTGGAGGAGGCGAGTTCGACGCTTAGGAGGCTTTGGGATGATGGGCTTAGAGGGATTCTGGATTATGGATTGGAGGATGCTGTTGATAATGAGGCTTGTGATAGGAATTTGGATGAGTTTCTCAAGACTGTTGAGTCTTCAAAGCTCCTTCCACCATGTTCTGTAAGTTTGTTCAATAGATTTTTTTTTTTTTTTTTTTTGACTTCTTGTTCAATAGATTTGTTAATGATTTATATTTGTGTTTTTTGGATGATTTTGTTTGAATTATTGTTTTTGCTTTAACGGGTTCTTGGTTATGAGTTTGTTAAAATTAAGAGTTGCAAAGCTCCTTCCACCATGTTATATATTTTTTTTGGGTGAAACCACCCAGTTTCCGAAGCCAAAAAGCCCGACTAATTCGAGTTTGAGCAGGGTGAGATCACTAGGTAGCGTCAGAGCTCTCAGGACTCAAAATCGAGACATGGACGACATAACCTAAGCCATTATGCGGCCATGTTATTTATCTTTGAATTGATTTGATTTATAGTGGTGTTTCTTTTGATAATATTGAATTATGGGTTTTGTTGAAATGGATTCTTGGTTTTAATGTGTTCTTGATGAAGTTTGATAGAATTTTTTTTTCCAATTTATTAGGTGAGCTATGCCTGTGCAAAGATCACAGCGATATGCCCGATCGCACTGCTCAATCGCGTTAGCGATTTACTAAGATGGGAACACAAAGATCCTCAATTCAATCTTCCATGGAAGATGGACACATTGCCATTGCTCTCTAATTCCAGCCCTTTTTACCACACATTGAACAGACCTGACCCTTTAACATCACAAGAAGAGCAAGATCTCCAACAAGCTCAACAAAGGCTTATGACACTCTCTCAAAAATGCTTTGACATGAACCTCCCTCTCCTCATCGACGCAGAGTACACATCGGTGCAACCCGCGATCGACTACTTGACGTATTCCGCCATGGTTAGGTTCAATAGGGATAACAATCCTATTGTTTTTGGGACAATTCAAGCATACTTGAAGGATGCAAGAGAGAGGATAGTGATGGCAACTGAGGCTGCTGAGAAAAATGGGATTGCAGTTGGGCTGAAATTGGTGAGGGGAGCCTACTTGTCTAGTGAAACAAAACTGGCTTCTTCTCTAGGATTTACTTCTCCTATTCATGGAACCATTGAGAAGACGCATTCGTGTTACAACGACTGCGCGTCGTTCATGCTCGAGAAGGTCGCCAAGGGCTCGGCTGCAGTGCTACTAGCTACACACAACCTTGAATCTGGTAATCGCTTTTGGTTTTTCCTCGTAACAAAAAATCCTAAACAATAAAAAGTTTTTACCATGATAGGAATTTTTTTTTTTTTTTTATTCTACATTACTAAATTTTGTTTAATTACTTGAAACCACCACCGATAGACCCGATCGGCGTGGTTCAAGGTTCGAATCTTCTCCCTCTATATATGTAAACTTTATAATTGTATCAAGCGGATCCGGTCGTGGATCCTTAGGTAACTAATTTGACGGTGAGTTAGGGTAAGTACAAAAATTAATTAGGTCTAAGAGAATGCTAATTAATTTGTTTGTTTGATTTGATGTGTAAATGTTGACATTGATTCTAAATTAGGGCGAGCCGCGGCATCGAAGGCGCAGGCTCTAGGCATTGGGAAGGAGAACCAGAGGCTACAATTTGCTCAACTAAAGGGTATGGCAGAAGGGTTGTCTTTTGGTCTAAGGAATGCAGGGTTTCAAGTGAGCAAGTATTTGCCATATGGTCCAATAGAGAAGGTCATGCCTTACCTTCTTAGGAGGGCTGAAGAGAATAGAGGACTACTTTCTGCTTCAACTTTAGATAGGCAACTAATGAGGTTTGTTTTTTCTTTCATTAATGATTGAACTAAACATCTCATGTGTTTTGCCTAACAAATTAAGTACCTAATGTTTCATTTTTATTTTTATTTTTCCTTTTTAGGAGGGAATTGGCGAGGAGAATAAAAGCTGCAGTTTTGGAGGGAGAAGTTGACAAGATTAGAACTTCTATTAACCACTGAAAAATCATGGTTCCAAGTTCAATTTGGCACATTATTCGAGGCTATCTCCACGGTTGGATATGTTTCCTCAATTGCATAGATACATGATTTGAGGGGCTTAAATTAGATCCCTAATCTGTCTTTTTTTTTTTGGATTGCTGTATATAATAGCAATTATGTAGTAAATAGGCCTCAAAAAAATTATGTTGTAAATATAAATAGATAATAAATATTGAAAGGAAGGGTTGTTTAACCTTAACTGTGTACAAGTGAACTTGTATATATAAGAAGTTCTAAAGAGTTCCATTTGAAGATCATTAGCTTTACAGAGTTGTATTAACACTATAACATTTAAATGAAAATCAAGTTTTGAAGAAACTAAGTTGGTGAAGCATTATAAGTACATTATAATGGCCTAAAAAAAATATATTATCATATTTCTGGTCTTTTTGAGGATAAGATCTGACGTGCTACAGAGGTGGAAGCAAAATCCAGGTGGATTTCAGCAGATTTTGGCCTTTTTTTTGGATAAAGGAATTTCAGCGGATTTTTGTGAGCTGGGTAAGAACAGGACAACTAATGTGTGTCTGTCTATGTTGAATAGCATGTTATTAGAATATTGGTATACTTTGATAAGTAAAATTGAAATATGAATAACATTCTAGTGATGTAACTTGTAAGTTAGCGCCTCCCTCACAAGAGACTTAACATGATGGCCAAAAGGTGCTCTTTTAGAGACTCAAGACAATCATTCAATCATTCAACTTCTATCATAAACACCGATTTTCATATCAAATAAAAATGATATGATGAGACACATTAAACTTTAAAACTGAGATAAAAAGTAAAGTTTTGGGGTACAAAAAAAAAAAAAAAAAAAAAAAAGCCCTGATTCAAAATTAATTGAGGTTGGCTATTTATTTAAAATTAGTGACATTTGATTCCATGAAAGCTACGTGGTGGTCAATTCATGCCATGTATTTTTTGTTGGGTGTGAGCTGAAAAATATTGATGACATGCATCTATGACTAGGAAACTCACATGATTCCATTGAAGAGCGGTTATTCACCACCGCGGCAACATTTTATACGATTCTTCTCAATCTCCAAAGACTTTAGCAATTGCTTTCTTCTTCCCCAACCAAACTTTTTTATAATGAACATCATAACTGAATTTGTCCTTGATAATCTGATGAAGCACTGGAACTGAGATGGACGGATCTCTTCTCACCACATTTTCTACTTCACGGCATATAACGGTGGAGTCCAAATGCGCATGATCCTTGGACAGTTTAGCATAAATACATGTATGTGGTCCTGCATATTTACTGATCTCAAACATTCCATGGGATTTTCTTCTCGAACACTGCAACCTCCAAGTACATCCATCTAAATATTTCTTACAACGGACAATCCATACATTAGGTGTAGAATGAGTCACCACAAATCGCCTGTGTCCTTTGATGTCTTTGTACAATTTCACGGCATTTGGATATCTACTTTACACATGAACCGCATGCCTTTCTCAAATTCTGATATTTCATTCCATAAAGACCTAGAAGGGATCATTGCATTCTCATGGATGGGTTGCATTGCCTCACTACTCAATTCCATAAATATAGATGAAGGTACGACAAATTCACCTACACCCACGTGCGCACCATCAATTCCAGCAGCCTCTTCATCGAAAAAACCATCGTTCTCATATTCGTTCGAAATTGGAGGACAAGATCATGAGCCATCATCGGCTATGACTCGATTTAATGTGTATCGAATCATGCCATCATCAACATGATGAGCATCAACCCCTTCATCGTCTACATCATCATCGCTACTCTCTTCACTAGTATCTCCGTCACTACCACAATAGTCATCATCTTCCTCAGTATTCATATCATCACAGGAACGAGCATCCTCGTCCATTTCGGGATTTGCGGTCATCAAAGGCGATGCACAATGACTATGTTCAAAAATTGGTTGAGTACTAGGTCCAGCTCCAGAATCTAACACTATATTACAATTAGAACTATTATACGATTGCCTCGGAACTAAATCTAAAAATAGCTCCATGCAATTTGGTGGTGGAAATTCTGCCACAATCTCCCAAGCATCTTTCAAAGTCGATTCATCATCTATTCGCAAAGGGAAATAGTTGGCCGTTCCACTTCCAATGTACGCAGGATATCGATATGTCATGTTTAATATCTGTAATTCATTGTCTATCTCCAATGAATTACATATAAAACTCACAAGTTCGTCGTACCCTAAACCCATCTTCGATCTGAGATGTCGAATAGGCGGTTTCGTGTACGAAATCCCTGATGGTCCATCAACCATGTCTCCATTCATATAGCACAACAAAGTTACTCTTCGATCAACCATTATTGAATCTATATATGTAGAATATAAATCTTAATCAATAGAAGTAATGATAATTATTACACTCACTTGACACAAATATAAAAAGTTGGTCTTGATTAGTCCAAGCAATTGTACTAAAGGAGCATTCAACAATAGCAACAATTAATATGAATGTTAGAAAGTTTGGCTTCGTAGCTAGTATGTTATAACCACTATATTGAGGTAATACTTGGTAAACTTCTCTACTTAGCCTTTAAGGGTGGATTTGTCATTTTGTTTGGTACCAAAAAAAGTTTACTTTAACTACCTCATTAAGCTATTTCTTTACTTTAAACAATGAAAATTGATAATATATAATAAGTTTTATTCAATACAACTCCAACTGATTTTATTTCTTTACCAATAACAGGGATAGTGTAGACTATTTCTAACTTATTTAGGTGTAAAAAAAAATTGATATTGAAAATAATGTCCATTATGGCTCCAAAAATCACTTCTCAAAAATAAAATTTAGAAAGTTATATATATATATATATATTTTCATTGATGAATATCTTATTTTAGTATATGCTAATACTTATAAATTAGCTGTCAATTTTTAGATAAAGAATCACTTGTCAAAAATAAAATTTAGAAAGTTTGTCAGTTCTCCTTTAAATTAAAAAAAAAAATGGAAGATGATACTGTTGAATCTTGCCCAACTAAGGGTAGACATCAAAAGAAACTCTTAGAAGTACAATTAAGTCAAATTGCAATAATTATTGTAAGGTCATCATCAAAAGAATAATCAAAAGTTATTTTGGTCAAGGTGTACGTTACCTTAGCATTAACATAAAATGAAAAAAAAGGGAAGAATTAATAAGAACTCCAAACACAAAAGACAAAACTCCAATACCCTTTAAATTCTTTTTGTCACCTTACAAGTACACTAAATCTAATTTAACTAATCCCTCTAGAGACCTTTTGGTTTACTCTATGAAGTAATTATTTTATGGAAACTAAGATATATGTTCATAACACAATAATCTATCTTGAATTGTTTATATGAATGAACCAGCCAGCTTTAATTAATTAATTAATTAACCATCAGAATCTTAGACCAATATGTGGAAGTGTTGAAGTGGCTCCTACATATCGATCTTGTATATAGTTGCTACAAATTAACAATGGAATCGTGAGTGTGATTTATCAATTTTGTCTTGAGCAGAGACAGAGCTAGAGCTTCATTTAATTAAAGTATATGAACATGATTATTCTATGTGGCTCAATGGGCAAAGACATACTTGGGGGTCTAGCTAGGCACCCCGCTCACCACTCGTGCACACGATCCCTCTCGCCTCACTAGTTTGTACATATATATATTACATACACAACAATCTCTTATCAACAAAATCCACAGAAAAAAAAAAAAAATTCACAAAAACAAAAACGCAGCAGTTGAACCACAAGAACCCTTAAAAAACAACACCCTAAAATATCAAAATCTCCAAACAAAATCCACAAAAACCCTTAAATCAACAAAATCGACAAGATCAAGAAAAAAAAAACAAAAACAAAAACGCAACAGTTCACAAACCGCAGGAACCCTAAAAAAAGAAAATCCCCAAACAAGTTGATCTTACAGAGTAGTATTCGGTCGATTGATTGATTGACCTCCTCCGAAACAACAGTGGAGACGATCTGGACTTGAAGATGGAGAGAAGATGGAGTACCAACAGTGGAGACGAAATGGAGAAGCTCGGGTGGTGCGGTGGAGTTGAAGAAGATGGTCGTTGGTCGTTCCTGTTTTAAGTTGAGTGGAAATCGTGACCTCGGGTCACGATTTCCCTTCAAACAAATAAAAAAAAAAAACAAAATTTGAGTGGAAATCGTGACCTCCGTTCAAATAAAAAAATAAGGGAAACGTGACCTCAGGTCACCTTTTTGTTTCAACACGCCACCTCGCGCGTGATGTGGCAATGACGTGGCGATAAGTGTGTTACTTTTGAAAATATTTTGGTGGGTGTGTTGGGTTAATAAATTTTTTCCCTAAATATACTAATCAAGGAAAAAATCATTTGGTTCAATATAACCACCCAGGTGTCAATACATGCACATTTGCTATAGAGTTCTTAGTGGAGGGCCGCTAACGGCACCCCACCATTTAATGAGGGCACCCAACTTATTTGAAAAAATTCCAGCAAAAATGAAAAAGACCATTTTGCCCCTGTATATATATAATGGTTTAAACCCCACAAACCATTTTGACAAGGAGTTAGGGCACCCCACCAGCAAGCTTGAAGCACAAAGCGACAGCCACATTGCGTTTGGCGAAGAGCTGATCGATTATTGCTCGTCCGACAGCGAGGTAACAATGTTTGACAACCATATTCGGGTTTTTTAGAACTGTTTAGTTATGTATAACAGTGAAAATGATGATTTGTTTGTCAACGTAGGGTTTGGTAATTTCTTCAAATCCGAAGTTGTTTCCACTGTATAATGGAGGATTGTAATGCTTCGGTGCCAGAGGAGGTCGTCCTTGAGGTAATTTTGCAAATTTTTTGTGTTTTTTTTGCGGTTATCCGAAGTTTCTGTCTGGGTGCGCGATCGTTTCGGCCTCGCAGGACCGAGATGTATGGTAACGTCTCGGTCATAGAGGACCGAGAGAATTCACATAGGTCACGGTCTGGAACGACCGAGAGTAATGAGTAAATATCGGCCGTACGTAAGCGAGACTGTGAAGAAAGTTTCGGACCTGTACAACCGAGAACATGTTTTTTTGGGTTTTTTTGTGATTGTGCTGTACATTTTGGTTGATTATAATGTTACACTGTTTGTATTGCAGGTAATGCCGTTATCTAGTAATTTTCCAGACTACAAGGACACTTTTACACCTTCTAAGCCATTCCCCTCTCGAGAAGCGGCTATTTCATGGCTCCAAATGATTGGTGGTGAGAACAAGTTTGTGTTAGTAACGAAGCGCTCGAATGCCGGGGCATTAAGCGCGAGGGAAGGGTGAAAATTGCCTCTGTGAGAGGTCCGGGATATATAGGGGACCGGCTCGAGAGAGTAGGGAAGGGGAAAGCGACAAAAATTTTAAAGAAATCAAGGAATGATGAAAAGGCGAGGAGTCACACCGGTACGAAGAAATGTGGATGCCCTTTCCAAATTAACGTCAAGGAAAATGCTGACTCCTTATGGTATGTCACTGTGATTTGTAGGAGGCACAATCACGACACCGCAGGAAGATTGGATAAGTGGGGAGGAGGAAGTTGAGGATGCGGGGGGGAGGACTGAAAGTGAGCAGCTTAGGGAGATTAGTCCACCTTCGTCTTTTGTGGAGTGCGAGCAGGAAGTTGAGGATGCGGGTGGGAGGACACCGGGGTCTCCAATCGGAGGCACCCCGTGTCGGAGGCACCCCGCCTCCAATCGGATTTGAGTCCTCCCACTCCACAAAAGCTTCTAGGCGTAAGAAAGTCAATGTTCCACAAATGTGTCGTGCCGCCGACGCACGCAAAGTGGATCTAACATGGCTTATGGTCATTGCTTAGAACCGGATTGGTTGCCACATGTTGAGGCCATTATCGATGTCGTTTCCGATGGAAATTGTGGATATCGGTGTATAGCCTCGGGCTTCGACTTGCCGACGTAGACGGGTGGAGGATTGTGCGCGTAGGATGATGTACGATGAGATTATCGGGTATGAAGACCTTTGGCGGGAAGTGCTTGGCTCGAGTTTCGAGATCGTCAAGAATGCGGTGCATTGCCCGAGAGAAGCAAGAGGGGCATCTTTCAAAGAATGGTTGACACTTCCAGGACATGGGATTGTTAGTATCCATCGCATTCAATGTCATTCTCGTCAACCTCTCGCATGGGAGTGCCTCCACATTCCTACCTCTACGTAGTACTCCACCGTCGTCATTGCACAAACAGACTTATCATTGCAATGACAAATGAAAGGAATATACATTGGGTTAGGGTAAGTTCTATGATTTTTTGTGAATTGGTTTGTTTCCCCTTAATCGGGTTTGTGACAATATCTTCTATGTTCTATTGTTCACTTTGACAGTGCGATTGCGTGTGAATGCACCGCCGCCATCCTTATATCCATCGTGGGATCGAGACGTTGAGGATCGCGCCAAAGGTTGGCGAGATGGATTCGTTTTTCGAGACATCGCGCCCATTGCAATCGCTGATCATGAAGCCACCATACCCGTTGTAGATTTAGATACACCGTAGGTTAAAGCTTGTACCTAGACGGCTAAACATTTAGAAATTTTGTCAATTCGTCCGAATGTTCTATGTATATGCAAATGTTGTCTTGTGTTTTGATTGTTGTTTTGTTTTGATTGTTGTTTACTTATGGATGGACCCTTTTTAGAGTCGGTTTGAATGTTACGGAGATTTATAATTAACTAAGTTTCGGTGCAAATTGTCGTGATGGATTTTCAATCTTGTATTGTTAGTTTGACATACAACCAAATTTTTTTTCAAACCGTAATGTTCAAATTCATCCATTTCGATGTCTCGGTCAAGTGTTCGTGAAACAACCCATATTTTCTGGTCACCCATGACCGACAAGTATTCCAATATATCGCCGCGTACAACCGAGTCCAATAAAAAGGTCTCGGTTGTATACCACCGAGATGGATTGACCATTTCAATTCGCCCGACTCTCGTCCTACGACGACCGAGCCTATCGAGACCCTCTAGGAAGTGGACAACCGATACGCAGCTAACTCTTCCGTCTTCGTGGCCGAGACCGCGTGTTCCCAAAAAAATATTAGCTTCGTCTCGCCAAGGCCGAGACGATTGACACTGCCTCTCGGCCCGTGTGGCCGAGAACCACGATTTCCCGATTTTTTTACATTTGAAAAAACCGCCACACACACATTACAACTACTCTACCAAATGTAACTTAATTCGACGATCTTCAACCGAGCCCTAATTTGGAGACGAAATCGGCTCACACACCGACCCTACAAAATGCGTAAAACTCGAACAACGAAGGAGAAACACACGGCGAGGGACGGAGAACACGATTTCGGGGATTCCTCTCACCTGGTCGGCTCAAAACAAATGAATTCTTCCACAAGGAGTTCGGTGGACGAGGGTGGTGGTGGTGGTGGTGGTGGGGGTGGTGGGGTGCCCAGGGGTTTGCACGAGGGTGGTGGGGTGCTCAGGGGTTTGCACGAGGGGGTATTTTCGGTAGTTCGGGGCTAATTTTTGGGTGCCCCAGGTAAAACAGTTTGTGCCCACATTAACTGGGTGCCCTCATTAAATGGTGGGGTGCCCTTAGTGGCCCTCTTCTTAGTGTCGTTTGAACTTACTTCGAATGTATCGTTCCCAATCTCGATGTGAAATCCAAGGGTCACCAACAACCTTACATCGAATTTGCCTAAAAAGTACGTCACTAAAGCATTTTCCATATCAGAGAGGAGGACCGTATTGGTCAATTCTGCACTCCTCTCGGTGTTCTTCGTCTGCGGCTTACGATCGGAAAACCCTAAAAAGGTCTGCAATTTCTCTTCGTCTGATGTTTTCTTGAGAAATCATTGATTCTTTCAAATCCCGTTTGCATAATTCGCGTTATGAATGTTAGGGTTAGGGTTAGGGGTGATTCAATGCGATTGCTTGTTGTATGATCTGAAAATGATAATGTTTGAAGAAAGTTTGATGGATCTGAACTGATTAGGGTTCTTAGTGTGTCTATAATGCCATAGATTTCTCAAGCTAGATTGTAGTAGGGTTTGGTCAACCATTGGTGTGCAGATTTCAATGCGAAATGAGAGTAGTTGATTGAGATATTAGGGCATGATTTTACGCGGTGTGTTCTGCATTGTAAAGCATTGTAGTTGTATTGAGAAAGCTGATTTATTGTTGGATGTTAAAAGTCACGCTTTCATTGATCTTTGGAATGTAGAATGAACAACTAACTTTGCCTATTTGCTTCGCACTGAAAGGAAGTTTCCGGGAGCAAAATAGGTGGGTTAAGGAGCCTCTTTGTTAGCTTTTTATCTTTCGAGTCAAGAGCGTTTTGTTCTTCTAGGTTCTTCGCGTCAATGTCCATGGCCGAATGTGCTAGTTATTTTGGTCGGACCTTCTATAATGCTTATAAAGGGATGAGATTTCCCAAGTTTCTAGGCAACCATCGACAACCAGTTGGTGCGAGTGGTAAGGGAACCACCCCCCTCAAGTAAGATCTTGAGTTTGAGTCTCGTGGATGGAGAAAAAATTGAGTTGGTAGGGTTGCCCCCCATATGGGGATCAACAGTGTCCGAGTGTGAATTAGTCAGTGTGGTTGGCGTTAGATACTATGTGGGAAACCCAAAAAAGGGCAATCGCCTCAACTATTTTGGTCTAACCTATTGTATGACCATATTAGAGGTCTCGAAATGTTTTATCCTATTAGAAATTGGAGAGAAGTGGTAAAGGGGCATAGAATCCCAAGACTCCAACCATTAAACTCAATCGTCGTTGATATTTGCAAGGTTTTTACCATCTCGTGCTAAGTTTTAACCATTTATATTGCTTAATTCTGTATTGGGGATTCTTCAATCTCTGCATGGTGAAGTTTGTATATTATGGAATGATCAAGCTTCTTTGTATTGCATGGTTGGAATATTTCCAAGCCGATGAATCATGCCTGCCAAATGAAAACTTCCAATATATAATGTCTGATTTGCATACCACGCAGCCATTATTACTATCTTGAGATCGTGGGAGAGGGAGAGAACTATGTCTTGGAAAGGACAGTTATCTCGAAATTTGAAGGAGCTTCGTGTCCTTTTTTGTCAAACTTCATCTGCTAGCTCCCAGACTCGGTAAGCATTTGTGCTAATTGCATTCAAATTATTCAAAGTTGTTTAGCATTTCGAGCTTTCTCTCTCTGTCTTTCACATGTCTTGTTACATTTGATGTTGATTATCTTATGGAGAGCAGAGAGTTTGTTCAGAAAAATTACAAAGAGTTGAAGACATTGAACCCTAGGTTTCCAATTCTGATACGTGAATGTAGTGGCGTCCAGCCTCAGCTTTGGGCAAGATATGGTATAACTTATTCATGCTTTCTCATTCGTTTGTTGTTATTAATTCTTTTTGTGCAATTTTATCATTTCCTTTTTTAAGGTACAATGTTATGATTTTCTCCTTAGATTAATTTGGTGTTTTAGAGCCGAAAGGGTTCTTTATGTCCAACTCATTTCCATTTATGATGCAACATTCTATTCTATGAAAATCAGTAGAAATTGTCTCCATTTCCTTCAACATCCACTTGCTCTCTTCGACAATCACCTTAATTAATTAGATTTTGGAATTAATAGTAGGAATCCACAGAAAATGATTGTTACACATGACATTTGCCCCCTTTGAAATGCAAATATGGCTTTATGGGAGTGAATGTTGATTGCTAAGAAACAACACATACATAAATTGGGTGTAACAGAAATGAGGACGCTTAGATGGGCTTGTGGTAAAACTCGTTAAAGAATGGAATTAGAAATATGAAAAAAGGCAAAGAAACATAATGGTGGCAATCAATTAAAAAAATCAGAGGGCGGTTCTGGTGGTTTGAACACATTTAAAGATAGTATAAAAAATGCTCCAATTAGAAAACTCAACACAATACAAATTAAATAAATTTGTCGATATAGGGTAGACCTAGGAAAATTTGGGATGCATTAATTATGAAGGATTTAAAGCATTGTCAAAGCAGATCATCAACAAGCGGGGTGGAAGAGTTTGATCTTTATAGCTGACTCCACCTAATTTGGGATTGAGGCTTTGTTTGATGTGCAAATATATAACATAGAGTGATCGCAAGGTGTTGCCTAGGCGTTTTGGGGCAAAAGTGCATAGACGGTAGCTTAGGCGGGTAATGTCATTCTAAGTAATTTTAAAAATCTGAAGGGGCTATTTACAATTAAATTTGATAATAAGAATACGTACCGAACAACAAAATCTTAACTTACGTAAGGACCTAAAGACTTATTAGTATTTTTAAATATATATTGAATATGAGTTGCAATGACTTAAAGATAAGGACCTATAAATAAATAAATTATTATCTAGGGCCTCTAAATAAATAATATTTTGTCTGCCTAGGCATCCTCTAGGCATTGTCTCGCCTAGACCAGGGAAATTGCTTTGGGATCGTCTTGGTGCCTCGTGATGATGGGACTGGAACATTCTCAAACCGTTTAATGTCTTTTTGTTTATCTTGGGTGTTTGTGGACTTCAGGATTTCTGTCCGCTGGTTCGGGTCTCGATATGCTCAAGTAATTGAAAACTTTAACTTCTTACAAGCCTTAGAGTTTTTGACAACTGATTTTGTGATACAGACATGGGAGTCGAGAAAGGCATTTCACTGGAGGGTTTATCCGAAGCACAAATTGCTAAAGCTCTTGAGGATCTTGTTAAAGCTGGCGTGTCTTTGAAAGGCTGATGGAGGAGCTATATGTAACATATATATATGTCCTTTTTGTATTGGAAGAATAATCTTTCTTGAAGATGTCTTGGAGGCATTTTTACTTCCTGAACCTTGCGAGAATGTTGTTTGTTGGTTGGGTTTATTGTCTTGCGTCCTTTGGAATGAAAACCCAGAACATTATGTGCATGATGCCTTGGCAGTTGGCACTGTGAAGTACAGAACACAAGTGTTTCTGAAATCCAAGCCTGGATTAAACTAGTTTATCTAAATCCAGAATGGACAATGTACTTTTTTTTTTGAGCAAGTTCTTTCAATTATTTGCATCGATAAAAAGTTTGACAGGGCATCATGTCTTGTTTCTGTGAGGCTGTTTATGTGATGAATTGATTTTTTTTATAGCTCAAGATAAGGTGTACATGATGAAAATGAGGCAGGATATGGGCTTTGCATTATACGACCATACACACCACTTACAAGGTAGTCTTCTTGTTTTTTTTGAGAACAATCATTGGTCTCGTTACTAAATTCTATGGATGGTTTGTTGAATCTGCTATAGTGATTATTATTGTAGGAGCAGCAGCCAGAGACAAAATATGCTACGGATGCTACATCCATTGTATTATTCAAGGATGAAATGATCATGGGCATTCTCAAATCTTAACAGATTGTTTCAAATTGGCTGTGATTGCTTCATAAAGATTATCAATACAATAATAGGGACTCACGACTCAATTTGTCGTTGGAGGAAGCCTGGTGGTTGCTAGGTTGTATGTGTTTAATGATTGTAAGGTTTGGAAAAATTTACCCTCGTACTTGACCCCAAAGTGCGATAAAGAAAAGGGCCCCCACTTTTTAATTTCCTGTGTGATATCCGACATCAACCGCACTGACTACTCCGCACTCGGGCAGTGTTGAGTCGCATACGGGAGGCAGATTGCCCAACACAATTTTTTCCATTCGCGAAACACAAACTCAAGACCTCATTTAAGGGGAACTGATACCTTTACCACTCGCATCAATACTTAAGCCTTGTTTGGTTAGAGGCGGAGTTAACTCTCAAGATATAACTTGGAGGGGAGTTGAAAATAATCTTGTTTGATCGCCCAACTTCCCTTCAAGTTATCTCTCAACGTACACTCAAGGGTGACTGGGTGAGAGATATTTCCTCCACCTCCATAAGCGAATTATCTCACAAGAGTTTGTGGACACAATTATCTCTCATTAATGACCTTTTATTACCCACATTATCTCTTTTGTTTGAAGGGTATTTATGTCAATTCATATTGTTTATTATTTAAACCAAACATGAAAATATAATCTTTTACTATGGATTAACTAACTCCGCTTGCACTGTAAGTTGACAAAAACAAACCAAACGAGAGTCGCCTCTGTTCTCTTTTTCTCTCCATCCCATCCCTTCCCACTAGGTAAGGATGATAATAGTGCGACAACAATCCAAATCAATCTATTCGTTTCAGCTCGGCACCCTCTAGGCTTCCTCTACGTCTCCTTCAATAGCGAGGTGACACTCTCACGTCGCATGAGGTAACAACTTAGCATCATTAGACGTGAAATTTAACAGGGATGGCAAACACATAACATAATTGCAGTGCAGTACTTGGAAAGGGAAAAAGGTCTCAAAAGAGCATGGGAAAGGCCTATGTACTGACTGATAATGTAGTGGAGGTCTCAGAACTTGCATGTTTACTGAATTGAATGGCTTATTTAAGATATATATAATCCATCACCAAAATCAAGATGATTAGGAGCAAAATCCGAAAAATAAAAAGGGGTCAAACAAATTAACTTAAAAGGCTCATCCCACATCCCTCTCTCCCTTCCTTCTCTGTTTGGTCGAGATAAAATTGAAAAGAACTGATGATTTACGTATCCAAAATCGGCATCTCTAGTGCTACCATAAAAACTAAACTAATCTTACCATGTCGACGGATATAGCAAGCTACTGCAAGACAAATGTGGTTGTCAGCTGAGGGCTTGATAACCAAGGGGGCCTTCAGGACCACTACCTCTCATATCATTCCTTCCCATTAAAGATGGCAACCACGGAAATATTTTTCCGAGCTCTTTGCTGATGGAGCCAGAATTCAGTCGCCTATCGTTGATCCCAAATTTAGCTCTCTCTAAGGACTCCATAATGTCGTCTCGAGTGACAGTCTCGCCACCTGTGAATATCCTTAAAGTCAATAACAAATTCAATCAATGATATTCTTCTAACAGAAATAATTGATAATGACACATGGATAACAGGATCACATGAAATGTTTTGAAGAACAATGGATGCTAGTACTGAAAACTTAAGAACAATTAACAATCTGCAAACTGCAGTCGGGATGCTTGTCAAAGTCGAATTCAAAAATGGCATAGCAAGAGGCCCTATATAAAGGTTTAGGATTTTCAAAGCCTAATCAAGGTGCTTCTCTCTAAATGTGAGAAGGCTAGTCACCGCTCAATTGTCCTAAAAAAAGAAAAAAAAAAAGAAATTCACAAACTTTCAAATACCGTTACAAAAAGAACACACTACAAATTGATAAACGTAAATTACTAAGCTATGAAAGTCATACATTAAATCTCTAATCATCATTAATATTATTATAAACTAAACTTGGCATACACTACAAGTTCAGACGCAAATTTGATACCTCAGTTACCGAGTTATATAAAAATACAACCATAACAAATCAAAAGAGAGAACCATTTATTAGTCCTAGCCACTTCTACTAATCTTCTAACATAAATGTGAACTTAAAATAGTCATTGAAAAGCATCAAGCAGTTCGTTTGATATCTCCTGTTCAAGAGTATGTTGTATTTCGACTACTGGTTAGACACATCAGAGACTTGAATTAGTAATGACCTTTACGCAAGGCCATTAAGTAATAAGAATCAATGTTCAAAATATTCTAGTACTGGTATATCATTTCATGCATACTAGCTCCTGAGAAATCCTGGTGTCTATACTTTATAACTTAAATGTATTTGTTTGTAACTATAATTTATTACACAATACACAGTGACCAAAGAGAAAATAAAGATTGTTATGAAGATGGTAGACGGACAAGAGCTTACGACTTGAGGTCCAGGCCTATAAAACCGGGAGCCAATTTTCAAGAGCAACAACTCCTTTATAAATTCATTAGTTAAAGGAAAAAATCCCTCGAGGAAGAATTTGTTAAACTCAAAAAAAAAAAAAGACATTCATAGAGAGTATAGATAAGCTAATTTTTTTATTAGACATAAACAACCCTGAAGATACATAGACACTGTTAAGAATATGTATGAGGGAGTAGTAACGAGTATAAATACATTTGGAGGAGTTACAAAAGAATTTTCCATTATGATAAGACTATGTTAAGAATCGGCTTTAAGTCCTTATCTTTTTACTTTAGTTATGGATGAACTAACAAAGCATATTCTAGAGGACATACCATGGAATATGTTATTTGCAGATGATATTGTCTTAGTGGACGAAACAAAAAAATGAAGTGAATAGGAAATTAAAACTTTGGAGGAATGCATTAGAATCTAAAGGCTTTAAGTTAAGTAAGACAAAGACCGAATACATGCACTGTGAGTTTAGAAATACCAGACATCAAGATGATGAAGTGGTAAAATTAGGGGAAATAGAAGTTTCTAAGGTGAACCACTTAGATACCTAGGATCAATCATACAAAATGATGGAAATATTGATAATGATATTACACATAGAATTCAAGTTGGATGGAAGAAATGACGGAGTGCAACATGGGTGATTTGTAATCAAAATGTTCCTACTAAGTTAAAAAGAAAATTTTATAGGACCACAATTAGGCCAGCTATGCTTTATGAAAGTGAATGTTGGCGGTAAAGCAACAACAATTACATAAAATGAACGTAGCAGAAATGAGGATGCTTAGGTGGATATGTGGTAAAACGCATAAAGGTAGAATAAGAAATATAAAAATTCAAAAACAAGTAGGGGTAACACCAATTGACACAAAGATTAAGGAAGGGCGGTTGCGGTTAGACCTGTTCAACAGGCGGGCTTTTTTTTTCAAGGCCTTGTCCAAGCCCGACTTTTGATGGGGCAAGCCTAATTGGGCTTGTTATTATTTAAAAAAATAAAATAAATATATTTATTAAGTTTTAAGAGTTGGACAAAAAAAAGTAAGTAGTGAAGTAGTTAGAACTTACTCAAATGAGTGCAAGGGTATAGGTTCGAACCTCACAAACTCACATTTAGCATTATTTTTATACAAAGTATTAATTTTTAAACAAAGTATATGTAAAAAATACCATTCTTATTCAAAACAGGCCAGGGCCAGGCCTGGGCTTAAAGCACAAACCCAAGCCCGCCCATTAAATAAGTGGGATCAGGCCTAGGCCGGGCTTGTCTTGAATTTGTAAGACCAAGCCTAGCCCATGTCGAGCGAACCTGGGCGGATCCCCAGCCCAGTGAACAGGTCTAGTTGCGGTGGTTTGGTCACTTGCAAAGACGACCTCCAAATGCCCCTACTAGAAAACTTGACTCAATAAAAATTAAAGAAATTCGACGAGGTAGGGGTAGACTAAAGTTAACATGGGATGCATTAATTAGGAAGATTTGAATGGTTTGGAAAGCTCACGATCAATTGGACTAAATTGAGCACAATGGAAGAGTTTGATTCATGTAGCCAACCTCAATTAATTTGGGACCGAGGCTATGTTGTTGTTATAAAAAAACCCTAAGAGAGCAAAATTAGACCCTTTATTAGGTTTTGGGAAAAAGGTGAAAGTTATCATATACTGAAGAAACTGTTAAAATTAGTGCTTTAGTATACCCAATAGTTTCTATTTTCGTTATTTAGTTTTATTTAGTGCGCATTCCTATTTCTAGTCCTATATTTTAGGAGTTTCTATTTAAGTGCGCAAGAGGTTTTTAGTAGTCCTATACTATATGAAGTTGCTAATTTTTTAGTTTGTAGATTAGAATTAGAAGTAAAGTTATTTAGGACTTTCTATAATTCGCTTTTGTTTTTAACTATATATGATGTACGACTGTTTTTGTAAAAATAAGAGAAATCGAAATTCAGTTTTATATTTTGTTGTTGTGGCCGAATGCTTGAGAGCCCAAAACAAAGATAGTTGGGACTCCATCAATGATTTATCTCCTTGCATAATTGTTTCAATTTTTCTTCCAATCTTTTCTTGGTCTTCAAAACTAATAAATTAGTATCATAGTTTTATTCTTAAGGGATCTGTGGAATGGATTTTGAAAAGAGTTTCAACAAGATTGCTCCTCTAATCTTTGATGGAGAAAATGACCAACCGAAGATGGAGATTTACTTGGATGCTTTGGATTTGTGGGAAGCGGTAGAAAAAGATTATGAAATCCCTATGTTGCCACACAATCCTACTATGACTCAAATCAAAAGTCACAAAGAAAGAAAAACCAAGAAGTCTAAGGCAAAAGCTTACTTGTTTGCTGCTGTCTGAACAACCCTATTCGAGAATTGGGATTACTTGAAGAAAGAGTATGAAGGAGACGAAAAGAGATTTGGGATTACTTGAAGAAAGAGTATGAAGGAGACGAAAAGATTTGAGGTGTGCAAGTTCTCAATCTAATTAGAGAATTTCAATTGGAAAAGATGAAAGAATCTAAGACCGTTAAATAATACTTAGATAGATTACTAGTTGTTGTCAACAAGGTGCGGCTAATTGGCACAAATTTTTCCGATTCGAGAATTGTAGAAAAGATTTACGTCACAGTGTCAGAAAGATATGAAGCATCTATCACCACTTTGGAGAACACGAAAGAACTTTCCAAGATCACGTTGGCAGATTTGTTGAATGTCGTGCAAACACAAGACCAACGAAAGTTTATGAGGGAAGATCGTGCTGTTGAAGGTGCTCTACAAGCTATGCATCAAGATGACAAGAAACCTTACAAAAAAAATCCGACAACAAGTGGAGAAAAAATGGGTAGAAACTCTAGGAAAAACTATCCACCATGCTACCACTGTGGGAAAAGGTCATCCACCATTCAAGTGTTGGCAAAGACTGGATGCAAAGTGCACCAAGTGTGATAATCTTGGACATGAAGCTGTAATTTGCAAAAGTAATTCTCAAAATGATGAAGTTGAAGCCAAAGTTGTTGATCTATATGATGAAGATCGAATTTTCGTTGCAAGTTGTGATTCAACCAAAGATTCTTGCAAAAGTTGGTTGGTTGATAGTCGTTGCACAAACCACATGCGTCAAGACAAAACCTTATTCAAAGATTTGAAGCTCGTTGAAGTCAAGAAAGTTAGGATTGGAAACTATGGTTACATCCTAGCAAAAGGAAAAGGCACTGTTGCAATCACAACAAGTTTGGGTACAAAATTAATTTTGGATGTTCTTTACATACCCGATACTAATCAGAATTTACGTAGTGTGGGCCAGTTGATTGAAAAAGGATATAAAGTGTCATTCGAAGATTTGCACTGTGCTATTTTTGATGTTGTTGGTCATGAGGTTTTAAAGGTTAAAATGAGAGGTAAAAGCTCCTCATTCGACCCAATAGAAGTGAAGAAGAAGACCGATAACAATGAAGTCAACATTACAGAAGTTAGAGACAAGAAACTTGGCTCTTGTCACTTTCCAGAAATTGTGAATACGAAGAAGAAAGATGTTGCAAGACCTCAAAGAAGGCCATAATTGTATGGAAGGTCATTGTTATTTAAGCTCCAACCGAAGATATTTCAAAATGTGAGGTACTTTGTTAATGCTCCACCGAAAACAAGGAAGCTTAATTTCAACCAAGGAAATTCTCAAGTTCATGATGTTACCAATTCTTTTGTACCCGGTGTTTTTACAACATGTGTTAATGGAGTTGGAAAAATTAACACATTGGATGTTCCTTCTAAAAGAAAGATTGGTGGTTCAATTAAAGGAGGAGATATAAGAATTGGTAGCTATCCTAAAGTTCAAGATTCATTAGTAAATTCTCCACAAATCAATGTGGAAGGCTCGATGTTATATTAAGATTAATTGGGTCATCCTCCTGATATAATTCAAGTCAACAAGTTCGTGCTCCTCAATGATATTGAAGTTTGTGGATCCTAAAGCTAGGAGGAGTGTTAAAATTAGTGCTTTAGTATACCCAATAGTTTCTATTTTCATTATTTAGTTTTATTTAGTGCGCGTTTCTATTTCTAGTCCAAGATTTTAGGAGTTTCTATTTATGTGTGCAAGATTTTTTTAGTTGTTCTATAATATAGGAAGTTGCTAATATTTTGGTGTGTAGATTAGTATTAGAAGCCCGGATGTGAAGAAAAATGAGCAAGGGTTCTCACACAAAGGACGGGTGTGGGTAAAGAAGCTAGTTCAAAACAAACACGACAACAAAAACAAAATCATAGATACGGACACTAGATCTTTTAGACAAAATAGAAATAGAAAAGGAAAACAAATACAAATGGGAGAAAAAATTCGTTTAGGAACATGGAACATAGGAACACTTACGGGGAAGTCAATAGAACTAGTAGATACCATGATTAGAAGGAGAGTCAATATTGTTTGCCTCCAAGAGACAAAATGGGTAGGAGAAAAGAGTAGAGAAATAGGACGCACAGGGTTTAAATTGTGGTACACCGGTGTAGATAGAAAATGCAATGGAGTAGGAATTGTGGTGGATAATGATTATAAGGATAAGGTCGTAGAGGTTAAAAGAATGGGGGATAGATTGATTCTAGTTAAATTAATTATTGGAGACGAAAAAATTAACATACTTAGCGCCTATGCACCACAAGTAGGATTAAGCGAGAGAATCAAACGCAAGTTTTGGGACGATATAGATGAATTTATGCAAAATATATCATTAGATGGAAAAGTTTTTATTGGAGGAGATTTAAATGGGCATGTCGGGGCAAGTAACGATAGGTTTGAGAGAGTTCATGGAGGTTTTGGTTACGGTAATAGAAATGAAGAAGGAGAATCAATCTTAGAATTTGCTTCAGCATACGATCTTTTCTTAGCAAATACTAGTTTTAGGAAGAGGAGTCGCATATAATTACTTTTAGTAGTGGTCATAACAAGAGTCAAATAGATTTTCTTTTGACAAGAAAAATAGATAGAAAAATATGTAGAGGCGCAAAGTAATACTGGTGAAGCACTTACTACCCAACATAAGTTAGTAGTACTTGATATTAAGCTAACACGACGACGTAATATAAATAAAAGAGTTAGCGACCCTAGAATAAAGTGGTGGAACCTAAAACATAGTAAACAAGTAGAGTTTAGAGAAAAACTACTAAAGGAAAATATTTGGAATCTTGACTTAGATGCTAATACAATGTGGCTAGAAATGAGTAGTTGCATAAGGAGAGTGTGATCAAACGTATTAGGTATATCTAAAGGCTTGGGACCACCAAAAAAGGAAACATGGTGGTGGAATGAGGATGTCCAACGAGCAATTAAGACTAAAAGAGAGATGTATAGGAAAATACCTAAGTGTCAAGATGAAGATGTGTACAATCAATATAGAGAAGCTAGAAAACAAGCTAAAAAAGTAGTTAGTCAAGCTAAAACAAATTTCATGGAAGATCTATATACAAGGTTAGGTAATAGAGATGGCGAAAAATATATATATATGCTAGCCAAATTAAGAGATAAAAAGAAACAAGACCTAAGTCATGTAAGATGTATTAAGGACGAAAATCAAAATGTTTTAACGCGCGAGAAGGATATTAAGGAGAGATGGAGAAGTTACTTCGATAGTTTATTTAATGATGGTCAAGTTGATACTATAATAGATGAAAACCCACACCAAGAGATAAATGTAAACTATACACGCAATATTAGAATTGTAGAAGTTAAAGAGGCATTGAAAAGAATGAAAATAAGGAAAGCATGTGGCCCAGATGAAATACCCATAGAGGTTTGGAAATGCTTAGGAGAAATTGGATTGACTTGGTTAACAAAACTTTTCAATAAAATTTTAAATTCAAAACGGATGCCAATGGATTGGAGAAGAAGCATGCTTGTGACAATCTTCAAAAACAAAGGAGACATTCAAAGTTGCTTAAACTATCGGAGAATTAAACTTATGAGTCACACTATGAAACTTTGGGAGAGGATAATTGACAATAGGCTAAGGAGAGAAACAACAATATCAGAGAACCAATTTGGTTTCGTGCCGGGAGGTCAACTATGGAGGCGATTTTCCTTGTAAGACGATTGTTAGAAAAATATAGAGAAAAGAAAAAAGATCTTCATATGGTATTCGTAGATTTAGAAAAAGCATATGATAGGGTCCCTAGAGATGTTCTTTGGTGGGTTCTAGAAAGAAAAAGAGTGCATACTAGATACATAGACACTATTAAGGATATGTATGATGAAGTAGTAACGAGTATAAAGACATTTGGAGGAGCTACAAAAGAATTTCCCGTTACGATAGGACTACATCAAGGATTGACTTTAAGCCCATATCTATTTACTTTAGTTATAGATGAACTAACTAGACATATTCAAGAGGATATACCATAGTGTATGCTATTTGCAGATGATATTGTCTTAGTGGATGAAACTAAAGATGGAGTGAATAGGAAATTAGAACTCTGGAGGAATACATTAGAATCTAAAGGCTTTAAGTTGAGTAGGACGAAAACCGAATACATGCACTGTGAGTTTAGAAACACTAGACATCGAGATGACGAAGTGGTAAAATTAGGGGAAGTAGAAGTTCCTAAGGTAAACCACTTTAGGTACCTAGGATCAATCATACAACATGATGGTAACATTGAGAATGATGTCACACATAGAATTCAAATTTGGATGGAAGAAAAGGCGTGAGTGCAACAGGGGTGATTTGTGATCGAAATGTTCCTACTAAGTTAAAAGGAAAATTTTATAGACCGCAATTAGGCCGGCTATGCTCTATGGAAGTGAATGTTGGGCGGTAAAGCAACAACAATTACATAAAATGAACGTAGCGAGAAATGAGGATGCTTAGGTGGATGTGTGGTAAAACTCGTAAAGATAGAATAAGAAATATAGAAATTCAAAGACAAGTAGGAGTAGCACCAATTGATACAAAGATTAGGGAATGGCGGTTGCGGTGGTTTGGTCACCTGCAAAGACGGCCTACAAATGCCCCGACTAGAAAACTTGACTCAATAGAAACTGTAGAAATTCGATGAGGTAGGGGCAGACCAAAGTTAACATGGGATGCATTAATTATGAGGGATTTGAATGGTTTGGAAAGCTCACCATCAATTGCACTTAATGGAGCACAATGGAAAAGTTTGATCCATGTAGCCGACCCCAGTTAATTTGGGACTGAGGCTATGTTGTTGTTGTAGATTAGTATTAGAAGTAGAGTTATTTAGGACTTCCTATGATTTACTTTTGTTTTTAACTATATATGATGTACGACTGTTTTTGTGAAAGTAACAACAACAACATAGCCTCAGTCCCAAATTAACTGGGGTCGGCTACATGGATCAAACTTTTCCATTGTTTTTGTGAAAGTAAGAGAAATCGAAATTCAGTTTTATATTTTGTTGGTGGGGATGAATACTTGAGAGCTCAAAACAAAGACTGCTGGGACTCCATTAATGATTTCTCTCCTTGGATAATTGTTTCAATTGTTATTCCTACCTTTCTTGGTCTTGCAACATCTTTCTTCTTCGTATTCACAATTTTTTTGAAGGTGACAAGAGCCAAGTTTCTTGTCTCTAACATCTGCAATGTTGACTTCTTCGTATTCACAATTCTTGGTCTTCAAAACCAACAGAAACAAGATGGTGACCACGTTGTCCAGTAACTTGAACAACATGCAAATTAAGATAAGTGGTTAGTATTTTCATTTACCTCTACGAGCAGCAAGTAAGGCAGCTTCATTGACGACATTTGCTAGATCGGCACCTACAAAACCTTGAGTAAGAGATGCAACCAGATTGCATATGAGAAGCGGGTCTTCCTCTACAGGGACACCCCTAAGATGAACAGCCAATATCTTCCGCCTTCCTTCTTCATCTGGTTCTCCAACAAATACTTTCCTAGAGAAGCGACCAGGCCGACAGAGTGCAGGGTCAAGTGCTTCAGGTCTATTAGTTGCAGCAATCACAACCACCTTGATATCTGTATCAAACCCATCCATTTCGGTCAAAAGCTGCAAGGGAAAATACATTCCTAGGTCGGTCAGGTCAAAATTATGTACCAACTCACTAGAGAGTAGAGATACAATGGTCATGGACAAGAAAAATTTGCCTGGTTAAGAGTTTGGTCCCGTTCATCATTAAAACTTCTACCACGTTTTCCACCCACAGCATCAAGCTCGTCAATGAATATGATTGCTGGAGCATTCTTCCTGGCAGCAGCAAAAAGGTCCCGTATTCGTGCTGCTCCTCTTCCAACAAACAACTCTACAAACTCACTAGCAGAAACTGAGAAAAAGGGCACGCCTGCTTCTCCAGCCACAGCTCGAGCTAGTAATGTCTTCCCGGTTCCTGGGGGTCCAACAAGTAGTACACCTCTGGGTAATTTGGCCCCTAATTTGGTGTAGTTAATAGCTCCTTGAAGGCACAAAACAACCTAGAAATGGGAAAAATATATTTCAGATATGCTTATAATAGTTGGGGTCGGGGTAACTGTTCATCAAAAAAAATAATAGTTGGGCTAACTTATTAGCTATGCTGATAAGAATACAAGGAGGAAAGTAAAGACGAATTAGTAGTTGGGTTAACTTACAAAGGAAGTGTTTGGAGATAATTAAATGAATTAATTTCATAAAAATAAGCAAAATTCTGCATGTTACTTAATTTTTCAATTAGCGATGCATTGATTAGTCAATTTGAAGAAAAAGTGTGAAATTAAAGAGTTTTTATCTTCTATTGTTGTTGTACTTCTGGAGTTTCAGTAATTGTATCACTTAAGAAGATCTTATACACATACCAAAAGGTTGAAAAAAAAATAAAAATAAAGGCACAAAATAAATAAAAATTAGACCATTTGTGTTGACAATTTTTCACTCCCCATTTTCTCTTTTGCATCTCTACTACTTGTTGTCTTCTCCTTCGCCTTCTACCAAGGATGTATTGCATATACTATCATATATCAGAGAACTAACCTCCAATCACCACTTGTTCCTTGTCACAAGTATACCCATAGTATTTATACATACCAAGTATGATGAGGTTGACCGAATGCTCTAACCCATGTGAAAGCATATTTAGACAGCGAATTTTTAGATTTTACACATAGTCAAGAAAGTTGAGTACATAACAAGGAGATGGCTCTTTTTGGTTGAAGTTTCAATTCTGTACTGATTCCCCTAAATGTTAAAAGAATTTCAGCAGGATTAGATGGCATTCCTTTTTTTCTTGTTGCGCCAATTGACTGCCTATGCTTTCACGGGCTTAACAAAATAAGCACCTGTTGAAGCCATGCCGTTTGGCATCCTCCAACAACATATAAAGCAAAATTGTTTTTGAATCTCATTTAGATAAAACAAGCAAGCATGTAACCCAACAACAAAAACATTTCAACATAAAATCTTCCACAATTAAACATATTTAGGTATTATCTGCATGGGCTTTAGCACAAGTTCAGCTTAGTGCAATTACGCTATAATCTAGGATTTGGTGTAGTTGATATATTTGATGAGAAAGAAACGACGAGACTAAGCAATGGTAAAACACAGATCCAAGATTTTATTATCTAGTAGCAGTTCGAAGGTAGATACATTGCAAAATCTGATTTTGCAACTTCTAATATGTGAACTGTTTTGAAGGAATACCTCATTGCAATACCTTTTTTGCTTCTTTTTTTTTTTTTTTTTTTTTGGGGGGGGGGGGGGGGGGGTTCAGAATCAGAAGGCAATCTCGTGTGAGAAATTTAACAAGTTTGACACGAGTTTTAACATAATATTACACACATCCCATATTATAAAAAAATTAATAAGAACAAAGAGACCTAGCTCTTCTCATGGAAGTAAAACAAGAAGCAAGCCATTTATGTGCTTCTACTTCTATCATTGATCAACAACATAGCCTCAATCCCAAATTAGTTGGGGTCGGGTACATGAATCAAACTCTTCCATTGCGCTCGATTTAGTGAAATTGATGGTGTGCTCTGCAAGTTATTTAAATCTCTCCTAATTAATGTGTCCCAAGTTAGCTTCGGTCTACCCAATACCCCTACCTCGTTGAATTTCTTCAGTTCTTATTCAGTCGAGTTTTCTAGTGAGGCATTTGTAGGTTGTCTTTGGAGGTGTCCAAACCACCGCAACCACTCTTCCATAATCTTTGTGTCAATTGGTGCTACTCCTACTTTTCTATGAATTTATGCGTATCTACCTTTCTAGTTTTACTAGTTCTAACGTTGAACAAGAAAAGAAAATATAACGAAAAATACAACTTAAACTTCAAATACTTTAGATGACTCTGGCTTTTGAAAAGGAACCATAGCCTTAAAAGTTAAATCAGCCCCACTTCAACATTTTAAAATTTGCAAAAGTGACATCTCCCACAACTTTCTCTACTCTAAGTACTCCCAAGGTGGTTCAGTTGAAAATTACTCGAAAGATGGACTAATCATCCTCTGGCAATGCCTTCAAAACATGAGTTGCTAATAAAATTGATAAAATGAGAATATTTTTTAAAGAATATTAGTTCTTGGAAGAGATCAGACATTATTAAATACCCAACCTGATTGAGTTTGATCGACTTCAGATGGATCACTTCACCAAAAGTTTTTTTTTTTTATGGGAAAAATAGTAGGGTTTAAACCCCTGGTCTCAAGCTTGCATGCCATGTTGAACCATTCAACCAAGAGCTCAACCACTCATCAAAGATAAGTTGGTTAGGTTTAAAAATCATATGCAGTCTAAGTCCAACTACATGGTTTAACTCTTCACTAATTCTAGATTAGAAAAAAAAAAAAAAAAAAAAAAAAAAAAAAAAAAAAAAAAAAAAAATCACTTAGGGTGAGTCTATTGGTTACAACACTTATGCCGATTTTTTCAATAAAATGTAAATCAGGTTAAGTGGGATTTTTTGCCAAAAACCTGACCTGCCAGACAAATGGACTCCCCTAGTTATTGTGTCTTGTGAGCATAAAAGCTAATGGAACAACTATGTATAATAAAGAAGGGAAAAGATTTTGCAAGGACTTTTAACTTGATTAACACATTTGAGGAAAGTATTTCAAAATCTAAGATACCGCATAAAATAATTAGCGATTTAACATCTTTTTGCCGACTTGGCCTTTTCGACATGTGAAAATTTCTATGTGCAGGTAGGAAATACGATTTCTTTGTTGGAAGGAAAATGTGTTCTGAAAACACAATTTTCTTGCTGCAGTTTTTACACTAAAGTAGTGTTTTCAAAACACACTTTTCATATGTCAAAATTGCCACGTCACCAAAAAGATGTTAGATTGTTAAATATTTTACTGAGTGTGTTAGATTTTGGAATAGTTTTATCAAATGTGTAATTAAAGTGAAAGTCCGAATTTGCAAAATATGGTGAAAAGGTGTAGGCCATTCAAAAACTAGTGAGCGCAAATTTAGAACTTGAATATGCTCCACACTCTACACCCATACAAGCTATTCTCCTTTTTCGGTAAAAATTAAGTAACAAACTAGTCTTAAATCTTAATCGACAAGCAAAAAACTTATTCAGCTCCACTTTGTCAGAGACTCTAGCCATGCGTTGTGTGTTTGCTCCTAAATTATCAATTTTAGATCAGAAATCAAACTCTTAATTGAGCATGAAAACCTTACTTCTAACAAATGCTATAATATTTCAAAAGGAAATATGGCATTAGATTGGAATGGCAGAACACGGCCTGTTTAACTGGTCCAAATAGCTTGGATATGCCTCGTATTTCATATTACGTAATGGGGCTTAGCTGACTTCAATAGTAGAATGACAACAAACCAATACAATGACAAGTTCAATATGCCAGCCACTGACTCAGTTAAAGACTCATCTATGAAAAAGCCAAAACAAAAAGAGCAAGACAACAGTTCAGCATACCTCAGTAAGCTCTGTCTTAGCGGTGTCAACACCCTCTACATCATCAAAACTGACTGTCTGAGTACTGGCGCGCCTCTTTTTAGCCGGGCTATTCACAGCTGAGAATTGTCGATACAGCAACCACATGAAAGGGGTTAAGGGAATCCACAAAGACAATATAGTCACCAAGATGTTTCTCATTGACATTAGCACTGATTGAGGCGCTGAGCTATATGCGGTTCCTTTTTCTCTCATCAAACTCAACAGAAACTTTTCATCATATTCAATCCTTCTTGTGGAAAACTGCCACTCTGGAGTAGAGACTTTGTTTTTCGATAGTTTTCTTATCATATCAACAGCTGGTAACGACACAGTTCTTTTACCATTAGCCTTAAGATCAGTATCACCCACATTCTCCAAACTAACGTCTACAGGCGACGATACTTTTTCCAATAACGGAGGGCTCTCAGAACTCTCTTCGAATGTATTATAAAAAATGCGGCGAGAACCCTCTTCAAAGAGAACTTTCGACACAGACCCACTTCGAAGACTCATAATCAAATCCGAATACGGAACAATTTGTGAAGAAGGCACCGCCGTCAACTTCAAAAACAAGTAGCACAACCCTAACACAACAGAAATGAATGCCGAAACAGTTACCCTTCTCCAATTCCTCCTCAAAAACATGACAAACTCCTCCAACATAGCTTGAAATGACAACCTTTTCAACCTCATCGACAAAAGCCGCAATCTCGCACGCAATCTCGGTGAAAATCGCTTTCTTGAGCTAATGCTTCTATTCAAACGGGGTTGTTTATCCCCACTATTCTTGTAATTCTGTGACCTAACCTTCTCACTAACTGAGGACCCATATTGAGAACTACAACAAATACAACCAACAAGATGAACAAACACAGATGAATCTGTCCAAAACCCTTTGTGCTTCACAAATGGGCAGGATTGTGAAAGACCCAATTGAATTCTAGCACTATCTCCACCAAACAAAATCTTTGATTGAATGTTAGAGCCAGAAACATGAGCACCCATGATTCCATAACTTGAAAACAATGAAAAAGGAGCCATTTTTTTATCCAACAAAGCTAAAATCTTCAACTTCTATGAACAATCTACAATACCCATTATCATATTTAGCAACTACACAAGATTAGTGCTCCAAATAAGTGAAAAAAAGATTCATCTTTTATGGTACCCCATTTGAGAATTGACTGAGAAAAAGAGAGATGCCCATGACAAGATTGCAATGTAGGGTTGGGATTTGAGGGGGGTTTGGAGATGAGGAGAGAAGATCTACCTGGCTTGATCAGCTTTAAATTGAAAAGTTGGAACAGAAGGGAAGACGCCGCACTGTGTTTGATTTTTCTCAACTTATCTTCAACAGATTTCTCATTTATGTAATCAGTTCCATTAATTTGCAATCAGAACGTTGGGAGTTTAATCGTATCATTATTTGCCTAAAATAATCATCTAACATGAAAATACCAGAGGGATACACCAAGTGACACCCCTGTGACCCCATCATGCGCGCATCGAGATACACAAGTGTGTTGAGCACCAAATACTATTTGAGAAGTGCTAAAATGACAGAATCAGATCACACAACAAGATACATTAGCTCACAAGAGACATTTATGCGTGCCTCGGGATGCAACCATACACATATCTCCATGTATAACACGCGGGTCGAGGTCGCCTGGAGGACACTTGTGAGCCAATGTGTCTTGCGGTGTGACATTGTTGTTGTCATTCTAGTATTTTCCATACTATTTTTTGGGTAGACCTATTTTTAGGTGATGCCCGCCCGTCACGCCACACGAGTGTCAGCTTGAGGTCATTCTAGCATTTTTCCCATCTAATATGTAGTAATGCTCCCATTAAGGAAAAAGATGGGTATCCGTCGGATTGTGTAGGGGCAAACTAACCTCAAAAAAAAAAAAAAAAAAAAAAAAAAAAAAATCTCCTTAGGCAAACTATGTTAGGTTACAACCTCAAAAAAATTGTTTTGAAAATGCTCTTACCAATTGATTTGTGAAAACATGATTGTCAACTAACAATAACAACAACAAAACTTCAATTTCAAAATAGTTGGAGTGCTACATGGATCATACTCTTTCACTCCACTCAATTTAAAAGGTTGGAGGCTTGTTTTTAAAATCTCTTAAATCTTTCTTAATCAATGCATCAAAAGTTATTAGAATCATTTATGGATGAGTCTAAACCACTATACATGCTTTATCTGATTGGGACATTTGCAAGCGGTATATGATTATTAATAAATTTATGTATTTCTTATTCTATTTTTACAAATGTTACCATAAGTTACATAACCAAAGCCAATGAATACAAGTTGAATGAAAATACAATGGATGAATAGTCATTGGATGAATAATCATTTAAATATAAAGATTTCCAAGCATATGGATCCAATTCAGTAGGATCATTAATGAACTTTATAGAAGAGTTATCTATCGGAACAATACTCTTATCGATCCTTTTTTCAATAAAATCGTCGCGTAATAAATCAACAAAGCCCAAGGTGATTTCTCTTTTCCCTTCTAGTTTACCCACTACGGTACCCGCATGAATATGATCTCCACCGGACATACGTAACGCTTTAGTTAGTACATGGAAATGCATGCCATGATTTTTCTGTCTATCAATAACTGCAAGCATTGCGCGTAAAGATTTTTGAGTTGCCAATTCTTTGCTTAGTCCTCTATTAGATCTACTGTCAATGAAAGCACCAAAATATAACCAAGTACGCTGAGTTAAATTTGCTGGTGCCATCAATTTGATTCATTCCCACAAGCCTTCAACTGATTGTTCTTTGTCTTTGCATACCTATTTGTTTCGTTCGAACCAAAGACCCCATAAAATCATAGTTAGTCTAATTGTACTTCTATAGGATCTTTCTCTTAGCTTAGCAAATACTATTTTTAGGGCCTATATTCTCATTACATATCACACCTACCGAACTCCATTTCTTCCATTTTGGTTGAATTCTAAATGTCGTTCTCAATATGACTATCTTTTTGAATGACTGATCTTAATTAACTACTAAATGATTCATCTCATGAACTTCAACTTCTACCTGCTTGTAGAACTTTTACAATTCCTTTAGTTTTCAAGAGCAAATATCCCAGTTAAAAGCATAACTGCCACCAGCAACATAATCTATAAAATTTAATTGGAGTTACATAGGGCCAAATTTAACAGCAACATCATTTATTAACATATACAGTGACATTAATGATACATAGAATAGACTCATATATCCCAACATAAGGCATAGAAAGAGCTAAAAACAAAGTTCCATCAACATTTTCATTCAACTCAGTAATAGACTGAAATGCACCTCCCAAGTCTTCCAACTCCTTTAACACCATACCTTTTTCATTAAACTTTATAGCAGAAGATTCCAATGTGTGTGCCAAACCATAATAGTGATCACCATCTCTAGTCCTGTTAGAAATGACACATTTTTTAAGTCGACCACCATCAAAAACAATTGCCACCCAAAACTCTCCTCTTTTGTTCCTTATAATGTTATCAGGCATTCCTTGAGCTGAGAGAAGAGGTCAACTTTTGTGGCCTTGTTTCCCTTGAGCCAATACCTTAAAATTCTTGTGGTGCCCGTCTCCACAACAAGTAGACACCTCTTGCTTTTGCTTAGCGCCACCCCCTTTTGCAAATGCCATACCTTTGAGCAAAATCCTAGACTTTTTAGTTTACGTGTTGTATTCGATTAGCCTTCCCGTGCTATCGCCGTTAAAGATTGCCAGCAAGTAGTGCCTGCCTATGTTAGAGGAATAAGAGTAGAGCTCATTATTTGCATAAACATCTTTTTATACATTAAGATAATCACCTCTTCTAACTAGTCTACTGTCTACATGAGACTATACAAAAAAGGATAAAGGATACAGGTATTAGATGAAGCAGGATCCATCGGCATACAACTAAGGAAACTAAATATACAGACATTTACTTTTTAGATCTTTACTTTCGGTAGTCCCATTGGTCTTCGACTAATTCCGAGTTGAGCTAACTAAGATCTCATAGGGGAAATAGAGCTCTCGGAGTGTTTGAATGTTGGAACAAAATCTTCAGACAGAGAATGCAAGTTGAAAATGGGGGAAAGCAAACAAAGATTTGAGGCCCGTAATCGCTCTATTTTAGACAAGATTTCTCCTTACTGGTCGAAACTGCGTACACACAATGGGATTAATCGAAATTTGCCTTCATGATACAATCAATTTTCTAATGGTTGTTGGATGATGTATGTGTAACATAACTCCAACCAAGAACACTCTTTGAAGAACTTTTGAGAGAATGATACTATGACTCAAGAACACACATTGATTCAAAAATCTTTTGTGTTTCAGTGTTTCTCAATGTTACTCGATGTATATAGTGTTAGAACATACACAAAAACATGCATATTACTGAACTAGATAAAATAATACCAGAGGCTTTCACTTAATGGCAATGTCCTAAGACGAAATTTCCTCCAATTCAATGTATGAATGATGCAAGAGGTTCGTCTCCAGGATACAACTGGATTGATCTTTGATTAAACGCCAACTAAAAATCCTTTCTTCTGCAACAACGAAAATATCTCTAAAAAACCAAATGAAACTCAGAAAATAAGTTTTTGTCACTATAGATGTGCCTTGTCGCACCAGTATCTATCCACCATCCTTTGGCATCAGAAACCATATTGGTTTCAGAAACAACTGCAGTGAGTTCAATGTCAATATCATCAATTTCCATGTCAGCAACATTTGCTTGGTTGTTCAAACCAGAATTATCAGAATTCTGGTCTTTCTTGTGGCGACAATCTTGAGCCCTATGGCCCTGCTTTCCACAAACCCAGCAACTTCCCTTAATTTTCTTATAATCCTTCCCCTTTGGTGCTAACGGCTTGGTGGTTCTCTTGAAATCTTTCTTGAAACTCTTTTTTTCTGGAATTTCTGAAATTTGGACTTGCTTGATTGTCCTACCACCATGTTAGGATCAACATCAGCCATTTCCTTTTTGTCTCCCTTCCTGTGGTCTTCCTCAACACGAAGTCGCAGAATGAGGTCCTCAATGGACATGTTCCTTCGATTGTGCTTTAGGTAGACCTTGAAGTCATTCCACGACGGTGAAAGCTTTTTAATAATGGCTCCAGTCTGAAAATGTTTATTTACAATGCACCTTTCAACGTGCAATTCATGTATCAGAACTTGCAGTTCTTCTACTTGCTTTACCACGGACTTCGAATCCACCATATTGTATTTTAGAAACTTGCCTACCACGAAGTTTTTAGCCCCTGCATCTTCAGTTCGACATTTCTTTTCGAGAAGATCCCAAACATCCTTTGCAGTTTTACATTCTGAATAGACATCATACAGTGTATCATCAAGTCTATTCAGAATATAATTCCTGTAGAGAAAGTCAGAATTCCTCCATGTTTCAATAGTAAGGAGAGTTTCCTTGGACTGAGGGTCCTCATCAGATTTCGGAACTTCTTCCTTCACTATGTTGGCAAGATTCATAGTGGTCAGCCAGAAAAGCATTTTCTGCTGCCACCTTTTAAAATCAAGACCTTTGAACTTCTCTGGTCTTTCATCTTTGGGATTGGCAAGAGGTAGCGAAGTGGTTTTCTCAGTTACAAGAGATGTCATTTCAAACTAGTATGCAAACAACAATTTCGTATAAATCAGTGACTAATTTTTCCAAAATCAGTGACAAATTATATGCAATCAACTATTGTACGTAAATCAGTGATAACATTAATAAAACAAAATAAATAATTTCGTCTTAGATTGTTAGAACATACACAAAAACATGCATATTACTGAACTAGATAAAATAATACCAGAGGCTTGCACTTAATGGCAATGTTCTAAGATGAAATTTCCTCCAATTCAGTGTATGAATGTTGCAAGAGGTTCGTCTCCAGGATACAACTGGATTGATCTTTGATTACACACCAACCAAAAATCATTTCTTCTGCAACAGAGAAAATCTCTTTCAAAAACCAGATGAAACAATCTTTTTTAAAAAAATTTAGACATTTTCATTTATAAACAAAAAATTGCATCTCTTGAACAGTTGCAACTATTCAAAACGAGTTTATTAGTGGTCTGGTTCATTAACCACCAATTATCCCACTAATTAAACACATTTTCACAGGCTAAAGGATGTAACTGTTCACCACTAATTACCAACTACGAAATTAACTAAATTTAATGTAAAAAGTAAAAAATTTGTGTTGTGAATTGGCTAAGTCATTTAATCATTAGCCCCAAAGGCCCCAAGGCCCAAGGCCTTATCAAAGACATATTAAATATCAATTATTTAATGTGTATTAATCAATGGAGAATACCCATGGTCTTTTCCCTCAACCCCACATTCACTTAACCACTTACTTCAAGTGGAAGATATCTTATAAGGAAAGAAACAAATAGTTTCTTTCCCATGTGGGACTAAAAATTGGATACAATACAAACTCAAAGAACCTTTAAAGTTCAACATATAGTACATATTATATCCCTTTGATTTATAAAAAACTAAGGGACTTAGTGTCTATCCACCAAGATGTGAGTTTCAGTACGAATTGGTGCGAAGAAACAGACAAAAATAGACCAAATAACACCCTGAAACTTACACCTATTCGTTCTGGGCGTTGTGACGCCGACCTGGCACTTCAGCGCCCAAAATAATAAATTTTTCTGTGGCTGGCGTTCTGGCGCTGAGGCTGGCGCCATAACGCTAAACACATAACACTATTTTTTTTTTTCAAATCCAACAATTTCCCCCCATTTTCAAATTATACAGTCATATAAATTGAAAATTACACTTAAGAAATAACATAACCAAAAAACATATAGCATCATTCCGAAATCGATACATAAATGAGAAGTGTCTTTTGGACTTGAACTTCTCACTCAGTGTAAACACTTCAAAGTTTTATCAAGTTCTATTGTGAACGTATCTTGAACCAAGAACCCTTTCGACAAAATCGAAAATATAACACATAGCAATTTCATGTAAGTGAGAATGTTTTGTTGATTGCACATTATGGTCTTGTGCGAATCCTGTCTTTCTTGAGTGCTCTAAAGTCGGTTAGGCTCATAAGAAATGGCCACACTTTTGCACCCATATAGGTATGTAACGGCCTGAATTTAATTCGCCGTTAATAATGACGTGTTTGCAGACGTGGCTGACAGCTCAGACGCTCGTGGGACCCGTAGTTAGGCTCGTGCGTGCCTAGAGCTAGGTAAATAGTAATTTTTTGTGTGCTGAATTATTTAAATTGTGATGTTTATATTGAAATAGTGTACATGGCATCGCAATGTGTGTTAGTATATTACATTTGAAGTGTAAGACCGTGTGTTAAGTAGTCGCCTTGATATGCGTGTCGACGCAGGTACCGGATAGTTTAACTGACTTAACACTAGGCCGGGGGAAATAATACACACAAAATGAATAAAATTGGTTAAATAATTAATATGAAATGTTTATTTGGTGGTTAGGCACATGGTAGTACGCGTATGTCGCGATTCGGGACGCGAAACCGGGCGTCGAAACACCCGAAAGGCCACATTTTGAGTTAAATACAAGGGTGAGTGTGTCATCAAAGTCACAAATGGAGTCATTTGAAGTTAGAAAAGAAACAAACGAGGTGCTTAGGATGGTCTTGTGATGCACATGTGAGTGGAGATGATCTTTGACCTATATAAGTCAAGTTGACCCTTATTTTCCACCACCTTTTCTCTCTCTTATCCACCCATCCGAGATTGAGAGGAAGAAAACAAGGGTTTTGGTGATTTTTCTTGGTGATTTGTGGAGCTTGGAGGGGTGAAAACATCAAATCCAAGGTGAGAATCACAAACATCACATTTTTCTCTCTCTTTTGATCATAATTTTGTAGATGTTGGTGATGTTTTGGAGGTTGGTGAGTTGTTGTTATGATGGGTTTCTAGTGTTTTGAAGTGTTGTTGTTGGTGTTGTGGCTGTTGTCGTGTTGGTAGGGTGGTAGAAAACCCAGAACTTTTCAACAGTTGTGTTGTCCAGAACGCGATTAGCACGCTAATCGCGGCATCTAGCGCGCTAATTATCATTAGCGCGCTAGGCCAGAAAATTAGCGCGCTAATGTTCTTCTGGGCGAATAACGTATAACTGTCTGAGCATCTAGCGCATTAATGCCCTGACTTAGCGCGCTAATGTACCCCCTATTTTGACATAATTTGTGTGAAATGACTTAACAGTTAACATACATACAAATGATTAAATATCACTTATACATGGAAATATGTCAGTACGGGCTATAATTTGGGATATCCGGGACTAGGTGGAACCGGACCGAGGGTTAGTGATGGTAAACGGAGTGCGGTGTGAGGTGTGTAGCATCTCAACAGAAATTTCTTCAGTAGTATTTCTTTTTGCTTTTGAATTCATTTTCTGTCTTTCGATACTCTATTCCTGGTGTGGTTAAATGGATTGACGTTAAGGCTCTCCCTCCGTGCCATTTCTGTGTGTACGTCCACTAGGCCATAGCACGTGTGCCATCTCGGTGAATAAGGCTACCCGAGAGAGTGACGAGCATGTGTGGGTACGTCGTAGGTTCCACGCCGACCACCTAGCGGATCCAGATACTGGCCTTGCTTGAGTGCTACTCGCCGACAGTAGTCTGTTGGGAGTTCGAAGTATGGCGCTAGTCTGACCATAGGGGCTAGGAACATACACTTTGAGCTTTTACTATTATATATGGATGCGATGAGCATAGTTGCCTGTATTTTCTTTCCGCATGTTTATTTAATAGTTTCGTTTATATTCCAGTACTTATTTTCCATATTGCTCACTTAATTTCCTTGGGAATACTCACTCTGGACTCGTCATCTGTCTTTTTGTAATGGCTTGAGTGCAGATCTAGTACGAGCGGGGCAATGGCAAGCTACCGGAATACAGAGACGTTTAGCCAGGCTTGTACATTTGTCTATACATATTTTGTTCTATTTTGGGATTTGGGCTTGTGAGTGATACATTAGGACTCTATACTGTTGATATTGTGTTACATTGAGATACACTTTTGATCTATGATGATATATGGGTTTTCCACACTAGGTATCAGAGTTAATTGCATGACTTTACTGTTATATATATTTTGTCATGCTAAAGACTTCCGCTGTGATTTATTTGGGTTTAACATGATCTTAACAGATGACTTGAGTTCAGTAACAATTTAAACAGTAAATTGTTGTCATTTGAGGTTAATAATGATTAAACGGTGGATGAGTTGGCATGTGGCACACAGTTTGGCGTTGGTAGGCCAGGTTGTGGGCCTACATTGGCCCCCGTGGCGGTCCATTTGGAAAGTGGGTCATTACATTTTGGTATTATAGCAAGGTTAGGGAACCTCGAGCAATTGAAAATTACCTCTAATACGGATACAGTTGTAGTATAATTTAAGGATAAACCTGATGAAAAACCTGTAGATGTGGAAACCCAAAGGAATTGCTTAGAGTCCTAGTTGGGAAGAGAGGTGAGATGGGTAGAAATCAGAGATATATGTGTTATATTTTGAGTGTATTATATATACGATACACGTATATTGGTATTAAGGCTGATTGGGTGCACGTTCTTCAATGTAGATACCGATGACAGACAGCTATCAGATACCCCTCAGCTTGAGGTCGGAGAGACCAGTGATCCAACGAGACCGACCTTGACTTTGGAGTGACTACGGACGATAGGTTCGCCTTGCTGATGGATATGTTGAGAGCTCGGGAGGTTATTGTTGCTCCTACCACCATTGTGGCTATACCGACGACTACGCAGGCGGTTGTAGCTCCTACTATGACCGAGACTCAGGTGCAGGCGGCAGTATCAAAGACAGAGAGGGCTACACCAGCAGCATTACCAATAGAGGGTGCAGTAGTGCTTACACCTGCTATGACCGAGCAGCCAGCAGTGTCATCGACTTCAGGGAGCCAGATGACATTAGAGGCTAAGAAGATGAGAAACTTCCTTAAGTTCTCTCCAAGGTATTTTTATGGGGTCGGAGACCCAGAAGTAGCTGGGAGGTGGCTATTATCCCATGAGCGGCTACATGATTTGCTGCGAGTTGAGGAGATTGATCGGCCACGGTTATCGAGTTTCTGTTTGAGAGTCGATGCTGCGATCTTGTGGACTACTTACACTGCGACTTATCCTGTTGTGACTATGTGGGCAGAGTTTCGGACGTTGTTCATGGATGAGTACATACCGATGGAGGTCAGGGTCCGCTTGAGGGAGGAGTTTTTGTCCCTAGTGCAGGGTGATATGTCGGAGGTCAGGGTTCGCTTGATGGAGGAGATTTTGTCCCTAGTGCAAGGTGATATGTCGGTCACGGTATACATGGAGAGGTATCGTTATCTATTGTCGTACTCTATGGACATAGCAGGTACCGACCGATTATAGATATACTATTTTGCCTGGGTTTTGGATGAGCGGATAACGAGTACGGTTATATCTAGCAGAGCTCGTACTCTAACAGAGGTCTACGAGAAGTGCCTCGTACACGAGACATACATGGTTCAAAGGGCCAGTCGATGAACGATTCAGCTGCACTGTAGGGTCAGCAGAGTCAGTAAGTATCAGGTTCTCGGTCTGATCAGAGGTCAAAGAGGCAGAAGGATAAGGACCAATAGAGACAGAGCCAAAGACTTCGCCGAGGAGATTGGCAGACTGGTTAGGGTAACATAGGTGAGAGGGATCGTCGTGATGACAGAGAGCGACGTGATGATCGTCAGATGGCATATTCTACGTCTTCTGCACCCGTTGAGCAGCCTAGGTAGTAGAGGCATGACAAAGGTCTGAGAGGCCTGAGTTGAGGCCAGAGTCGGACGCCGAGTCAGATGAGTTCTAGCAGAGCAGAGACCCACACATGTTACCATTGCGGTCAGGTGGGGCATATTGTGGCGGATTGTCCTAGACCAACACCATTACCACCACAGACGGAGCATGCCAGAGATAGGGCCCAGATAGAAGCATTTGGGGTCGCGCAGCCAGACAGAGAGGATACCGAACAGCTAGTTGAGGGTACGTTGTCTGTTTGTGGTATTCTTATGCATATTATGATGGATTCTGATAGTACCTTGTCTTTTATTTCTGGACACATGGTAAGAGAGTTAGGGTTACCTGCATAGACCATAGATACACATCTTGTTCTTAGCACGACAGCTGGGGATAAGATTTACCCTAACCGGATTTTTCGAAATTGTATTGTGGAGATTGAGGGACATCAGTTACCGGCTGATTTGAGAGTGTTAGAGTACTTGGAGTTCGATGCGATGTTCGGTATGGATTGACTATCGTCTTATCACACACATATCGACTGTTTCGGCAGGACGGTGACATTTGACATCGAGGGGATTCAAAGGTTTACATTCGCAGGAGTTGCGACTGCATTACCTATCACTTGGGGAAGATTAGCTACGTCGTAGGAGATGGAGGCACACACGGCTATAGTTGAGCCAGAGCGTAAGACGGTGTTGAAGATTGAGGATGTCCCTATTGTCTGTGAGTTTCCAGACATGTTTCCTGATGATTTGCCTGGTTTGCCACCATCGAAAGTTGTTGAGTTTATCATTGATCTGATTCTGGGGACTCAGCCAATCTACAATAGACCATATCGGATGTCAGCATCGGAGCACGAGGAGTTGAGGACCCAGTTATAGGACTTACTGCAGAAGGGTTTCATTCACCCTAGCATGTCACCTTGGGGAGCTCCAGTAATGTCGGTGAAGAAGAAGGACGGATCGATGCGTATGTGTGTGGACTACCGAAAGTTGAATCAGGTGACGATTCGAAATCGTTACCCACTTCCGATGATCGACGACTTATTCGATCAGTTGGCTGGGGCCAAGTTCTTCTCGAAGATCGAATTACGATCAGGATACCATCAGTTGAGGATTCGAGAAGAGGATATGGAGAAGGCCGCTTTAATACGCGTTATGGCCTGTTCGAGTTCACGGTCATGTCGTTTGGGCTGACTAACGCACCGGCGATCTTCATGGATTTGATGCACAGGGTGCTGAGGCCATACCTTGATCGATATGTCATTGTGTTTATCGACGACATCCTGATTTACAGTAAGACTCGTGTGGAGCACGAGAGACATCTCGGAGATGTATTGTCGACACTGAGAGAGCACAGACTATATGCCAAGTTCAACAAATGTGCATTTTGGTTGAGTGAGGTAAAGTTCTTGGGCCATGTTATCAGTGGTCAGGGTATATCATTTGATGGTGATAAGATTCAGGCGATTATTGATTGGAAGACACCCGAGTCAGTATCTGACATCCGGAGTTTTCTAGGTTTGGCAGAATATTACAAGCACTTTGTGTAGGGCTTTTCGATGATTGTAGAGTCGTTGACGAGGCTGACAAAGAATGATGTTAGATTTGAATGATCACAGGAATATGAGGATGCTTTCTGGGAGATGAAGAGGAAATTGACTTCGGCGCCAGTTTTGGCTTTACCGGTGACAGGTAAAGGTTTTTCCGTTTATACTAATGCATCAGGCATTGGTTTGGGTGGCGTGTTGATGCAGGATGGACACCCAGTGGCCTATTTATCTTGACGTTTGAGACCTCACGAGGTGAACTATCCAGTGCACGACTTGGAGCTTGCGGCGGTCGTGTTTGCACTGAAGGCCTGGAGGCATTAACTGTATGGTGAGAGGTTCGTGTTGTTCACAGACCACCAGAGTTTGAGGTATCTATTCACTCAGAGGGAGTTGAACATGGGACATCGGTGATGGCTCGAGTTACTAAAGGACTATGACTTCGCCATTGAATATCATCCGGGTAAGTTGAATGTCGTAGCTGATGCGCTGAGCAAGAGCGACATCGAGAGTCAGACAATACTGCGGCATATGACACATAAGCACAGGTTGCTTGAGGCAGCGTCGGTGTTGTGTTTGACATATGCTATTTCTGAGCTACATATTTGCTGTTAGATGTGAGTTCCTACAATGTTTCTAGAGCGGGTATCTGAGTTGTAGAAAGCTGATGACCGATATGAATGGATCGTGGCCTGGCTTAGGATCCGGAGTGCACAGAGTAGTCTGAGGGGTCAAACGGGTGCTTGAGACACAGGGGTCGATTATGGATACCAAGGGTATTGGAGCTCAGGGACATCATTCTCAAGGACGCACACGTGTCGCGATATACAGTTCATCCTGATCAGACCAAGATGTATCGCGATCTGCGGAGATTGTTTTGGTGGCCAGGGATGAAGGCTGACGTGGGTAGATACGTCCGGAGTTGTTATATATGCCAGCAGGTGAAGGCTGAGCACTGAAGATCGACTGGGTTACTACATCCGCTGCCCATTCCTCAATGGAAATGGGAACACGTGACCATGGACTTCGTTAGTGGCCAACCTCAGACGACGAGGAGACACGATGCGATTTGGGTAGTTATCGACAGGTTGACGAAGTCGCCACACTTTATACTGATCGCCATGAGAATTCTGTTACACAGCTAAGTACTATCTTCGAGAGAAAGATTGTCAGATTGCATGGTGTACCGGTCTCCATTGTTTCTGACAGAAATCTGACGTTTACATCGCGATTATAGGAGAGTATGCAGGAGCAGTTTGGCACGCGTTTACAGTTCAGTACTGCGTATCATCCTCAGACTGATGGCAGTCAGAGCGATTAATTCAGATTCTCGAGGATATGCTAAGGGCGTGTATCCTACAGTTTGGTGGATTGAGGGAATAGTACTTCCCTCTGTGTGAGTTTGCCTACAATAACAACTATCAGGCGAGTATCGGGATGCCACCGTTTGAGGCACTTTATGGTAGGCCCTACAGGTCACCAGCATGTTGGGCGGCACCGGAAGATACAACGGCTAGAGGACCTGAGGTTGTTGTTGACCATAATGAGAAGGTAAGGCAGATCAGGCAGAAACTTCAAGCGGTGTAGGATAGGCAAAATAAATATGTGGAAAAATACCTTGAGGGTCTGAGCTATGAGGTTGAAGACTTAGTGTATTTGAAAGTTTCACCCTGGAAAGGTCATCAGAGGTTTGACATTAAGGGGAAACTAGTACCAAGATACATTAGGCCTTTTAGAGTTAAGGAACGTGTTGGTAGAGTGGCATACTGTCTGGAGTTGCCACCGCAGTTGACATGAGTACACCCAGTGTTTCATATTTCCATGTTGAGGCTGGCTAAATCAGGACCGAGGAATATAGTTGATATACGTCAGATTGAGGTGCGACCTGACGTGTCATACGAGGAACAGCTTGTGGAAATCATGGATAGGAGGACTCAGATTTTGAGAAATAAGGAGATCCCAAAGGTTTTGGTACGTTGGGAGCATCAGGGGACTGAGGGACTCACTTGAGAGCTCAAGTCTACTATGCGACGACGGTATCCCCACTTATTTACTGGTAAGTATTTTCAGTTGAATTTAAATTTCGGGATGAAATTTCACCTAGTTGGGAAGAACTGTAACGGCCAGAATTTAATTCGCCGTTAATAATGACGTGTTTGCAGACGTGGCTGACAGCTCAGACGCTCGTGGGACCCGCAGTTAGGCTTGTGCGCGCTTGAAGCTAGGTAAATAGTGATTTTTGTGTGCTGAATTGTTTAAATTGTGATGTTTATATTGAAATAGTGTACATGACATCGTAATGTTTGTTAGTATATTACATTTGACGTGCGAAATCGTATGTTAAGTAGTCGCTTCGATATGCGTGTTGACGCGGGTACCGGGTAGTTTAACCGACTTAACATTAGGTCGGGGGAAATAATACACACAAAATAAATAAAATTGGTTAATTAATTAATATGGAATGTTTATTTTGTAGTTAGGGACATGATATTACGAGTATGTCGCGATTCGGGACGCGAAATCGAGCATCGAAACACCCGAAAGACCACTTTTTGAGTTAAATACAAGGGTGAGTGTGTCATCAAAGTCACAAATGGAGTCATTTGAGGTTAGAAAAATAACAAATGAGGTGCTTAGGATGGTCTTGTGATGCACATGTGAGTGGAGATGATCTTTGACCTATATAAGTCTTCCACCACCTTTTCTCTCTCTTATCCACCCATCCGAGATTGAGAGGAAGAAAACAAGGGTTTTGTGATTTTTCTTGGTGATTTGTGGAGCTTGGAGGGGCGAAAACATCAAATCCAAGGTGAGAATCACAAACATCACACCTTTCTTTCTCTTTTGATCATAATTTTGTAGATGTTGGTTATGTTTTGGAGGTTGGTGAGTTGTTGTTATGATGGGTTTCTAGTGTTTTGAAGTGTTGTTGTTGGTGTTGTGGCTGTTGTTGGGTTGGTAGGGTGGTAGAAAACCCAAAAATTCTCAACAGTTGTGTTGTCCAGACGCGATTAGTGCGCTAGGCCAAAAAATTAGCTCGCTAATGTTTGTCTGCGCGAAGAACGCATAACTGTCTGGACATCTTTGCTAATGCCCAGACCTAGCGCGCTAATGTACCCCTGTTTTTGACATAATTTGTGTGAAATGACTTAACACGCATACAAATGACTAAATATCACTTATACATGGAAAATATGCAGTACGGGCTATAATTTGGGATATCCAGGACTAAGCGGAGTCGGACCGGGGGTTAATGATGGTACACGGAGTGCGGTGTGAGGTGTGTAGTATCCCAGCTGAAATTTCTTGAGCAGTATTTCTTTTTGCTATTGAATTCATTTTCTGTCTTTCAATACTTTATTCCTGGTGTGGTTAAATGGACGGACGTTGAGGCTCTCTCCGTGGTATTTCTGCGTGTACGTCCACTAGGCCATAATACGTGTGCCATCTCGGTGGATAGGTCTACCCGAGAGAGTGACGGGCACCTGTAGATGCACCGTAGGTTCCACGCCGACCACCTAGCGGATCCAGATATTGGCCTTGCTTGAGTGCTACTAGCAGGCAGTAGTCTGTTGGGAGTCCGAAGTATGGCGCTAGTCTGACCCTAGGGGCTAGGAACATACACTTTGAGCTTTTACTGTTACATATGCATGCGATGAGCACAGTTGCCTGTATTTTCTTTCCGCATGTTTTTTTTAATAGTTTCGTTTATATTCCAGTACTTATTTTCCGTATTGCTCACTTAATTTCTTTGGGAATACTCACTCTGGACTCGTCATCTGTCTTTTGTGATGGCTTGAGTGCAGATCCTAGTATGAGCCGAGGCAAGGGCAAGCTACCAGAATACAGAGACGTTTAGCAAAGCTTGTACGTTTGTCTATACATATTTTGTTCTATTTTGGGATTTGGGCTTGTGAGTGATACACTAGGACTCTATATTGTTGATATTGTGTTACATTGAGATCATTTTTGATCTATGATGATATATGGGTTTTCCACACTAGGTATCAGAGTTAATTGCATGACTTTACTGTTATATATATTTTGTCATGCTAAAGACTTCCGCTGTGATTTATTTGGGTTTAACATGATCTTAACAGATGACTTGAGTTCAGTAACAATTTAAACAGTAAATTGTTGTCATTTGAGGTTAATAATAATTAAATGGTGGATGAGTTGGCATGTGGGACACAACTTGGTGTTAGTAGGCCAGGTTGTGGGCCTGCATTGGCCCTCGTGGCGGTCCATTTGGAAAGTGGGTCATTACAGGTAAGTTTACTTAAGTGAATATGTGAGTCACTCTATTCGACTTATTAAGACCCAATTATCAACCTCCGTTAGAACCAACACTAGAACCAGGAAGAGACCTTTTATGATATAAATTTTCTAGTGTTTTGTAATTTTCACTTGACTTGTTAGTACTACATTGAACTTATTCTGTATTTTCAAGAATTAAGTTGGGTTCCCATCAAGTGACTATCGAATTAGACAAACCTAAGTCTCATTCGTTTTGATGTATGAGACACAATTTCTCTAACAAAACCATTTGTTAATGGATCCGCTATATTCTTGTTAGATTTCACGTAATCAACTGTGACAACCCCATTTTTGAGTAACCGTCTCAATAAATTATGTCTTAGACTTATATGTCTAGACCTCCATTATAAGTCTTGCTCTCGACTTTATAAATATTCTCTTCTTATCACAATTGATCATTATATCCGGACATGACTTGTTCCATAATGGTATTTCCCATTAATAATTTTCAAAGTCACTTCGATTCCTTGCCTTTGCTAGGGCATAAATTTATGATTTAACTATGATTCACTGTTTCTTTGGGCCCCCAAGAAACAACCGTTCTTCCTAGCGTTTTAACACCCAAATGGATGTAACTCTTGCAATTAGTATCAAGTATCAAAGTAATCAATGTCATATTTTGTTTGTAGCTCTTAGCCACCAAAAAAGCCTTGAACTTATTATTTATAGTTCTATTGACATTTAATTCCCTTTAAATACTCATATGTTCCATATTGCATTTGATCTTGGTAAGAGATCAATAAAATCCAAGTTTAATTCAATAGAATTGAACTAATCATTTCATCACTGATCGCTTCTTTCCAAAAAAAAAAGCATCCCTTGATGAAGAATTATATTGAAACGAAACATGATCACATTTCAAATTAAGGACAAATCTCATTTGTTCCTTAACTTCTCATATGCTTCCTTCAACCAAATAAGTTAATTTAGACACAAAGATTTATCCATCCTTTATCTTTTACCTCTCCTTACTTTATCATTCTTAGTAAGATGATTCCTTGTCATTAGAAGATTTTGAAACCGAATCTTCTAGATTCCACAACTATTTCCATTAGAAGAATCTCGACACAACTCCTCTAGATTCTCATGATATGATTATATATGCATTAATTGCACAAACTATATATCAAATATATCCATAGATATATGCATTATCCTTAATATAAGGCACATCATCAGTTTGTATAAGATAGTTAATTATCTATCATCCTTAAAAGCTTATGAATCATATTAATTTCAATGATATTGATATCATGCATAACAACAAAACTCAATAGTAATGTCATTAGAAGAAAGTTTGTGAAAAGTTCTTCTAGATATTCGGGATTGAAATCCTCATCTATGTGCTTTGAATATACTTAAATCAAAGAATCTACACCACCATATATATAAAACATATATGCTAGTATATAACATGAAGTATTAAAATATTTGCATCAACATCAATGTATAACACTACAAAAAAAAAACCAAAACAACAACAAACTAATCTGATGCTGAATTGGTACGGTTTTGTTGCTAAGCGACCCTGCAACAGATCAGCGACAGATAATAGTTGTTGCTAAACTCTTTGTTGTTGGTGCAACTCAGCGACATTTATTTGGTGTTGTTGATGTTTCAAACGTGATTTGTGACAAACGACGTTGAACATCAACAGAAACACGTCTGTCGCTAATCGAAGTCTAGTCAGCACAGTCTTGTCTGTTGCAAATCTGTTGCTATTTAGCGACAGACCGTTCGAATGGTAATTTTCGAAAAAAATCAGTACACAGTAAATAGTAAAATGAAAAGCTGCAGTAAAATCTGCAAAAACAAATTGAAAAGCTGCAAATAATACCAAAATTGGAAATATGTATGTATATTATCTAAATTTGACAAACAATGTCTACAAAAGGATGAAATTAACATTTCATAATTAACTAGTAGTATACTATATAGTACTAGATGAAAATTATTCAACAAAATACAAACAGCTACACAAAGTTGGCTACACAAATTAATTTGCATATATATATATATATATATACACAATGTTTACAAAACACTCTATAGCATTCTTTCACCGAGCCCGCGGCACGCCACTCCGTCCTTCACATTTAGTTTGTTCATACCTTGATTCACCGCAAAACTTACGCGTCATCAACTCTGAATCCTCGCCCCAGTAAATCATGCACATGGACTTGCAACAATCAATTTGCTGGACTGGTAGCCCCATCCCTTGCATTAGTCGTTTCGTGTTGTAAAAGCTATCGACTAAACAATTGTTACTGGGCAATGCATCTTTACAAAATTGAAGAATTTCATCGAACGCCTTTTCAGAGATATGATGTTCTGATTTGATTTTTAGGAGTCTCGCGACTGCCGACAATTTCGTCATGTTCTCGTACCCTGGCCATAGCGGCTGACTTGCTGCGTCTAACGTATCATACAATTTTTTTGTTCCAGGATTTGGACGTTGTTCCGCATGACACCAATTGAAACTCGGACCCGCCAAGTCGTGCACCATCTCATGATACGATGTACAATAATTGGCTGACTGTGTCCCTTCGTGGTCATCATATCTCATCGTATTGCTAGGTTCGTCATGTACATTTTGAGTGTACATATAATCTTCTTCCCCGTGTTCCGACCAACATTGATATCCCAGAACGAATCCCCGACAAAGTATATGAAGTTCTACGGTGTCAACATCATAGTATAAACGATTACGACACTTTATATGGTTGCATGGACACCGAATTTTCCCCTCAGTGGCGAATGTCCTACAGTGCGTCTTTGCGTATGCTATGAACTCGTTCACGCCGTTAATGAACTCTCGTCGAGTAAACCCATTTTCAATACGACTATACATCCATTCTCGATTAGTAGACATCTCGATCCTAAGTTTTTCAGCCGATCAATGGATAAATCTTATCAATTCTTAAAAAAATATATATATAAATTCTTAAAATTTTATATATTTTTAGAAAATAATCCAAATTCATATTCATTAAATTGGATTAAATATAATCTTGACATTTCAAATATAGCTACGTACCTAGTAAGTATCAAGTAAATGACAATCACAATTAATAAACAATATAAAATTTAAAAGTGCAAAGAGACATACGATTAAGCTTCTTTAGGTGTGCTTTCCCTACAAACATGCTATGTACAAGAATTATATACTTTTTTTCCTCACCATGAATTGCCCAAGTTTTTTTTTTCAAAAATTCCATATAGTCTCGACATTTCTTATCAATTCTTATTAATGAAGTATAGAAATTAATATACTTTTCTTTATTTTACAAATAAATCTAAATATTCTTCAATTCCTAATATATATACAGTCTTGAGATTTCAAATATAACTACGTACCAACTAAATGACAATCACAATTAATAAACATTATAAGGATATATTAGTTATAACTTAATAAGATATCATTTTTCGTTGGAAATGCACTGCCAAACAATAATTTAAACAATGTACAAATTTATTAATTTACTATATTATTATTCAATGAACATACTATATATGAACTAAATTTAACAATAGTAATTGATAATTGTCATATGACAAGCTAAGTGAAAATTGAAACTACCTATTTACAAATTCAATTCGTTCCAATTGTTGATTTGTTGCTCTTTAGCGACAGATTGTTCAGTTGTAGATTTGTTGCTGTTAGCGACATATTGTTCAGTTGTTGATTTGTTGATGTTTAGCAACAGATGGTTGAGTTGTTGATTTGTTGTTGTTTACCAACAGATGGTTGAGTTGTTGATTTGTTGTTGTTTAACAGGTTGTCGCTATTTTTGGATGCTAAGTATAACCTAGGTACTATTTCGTTGAAATATTAAAGGCAAAACTTAGATTTCCTAATTTCAGTAGTAATGAAAACAAACATAACGATTCAACATAAAATTCCAAAATAGAAGTTTAAGAAAACGCAAACCACGAGTGCTCCGGCGATGATGTACTGGAATCGGGATTACGCGAGGCTGGGACTGTGATTCGAAGGTCCACCGCCTGGTCGCGAGGCAATCCACGAGTCTGTTATGCCTTCGTGCTAGTCCACGGGGGTGAAGCTCGGCCGACGGCAGTGTCGGTGTGCGAGCCACGGAGTCGCGGATGAAGAGACCCGCGGCAGAGTCAAGGATATATATATGAGGCGACTAGCGGCGGCGGAGGAGCCGGGGGCGAGCAGCAGCGGCGGAAAAGGGGGCAGCGGCGGCGGAGGCGCAAGCAGCGGCGAGCGGATGAGGAGAGCAGGCGCGAGCGATGCTCGGGCCGATGGCGTCGGCGTGCGAGTAGCGGGCGGAGTCGCGGAAGGAGAGAGGCGGCGGAGAGAGCGAGCAGCGGCGTTCACGAGAGCCGCAAGCGCGCCGGAGAGAGAAAGCACGCACGGCGAGCGACCCGCGGTGTCGAGGCGTCGGCGTCTTTGCATGAGTCGCGACGACACGACGACGATGACAGTGGACGACGACGGCGACGGTGGTGGCGAGGATTGTGCGGCGGCGGTGAAGGGTTTCGATCGGGTGGTTTGGGCAGAGAAGGGAGGAGGAGGATGGGTTTTTTCGGTTTTAGCTTTTTTTATGTTGCGACAAATCAACGACATATCATATATGTCGCTGATCGTCTGTCGTAGATCAGCGATAGACTTGATTTCGTCATCGATCTCAGTAACTGATCTGTCACGCCTCATTTTTTAAAACTTTACTCTGATCGCGACAAACTTGATCTCGTCGCCGATCGTAGTAGATCTGTCACAACCTTGGCGGGAAATTTATGGCGGGATAAATCAGCGACAGATCTGTGACAACATACAATTTGTCACAATTTTTGTCACAAATCTGTCACTGAATTGTTGCTTTTGGGTCAACCGAGTCAAACGGACTGTCTGATGCAGAATTGTTGCTTATTTGTTGCTGTTTAGCAACAGATTCTGTCTGTCACAATTTTTTGATGCTATTCAACCTTGTTCTTGTAGTGTAACATGTATATGTATTATATCACATGCAATAGTTTAATACATTTTCATATACCCTGGCAATGTTTCTGTGTATAACTACCCATCAATAAAACTGAAATGCATTAAAGTAATTATTATGCTGGAGTCATTCCATGATCAAACAATATGCATTTATGTGATTATATAAGACAAGCGAATTGTGTATTTAACTCGTGATCAATCACCAAATTAAATAATTAATGCATCATATCTCATACTTGGATCTGTAAATCTCGCTAGATCAAAACCTTAAAAATCGATCCACCACTTCGTTTGAATCATCCGAAGTTAGTTCAAGGAGGGTCTCAAACGCATCATCAAGGATTTATGCCAACTTGAGAGATGTGAGAAAAAACAACACTTTCTCTTGCCATCGAGTGAAATTGGCGCCGTCAAACCTTTCGAGGCAGGTTAAATCATGGTTCATGATTTGTATGGAGTGAGAAACGAACACACCATTAGAATTAATTGAGTTTGGAGGACAATGAAGAACCACCATTCCCATTCGCTTGAGCAATTTCGTCCGAAGTCGAAAAAATCATTGATAAAGAAAAATCTTGTCTAAAAAATGTTGGAACAAAATAGCTTCGGACAGAAATTACAAGATGAGAATGGGGGAAACCAAACAAAGACTTGAGGCGCGTAATCGCTCTCTTTTAGATAAGATTTTTCCCTACCGGTCGAAACTGCGTACACACAATGTGATTAATCGAAACTTGCCTTCTGGATACAATCAAGTCTCTAATGGTTGTTGGATGATATGTGTGTAATACAACTCCAACCAAGAACACTCTTTGAAGAATTTTTAAGAGAATGATGCTATGACTCAAGAACACACTTTGATTCAAAAATCTTTTGTGTTTCAATGTTTCTCAATGTTACTCGATGTATATAGTACGTTCTAGATCCCTTTGATTTATAGAAAATTAAGGGACTTAGTGTCTATCCACCAAGAGATGAATTTTGGTGCAAATTGGTGCGAAGAAACAAACAAAAACGGACTAAATAACACCCCAAAACTCACACCTACTCATTCTAGGCGCTGTGGCGCTGACCCGACGCTTCAACACCCAAAATAGTGAATTTTTATGTGGCTGGCACTGAGCTTGGCACCACAGCACCAGGCTCAGCGCCCTAGCGCTGTGTCTGGCGCTCCACCTACTTTAGTGATATGGAAGCGTGATGAAGTAACATATACCTTCTTTGGGGGTTTTTCCAAAAGTAGGGGTAGTTTACAATTAATTTCTCAAAATAGAGAGGATTTTTTTTTATTACGAAGTAGGCAATAGCGCCTTTTCAAAAGGCGCTATTGGGTGTGGGTGGTTTGGTTGGCGGTGACATGGCGGTGACGTGGCGCAAGCGGCGTGTACTGATATCGCCTTTTCAAAAGGCGCTATCTCGTACACGTGGGTCGCCATGTCACCGCCACCTCACCGCCAACTCACCAACATCCGATAACGCCTTTTGAAAAGGCGTTATCGCAGGAAGTCATGGCGTGAGGTGGCGGTTACGTGGCAGGCCACATGTACGATATCGCCTTTTGAAAAGGCGCTATCTGTACACGCCTGCCGCCACCTCACCGCCACCTCACCGCCACCTCACCGCCACATCACCAAATGGACTCGCCGATCTTTTCGCCACCGCCGCCGTGCTGGTCCGCGACGTCCCCGCGGACGTTCTCGCTTGGCTGCGTTGTACTTTCGATCGCTCCGTCCTCGCCGCCGGTCGGCGTCGCGCATTGCGAGGCGGACAACCCGTACAACCCATAGGCGCGACCAAACGCGCCGATGTCCACGTCGACCGGTTACACGTAGTGCGCGTATTGCGAGGCGGACAACCCGCACAACCCATAGGCGCCGACCGAAACGGCCGATGTCCACGTCGACCGGGTTACACGTAGTGCGCGTATTGCGAGGCGGACAACCCGCACAACCCATAGGCGCGACCGAAACGGCCGATGTCCACGTCGACCGGTTACACGTAGTGCGCGTATTGCGAGGCGGACAACCCGCACAACCCATAGCGCCGACCGCAAAAGCGCCGATGTCCACGTCGACCGGGTTACACGTAGTGCGCGTATTGCGAGGCGGACAACCCGCACAACCCATAGGCGATATTCGACCCATCGATGTCCACGTGGACTGTCCACGTCAGCAAGGGTTACACGGATAGCGCCTTTTCAAAAGGCGCTATCCGTGTAACCCGGTCCACGTGGACGATTTTACACAGATAGCGCCTTTTCAAAAGGCGCTATCTGTGTAAACCCGGTCCTACGTGGACCGTCCACGTCAGCAACGAAATTTACCCTTTGATAGCGCCTTTTGAAAAGGCGCTATTGCCTATTCTCAGGAAAAAAAAAAAACACCACCCTATTTTTCGGATTTAAACTAAAAACATTAGTACTTTTGTGAAAACTTCCCTTCTTTGGTACTTGGTGCTTGAATCTGTAAAATAGACAACATCAGTCTCTTGGTTGATGTCCAAAAAATCGGTGAGCCTAAGGGGCATTCCACCTACTTTAGTGACCGGTGATTTTGCCTTGCCACCTGTAGGGAATACTACCATTAGTCCAAAATATGCATCTGCAATGTAGAGTTGGCATGTTTTGTTGTTGAGCTTCAATCCAAGTGGTCTCCCACATGTAGGTTCCATGGTATAGCTATAAGAGCCATTGCAAATCTCCTTCCTCCTACGTACACATAAGAGTAATATTTGAGTATATAGGATTTTTAAGACAGACCTTTATGCATGTTGTATCTGTTTCACCAAGATATAAATATATGAATATGCATGTTGTATCTGTTTCACCAAGATATAAATATATGAATTTCAAATTCAATTATTTGGGGTCGGCTATGTACATGGATTAAACTCTTCCACTCCGCTCGATTCAATGCAGTTGATGGCGTATTTTCATAATCCTTCTTAACTATTGCATCCTTATGTCGTCGTTTTTTTTTTTTTTTTTATAACAGCCAACGTTTATATATGTTTGACTTATTTCAAGGAGAGTGACGAGTACTAATCAACCTCGCTCTCCCCTCTCCTTTATCTAGAATTGGGACCGGCTACGAGAATATACAGGATAAGAAGTTACTATGCTCTACATAGGTGGAGTTCGCCGTTCGGAGACAAATACATGATACTACTAGTAATTAATTAAGATGTAGGGGACATTAGTTTTTGTAAGGGAAGATTAATCAGAGCTAGAAACATCAAATTAATATTCATCTTCATCAATTACTTAATATATACTACCTAAAGTTTCTTATATACAAAGAAAAGTATACTTAATTTGATTACCAATTTGGAGAAGTGGTAGCAAAGTCCTTCCAGACCTTGTTGCAGTGGTCACCCCACTTGGGCACTCTGCCATCAGAGATCCTGTGTACGGTCCCTTGCCCTTGCAATCAAAGGCAAGGCTTTCAGGCCCCGCTGTGGAGTTCAAGGGCAACTTCCTAATCTTCTCCAAATGATCAACATCAGAAAACAAATAGTAGTTAAACAACAACAACAACAACAACAACAACGACAACAACAATGTGATCGTGGCATTGAATAGTAGAGTTTGAACATTCATGGTTAGGCTATTTGGAGTGCTTCCATAATTAATTCCCACTCTTTTTATGTTAGTCAATAATTAGTACTACTTGTGCTATCAAGTCTCCAAGTTATTTCTAAGACAAGCAACCACACAAAATGCAATTAGTTTTTTTTTTTTTTGGTTACAAAATACAAGTTAGTTACCGATGTGTTTCGTTGATATATAAAAAGTAAATGTGTTTATAATATGATCCTTGGATCTTGATCCCATGATCACAAAAAAATTCGTCACTAAAGATGACTTTTACCAAGTTGCTAACATACATTTTTGTCACCCCCTTTGTAAATTCTGGTTGCTAAATGTATATGCTTAAGATAGTTCCCTGGATGGAATAACTAGTTGTGTTCATAGAGAGGAAATTGATTTCCAAAAGTAAAGCTAAGGGGGATGTGCTTTTATTTTCATCATGCTTATACCATGTTAAAAGAGTCTCAAGCTTATACCTTTTTAGTTTAGCTAGTAAAGTACTGGTACTGCTGATTCTATGAAGTAAAAGCATACAAAACTAATTACATGTGGAAGGATTAGTATAAATCCCCTGTATGTATGCTGTATATGGCTTTTGTTCAGAGAATGCTTTACTCACTAATAATTGAATAAATCTAGGATAACTTAAAATGCATTAATAAGAAAGGATTTTGAATTAATTGTGAAAGCATATAATCAAGTGTATAAAATTAAGCAGAGTAGTGAAATACTTCAATCTACGTCGGCCACTCCACTTACGCACTAATCACTTAATAGTGCATATATATTTTTAAAAATACTTAATAGGCCAATCGAGCCTAACGGTTAAGGATTTTGAAAATTCTATGTTTAACCGTTAAATTTCGTAAAATCTATCCTAACGCTTTAATTTTGAGTAAATTGTATCCTTGTCAAAGTTTGTTTCAAAATTGATAATGTGTCAACTAAAAATATTCTAAGAAATACTATGAGTCCGACTCTACTTAACACCGACATTTTAACCCAAAAAATCTGTTAAAAAAATAGTTGCTACATGATCAATTTTTAGTACAAGATGTGAACATCGATACAATTTACACAAAATTAAAAGGTTTAATTGGTTAAAATTTATATTCTAACTCCTAAATCACTTTTGAACTTCAAATTTAATGAGGTGACACTTAAATAATGACTTTAAAAAGTCACCTTATTACTTATAATTATTAAATAATTATTATATTTATTATTTAAACTCATTACATAAGCGCCACATAATCAAACTTAGAGTTAAAATGAGATTTGAGATACAAATTTATCAATCTAAAAAATATTAAAATATAATAAAAAAAATTATAAAATGTTATAATATTTTAACCAATTTGACCAAATCAAACGTGAAGATGAAATTGCCAAAATCTAGAAAGCTCAAGATATATTTGCGTATCATTTATAAGAAAATAGAGCAAGTGTATGCCTGTATGGCAGGTAAACCTCAATCAGTGGCAGATTCGTAATTTACTTCTAAACTTTTTGCAACGCAATAAAAGAACACCGTCATCGTAGCTAAAGAGTGGTTTCGCGGCTTTCGCCCTAACGCGCCCCTAAGTGTTGTGGACAAGATCGAAGAGTTATCGAACAGATCACTTCCTCCAAATCTTCATGGTAAGCAATTTGAACTGTAATACGCGTTTGATTCATGTGCATTTCTTGAAGCGTGATTTTTAGCGTTTCAGGTGGTGGTGGTGGTGATGGCGGTGGCGATTAGGGTTTTGGAGGCTTGGTAGTTATTAACTTATTATGATTGTGAGGGTTTCTTGTTAGATAGATGACTGTTGGAGTTGATTTTCTGGTAATCGGCCGAGGTCGGCGGAGTGTATTTGAATTATTATATGTTGTGTTATGTTGTTATGATTGAGAAGGATTTTTTCATATTTTGAATTTAAACACAAGGAATTATTCAGAACAGAGACTTGTTTGAATTATAAATGTAGTAAGTTCGAGTGGCGTGAGACGAAGAGTTAATGTGATGAGATATATTGCGGCGGCGCATAAGCATTTAGATGTTTGTGTAAATTATTTTGAGGATGCTGCTTAGGCTGAGTTCTTGAAACTGATTTTTTAACTACTTAAGGAAGATTTTCAAACTAAATCCTTGTATTAATAATGAAGGAATTGATTAATCTTATAATGTAGATATTTGCGTGAAGAATTATTTTTTTCGTTAGATGAAAAGTTATATATCGATTTCACGAACAGTGCAGCTGACATGAATTTTCTTTTTTTTTTTAAGAAGAATATGAAAGAATATCTAGGGTTGTGATAGGTTCACAGTCAGCGTAAAACTTTTGTCACTCTTTATGAATGGGTCAAACAAATGAGATAAGCGTTGGGGCATGCAAGACTTTGATCCTTGTAGCCGACCCCATCCAATTCGGGATTGAGGCTATGTTGTTGTCGTCGTCGTTGTTGTAATAGAAAATAATATTTGTGATTTATAATAAAAAAACATAGTCGGTAATCTGCAGTTAGTGCTCCATTATTTTCATTTATCTTTGCATTGCGAACATTCAACTATGCCAATTGTTTGATTTCATTATATGCAAAGGTGATTTTTTTTTTTGTGCAAAATGCAAAGGTTGTGTTTCTTACATCTTACATGCAGTCGCCTTGTAAATTTTAACAACACATCTAGTTCAGATTCTCAGAATGACTTCTTCCATTTATAGCACTTATTTTGTGCATATGTTTCCGACTTTGTTTATTAACAGCTAGACTGATAGTGTTATATTATGTAAATACATTGTAAAGGTTTTCAGCATGGCATCTGGAGATCGACGAAGAGAAATAACTCCTTTCCACCAAATGTCAGAATCTGATGAGACAGAATCTGATTATGCGGAATCTGATGAGTCAGAATTTGATTCTGTTACTGTTCTTCAAACTGTAGGCTGCAGTGCAGGTAGTTTACTCTTCACTTTTACCCAGTTCTGTAACAGTTATTCATTTAGATGCTATCAGGTGCAGTTATTATGATGTTTGTTTAATTATTCAGGTTCAACCAAAACTAGAGGAGTACGTGGAAAAACAATGAATAGGTCTCTTTTTCTATATTTAGCGAGTAGTAATGGCAAAAAGCCAAAGGTTGACATCCCTGAGGGGCTTTTGAAACCAGTGGGTAATTGGTCAAAAGAGTTCACTGCAGAGGTTGGGATAATTTGTCGCTCTCATGCACCCTTTACATGTGCCAAATGGAAGCTTGTGACGGAAGAAGATAAGCAAAAAATATACAAGAAGATTCTTGTATGTGAGATTTTGTTTAATTGTTGTAGTTTTTCTTGTATATTTCTTTTTTTTTTTTTGGGTTGGAGGGAGGGAAGAGGTGGTTGGTTATATTTGCAAATTGCATCAATAATTCGAGTTCACATGATTTGCAGGAGAAATTTGACATCAATCTTGAATGCTCTAGAATTAGATTTGCTGTGGACAAGTATTTGGGCGATAGATTCCGAAGTCACAAGCATAAGCTTCACAAACATTATAGGAAGTTCAAGAGCCATAAGGAAGCACTTAAGCACCCATATGAGAATGTAAGCAAAGAAGATTGGAAGGTGTGTTGTAAGCAGTTTGCTTCAGATAAGTATAAGGTATATGTGAAAGCGTCTTTTGGAAGGAAACTCAAATATTTAAGCGAACACTTGTACTAATGCTGTGCAAATAATTTAATGCAGAAAGTTAGTGTGGCAAATACTAATAACCGAGGGAAGGTCAAGGTTACACATTGTGCTGGCTCTAGATCTTTTGCTCGCTTGAAACATGAATCGGTAGTTAAATTGACGTCTATTCCTTAAAATATGAGTATGCAACTTGTGATATTTAGACATGACATAATTCCTTGAATGATACAGCTAGTGGGAAATATTGAATTTTGGAAGAAAACACACTATAGGGGTGAAGATAAGGGTTGGACTAATCCTTTGGCTCAGCAGCTTCATGTAAGAATATGAATCGGATCTTTTATTTAATAAATAAATGTTACTTTATCGCTTTCCTTATTGATGCTTGCGCTCACAAATGCATGTAGGAGCAAATGACGTCTCTTCAGTCTCAATTAACTTCAATGACTGAGGAAGAGATATGTGCTGAAGTTTTGGGTCAGACGCTAGGGTATGAACGTGGTCTCAGAGATGGGAAAATGGTTTCTGCTTCAAAACATGTGGGAGTTTCACGGACAGAGGAGGCCAATCAGAGGGCAATTGAGGCAGAAAAACGAGCTTCGGACCTGGCTAAGCAGTTGGAAGACTATCAGACAGAGCTACATGTTACAAAGTCGCAACTCTATGTGACTCAGAGTATGGTTGAAGAGATGAAGAGTAGACAAGATCAAATGGAAACACTAATGCAATCAATGATGGCACATTGTGCTAACTCCACTCGTCCATGGTAACTGGTAAGGCACTTAATTTGAGAATTATTCTGAATCTCAACTATGGAAGCTATCCTTCTAAAGTTTTATGTTGAAAAAAAAATATTCCAACTATGGTTAAGTAGCCCAGAACCGGGATTTCGCCTCCTCAATGCATATCGAAACTTGTTGGTCGAAACATGTCTCTGAAAGGAAACCTTCATTTTGCAATGTTGCAGTTATATTTGAAACTAACAATTTTAAATATGTTCATTAGATTAACTACTCTTGATCTATTCCTATCTAGCAAGGATCGAAATTTCAACTTCGCTTGTGATTTCTCTCACTTAAAATTCGGAATTACTTCGAGGAAGTGTAATTCGATGTAGGGTATTTTGGTAAAACTTCGACATTCATAAATAAATATGAATAACTTCATATAAGTGCTAGAGAACATCCAACTTTCATCAAAAGACATCAAGAGTATGCTTTTTCTTATAATTCATGTATTTTCTCTTTCTGTAGTTAAATCTTAAGTTTTTAGTACTTCAATTTTGACGGGATTAACCATTTTGGTATTATTATTTTCTAATTTGTTAATCAATAATTGAGATTAGTAGTGGTTTAGTGTCTTCTAACATAGTATCATTCTTTAGAGTATCTTCTCACAAAAATAGGCACCAACTTTATTTCGCTTTTCTTACAAAAAAAGCTTGAAAACTTAAAAATGTTATCATTTCTCTCCGAATTTGATGGAAGTTTTTTAAAAATTCGTTTGCATCTAGTTCTTAATTCGGTGCTTCAAAATAATATAGAGGCATATGCATAACGAGGCTAGTTCTTGAACCAAAAAAGTTAAGTCTAAATATTGTTTTGTATTTATTTATTTATTTTTCAATTTCTACTATTAGTGACCATTGATTGAATATTTAAAGGGATAGAAGACAAGATTTTGACCCTTCCATTTTTGGTACATTGATGTAAACCTAGGAATTAATTTGGGACTGAGGCTATGTTGTTGTTGTTGTTGATGTAAACCTAGGAAGTCTATGTACCCTAACTACTTCATTTTCAGAAGGAAAGGATTAATTCTTTGAACCTAGTGGTGACAAGATACAACATAAGTTGATACAATTTTAAGTTCAAATTATTCTTCCTCAAGTCTCAAGGACTTGTGTAGGATTTTATTTTTTAAGGGTCATAGTTTGTAAAGGTAAAAGTTTGATGTTAATTTATGTTATTTAAGATCATTTAATTTTATGTTTCCGTTTCCTATGTTTGAAATGTAGTTAAGATTTTTCATTTTCTTAAGTTAGGTGTGTTCCATAGAGGTTTTGTAGCACTTGGCAATTACAGTGCTGTATATTGCTTAGGAAACTTAAGTGTATAGATGTTGCGTCATTTTCTATGATTTGTTCTTCAATCTCCAGTTATTTGCTTTCTATGATTCTATCTTTAATTAAATCTGTCGATTCCTGTTCTCCAGCTACTTTATCTTCCAAGAGATTATCAATTAACACCAGTTTCAGTTCAACAACAACAACAACAACAACAACATAGCCTCAGTCCCAAATTAATTGGGGTCGGTGCAATTGATGGTGAGTTTTTCAAACCATTCAAATCCCTCCTAATTAATGCACAGTTTCAGTTCAACCACATGAAAAAAGAAGAAGTCATATCGAATATATACGTAAAGTAATAGAAGCCACAACAGAGAAAATGACAAGGAATGAGCAAGATGTTCTGGACATACTCAAGGCCTATAGGTGTGCTTGTTAGGAAAAGTGACTAAGAATAAACTACGAATTCATGCGTGGATAGCATGAAATGAAGAAACTAGATTCAGGCCAATAATGGCAGTGGAAAAGCTTTGTTAAAAGCAAGTGCAATTTTTAGTATTAAAAGAAAAGGAGAGGAAAAAGTTAGTAGTCTTTTTTTTTTTTTTTTTTCTAATTGCATCGAAGCCCTAGTGTAGTGCTAAATGAGTAGTGCATCCAAAGACGGATTGCAATGCCCTGGGTAGAAAAATCGCACAATAGAAACTAAAGAAATCTAACCATATAGGGGTAGGCTAAAGATAGCTTGGTATGCATTGATTAGGAAGGATTTAAAGGATTTGAAAGCATGTCATCAATGGCATTGAATTAAGCGGAGTGAGAGTTTAATCTATGTAGCTAATGCAACTAATTTGGACGCCAGGCTTTATGGTTCTTGTTGTTCTAGTAGTCTTTTTCAAATTGTATTGTATGCACTCTTTATGGTTGAAATAACAAATTCTACGCCCTCCCACGGGTGTGGTTTAGTAGTTTCGAAGAGAGCCGAAGTACTTTGATAGAGGCAGAGGTGATGGGTTCGATTCGCAGCAACTGCACTATTTCTCCTTCAACCTTTGGGTTAGTGGTAGGGGCGCGCTCCTCACCCCCAAGGGACTAGTCGGCTCCACCATTAATCTGGTATCAGCGATGATGGCTCGGATACCCTTTGCTAACAAAAAATAAAAAATCAAATAACATTTATGACAATATTGTAAACATTTATTTATATATATTGATATATATATATATATATATATATATATATATATATATATATATATATATTTATCCCACTTAGTTTGCTTTTTGTGTAGTATTTTTAGTACTCAAGTATTTTCATTAATGCACTAACATTCCCTTGCTTTCAATTTGCAGACTTGCAGGCGTGTTTTGCCATCTAAAGCAAACTGTCTTCACTCGTTTTTTGCTATATTACTTTCATCAAAACTTTTGTCTTCTGAATCAGAAGGGTCTAGCATAGGTGGCCTTGTAAAACATCAGTATTACAATCTAGCTGCTATCATTTTGTAACTGTTTTGATGCATGTTTGTCAATACCCAACCTTTTCATTGGCTGTGCTTTAAGTTTTTGGAAGATGGTAATCTAACAGTTGACATACATTTGCTACACAATGGTGTAGATTTGATTAAGATGTGTGCCGCATAAATTTTAAGAGAATCTACACCATTGTGTAGCAAATATGTGTACCAAAAGAATGTTAAAAAATCATTTTCCTGAGTTTTAAGTGTGTTGTATTTTTCACGGCTTAAAAGACAGACAAAACTATTCATACATTCGCGCATTTTTGGCAAATATACTATCAAAATAAAAGTTTAGAATAAATTGATCACATAACAATTTTAAAATTTTTGGCAAGAGGTTTCAGCCTTTTCGGTATTACTCTGCTTTAGTATGGGATTAGTGGATGCAAAGCTTTGATATATACATGGGTGGCTTGGCTGTCATGCAAGAAAGAATAAATTAATTAGAAAGTGTAAATGTTAGGATATCATACTAAGTAGTCTGCTAATGTAACCCACAAATTTAACCTAGAAATGACGAACACCTATTTGCGTCGTGCATTTCAGTGCGAACGCATCTTGAGGTTTGCCACATGGTGCCCAGATAGGTGTGTGCCGTTTTTGAGTTAAGTTTATGGGTTACAAAAGCATTCTCTTATTACCAATGAGGCCTATATATTTTGTAAACTTTGAAGAAGTGATTTAACATTTTGATCCAAAAAAACATGTAACCTGTTTTTGTTACTTACCTAACTGTCTAAAATTCAAGGGATTAAGTTATACATAGAACTGTGAGTTGGATTAAAAGATTAGTCATAAGTCGGTCATTTGTTGGTTTAGGCGTCTTAACATTGGGATAACATGTTTAAGTTGCTAGTGAAATGACTTACCTACCCCTCCCTTAGTGCATGCCTTTACCCAAACATATTTGTACCTAACATATTTGTTGTGTTAAGTGAGGGTATTTTCGTCACTTGCAGGACTAAAGAGCCAAAAATGATGATTTTATTTAGTAACCACGAGTGTGTATTATGTAATCCATTTGATTCGCTAATCTTTCAAAGCGAACATCGAATTAGTCAATCTTAAATGGTCAATCCGACCTAAGAAGGTGGACTGAACAACAAGTATAGTGTTAACACCAAAAGGTAACCAATCACCACCTCTAGGAGTTTTTACGCAATGACATAGGCCTTGTTTGGTTAAGGGTGGAGTTATTTCTCAGGGAGTTGGGAACTAATCTTGTTTGATTGTTCAACTTGCCTGCAAGTTATCTCCCAACTTACACCCTAGGATGTGAGATATCTCCCCACCACCCCCTAAGGAGTTATCTCCAAGGAGTTGTGGACACAATTACCCCTCATTAATGACTCATTTATTACTTACCCCTCTCTTGTTTAAAGGCTATTTATGTCAATTCATATTTTTTATTATTTAAAAATTTGAAACTTCTCTACAAGTTTAAAGTTGAACCAAACATGAAAATATTAACTCCAATAAGTTAACTTCAAAAGATAACTCCCAACTAACGCTGTAAGTTAACAAAACTGAACCAAATGAGGCCATACTTTGCTGCGGAAGGTTAACATATTACATATGCGTTCAAATTTCAAACTACAATTTTGGAATGCTAGTTCAAATCAGTTTAGTAATGGAGCCTTTTTTTTGTAAATGCAGTGTGCTTATTGTTCCAAAGTTTGCAATTAAATGCAATTGTTTTCTTTTTATAACCATGGTGTCCGCCTCTCCTTATTTTGGTTCGACTAATATCATGAGAGATAGTCAAGCGCCTCAACCTCATAATTAAGGAGAAACCAAAGAAATATAGTTTAGCTGTCAAGAATCAAACCCATGATAACTACCTCAATTTGAGTTAAAATATTCTTTTCTTTACCATTACACCACATCCCTTGATGGCGTAATTGTTTGTTTTTCATTTTGGAATTTCGAGAGGTCGAATTTTGTGTTTCTCTTTTATTTGAAAAAATCCACAACTGTCCCACCAAAAAATAAAAAATAAAAAAAAATCCATAATTGTCAAAACGTCTTTGTCGAGATGGTAGATTCATCATTTGCCAAAAGATTTTGGGAGGTTGAGAACTCGACTCCCAAATTATTATTTTTTTTAAAAAAGATCCACAGCTTTTTTTTTTCAGTGAATTAAGGTTTCAAACAACAGTGTCTATAAAATGTGTCTCGAAAGAGTATTGAATTGGATTTGTATTCTTGAGAGAGAGAGAGAGAACTGGCAATTTTTAAACAAAAAAAGGAGTGCAAAAAAAAAAATGAGGAAAAAAACTCAAATCCATCAGTAACTATTGAAGTAAAGCATCAGATGTGACATTGACAAGAACAACTAGGGGCAGGGGTGGGTAAACCGCGGTTTGGTGGTGAAAACCATCAAACTACCACCAAATCGTGGTTCACAGTTTGATCGTTTTGCAAACTACAATTAAACCGCGAACCCTTATAACCGCAACCAAACCGACCATGGTTTGGTTGGTTTGGTTTTGTAATTTTTCTGCGACACATTTTCAATAAAAAGTCACACATTCTATACATGCCCATCAACAAAAATATGTCCATACATGATCATACATAAAAAACGCAATAAAACACATGAACTCAATCAAAATTACGAGTCTAAGTTCATTTCAAAATTAAAACAACATGAAAAGTCTTCAACTCTATCCCATTTCTTCCAAGTTTGGGGTGGTTTTGCAATTTGGTGAACCGCGGTTTTTCATAGATGAAAACCACCAAACCGCGGAATCGTGGTTCTCAAGTTTTCTAAACTGCCCCCAAACTGCTAGTTTAAAAAAATCAGGCTAGACCATGTGGTTTGGACGATTTTGGCAGTTTTACGGAGACCACTGTCTTGCACACGGATTGGATCTAATCCAATTAGAGTCAATCCGCAATCCAATCCAATCATCGTGGATTGAAAAATTACAGTCAAGTCTAGTTCAAATATGTCATCAATCGAATTTGCAAAATGCGGATCAGACTAGATCAAGTTACACGAATTGATGTTTTTCTATCTAAATATTCATGAAATTAAACTTAATCAAATGAATTACAAAAATCATACATCTCATGAATGACAAATTTACAACATACATCCCACAAAACTATGTATAGCATATTTCCCACAAACTTGTCATCAGAATAACTTTTAAAATGGAAGTTCCTACGTAAATAAATATGTCCCACAAATATGCATCATACACCCTCACAAATTAAAAAGCACAAAAATGTGCACGTTGCAACATACAACCTACAAAAAAATGTAATAAAAGAGGTAAGAACAAGCATAGTCTTTGAGATATTAATTATAGTTTTGAGTTGATAGTTTGGTTTGATGCTCTTCGAGATACTATAGTACATATAATCATATATGTATATTTGTTGGATGTGATAAATGGATTGGATTCACTGTTTTTCTTAGTGTAGGATTCGTAATCTGATTCAGTCTAGACGAATATGTGATTTTTCAGTTCAGTCAAGTTCAAATGATCAAAAAATTGATCCAATCAGTGATAATTAATCCGGATTGGACCGTATCCGCATGCACCCTTAAGTAGAACTGCGAACACGTAGAAATATGATGCTCAACTAAACATAACATCTTATATATATAAAAGAATTGTTTATGTGAGAAAGTCTCACAATGCGACCCATGACATGTGAGAAGCTCTCATGGATTGACACGTGACATGATGATGTCACAGTTTCTATTTTGCTATTTTTAGGTAATTTTTTATTACATGACATATTTTATGTAGATGTTTTATTTTTGTTTTTTTCCTATTTTTTAAGTATTTAATATACGTTAAATTCATTTTTATACAATATTTTGATACTTTGTCTTCATGCGCGGGATATCGACTAGTCGGTAATAAGAAAATTGGCAAGTTTAATATCAATAAACACTTTAAATAATAACCATGGTCAATAACTTTGATGACTCCTTTGACACGATATTACCAAAATGCATGTTTCACGTACTAAAAGGAAAATACTAGAATGACAACAACAATAATCTCACATCATGAGCCACGTCGGCTCACAAAAGCTTTTTACGTGACTTCGACTTACGTGTTATGCGTGCATGGATGGCTCACACATTCTAAGAATTTCAACCGTCACTTAAAGTCTCATTTCTACCCTCGTGTAACTCTTTTTCTATTCTCGTTATTGTTCCACCCTTTCGAAAATCAACATCCTCGCAAAAAAGGGGTCCAAAATTGTTGGCCACGTTTAGATATTATGCAATTGGGTGTATGGGCCACATTTTACATATTTGTAAAATAGACAATGTTTTGATAACTAATAGATATCTTAAAATCTCAACAATCATGATCTCTTGGGAAGTCTCAAGATTAATAGGATAAAATCACGTAGTGTGATTTTTTATTCAAGGCTTTTGGCATTTTTGTGTGGTAAAGAGTTCTTCAGTAATGTTTCTCCAAACTATTGGGCTGTGAAAAAGACCGGAGACCACACAAAAAGAAATAAGACAAAGGTACGCTTCCGCCAATACTTTTTAATTCCTATTTAGATCAAAACCTCCATTGGTCTCAGAGCAACTATGTGATTAGTATCATGCACACTTAAATGATTTTGGGGTTTTCGCCGAGTTGGGTTTGAATGCTTTCTAAATCTATTTTTTTTTAGATTTATTTATTTTAATTCTGTTTTTTATTTAAAAAAAATTTGGAGTTTCACTTATTTTCGGCTACATTGCCTGAATCCGGTCGCGATAAGGGATGGCGCACCCATCGGGGTGTTTACCAGTACGCCTAGAAAGATCAACAAACACGACCAAGAAAAGTGGTGGTTTTGTGGTTCTTTCGTCAGAATCTGTTGTCGATTGGTTATGGCGCACCTATTGGGGTGCTTGCCGGAATACGATGGTTTAAGTCGCCGATGGCCGGAGTCGAAAATGTTAAAAACAATTTTGTTGAAGTATACTCATGTTCTGTGATAACAACTATATTTTTTCTTTGTTTTGTTAATAAAAAAATAGAAGCAGTGTGACCGCTGGCGAGGCTGACTCGACCGACCTCGGTCATCAAGGCGGCCGATGATTTCGCCGTGCCAGAGTCATGCAACCATGGCTGCTCATGTTGGATGGGCTGCTGTCTCGTTGCTGCTGTTGAAAGTTGTTTTGGTGAAAAAGACAAATAAGGAACCACATTATTTTTCTCGAGTCCCGTGACATAATGATAGGGTAAAACAAGGTTTAAGTTGTGTGGGCTCACTATTCACTTTAGACCCAATAGTTTTCTTTTAAGTAAATAACAAAGCCCAACATTTGTTTGTAAAGGGTTTTGATTATGGATATCACAAAGTTTGTTAAATCAAATTATGATTGATGTTTGTGCGAATCAAAGTCTTGAAAATCAGTTTTAATTAAGGTATTTGCAAAATTAAAATTGATTTTGGTCCACAACTACCAGATGCGTTTAAAGAAACTAGTATAAAAATTAATTTTCTTGATTTTTATATCACATTTATTTTTAAAAAAGAAATAAATAGTACATAATATAACCATAACTTTTTTTTTAAAATATGGTTAATGAATATGAGTGGCGAGGTTTTTGGTGGCGACTATCATTATAATGCGCGCCAATTTTCAAGCGCACTCTGTTAGTTAAGCATATTTTTGATTAAATATATAACAAAAGCCATAGTAATATATATATATATATATATATATATATATATATATATATATATATATATATATAGAGAGAGAGAGAGAGATATAGTTGAGCCATAAGAAATGAGGTTAGATGCTACTAAGCTCCCTCAAGGTTCCTTAAAAATTCATGGTGGAGTTCATTTAGAGGAAATCTTTCTCAATAATTCTTTTTTTTTCAAGAAATTTTTTATGAAGTAATTGATAATATAACACCAAATTTATAAAGGAATTTAAAAGGAGAATTGTCATATTTTCATATCCACAAAAAACAAATTGCAATTGATGTGTATTTCTATTATTGTGGGAAATAAGATTTGCGCTAATTACTTTAAGTAATAATAATTATTTCTGTGATTATAAGTGGTGATTGTAAGCATAGCGAGCTTTCGATCTTATACCCATTAATTATTATTTATTATTTAAATTGAACTCAATAGCAAATAAAGTGATTGATTATAAATTGAATAATCAATCTAATTATTATGTTTTGTCTTTAGAATCTATGGCTTCAACTACTAAAAATATAGTTGCTGAACTAAACAATGACGAAAAACTCATTGAGAAAAATTATGACATTTGGTATCAAAAGATGCAATGCATCCTCAAAGAGCAAGATGTCTCAGAGACTCTTGATCAAGTGACCATGAAGCCTGAGGTCGGTGAGATTGCTAAACACAAGAAGGATCGTGAAGCATTTCGAATGTGGAATTGCAAGAATTGTATTGCTCGCATAACGTTGTTGAGCTATCAATAAAATGATCTAAAAAAATGAGTTTGAGCAGTATGATATGGCTCGAGAAATGTGGATTGCCTTGAAGAATATATTTGGGTTAATATCTGCACCAGAGTTACACGAACTAATTATCATGTTTGATAATCTCAAAATATCTCGTCATGCGGAATTGGATGGAAAGCGTTGGTAGCAGCTAAAACTTTCAATCAGGCAATGATTGAGCTATCAAGTTCCCAAAACTCTTCTTCTAAACCTATGGGTTATTGATAGGCAAGAAAAACTGCTAAAAAAGGCAAACACATGGGTGATCACTATTTGAAAATGAAAAATGTCAATCGCAAGTGAGGTGGACAAAAAAGGACACGAAAGAGATGACATGTAACGGCTCAAATTTAATTTGCTGTTATTAATGACGTGGTTGTAGACGTGGTTGACAACCTAGACGCTCGTGGGACCCGCAGCTAGGCTAGTGCGTGTCTGGAGCTAGACAAATAATTATTTTGCGTGCTGATTTGTCTAATTTGTGATGTTTACGTTGAAATAGATTAAACGACATCGTAATGTGTGTATTTATATTACATTTGACGTGCGAGACTGCGTGTTAAGTATTCGCTTCGATATGTGTGTCGAAGCGGGTACCGGGTAGGCTAAAAGACTAAATATTAGGTCGGGGGAAATAATACACACATGAAATGAATAAAATGAGTTAAATAATAATATGTAATGCATATTTGGTGGTTAGGGTCATGGTAGTAAGTGTACGTCACGTTTCGGGATGCAAATTTGGGCGTCAGAAAACCCGGAAGACGACTTTTTGGGTTAAGAACAAGGGCAAGTGTGCCATTGGTGCCACATTATGAGTCATTAGAGGTTGGAAATGGAGCAAATAATGCTCATTGGATTGCATTGGGATGCATAAGTGAGGAGAGATGCTTGTAAGTCTATAAAAAGTCAATTTGACTTTATTTCCACCACCTTTTCTCTCTCCTTATCAATAAATCTGAAAATCGAAGAGCAAAAACAAGGGTTTTGGAGCTTCAAACTTAGTGATTTGAGGAGCTTGGAGTGTTTGCTTCATCAAAGCAAGGTGAAATTCACTAACATCTCAACTTTCTTCATCTTTTAGAACCATTTTTTAGGTGTTTAAGTGAATCAAATATGGATTGTTAAGTGGTTTTTTTGTGGGTTTTAAGTGCTAAGAAGTTAAGAAATTTATGTTGTTGTAGTTGTTGTTGGTGGTGGTGATGTTTAAAAAACAAAATCTTCAACCAAACTGCTGTCCAGAATCTCATTAGCGCGCTAATGAGGTCATCTAGCGCGCTAGATGACGATTAGCGTGCTAGGTGAAAAATATAGTGCTAGATGACCTCATTAGCGTGCTAGGTGAAAAATATAGTGCGCTAATGTTCTTCCTCTCGAAGAACGTTTAGCTGCTTAGAAATCTAACGTGTTAATCCTTATACCTAGCGCGCTAGACATTGCAAATTTCAGAATATTTTTGCTAAATAACATAAAATACATCCAATTGACTAAAAATCAATTATAAATGGAAATAGGTCATTTCAGGCAGTAATTTGGATATCGGGGACTCGACGGAGTCGAACCGGGGTTATTTATCGGGACACAGAGTGTGGATTGAGGTGTGTAGTATCCCAACTAAAATTTTTTGAGCATTACTTATTTTGGCTTTTGAATTCATATTCTGTCTTTCAATACTCTATTCTTGGTTTTAGTTTAAATGGACGAACGTTGAGGCTCTCCCTCCGTACCATTCTTATGTGGTCATAGTACGTATTTTAAGGATCTCGGTGAATAGTTCGACCTGAGAGTCGCGTCGGGGCACGTGCGAGTGCGTCGTAGGTTCTACCGACCACCTAGCGGATCCGAAGGCCTTGCTTGAGCGGGACTAATATTGGACGAAGTATGGTACTATCGACCCTGCGAACACACTTTGAGCTTGCACTATTACTTATCCATGCGATGATCACAGTTGCCTGTATTTATTTCCGCATGTTTATTTAATAGTTTTGTTTGAATTCCAATATTAACTTTCAGTTTTGCTCACTTAATTTCCTTGGGAATACTCACTCTGGACTCGCCATCTGCTTTTTGAAATGGCTTAAGTGCAGATCCTAGCACGAGTCGTGGCAAGGGAAAGCTACCGTAATACCTGTGACTCAGAGATATTGAGCCAGACTTGTATGTTTGTATTATATATATTTTGTTGTTATTTTGGGGATTTGGGATTGTGCGACACTTCAGGACTATATATTTTGATATTTTGAGCCATTAAGGTGTATTTTTAGTTTATGTTGACATATGGGTTTTCCACACTAGGTATCAGAGTTAAATGCATGACTTTGATGTTTTAATACTTGATTTGTCACGATAAAAGACTTTCGCTGTGTTTTATTAAGTATTAAAATGATATTAAAACAGATGACTCGAGTTCATTAACAATTTCAATAGTAAATTGTTGTTCATTGAGATTAATAATGATTAATTACTGGTTAAGATTGCATGTGGCACATAGCTGGCATTGGTAGGCCAGGTTGTGGGCCCGCATTAGCCCCCGTGGCGGTTCATTTGGAAAATGGGCCGCTACATTTTGGTATCAGAGAAAGGTTGGTGAACCTCGAGGAAATGAAAGTTAACTCTGATATGATTACATTTCTGGTATAATTTCAGGATAAATCTAATGAATAAACTTTAGATATGGAAACCCAAAGGAATTGCCTAGAGTCTTAGTTGGGAAGTGAGGTGAGATGGGTAGAAATTAAGGATATACCTGTTATATTTTTGGTTGTATATTACATACGATAAACGTATATACACTAAGGCTGATTAGAGACACATTCTTCGATGTAGATACCGATAGACGGGCGACCTTTAGATACTACTCAGCCTGAGGTCGGGGATACTAGTGATCCGACTATGCCGACTTTGACGTTGGAGTCATTGGTGCAAACTATGGATGATAGATTCGCGTTACTGATAAACATGATGAGAGCTCAAGATGCTCAAGAGACTACTATAGCACCTACTACCGTTTTGGCTGCATCGATGACTACTACTCAGGTAGTTGTAGCTCCTACATAGCTGAGACTTAGGTGATGGCAATAGTATCAGAGACACTGGCTGAGAGATCTGCGCCATTAGTAGTACCAGCGGATACTACAGTGGTCATCACACTTACGACTACCGAGCAGCCAACAGTGGCGTCTACTTCAGGGAGTTTGATGACAGTTGAGGCTAAGAAGATGAAAGACTTTATTAGGTTCTCGCCCGAATACTTTTTTGGAGCCGGGGACCTAGAGATAGCCGGGAGGTGGTTGTTGTCTCATGAGCGGCTTCATGAGTTGCTTCGAGTTGAGGAGATTGATCGGCCAAGAATATCGAGTTTTTGCTTGAGAGCCGATGCAGCGGTATGGGGGACTACCTATATCGCGACTCATCCTGCTGTAACTACTTAGGCAGAGTTCTGAATGCTTTTTATGGATGAGTATATACCTATGGAGGTCAGAGTCCTATTGAGGGATGAGTTTTTGTCATTGGTTCAGCGTGACATGTCTGTCACTGTGTACATGGAGAGGTACCGATACCTATTGTCGTACTCCATGGACATACCAAGTATCGATCGGTTACAAATATATTATTTTGTCCGAGGTTTGGATGAGAGGATTGTGAGCACGGTTATATCTAGTGGAGCTCGTACACTGGCATAGATTTACGGTAGGTCTCTCACACACGAGACATATTTGGTTTAGAGGGCCAATCGATTAACGGTTTAGGCTGCGCTGCAGGGTCAACAGAGACATCAGAGTCAGTCAGCTCTGAGTTCTCGGTCCAATCAGGATCAATAAAGACAGGGCCAGAGACCCCGTCGAGGTGATTAACAGTCTGATTATGGTCGCAGAGGCGACATAGATCATCGTGATGACCGAGATAGCAGTATAGGCAAGATAGAGGTCATGTTGGGGCATGTGCCCTAGGTCATCCATTAACTGTCTTTATGAATACTTTTAGTTAATAAAATAGAGGATTTCATTTGCTGTTTATTATAATTAATTTGCATGTTTACATTATAATAAAATCCATGGGTATTTACAGAAATATCCTAAATGTCCCTAGTAGATCATTATACTGGGAACTATCATGAATTAAGACTAGTGTGAGTCTTGATTGATGATCATATGATGATTATACGTATAGGGATACGAATCAAGATCACGAGTACTTGTTAGGGAACAAAGTCTTGGGACCGACCCGCATTATGAGAACATCACATGGATTAAGTCATAGTTGTTTCTCATGATAGGTATATTTTTCAGTCCTATGACTTGAGATTACCAGAGACTTCAACATTAGGAACACAGTGATTGACACAATCAAACGTTGTCTTTAACCGGATGATTATAAAGGTTGTGATTGGTTACTGTGTGAGCAATGTGATGAAGTTGTGTAATCGAGATATAATTTGTCCCTCTTATATAAAGAGAGATATCCAGTGGATCCCTCGATGTGTTAGACTGTTAAAAGGCCTAGTCTAAGTGAATTGATATTGATCAATGTCACTTGGATGTTTTCAGTCTACCTAGAGATCGAGACTAGTACGATTGAACATGTTGGATATTCCATGCCTTATGTTTGATCAAAAGGATATCGTGTGACAAAAGGATGTTATATACACTATTGATTAGGTTGTATCAATTTGATATTCGTATAACTTGGGTAGTCCTAATGTCTTGCTAGAGGCCGCTTATGACTTGTATACCAAATGTGTTTTGGTACACTGCCAACGTTGTATGAGCCTATTGGGTCGCACGCTAAGAATGGTTTTGCGAGATTTTAAGATGGTTCAGAAAAATGAATTTTATATGATAAAATTCATGACAGAAACGTCATTGTGGTGTATTACACTTATACTTCTTTAAGTAGGGGTATATGTGTAATTTACTTAACCGTCTATATACAAGAGTTGTATAAATAGACGCTTTAAGTTAGAACACACGTATGAAAGATTAAGGGTCAAAACTCTATTTTCGTTTCAGAAACGAATTAGGGTTTTCTGGTATGCTATGGATCGTTTTGGAGAGAAACAAAAAAGGTTTGGTATTCTCTTGAAGTTAGCACTTCGAATCTCGGCCGCAGTTCGTGTGTGGACTGAGGGCGTTCATCGTTGGCAGCACCTTAGAGATCGATCAACCTTCAGAAAGGTATATTGCGACCGATGTATGATTAAGTCTTCTTGGTTTAAACGTTTTTAATGGAATTAGATTCGAATCCTGTTGGGGTTTTTGTCAAAATTGTTTTGTAATTTCCACTGCGTATGAACCCCAAAACTCAACAGTGGTATCAGAGCCTTCGAGTTCGATTCCATTAAATTCATTGCATATTTTCTTTTTATATATACATGATATATGATTGAAAGCATGTTAATAGTTGATGTATATGTGATATACATAAGTTTTATGTGATCCATGCTAGTAACCATGTTAGGTTCATTCGAATAATTTTAATGAATTGAATTTCGTGTTCTGTGATCCATGACACCATTAGGTATAATCTTTATTTTTCGTGTATTGATGCATGGATGAAATCTATGTAATTCAGTATGCATATTTAGGTTACATTATTTTAAGTTTCTTAAATTGTATAAGTCTTAATATTAATTCGAAACTAATATGATTAGGTTCGATTGTGATAGTAGTTCATGATTCAATTACACGTTTGTGATTATTTGGATGAGGACCGAAATTGCAAATAATTATTTTTCGAAATTATTTATTTATCTCGTTATATCTATTATGTTATGAAATTTCTATTTGATAAGAGATAGATAACAAATTAGATTAGGAGATATTAGCAAAATCGATTTAGTTATCCCTATTGAATAGGAGATAAATATCGAGAATTTTATTATTGTTGATATGCTAGGATTCAAATATCTTAAGTCCTAATTGGATTAGGATAAGATGATTAGTTAGATATGAGCCCGGGTTAATTAAAATGTTTTAATTGACTTAATTTTGGATAAATTAAGGGGTTAATTTAGGATAATAAAATCAGCGAAAAATATGATTTTCTATAGTGAATTTTAATTTTCGGAATTGAAATTCGTCTCCTAAAAAAAAAAAAAACGTGGGCCTTTTTCTGTTTCCCGTCATTGTCATTGACCGGTCAATGGAACCATACCCATTGACAGCTAAGCGGGACCGCCGTCTAACTAATCCTAGCGCACGTAAATTCTTTTATTAGTGAACAGTATAAAAATTTCCAAATTGTTTAGTGATTGAACAAATCAATAAAATATATGATATTTCATTGTTTACATAAAATCACTAAAACTGAATAAAATCCCTCTATTAAATTTTAAGTCTCGTGCCATCCATTTTAAACAATTGTCAAGGCCTCGATCACACTAATATAGTTTCAGCCATAGCTGGGTGTATTGTGTTATCTTGGTGAGTAAAGTTGGGTAAGAGCTACCTAAATGTTTAAAATGGTCCGACTTAATAAAGCTATCAAAATAGTTTTGAGCTTTAGGCACATGATGAGATAAAAAAAACATGATAAGACATAAGATGTCCCGTATCTCATAAAAGTATCTAAAATTACATAAGATGTAATTGGTAACTGTTACCTACCTAAATAATATAGTTCTGTGTTTCATGCCATAACTGTCATAGAATTAGGTGAAATATGAATTTAGTCCCCTAAATAAACAATATGTTTTAGGAGGGTTGTTAATTTAGTGGGAGTCTATTCCTCTATACTAAAATAAAATTTGCATAATCTTTATTGTATATCAATGGCCTCTTCAAGTAACAATAATCCCCTGTCACTGCGATCCATCATTGAGAATGATAAGCTATCTGAGACTAACTTTCTTGACTGGTTCAGAAACTGGAGAATTGTTCTCAAGCATGAACGCAAGTTCTATGTCCTGGATGCTCCAATCCCTGAGGACCCACCAGCCAATGCTACGAAAGCTGTGAAGGATGCGCATAATAAGCATGTCAACGATTCTACTGATGTTGCATGTATTATGCCGGCAACTATGGTTCCTGAACTTCGAAGGACATGGAACTAATGGAAGGCTACGACATGGTTGTAACATCTTGAAGGAAATGTTCCAACAACAAGCTAGGAAAGAAAGGTTCGAGACATTCAAGAACCTACATTCTTGCAAGATGACCGAGGGTGCGTCGTTAGTCCTCATGTTCGAAGATGAAGGGCTATATTGACCAAACTTGATAGACTCAGATTTCCCATAAGCCAAGAGTTAGCTACGAGATTTGATCCCTGAATTCATTACGAGAGAGTTACTCATAATTTGTGATGAACTACAATATGAATAATATGGAGAAATCAATTTCAGGTTGCATTTGATGCTCAAAACTGCTGAACAAAATATCAAGAAACCCTATAGTAATGTGTTGATGGTCCAAAAGGGAAAGGGAATGAAGAAGAAAGGCAAAGGCAAGGCTATAGTTGCCAAGGCTGCTATTGCACATGTAGCAAAGCATGTGGAACAAGTCAAGCCCCAGCCTGTTCCTGCTTCAAAACACCCAAAAGAAAAGGAAGGAAATTGTCATTTCTGCCATGCACCTGGACATTGGTTCAGAAATTGCAAACTCTATTTGGAAGATCTAAAGAAGAAAAAGGGTAGTGCGACTACCACTACATGTATTTATGTTATTGAAATTAATTTATCTACTAGTGATTCTTGGGTATTAGATACCGGATGTGGATCTCACATTTGTATAAATGTGCAGGGACTCACCCAGAAGTATAAAGTTGAAGAAAGGAGAAGTCATCCTCCGCGTAGGGAATGGAGCAAGAGTTCCGCCCAGTTTGTTGGATCATATGACTTAGTCTTACCTAGTGGACTTATTTTAAATTTAAATAATTGTTATTTTGTGTACTTTGCTTGAGCGAAACATCATTTATGTTTCACTCTTGGATATGGATGGTTTTGATTTTATTATTGCCAATAATAGATGTTCCATTTCTTGTAAAGGCATATTTTATGCAAATGCTTTGATTTGTGTGATGATCTTTATATTCTAAGCATGAAAAAGCCCACCGATACTCAGTCTTTAACATAAATACAAAGATATTCAAGTCAAATGATTTGAATCAAACCTATATTTGGCATTGTCGTCTCGGGCACATAAATGAGAAAAGCATAACGAATCTCCAAAAAGATGGACTTCTAGATTCATTTGATTTAGAAACATATGAAACGTGCGTATCTTGTTTACTAGGCAAGATGACTAAAAGTCCCTTTACTTGGACACGGTGAAAGGGCAAGTGATTTATTGGGTCTAATACATACCGATGTATGCGGTCCTATAAACACAATGGCTAGAGGAGGTTATCGTACTTCATTACATTTCTTGGTGATTTCAAGCGAGATGTGGTTATGTATATCTTATGAAACATAAAGTCTGAATCATTTGAGATGTTTCGAACGTTCAAAATGAAGTGCAGAATCAACTTGGTAAAACTATCAAAACACTTCGGTTAGATCGAAGTGGTGAATATTTGAGCCAAGAATTTGATGATCATCTTAGAAATTGTGGGATTGTCTCTCAATTGACTCCTCCAGCAACTCCACAATGGAATGGAGTTTCTGAAAAGAGAAATCGAACCTTATTAGAATTGGTTCGATCTATGATGAGTCATGCATATATTCCATTATTCTTTTGGGGTTATGCATTACAAACTGCAGCTTTAACTCTAAATCGAGTTCCTTCTAAAGCGGTTGATAAAACACCATATGAGATATGGTACGGGAAGAGACCTAGTTTGTCTTTCCTTAAGATTTGGGGTTGTGAGGCTTACGTAAAGCGACAAGTCTCAGAAAAACTAGCACATAAATCTGACAAGTGTTTATTTGTGGGGTATCCTAAGGAAACAAAAGGATATTACTTTTATAATCTCGCTGAAATCAAAGTGTTTGTTGCTCGGTATGGTGCCTTTATGGAAAAACAGTTTATTTCAAAAGACACTAGTGGGAGAGAAATAAATCTTGAAGAAGTTCAAGAATCACAGATAAACACTAAACCGCTACTGGAAGTTTAACAACGTTCTGAACCAATTGAACCTCCACAAGTGACACAAGGCCCACGTAAATCTGGTAGGGTAAGACATGAGCCAGAGAGATTTAGATTTCTCATTACTGATAGTCGTGATGTGTTGCTTATGGATCAAAATGAGTCTACCACTTATCGGAGGCTATGTCGGACTAGACTCAGATAAATGGCTAAGTGCCATGAACTCTGAAATACAATCCATGTATGATAGCCAAGTTTGGAACTTGGTTGATTTACCTGAAGGTGGTAAGACCATTGGATGTAAATGAGTTTTCAAGAAGAAAATTGACATGGATGGCAAAGTGCATACTTTTAAAGTAAGACTTGTAGCAAACGGTTTCAGGCATACTCAAGGTGTTGATTATGATGAAACTTTTTTCGCCAGTAGCCATGCTTAAATCCATAAGAATTTTAATTGCCATTGATGCATATTATGACTATGAGATATGACAAATGGATGTAAAAATAACATTTCTTAATGGAAAACTGCTTGAGGACGTGTATATGACACAACCTGAAGGTTTTGTACATCCTGAGAATTCTAGGAAGGTATGCAAGCTTCAAAGATCCATTTATGGATTAAATCAAGCTTCTCGGAGTTGGAATCTTCGTTTTGATGAAGCAATCAAGGATTTTGGTTTTATTAAGAATGAAGATGAGCCTTGTGTATACAAGAAGGTCAGTAGGAGTGTAGCTATTTTTTTGGTACTATATGTTGATGATATATTACTCATTGGAAATGACATCCCAACATTGAAGAATGTCAAGTCTTGGTTAGGGAAGTGTTTCTCAATGAAAGACTTAGGAAATGCAGCCTATATCATAGGGATAAAGATCTATAGGGATAGATCTAAGAGGCTAATCGGTCTAAGTCAGAGTGCTTAAATAGACAAGGTGTTGAATAGGTTCAGTTTGGAAGACTCTAAAAGAGGATTGTTGTCAATGTCTCATGGCATAAGTCTCAGCAAGATTCAATGTCCTAAGACAAATGATGAGCGAGACCATATGAATAAGATTACATATACATCAGCTATTTGGTCTATCATGTATGTCATGCTATGTACTCGACCTGATGTATCATATGCTTTGAGCACTACAAGCGAGATATCAGTTAGATCCTGGTGAGAGTCACTGGATAGCAGTAAAGAACATTCTTAAATATTTAAGAAGGACTAAGGAAGTGTTCTTGGTCTTTGGAGGTTTTGAAAATGATCTAGATGTAAATGGTTATACAGATGCAAGTTTTCAAACTGATATAGATGATTTTAGATCGCTTGATCTAGATATGTATTTACTTTGAATGGGGGTGCAGTAAGCTGGAAAAGTTCGAAGCAAGAGACTATGACAGATTCTATAACTGAAGCTGAGTATATTGCAGTGTCTGATGCAACAAAGGAGGTAGTTTGGATCAAAAATGTCATTTCTGAACTATGTGTGGTTCCAAGTATTGCTAACCCTGTTTGTTTGTATTGTGACAATAACGGGGCAATAGCACATGCCAAGGAACCTAGATCACACCACAGATCCAAACATATACTCAGGCGTTTTTGTTGGGTTTTGGGGTTCATACGCAGCGGAAATTACAAAACAATTTTGACAAAAACCCCAACAAGATCCGAATCTAATTCCATTAAAAACGTTTAAACCATGAAAACTTAATCATACCTCGGTCGCAATATACCTTTCTGAAGGTTGATCGATCTCTAAGCACTGGCAACGACGAACGCCCTCTACCAGCAGTCCACACACGAACGGCGGCCGAGATTCGAAGTGGTAGCTTCGAGAGAATACCAAACCTTTTGTTTCTCTCCAAAACGATTCAGAGCGTACATGAAAACCCTAATTCGTTTCTAAAACGAAAATAGAGTTTCGGCCCTTAATCTTTCCTCTGTGTGTTCTAACTTAAAGCGTCTATTTATACAACCCTTGTATATAGACGGTTAAGTAAATTACACATATACCCCTACTTAAAGAAGTATAAGTGTAATACACCACAAGGACGTTTCTGTCATGAAATTTATCATATAAAATTCGTTTTTTTCGAACCATCTTAAAATCTCGCAAAACCATTCTTAGTGTGCGACCCAATAGGCTCATACAACGTTGGTAGTGTACCAAAACACATTTTGGTATACAAGTCATAAGCGGCCTCTAGCAAGACATTATGACTACCCAAGTTGTACGAATATCAAATCGATACAACCTAATCAATAGTGTATATAACATCCTTTTGTCACACGGTATCCTTTTGATCAAACATAAGGCATGGAATTGTCATCCAACATGTTTAATCGTACTAGTCTCGATTTCTAGGTAGATCGAAAACATCCAAGTGACATTGATCAATATCAATTCACTTAGACTAGGCATTTTAACGATCTAACACATCGAGGGATCCTTTGGATATCTCTCTTTATATGAGAGGGACAAATTATATCTCAATTACGCAACTTCATCACATTGCTCACATAGTAACCAATCAAAATCTTTATAATTGTCCGGTTAAAGACAACGTTTAATTGTGTCAAACACTGTGTTTCTAATGTTGAAGTCTCTGGTAATCTCAAGTCAGAGGACTGTAAAATATACCTATAATGAGAAACAACTATGACTTAATCCATATGATGTTCTCATAGCGGGTCGGTCCAGTACTTTGTTCCCTAACAAGTACTCTTGATCTTGATTTGTATCCCTATACGTATAATCATCATATGATCATCAATCAAGACTCACACTAGTCTTAATTCATTATAGTTCCCAGTATAATGATCGACTAGGGACATTTAGGATATTTCTGTAAATACCCATGGATCTTATTATAATGTAAACATGCAAATTAATTATAATAAACAGCAAATGAAATCCTCTATTTTATTAACTAAAAGTATTCATAAAGACAGTTAATGGATTGACCTAGGGCACATGCCCCAACAGTTTTCATCTCATCAGAGAAATTATTGAGAAGGGAGACGTGAAGATTCGCAGAGTACCTACTGAAGACAATGTTGCGGATCCATTGACAAAAGCTCTTCCACAAGCAAAACATGATGGTCATGTTAGATCATTAAGCATTAGATGCATGTATGATTGGCCCTAGTGCAAGTGGGAGATGTTGGGGCATGTGCCCTAGGTCAATCCATTAACTGTCTTTATGAATACTTTTAGTTAATAAAATAGAAGATTTCATTTGCTATTTATTATAATTAATTTGCATGTTTACATTATAATAAGATCCATGGTATTTATAGAAATATCATAAATGTCCCTAGTCGATCGTTATACTGGGAACTATAATGAATTAAGGCTAGTGTGAGTCTTGATTGATGATCATATGATGATTATACGTATAGGGATACGAATCAAGATCACGAGTACTTGTTAGGGAACAAAGTACTGGACCGACCCACTATGAGAACATCACATGGATTAAGTCATAGTTGTTTCTCATGATAGGTATATTTTTCAATCCTCTGACTTGAGATTACCGAGACTTCAACATTAGGAACACGATGATTTGACACAATCAAATGTTGTCTTTAACCGGACGATTATAAAGGTTGTGATTGGTTATGTGTGTGAGCAATGTGATGAAGTTGTGTAATCGAGATAGAATTTGTCCCTCTTATATAAAGAGAGATATCCAAAGTGGATCCCTCGATGTGTTAGGATGTTAAAAGGCCTAGTCTAAGTGAATTGATATTGATCAATGTCACTTGGATGTTTTCGATCTACCTAGAGATCGAGAGTAGTACGATTGAACATGTTGGATGACTATTCCATGCCTTATGTTTGATCAAAAGGATATCGTGTGACAAAAAGATGTTATATACACTATTGATTAGGTTGTATCAATTTGATATTCGTATAACTTGGGTAGTCCTAATGTCTTGCTAGAGGCCGCTTATGACTTGTATACCAAATGTGTTTTGGTACACTACCAACGTTGTATGAGCCTATTGGGTCGCACGCTAAGAATGATTTTGCGAGATTTTAAGATGGTTCAGAAAATGAATTTTATATGATAAAACTCATGACAGTAACGTCATTGTGGTGTATTACACTTATACTTCTTTAAGTAGGGGTATATGTGTAACTTACTTAACCGTCTATATACAAGGGTTGTATAAATAGACGCTTTAAGTTAGAACACACGTATGAAAGATTAAGGGCCGAAACTCCGTTTTCGTTTCAGAAATGAATTAGGGTTTTCTGGTATGCTTTGGATCGTTTTGGAGAGAAACAAAAAATGTTTTGTATTCTCTCGAAGCTAGCACTTAGAATCTCTACGCCGTTCGTGTGTGGATCACTGTAAAAAGGCGTTCGTCGTTGCTTTGGCGCGCTTAGAGATCGATCAACCTTCAGAAAGGTATATTGCGACCGAGGTATGATTAAGTTTTCATGGTTTAAACGTTTTTAATGGAATTAGATTCGGATCCTGTTGGGGTTTTTGTCAAAATTGTTTTGTAATTTTCTCTGCGTATGAACCCCAAAACTCAACAGGTCAGAGAGGCCAGAGTCGAGGTCAGAGTCAAGCACAAAGTCAGAGGAGTTCTGGCATATTAGAGACTCGTGCGTGTTACCAATACAGTTGGGTTGGGCATATTGTGGCAGATTGTACCAGACCAGCACCAATACCACCACAGACGGAGCAGGCTAGAGATAAAGCTCAAACTGCAGCTTTTGGGGTCTCGCAGCCGAACAGGAGGCGACCAAACAGCTTGTTGAGGGTACGTTATATGTTTATGGTATTTCGATGCATGTTATGATGGATTCTGGTAGCACACTGTCTTTTATTTCTGGACGCATGGTATGAGAGTTAGGGTCACCTGCACAGACCTTAGATACACATCTTGTTCTCAGTACTGCAGTTGGGGATAAGATTTACCCTAATCAGATATGCCAAAATTTTATTTTGGAGACTGAGGGACATCAGCTACCCGCTGATTTGATAGTGTTAGAGTACATGGAGTTCAACGCGATGTTTGATATGGATTGGTTATCATCTTATCGCGCACAAATCGACTGTTTCAGCAAGACTGTGATGTTTGACATCGAGGGGGTTCCAAAGTTTACATTTGCCAGAGTTGCGACTGCGTTACCTATCACTCAAGGCAGATTAGCTACGTCGCAAGAGATGGAGGCGTACGCAGCTATAGTGGAGCCAGAGCTTAAGACGGTGATTAAGGTTGAGAATGTCCTATTATCTACGAGTTTTTAGACATGTTTCCTGATGGTTTGCCAGGACTAACACCACCGAGAGTTGTTAATTTTATCATTGAGCTGATTTCGGGAACTCAACCAATCTATAGCAGGATGTATAGGATGTCAGCATGGAAGCACGATGAGTTAAGGACCCAGTTAGAGGACTTATTGCAGAATGGTTTCATTCACCCTAGCATGTCACCTTGGGGAGCTCCAGTTCTTTTTATGAAGAAGAAAGACGGTTCGATGCAGATGTGTGTGGATTATCGTAAGCTGAATCAGGTGACAATTCAGAATCGTTACCCACTTCCAAGGATTGATGATTTATTCGATCAATTAGCTGGGGCCAAGTTATTCTCGAAAATTGACTTATGATTAGGATATCATCAGTTGAGGACTCGAGAGGAGGATATGGAGAAGACCGCTTTTAGTAGGCGTTACGGGCTATTTGAGTTTACAGTCATGCCTTTTAGATTGACTAACGCACCGACGATCTTCATGGACTTGATGCATATGGTTTTGAGGTCATTTCTAGATTGATACGTCATTGTGTTCATCGACGACATCTTGATATATAGCAAGGCTTGTGAGGAGCACGAGAGGCATCTCAGGGATGTTTTGACTATACTGAGAGAGCACAGACTTTATGTCAAGTTCAGCAAGAGCGCATTCAGGCTGAATAAGGTGAAATCTTTTGGGCATGTCATTAGTGATCAGGGCATATCCATTGATGGTGACAAGATTCGGGCGATTATTGACTAGAGGACACCCAAGTCTGTATCTAACATTCGGAGTTTCCTGGGTTTGGCAGGATATTACAGGCGCTTTGTGCAGGATTTTTCAATGATTGCAGCGCAGATGACGAGGTTGACCAAGAAAGATGTTATATTTGATTGATCACGTGAGTGTGAGGATGCTTTTTGGGAGCTGAAGAGGAAATTGACTTCAATGCCAGTTTTGGCCTTACCTGTAGCAGGTAGATGTTTTTCAGTTTATACTGATGCATCATGGGTTGGGTTGGGTTGCGTGTTAATACATGACGGACACCCAGTGACATATTTATCTTAACGGTTGAGACCTCATGAGGAAAACTATCCAATGTGCAATTTGGAGCTTGCGGCAGTCGTGTTTGCACTGAAGGACTGGAGGCACTATTTGTAAGGTGAGAGGTTCGTGTTATTCACAGACCACCAGATTTTGAGGTACATGTTCACTCAGAGGGAGTTGAACATGCGACATCGGAGATGGCTCGAGTTATTGAAGGACTGTGACTTCGCAATTGAGTATCATCCGGGTAAGACGAATGTCGTAGCTGATGCGCTGAGCAGGACCGACATCGAGAGCTAGACGGTACTGCGACATATGATACATGAGCACAGGTTGGTTGAGGCAACGTCAATGTTGTGTGTGACAGAGGCTATTGTTGAGTTACAGATTTGATGTCAGTTCCCATTGTGTCTCTTGAGCGGGTTGCTGAGTTGCAGAGAGCTGACGGCTGGTATTTACGGATCAGTGGCTTGGCTCAGGATCCGGGATGCACTGAGTGGTCTGAGGGTTCAGACGGGTGCTTGAGACACAAAGGTCGTTTGTGGATACCGTCGGTATCTGAGCTCAGGGACAACATTCTCGAGGACGCACACCGGTCGCGATATACAGTTCATCCTGGTCGGACTAAGATGTATCATGATCTGCAGAGATTGTTTTGGTGGCCAGGGATGAAGGCTGGCGTGGGTAGATACGTTCGGAGTTGTCATATTTGCTAGCAGGTGAAGGCTGAGCACAAGAGACTAGCTGGGTTGCTACAGTCGCTGCCCATTCCTCAGTGGAAGTGGGAACACGTGACCATGGACTTTGTTAGTTGCCTATCGCAGACTTCGAGGAGACACGACGCAGTCTGGGTAGTTATTGACAGGTTGACGAAGTCAGCACATTTCATACCGATCGTCATGAGATATTCGATTACACAGCTGAGTACTATCTTCGAGAGAGAGATTGTCAGATTGCACGGTGTACCGGTCTCCATTGTTTCTGATAGAGATCCGAGGTTTACTTTAAGGCTTTGGGAGAGTATGCAGAAGCAGTTTGGCACTCGATTACATTTCAGCACTACGTACCATCCTCAAACTGACGGGCAGTAAGAACATTTGATTCAGATTCTCGAGGATATGCTCAGGGAGTGCATATTACAGTTTGGTGGATCGTAGGAGGATTATTTGCCTTTATGTGAGTTTGCTTACAACAACAGCTATTAGGTGAGTATTGGGATACCACCGTTTGAGGCAATTTATGGAAGGCCCTCCAGGTCACCATACTGAGAAGGTGAGACAAATTAGGAAGAGGCTTCAGGCGGCTCAGGATAGGCAGAATAAATATGCGGACAAGTACCTTGAGGGTCTGAGCTACGAGGTTGAGGACTTAGTGTGTTTGAAGGTTTTGCCTTGGAAAGGTCATCAGAGGTTTGGCATTAAGGGGAAGTTGACACCAAGGTTCCTTGGACCGTTCAGAGTTAAGGAACGCATCGACAGAGTGGCATACCTTCTGGAATTGCCACCGCAGTTAGTAGGGGTATATCCAGTGTTTCACATTTCCATGTTGAGGCTGGCTAGGTGGGGACCGAGGCCTATGGTTGATGTACGTCAGATTGAGGTGCAACCTGACGTGTCATATGAGGAGCAGCCCGTGGAGATCATGGATAGGAAGACTCTGATTTTGAGGAATAAGGAGATCCCGGAGGTTTTGGTACGATGGCGGCATCATGGGACCGAGGGACTCACTTGGGAGCTTGAGTCTACTATGCGACTATGGTATCCCCACTTATTTGTTGGTAAGTGTGTAAGTTTAATTTAAATTTCGGGACAAAATTTCATCTAGTTGGGAAGAACTGTAACGGCCCGAATTTAATTCGTCATTATTAATGACGTGGTTGCATACGTGGATGATAGCTCAGACGCTCGTAGGACCCGCAGCTAGGCTAGTGCGCGCTTTGAGCTAGGTAAATTGTTATTTTGCGTGCTAATTTGTCTAATTTGCGATGTTTACGTTGAAATAGATTAAACGACATCCTAATGTGTGTATTTATATTATGTTTGACGTGTGAGACCGCATGTTAAGTATTCGCCTCGATATGTGTGTCGACGCGGGTACCGGGTAGGCTAAAAGACTAAATATTAGGTCGGGGGAAATAATACACACATGAAAAGAATAAAATGAGTTAAATAATAATATTAATGCATAATTGGTGGTTAAGGTCATGGTAGTACGCGTATGTCGCGTTTACGGACGCGAAATAGGGCGTCAGAACACCCGGAAGACGACTTTTTGGGTTTAAAACAAGGGCAAGTGTGCCATTGGTGCCACATTATGAGTCATTAGAGGTTGGAAAATGGAGCAAATAGTGCTCATTAGATTGCATTGGGATGCACAAGTGAGGAGAGATGCTTGTAAGTCTATAAAAAGTCAATTTAACTTTATTTCCACCACCTTTTCTCTCTCCTTATCAAAAAATCCGAAAATTGAAGAGCAAAAACAAGGGTTTTGGAGCTTTAAACTTAGTGATTTGAGGAGCTTGGAGTGGTTGCTTCATCAAAGCAAGGTGAGATTCACTAACATCTCAACTTTCTTCATCTTTTGGACCCCTTTTGAGGTGTTTAAGTGAATCCAATGTGGATTGTTAAGTGGTTGTTTCAGTAGGTTTTAAGTGCTACAAAGTAAAATAATTCATGTTGTTGTTGGTGGTGATGTTTAGAAAACAAGATTTTCATCCAAACTAGCTGTCCAGAACCTCATTAGTGCGCTATATGATGATTAGCGCGCAAGGTGAAAAATATAGTGCGCTAATGTTTTTCCTGTCGAAGAACGTTTAGCTGCCTAGAAATCTAGCGCGCTAATCATAATACCTAGCGCGCTAGATATTGAAAATTTCAGAATATTTTTACTAAGTAACATAAAATACATCCAATTGACTAAAAATCAATTATAAATGGAAATAGGTCATTTCGTGCAGTAATTTGGATATCGGGGATTCGGCGAAGCCGTACCGGGCTTATTTATCGGGACACGGAGTGCTGGTTGAGGTGTGTAGATCCCAACTGAAATTCCTTGAGCATTACTTGCTTTGGCTTTTGAATTCATATTATGTCTTTCAATAATTTATTCTTAGTTTTGGTTTAAATGGACGGACGTTGAGGCTCTCCCTCCGTACCATTCCTGTGCGTATGTCCACTAGGCCATAGCACGTGTTTTAAGGGTCTCGGTGAATAGTTTGACCCGAGAGTCGCGTCGGGGCACGTGTAGGTGCGTTGTAGGTTTTACGCTGACCACCTAGTGGATCCAGATACTGGCCTTGCTGTAGTGGGACTCGCCGGTAGTATTTTTTGGATAATCTGAAGTATGGCACTAGTCCGACCGTAGGCTCTACGAACACACTTTGAGCTTGCATTATTACTTATCCATGCGATGATCACAGTTGCCTGTATTTATTTCCGCATGTTTATTTAATAGTTTTGTTTGAATTCCAATATTTACTTTCAGTTTTGCTCACTTAATTTCCTTGGGAATACTCACTCTGGACTCGTAATCTGCTTTTTTGTAATGGTTTAAGTGCAGATCCTAGCACGAGTCGTGGCAAGGGCAAGCTATCGGAACACCTGTGATTCAGATATATTGAGCCAGACTTGTACGTTTGTATTATATATATTTTGTTGTTATTTTGGGGATTTGGGATTGTGCAACACTTCGGGACCATATATTTTGATATTTTGAGACATTGAGGTGTATTTTTGGTCTATGTTGGCATATGAGTTTTCTACACTTGGTATCATAGTTAAATGCATGACTTTGATGTTTTAATACTTGATTTTTCATGACAAAAGACTTTCGCTTTGTTGTATTAAGGATTAAAGCGATACTAAAACATATGACTTGAGTTCATTAACAATTTAAACAGTAAATTGTTGTTCATTGACGTTAATAATGATTAATTGGTGGTTAAGATTGCATGTGGCACACAGCTGACGCTGGTAGGCCAGGATGTGGGCCCGCGTTGGCCCCTGTGGCGGTTCATTTAGAAAATGGGCCGCTACATGACATGTCACAACTGTGGACAAAAGGACATTTTTGTGAGGGAATGTCATAAATGAAGAAAATATAAGGTATTTTCTTTTAAATGCATCTCACAATTGCTTTATGTTTAGCAATGCTCTATTTGATGACTCTAGTATTTGTAGATTATTGATTCAGGAGCAAAGTGTCGCCACATTCAAGTGGGAGCACAGTGGATATATGTTGGAAATACTGCTTGTGTACCTGTTCAAGAAATTGACACCTGCCAATTGAAGCTACGACGCATACTACTTCTGCATGATGTCCTAAATTTCCAAAAATTAAGGCAAAACTTAATTTCAATGGCCGTCTTTATTAGTCTAGGTTTCATATTAAACTTCAATAACAATTGTCACTATATTTTTTGGACACCGCACTTTATGTTTTTGGATACTTGTCAAATGGTTTTATTATTTTGGGCATCATAGGCGATGCTAAATAATAATTATTATAGTTGTTTTTTTTCATTTTTGCATCATCAATTTCTATTAATTATGGATGCAACCATATGACATGCTAGATTAGGTCATATAGGGCAATATAGAATAAAAGATTTGCTAGAGAATGCTTTTAAGGCTCACTCGCAAAGGTTGATTTTCCAACAATAAAATAACCATTTAAAGCTGGAAGAGCTTATATTCCATTCCAATTAGTACATTCAGACTTTTTTTCTAATGAATGTAAGAGTGCGACATTATGCATCATATTTCATCACTTTCATTGATCATTTTGCACATTATGGTCATGTATTCTGGTCTCACATATAAGTGAAACATTTGATTGCTTTAGTGATATGTAACTTTATGTGACGACCCCAAATTCCGAGGCAAACCGGGCACCGCCACGTAGCCATACACGTCACCAAGCCATGCTATGTCACTTGCACCGTTCATGACGACCCGCGAACTAACCATCTTATAATTCGACTTAGTCAATTTTGTCGCTTAAAAGATTATTTTGTCGAAATACACCAGAATTTTACCACTTAATTTGTTTATTTTGATTCTTTTTAGGTTATGTTTAATAGCGAAAGTCTTAATAATATAAACGAATCTTGCATTAATTAACAACCTATAGGGTAGAAACCCAGCAAAAGGATACCATGTATACCAGTTAAGGCAAAAAAAATGTATAGTAGGTGTCAATATACATGTATTAGGTGGAAAAGTCTCCCAAAATGATCCCAAAAAGTATGTATATGTAAATACAAACACCTACGAGTGAGCTAGTGGAGGCACTCCATATCAGAGGTAGTCGACAATCATTGCCTTCCCCCGGCTCATCGTAGGATCTACAACTTGCCACCAACAAATACTGACAAGTTCCAGTGAGTAAATCCCAGAGAAATTCAGCTAGTATTCACAAGAAATCCAAGAAAATGGCTACAATTCATGCATATAAAGTAAATGAACAGGAATGTAAAGCATGAATATAAGTCATGAGATAATCAAGAATATGGAACGCGAGTGCGGTGTATAGCTATCGAGCCCTGGGACGTAAATACTAAACCGAGAAGGCCTTGGAGGTGAGGAAGTCCACACCCCCTCTTCACGGTCGAAATGAGGAACTCTGTTGGTCGGAAGGTAGACTTCTGCCCAACGCCTCAAAGGAGAGGAAATCTGTGACGGATGTGAGACTCATGTCAACTCGCTCTCGAGATCATCGACTCGCTAAGAGATATCTCACACATAGTTTAAGGTATGACCAACACCGTAGCAACAATCGGATCATCATCAACGAGAGAGCCGAAAAGGGGTTACACCGTCCCTTCGACCATACACAGACACACGCGAGAATAGAGTAAACATGCAAGCTGAACTGGTGAGAAGTAATGAGAAATAAATAATTTACAAGAAAATTAAGTAAATTCTAAACTGACTTTCTCGTGCGTTTACTTACCTCAAACAATCGCAAATATCTCTTCAAAATGTCACGCTCACGCATCGATATACGCGCCCGATACCCGACTATAGTCTCCTAAGTCCCTGGTATCCAATTATACCACTTTTGTTATTTTAGAGTCATATTAAGTGAATTAATAATGTGTGACCAAAAATTTGAGATTTTGTTTCAAAAAGTTTAATTTCGGCACACTTTTCGAGTTATATCGGGGTGTCGATGCCCCAAAGAGTCCTCAAAAACTATTTTTTTATATTTTCCCATTTTATTATATTTTTCTTGATTTTTCTGAATTTTTCCATAATTTTCTAGCTATTTTTCTATTTTTCTTATATTTATTTTATTTAAAAATGTATTTTATTTAATTTTTTAAAATTTTTAATTAATTAAAATTAATTTGGGGTAGGTTAGGCTCGAACCGGGCCCGGTTCGGTTGGGCCCTGTTCGGCCCAACCAGGGCCACCCGGTTCGGGCCGGCCCTACCCGGGCTTGGCCAGCAGGCCCAACCTGCTAGGGGGTAACCTAGCCCACTGGCTACCCCATTCTTCTTCCTCAAATCGTCTCTGCAGAGTGCAGAGACGATTTTAAAAAAAAAAAACACACACACACACACACAACAACAACAACGACAATTACAACAACAACAACAACACCAACACCAACAACAACAACCTAACAACAACAACAACAACCACCCAACAACACCATCACCATTAAACTCTAAATTTTTCTACAAAAAGTTAACGAAAATTGACACACTCACCTCGATTCGGAGATCTTCGCGAGCGTCGCCGCGTGGAGATAGCACCGCGAGAGATGTGCGACCGAGTTGAGATAGTGATGGAGAGCTTGGTGGTGAGGAGTTGGAAGTGGAGAAGAAAATGGGGTGTAGAAGAAGAGCTCGGGTAGAGAGAGGGAGTGAGTGAGAAGAGAGAAATTTTTTTTTATTTGTTTGATTTTGGAGAGGAGAGAGAAAAAGTGAGTGATGGGTTTAAGTATGGTGATTGGATATGTGATGTGATGGGATGTGTGATGTGACAACTAAATCCCAGACTAGGGCTGGCAAAAAAATGGGACCGGACATAAACATGACCGGACACCGACTCCCTATAATTATTAAATTTAGTGTATGGACCCGGTCCCATTTTTAAAACGAACATTTTTTTTGTCAAGGCCCGTATTTTTGTAAAACATACGGCTCCCATTTTGTCCGATTTTTATTTTTTATTATGATTAATATTTTATTTATCAATTATTTTTTAAAAAAAAACCTCAACTTAGTAATAAAAAATAACATCATCAAATCAGCTTAAGTGAGAAAATAGATTTGAAACAAATTTTAGAAAAATCAAACAAGAAACATGTATGTGAATGGAGAAGGAGTAGAAAAAACTTACATTGAGAGCAGAGAGATGAGTGGGCGAGCGCGGAGTCAAACATTTAGAGGCGAGAGGATAGGAGAGTGATAGGCAGAGTTGTGGCGGAGTGACCACGAAGCCGGGAGAGGTGAGAGTCGGGAGAGTGAGAGGCAGAGCCACGGCGGACCGAGTGACCACGAAGCCGGGAGAGATGAGAGTCAGGAAAGTGAGAGGCATAGCCACGACGGAGTGACTCACTGGTGTGATTGAGGCCCAAGGGTGAGGCGGAATGGCGGTGAGAGACGACCGTGAGGCAGAGCGAGTGAGAGGCGAAGTGGCGAGTGAAAGGCGGACGAAGGCGGACTGAGGCACGTCGTGCGTGGCCGTGAGACGCGATGCGGTGAGAGACGATTGTGAGGCGGAGTGAGACGTTTCGATTTTGTGCGTGGCCGACTGGTCGTGAGTCGCGCAGCTGCGGAGTGCGGAGAGTCGAGACACATTTAGGGTTTTTGATTTTGTGAGGGAGAGCCGGAGAGGGGAGGGAGAAAAGGCTGAAAAGCTATACACTGATACATATAGGGTTTGGTCCGTTTGGAAGCATTTGATGACATGGAGTATGAAATTACCTATATGCCATTCAAATTAATCACTAAACGGGGGAGAGATGAGAGTCAGGAAAGTGAGAGGCATAGCCGCGACGGAGTGACTCACTGGTGTGATTGAGGCCCAAGGGTGAGGCGGAATGGCGGTGAGAGACGACCGTGAGGCAGAGCGAGTGAGAGGCGAAGTGGGGCAGAGCGAGTGAAAGGCGGACGAAGGCGGACTGAGGCACGTCGTGCGTGGCCGTGAGACGCGATGCGGTGAGAGACGATTGTGAGGCGGAGTGAGACGTTTCAATTTTGTGCGTGGCCAACTGGTCGTGAGTCGCGCAGCTGCGGAGTGCGGAGAGTCGAGACACAGTTAGGGTTTTTGATTTTTGAGGAGAGAGAGAGGAGAGGGGAGGGAGAAAAATTTGAAAAGCTAGGCCGAAAAGCTATACACTGATACATATAGGGTTTGGTCCGTTTGGAAGCATTTGATGACATGGAGTATGAAATTACCTATATGCCCTTCAAATTAATCACTAAACGGGTAGCCGTTTTTTTGAAATTTTGTCCGGACCCGGTCCCGTATTTTTAAACGTTGTCCAGACTCGTATGTTTTTTACAAAAATATTGCCCGAACCCGTTTAAAACGGGTTCGGACAAAATCAGACAAACGGGTCTGGGCAACTTTTAACACCCCTTTCCCAGACTATTCCATACACCCACGTTACGCGCACACCGCGACGTCATACACTCTCGTCACTACACGCGCACAACGCGACCAAGCGTAATTCTTAATTAGCGCGGTGCGAATTATTAAATAATAGTAAAATAAATAAACACTCGCCACACAAAAATAACAAATTTTACCTCGTTAGGCGTGCCCTAGATTTTTCCGCGACGTCTACGTGGTCTGAGCTTATGATCTTAATCTGTAATTTGTCAGTTAATCGGGATTAATTAAAGCAGGCCGTTACACTTTAGTTGAAAGTCGACTAGAAAAACGTATGTTGAGAACTGACCAGGGACGTGAATATTTAAAAGATCAATTTAAAGAATATTGTAATGAGAAAAACTTGCTAGACTGCTTACCATCCCTAGCACTCCGCAACAAAATGGTGTTGCAGAAAGGCGTAATCAAACTTTATTAGATATGGTTCGATCTATGATGGCACAAGCAAGTCTTCCAATTTCATATTAGGGAAATGCATTGCTAACCGCAACCTATGTACTAAATCTAGTACCGTCAAAATCAGTGGCTTCCACATCAGATACCCTATAGACTGAGAGAAATCCCAATCTTATAAATTTGCGCCCATGGAGTTGCGTAGCATATGTTCACTCTCCATCCAATAAATATGGAAAATTAGGACCAAGTGGAAAGAAATCTATTTTTGTTAGATATTTTGAACATTCCAAAGGGTTTGTGTTCATTGGTGAACAACTAGATGATAGTTTTATTGAATTTGAATCAAGAGATGTCACATTTTTTAGAAAATGAGTTTCCTAGCAAAAATGAAGCAATAAGAGATCTCACTTTTTATGAAGTTGATGATTCTTCAGAGAATGTAATCCCAGAACTAGATTCAAATGCGGTAGAGACTAATCCAAATTTGGCTCCTATTCTTGATTCTAGTGGGGGTGACATTCCAATCGATGCTTCAAATACAGAAGAATTGCGTAGAAGCAGCTGTCAAAGTGTGCCTCGAAGACGTTTTAAAATTAAGGTTCATGCTTTTACGACTGTTCCTCATGATGAAAATGAGCCCTGTAATATTAATGAGGATTTATCATCATCAGCTAAGGAACAATGGCTAAAATCAATGGATAAAGAAATTGAGCCTAAAAAATCTAACCATGTCTGGGACTTGGTTGATCTACCTCTTGGACGTAGACCAATTGGAAACAAATGGGTTTTCAATATCAAACGTCAGGCAGATAGATCAATTGAAAGATTTAAAGCGCGTTTAGTGGCTAAGGGATTTACACAATAAGAAGGAATAGATTATGAGAAAAAGATTTCACCGGTTGTAAGGTTTGTCTCTATTCGTTTATTACTTGCTATTGTTGCATATATGGATTTAGAATTACATCAAATGGATGTAAAACTGGTTTTCTAAATGGAGAATTGAATGAAGACATATATATGCAACAACCAATAGGTTTTGTTGTAAATTGATAAGAGCGCAAAGTATGCAAGCTCAAAAAGTCAATATATGGTCTTAAACAATCTTCACGACAATAGTATTGAAAATTTCATCTAGTCATAGCTTATTTTATATTTAATATGATTGATGAAGATCATTGTGTATATATCAAGCATTCAAATCAATAGTTTGTGATATTATCCTTATATGTGGACGATATACTTTTAGCTTGAAATAACATTGATTATATTGTCGCCATTCAATAATGGTTGTCCTCTAATTTTAATATGAAGGAAATGGGTGAAGCAAACTTCACACTAGGTGAGAAGATTCATAGGAATCATTCTAAAAGAGTTTTTGCTTTATCGCAAGAACAATATATTAAGAATATTCTTGAACGATTCAAAATAAAAAATTGTAACCCCATTGACACTCTGAATACTAATGGTGAAATCCAAAGAACGAAAATGTGCCGAAGACTCTAAATATGAAAGACAAAATGTGTAACGGCCCATTTTATTCATGTCTCTTAAATTTACAGACGTGGACGCCAGCTCGGATCTACGTGGACGCCACGGCAGGCTAGGACACACGGGGACTTAGGTATGCTAGTTATTGTGTGTTGGATGCTTATTTTCGGTGGAATTTATTGAAATACATCGCATGTGTGTATGTTGCATAAAAATACGTGCGAGATTGTGTGAACTGTATTCGCCTCGATATACGTGTCGACTCGGGTACCGGGTAGTTGACGGGACCGGATATTAGGTCGGGGAAACGAAAACACACAAATTAAATAAAAATTGACCAAGTAACTAATATGGAATGGGTATTAGGTGGCTAGTGATGCGGCGGTATGCGTATATCGCGGTTCGGACCCGAAATCGGGCGTCGAAACGCCCGGAAACGGGCGAGTGTCCCAGCTGTGTCACACTTTGGAGTCAATGACACAAAGTCAACATCACCTATCCTTATCTAAACCACACTCCACCACCTTTTCTCTCACACCTCACACACACCCCGTACACACCCCGCACACACACCGATCGGGAGGCCGAGAGAAGAAGGAACGCGGAGAAGAGGAGGAAAAGAAGAAGCCGGGAAAGAGAGAGGAGAATGTGGAGACGTCACGATCGAGGTGAGTCTTCATTGTTTTTGTGGGTTTCCGGTTGTCCGTACGTGGTGGCAAGACAGGGGTTCGGCCATGGAGGTCGAACCGGGTCGCGGTGGTGATGGCAGGGGTGTCTCCCCTGCCATCGAGTCCACCGGGGTTGGGGTGGAGAGCAACCCCAACCCAAACCATGGAAGAGAAAGATCGAACCGGTGGCGGTTCGATCAGTGAGGAAGATGCACAAGCGCGCGCGTGTGCACCCCGATGTGGTAGGGCCCCCGAACGGGCCGAGCTCGGCCCATGGGCCGAGCCCGGACTGTTTCGGTCCAAGGCCGGATCAGGTCCGACCCGTTTGGGTCAACCCGACCCAAACCAAATAAAATAAAATAAAGAGAGAAAAAGAGAAGAAAAATGAAAGAAAAATTCGGAAAAACTCCGAAAAAATTGGGAAAATTTCGAAAAAAATATATTTCGATAAAATAAATAGAAATTGATAAACTTCTCTGAAAAGAAAATATGTGGTAATGTCGGACGCGACTTTTTACGGGGTTTTGCCTCGAAAAGCACGAAATAGGCAATTTGGCCTAAATTTTTTAGAAATTTGTTGTAAATTCTCATGCTAATTTAAATTATTGATAAATGGACATAGGTTGACACGGGTGATCTATTGGCGACCAAGGACTCAGTGGACTTGGACCCGGGGATTGATTACGGGGTAGTGGAGCGCGTTGTGAGGTTTATAAAACCCAATGGAAAAACTCTTGAGTATTTATTTTGCTTTGTAATTCCATTCAATTCCAGTATTTCCTTGTGGTTTTTCCTATATCTATATCTTGTCGTTGTTTGCACGGTTGGTTGAGTTACTCCTACTGAATTTTCCGTTGTTTGTCTATTCATTCTAGACCATAACATGTGTATCAGGAGTTCTCGGTGAATAACGACCCGAGCTATTGAACTGCTACATGTGTCGGTGCGTCGTAGGTCTACGCCGGCCACCGAGAGGGATCAGGTGATAGCTAGTTGGTGCGCCCACTAGTGGGATCCTGGAAGGGATCCCCGAAGTATGGTTTAGTCTGATGGAACAGGCACACACATTTGCGCTTTATTGTTATCTATGCATGCGATGCCCTACTTACAGTTGTCTGTTTACATTCTGCATGTTTATTTAACAGTATTTATTGACTTCCATTTGCTTATTTGAATGCTCGGAGGAGTTCCTTGGGATTTTACACTCGACTAGACTCGTCATCCATTTTCTTCGTGATGATTGAGTGCGATCCGAGTACAAGTAAAGGCAAGGGGGTCTTACGGGACTACCTCTGATTGCCTACCTCTGAGGATTACTTGTACGTGTGATTATTTTGATATTTTGATTCTTTTGGGAACCGGGGAGTGACATGACATTGTACATAGTTATTTTACATGATATAGTACAATACTTTTCAGGGTTTTTCCACACTAGGTTTTGTTTAATTGATTAATATTTCTTGCATTTACGTACAATTTCCGCTGCATATGTCATTTATACACCGTACACACGCAAGTGGATACATTTCGAGATAGAGAAATGATGGGCAGGTGTCGTACACGTGTAGTTGGGCCAGCTAGCAAGGAGTACACGGAGACACGTCACCCCGGGGCGGCGAGGGCCGCCACAAAATGCCCAATGTACCATATGCAAGTGCAATTGAAAGTTCAATATACGCATTAATGTGTACATGTCCATATATATTATACGTTGTTGGTTTAGTCACCATATATTATAAATATCCAGGTCATGCTTATTGGAAAGCAATGAAAAAGACTTTAGGATATTTAAATGTTACCATTATTTATATTACCAAGGTAATGATCTGCATTTACATTGTACTCATATGCCAATTGGAGTGGCTACCTTGAGAAACACAAATAATCATTAGGAAATGATTTCCTATTCAATAATGGTACAATTTCATGAAGCAGTAAAAAGCAAAATATTTTGTTTTGGCCAAGTTATTCGCCTGCACTGCTACTGTTCACGAGGCTATATAGCTTAGACGTTTCTTAGTGCACATGCTTATCATAAAAGACATTGAAACGTATGACTACATTTACTGATAGTCAAACAACTATAGCATGTGCAATATATATGAAGTATAATGGAAAGACAAAACATATTGACGCAAAGTAAAACTTCGTGAGTGATTTCATAGCAAGAAAAGAAGTTATAAGATAATATATACCTGCGTAAAGGTTGATAGTAGATCCTTGAGATTGCGAACAATGTAATTCATATGTTATAACTTCTTATTTCGATTCAATAAATAAGCTTTATTGGAATTTGTTATTTCTTGCCTTGATATAAGTCATTATTGACTAGAAGTATGCAACATGCACTAATTGGCTTTCTCATACAAGCAATCGCCTTTGGCGCTAGTAGTAGCCAGCAGAGATGAGATATTAAAACTTATTTGATAAATGTCGCCTTGATATGAGTCAAGATGAGGTCATTTTTGCAAGACCATAATAGATTTTCCACTATCTATTAAGCCTATGAATAAAAACTAGATGCGAGATCTAGTGATCGGCACCTCATTATGGCGAGCTACACAGATTTTAGATTAGGCACTTTGGGAGTGACTAAACTAAGATCTGCACAGCGTAATTAGAGAATTGTATACACTCTTATTAAGAGTTGCTCCACTGTAACATGTAAAGAATTACATGTGTTTTGTGACCACTCAGAAGTGAGTAGATAATAAATCCATGGATCCTCACTGTATGAGTCTAATTAAAAGAAGTTCTTATATAGTTGAGACTTCTTGAATTGTCCTTATGACTTTTGACTATACTATGAAGTAATAAATTAGTGTTTGCTACTTTAATGAGTTACCTATGGTCAAGTATGATTCGATCTAAAGGTGCTACATTAGGAAAGCAGCTGATTCTAAACTAAGTAGCAGGAGGGCAAAGGAAGATCATATGGAATCATGTGATTTCATTTTATATTCTATGTCGCGACACTAGTGGTGTTGTATCAATTGGATGGCAATATTAGTTAGAATAGCTATAAGTTTGAGGCTCAAATATTGCTCTTAAAAGGGGTTAGAGAATGTTTTGAACAAACACGACTACATGCATCTGAGGCAAAGTAAGATATATATTTTTTTAAAAGAGTAGATGTCTCTATGCTGACTCTAACTGAGTTGCTAGTGTATAGCTCCTGCTCGCAGGTTATATCATGGTCGCACAACCCATTAGTTACAATGAAACACTATAAATTGAGAACTGAATATTATTTTTACACACAATGTGCGAGTGAGAGATATCTATGTTATCAAAACACGGGGTGCTCATGCGTATGATTAGCCCGACCCAACAAAAAAATATACACACGATGTGCGAGTATGAGATGTTGGCTACGTTTAGATATTATGCAATTAGGTGTGTGGGCCACGTTTTACATATTTGTAAAATAGATAATGTTTTGATAACTAATAGATATCTCTAAATCTCAATAATCCTGATTTATTGGGAAGTCTCAAGATTGATAGGATAATAAATCACGTAGTGTGATTTTTGATTCAAGGCTTTTGGCATTTTTGTGTGGTAAAGAGTTCTCCTGCAGTGTTTCTTCAAACTCTTGGGATGTGGAAAAGACCAGAGACCACACAAGAAGAAATATGACAAAGGTAAGCTTCCGCCTATACTTTTTAATTCATATGTAGATCAAAACCTTCAAAAATCATGGTTGTAGTTGCACCTTTCTTGTTTTTGAACTACCTTTGTTGTCCCTCACACCTTCATTAGGCACATAAGATGTTCTAAGTCTCGCGCTTAGTTTTCTCTCAGGAATTTCATTGTCGATGCAGTGAGTATCACTTTTATAACGACCCTAATAAATCTAATCCTACTCAATTGCCTAATAGGACCGTGACGTGGCGGCTAATCCTACGTGGCAACTCGGCCAGAACTCATGAGTCGACGCCGAGGTAATAATCAAATAATTTTATTTTTGTGTGATGCCTTGAATATTTTATGTTTATTTTTGTGTGCACACATAACTTTATCAACGTTATTGTCGAATTAGCGAGTGAGCGTAGCCCTCGAAACGTGTGCACGGGGTTTGGGTAGGTCGACGATATCGATGGAATTTAGGTTCTAACAAAACTTATTAATTTAAATATCAAGTTAAATGGTGAGAATACCTCAATTACTAAAGTAATTGAAATTAATGTTTTTATTCTAAGTATATGTATCTAAGTCCCTTAAAAAAATAAATAATTGATGTGGCTTAGTAAGAACCACAAGTTTGAGTTTAATAAAGACCACATATTTGGAGTGTGTGTGTGTGTCCCTAAGTGAGTATGTGAGAGAATATAAAAGAGAGGGCTGAGTAAATTTCATTTAAGTTAGAGGTGATAAAGTTGGTGTTGATGTAGAGATTTGGAGTTGGGAGCTTGAAGAATTCTCAATCAAGGTGAGATCTCCTCTAATTTGATTTTTTTACATGAATCTTGCTTCATCAAGTGTGTTTATGAAATAAATTTGTATTTAGTTTTGATTGTTGAAAAGTTTTTGATAGTTGTAGTTTTGATGTTAATGGAAAAAGAGAAAAAGAAAGAAAAAAGAAAGAAAAAAACAAGAAAAAAAAAGAAAGAAAAAAACAAGAAAAAAAAAAGAAAAAAGAAAAGAAAAGAGGAGATAAGAAAGAAACGAAAGAGGAAAAAAAGATGATCATGTTAGTGATCTGGAGGGGACGCACGCTTTAAGCGTGAGTGCAGTCCAATGCCAGGCCCAGCCTAAAAGAAAAAAAAATAGGCCCAAATCAGGTGGGAATCAGGCCCAGTTCAGGGGGCCTAAAAGCCTTCAAATTTCAAAAAATATATATTTTTAAAATATCTTTACATTTTAATTTATAAAAATAATGGAAAATCATAAAAAAAATCCGAAAAATAAAGAGAGAAATAGAGAGAAATCCGGAAAAAAAATAAGAAAAATTGTAGAAAAGTGAGTTTGGAAGCTTTTTTGGGATTTTTAAACCGAAATTCTTCTTGAAAAGTGTGTCAATGCAGTAACTTTCATATTTTGAATTATTTTGGAATTTAAAAATTTAAATCATATCAAATAGGCTCAACCACACCTAATTTATTGTAAATTGATACCAGGAACATAAGGGACTAGTATCGGGTACCGGATACGTATTTCGAGGAGTGTGGAAGCCGCGATTTTGTTGGGTATTTTGCGTATTGAGGTTAGTAAACCTGTAAGAAATTCAATATTAATTCTTTTCATTTCCTTGCTATATTTGTTGGAATTATTGCTATTATCGGACTCTACTTCCCTACCGAGTGACTTAAGGTCTAAGTGGTTTGGTCTAGTTATGTCCACTTGTAGGTCGAGCAGCTGACTAGCTCTCATGGCTACTTGACGGCTCCGAATACTCTGAGTGAGCATTCGCCATGTGTCGTGGCTCCTCTCAGGTATTCGAGTTCCATTGTGGTTGAGCATCCAGTTAAGTTTGTGGCTCCCTTTGGAATGTTTTCTCGGTTTGCAGCTCAAACGAGCCAGCAGTGCCGAACGGATTAAGTGCGGTCGATGCAGCTTTGACCCGCCACACCAGTGTTAGATACTCACACGTTTTAAGTGGATTTGAGCCCACGTGTAGAATGTCAAGACCATTTACTCCTTATCATTTGCTTTCAGGTCACTTGGTGCCTTCCGTTGACCACTGTAATCTGTCAATCATGCATTTTATTGATTATTCCTCAGCACTTTATTTCTTTGTAGTATGATTTATAGACTTGTTTATTGTTTATTCTGAATTACTGTTGAACTTATTTTAGATTTACTCACTGGGATTGTCTCCACTTTTGGTGAAAATTGCAGATTTCTCTAGTAGTAAGGGCAATGAGCCTGTGATTGGTGACTTCCTTTGAGCTTCCCTCAGAGTTAGCTTCTCTCTGTTACTACGGTAGGTTTATTTTGATATTTTGGATTGTACATATGATATATACTTATGTTTTTAGTTACATTGGGGTTCATTTTGGGGTTGCGAGATGTTTGATACATATATATGCCATTTTTCACACTGTTTATGACTAGATATATACATGAGATCTCTTTTTGCAGGATTTCCACACCTAGGCATGCCCCGAGTAGTGTTTACTTATTTAAGTTGCTTTAAATATTTTTAAATTCCATTGTGTAAACATTAAAACCTTTTAAATTAAATGACAAATCAAATAAGCAACAAATGATTGAATAACTTGGATAAGAGGCTGACTAGGTCTGCGTTGACTTTACGGGAGTTGATCAGGGGTTCATGTAGTTTAGGCCGGGTCGGGCCTAGTTTATGGGGCCTGGTGCTGTCACAGTTGGTATCAGAGTTTAGGTTATTACCTTAACTCTATACAACCCACAACTCGGCTAAAACATGAATTTAAAGTTAGGACACAATTGAACTTAGAGTAGAAATCCTATGACCCTAACTTAGATTTTTAGTTCGGAAGTGATGAGAGTTGGGGGGAAACTAAATTTGGATTATACATGTTAATCAATTGATATGTATTATCTACAATCAAAGGTAGTTAAGAAACCTGATCGAAGCTCGTTATTCGCCTTTGCAGACCGCGATGGCCGATCAGCGGGACGCCGGTGATCTAAGTAGAGCTACAGGTTCCAAGCCCTATTAATCCAACATATTTTCAGGCCTTAACACAAAGGGTTGCTTCAAAGGATAGACGTCTAGAGGAGATTTTGACTCTTCTTAGGGGACAGTTGCCATCACCATCGACACCTACAGCGGCTTCCACACCGGACGCGAGTGCGCCTACACCTCAGGTGACTCCATCACTATCTACGCTACATGCAACACTAGTTGCTATTGTACTACTCGTACTACCCGAGATAGCATCACTAGTAGTTACGACACTGACTGAGAGTGATACTGACTTTGATTTGATGCCTATGGCCAGATTGACTAGGAAGTACGAGAGGCAGAGACCGAGGAAGTTAAATGGAGATTTTGATATATCAGAGGCAGATAAATTCATCAGGAGTTACGAGAAGATCCATAGGCTTTTGAGGTTAAAGGATAGCAAGACACTTGGGTTGGCAGTTTTTTCCTTCTCATGGGACGCAGACACCTGGTGGACTAACCTGGTAGCCACCCAGGGAGAGCCGCCACCCAGGGAGAGCCGCAGACATGGAAGGACTTCAAGAGATTGTTCAACCAGAAGTTCTTTCTTCCCACAGTGCGTATCGCTAAGAGGTCGAAACTTATGCATATCCGACAGATGCTGGGAGAGTCCGTGATTCAGTATATGGGGAGATTCCAGCAGTTGTTGTCGTTTGCTGATGGAGTTGCCGATAGTGATATGAACCATGTCCATTTCTTTTGTGAGGGGTTGTTTCCTGCCATTGGAAGGACGGTTGTTACGATAGAGCCGAGTAACCTAGATAGAGCTTACGAACGTAGCTTGACTAGAAAGGCTTATCTTATCACGCACCCCGATGATAACGCCCTATGATCTACAGAGACGCCGATTGCTCAGAGTTCAAGGCGGAAGGTCATAGTAGAGACAAGAAGATGAAGAGGAACCATCAGAGGTTCGGGTGAGCTTCCATATTTTGAATTATTTTGAGATTTAAAAATCTAAATCATATCAAATAGGCTCAAGCACACCTAATTTATTGTAAATTGAAACCAAAAACCTAGGGGACTAGTATCGGGTGTCGGATACATATTTCGAGGCGTGTAGAAGCCACGATTTCACTGGGTATTTTGTTTATTGAGGTAAGTGAACCAATAAGAAATTCAATATTAACTTTTTCATTTCCTTGCTATATTTGATGGAATTATTATTGGAGTCTACTTCCTTACCGAGTGACCTAGGGTCTAAATGGTCCGGTCTAGTTGTGTCTACTCGCGGGTTAAGCTGCCGATTAGCTCTCTTGGCTTTCCGACGGGTCTGAATCCCCCGAGTGAGGATCTGCCATGTGTCGTGGCTCCTCTCAAGTATTCGAGTTCCATTGTGGTTGAGCATCCAGTTAAGTCTATGGCTCCCTTTGGAATGTTTTCTCGAGCTGCGGCCCAAGTGAGCCGACGGTGCCGAACGGATTAGGTGCGGTCGATGCGGCTTTGACTCGCCACACCAGTGTTAGATATTCACACGTTTTAAGTGGCTTTGAGCCCATGTACTGAGTGTCATGACCACTTACTCTCTATCTTTTGCTTCAGGGTCATTTGGTGCCTTCCGTTGACCACTATAGTCTGTCTATCATGCATTTTATTGATTCTTCCTCAGTACTTTATTTCTTTCCAGCATGATTCATAGACTTATTTATTGTTTAATCTGAATTACTGTTGAACTTCTTCTGGATTTACTCGCTGGGATTGTTTCAGCTTTTGGTGACAATTGCAAGTCCCTCTAGTAACAGGGACAAGGAGCCTGTGATTGGTGACTTCCTCTTAGCTTCCCTCAAAATTAGCTCCTCTCTGTTACTACAATAGGTTTATTTTGATATTTCGGATTGTACATATGATATATACTTATGTTTTTGGTTACATTGGGGTTCATTTTGGGGTTGCGAGATGTTTGATACATGTATATGACATTTCTTCACACTGTTTATCGCCATATATATACATGAGATCTCTTTTTGCATGATTTCCACACCTAGGCATGTCCCGACTAGTGTTTACTTATTTAAGTTGCTTTAAGTATTTTTAAGTTCTGTTGCATAAACATTAAGATTTGTTAAATTAAATGACAAATCAAATAAGCAACAAATGTTTGAATAACTTGGATAAAAGGCTGACTAAGCCTGCGTTGAGTATGCGGGAGTTGACCTTGGGTCTATGTAGGTTTAGGCTGAGCGGGACCCAGTTTGTGGGGCCTGGGGCTGTCACAACTTTGGCGTATTCTTACGGCTTATTTGAAGGAATTTCGCAATGATTTTGTTATCGTGCATGGACGGCTCACATTCTAAGAATTTTTTTTCTGGTTGGGATAACATATTTGGGAGAAATTCAGTCTTTTTTTAATTAGTTGAATTGAGCGGCCGAAGTTGAAGACGTGTGGTTTGAGTGCTTGCATTGTTTCTGTTTGATGCTTACATCGTAGAAGCACTGTAATTCAACTGGTTTTTAAGTACCAAATTCCGTAACAGTTGGAATTGTACTGAATCTATTAGATTATATGAAACCATGACTGTACATGGACTAGTAATTCAGCTCTTGCCAGTTATGGAGAAAGAATCATTGCTGAATTTTCTCAATTTGTTGGGTTTTGAAGCAATATTTCACAGTTTTTTTGCAACTGGTGTACATCGTGGCCGAGGACGAGATCGCTCCCGAATGTTTGTTTTCGGACTTCACTTCAAAAAGTGACGCACCGAACAGCGCACCAGAACCGCTTGAGAATACCCTTGAGATTCCTGCGATTTCTTACCAGGCATACGCAGGACAGATCGCCCCGTGTTATACTAGAGGAATTTGCAACGACTTCAAAGCGTGTAACACTGCCACTTTCTTAAAGGAAATCTTGCTCTCTACACTGCAAGAGTCAGCAAAAATCCTAGAGGATACGATGAAGCACACTCAGCTTTCACTTTGCAGTGGTGAAAGATGAAAACAAGAGCAAATGCTGGTTAATTTCGAGATGATTTCTTCATCCCCAAACCTCTTCTCTTATAGAGCACTGGTCATAACCAGTTAGAGAAGAAAATGGGGTAGTGGAGCAATTTCAACTGCATCCACTCAGTTAAGTATTAAATGAGTTTATTAACTACCCATTCAATACTTGAGTGGGTCAATCAAATAACTACCCACATTGTAATTTCAAAAATGGTAAAAATTAATGGTAAAAAGTTTTACCCATGGTTAGCTCGCACACATATACACACACGCTGTAACTGCCCTAAAAATCTAACTCGTGCCACGTGCCATTTTAGGGTCGTATGTGGGACCACTCGTCTTGATCCGGATCGAAATCGACGCGAAATAGGGTAAAGTTAAGGTTTAGACGCGGTGTTCCCGTATTTCGGAGTGCAATGATATTTTCGTCAATTTTTGGCAAAAATGGGGTATTTTTCGGGGTTTATTTTGGACACAAAAATCGAGGAGATAATTATATATATAGAAAAAAAGAAGATTATTTTGAACGGCTGAGAGAGGATGAGAGGAGAGAGAGATAAATAAAGAGAGAAAAAGAGAGAAAGAAAGAGGAGAGGAGAGAGATAGAGAGAGAGAGAGAGAGAGAAAGAAAGAGAGACGAGAGAGAGAGAGAGAGAGAGAGAGAGAGAGACGACAGAGACGGTGGCGAGGAGCGGCGACACCGGCCGAGGGCGACTCGCAGCGGCGAGCCAGGGAAGAGACCGACCAGCAGGGGAGGTCGCGGACGAGTGGCAGCGGCTAGGCGCGGTGGCGCTTTGACAGCGGCGATGCTGAGTGGCTCTACTGGTGAGGGTTTGGTGGGGCTCAAGTATGGTGGCGCGTACTAGCAGCGCGGCGCGCGGCTGCAACGGCGGACCAGCGTAACGCGAAGGAGCTCACCAGCGGCGGCAGTGCGAGCAGCGAGGACGAGCAGCGCGGCTCCAGCGATGGCGGACCAAGTGGCACGGCGGCGGGAGGAGAAAGCTGCGGACGGCCAGCAGCGGCGGACGAGGTGGCGCGGCTGTGGGGATGACGACGAGCAGCGGCGCGGTCCGCCAGGACGCCGGCAAGGAGCGGTGACTCAGCGGCGACGGTGGCGCGGTGAACGACGTGGAGCAACGACGCGATGGCGCGTTGAGGTACATAAGATTTCATGTGAAAGTCACTGAGGGTTACTTTTCCATCGTTGATTTCCTATTCCTTGTTAGTGTACTCTATTCCGCGATACATTTGGGTTGGTGGTCGAGTTACTCCCACCTGATATTCGTAGTGTACTTATAGCACACTAGGCTGTAGCATGTGTGATCAGGCACTCGGTGAATTGCAACCCGAGTTGCATTAAGGGTGCACGTGTCGGGCAAGCACCGCGAGGAACCAGGTGAAAGGAAGTGGGGGCACCCACCGAAAGGATCCTAGGGGGTCTGAAGTACAGTTTAGTATGACCGGGACGAGTACACACTTTGTTTCTCTCGTGTTATTTATTCATGTGATGATCTTAGCACATTTGTCAGTTTAGTTTCCGCATGATTATTTGACATGTTTATTGGTATCTGTTTATTTTCTTATAAATGCTCAGTGTACTTCGTTGAAATCTTACTAACTGTACTCTCCATCTGGCTTTTTGTGATGGTCGAGTGCAGGGGCAATGGGGATTTTGGGCGACTTTATCTGACTGCCCGCGGTCGAGGACCTACTAATAAGTGCAATTTTGATATTTTGCTTTACTTTTGGGTATTGGGAGACTGGATAGACACTGTACTTGTATATATTACTGCTTAGTATTTTCGCCTATATACATAGTACTTTCCCCGAGTTTTCCACAATAGGTGTTGCTTTTACAATGATGCTTTATATGATGATAAATTTAATTGTTTTACTTGCTTTAAATTTAAGACTTCCGCTGTTTTTAATGCTATAAAAATGATCTAACTGTCTAACTAAACTGATTAACGAAATGAGTTTAACACGCATATCGAGTAGTCATGATGTAGCAAAGGACGTCAGTGGCGCGTGAGACCCAGTGGGTCAATGATCTGACAGGACTGCGGGGCTGCGACACTCCACGTGGCGACCTCGGGATTGGGGTCGTAACACATGCGCACGTGCCTCGTACCAAGTGCTAAGTGGGCCTATAAAAGGGCCCAAAATGCGTCGCGCGCGCTTGTGGCTCATTTTGCATAACATTTGTGTTTTTCTTTTACACACACTGTAGTGCAAGAGAATATATATATACTCTTTAAACTCGAAGTTTCTAACCAATGTGGGACTAAACATTTCTTTTGAAAATGTTCAACAATCCCCCGCCATTTTCAAAATCATCAGATCATTTAATCTACAAAATCTCAAACATTATATGCATAAATAATGGTATCTTGCGATTTGAACCACTAATTTGTGAAAAGTTCATTACATCATATCAGAATTACATGGTAGATAAACTTTGAACCAATGATTCTATTTGATATGTAGCATAAACATATCACGCATATAACTTACACCAGCAAATAGCCATAAATATCCTGACACATTCAACATTGGCCTTGTGTCCGTATCTTCTCGAGAATGTTTGGAGCCAAGCCCTTGAACTCCTTGAAGTCGCCGCACTTCACATCCACATAGGTAGTCTCCATTCTAGTACCCCCGCAATTTAAGCACATTTAGAATACTATTAAGATATCATCTCAATCTCCTCTCTTTACATGCAGGTACTGAGCACTAACAACCTTGGGATGATTATTAAAATTTAGTGCTCACAGTCACGCTTATAATGAACTTTGACTGCATTGAACTCAAGACTTAACGTAATGTTAGGCGTCGAGTTGAGTTTCCACTATTGGTGACTTTAAATTCATGGGCTTGAGACCCATCCCCCTTGATGTTTTATTCACCAAGTCTCTTGACAATCCTTTAGTAAGGGGATTTGCCAAGTTTTACCTATATCTCACATAGTCAATCGTGATAACTCCTTTTGTTATCAATTCTTTGACACAACTGTGTTTCAATCCAATATGTCTGGATTTACCATTATACACTTGGCTATAAGCCCTTGCCAATGTGGCCTCATTATCACAATGGATAGAGATTGGAGCTACCGGCTTAGGCCACAATGGTATCTCGTGTAATAATTCATGTAGCCATTCAACTTCTTTTGAAGCCGAGGCCAACGCAATAAACTCTGATTCCATGGTAGAACCAGCCATTAAAGTTTGCTTATTTGAAGCCCACAAGATTGCACCTCCAGCAAGTGTGAAAATCCACCACTTGTAGATGCATGATTTTGATCTTTCACAATCCAACTTGCATATAAGCTCAAGGGACGAACTGCCATGGCAGTTCGTCCGAGCTCAATGGACTGTAGGGGAGTTGTCTCCCTTACACGAACCCAACTTGGGGTTGGGGATGGACGCCCAACCCCAGTGAAAAAAAAAAACCTAAGCACGAAGTGCTCTGGTGAGGAAGAAGTTGGTGGGTGGCCCGGGTCGGGCTACCCCATGTGAGTCGGGTCGGGCCGACCCGGGTCCGCTTGGACCGGGTCACGTTAACCCGGATTCGCTTGGACCGAGTCGGGTTAACCCGGATCCACCCTAATAAAAAATAAAAAATATATATATTTAATTATTTAATAAAATTAAACTGCTTTTTGATAAAAATAAATTTCAGAAAATAGATAAAATGTTGGAAAATTTAGGAAAATTCCAAAAAAATAGGAAAAAATATATTTGTGACCCAAATCAATAGAAATTCGATATTTCTATAAAAAGTGAAGAATTCGAAAGTCGGTTGAGACGTTATACCGTGGTTTTGACTTCGAAAAACGCGAAATCGGCAAATTGGTATCGAATTCGATTTCGACCAATTTAGGAATTTTAAATAATTAATCGTGAATCTAAATTAATACATTGTCAAAGGAGATATTACGGGGTTTGGGTGCGTACAGTGACGCGACGAGAAGCCGGATAGCTTAGGAAGCGTGTGGTATGTAAGTTAACTGATTTAGACATTTATTTACATTTCATTCCATTTATTTATTTATTCTCAGTTATTTGAACTGAATTGCCTTTGAAATCCATATGCTATGACTTGTTCAGTTCTCATTTTATGATGTTGCTCATAGCATACTCTGTTGTGTATATCATTGATTTCAATTACTCTACTTTGTCATGTTGATTGTTGTGTTTGGAAGTCAGTGATATAGCATGCTATTAGGTTAGTTTGTTTATTTTGACTCTAATCCTTTGTGCATTAGTATGCATTAACATCTCTTGGATTCCATTATCGAGTCATTTTTGAAAGTGAAAGTGGTTCTTGTGGTTAGGGTCATTTGATGATAGAAATTCAGCTTTCATACGGGGGTCACTAGACTTTTCGGGATGTTAGGGAATTTCTCCACTACCTTGCATGACACACGGGGTAACGTGCTTCGAACAGGGTAACCGGACCTCGGGGTTTGTTGGTGCAAGAATAACTTGGGTGAACATGACGAGTTTTAAAACTCGGGCATGTTAGCAAGTATACATTCCGGTGACGACTAATTCACTTGGAATAGAAAAGGCGTAATCGTAAGTACGACTTTTTGACATTATAATATAAAGCTCAATTTGTAATGAAATGTTATAGAACAGAGTTCAAATTGTAGTGGAAAGGCTGATGCGATGAAGATCACGGCCGACCGACCCTAATCCATTATTACTTAGCCTTGAGTCAGTTTCATATTTGGTTAACTCAAGTATCTCTTTGCATGATGTTTCTTTCAGCATAGTTGCTATTTAAATTATGTCATTTGATACTTGTTGCCTGTTTGGGAATGTGGATCAATGTCTCTCAATATTACTTAAATAATTTCATGTACTTACCGTCTAGTTTGTGACGGTGGGTGCAGATCAGCTGAGTAGCAGACCAGGCAAAGAGAATATTGGTGACTACCTCTGAGCCAGTGAAGGACTGCTACGACATATTTTTGTACGTTTTGCATTCTTTTGTATTACATTTTCTATATACATGATATTTTTACTTTTGGGTTGAGTGATAGGAACATCTGACCAGACACATGTTATATATATCACTGCTTTGTTTATATATGCATGTGATCTCTATTTCCTGGTTTTTCCACAATAGGTTAGGCCTTATGTCCACCAGTAACTTAATAAGACTTCCGCTGAATAACTTGTTAGATAGAAAATCTAAATTAACTCTGATTTATAGACAACCATAGGTTAGCCAATAGAACTAACTAGTTAACTGTAGGTGGTATCATAATTGGTAGGTGTTTAGGTGTTTAAATAAGGCTGACCAGTTCCTTGTTAAGTCCTATAGAAGAGTTTATGGCTTAATTAAGGGATTAGGCCGGGCGGTGCCCTTATTTGGAGAAGGGGTCGTCACATCATCTCAACCTCCTCTCTTTACATGCAGGTACTGAGCACTAACAACCTTGGGATGATTATTAAAATTTAGTGCTCACAGTCACGCTTATAATGAACTTTGACTGCATTGAACTAAAGACTTAACGTAATGTTTGGCGTCGAGTTGAGTTTCCACTATTGGTGACTTTAAATTCATGGGCTTGAGACCCATCCCCCTTGATGTTTTATTCACCAAGTCTCTGGACAATCCTTTAGTAAGGGGATCTGCCAAGTTTTGCCTAGATCTCACATAGTCAATCGTGATAACTCCATTTGTTATCAATTCTCTGACACAACTATGTCTCAATCCAATATGTATGGATTTACCATTATACACTTGGCTATAAGCCCTTGCCAATGTGGCCTCATTATCACAATGGATAGAGATTGGAGCTACTAGCTTAGGCCACAATGGTATCTCGTGTAATAATTCACGTAGCCATTCAACTTCTTTTAAAGCCGAGGCCAACGCAACTGATTCCAAGGTAGAACCATCCATTAAAGTTTGCTTCTTTGAAGCCTACGAGATTGTACCTCCAGCAAGTGTGAAAATCCACCCACTTGTAGATGCATGATTTTAATCTTTCACAATCCAACTTGCATCTGAAAATCCTTCTAAGACCGAAGTTTCTAACTAATGTGGGACTAAACATTTCTTTTGAAAATGTCCAACACCTAGTTGCTCTCCGTCTCCAAGGAACAGTTTTGGGCCAGAGCGTGGTTGTGTTGGTGGACACGAGATCGACCCACAATTTCGTGCAGACTCGGACCACTCGATTCTTAGGCCTGGTGGCGAGCCCGATTGAGCAGCTCACGGTCACAGTAGGGAATGGTGAGGCGTTGGGTTGTGCAGGCGTTTGTAAGGAGGTGGGTCTCACAATTGGACCTTATTCGAGTTCGTTAGACCTTTTTATACTCCCTCTGTATGGGGCGGATATTGTGCTTGGAGTGCAATGGATACAAACACTAGGCTCAACAACTTTCGATTACACTAACTTGTTCATGGACTTCTCTCAGGATGGCAAACAATCGAGACTCCAAGGGATGCGGCAGATTAGTTGTACTGAGGTTACCTTCAACCAGTGGATGAAGACAAACTCATCAAAAATGGGTTGTTGAGTTCTTCCATTTATCATTTTCAGATATTCAACTCTTTCCAAATGAGACCGCCACAGTGATCTAGGAACCTCTTCAACAACTGTTACATGAATACTCGGAGGTGTTTGCTACTCCGAAGGGACTGCCTCCGACGCGAACCACTATTGTGAGGATAAACTTGACTCGGTCAAAAATGAATTGATGGACAAACCGTTACAAAGGTTACAAAAATAGTGGAGTAATGATGGGTTTTATTAGGTGTTATTGTTATGCTTACGTTTTTTTTTGTTAGCCAATATAAATATGTAGTGCTGATGCATTGTTAAAAAAAAAAACACTCTCTCCAGACTAGTTGTTTTTGTCTTCAAATAATACAAAGAAAAATTCCCAAAAGTCCAATCTTTTTTCTTGTCTTCAATTTTGTTCTTCAACGATCCATTAAATTGGAACCAACAATCATCACATCCCATTACTACCTGGCACGAGCTCGATTAATGTGCGGCCCTATCGTTTCCCCCACTTTTAGAAATGAGAAATTGAGCGGATGGTTCGTGAGATGCTAGATGAGGGCTTAGTTCGCCCGAGTACGAGTTTGTTTTCGTCACCTGTGTTATTGGTCCGCAAAAAAGATGGAACATAGTGATTTTGCGTGGATTATCAAGCTTTGAACGCGGTCACTATCAAGGATCGCTTTCCAATTCCGACTGTGGATGAACTGTTAGATGAACTCCACGGAGCCACAATTTTTTCTAAGCTGGATCTCTGAGCAGGATATCACTAGCTATGCACGACATTCATAAAACTACATTTCGGACTCATGATGGGCATTTCGAGTTTGTTGTGATGTCGTTCGGTCTCTCGAATGCTCCCTCCTTTTTTCAGACCACTATGAACGACATTTTTAGAAAACTATTGTGTTCTTGTTTTTTTTAATGATATATTAGTCTATAGCAAGACTTGGGAGGCTCATATCTTTCATTTAAGCAATGTGTTGGACATACTACGCTCTAATCATTTCTTTGTGAAACTATCCAAGTATGATTTTGGGTGTTCTTCCTTAGCCTTTTTGGGTCATGTAATCTCCAAGGAGGGTGTTTCAGTAGTTGATTAGGAGAAGATAACAACTATCAAAGAGTGGCCTTTACCTATGTTGTCAAACAGCTACGAGGTTTTCTTGGGTTAGCCAGCTATTACCGCAAGTTTGTCTCCAACTTTGCATCTATCACGACACCTCTTACGAACCTATTGCATAAGGATGCTTTTGCTTGGGACTCCACCGCTACAGCCACATTCGAAGTGCTCAAACAGGCGTTTATGTCGACTCCCACATTGGCGCTGTCGGACTTTAATGTTCAGTTCGCTATTCATATGGATGCCTCTGGAGTTGGGATTGGCGCTGTATTGTCTCAAGGCAACCATCCCATTGCTTATTTTAGTAAGGCACCGTCTCTGCGGATGCAGGCCGCGTCAGCTTATGTTCATGAATTTTATGTAATCACTGAGGCAGTCGCTAAGCGGCGCCAATATTTGTTGGGTCAAATGTTCGTTTTAGTCACCGATCATCAAAGCCTCCGTGCCTTGCTCCACCAAATCATTACTACACCTGAACAGCAGCGATGGATCATTAAATTGATGCTGTATGACTTTGTTATAATTTATAAACCAGGTTCTTCCAATGTTCCGGCGAACCCTTTATTTGCGTTGCCCTGATCTGCAAACTCAACAGTTACTGTCCATACTCTCCCACCCAGTGTCGGCCTTGTTGGTGGCGTTGCGCTCCTATTATGCTTCGGACCCCATTGGTATCGGCTTTGCAGTCTCTCCTACTTCAGGGATTTCACACTTCTCCTATGGGTGGGCACACAGGCATCAAACGGACATTTATACGCTTAGCAGCCGTCTTCTATTTGCCGGATATGAAGCAATCATCAGTTGCGCATTTTGTCAAGTCATGCACTACTTGTCAAAGTGTTAAACCCTTCAACAAAGCTCCGCAAGGTCTCCTCCAACCACTTCCAATTCTAGGCAAAATTTAGGACTCTATTTCGATGGATTTCATTACTCGCTTACCTCTTTCAATGGGCTAGTGTACGATTTCGGTAGTGATTGATCGACTCTCCAAAATGCCTCATTTTTGTGCCCTTCCGGCTAATGTCACTGCAGCCTCTCTTGCTGTTGCGTTTGCTCAAGAGATCACTCGCCTCCACGGTGTTCCATCCACCATCATTTCTTACCGTGACCCTATATTCATAAACGCTTTTTGGTAAGATTTTTTCAAGCTTCAGGGTACTAAATTGGCCACCAGTAGCGCATATCACCCACAAACCGACGGCCAAACCGAGGTTATAAACCATTGCCTCGAAACATATTTGCGTTGCTTCATAGCGGAAGTTCCTACAAAGTGGGTCAAGTTCTTACCATAGGCGGAATGGTCTTATAACACGTCATGGCATTCTTCTATTAAGATGACTCCGTTCAAGGCTGTTTATGGTGGTCGTCCTCCTCCTTCTCTTTTGGACTATGTTGCGGGTTCGGCAACCGACACATCCCTTGATGAATTGTTCCAGCAACGTACATGGATTCTATCTACATTAAAGGAAAATTTGGCTAAGGCACAACATAGGATGATTTTTCAAGCTAATGCTCATCGTTCTGATGTAGTTTTGAGGTGGGCGATTGGGTCTTCCTTAAGCTTCAACCCTATGGGCAATCGTCCGTAGCTCCTCGTCGCAACCACAAGCTGTCCAAGCATTTTTATGGGCCATTTCATATCACTGCTCGCATCGGTCCAGTTGCCTATAAGCTTGCACTCCCAATGGGCACATGTATTAATGATGTATTTCATGTGTCTCTCCTCAAGAAATGCTTTGGTGACCCAACGTCTTAGCTAGTTCCACTGCCGTCAGATTTTGTGGGGTCTCATCGGGTTTTTACTCCAGTCGCAGTGGTGGCTCATCGTGTTATCATGATTCAAGGGCGTGCCATTTCGCAAATATTCACTCCAAGAACATGGTGGAATAGCATAAAAAAATTGTGACAGAAAGAATCTGTTGCTAAACAAGCAACAAATCAGCAACAGTTCTGCATCAGACAGTCTGTTTGACTCGGTTGACCCAAAAGCAACTATTCAGTGACTGATTTGTGACAAAACATTGAGACATATTGTATTTCATCACAGATTTGTCGCTGATTTCTCCCGCCATACATTTCCCGCCAATATGATGAACATAGAGATACGAGTAAATGTGGTTGTGACAGATCTGCTACAGATAAGCGACATACATATTTTGTCGTTGATCTGTCGCCGAGTGAAAAATAATTAAAAATGAGGTTGTGATTGTCTGTCGCTGATCTGTAGCAAAATATACTGATCTGCTACAAATCAGTGACGAACATAATATGTCGCTAATCTGTCGCAAAAAGAAAAATAATTAAAAAACAAAACTCATCCTCCTCGTCCCTTCTCTGCGCAAACCACCCCCGCCAAACCCCCTTCACCGCCCCTCGCATCATCGTCGCCATCACTATCGCCACCACCGTCGTCGTCGTCATCCCGGTCTATTTCATCGCCACTCTCATCATCGTCGTCCTCCGCGACTCCGCCGCCTCTCTCCTTCCTCTGCATCGACCGTTGCTCGCACGCCGACGCCATCGGCCCGAGCGTCGCTCCGGTGGACCGCGACTCATTTCCGTCGCTGCATAGCGATCATATATCTCATTTCCGTCGCTGCTTCTCATCATCGCGACTCGTCGTCTGCTCGCCTCATCCGCGACTCCGCCGCTGGTCTCCTCATCAGCGACTCCGCCGCCTCTCTCTTTCCCCTTCATACACCGCTCGCACACCGACACCGCCGTGGGCCCGAGCTTCACCCCGGTGGACTAGCACGAAGGCATAGCAGACTCGTGGAGTACCTTGCGACCAGGAAGTTGATGCGGTGGACCTTTGAATCACAATCTCAACCTCGCTTAATCCGATTCCAGTACATCCTCGCCGGAGCACTCGTGGTTTGCGCATTTTCTTATACTTCTATTTTGGGATCTGTTGAATCGTTATGTTTTTTTCTTTTACTACTGTAATTAGGAAATCTAAGTTTTGCCTTCAATATTCTAAATATCAACAAATCAACAACTCAACCATCTATTGCTAAACAACAACAAATCAACAACTCAACAATCTGTTGCTAAACTGCAACAAATCAACAACCTAAGTTTATGGTCATATGTTAATGTGGTTATTTTGGTTACCAATATTGTCAGAGTCAAATATAACTCCCAACTTAAAATTAGTATTTTCAGGTTTGATTTTATGATTATAGAAGATGCAAAGCATGAATCGAATCAAAACAACCTCGAAAAACTCAATTAGAACAAATTGAATTTGCATTTAGCTAGTTTAAATTTTCACTTAGCTTGTCATATGGCAATTAGCAATTATTATTGTTAAATTTAGTTCATAGTATGTTCATTGATTAATAATACAGTAAATTAATAAATCTGTAAAAGCCAGACCTAGACCTTACTACAACACAACCATGATGATAATGCACCCCAAAATTTTACAACATGTAGTCCTAACCATGACATTATGCAAGGAGGAGACTAGAAAGGTCGTCGGCTAAGATAGGCAATGGCTAGTGAGTGAGTGAGTGAGTGGTACAAATTTAATGTGTTGCATTCAAGAAGATATTCAATCATTATTGTGCGAAGATTTGATTATTTAGACACTCTATTCGTTAACGGTTGAAGATACTTTCTTGTTCTCGATCCTTAAATGAAAGATGATTTTTACTTACTATCTCTTTGCTGCTTTTCCTTGTGATATTGTTTCAATTTTGAGGATTTTTTGCATCTTTTCTTTTTTAAATTGGTTGTTTATTCTCATGTGACTATATATCAACTTTGAAGTGATTTAGTACAGTGTCGTATATATAGAGAGACAAGCGGGAATTATGGATTAATAAATGCATACATTGTTTAACTTAATGTTTGGTTGTGCATTTCAACGAAAAATGATGTCTTATTGAGTTATTACTCATTCTTATATTGTTTATTAATTGTGATTGTCATTTACTTGATACTTACTAGGTACGTAGCTATATTTGAAATCTCAAGATTATATATAATCCAAGTTAATGAATATTAATTTGGATTACTTTTTAAAAATAAAGAAAACTATAAGAATTTATATACTTCCTTTTTAAGAATTGATAAGATTTATCCATTGATCGGCAGGAAAACTTAGGATCGAGATGTCTACTAATCGAGAATGGATGTATAGTCGTATTGAAAATGGGTTTACTCGACGAGAGTTCATTAACGGCGTGAACGAGTTCATAGCCTACGCAAAGACGCACTGTAGGACATTCGCCACTAAGAGGAAAATTCGGTGTCCATGCAACCATACGAAGTGTCGTAATCGTTCATACTATGATGTTGACACCGTAGAACTTCATATACTTCGTCGGGGATTCGTTAGGGATATCAATGTTGGTCGAAACACTTGGGAAGAAGATTATATGTACACTCAAAATGTACATGACGAACCTAGCAATACAATGAGATACGATGACCACGAAGGGACACATGCATCCAATTATTGTACATCGTATCATGAGATGGTGCACGACTTGGCGGGTCCGAGTTTCAATTGGTGTCATGTGGAACAACATCCAAATCCTGGAACGGAAAACTTGTATGATATGTTAGACGCAGCAAGTCAGCCGCTATGGCCAGGGTGCGAGAACATGATGAAATTGTCGGCAGTCGCGAGACTCCTAAAAATCAAATCGGAACACCATATCTCTGAAAAGGCGTACGATGAAATTCTTCAATTTTGTAAAGATGCATTGCAGAGTAACAATTGTTTAGTCGATAGCTTTTACAACACGAAACGACTAATGCAAGGGATGGGGCTACCACTCTAGCAAATTGATTGTTGCGAGTCCATGTGCATGATTTACTGGGGCGAGGATTCAGAGTTAATGACGTGTAAGTTTTGCGGTGAATCAAGGTATGAACAAATTAAATGTGAAGGACGGAGTGGCGTGTCGCGGGCTCGAAAAAAAATGTATTACTTCCCCCTAGCACCTCGATTGCAGCGTTTATTTGCGTCTGAAACGACTGTGAGGCACATGCATTGGCATGGGGAACACGTTTCAAGACGGCATCGTCATGCAACATTGTTCTGATTCTATTGCATGGAAGCATTTCAATGATGTGAACATCGAATTCAGCGCCGAAATTCGTAATGTTCGTTTAGGGTTATGTACGGATGGTTGCCAACCATTCGGCCAATCCGAAAAACGATACTCATCGTGGCCTGTAATTCTCACTCCTTACAACCTACCCCCTCAATGTGCATGAAGAAGGAGTTCATGTTCTTAACGATCATCGTACTGGGCCCGACTAATCCTACAAATCAAATTGACGTCTTCCTACAACCTTTGATAAAATAGTTGCAAGATTTGTGGCATGAATGAGTACTTACCTACGACATTTCCACCAAAACGAACTTCCAACTCTGAGCTGCACTTATGTGGACTGTCAGCGACTTCCCTGCTTATGATATGTTGTCTGGCTGGAGGACACATGAAAAGATAGCTTGTCCTTATTGTATAGATGACACAGATGCATTCCAATTAAAGCACGGTGGAAAAACTTCTTGGTTTGATTGTCATCGTCGCTTCCTACCGCGTGGCTCCACTTTAAGAAGTGACAAGAACGACTTCAGGCGCGATACAACTTGTCGAAAGGACCACCGACAATAAAGTCTGGGGAACAAATTTTGGCTGAAATTGAAGCTTTGGGACTGATGAAAGTAACTGAAATCGAATCCGTTCATGTGAACAATAAGATTGTCAAGTATTCAGGGTGGAGGAAACGAAGCATATTCTGGGACTTACCTTATTGGAAGACGAATCTCATTAGGCACAACTTGGATGTCATGCACATTGAAAAAAATGTGTTCGACAACATTTTTAATACAATTATGAGTGTTCCTGGGAAGAGTAAGGACAATGCCAAATCGAGACTAGATTTAAAAGATATTTGCAATCGACATTTCCTCGAATATGACCTTGCGTCCAACTCATATCCTATAGCGTCTTATACACTCGATAAACGTAAGAAAGAAGTCTTGTGTGATTGGATACGACAGTTACGCTTTCTTGATGGATATGCTTCAAATATTAGTCGATGTGTGGACGCCAACAAATTGAGGATGTTTGGGCTGAAAAGTCATGACTGTCATGAGCTCATGCAGAGATTGATTCATATTGTCTTTCGTGAACTACTAGAGGATAAAGTGTGGATTGCAATTAGCGAGTTAAGTTTATTTTTTTCGAGACTTGACTGCTAGGAACCTTAATATGGTGCAAATCGAGTTGTTGCACTCTAACATTCCCAAAATATTATGTAAGTTGGAGCAAATCTTTCCACCTAATTTTTTTGACTCAATGGAGCATCTTCCCATACACTTAGCATACGAAGCCCATATCGTCGGACCAGTACAGTTTCGGTAGATGTATCCATTCGAAAGGTATTTTTTGTAATCAATAAACATTTATTGTAATGAATAACTAATATCTTATGTTATATTGGTTATTGCTACCTAATTTAACGGACATACCGTCCCAATGTTTTCTCTCATCATATAGGTATCTCAAGCATTTGAAGAACAATGTTAGAAACAAGGTGAAAGTTGAAGGATCGATATGTAATGATTACTTAGTTGAGGAATCAACTTCTTTTTGTTCCTTCTACTTCGAGGATCATATCAGGACTGCGCACGAACGAATCCAACGAAATGATGCTGGTGGAGTAGGTCCGAGTGTTGCTAACAATGGTGCATTCTCAATTTTCATTCATCCGGGACGACCATTGGGCAAAGCGAGGAAACGGTACCTCACGTCATAGGAGTATGTTGCAGCTCATCAATATGTGTTACTAAATTGCCCGGAAGTAGTTCCGTTTATAAGGTATTACATTCAGGGTGATTTTTTCTCTGGCATTTTTTCTATGCAATGTCCAATCTCGTATCATTTTCCGTAGCATATTCAAGTCTATCGTTCGTTTGCAAGAACCAAACATCACCGATCAAGCTATTGAGATCAAACTTGAGCAACAATTTGCAGCGTGGTTCTTGCAATATGTACGTAATAGTCTATATACACTTAATTCAAATCAGTTTAGATGTTGAACATCTCATTATGTAACATGCAAGATTTTAATATTGTAATATTACATATTAGACTGAACAAAACGATGTGTCAGATGCGATTCATCAAATTTCACAAGGACCAATGCGTTCATGTACGAGTTATCCTGCATACCTCGTTAATGGATATAAGTTTGACACGCTGTCATACGGTAGGAACAAGACAACACAAAACAGTGGTGTATGCCTCAAAGGCGGGAACAATACTGACTATTACGGTGTACTCCGAGACGTAATTCGAGTTGATTATTATGATGGGTCACTCCGAACAATGTTGTTTAAATGTGATTGGTTTGATCCTACTCAAAATGGTACACGACTTCTTTGTAAATTGGGTTTGGTAGAAGTTCATAAAAACCGTCGTTTCAATAGGTACGAGCCTTTCATATTGGCAATGCAAGCACATCAAGTATATTATCTTCCTTACCCTTCTATCGGGAGAAGGGAACGAAGTGATTGTTTAGCTATATGCAAGCTTCGACCAAAGTTCGTAGATGAAACCAAAATCATTAGTTCAGAAGTGGCCATCTCGGATAATGCATTTCAAGCCGATCAAAATGAGAATATGATGCTGGTGGACGTAGATGTAGATCCATTAGCGTCAACAGCTGTTGATCCGACAAGTGAAATTATGTCTGACAATGATGAATTTGAGACGAATGCGGACGATGAAGAAGATGATGAGTTCACATCGTCATCAGACAGTGGTAGCGAAGATGAGTTAGAGTGATTGGTGTGAGTTTTTAGTGCAATCTATCAATTTGCTTGAAATATAATGTTTATGTTAGACTTAATATATCTCTATAAATGTTATTTGTATCAATCAACTGAATTATTTGTTTATGCGATAGATATAGATACCATTATATATGGCGAAAGGTAGGGGCATGGTAATATGGGGGATGAGGTCATGGAGGACATCAATAGACCCCGGAGGAGACTTGCACCATTGGACGAGGATCGTTGTCGCACCATGCTACACATTCCCATCCGGATGGTCGGTACTCATTACATCCGACTCATTCGTACTCACCACATCACACCACTCCATCATGCTCGAGTTATGCCTACTTACGTCACGACACTGAACCGTTGCCACATCACACTAGTCTATCACATGTAGCTCGTCCATACCCAACTTATGCCTTCGGACCGTCGTCATCACATTATACCTCCTCATCGCCTCCCGGTCATCCATATCCACATCAACATGCCATACTATCACCGACAGGAACTGTATACACACCTCAGCATGGTGCTAGTCCATCGGCATCACGTCACGACACACCATCTCTTCCAGTTCATGTACTCCCAGCTCAGCATGGTACCATTCCCTCTTCGTCACACCACTCCACACCATCACCTCCAGGATATGTATACCCACATGAGCATGGTATCAGGCCCTCTTCGTCACATCACGCCCCACCATCACCTTCAGCTCATCCCGCTCATTCTCCTGTAGTAGGCGACGAGCACACTTCTACATCTCGTAGACCCCCAACACCACATAGGACTTCATCCGCGAGGTCATCCACTGACAGGTTGCGCTCATCGATACAACCTGCGATTGAGGAGATCCCAGACTTTTTCAGACCGCCGACAACCCCTACAAAAGGCGAAAACCCTCTTATTCATCTCATTGCTGAGCATGGCTTGTATGTTAATCTCCACAATATATACTTAATCTATAAAAATATTATTTTCCTAGACTAACTTAAATGTTGAAATGGTAGGTTACACCCTTCTTCCGTGGCGGCAGGGAAAATGAGTTTAGTCTTCAAGAGTGAATATTTGAAAGAAGGATGGAAATGGGAATATGTTCCACAATCCCAACGAGATATATACTGGCTTAGGTGGAAGGTCAGTAACTTCACATCAACCATCGAAGTGAATTTATTTAAACTTGTTTCTGATTATAGAAATGAGAATGTGTCCATTACTTGTTCATTTGTAGGTGTTCTTCACTTGGGACTTGCAAATGTCATTTGTGATATATGAAGCGTGGTGTCGGAAGGCGACCATCGTGTACACGGCAATATATATTTAATCGCGAAGAAGACAATAACACATATTTACTTGACAGATGAGGTGTTTGAGCATTACATTAAAAAAAAAAACGAGCAACAGATTAAGCATTTAAGAAGAAGTCCAAGAGATGAGCACGAATAGAAAGTTCGATGTGGGAGGGTCGGCACCGGTATTTCGTTGCATAGCGCTGGAAGTATATCCGTGAGACAGCATGGTGATACGTTGGTACGTATACATACATAAATAGTTTCGTATGTAGATGAGCGCAAATAAAAACTAATAATCCTGGAACTTGCTTGTAGGAGAAGAAGCTTAAACGTCGTCCCACACGCAAGGAGATGTTTCGACACCTCCACACCCATGGCCATGACGGCCAAACTTTCGTCGATCAGAGATCCGCGAAGATTGATGTAAGTAATATGAATTGCATATAAATAGTTTTCGAGACAACACATGTAGCACATCAATTTAAAAGAAAACAGTAGAGTTAACTATTAGTTTATTAATTTAATGCAGGCTGAACTCACTCGGAGATTGGAGGATATGTCCACCGGTCCCCTGACACATCGATTGACGAGGATGCGGTTTATCTTGAGGTGGTGCCAGAAGTCAAGGGACGTGTCTACGGATTAGGGTCACAAGGTTATCATCGCAGCATATCTTCAGGGGAAGCAAGCTCATCTCGAGGACTAGCGTATGGACCTCATGAGTTGGAAGAGCTCCAGCGGGACCACCAGTGGTTGCAAGAAACATTGCTGAATGAGCGAATGGAACGATAAGAATAAATGCAGAGGGACAAGATGGAACGCCAAGAAGAAAATCGAGAGATGCAGGACCGTTTAGCACGTATGGAGGCATTGTTGATGCAACACCTTGGTATTAGGCCCCACGTGCCTCCGACACCGCGACCTCCACTATCACCAGTTACAGAGCGTTCTGGTCCTCAGAGTGACGACCAGCCTGGACATTTGACGACCGACAGAGCACCTTCTCAGTCTGCGCACCTGGATGACCATCAACATGGACATTGGACCGATCCACATAGAGAGATGCCTGAGGATAGACATCATCTTTTGGATGATCATGATGAGTTTATGTCGCAACTTATGCCGCCTCCACGACCACCGCCACAGCAATAGTGATTGGATGTTCTATTTTTTTTTTATGGTGAGTTTTTAATTACGAGTCAATGTATATCTTCACATTTTTTTCCTTCTAATGTAGTCGATGTGATTCTTCATTTGCAGGTATGTGCAGCGGTGACATTTGGTATTGGTGTTGCTTTGAGAGAAGGAATTGACAAGGCTTCTTTGTTTTTTTCTTGAGTAAGATATAATTACTTTACAACTCACATGTTGAATTTTATGTTTATTTTTCTGCATCTAATGTTTTGGAGAATGGGGGTTGATTGAGATAGTATTTTGGTTTTACAGAGACCAAGTGATTGTATTAAATAATAATGCCACTATATGTTTTTTCATGCAAAATTCTTTATAGGTAGAGTTTTTGTTAGAGTTGACATTTGTTAGTGTCATAAGTTTTTACTAGCTAGTTTAACTTATGAATCTAATCAAGAAACCTTAACTAAGACTTCATTACAAAAAGTGGAGACATTTCTTGAAATAGTACTATACCTTGTGAATAAGTGGTGTTTGAATTAAACTTAATCTAGGAAATCTTATGGTTCAATTCATGATATTGGATTGCAAACATCACAAATTTGATGTAAACTAGTGCAAGTTAAAAGTGATTCTGCCATTGAAAGTGGAAAGTGAAAAAAACTCAAATACTGGTCTTACTATACAAGGAACAGGGGAACCAAAGTACATGTGCTTATCAATAATCTTTCATGAAACAAAGTTGGCCCAAGTATGTAAAGCGCTTGAGCACGTTTTTACTTCAATTTACATTTAGATGTCTCATTTGTCCTCGTATGTTCTAATATTGAAAAGATTGGATTCTCAATGAATGCACCTTTTGTGTTAGAATGAGTTTTGCTAAAAGCCACACTAGACCTTATATTTAATTGAAAGAGTGTTTTATCTTGTACTTGGCTTCTTTTTTTCTTTTCCTTGTCTTCTCTTTTTAATCTTACAACTCTCTTTGATTCCATTCAAATGATTTTGCTTTATAGTTTATTTATTACATTGATCAAAACTAGATTAGGGACAAATCCGACTATATTAAACCTTAACCTAGCCTTTTAAGTTGATATTCAACTATACTTTTTAAATAAGTAGCCTACATCTCAAGTTGCTTAAGAAAAGTATTTATAGTCTTCAATTTCACTTAAATTGGATGTGATGTTATTTTAATTTGTGTTGGAATATTTTGGTTGCATGTCGAATATTGTTCATGTTCCTTTTAATTTTCAGGATTTGAATGAGATACGCTCTGCTAGCTAAAAAATTTGTATAGTGCCTATCTATGTATCGGTGAAAGAATGCTACAGGAGTATTTTGTACACATTGTATATATGTAAATTTGTGTAGCCAGCTTGTGTAGTTGTTTGTATTTTGTTGAATAATGTTCATTTACTACTTTATAGTATAGTACTAATTATGAAATGTTAATCTCATTCTTTTGTAGACATTGTTTGTCAAATTTTGATAATATACATACATCTTTCCAATTTTTGTAATATTAGTAGCTTTTAATTTGTTTTTGCAGATTTTACTGCAGGTTTTCCTTTTACTATTTACTGTTTATAATTTTATTTGAAAAAATTACCATTCGACAATTAGCGCTAATTTCTTAATTCGCTAATTTGTCATAAAGCGTCTTTCTTTTGGGCACGATCAGCGACATGACGTTGTATGTCATTTGAATAGCAACAGAGTTGCGACAGACAGCGTCTTTTTTTGGTAGGCACGATCATGACAGATGCTTTCTGTCGCTAAACAGAAACAGACTTGCGACAGAAAGCGTCTTTGCTGACTAGGCAAAGTCAAGAATGAGATGTGTTTCTATTCTTTGTTCAGCGACAGATATTTGTCACAAATCGTCATTTGAACAACAACATAATACTTATTATTATGTCATTTGGGGTGCACCACAAGAACAAAGATTTTACCAACAGCTACTATCTATCACTGATTTGTTGCAGAGTGGTTTAACAACAAAATCGTACCACCTCAGCATCAGATTAGTTTGTTGCTGAATCAGTTCTTTCTTGTAGTGATTGGTGCAGTGGGAAGGACATGCTACTTCTGATGCTACTTGGGAATCAGTTCAAGAATTCAACGAAACATTTCCTACTTTCAACTTTGAGGACAAGGTTCTTTGCAATGGGGGAAGTAATGTTGCAGTCCAAGGTTCAGACACAACTGCGAGTGTTGTTTCAGGACCTGCAGGGCATACTATCTCGAAGAAGTCTACGAGGATCATGAGGAGGCAGTGCGATACAACGCGCTAGTGTAGTATGGGTCAATTTGATTGTCAATTTCGTTAGGTTGTTAGGAGTAGAGTCTATCATGTAATTATGAGATTATGATTAGGTCAGTTAGTTTGTTAGCCGAGAATGTTTTTGCTAGGATGAAATCGTATAAGCAATGGAAAACAGTAGCACGAGGGATAAGAAGAAAATCTACCCTCTTTTCTCTACCTCTATCTCTTCCTCTCTTCTTCCCTATCTTACTCTTCCCATTCTTACTTCTAATCTCATTTACATTCGTTCATTCACTACAAGTAGCATCACTCTTGGATTGACAAAACTTGGTTTTAGTATCTAGATGACTAACGGCTAAGGTTGGATAATGATTAAGCTTTTGTTTGCTCCTTTCTTCTCTAAGAAGTTAGAATTAGTGCTGCCTGATATAAAAAGTCACCTAGATTTGTTTCTTTCATTAATTAGGAAAGTAAAAATTCCAAAGAATCTAGTTAGCATTATATAAGATCATTAATTGTACCACCTACCAGCAAATGACACACAAATAAGCTTCCTAGCTCATAATAGATAGTTGAACTGTTAATCAACTAAAAGAAGCAAAATAAAAAGTTTGGAAAATGCTAGAATGACAACCCAAATGACATCTTAACTAACACCACTATGACGTGGTGCGCGGGCCTCATGTAAAAATGAGTGTGCGCAAAATAATAATTTGTGCATAACACATGGTGTGTATTTCGAAGCGCGCATACACATGCTAAATATAGAATGGAATCTTGAGCAAGCCCCTCTCTTCTTATATAGAGCATCTCCAATGGGATTATGGATTGGGGTGTAAATGGATCCACCTAGGATACAATTCACATCTAATCCAAAAAAATGTTCTTCAATGGGATCATGGATTTATAATGTCCATCCTATAAGGCATGGAATCAAAGTGGAGAGTGTCTACTACAATGTCTACTTTTAGACATTGTGGTAGACTGCCACATCAGTATTATTAATTCTTTTAAAGTTTTTTATTTTTTCAATCCTTTATTAATATTATGAAAATAAAAGTGCCAACTCATCAATCCATGGTCTAAATTCACATTACCATTGGAGATCATTTCAAGAGGTGAATGTCTATCTGGTGTCACATATGATAGACATCATCTCCACATTCATAATGTGGCACCAATCCATGGTCTAAATTCATGTTACCATTAGAGATGCTCTTAGCTAGACAACCCCTCCAAGTGAATTCCTTGCACTTTCTAAAAAATGGCCCAGCTTATGTAGATATCCATTAAAACACCCCAACTTTTCAAGTTTCATTTTTCAGCAATGACATTAGAAATATCAAAAGTCCCCATTTATATAGAGATTTTGTAATATATATGTATATATATACATATATATATGATCTTAAATTGGAGAGCAAAAAAAGAGTATTGAAAAATTAATAGAGAGAAAATCACAGGGACGAAAGTGCATATTTTTTAAATCACATGGACTAAAGTGCTTGTTGTAGTAAACCTTAAGGACCAATTTGCAATTTACCCTCCTAAATATTGCCTTTTGGTAATTAGTGTGCCTCCACCCACATCACCAAAGATGCTTTTGTGTTTTGATGTGCGTGCGATGCATCTCGAGATGCGATTCACGTGCATCTCAAGGAGCATCACTAATCACATCTCGAGGTGCATCACACGCACAAACGTTTGTTGATGTACATCTAGAATTTTCCCTGTCCATTAACCATTGCAAAGATTGTTAGGTAATGCTACACATAACACACTTGGAAGTAATGCAAACAAAATTTAGTAAATACCAAAAAAAGCGACTAAACGGATCCCAATTTTTGCTAAACGTGCCCCCATTTTTTTAATTTTTACTTCGTCGTACCCCACTTTTTTTCTCAAAATCCCAAAAATGCACTTGTTGTACCCTATTACCATCACCCTCACCCTCACCCTCACCCCGACACCCCTTCTCATTTGTACCATTCGATTCACTAAATCTTGCAAATCAAATAAAGTGATGGCTATACCTCACCTCAACGGCGTGCGTCGACATTAAACGATTCAACGCCTCCGTCGGTCCGGCTGCGCCATGCCTGCGCCGTTCGCGACGCCGTTCGCAGCTGCGGAGCAGCGTCAACTGCCGGCGGCCGACCGCCGTCGTCGTCGCGCCTCATTCGCCGGTAAATCGCGATCAGCGCCACTGCCCCTCGCCGCGGCGCCGCCAGCTCCGCCGCCGGCCACCGCCTGCTCCGCCGCCGGCCGCCGCGCTGCTGCTCGTGAGCTGCGCCCCAAGCCGCGCTGCTCTCTTCTCCACGCCGCGCATCAGGCGCCCTCGACCTCTGCCCCGCCGGCCATCGCCCTCCTTCGCAGGCCGCGTCGCGACCTCCCTGCGCCGCCGCGCATGACCGCCGTCCGCCAGGCCGGTGTCATCGCCACTGCGCCGCGCCGATCTGTCCATCCCGATCCGCCACCTCTCCGTGTCCCTCTGCCGGCTCTCTCTTTCTCTCTCTCTCCGCTCCTTCTCTCCTCTCCAGAATCTCTCTTTTCTTCTCTCTCTTTTCTTTTTTTTCTCTCTCTTCGCACTACTTATATATATATTAATATATATGTTGCCACCTATATTATATAATACAATATGTTTCAAATCAAGAGTTCTCAAGCTTAAGCGTACGCATCTCGGGGCATCAACCACGCCTCCTTTGCTCAAAATTTCAGCACTGCATTACACGCATCAGAAACGTATCCACTTGTACATTAAACTTGCCATGTCGACTACTCTCGGTCCCGCGTTGGCGCGACTCGAACGCGTTCCCAAATAGTCTTGCCTCACCCAGAATTCTTCGCGTATACGCATACGTATTTCGGCTGGGTCCCATGCGGCCCTAAAATGACACGTGGCACGGAGTCGAATTTTCGGGCCGTTCGATCTTCTGACTAAATGAAAATTTGATAAAATTTATTTGTAACCGAATCTCCTTGGGAGAATGGCAGGGGAGCTAACGTGTCTTTATCGTGACTCGAGCTCGCTATACAATCACCTTAACGAACTAAGACCTGCGAGTTCCACCATTCTGAAGGGCTAAGTACCCAGCGCACGACAATCTCTGTATCGATGCTCTCCCTCGTATGTCACGTGATGTATTTTCACGTGTCCCATTCGATAAATGGGTCTAAACTTGTGACTTCAGAATGTCGAGAAGACCCTCGAGGTTCGAAGATACGGACAGACAACAGATGAATCGGGAGAGCGGCGGCTCTTTCCCCAGAGTGAAAGCGGAAAGAGACAACGAGAGGCTGACATCGGACACCACTATCGCACGACGAGCATCGGACAGGCCGAGAGATAAGTACATCGTTAGCCCTATTGGAAGATAATGACGACTAGGCAACTCGTTGAAGGTACATTACTTATACTTGGTCGTCATATGCATACTATGTTTGATTCGGTAGTACTTTATTGTTTCTTGCGAACGTATTATCGTTTAACTTTAGGATAAAGATATACCTGCACGGAATATAGGCGAGACGTGATTGGATGTGAATCGAGTTTCATATTCCTATTATGCTAATTGTTACGACAGGAAGGGATGAGAGTTTCATATTCTTGGAATAGGAGTTCGTATTGTTTGGATGAGCAAGCATTAGCTCTGATAACGGAGATGGAGGCGGTTGCGGCGATAGTTAGGTTAGACAAGTCCCGAATTGAAGATGTTTGGACAGACATAATTATTTATCCATTGTTGGAGCTAGCATCGGTCGTCTTTGAAAGAGCTTTGAGGCACTCTCTGTGGAGATCGATTAAGTGTGTATCACGAGTTTACGATGCATTTTCCTCGAAGGATGTTAAAGCGGAGATGGTAGATTCTTTGAAGGACTCGCGTCACTATTAGTGTCACCTGTAAATCGAACGTGGCGCGGACACGTTGAGCGGAGTGGACTCGACAATCGGAGCCCATTATGACGGATGACATGAACATCACTTCACATTCGACGTCTCATTATGTGGCGAGTTATCGACTATGGCGGAGACATCACATTGTTGTCGGTCGGGATACGAACGTATTGATTGAACGGATTCCCACAGAAATGTCGGTGATGGGCTCTATGAGTGGGTCGATGGTCTGTCTCGGAATCGGAGAAATGCGTGATTAGTGAAACCACGAGATCGGTGTTTGATATCTGCAGGAGATTGTGGATACATGCGGATCGGGGAGATACGGGACGGATGCAGAGATGCACGAGAGGTCTCGGTAGAGCAGACATGAGATAGTTGTTGATCACATTAAACAAATTAAATGGAAAGAAATTACCGTAGACAAGAAATACGTAGATAGATATGAAAAATTGCACATCTTGGAGCGCCCTGGTGTATCGAGGTTCTCCTTGGAAAGGACAACAGCGATTTGACATTAGCGTGAGATACATTGAGCTGTCACTTGGGATTTAGGCAACGCATGCATATCGATTAAAGTGCAGGAGTTAGGCGGGTTCCTTAGATCTTTTCGCATTTCCATGAGACTGCTAGAGTCGGGGGCAGACCAGTGGGTTTGGACGGTGGAGATACGGCACAGCATGGCTTTATAGAGAGAGGCAAGTAGAGATCGTTCATCGTCGAATCTGATTCTCAGGAGCAGGGGAAACTCGCGAAGGTCTGATTCGTTAAGCGACATCGTAGGACGGAAGGACTAACCTTGGGCTGGTCGGCAGTGAGGACACGAGACCATAGCTATTCTACGGTATGGGACTTTAGTTACAGTGAAATTTCGGGACGAAATTTTATTTAGTGGGAAAAACATAACTGACCCATTTTATAAATATCTCTTCTAATTCTGGGCGTGGACGCCAACTCGGACCTACGTGGACGCCGCAGTAGGCTAGTACACACGGGAACTTAGGTATAGATGTTTATGGTGTGTTGGTTGCTTATTTGCGGTGGGAATTTGTTGAAATACCTTACGCATGTGTGTATGTTGCAAAATAATACGTGTGAGGGTGTGTGAACAATATTCACCCGATATGCATGTGGGACACGGGTATCGGATGGTCGACGGGACCGAACATTATCACAAATTGAATAAAAAATTTGTGAGTAAATAATGAAATTTATATATTGGACTAGTGGCAAAGTGCTTGTAGCAGCCGGCTCAGTAAACCTTAATGTGACCTATGTGACTTTTGCAATTTCACCCTCCTAAATATTGCCTTTTGGTTGAAGTTTGGGGTGGTGGTTGTGTTGTTCGGAGTAGTGTGCCTCCAGGAACAGCCCATCCACATATCGCTCACCAAGATGCATGACCCATCACCCGAGAAAGAAAGAGGTGAAACGAAAAAAAAAAAAAAAAAAACAAACAAAAAGCGCGGCAAGCTGGTTGTTTTGATGCACGGTAATGCGTGCATGCATCTCGGCCATGGCGAGATCGGTCGGGCACAATTCACCGGTTGCAGGTTGGCTTGCATCTCATTGATAAAGTTCGATCAAAAGAACATATGTAGAATGTCGAATCACTTTTTGCAGGGGTTTTATAAAGCATGAAATAATCACATCTCACAGGTGAGGTGCATGGACCGGGGATTGATTACGGGGTAGTGGAGCGCGTTGTGAGGTTTGTGACAAACGAAATTATTTATTTTTGTTTGTTCCGGATGTACATCTAGAATTTTCCCATAGGATGTTGGATTGTGTGTCCACAAAGATTGTCTGTAGGTAATGCTACATCCCGTGTGGTTTAGTCGCTTTAGACACACACTTATTGTTATTTATGCATGCGTGAAGTAATGCAACTTCACCTTAAACGTGCATTTAAAATACGGAAGCCCCACTCATGATTTTTAATTTCATTACTAGTGAGACGGCCGGCGAGAGGTACACGAGAGACACATCACCCCGAGGCAGCGGGGCCCATCCATGGACAAACTTCAAGGACCAATTTTTTCTCCAAAATCCCACCAAAATGCACTGCGATGCATTCGAGATGAAGATGTTTCGGACACAAAGAGCCGACATTTCTAAAGAGGTGTCGGACACACATAACCGAAAATCTCTTTAGAGGTGTCGGTCACACAGGACTGACACCTCTAAAGAGGTCCAGTTATACTCTTCCGTTACCCCACTGAAACTTAGTTATTTTTGCAGTTTCGGTCGAAGTCGATCGAAACCTCTTTAGAGGTGTCGGTCCGGTGTGTCCGAAACCTTTGAAGAGGTGTCAGCTCTGTGTGTCCGACACTCACGAGACAACAAGAATGAACACAAAATTCAAAACTTCCAAAAACACATGAAAATGACCAAAAAAATAATAGGTTTTGTTCAGAATCGTTTAATATCATCGATTCCGTCGAAACTTTGCAACTAAAATGCAAGATTCAACTCCTAAATCGAAGTCTTAAACCCAACAACAATTCTACAAATATACCGACTCAAAAAAGTACAAAAAAATCGAAAAAACTTCGAAATCGACAGTAAAAGAGATAATGAATGCACCTACGACGTCAAATCGACGAGGTTTTGCTCGGAATTCGTGGGATTCAGGTTGGTGGTGAAATGCGATAGTTGAGTGGGGCGGGTGGGATACGGGGTGAGTGGGGCGGATGGTATAATTAATAAAAACCCTTTTATATAGAGGGGTAGTTGGGTCATTTCACTAAGGCGGGTATGTTTAGCAAAAATCGGGGTCCTTTTAGCCGCTCCCAAAAATAATTAGTGAGATTACACTGAGATGCACTCGCACGCATCTTCTCGCGTGAATCTAACGGTTCCCATGCATACCCCGATTCATATTTGTGAAATATTTGACGTTTGGGGTATAGACTTTATGAGACCGTTTCCACTGTCATTCGGTAATGTTTACATACTCTTGGCAGTGGACTACGTGTCTAAGTGGGTAGAAGCTAAGGCTACACGCACTAATGACTCTAAAGTGGTATGTGAATTCCTCAAATCGAGGATTTTCACAACATTTGGTACCCCACGTGCCCTGATCAGTGATAGAGGCACTCACTTCTGCAACCGTACGGTTGAAAGTCTTCTGAGGAGGTACAATGTCACTCATCGAACGTCTACAGCGTATCATCCCCAAATGAGTGGCCAGACAAAGGTCTCTAATAGGGAGATCAAATCCATCTTGGAAAAGACGGTGAATCCTACTCGTAAAGATTGGAGTTCACGTCTTGATGATGCGGTTTGGGCTTACCGAACGGCATTTAAAACGCCAATTGGGATGTCCCCATATCGCCTTGTGTTTGGTAAACCTTGCCACCTGCCAGTCGAGCTCGAGCATAAATCCTACTGGGCTGTGAAACAGCTTAATATGAAGCTCGATGAAGCAGGAAAAGAGAGAAAGCTCACTCTCCAAGAATTGGAGGAAATCAGGAACAACGCGTATGAAAATGTGCAAATTTATAAAGAAAAAACAAAAGTGTTCCATGATAGCAATCTCTATAGGAAATGTTTTCGTGTTGGTCAGAAAGTGCTTTTATTTCAGTCACGTCTTAAGATTTTTGCAGGTAAGCTGAGATCGAGGTGGACATGACCATATGTTGTGACAGCGGTATATGATCACATAGCAGTGGAGATTCGAGTATGGAGACTGGTAATGTGTTTAAGGTGAACGGCCACAGATTGAAGATCTTCTAGGAAGACTTCCCGAGCCATAATGTGGAGGTCGTCTCACTTGCAACGCCAGTCTATACTGATTGACATACTCAAACCAAGTCGAGCCAACGACTTTAACCAAAAGCGCTATTGGGAGGCAGCCCAAACTTTGATAAGTATCATTTGATTTATTTATTTTCGTATTTTTTATCATTTTGCATGAATTTGTATCATTTCCTTCATCTTATATTTATCATATTCTTTCACCATCTTGTTTGTTTTCTATGTGTGGACCTCTTAACTTGTTTTGAACCTTGAAGACAACGTTCGGAATAAGTTTGGGGGTGTTTTACGGATTGTGGATTGTTTTGGATGGATTTTTGCGAAAGACCGCAGGTGAGATCGTTTATTTTTTATGCGGTTATATGCGGATATCGAATGGTAATGGTGGTGTTTTATATCATTTCTTCAATTTCTTTCATTTCTTGTCCATTCATATTCCTTTCTCATTTCATTAGGATTTGATACACTTTCATACATATATGTATTTAGTATATTTTTTTATTTTTTTATTAGTTATTTTGAGTCACCCGAAACTTTGTTCATGTCTTTAGTTGTGGATGAGTACATTACAGTTGTCTTTTTGACTTGAAACTTAGAGAAAATTAGGAGAAACACTCAATCGAGTTCGTAGCTCTGCATTTTTATGATTTCATGATTAGGGACTTAGATGATAGTTAAACTTTGTGCTAGATAACGAAAATGAGTAGACGGTCAAATTTATACAAGTGATATTATTTTAACCCACATTGGGGGATTTGCTTGATTATAGTGAAAGTAAGAAGGGCTTTTCTTACTGTAGAGTGTCCCACAGGTTTCCACAGGAAATGGAGCAGGGAATCTTGTAGTGGAAAAAGTGAGAAAAGCGGTCCATAGGAAATGGAGCAGGGACCGTTTTAATTGAAAAAAGATTTGGAGAAGAAGAAAATGTGAAAAAAATAATAAAAATAATGAATAAAGGCAGAAGTTATGAAACTCCTCAAATAAAGATTTAGCTCGAGTGCTTTCACTTGATTAAGTAAGAATTTTAAACTTGCGTGGTTTAATGTATAGACCAAGAAAACTTGTGAGTAGTTGATGACCTTTGTTTTGACCGAGTCTTTGTCTTGAAAGTGTGATCTTAATTGTGTTTAGGTTGCGAATCTTGACACATCATAACTCTGAAATTTTCTGAGTTACTTGTTAATTTGGTGATTATGTAAATCAAATTAACTCCATGAATTTGAGTCGGGTATAGAATTAGTTGAGTCAGTGCATTATTATATTAGGAGTCTAGTTTAGTTTGTGTTGTCATTTACACATTTGCTTGGGACTTACAAAGTCTTAAGTTTGAGGGTATTTGATAAGTCAGTATTTATATATATTTAGTAGTTTATTTTAGTATATTTAATTATGTAAATTCTCTAAAATATATATTAATTATATTTATTGATCATTTTTAGGTGAAACGGAGTGCGCGGTTGAATACGTGACGGAAAAATACTCAAAATGGAGTATTTACTTGCAGTGATCGGATGCCGGACAGTTTGCCTCGAGTTACGCGTTGTGCGGTTGGTAGAATAGGAGATAACATATTTCAACCAATTACAGGCTGCCACGTCAACAGTTCTCATCACAGCAGTTGACACGTGGCGCGTTCCTACCCTCTCCAAGCATGTCACCCATTTTCTCTCCTCCAATCAGCAAGCGCCACCTCAAGCTCCACCAATCACGTCTCGCCACGTGGCGTTTCACAATACACATCACACCACCATTTCTTCTCCTCGCTTTAGCCTCCATCGGTTTGTCCTCAGGATGCGCGTCCGCACAAACTCCCACATCTTTGCATGAACTCGCGCGATTTCACTCCGCCTCTTGTGCAGCTACGTGGCGCTCACTAACCAAGCCATAGCGTCATCAGCAGCTGTCTCGACCAATCAGACGACAACACCTCAGCGCGGCAGCAGGAAACGAGCCAATCGCGCTGCGACACGTGGCGGACGCCTATTTTTGAGCCAAAAACAGCCATACGATGCTCCTGGGCGAGTCACGAGTCACCTCCCGAGACCAATTTTTAGTAGTTTTATATATTAGGAACTTATGTTTTATTAATTTGAACACCGACTATTATTGTTTTGTTATCGACTTTCTTCGACGACGATGTTCGGCTAATCAACTTCTTGCCTAGGTCAAAGGGGAAACAAGTCGAGATCATGGATTTTATGGCATATTATGTGAGGTCTTTTATTTTATTATTTAATTTAATTTAATTTCTCCTATTTTATTGTTGTTGCTTTTAATGATTATGGTTTAGATCTAGGGTATGTATGTGACCAATGCATGTTTTTAGGTGGACAATCTACAGTTATTTGGACTATTAGTATCCGTGTAATTGTACTTTTGGACCAATAAAGTAACAAACACTCACCCGTTTGTCGTCAAACCCTTTCAATTCTTGAGTGCTCAACAATTGAATCTATGTTAAATTGGAAGCGGATGCGACCCGGTTATTTAGGATTAGTGTTCCCACATACCCAAATTACTGCGGTTAGTGTGTTAAACCCGATTGCCAGATGTCTACGGTTATACATTAATTAGGGAAATAGTTAGTGGCGGACGTCCTGGCTATCGAAATTAGGGGAATGAGGAATTTCTAGCGGACGTCGATTTTCCATAGCTAATCTAGGAGAAATTGAATTAATAACTTTTTGGAATGATTGAGGACCATTAAATGCCATTGAATCTTGATTCTTGCTTGTGGAACCGTATACTTAAGTGATTTCTTCTCATTGATATTATTTTTACGAATTTTTCTATTTGTGTTAGTTTAGTTAATTATTTCATTGAACTTTCGAAAACCCCCTATTTTTAGTTAACTTGGAGTAAAACTCAAGTCTGTGGATTCGACCTCGTATTTACCACTACTACACCCTTGTGGTTGGTAACTCGATTGCGGGTTATATTAGGCACGCACGACACGTGATCAATTCTCTTCAGGGGTCACATTATTTTCTCACTATTATGGATGATTTCACAAGGTTTACTTAGACTTTTCTTTTAGCTTGTAAGTATTCAACATTGACTGTCCTTGAGAACTTTTTCACATTTGTCCATACCCGGTTCAAAACATCAGTTTAATCCGTTGGGTCAGATAATGGAACTGAATTTGTAAATCAAGGTTGTGCCTCTCTTTTTTCTAAACATGGAATTTTTCATCAAGAATCAACTTTTAATTGATTACGTGTTACCTACTAAGAGATTTGTCACAACTACTCCAGCTTCCATTTCTTTCTGCACACTTACTTCAACCACTCCTATTTTTCCCTTTCTCATTTCTCCAAATTTTACTGATCAATACTTATCATTTCTTGCTAATATGTCTACCATTAAAGAACATGCCTCTTATAATCAATATAAGACTGATCCAAATTGCATAGCTCCCATAGAAATAGAGCTGACTACTTGTTACCCACTCGTCATTAAGACGACTGACAGACCTAGATTATCTTAATCCTCTAATAATCTAGTCAACCTAATCCGTTCTTTCATCTTTGACCTCAAAATAATAATTATTTCAATCTTTTATAAGGCTCCAAAACTAAATTATATCCTAAATGAAACTTCATTCATGATTTGTTCAATTGGAGCAAATTAAGAAATCATACGGATCATTTTTCGTATTTCGTAAAATTTCGGCAGCACCTCCCCTAAAAGTGACATGCCGAAAAACTCACCTAATAGACAACATAATTGGGGAGAGGCCTATAAGGACTCACAACTCCCCACAATTCACAATATATAACAAATTCAAATTTATAACCTAACTTAGAGTCTTCGAAAGTTTAATTACAACTTTACAAACCCAAAGTAGACCAAAATTGAAACATAACTCTTTCCACGTATTTTAGACTAACTTTGGAGACTCTCATAATCCTTCAACGAAATTTCATGCCCTGCACTCACCCCAAAAATCCAAAACAATGTATATGTATATAAAAATTTTAAAACAAGAATGTACTTTAAATTCAAAATAATCACCACAATCTTCGAGTCTTATTCATTTTTTCATTGTTTTCATATTGAATTTGACATCATAAAAAACATCTCGAAGATGTCAGGTAAGTAAATTCCTACATTGATCTATACTCATGCAATTGTTAGTCTGATACATGGAGACGTGTATTTGCATTTTCAAATAAACAATAAGATATATGCGCTAACATGACATGCAATCCACTCTGTTTCTGTCTCCTAACTATAATCAGATGTCGACTTCCAAAAATAGTACAGAGACAACATTAAGAGATCATGAAATGTAGAGATAACTTGTCGGCGTTAGACTCCGCTAGTCTCACTAGACGGCGTAAAAGTAGGATCGAAACCTAGTTTCAAGCAAACCATACTTCGAAACAAGCTTATCCCCCTCACTCACTGTGTGTATGCATGACCAAGAATGATAAAATGTAATGTAGACTATGATACAATTACAGGTATAAAGATAAATATCATAAATAGTAAAGATCATTGTAGGGTTTACTTACCACCAAACCAACTTAAAGTTGGTTACGAAGCCTCACTCAACATTTTCTCGGCTTTCACGTATTTTGAACCTATTCCCCGAACTTCGTTTCGAGTAGTTTTGGAATCCTCAACGTTACCTAAAATCATTAAGAAATCCGAAAAAAAAATCCATATTCGAATTTCTAAAGGTTTCGACCAATATTCCGAATTATTTTGGTATTTTCAAGTCTTAAAAACCGGAATCACTCCAAATCAACTCCTCAAATGTATGGATCTCAATCTTGATCCAAATTGTGGTTCAAAATCAAAAACTAACCTTGACTAGGCTTTTAAACAATTTTCCAAATCTCGGGCATTTTCGGTGTCGTAATACACATTACGGGGAAAAACCTCAGTATAAATCATCGAGGAAATTTTAAAATCCTCATTTTTCATAAGAATCCTCAATTTCAATTTGTTTGTCTCAAATATAATTTTTTTTCTGATTTTTTTTTTGGATTTTTTTTTTATTTTCTACATTTTTTTTTAATTTGGGTTTGACCCCCTTTAACTGAACCGGACCCGGTTCGATTTGATATGAGGATCAAATCCCATCTTCTTCCTCGCCTCTCTATTCTATAAATTCAATTTTTTTCAAGCTCTATCCTCACCTCTCTTCGACTCCATCAACGTACAACAACAATCAACGAAACGACAACAACAACCCACGCAACCTACTGTAACAACCCAACAACAACGAACAACACAACTCACCTAACCCATCTCGCCTTCCTTGTCTCGAGATCTCTCTCTCTCTCTTTCTTGGTCTCTCTCGATTGAGTCTCTCTGGTTCAATCTCATTGTCGCTCTATCTCAATCAATTTCAAATCCTATGTTTCGAATTCGCTATCGAAATATGAATTGAGGAAGCGGTGTGTGTTGTTTTGAAGATATATATTAGATTTCCTCGAGATTCACATAGCATGAATCTCGAGACAGATCTGATGATTCATTTTCATTATTTTTTATCTTCCTCGAGATACGTGTTACGTATCTCGAGGTCAATCTTTGTGGCTATCAACAAGATCATCACCTCTTAACCGACTTACGTAAGATAAGTTATATTAATATCCTCGAGATACGTATCGCATATGCGGTGGAACTTAAATGTGGTAAAAACTCAATAACAAAAAAATTAATCACACAATGAGTTTTAGGTGTAGAAACTAGTATGTGGAAACCTTGTACAACATATACAATGTACAAATTATAGTGACGAGTGGAAATATATGTATCTCTCAACTCATATACCCATTTATAAAAACATAATAAATGTAACGTAGATGCATCAAATGACCTACGTATGCCGCACATCAATGTTCTCGACCTCGAAGATTATGTCTGCAAGTGTCAACAAAAGCGGAGACAATTCTAGCGAGTAAATCCAGAAGAAGTTCAACAGTAATTCGGATTAAACAATAAACAAGTCAATAAAATCATGCAGGAAAGAAACGAAGCTGAAAAGAACAATAAAACACATGATAAACAAACAACAATGGTCAACGATAGAGACTAAGTGACCTAGAAGCAAAAGATAGGCGCCTAAGTGGTCTTGACACTCTGCACGTGGGCTCAAAGACACTTGACTATGGTTAAGTGTCAAATACTGATACGGCGGGACAAGTTCACTTCAATTGCACCTAATCCGTTCGACACTGTCGGCTCACTTGAGCCGCAACCCGAGAAAATTCCAAAGGGTGCCATAATCGCAACCGGATGTTCAGCCACAATGGAATCTTTGAAGTCCCCGTGAGGAGCCACGACATGTGGCAGATGCTTACTCGGAGGATTCAGTCTCGTCTAGGAGCCACGAACACGATTCAGATGTTCAACCCACGAGTAAACAACGACTCAATTCGACCTCTTTAGACCCTAGGTCACTCGGTAGGGAAGTAGAGTCCAACAATAGATATCATTTCCATCAAAATATGCAAGGAAAGGAAAATCATTAATATTAAATTTCTTATTGGTTTACTTATGTCCAATCACGTCAATACCTTGCCCAAATGTCAATCCTCACTACCGTTCCGCGTCCGGCATGTCCGAACTCCCTAAATCATTCAATTCTCTTTGATTATTATCATTTCTAAGATTCATTCACATTTTATTTAAGTCACACACGCATTGCGAGGTTGATCTCGGTATGCTTCAGTTGTTGCACGCTTATCGAGACAAATCTCATTTTGGATAGTTGCTTATTTAGTTCTATTTTCTTTTTATTTGTCTCAATTTCCAAAAATAGGAAATTTTCTCGAGTAGTGAGCACATTGATCGCGTCTTGGGTTGGACCACATTAGCTAAGTCTCGGCTCGACTAATTTTTTTGTATTTGGCATTTATTTTTCCCGATCTATTGATTATATAATTTTTATTTATTATTTTTTTAATAGATCACCTTGTATATATAAAATGTGTATCATATACCTGTATGTGTATATATCATATACATTATATAAATAGATATATATATACATATATATACACACGCCATTTATATATACACATATTTACATATAAATATATACATTTTATTTTTTACTTGTCATCTGACTTTAAAAAAAACAACATGCATATCGAGGCAGTCTTGATATGTGCGCATCCCGAATATCTATCTACGCCCAACATCTTACACAGATCCCAAGATAAATCGATGATCATCACAAAACTGACATATATCTCGAGGTAGTCACGACACACACATATTTATTTCAGCAGTAATCCCGATGCATTTATTAAACACACTCCATAAACACTAGGCACACCCATCTTCTTCCTTAAAACACCAAAAATAATTACTTACCTAGGTGATGGGTGTGTCTCCAGGGAGGAGGCCGAGAGGAAACGCTTGAGAGAGAGGCCGAGGGATGGACGCTGGAAAGGGACGACGGAGAGGGACGCCGGAGGGCGAGAGGGACGCCGAGGGAGGTCGTGAGCTACAAAAGGAGGGGAGGCCGACTATAATGGAGAGGGAGGGATGAAGAAGAAGGTCAAAATGGGAGAGGAAGAAGAGCACTGATTAGAGAGAAGAGCTAAACTTTTCTCTCCTTTTTTTGCTTGGTTTTAGTTTGGAGACGAGGGAGAGAGGGCTTGAGTGAGAGGGTAGTAAGAGAGAGAAAGAGGAGAGGACGTGAGGAAGAGAGTGGTGAGAGAGAGAGATTTCTTTTTATATTCTTTTGCTTTAAATGATGAGAGAGAGTGTTTTGATTGGTGAGAGAGAGAGATAGGGGGTGATTGGATTGGTGGTGAGAGAGGTTTAGTGTTACTTTTTTTTACTTTTAGTATGACGTGTCACCTGCCCATTGGTTTACACCACAATATCACTCACTCTTTTTAACTAACCAAACCTTACAACTTTAAACCCCGGCTTGTAAATTAATCACTCTCACTTGTTTGAATCTCTCATGCATTCTATGCCCGTCTCGAAATATTTTTCGATAAAATCGCATGGTCGCAAAATCTCAGCTTACTATCTCGGTTCAACCTAAATTCAACAATGTAAATCATTTTAATCGTACGCCACAGATAAATAATAATAACATCACAGTAGGCACATCAAACACATTTTTTTTTATATATTTGAGCATGTCGACTAACTGCAAATCTTAGTCGGGTTTTGGACCATTAATGGTTCGTATATTAGGTAATGGAGAGAAAAAATTAAGTAACAGGTTTTATACATACATTTGCTATATAGTTACTGAAAAAAAGCTACATAATTGTGAAAGTCCTTAGATCTTTATGGAGATACATGTACTTATCTCAATGTAAGTTAATTCTAACTATTGTGTGGCAGATTTGTACCAAAAATAAGTTATTTAATCGCCACATGTGAAAAAAAAAGTTGGGCTTGTCGCACTTTTTCTTTTTTGAATGAGGTGGGCTATGAAATCTTTTGGGGGCGAGCTTTAGTAGGAAAACTTAGTTAATTGCCTAATACTAATAAGAAACAATTTCAAGTTTACCTTGGGTTTAAGCCCATGACAAACAATAGCTGGGTCTGCCACCAATTCCATATGACGGCCCATCCTAATTAAAATCGCTTTCAATTGTACATCAATGATTCATTTGTTCAGCTAATATAGTAGTGTAGTTAATTTGGATGCATTTCTTCATAGATCAAAAGCCGGTAATCTTTTTAGGTTATTTAGAGTTTCAATTTTTTTCAGTACCCACACGTACATAGATGTTTTTTTAATATATCCGTGGGTGTCCAGGCGAGCTCGACTATTTCCACGAGGCCCTGACTTAATCAACCTGGACGTATCCCAGTGACCTGAGTGAGCATACCACATTAGGAATCGAAACCGATGTCGTGCGCACATACACATATGTTTGTGTTGTTTGGTGATGAAGAAGTCAAGTTTTGATTTTTGTTTGGTGATGAAGAAGTCAAGTTTTGATTTTTATGATAGTAGGTACTATATAGGTAGATGGTGATGTTTTGATTTTCTTGCATTTTTATAATTAGTTGCCAATGTTGTGAAAACCTTTAATGATATCTAGTTAGCACCTACAACATAACGGGTCTCATTTACATTTTTTTTGTTACTTGATTGAAGATCCCAAATTAATGATTTCTCCTCCTAGATGTATGTTAATTTTACAATAGCATCAGTAAGAGACCCAATATATCAACTTTGGGATATAGCCTAGGGCAAGCTGAGAATTTTCACCAACAATTCTCCTTTTTATTAAAAAAAATTAGAAAATTGTTTTGGTGACAACCTTTTTTTTGTGACTTCGACATCTTTTTGCTACAACCATTTATTTAAGAAAAATACTAAAATGACAACGGCTACGTCACACCCTCAAGTCACATCAGACATATATAGGAGATGTCCACACTGTCTCAACCCGCATCTTATGCACTGAGATTTATATCCGTTCACATCTCGAAGTGAAATTAGACTGCTCTTGTAGCTGATGTGACTTCAGGCGTGACCCGACTTTTGTCATTCTAGAATATTTCTTCATTTATTTTTCTGCAAAGACCAAAGTGGCGGTTTACAAACCAACATCACGAGCTACGCAATCAAATCAGTTTGAGTGAAAATGGGTTTTTTGCCCTTTTTCATGTTTACACCCAAACCCAGTTTGCTTCATCGACAATGGAAGCTCAGGTTCATTCATTCTCTCAAATCTCGTCTATTCATGCATCGAATTCCGTGCACGACACGATCCGACACTCGCACACCATTTCGCATACTCCCTCTTCGATCGAATTCATCGAAAAAAACCCAACTTTTTTGATCACTTGTTCACGCATTGTTGTCTTGAATTCGCCAAACCAAAATTCTTATGCTTGTTTTCGTGTGATTTGGATTTTAGTGGGTTTAGGGTTTTCAGTCAATTAGGGTTTTGAATTTGGTTTCATATATATATATATATATATATATATATATATATATATATATATATATATATATATATATATATATTGATTAGTTGTTCTGATTGTGTGTTGTAGAGATCATTAGTGATGAATTGTTGTGTTAAGGAGAACAAGGGGGTGTGTGTGTGCTTCTTTTGATTTGATTTTGGAATGAAGGAGGTAGTGTGATTTTAGGGTGTGTGTGTATGTATATTACAATTTGGTATCAGAGCCAAGTTACTATTTGCTCCATCATCGCGACGTCATACTGTAAGTAATGCTTCGCTTTACTTCTACTTCTATATATTCGATATCTGAAAATGATTTTGACACAAGTTTTCCATCTAAATTATGTCTCTCAAACAACTCTCATCTCTACTAATGTTGCTTATCTGTTGAAACATCGATGATCTTGTAAGTATCGATGATTTTGCTGATTATCAAATTCATATGATAACTATTATTGAAGAAGCGGATGATTTTACTATTGATTATTTAACTTTAAAATATCAATTTCTCAAACATCATTTAACTCCAATATTTTGTAAAATATGTTCCAAAAATCAGCAAGCTCATATACGCGAGCGCTATTTTTCATATATAAAACAACATAAAAATAATATTCCGTTTTTTGAGTATTTAGCTCATTTATGTCCTAAAATAATCAATAAAATTAATACCATTTGGGAAGGCTCTAATGGTGAAAAATATGTTCAAACTCATCCTCCATTAGCTCTTATTAAGATCAAAGAACATATTAAAACTACTCCTTTCAAAACTAATTTTGATAATGATTTACCTCTTACAAAAAAAAATTTAAATCATATCATTGAACAAAATAATTTTACTAATATTTATTTGTCTACCTTAGATAAAGCTTCTTCTAAACAAATCAGATCTTCAAGTAGTGATCCAACACATATTATAAAGTCTTCTACTCCTAATACTACACCACATGAACCTATTTTAACTAAATCTTTTCTTCCAATCTCTACGCCAATACCTTCACCTTTTTCACCAAAACCTCCATATTCATCTGAATTATTACAACGTATCTCTGTTCAATTAGAGGCTCTCGAAAAATCAAAAAAGGATAAAATGCCTATAATAGCAACACTCGATACTGCAATATCACCACCCCAACCTTCAAGTCCAAACTCATCAGACAATGAGTTAGGTAAAGAATTTAATTATGATTCCGATACAGAGACAACTTTAGATATTCATCGAATAACTAAATCTCGATTTCCAAAAACCTCAAGGTATCCAAAACGAAAACAATTTTATTCCAGACCTTCTCCTGCTGATTTAATTTTTGAAGAAAGCCCTAGCAGACGTTATAAATTTGATGGAAATGCTATTTATGAATGGAATATTGATGGATTATCTGAGTATAGACAAATGGAAGTTTTACACCACATGCAAATTTATGCAAAAGCATGTGCCTTAGCATATCATGCTGAAGGACCCATAGCTAGTGTCATCGCCAGTGGATTTACTGGACAACTTTGTGGTTGGTGGCAATATTCATTACAGCCACAACAACGATTAGATATTACCAATTCCATTAAAAATGATGCCAATAATCAACCACTTTTAGATGATCACGGACGACAACAACATAATGGTGTTGATTGTTTACTCACAAATATTATTTGGCATTTTCTAGGCAATTTATGATCTATTGATGAAAAAAATAAGAGATCAATTACAGAGTTTACGATGCAAAACGCTTAATGATTTCAGATGGTATAAAGATACCTTTTTAACCAAAGTATATTCTCTTACATCTCTAGATTCTCCATTTTGGAAAGAAAGATTTCTAGCAGGTTTACCTCCTTATTTTGCTGAAAAAGTAAAACTTTGGATTCGTAATAAAAATAATGGAGTTATTAATTATCAAAATCATACTTTTGGAGATTTAATACAAATGGTTCAGCAAGCTGGATTAGCAATATGTAATGATATGCGATTAAAACGACAACTTTCAAAGGAAAAGAAGGATAAATCTTTAGGTGATTTTTGCTATGATTTTGGACATGATTTAGATATAACGAAATCAGAATCTTCATCTCGACGTAAGAAATTACATAGATATTCTCATAAAAAGAGTTCTTCATATGAACCTTTCCGCTCTAAATCCAAACCCTTTTCATCTAGATCTAAGAAACGTTCATCAAAATATTCTAATTCTCGATCAAGAATTGTGGAAAAACTGGTCATTATCCCAATAAATGTCATCTCAAAACTCATAATAAAAAGATTCATAATCTTAATGAAGACTCATCATCCTCCTCAGAACATTGTCATTGCACTGACAATCTTCCAAATACAACTACCTCTTCTTTTGATACAGAAATCAATGTGTTAAATGCACATGAAGAACTTATACTTGAAATCGCTGAGCAAATTGCCGATCCAACTTTAAAATATAAATATTTTACTGAAATACTAGCCTCCAAACATCATACTCCTACTATTGATAGTACAGATAAACAAGACAAACAACGAGTTAAATTTAAAAAAACAAATTGAACTAGATCCATCGCGTTATTCCATGACTTTCTTACTAGCTGAAGTAAATAAACGTAATCCTATGTCTACTACTACTATTCAGTCATTACAAACTGATATTACTCAGTTAAAACATGAAATACAGACATTAAAAGAACGCTTAACAAAACTTCAAAACAAAAATTTCGAAACGTTTTCTATTTATGACAATAATGTATTTATTGAAACCCTTACACATTATGTTCATCAAAGATGGTTTACACCTATTAAGTTAGTTATAAAAGATTTTAAATATCAATGCTTAGCTCTCATTGTTCCGGAGCTGATTTAAATTGTATTCGCGAAGGTCTAATCCCTCTTAGATATTGTGAATGCAGAAGGCAATAAGTCTTCTATCAAATATAAAATTCCACTTGCTCATATTTGTCATCAATCAATTTGTATAAGTAAAAGGACTTCAACATGATATATTATTAGGTACTCTATTTCTTCAACATATACAGCCATTTACTGTTTCTACAAAAGGTATATCAACTACTATAAAAGAAAAACAAATTTTCTTTCCTTTTACTCAATTACCTAAATCAAAATATTTAAATCAAATAATTAATCAAATTGAACATAAACAAACACATATTGATTTCTTACGATTTGAAATAATTTTAAAAAAAACTGATCAATTTCTTAACACTCCTTTTTTAAAAATAAACTAGTTATTTTTCAAGAAAATTTTTAGAAACAATGTTGTTCTGAAATCCCATCTGCTTTTTGGGATCGGAAAAAACATCAAGTTACATTACCTTATATTGCTGATTTCAATGAACGTCAAATCCCAACAAAAGCAAATCCTTCTCAGATGAATACTCGATTATTAAATTTATGTGATATTGAAATCAAAGATCTTCTTTCCAAAAAATTAATTTCACCTTCCAAAAAATGATCCTGAATTAGAACGCGATGCACCAAGATTAGTCATAAATTATAAACCATTAAACAAAGTATTGAAAACAATCCGATATCATTTACCCAATAAAAACGATTTACTGAAACGAATAACTAAATCTTTAGTTTTTTTCTAAATTTGATCTTAAATCTAGATTTTGGCAAATACAAATTGCACTATTTGTGAGATATAAAACAACTTTTAATACACCCTTTGGTCAATATCAATGGAATGTAATGCCTTTTGGTTTAAAAAATGCTCATTCTGAGTTTCAAAAAATAATGAATGATATTTTCAACCCTTATCATGATTACATTCTTGTTTATATAGATGATATTCTTGTTTTCTCTAAATCTATTGATCAGCATTGGAAACATTTAGCAACTTTTCAACATATTATCATATCTAATGGTTTAGTATTATCACAAAAGAAAATCAAACTTTTTCAAACATCAATACAATATTTAGGATTCAAAATTTCGAATCAAACAATTACTCCAGTCAATCGTGTTATTGATTTTGCAGATAAATTTCTTGATCAACTCTCTGATAAAAATCAATTACAAAGATTTCTTGGTTGTTTAAATTATCTTACTGATTTTTATAACCAAGCAGCAATTGATCGCAAACCTCTTCAAGAACTTCTCGAAAAAGATGTAAAGTTTATATGGACTTCAGATCATACTAAAGCAGTCCAAACCATAAAAACAAAAGTAAAACCCCTTCCTTGTTTACACATAGCTAATACAGAATATCCTAAAATTATACAAACCGATGCCTCTGATTTAGGATATGGTGAAATTTTATTACAATGTCCTCCATCGGGAAAAGAACAATTAGTATGTTATACTTCTAAATTATGGAATAAAACTCAACAAAATTACGCTACTGTCAAAAAGGAAGTTTTAGCAATTGTTTTAAGTATTCAAGAATTTCAATCGATGTATTGAATCAAAATTTTTTAATTCGTGTTGATTGTAAATCTGTAAAAGAAATATTTTTGAAATATGTTAAAAATCTTGTTTCAAAACAAATATTTGCTCGTTGGCAAGCCATTTTGAGTATTTTTGACTTTGATATCGAATATATAAAAGGAGAAAACAATTCTCTTCCTGATTTTCTATCCCGAGAATTTCTTATTCATTTGCTACAAGTAATGGCAGATAAAGGGAAATCCTTGATGCCTCATACCAATAAATTCTCCCATCTTTTCAATACCTACAATAGCATTTCTGATGACAATAAATCAACATATAAATTTAGTAATAGACATTTAGTCACCATTATTGATCTTGATTTATTAGATCATTCATTCGATACTCAGGTCAAATTAATAATGTCATCCTCTTATCATTTTATTCCTTCTCGCCCCAATGTTTCGATAAAATTCTATGAAGCTTTATTAACCCAGACCCAATCTGTTATTATCGAACATTTCAAGAAATCAAATTCTGATGAAGTTGCTTACTCAAAATTCAAAATTCAAAAGGTATTTTCTAGTATAGAATGGACCAATCAAAATGTTGGTTTACAATGCCCTTATAATTATCAGTCAATGCCGTTACTTCCTACTCATCAACCAATGCAAGTCAGCTATAAAGATTATATTGAAGCATGGCGTATTATCCTCTTCTATAAAGATCCAACATCAGGACATTCATGGTACATTACTTTTAAGAAATCACTCCGTATTAATCTACCACTTTGGTTTATGGATGAATGGTGGATAAAATTCGGCTCTCCTTCTAGCATTTTTTCACCTACAGTTCAAACTAAATATGACAAAGAAAAGATCTCCTTATTCCAATTCATTCATAAATATTCAATCCCATGGATTCCGAAATGGAATTATGGCACTCATAAAGTCACTACAGATCAACAATTGTCCTCTAACCTACATTTCTCAAGAAATTCATATCAAATGGTGGGATAAATTTGATATTGATTCCATTCAAGAGAATTCCATAACTCCTTTGGTTACTCCTCTCAAGCCTATCCCGATAACGTCAAGCAAATTACTTTCATCTTTTCTTTCATTACCTAAAACATATAAAGCATCCAGTATCCCTACAAGTATACCTACTGCAACATCGTCTGCCAAACCACCACTTCGCTTCTTCTCTCACTCATGATTTAGCTACCACTCTTATTCAGCATCTTCAACAAATGGAACAAAAAATGGAAATCCGGGAACAAAAAATGGAAATCCGATTTAAGCAATTTGAATATCGATATTCCGCTACATCTAAGGCTAATTTCGATGATGATGCTACTTCTGCAGCACCTGATTTCATTGATCTGTGAAAAATGAAAACTTTTTATGAAGCATTAATGACTCCAGCAATTCATCATCCAATGGTAGATCGTATCATTTATGAATTATATTCATTTGGCCTCCAACCAGATGCCACTTTAATCCACAATCAAATTATTATCTGTGCCGAACAAGCATTTCACTGGTCTGATACTGAAGAAAATCTTCTCCTCAGTTTATGACGATTACTTGGCACACCTTTATTACACATTCATATTGATTATCAAGTCCTTCGTCGATATCCACCATATGTGCATTCCGGATTATGGTCGACTCTCATGAAATTACCAATTCGTAATTTTTGTACTTTCCGTCGTCATTAAAAAAAAGGGAGAATAGAATAAATATATTTGTCGAGCCCAAACCATTTAACTTATTCAAGCCCATGCTTCTAGGCATCCTTTGCCTGCCTTATCACTTTCCTAAAACAAGCCCATGCTATTTATCATTTCCGGTCCATGCCTCCAGGATTTTCCTGCCTACAGGCCCATGCCATTAATCTTATCAAGCCCATGCTTCCAGACCCACAATGTCTGCCATCAATAATGTCAGTCCTTGCATCAATAATGTAGTTGCCGACAATATGGTGTCCTTTCAACCAATAAAGTCAAAAGAGTTACAGGATAAAGGTTTACGATCCTTCACGCCTAGGGCTAGTTGGACGTTACTTTTTATCTTGTCTTTTACTTTATGTCTTATCCAATATTATTAGCTTATCTTTAAGCATCGCTTTAGATAAAACAAATTCGATGTGTTTGTACAGGTGTAGGGCTATCTTTCCACGATAGCGCGTCCTTTATTTTTGGGCTTTTTAGAATGTGTTGTTTCTCTCTATAAATAGGAGGGTCATAGAAGAACAAAGCATTCGAAGTTTGAGTAAGTAATTGAGTCTAAGCTTCTTGAAGTTTTCTAAGCTTTGAGTTTGCAAGTTTGTTCTAAGTTTGTTCTTTCAGTATTGCTCATAAGTCTGTATGTATATCCCTCTATATTAAATAATTGAGCCTTTCAGTTTCTTCTATCCTTTAGTCCGTTTCTATATTCCAATTTGTCTATTCATTATATAAATATATATATATATATATACATATATATACACATATTTACATATAAATATATATATTTTATTTTTTACTTATGATCTAACTTTTAAAAAAACAACATGCATCTCGAGGTAGTCTTTTGGTGTTTTAAGGAAGAAGATGGGTGTGCCTAGTGTTTATGGGGTGTGTTTAATAAATGCATCGGAATTACTGCCGAAATAAATATGTGTGTGACGGGACTACCTCGAGATATATGTCGTTTTGTGAGGATCATCGATTTATCTTGGGATCTGTGTTAGATGTTGGCGTAGATAGATATTCGGGTCGAGGGATGGACGCTGGAAAGGGACGTCGGAGAGGGACGCCGCGGGAGGTCGTGAGCTACAAAAGGAGGGGAGGCCGACTATAATGGAGAGGGAGGGATGAAGAAGAAGGTCAAAATGGGAGAGGAAGAAGAGCACTGATTAGAGAGAAGAGATAAACTTTTCTCTCCTTTTTTTGCTTGATTTTAGTTTGGAGACGAGGGAGAGAGGGCTTGAGTGAGAGGGTAGTAAGAGAGAGAAAGAGGAGAGGACGTGAGGAAGAGAGTGGTGAGAGAGAGAGAGAGATTTCTTTTTATATTCTTTTTCTTTAAATGATGAGAGAGAAAATGTTTTGATTGGTGAGAGAGAGAGATTGGGGTGATTGGATTGGTGGTGAGTTGTCCAAATGAGAGAGGTTGAGTGTTACTGTTTTTTACTTTTAGTATGACGTGTCACCTGCCCATTGGTTTACACCACACTTTCAAACCACAATATCACTCACTCTTTTTACCTCACCAAACCTTACAACTTTAAACCCCGGCTTGTAAATTAATCACTCTCACTTGTTTGACTCTCTCATGCATTCTATGCCCGTCTCGACATATTTTTCGATAAAATCGCATGGTCGCAAAATCTCAGCTTACTATCTCGGTTCAACCTAAATTCGACAATGTAAATCATTTTAATCGTACGCCACAGATAAATAATAATAACATCACAGTAGGCACATCAAACACATTTTTTTTATATATTTGAGCATGTCGACTAACTGCAAATCTTAGTCAGGTTTTGGACCATTAATGGTTCGCATATTGGGTAGTGGAGAGAAAAAAATTAAGTAACAGGTTTTATACATACATTTGCTATATAGTTACTGAAAAAAAGCTACATAGTTGTTAAAGTCCTTAGATCTTTATGGAGATACATGTACTTATCTCAATGTAAGTTAATTCTAACTATTGTGTGGCAGATTTGTACCAAAAATAAGTTATTTAATCGCCACATGTGAAAAAAAAGTTGGGCTTGTCGTTCTTTTTCTTTTTTGAATGAGGTGGGCTATAAAATCTTTTGGGGGTGAGCTTTAGTAGGAAAACTTAGTTAATTGCCTAATACTAATAAGAAACAATTTCAAGTTTACCTTGGGTTTAAGCCCATGACAAACAATAGCTGGGTCCGCCACTAATTCCATATGACGGCCCATCCTAATTAAAATCGCTTTCAATTGTACATCAATGATTCATTTGTTCAGCTTATATAGTAGTGTAGTTAATTTGGATGCATTTCTTCATAGATCAAAAGCTGGTAATCTTTTTAGGTTATTTAGAGTTTCAATTTTTTTCAGTACCCACACGTACATAGATGTTTTTTTAATATATCTGTGGGTGTCCAGGCGAGCTCGACTATTTCCACGAAGCCCTGACTTAATCAACCTGGACGTATCCCAGTGACCTGAGTGAGCATACCACATTAGGAATCAAAACTGATGTCGTGCGCACATAGACATATGTTTGTGCTGTTTGGTGATGAAGAAGTCAAGTTTTGATTTTTGTGATAGTAGGTACTATATAGGTAGATGGTGATGTTTTGATTTTCTTGCATTTTTATAATTAGTTGCCAATGTTGTGAAAACCTTTAATGATATCTAGTTAGCACCTACAACATAACGGGTCTCATTTACATTTTTTGTGTTACTTGATTGAAGATCCCAAATTAATGATTTCTCCTCCTAGATGTATGTTAATTTTACAATAGCATCAGTAAGAGACCCAATATATCGACTTTTGGCTATAGCCTAGTGCAAGCTGAGAATTTTCACCAACAATTCTCCTTTTTATCAAAAAAATGTAGAAAATTGTTTTGCTGACAACCTTTTTTTTTGGCGACTTCGACATCTTTTTGCTACAACCATTTATTTACGAAAAATACTAAAATGACAACGGTTACGTCACACCCTCAAGTCACATCAGACATATATAGGAGCTGTCCACACTGTCTCAACCCGCATCTTATGCACCGAGATTTATATCCGTTCGCATCTCGAAGTGAAATTAGACTGCTCTTGTGCCTGATGTGACTTCAGAGCGTGACCCGACTTTTGTCATTCTAGAATATTTCTTCATTTATTTTTCTGCAAAGACCAAAGTGGCGGTTTACAAACCAACATCACGAGCCACGCAATCAAATCAGTTTGAGTGAAAATGGGTTTTTTGCCCTTTTTTCATGTTTACACCCAAACCCAGTTCGCTTCATCGACAATGGAAGCTCAGGTTCATTCATTCTCTCAAATCTCGTCTATTCATGCATCGAATTCCGTGCACAACACGATCCGACACTCGCACACCATTTCGCACACTCCCTCTTCGATCGAATTCATCGAAAAAACCCCAACTTTTTTGATCACTTGTTCACGCATTGTTGTCTTGAATCCGCCAAACCAAAACTCTTCTGCTTGTTTTCATGTGATTTGGATTTTAGTGGGTTTAGGGTTTTCAGTCAATTAGGGTTTTGAATTTGGTTTATATATATATATATATATATTGATTAGTTGTTCTGATTGTGTGTTGTAGAGATCATTAGTGACGAATTGCTGTGTTAAGGAGAACAAGGGGGTGTGTGTGTGCTTCTTTTGATTTGATTTTGGAATGAAGGAGGTAGTGTGATGTGTTGGGGGATGGAAAGGAAAGGGATGGATGAGCTTGAACAGGGGCCGATCCCGCCCGTGCGGCCGGTGGACAGATTTGGGTTTGTTAAGCAAGAACCAAGCAACTCCCATGAGACCATTGTTAAGAACTTGTCTGCCCATGAACAAGAGAGGTATCATTTCTTGCAGTTTTGCTGTTGTTGAGCTGTTACTGTTCTTCTTGTTCTAAATCAGCGGTTTATTATCGTCCTCGCTGTTCCGAACAAGTATGATTGCTATTTTTTTTTTGAAAGTAAAATAGAAATTTCATTAATCGTGATGGCTCAATATGTTCAATATAACAGGACCAGACATAGAATCAATTACCTTGATAAAAGCACATTGATTCACTAATCGTAATCGTTCAAAAGATCGTTCAATTGCCACAAAGTTGATTTTGAAAAAATTGTGATTGTAATTGTCTACCAACATTTTGATAAGGAATCTTGTATTTAGGCAACTTATATTTATTAAAAAACTTATGTAATTACCTTTGACGTATGTTTCCTATTTTTGTATCACCCTATGTGTATAAATAGGGTTTTTGTCTACAGACTCTAATACAACAACAACTGCATAGCCTCAGTCCCAAATTAATTGGGGTAAGCTACATGGATCAAACTCTTCCATTGTGTTCGATTTAGTGCAATTGATGGCGAGCTTTCCCAACCATTCAAATCCCTCTTAATTAATGTGTTACAAGTTAACTTTGGTCTACCTCTACCTCGTTGAATTTCATTAGTTTCTTTCGAGTCAAGTTTTCTAGTGGAGGTATTTGTAGGCTGTCTTTGCAGTTGACCAAACACCCGCAACCGTCCTTCCCTAATCTTTGTGTTTACATACTCTAATATTCAATTTGTTACATTGATTGATAGATCTTAGCATGCAATGGAACAATGTGATGGCTACATTTTAAGCGCAAAAGGATTGATTTTAATTAGATTTCTTCTTGTTCTAATGCTTTCCGATTTAAAATCGTGTATGATTTTTCGGAACAGCCTAATCTTTTATTGGGAAGTTTGGCTGTTCAAGACAAATATTGAAGATTCTTGTCCCTTAAACTTGGAAGAAGAGGACCTATGAGAGTGTATCAAGCAACTGATCACTTATCGACATAGTGCCTAAAAGTAAAAAATCAATACCTACTAGGATACTAAGATACTTGCTGAAAAATTTTTTGTTACTTGTATTTGGAGTAGTGATAGTTCACTTAAGAGGCAATAGCTTGAGATATTTTGAGTATATCACAAAGTTCATTTAATTTTGCAAATTCATAGAAATGCTTTTATATTGATCTGATGTACAGTTCAGTTCACAGTTTGATCCTTTTATGACAATACTTCTTCATTGCAGTGAAGGCAACCCCTTTTCTTAAGATTTTAGCTAGAGAAAGTCTTGGTCTTTCCGACATCTTCTTTATTATTTAGCACCCACCTACTTGCATGGTTATGTACTTTTTATTGGCTAAATGAGTCTTTCTACTTTATCTTTAAGTCATTTCCCATTTGACCTATAGTTAATCTTAATTCATAAGACCAATTGATGGAGAAAAATTTCATTATGCAGAAAGAGCATTATATTTTAAGTTTGACATGACACTAGATTACCTCTGTTACCTTTCTATTTGCCTCATTATTATGTAAATTAAACTTTTTAAGAGCATTTGACTGAAAGAAACTTCATATTACTTGTTTGGAAAATAGAATGCTGTCACGGCATAAATCAGTCACCTAGATGATTTGCCTCATTGTGTGTTATTCACCCATTCTTCCCTCATTTTGAGCTTCCCAATTTTATCCAAATAAGTGATTAGCTACAAAAGGATTTTCTTTTTTAGTTAACGTGCCACAGCTAATTACTCTTATTCTTTTTCCTTTTTTTTTTTTTTTTTTTTTTTTTTTGTAAAGACAGAGAAACACTAGGAACTAGATGCTAGCGGATACAAGATAAACGATCTTGGCTTAGGCTGGTTAGGGAGTTAATTTTTATAAAACCAAACTATTTGTGCGGGGAAAGTTGTGGGAACTTCAAAATTTGGATGAAAGATCTTAAAATGAATATAAAAACTTTGGATTTTGAAAAGAAAAATACAAACACACACCCCAACTTGCTTTAAAATGCTTCTAACTTGATTTTGTATTGAAAGACTTTATACATAACATTTAATGTGTCAGGATGTGTTTGAATATGCAAGTATGCGTGTGGTTCTCCCTTAAACTTGAAAGTAGATTCGATTGTATGTTAGTAGTACTACTTTGGACTACCACTATTATGCGCTCTGATTATTTTTAGAATTGTGTTTGCTGAATGCTATAAAATGAATACATTTCCTTAGGGATGAAAGAAGAGTAAGGAAGTGGAGGAAAATGATTGGGGTTGGAGGAAGTGATTGGAAGCATTACGTCAGAAGGAAACCCCATGTAGTGAAAAGGCGAATAAGAAAGGGCATACCTGATTGCTTAAGAGGTCTTGTTTGGCAATTGATAACTGGAAGCCGAGATCTATTGTTAATGAATCCAGGAGTTTATGAGGTACTCCCTCCATCATCTGTTTGTGCAAATAACTACTCGAATTTTTTTGAAGCCAACTACTTGATTTTAAATATTTTTTTATACCATTTAAGTTTCGTTGATATATTTTTGAGGTTTCATTATAACCAATGCACCATAAACTCTTTCTGTCAACAATGACCTGTTGTTGTTTATGTCCCTATGATGAGTAGTGCTGGCTTTATAGTATTGGTTCATAGGGGCCTTAGGAATTAGAAAGCACTCATTGCAGCTACCACACTTGTAACCCCAATCCCGGTGACAGTAAGAAGTCCCAAAATGATATCTTCTGTATATCTTTGGTTTTGAGTTAGACTGAACTGTAATATTTTTTTGTATCTTGGGCGTGTTTCACCACTGTTTCAGTGTTCTCTTATGCTATTATTGACGTCATCAACAAGTAAATCTCAGCAAATATTAGTGGCTCATTTAATATCTTTATCATGTGTGGCTCATCATAAATGTAAAGAGCAAACCTGAAGAGGATACAAACTGATGGGTTTTTTTTTTTTTTTTTTTTTTAATCTTTTGCTAAAATTATGATGCATCATGACATCTCTCATTTCTTGCATCAATGCAAAAAATAAATAAAAAAATGAGCCTTCCTAGAAATTAGCATTGATTTGACTCCAATATGGTGAACTTTGTTAGAGGGCATACTTATTTTAGAGTTTGATTGTTGTTTATCATGGTTGTTTCTATAGTGACAAATCACCGCAGAATACCTAAGATCACCAGTCACATGAATACACCCAAATCTAACAAACCACAGAGAACTAAACAACAACAACAACAACAAGAACTAAGAACTCAAGAATTTATGCGATGGTGAGCTTTCCAAACCAAAACCCCTAAAAATCAGAGAACTAAGAACTCAAGAATTTATGCGGAAAACCCCAAAAAAAACCACAGGCAAGAAACAAGGTATTCCGCTATCAATGTTTAGTATATAAAGGTAAAACCACCTCTATCTAAACCCCATATAGAAACCCCAAGAAGATTCAATCTCACAGTGTATTACGCATGTACCCGCCAAATAGCCCGTACATACAACCACACTACTCTCGGCTCTCAACCCCAACACTATGTGTTATGTATCCCCTCAACAAGCTCATACATATAACACTCTATATCTCTCTCACGTATCCCATGTCATACTTATATACAAGTGCGCACACAATGACCCATACAAAATTGATTCCTAACACAAATCAATCTTCTTGGTCATCTTCCTAAGCCAACTATTGAAACAAATTAAGAACGTCACCAACACGATATTGTGTTTGACAACAAGTAGGAATTGAGACAAAGTTGTACTTCAACTAAAACTCCAACTCTATGTTTGAGCCACATCCTAACAGTCTCTTAAGCATTGCACATATCTTTCACTCGCAATTACAATCATAGCGAGGGCCCAGACCTAAGTGCTCTCTCCTTCTCCAAAAAACCCTAGTCGCCGCCTCCGCAAGAACCAGATCTGGTTTGGGGGCCGATGCTGCCGCGGCTTACCTTCGCCGATGGCCCCCCCTCCTCTCTTCTCCCAAGTATCCAAGACCCATTCTCTTCTTCACCTCCCATCTTCTCCTCTCTACCCTTCTCTGTTTCTTCCCGCTCCTTCCCTTCCCTATATCCCGCTACTATCCCGCCGCGTCTCCCCCCCCCCCCCTCCCTCCATAGATCGGCCGTCTCTGTTCCCCCCTCCACCCCCAACTCCTTGTTTCTGTCTCTTTTCTCTTTCCCCTTCTCTTCTTTTCTCCTCCCTTTGACAGCACTAGTTAGGCCAGTAGCTATATAGTGCATGTTGTTTTTTTGCCTAGGGGTCAATCTACACGAAGGAAGCCGGTGAAATGGGTTTGGATCTCCGTTCCATGTGAAGCTGCGCAACCGGAGGCAGTGCTAGGCGGTGGCGATCGTCGTTGTAGTGGTTAAGATCCAATCTATCTCATGTTTTCTTTCTTTTGTGTGGGTTATGCTCTAGTGTTTTTGATTTAGTTTAAAATTAATTTTCGCCTACGTGCGATGGTTGTCCCCGTTATGAGGTAGTTGTCCCCATTGTTGGGGTGACTGTCCCTGCCTTAGGGTTAAGGTTGAGGTCGCACCACATTGTGCGCGTTTTCAGAATTTGTTCCGTGCTTCATTGTTGTAAAATCTATTTGTAGATGCTTGTCCGGTTGGACTAGGAACACCTCAATACAAATCACTTTGGCAAAAAAAAAATAAAAATTACAATCATAGCAGTGTTTTTGCTTGTTAACATTGAACATGTTAAATTCTCTTTAGGCTGTTTCACCCGGTCACCCATGGTCAATTAACACAACCACCTTCAAGCTCACCCATTTGCGGGCCCAAACAGTTCGAGAGCATTTGATGGAAAATGATAGCTAGAACTTAGGATAAGTGAGTTGCTTAACATTTAGAATTTTGAAAGAGCCAAAAAAAAAAAAAAAAAAAACTTTGGCAACGCTTAATATGCAACTCTTAAATACAAACTAAACAAATTTATCTTCGTTTCACTTGCTAAAAGATTTACCTGCCCTTGTGAATATATACCAGTCGGGCTTGGTGCATTTGCATTTCCATATTATTTCACTATTGACTTGGTCGGTAGACATTAAAGGGAAGAGTGGCTGTTATTTTGATAGCTAGGGTACTCTTGATTTTTTTTTTTTATTTTTTTTTCCTGTAAACAAGAAAGAATTCTTTACTTTTCTTATGATTCTCATGTAGCGATGTTTTTGCTACAGCAATTAGTGATATATGAGACTTCAGCCTCAGAACTGGACATCATTCGAGATATTTCTCGTACTTTCCCTTCACATGTTTTCTTTCAGCAAAGACATGGACCAGGTCAAAGGTCTCTCTACAATGTTCTAAAAGCATACTCTGTCTATGACAGAGATGTTGGGTATGTTCAGGTCTGTTAGTATATTGAGAATTTCTGAATGTTTGATTTGACAGTGTCAGTTATAAATACTGAGATATGAGAGCCGTGTAACATCAGATGTGATATATATGTACAGGGAATGGGATTTTTAGCTGGTCTATTGCTTCTTTACATGAGCGAAGAAGATGCATTTTGGCTTTTGGTTGCCTTGTTGAAAGGTGCTGTTCAAGCCCCAATGGAAGGACTTTACTTGGTAATATTCAGTTTATAGATACTGATTTCCTTATTCCTGTTGCTCTCACATGCGTTTACGATTTATCCATCTCGCATGAGCTTTTATATATTCATGTTTTAGAGAATTTATATTAAAACATAAAATGTTCAAAACTCAACCAAAATCCCATGGTTGTTTATTTACTCTGTCATTTGCTCTCTTGGTCTGATGACTGGTAGGGATAGGCTTATGATGTACTTTCTTTCACTTAGGAAGCAGCGAAGACAGGTTTTCTTTCCATAGTTCCCATTTATTGTCTGTTTCATGCACCTTCTATGTTCTAAATGTAACAATTCTGTTTGTTTGCTTTAGTTGAATGGTAATTTTACATTCTGACCTTTTTTTGGTTAACATATATGATAATTTTCTCTTCTTTTGATAATCATTATTTTACTCTTTAACTTTTTGGTCATGGGTTGATTGATTTAATTATTCGATGCAAGTATTCAGAATCATTCTATCTATTACTGAAATGTGAATTCTAAGAAACTGGGTATGTGAGTTTCACTGTCTGCAGAATCTAACCTACTACCTTCAGAAAATTAGTTATTTAACAATGCATCTTATTTAACAATGCATCAACTTGAATTAGTATTTTTGCCAGATCAATTAGTTCTTAACTTGATTATAAAGTGCTATAAAATGCTTTCGATTATGCATATTTGTAGCAATCCTAGCTAGAATAATTTATTGTCACATACTTCCACTTTTATTTTGTTCTCACATTCTCTTTATGCTTGCGGTGCAGGCTGGTTTGCCACTAGTTCAGCAATACCTTTTCCAGTTTGAGCAATTGGTTAAGGAACATTTGCCAAGGCTTGGGGAGCATTTTTCCAATGAAATGATAAATCCAAGCATGTATGCTAGCCAATGGTTCATAACTGTTTTCTCTTATTCCTTCCCTTTTCATTTGGCTCTTCGAATATGGGATGTTTTTCTCTATGAGGTTGGTATCCTATCATATATTGTTTATTGCTATGATTCTCTGGCTTGATCTATTTTGTTTTCTTACTTTTTTTGTGGTCATTATGTTCTCTTACTTAAGAGCACATTTTATGTTTTTAATCAAATGATCCCGAGACTTGAGTAATTTTTGTGTAGGGAGTCAAGATAGTATTTCAGGTTGGTTTAGCCCTGTTGAAATATTGCCATGATGATTTGGTGAGTATGCCGTTTCGTTTGATTCTCTTGGTATCAATATTCTTTGTGTATCTTCTGCCTATCAATCTCTTGTTTTGATTTAATCAGGTAAAATTGCCCTTCGAGAAGTTGATACATGCACTACGCAACTTTCCCGAGGATGCCATGAACCCAGATACACTACTGCCAATGGCGTACTCAATCAAGGTCGACTCTCAGTCTTCTTGGGTGTTGTTACTCTAAACTTTTACTATAAATAATAATATGGGGCTCAAATTATTTACCTCAGAGCTTGCAACCACAGTCCACAGCTTAACCTCTGAGTAAACTGTCCCCATCCTTTATTTCTCTATTCATTTTTTGTATGATTGATGGTTTAGATATCATGGTACGTAGTTAAACTTCCTACAGCTGCATTCCTGCATTTCATCTTGGTCAATTATTGGTTATCTATCTATGGTCCCGGACTAGTACCGAAGTATTTGTCATAGTTAAATTTGACTTTCCTGTTGACAGGATAAATAAATAAATTGAGTTTCCTTCCATAACAATCTAATCAGTTTAGCTTTTACCTCTTTGCTTCCCAAACTGGCATGGCATTTTCGAAGAAACCTTGAACATGTGGTCTCAGTAAATACAGCTAACCTTCTACATCCTTGCATGGAGTTATTTTCCCCAGAGCAATATCTTGTATTATTTCTGGTGATATGGCTTGACTTATTGGTTCATTGATTATGGATATCAAATGCTTATAAAATGATTTGGGGATTCCTCCCTGATTTTGATTGAAAAATTAAGACTAAATTGTAACTTTTTACCTTTCTAAGTACATTATTGAAGTCCTTGCCAAAAAAAAAAAAAAAGTACATTATCGAAGTAAGCATTTGAGAGAGTACCCACATATCCGCATTGATGATTCCTTCCCTCGTTGGGATCGAGTGGTCATCGGTAATGGAGTATTGTTGATTATATAAAGATATACATATATCGTAATTGCCCTACTCTCCATTTTGTTTTCCATGAGAATATCCTAGAAACTATTTGAAGAATGTTGATGGTATTGTAATTTTGGCAAACTTTACATCAATGCCTTAGCGTTGAACCCGCATTTCTCACTATATAGGTATCGAAACGATTGGAAGAGCTCAAGGAAGAGTACGAGAAAAGAAATGGGAAAGCAGTGCAGTCCGCGGAATCAAATGGGAAGCAGCTTGTGGCCGTGAAGCAGAAGGAATCAACAGGCAGGAAATGAAGGTGTGCTCTTTTGTTTTTATGATTCAAAATTGAGATGAGCAAGCTCCTCATGTGTGTACAGTCTATGATTTAATTCTTTTATTCTTTGTTCATGCATCTTATTTTGAACTAGTTCATGATGTGAAGCTGTTCATTATATTGCTCCAATAGAATATCGTGCTCACGCCTACCGTGGACTTGTGATCTTTAGTCGGTTGTCCTGCGAATTTGATGCATTTCTTGTTCCAGACTAACAGAGATTTCAGCGGGTCTGGAGTCAGTTCCAGGCCTGCTAGAGTGCATTTTAACCTTATGTTGGAATAGATTGCTTACAATGCCAAAATCTAACAGAACTGGTTTAGACCATGGAAAATGCTTTTGTTGCCCCAGAAGCGACACACACCTATCCGCGCAACGATGCACATCTAAATGTTTGACCAAATTGAATTTTGCAGTGATGTGTGCACACACATTTTAATGTTTGACCTCTACTATTGCTTAGGCCCTTAGCAAATGCAATACATCAAAAGTATCTCACCCTGTAATCAAGATTTTATTTTGAAAATGCTTTTGTAACTCAAAAAAAAAAGATACCACTTGTTGGCATCTCTTGATTTTTGCCATTAAGTGTGCACACGTTAATCTCAATATGCATTGAAGGGACGTTAGTAAGTGTGCGTCTTTCTTGACTTACAATAATAAAATAATTTTTTGATATTTTTTTTACTACATATTGATGTAGATTTTTTTTGAAGTTTATGCAATACATGTTCCAATCAAATTTACGCATGTCTATTTGAATGTTAGATTAAACCCATAATTACTTTTGATTTTAACACGGGTGGAACCCATCCTTTCCCATTCTATCATCAAAATATTCATGAACCCAATTTTTTTTTTCTTTTTTTGCTGGGGAACATAGAATTTATGAATGGTTGTACGCGTCCCAACAAACTGCATCGATTTTTATAACACGTTGTTGATGTGATTTAAGAGCGCATGCTATTATCTACAACATAGATGTGGCATACTGGCATTGGCATGTGCCCAAGGACCACAACTTTGTCTCTATGCACCTCATCGACTAAACGAGAATCACGTTTCTCTTTTTTTTTTTTTTTTTTTTTTTTTTTTTTTTTTTTTTTTTTTTTCAAGAAAAAAATTTAAAATTAATTAAGATGGACTTCGTGGATCAAGTTTTTACGCTCGGTAGCTTTTGCAATAATTCAGATCCGTCTCTACCTTAAAGAGGGATTTGCTGCTGCTGTATCATGCTACGATTGTAATGTCACCAATAGCAAAATGTTACGTGTACAAAGTAGTAATGCCACCCCTACTATAAGACCCTTACAATTGACAATGCCTCAATGTAAAGAACGTATTGCAGTCACTACAACATTATTATTTTTGTTGTGATTTGGCGGTGTCATTGTAGTACTATTTATCCGACTTAGACTTTAATTTAATCAATATAAGAACAATAATAAATTGACATACTTTTGATACATTATTACATACATTTACTACACGATGCATGGTTGAGATTCCTTGGTTAAACATGGATATGTCCAAGTAGGCATCACATTGCAAAATCCAAAGAACTCCCCAACAATTACTGATCAACGCTATAATCTATAGCAAAGCAAATGTGTGTGTTCCATGAAGGGAAATGATTTTTTGACATATTTAGGTACATACAATGGAAATGATTTACTGTATATATATATATATATATCCAATGTATGTATGAAATAGGATTGTCCTTCTTTCAATAGGTCATAAATATACATACATATATATATATTAATGTATGAGTATGTATGAAGTAGCATTGTCCTTCCTTCAATACGTCATAAATAAAGGGAAGATGATGCAATTAATGACATCTCAAAGTCACACTCGTAGTTTTGTGATGCATAGTTCTTTGTGCTTAACACGTAAGGTGTGTATCTTAAAAAGTGTATGGACGACTCTTAAAAATGCGGGCCCATACACCACATCATGATGTGTGACGTTGAGTGTCATTTTAGCATTTTTCTAATAAATTAAGTGGCCAATTTGGGAAAAGAGGGTTTTCAGCCCTTAAACTTTGGGTGCAAGGAGGAAATACCCCTTAAGTGAAACCGTAAGTTAAATTTTGACGCAATGGTGCAAGAGGAGGTACAAGAAGATGTATTTTGTTGAAATTTATTGTGTTTTTTTTTTTTTCTTTTCTTTTTTATGGTTTCTCATATTTTCGTCGATTTTTCACGGGGCGATTGTTTTCTGGCAGACCGAGACTTATTGATAAGTCTCGATCGAAAGCCACCAAAACTTATTTGTAGTTCACGGTCATCTTTGTGACCGAAACAAAATTATAGTCTCGGTATAAAACGACCGAGACTGTTTCGTAGGTCTCGGTTGGCAATGAACGAAAATTTGCTTATAGTCTCGGACTTGTACAACAGAAAAATTAGTTTTTTGGGGTTTTTGGTGAATTTACTGTGCATTTTGGTTGAGTCGTAATGTTACAATGTATGTATTGCAGGTAATGCCGGTTTCAACTTTATTTTCAGACTACAATGATGCGTTTACTCCTTGTAGGCCATTCTCATCTAGAGAATCGGCTATTTCATGGCTTCAAATGATTGGTCGTGAGAACAAGTTTGTGTTAGTAACGAAGCACTCAGATGCCGGAGGGATTAAGCGCAGGGGAAGGGACGCTTTCCGTGGTAGATTTAGATTCTCCGTAGTTATAAACATGTATCAAACATAATTGTTATAAATGTTTTTTACTGTAAACAATGTAAAGTGGTTTGATTGATATGTTATGGTTTAATGACTCTCCTTCATTATGGCCACCTCCACCACTAGTACTCCCACCCACATTACGATCAATACTTGTGGTGTCCACCGGTGCTGATGAGTCACTGCTACTAGACTCTGATGCATGAGCCTCATCTTCGCCTCGGGCAACTACAAGATCTTTTTGTCGCCGAGTGTCAATGTTGGAACCCTCATCGTGCAATTGTAAATTATTTGCACGATTTCCAGCAATCTTACCATTTCCCTTCACATCTACCTTCTCTTTCTCTTTCTCTTTTCCGATAAGATGCAGTCGGGGGTTTCCGGCCACCTCGCCCACGGTTACCCCTCGACACCTCAACACCAACCTCCTCCCTAGTCACTGGGGTTTTCGAACGAGTCATACCTGATAAGACTACAACATGTAAGCGCCTAGAGCAGAAATAAAAGTACAATTCAAAAAAATAAGAACAAAATCTTCCATTTCTATAGTCTCGGTCAAGCAGGTTTGAGAAAACAATTAGAATATCGGTGACGCGTGACCGAGATAACACAATTAGTCTCGGTAATGGACAACCGAGAAAACTATTTCATTCTCGATTGTACATCACCAACATGACATCAACTATACACTTTGAATTACTCTCGAGATGTGGTGACCGAGAGCAATCACAGCGTTACGCTACCTAAAACAATAACACAATTATAATTTCGATGATGCGTGACCGAGATAACACAATTAGTCTCGGCCATGCTTTGCCGAGACTGTATAAACTATTCTGGCCTGCCTGGCCGAGAACCACGAGTTCCCAAACACTTCTCCTATGTCTCGGCCATGCTTGGTCGAGACCGTACCCACATTTTTTTGGTAGATGGCCCCACTTGTTTTAAATAATTAAAAAAATGCCAATGTAACACACTTATAATACACGCTCTATCTACATGCACGTGCTTGTGCATCGTCTGATGCGGCGCCTCGAGATGCATATGCGCATCGGACGGTTCACACCAATGTGTGAGACTGCGCGTAGATGGGGCATGTAGATGGAGCGTTACATTAGCATTTCCTATAATCAAAACCTAACTTTCTTAAAAAAAGGAACAACCAACCATTTTAAAATGGGTTGACTTCTAATTAATTTTTTTTTTAAACACGGAGACTTTTAATTAAAGTTTTATTAAAATTGTAGAATGCTTGATCAAAAAAATAAAAATAAAAAAGCTGTTGAATGTTGGTCATTAAATTTGGTAATTTTTATAATTTATAGTGGCAATATTTATTACATATTATGTTGAAAAATTAATTAACATGTCCAATAATTACCATATAAGTCGTTGATGTTTTCAGATTATTTTTTCTTATGGAGATAATATTTTTTGGAAGCAATAATTATGTTTTTAAATGAGTTCTATCTTAAATTATATTATTCTTAAAGTTTTATCACTAATTAATGTGTTATGACTAAATGTGTAACTTTAAGTGTTAATGCAGCATTACCCATCATTAATTGATGTATATATAGCATGAATTTTGAAATGTATCTCATGGTTACTAAACTAGTGTGTTACGTCGTGCATCAATGTAGCATTACCCAAAAATTAATCGGTTATTTAAAACATTTCGGTGTTGTGTTTTAATTATTTAAAACATGTGGAGCTCACATTCATGCCACATCATCACATAATAGCAAAAGATAAAAGAAAATTTAACTAAGGGTTTAAATCCCTTCATTTTATTAGTTTAAGGGGTGAAATTAGGGCTGACAAAAAAACGAGACCGGACATAAACGGGACCGCACACCCCCCTTATAATGATTAAAATTAGTGTCAGGACCCGTTCCCATTTTTAAAACAGGCATTTTTTTTTGTCCAAACCCGTATTTTTGTAAAACATACTGCTTCCATTTTGTCCGATTTTTATTTTTAAATATGATTAAATATTTTATTTATCAATTATTTTTTAAAATTAAAAACTTAACTACATGTCACATAACATTCAATTACCAAAAAATAAATACATAACATCACAATTTTTTTATTTCCTATATAAACATCATAGATAAAAAATCTTCAAGGAATGTAAGACAAAACATCACATCACTATTGTCTAAGTTTTAAAATTACATGCCCACATCACAAAAGTTTCAAAAAAAGAGAGATCATTTCAATAGTCCAAATTAATCGCTAAACGGTACCTATTTTTTTGAAATTGTTGTCCGGACCGATCACGTATTTTTAAACGGACACAAAAAATTGTTGAGAGACCGTATGTTTTTTATAAAAATATTGTCCGAACTCGTTTATAGTGAGTCCGGACAAAATCGGACAAACAATTCTGGACAACTTTTGCCGGCCCTATGTGAAATCCTTCCACTTTCACTTTACGGGGGTATTTTCTCTGCATGAACCATTAATAGCAAATGGATAGGCATGCAGCTTCTATACGCTGCTGCAACGTATATAGCAGCACAACTACTTTTCTGACACGTTTTAATTCAATTAAACGCCTTCCATCGACAATTTAACACCAATCGAGGACCATCTGAACGGCTCTCACATTAAGCAAACTTGCTCATCCCTCTATATATTGTGTCGTGCACCTGCAACAGTTGCTAAGTAGTAACAAATTAATTATTAAGATGAGGTTTCAAGCTCAATTCTTCATATTTGCAGCTCTTTCTCTTCTTCTTTCTTCCTTCTTTCTCGACACTGCCCATGGTGGTCGTGCTCGTGACGGTGGATGGCAGGATGTCGATCCGAAAGACCCTCATATTGTGGAAATTGGGCGATATGCCGTCGATGAACATAACAAGCAGGCTAACAAAAGCATGAAATTCAAGAGTGTGGTTAAATGCAAAAGCCAAGTCGTCGCTGGAGTTAACTACCGACTGATTGTCGCGGCGGCGGCGCATCTAAAGAATGCGCATATGTAATTACCAAGCTGTGGTGTATGAGAGAGCATGGGAAGGTTTTAGGAATCTCACGTCCTTCCGACCACTTTTAGCCTAGCTAGCTAGTTGCTGCTGTTCATCATGAGCTGCCTCTGATGATAGTAATTTCTGCTTAGAGCGAGAATTAAATTAAGCTGTAGTAATGTGTGCTTAGTATTTAATCTTATATGTGCGAACTATATATACAGCTTAATTTGTAGCATGCAAATAGATTTAGGAATTAAATAATGTATGAGGGGAAATAGCTAGGGAAATGTAATGGGTATGAGGGTTTATGTGAAATCAAACCAATTAATCTTCTCTTTATTTATTGATTTATTTTTTTATTGTCAATTGGTGTGTATAATATAATGAGAAATGATGCATTGACCCAATTTCTAATCCACTCTATGCACTGTGTATGATTTCGCCTCATATTAATTACATTACCAAATTTAAAATAATTTGCACTAGCTACTTTTGCTTTATACTTTGAAAAATGCTAAACTTGAATAACACTCCTCATCACAACACACATAAGACACACCCTTGCCCACCGTATTATCCATCTCCATCGAGATGTGTAATTAAGCTCGCATCTGGAGATGAATACGGACGATCAATCAATGTGAGGAGTGTGCGTTTTTTGTTCTGTTGTCCCACTTCTCAAAAAGTTATCATAATTTTTATATTTTATATTTCAATAAATGTTAAAGTAAGAAAGTAGTACAAATGATTTCTAATTGGCCTAACGATAAAATATATTCTAACCTTTACATGATGTGTCAATTATATCTTAACTTTTGAAATTTATCAATTATATCATAACCTTTCCAATTTAGTATCAATTCTATCCTCGATGAATTTGATGCACTTTTTCTTTGAAACCAACTTAAGTTTTCTAACTGTTCTTTTAATAATCATCCACATTGATCAATTTACATCAAAATCTTTTGAACCCCATGTTTAAATCAAGTTTATGAACACTCACAAAAATAATAATTTATAAATCAATATATGATACATTAGTACTCTAATTCAAATTTAATTACTCATATATCACCAATAGTAAGTTAAAAATTATGTGTATATATTCATATGAAAATGACATAAATTAACTTATTAGAAAGTTACCCGTAGTTGTTTAATTTGATAAAAGAATAACCAAGTACCTAAATTATATATGTGATTGAGTAGGCATATGCACACACAACTATGTATATGTATTATATACATGAAGACAATACATGACATATATGTATATATATATATATATTTATCATAAATATTGAGCTTTAATGCATATGTATGAAAAAATCCTTAAAGGATGTTGCAAGAAAGTTGAATAGAATGACGTGGACACATATTATAAAGAAAAAATGGGGTCAAATTTGTTGAGGATAGAATTGATACTAAATCGAAAAAGTTAAGATATAATTGATAAATTTCAAAGATTAGGATATAACTTATACATTTTGTAAAGTTTAGGATATTTTTGATCATTTGAAATTTCTAATTTTCAGTGGTGTAATAGACAAAATAATTAACATGAGATGCATTAATTAGGAAGGATTTGAATGGTCTGGAAAGCTCACCATTAATTGCACTTAATCGAGCACAATGGAAAAGTTTGATCCATGTAGCCGACCCCAATTAAGTTGGAACTGAAGCTATGTTGTTGTTGTTGTTGTAATAGACAAAATCAACGTATAAAGCAATGATTTTTTTTTTTGGAAGCCTAAAAAAGGTAGATTAATTGTTCCCAACCCAAGAGGGTAGCCAACCTGTTACAACATTTCAACAAGTGAAATGCAATAGATACTACATTACATACTGGGGTTAATAGCTAGTCAACTATACCTTAACGTTTTAAAATGTGAATTGTAAGCGTGGATTGATACCACGTCAAGCAACATGGAGAGATGTTTGATAAGTTGATTTTTACATGCTTTTATTAGTCTATTTTAGCATATTTAATGTGGAAAGTTTCCAAAATATATATTTAATTATATTTATTGGTCGTTTTTAGGTGAAACGGAGTGCGCGGTTGAATTCATGGCGAAAAAATACTCAAAATTGAGTATTACATGCAGTGATCGAAAACCAGACAGTTTGCCTCGAGTTACGCGTTGCGGGTGGGTAGAATAAGAGACAACATACCAAATGATGCAGGGAGTGACACAGTTAAGTCGCTTGAGTTGAGCTGCTGTTGGATTGCCTCGAGATCCGCATTACACTCTCTCCCACACATTCGCACAATGTGTGCGTTTTCCAGTTCGCTGCCACATGACAGTCATTGATTTGCCCAGCTCGCCAATGTACAGCCAAGCGTCGGCAACCGATTCGTCCACATGTCGTCAGCGTCCAGCTCACCAGCAGTCTTCTCACACTTCAGCTGCCTTAGGATGTGCCTCGGGATGTGCGTCAGCACATTCTCCCACTTTTTCGCCAAGTTTTCGAGCGAGCAAACCAATTCTCAAGCTGCGACACGTGGCGCCTCCTCATTCGTCCTCCATGCCCAGCACGTTACTCCAGCTGCCACCAACCAATCGAACGCGCCACGTCAGCGCATAACAGCAGGCGGACTAATCGCGTGCTGCCACGTGTACGAAACCCATTTTCACCCCAAAACAGTCCCTAGATGCTCCTCGGTGCACGTGGTACAAGACCAACCGCAAATTTAGTTTCTCCCACCTTTAGAGAGCAATTTCTAGTGGTTTTTCATATTAGGAACTAGGGTATTCATACGGGGAGTCGACATTGGAGCCGCCACACACAACTTCTCATACTTGGAGATTGTAAAGATGTTGTCCGGCTAGACCAATCTTCGCCTAGGTCGAAGGGGAAACAAGTGGGATTCATGATTCATGGCATATACTATGTGAAATCTATGATTTTTATTTAATTTGATTTAACTTCTCCTATTTCATTGTTGTTGATTTTAAAGTATATGGTTTAGATCTAGGGTATGTATGTGGTCAGTGCATGTTTTTAGGTGGACAACCTATAGTTATTTGGACCGATAATATCCGTGTAATTGTACTTTTGGACCAATAAAGTGATGAACACTCACTTGTTTGTCGTAAAACCTTTTCGGTTCTTGAGTGTGCAACAATTGAATTTATGTTAAACCGGAAGCGGACGCGATTTAGTTATTTAGGATTAGTATTCCCACGGATCCAAATTAATGCGGTTAGTGTGTTAAACCCGATCGGCGGATGTCTAGGGTTATGCATTAATTAGGGAAGTAGTTAGTGGCGGACGTCCTAAATATCGAGATTAGGGGAATTAGGAATTTCTGGCGGACGTCAATCTTCATAGCTAATATAGGAAAAATTGAATTAATAACTTTTTGGAATGATTGAGGACCATTAAATGCCATTGAATCTTGATTCTTGCGTGTGGAACCGTAGACTTAGGCGTTTTCTCTCATTGATATTATATTTCTTTTGCGAACTTTTTATTTTTGCTAGTTTAGTTACTTGTTTCCTTGAACTTTTTTAAAACCCCCATTTTTAGTTAACTTAGAGTAAAACTCAAGTCCTGTGGATTCGACCCCGTATTTACCACTACTACACCCTTGTGGTTGGTAACTCCATTGCGGGTTATATTTGGCATGCACGACACGTGATCAAATTTTGGCGCCGTTGCTGGGGACTTAGTCTTTACTCTGAGTTTAGGTTTCTTTTTTTTAGTTTTATGCTACCACACCTCACTCGGTCAAAATCGACTGGTTCACTGTTACCTTTCGATCCTGAACGGGAGAGAACATTTCACAGGTGGATTAGAGAGACCAAAATTAGGCAACAAAAAGGCCAACGTCCTCTAAACATGGCTGCAAATCGCCAAATCACTATGGGTCACGCCAATAAAGAGTTTCAAGCTCTTTTGGCGCAACAACCCCTTTGTATCAACTATCCAGATAATGCCGGAGACTTTGAGTTGAGGTATGGGTTCATTCACCTCCTACAATCCTTTCATGGTGGAGAGAATGAAGACCCCGTTACTTTCCTAAATGAGTTTTAGACTAACTGCAAGTCAATGAAACCCTCCAATGCGGACGAGGACACGGTTAAACTCAGATCTTTTCCGTTTTGCCTTAAGGACAAAGCTAAGGTATAACTTTTCTACCTTCTGCCTGGCTGCATTAACTCATGGAATGAGATGACAATCGCATTTTTAAATGAATACTTCCCTGAGGATATAGTTGCTCAACTCATCAAGGATATATGCAGCATCAAAATGAAGTCGGGTGAATCATTTGGTGCATATTGGGATCGTTATAAGCGATTAATTGCTGCTAGTCGCCCGCAAAGCATGGCGATTTGAGAAGGCCATAGCCCGTTTCTTCTATGTTGGCATGTTGCCCATAAAATGACGCATGATTGATAATGCGTGTTAGGGTCACATTCGAGATAAAACTCCGACCCAAATGAAGTAATCGTATGAGGACATTGCACAACGGTCACGCCTTTATGGTGATCTTGATGCTATCGCTTCATGAAGTCCGAATGGGAGTGTCTCGATTTCTAATGGACCAAATGACACAACAGAATGGATGTCTCGAGGATAAGGGAAAATTGCTTTCACATCCTTACCCGAATCCTAACACGAGTTCTAACGCAGCTTACACTCCGAAGTGGTAAAAACTTGGAAGGACCCAAAAGGAACAATGGGTCATCTAATGCCAAAGACAAGGCAAATGAGGAAGAACACGAGTTAGTTGTGACTCACTTTGTCCAAAACAGATGGTAACTACTCAAAAGGAAGCACCACCCATATTCAAGGTCAAACCTCATTTTCCACAATGACTCATCTTAGATAAGAAAAATGAGGATGAGAAAGAAATTCTCGAAACCTTTCGGCATTTGGAAATCAATATTCCACTCCTCGATGCTCGAAGCAAGTCCCTAGGTACGCAAAGTTTCTTAAGGAACTATGCACTAACAAAGGGAAACTCAAAGGCAATGAAAAATTTCAAATGGGAGAAACCGTCACGGCTATCCTATATAAGAGGTTGCCTCCTATATGTAATGTAAGCATTCGAGCGCTATGTGCGACCTTGGCGCTTCCATTAATGTCAAGCCATTGTCTATTTATGAGACATTACATGCGGACCCATTAAAGGAGACCGGTATTGTCATTCAATTGCGGTGACTTCAGTTGTTAGACCCGTATGTGCTCTCGAGGACGTTCTAGTCCGAGTGAACAATTTTATGTTTCTGCCGACTTCTACGTGGTAGATATGAAGGAGGAGCCATTCCCCAATGCTTCGTCGTACTCATTGGACATCCGTTTTTGAAAACGACAAATACAAAGATAGATGTTGATGATGGATCTCTTACCATGGAGTTTGACGGTGAAGTCATCAAGTTTAACATCTATGTCGCGATGCGATACCCCGATGATGTGTCGTCTGTGGTGTGTACCATGGAATGTGTGGATCCATTCGTTGAGCGGACCATGCTCACAAGTGGCGATGATGAAGTTAAAGTAGTGTTAGAGAATCATCTCGACATTACTCATATCCACGAGAGTGTTATGACCCTCGATACTAATGTCGATGATGTTGTTTTAGAGTTAGATTCATTCCAACCCCTACCCCCAAGTGTCTGTTATTTGAAGTTGCCTACTTCTGACTTTGAACTTTCTCCCTCCTTGGTTAAAGCTCCCACACTTGAGCTGAAACCATTACCTGAGCACCTAGAGTACATATTTTTGGGTGAGAATGACACACTCCCTGTGATTATCTCGGCCAAACTTACACATCTGGAGGAAGAGAGACTCATGCGAGTACTCGGGAGTTTAAACAGCAATTGGGTGGACCATAACGGATATCAAAGGTTTGAGCCCTTCCACTTGCATGCATCATATATTATGGAAGATAGGTCAAAACCTACGAGAGAGGCCCGAGAGGAGGCTAAATCCGCCTATGAAGGATGATGCGCGTCGAACGCGTCAATAAAATAATATACCTAAACTAACTATTTCGTAGATAGTGGCAAATGGTCGATCCTACGGAGATTGATATTCTTTCAAAGGTTTAAAAACAACAAAAAAAGAAATTAGGGTTTAAGAGAGATTGAATTAATTAATTAATCTAAATATAAACAAAATAAATAAAGCAACGGAAATAAATTTGAAAACAATTAATAAAAAAACACCTAGGTCAAGACATACAAGTTCGGTTCGATAAAAGATTGGATTTGGTCTTCGATTTATGTAAAATATGCAAATCAAAATATCATAGTGTAGCTATAGAACCGTGTAACGTACGCAGTTCCTCGCACTTCCTAATCTCGATAGCCAAGGTACGACGGTTGATAGGTCATTATTTATGCATATCATATATAATTTATTTATGTATATTTATTATTGAATCCCGAAATATATGACTAATTATCTTTATTTATTATTTTCAAGGTTTCGGAGTGCGCGGTTGAGTTCGTGGCGATAAACCGCGCGAAATAGACTACTCATACACAAGTGATCGGACATCGAGAGATACATCTCGACATACGCGCACTTTTGGGCGGTTTCCCACTCTCGTGACACGTATCGTCCATCATTGGTTGGTTCTTACCTGCGGTCCACGTGTCCCGCCCCTATTGGTCGCAGACACCAAAGAAAAGCGCCTCACTGCCGGCTCCACACCACGTGTCACATGCCCATTCGTCTCGCTCTCTTCCTCGCGGCGGCCACCGACGCGTGTCTCTCGCAAAGCCGCACAATGTCCCACCAATGCGCAAGCGACACGTGGCGATCTTTTGTCACACCAGCGTCATCACAACAACAGATCGTCCAATCACATCGTGCCACGTCAACCGGTCCGACTCCTTCGCCCAATCGAGCGCCGACACGTGGCGAGAACTCGGAAAACAAACTCCTAACAACCATCCGATTGTCTTCGGCGCACGTGTCACAAACCAAACTCGAAAATAAGCATTGATGAGTTTTAATTAGGGGTTTTTGGAGAGATCGAAATAGATTGTTTTTACTTTCTTCTTGGCGGCTTGGAGTGTTTTCTTCTCCTTTTCTATTCCACAAACCATTGTTTTATACTTTGTTTTTAGGATTTTTATGGAGTTCTTGACGACGATGGGGCTAAACTCATCAATCGAACCGAGAGGTGGATCAAATCACCCATTTTGGCATAAAAACATATGTGAGATCTATTTATTTATTTATTTAATTTATTTATTTATAATATTTTATTCCCTTTGATATTGGTTGAATTATTGAGATTAAACACTTGTTTAAATCTTGATTTACATGCCGAGGTTGTACGCACCCGTACTTGTGCAATAAGACCACATTAGTGGCGTCCGACTATACCAATTGATTAGACCTTTTGGGACCGGTTGAATACCATAGGGATCTAGGCCAAACTGGACACACTAGCGATCCAGCTTGTCTAGGTGTAGTGCCTTCACAAAGCCCATTGCATGGTCAACACATTAAACCCGGTTCGCTTGAATATATGGTTATGTGTTTAACTAGGGAAGTGGTCATTGTCGTACCTTGACCATCAAGATAGGGAAGTGCGAGGACCCGCGTACGGTCTATAGCTACACTAATTTACTATGAATTGCATGTTTTGATTAAATTGAGGACCGTATGTAAAATTATGCCAAATTGAGGAGATTTGTGATACCGATGGTTTAGATTGTTTCCCCTTGATTGATACATTTACTTGCTATTTTTAGTCTAGTTTTAGTTAATTTAGATATTATTCCCTGTGGACACCCCGAGTTATTTTTAGTTTCGTAGCATAGGTAAGAAACTTGGTCTTCGTGGTTCGACCCCGTACTTGCCACTATCAGTTCTTGTGGTCATTGGTAATCTCATCGGGATTATATATTTTGACGCATTCGACACGCGCGTCAACGGTGACTATTTCCCTAGTCAAACGTATAACCCTATACTTAAGCGCATTGGGTTTAACATGATGACCGTAATAGGTTTCGTGAAGACACTACACCTAGACAACCTGGATCACTAGTGTGTCCAATTTAGCCTAGATTTCTATGGTATTCAACCAGTCCCAAAATGGATTAATCAATTGGTAGGGTCGATTGCCATTAGTGTGGTCTTGTCGCATAAGGACGGATGCTTAGGAGTCATCAAGTAGTAAATCGAGTTTAAATATGAATTTAACTCTAATTGTTCAAACAATTCCAAAGGCAATAAAATATAATGAAAAACAATGCAATTAAAGTAGATAAATCTCACAAATGCATTAATGAACACAAATCGAACCTCTCTCGCAGTCTTGCCTAGGCTAGAGATTTAGCCTCGCAAGGAAGAAGAACATAAACTAAAAAATAGAAAAGAATTTGGGAGAGAAGAGTCGGCAAAAGAGAGGGAAGAATAGCCGAATTCCTAGCCGAGAGAGGGTTTGGAAAAAATATAAGCTTATGAATGATCACATTGTCAAGCATGGCTCTCACATTGAATTGTAACATCAAATATGACTTCTACATTGAATGTAACTTGTACACTCTACATAACTTGTATTCAACTCCAATATATAATCACTTGTCTATGTATTGTCATGTAACTTGTAATCTTGTATGACATGAGACTTTGGTGTAACTTGCACACTTTGTGCAAGTACTTATTCTCATCATAACTAAGGGCCTATATAAGGGGTTCCTTCACTTGTAAAGAATACACTAATGTATGAATGAAATCTCTACATTTTCATTTCTAGCTCTCTTCTCTCTTGTCTCTTCTTCTCTACTTGTTCTAGTAGTTCTTAGTTTATGCCTTCTATACTTAAATCTTTAGCAAGTCCAACTTAAGTTCTAGTTGTCTTGCAACTTAGATTACAACACGTTATCAAGCACGAGCTTGCTCAAAGCATTAAGGTGATCTTGAAGTTCAAGAAGGCTTGTTAAGGATACAAAGTTAGGAAGGTATAACTTTTGTTATTTAAATAAGTTCAATTTATTTCTATATTATCATTGTTGCTTCCTTTTATTACAGCATCACTTCTATATGCATACTTTATTCATATACTATGCATTATAACGTCACCGATTGCGAAAGTATGCTCTGTAGTTGCGTCTTGTACGATCTTCTACATCAGAAATCAAAAGTCAATGTGTGACATAATTTTTCTCTTAAAACTACAAACGATTAATTAGTTATTGTTCTATTCTTGATTTTATAATGCAAATAATGCTATAAGTCCGAGTTGACGAAGTGAGTAAGCCTTGTCCCCGGTAAAGCTAAACATTGAAAGGGAGACGGGTTATCCCGTTCGAGGAGGCATGGTATTAAGTAGACTATTTCTCGCCATCCAACCTGGAGGTTGTCCCACCAACTCATATGAATAGTACATTTTGTTTATTAATGAATCAAGTTGTGAACATATATTTAATCATATGTTATGTTTTTACATATAAAGGGGAAAACTATTTTATATTAAGTTTATTTTCAAAATATTATTCAACCATAGTTGAACTTATTGCCTAATTATATTACCAACAATAATTACTTGTCATGACAATTAGATACTATAATTTGTGAATAAAACATCTATGCAAGACTATGTTGTGTTATACAAAATTTAAATCATTTGCCAATATCTCTTTAGAGATTTGAAAAGTGAATATTTCACTTTATATATCTTTTCACCCTATGGAGTTATAAATATATAAATACCAAAAAAAGGTAATGCTTCAAAAGCTCAAAATGAGCGGTTGAGTCTCAAGCTACAAAATTTAATCAGTCAAATATTAATTATAATTTCGCAATTTTAATTACCTCTATGTTGAGGCTATGTGGAAATATGACTGATGAGACAATAAAAAAGAAGGTCACGTGGCCCGCCTCGATTTATTGCGCAACAAATATCGAGTGCGCACGTCAATCCAATAAATATTAAGGATTGATTTCTTGTCTCATGGTAGCGAGTAAAATAATGAGATATTATAAATATAATATCGCTCCCGTCCAATTAGTTCAGCTTCAAATTAAGAAGCATATGTTGCATATAATGATCATGATCGCAATAACAAATTTATGGACGTGGAAAATGTGAAAATACCAGGTAAAGGTCGTATTGACAATTCCACAAAAAATTGGAACAAAAGTGGTGCACCACTACAAATGGCAAATAATTATTGACAATGAGCGCTCATAATTGTGACATTTTTTTGGTCATATATGAAAGGCTATTTTGCCTAAATATTGTCATATATATACCCGAATATTTTTGTGACCTTTACCATGCCTTCAAAATTAAAGGCAAAATATTATGAATTTTATCATTGAAAATGGCTCGATAAAACAGGCACATCGACATGTGTTTAAATCGTGACCTAAATATGGGCGATGAGTTTATATCTTGTGTATCGTGCTACATGCATGTACATTATAATATAAAAGTGAATATTTCTCGAACTCGAACTTAGCGGAGACTAATGTTCAGCAATATCCCAGTACAACAATTTTATTGTTAATGTCTTGTTCGTAATAAGTCTACTCGTAATAATATAAAATTTATCTATATGAATATGATTTAATCGAGTATAATATTCCCGCTTTAACTTTACGGAATATATAAGACACATTAAAATGAATGTCGTCATAAATCAAATGACATTCATAATGTGGAAAGATCTATTTGATTATCCATAATCATCAATAATGCGAAAATATCATAAATTCGCACGGACATCCTTTATCGAACTGATTTTTTTTTATCAAAGCTGGAGATTATCTAAAGGCAAATCAATAGGAGACTTATATTGATTTAACTCTCCATCAATCATATTATAAGATGCCTTGGATCCCTAATAGGGAATTTATTTATAGCAAGTTTTGCTAATTGTCACTTTGATGAAGCAATTTTCCCACCATTAGGGGGAGATATAAGTCAATTCAAAAGGAATGACGTGAAATTGCTTGAGACACATCAAATTGCATTAAATTTGTTGTATTATGATCCATGTATAAATTAATATGAACTCAAAGTTCAAAGAATCATTCAGTAGCAACAAGTTATAAATCAATTATTTGATGCAAGTACTATACACAAAAGAGTGACAATCATATGCTTCAGCATTAAATGGTTCATATAGAAAATGATGTCCATGTGCAACAAAATGCACAAGATGTCTCACCCATGTGAACATGAGGGGGAGAATCAAAATGAGTTATTGGTTAGTGTATTGCACTCTTTTTCCTTTGCTATGGTTTTATCCCACTAGGTTTTCCTAGCAAGGTTTTTAATGAAGCAATCCTAACATTATTATACTCCATATAAAATTTTTTTTTATGAGAGCAATGTACTCTTTTTCCTATACTAGATTTTTTTCCTACAAGGTTTTTCTAGTAAAGGTTTTAATAAGGCATATATATATTCTCTCAAAGTGTATCAATGTGTTGCACTCTTTTCCTTAGCTATGGTTTTATCCCACTGGGTTTTTCTAGCAAGGTTTTTAATGAGGCAATCAACAATATTATACTACAAATCAAGATTGATGAGAACATTGTACTCTTTTTCCTATACTAGATTTTTTCCCACAGGGTTTTTCTAGTACAGGTTTTAACGAGACATATTCTCTCAGCAAGTATCATCCAAGAGGGAGCCTTTAACCAAGCTTATGAATGATCACATTGTCAAGCATGGCTCTCACATTGAATTGTAACATCAAGTATGACTTATACATTGAATGTAACTTGTACACTCTACATAACTTGTATTCAACTCCAATATATAATCACTTGTCTATGTATTGTCATGTAACTTATAATCTTGTATGACATGAGACTTTGGTGTAACTTGCACACTTTGTGCAAATACTTATTTTCATCATGACTAAGGGCCTATATAAGGGGGTTCCTTCACTTGTAAAGAACACACCAATGTATGAATGAAATCTCTACATTTTCATTTCTAGCTCTCTTCTCCCCTGTCTCATCTTCTCTACTTGTTCTAGTAGTTCTTAGTTTATGTCTTTTATACTTAAGTCTTTAGCAAGTCCAACTTAAGTTCTAGTTAGCTTGCAACTTAGTTTACAACATGTCCTTTCCTTTTCAATTTTTTGTGCGTCCCCACTTCTTTCCATCTCTTAGTTGTTATCTTTCTATATCTCTTCAATTTCTATATATGTCTATATGTATCTATAATAATATATAATATATTAAAGTATTTCCTAACAAAACTAAAAATAGAAATTTGATAACTTCTCTCCTTGAATCATGCAAGCAAGCACATACACCACATGTGCCTAGCTATCCGCCACATCATCACTCTTGTGCCTCGCGTGTGGGCCCCGCCAAATTTTCCTTGTGATGCGCGCTAACACGGTTTTTGATGTAGAACAGATCCAAGCATATGAATACTTGATTTTGCATAGTTTTTCACCATGGATTCAACCGCGTACTTCAATAACCCTGAAAATAATAAATAAATTCAATTAGGCTAGTATTTTGGAGACTTAAACATAATATATATAAATAAACTATATATAATATGAATAATTAAAGACTTATCAAATACCCCCAAACTTAGGACTTTGCACGTCTCGAGCAAAGGTGTAGATGATAAACACACAAATAAACTAGACTCCTAATATAACTAAGCATTGACTAAACTAATCCTATACCAGATTCAAAATTCATGGAGTTCCTTTGTTTTACATAGTCGCCAAGTTAACAAGTCACTCAAGAAATTTCGAAGTTAATATATGTCAAGAACCGCAACCCAAATACAATTAAGATGACACTTTCAAGACAAAGATGTAGTCAAGACAAATGCCATCAACTACTCGCGGGCTTTATTGGTCTATACATTCAAGCACGCAAGTTTACAATCTCACTTAATCTAGTTATAAGCACTCGAGCTAAATCTTTTTATTTGAGGAGTTTCATAAACTTAACCTTTCTTCATTTTTTATATATTATCTATTTTTCTTTTCTCCATTTTTTTCAAGTACTACGATCCCTGCTCCATTTTCTGTGGACAGCTTTTTTTACTTTTTCCCACCGCAAGTTTCCCCTGCTCAATTTCTTGTGGAAACTTGTGGGATCTCAATATTAAGAAAACTCATGTTAGCTCTTCTCACTTCCACTATGATCAAACAAATTCTCCAATGTGGGTTAAAATATTATCACTTGCACAATTTTGACCGTCTACCCCTTTTGGTATCTAGCACAAGGCTTAACCATCATACTAAGTCCATAATCATGAAATCATAAAACTGCCGGGCTACGGGCTCGAGTGAGTGTTTCTCCTAATCTTTTCTAAGTTACAAGTCAAAAAGGCAACCATAGAGTACTCATCCACAACCAAAGGCATGAAACAAAATTTCGGGCGACTTTAAACAATATAAAAAGTGAAACCTATACTAAATACATGCATGAAAGTGTATCAACTCCTAATGAAATGAGAAAGAGAAGTATGGAGGGAAAAGAAATGGAAGAAATGAATGAATAAGAGATACCAAACACCGCCATTACCATCCGTCAATCGCATATAATCGCTTATAATTGAAAAAGATTTAAACGAAAGATTTAAACGATCTCAAATCCTAAAGTATTTCACACATAAATCCATCCAACGCAATCTACAAATCCTATGAAAGTACAAATGCATGCCCCAAACTTATTAAGCATCGAACCTTGTCCTCAAAGTTCAAAACAAGTCAAGGAATCCATGTAACAAAAAGAAAAAGAATAGTGGTGAAAAAGAACATGGATAAATAAATATGAAGATGATACAAATGCATGCATAACATGGATATGTCTAGGGAGTAAGCATCACAATGCAAGTAGGCATCACATTGCAAAATCCAAAGAACTCCACAACAATTACTTGATCAAAGTTGACAACGCATTCATATTTAGTGTCGTCATGTATATATATATATCAAAAAAATAATTAATATTAATATAATTGGAAAGAAGATTTTATATATAAATTAAAGATGTTTCTAGTTCTATTTACAAGAATATTATTTATCAATAAAAATGAAATTTTTATTTATTTTATTTGAACAAAAATCAAATTAACAAATGTACAAATTTAAGGTGAAAAAATAAACAATATACAATAGAATTTCCTTCTTAAACAATATACAGTTGAATTTCCTTGTTAAATGAAATCTTTAAACTATAACGATTACACAACGATTACACAAGGTCTCCCAACAATTCCTTAAGAGACCAACAAATATGTGAAAAGACGTTTCTTCGATATCTTCGAAACTGAGAATGTGATATAGTGGCAGCCCAAGCACTCCGTAGGTACAAGCCCTGTTGAGATAACTTAAGATGCACTAATTAGAAAGGATTTAAAAGGTCCAAAAAGCACAACATTAAGTAAATTAAATCAAGAGCAATGAAAAGAAAAATAAAAACCCTACTTGTATCAACAGAGGCTTTGTTTTTTATTGATATTGTTCTAACTGCCTTGTTTAGCAAGAATTCATCTGGCATTTTCCATTGCAAAGACACCAACTTTTGAAATTGAAAGCTTCATAATCATTTTAGGCAATGCATTGTCAGAGAAACAAAAGTATTACTTGTGCAAATATCAACAAGATAAAGTTATGGAAGCCCAACTTCCACACATTTAGCTACCTACACATAGAAAACATTTCCTTAACTAAATAAGTAAATGAAGTAGAAAAATAAGTAAATAAAGTAGAAAAAGAGATCTATAGGGAATGATGAGGCATGATTCCTTTTTATTAGAGGGTAAAAAAGAAGATGTAGCTAACATGGTTCAATGTTTGCTTTGTTAGAAATAAAAACACAACATATGCTAGCAGTAGCTTCCTCATCAAGTAGAAGAATCGATTAGTTTTACTTGATACACTTAGCAAGGATTTTAGGTGAAAAATCATATGTACATAATGCTAACTTGGCCAGCTCGGATGAGAAACTTACACGTGTTTCACTTTCTAAAGTAGCTTTAGCTGAACTCATGTCCCCACCATATCTGCAAGTTGAAAAAAGTAATTTAAGTTCAAGGTAAATGAGTTATCCTTTAAGTTTCAAGAATATTGCATACATGGAATCATCAGTACATCTGTGATGTTGGCTTTCCGTGGCACTATACTGTATAATTATTTTTTTTCTTCTGCACAATGCATTGCTCCAATTCATCCAAACATTTTCAGTCAATCCTTGGAAACATTTTCAAAACAGTAAAATCATTCTTTCAAAGTATTTTTTCCCTTTTTAATTGCTCATGCCAATGCTTATAAAGTAGTTCTCACCTATAAAACATCTCATTCCATTTATAATCTTCAGTGCCTAAGTTTCTCTGTTCATTTATATATATATATATAATCTTCCTCTCCTCTCATTGCTTTTATATATCTCTCTTTCTGAACTCTCTCAAAAAACAAAATCAGAAACTAAGAAACAATAGCTATATAGCTTAACAAAGATGGTCATTATAGGAGATGAAATATAAAAGAGCCCCACAATGCTAGGCACTAAACTTTTGTTCAAAAAAAATTACTTTTATTATTACTCATGAAATTCTCTAATAAGTTCTCTCGACAAGTTTTTTAGTTGCTTGTATTTTGTTATACTTGTATTATTACTCATGAAATTCTATGCATTGCCATTAATCAATTGAAGAATACAATCTTGAACACCTAAAAAGATTACTTAAATATCTACAACAACATAGCCTCAATCCCAAAACAGTTGGAGTCGACTTCAAACGCTAATCTACGCGAAAAAAATATTCCTAAGCATATCAAAACCAAAGAAACACTCAATTCATTATCAAATGCTTCTCTTCCCCAACCCCAAGTATTGACCAAATCGAAACCTTAACTCATAACAAACACATAATCAGTCAAAAACTCTTCCAATCATTGTTTTACACACAAAATTAAATATAAGTATTCACCAATCATAAATCCAAAATTAGGGAAAGTGGCCTTAAAAACTAAGAGCATACAAGCTGTAATTTAAACCCTACAATGAGAACTTATAGGATTCACATATCATTCCTTCTCAAAATGGAGGCTACTATTTGGCTTAATAACTTTATAGAAACTACAAAGGTTTTCAATTGGTCAGTTCATGCTTGCTAAATGTATGATAAAGAATGTACATATAAAGCTCAACTTAGCTATATAAAGAATACGCCACCGCTATCAATTCTACGTATAATAAAGAATGTACTTCACTTACTCTTGATCTATCAACAACCTAATTAACAACAAAAAATCACCAAAACAAAACCTAATAAACTCAAGATCACGATCAAAAACAGGAACGAAACACAAATCGCACCAGAAATTTCGATGAATACTCGGGAAGATCAACTAGAAAGCTCGATTTAGAAGCGAGACATTTGCAGAGATAAGATCTGTACCTTTAACGAGAATCCAAATGTGGAGTTGATTGCGAATCGTGGGGTTCTTCTCCAATCGGCTCTCGAGTGCGTCGAGAGTTCGAATGTCGCTAGGGCTTGGAAATAGTTTCAACGGTAGCCGCCGCAAGCCCAATCAATCCTCCCTACACCAAAACAACAAACTTCACAATCCAATCCACCAATACAATCAATGAAACAAAAACCAAAACCAAAATCACCTTCCGATGATTCGCCTTTGTGGTAAGCTAGTGAACTCATTGGTCAATGCAGATTGATCATCGCCGTAATCTTGTCATGATCACCTGACCATGGCGAGCCGCTTGACGATTTCTTCAATCCGCACAACGAAACCCCACGATCCGATTCATGAACAGTTTGAAATCCTCGGACCTATCAAAATTCCTTGAAACCACATCAAAATTCAAAATTTCAGCCGGAAATGGAAACGAACTTACTTCCTGCGCCGCGTTCTTCCGCTTCTCGTACAACTTGTCCGATAGATTCCTCAAGCACGGCCGTGGGGATCACCGAGAGCGCATCCGCCATGAGAATCGCAAAATCTCGAACGCTCCTCGCCTTGGTTTTGAGCATCCCAAGACATGTCGGGGCACCAGATCGAGTGAGTCCAAAATTGAAGAATTGGTTGCCCTAATTCGCGATTCGCGAGAGAGATAGAGGAACGATCGAGCGGCGAGAGAGAGAGAGAACGATCGAGCGATCGAGAGAGAGAAATCGAACGATCGAGCGATCGAGAGAGAGAAATCGGAACGATCGAGCGAGTGAGAGAGAGAGAGACATCTACCTTAATAAGTGATTCACTTCTTCTCTTCTTCAAGTCCACAACCGAGAGGTTGTCCGGAGAGGTGAGAGGTGAGAGGTGAGAGTGGAGAGCGAGACCAAGGGAGGTAGAGAGTGAGGGCACGACCGTGAGGAGAGCGAGAGACGAGAGAAGAGCGCAGAGAGGGAAAGAGAGCAACTTGAGGGATTCGAGAAAGGAGAGTCGAAAGAGAGAGACGTGAGTATCTTGTATAATTAATTTGGATAGGTTAATAACAATTAACATCCAACTAAAGATAAAATGGACCAAACAAATAATAGAGTTTGAAGAGTTTCATCCATATAGCCTAATTAATTTGGGGATTTAGGCTTTGTTGTTGGTGTTTGCTAAATCTCCATTAACAACTAGGTTGGCTAAACAATTATAACTTCTTTACAATCAATATAATATTTACATATGATGAGCAGAGCTATAAATTTCTTATGTTTCTACAGAAATGGCTGCTGGGTTATATTTAGGGATCACATGGACTAATAGTTTTTTTTAAGAAGTTAATCTAATTGTTTTAGTTATACATTTAACATTTAATTAACTTTTTTTTTTTTTTTTTTCGTGGTGTCCCGCACCAACTGCATCGACTAATCCACGCTTAGGCGATGTCGAGTTATGTACGGGAGGCAACCCTCTCAATTTTATTTTTTTCATTCACGAAACTTAAACTCGAGTCATGTTTAACCTAACTTTAATAACAAATCTTGATTTAGAATTTACCAACACTTGTAAATTATGTGTCTTTAAATTTAAAACTTAACAACACTAGTAAATTATGTGTCTTTATATTTAAAGTCTAACAACACTTGTAAATTATGTGTCCTTAGATTTGAAATTTAACAACACTTGTAAATTATGTGTCCTTAGATTTGAAATTTAACAACACTTGTAAATTATGTGTCTTTAAATTTAAAACTTAACAACACATGTAAATGATGTGTCCTTAAATTTGAAATTTAACAACACTTGTAAATTATGTGTCTTTAAATTTAAAACTTAACAACACTAGTAAATTATATGTCCTTAAATTTAAAGTCTAACAACACTTCTAAATTATGTGTCTTTATATTTAAAGTCTAACAACACTTGTAAATTATGTGTCCTTAGATTTGAAATTTAACAACATTTGTAAATTATGTGTCTTTAAATTTAAAACTACAATCTTTAGCAAAGCAAAAAAATGTGTGTGTTCCTTGAATGTGTGTGGGAAATGATTTTTTGACATACTTTAGGTACATACAATGGAAATTATTTATATATATATATATATATATATATCCAATGTATGTCCCTAAGGTATGTATGAAATAGGATTTTCCTTCTTTGAATAGGTCATAAATATATATATATACACAATGTATGAGTATGGATGAAATAGCATTGTCCTTCCTTCAATACGTCATAAATAAAGGGAAGATGATGCAATTAATGACACCTTAAAGTCACACTCGTAGTTATGTGGTGCATAGTTCTTTGTGCTTAACGCGTAAGGTGTGTATCTTAAAAAGTGTATGGACGACTTTTTAAAATGCGGGCCCATACAACACATCATGATGTGTGACGTTGAGTGTCATCGTAGCATTTTTCTAATAAATTAAGTGGCCAATATGGGGAAAATGGGTTTTCAGCCCTTAAACTTTGGGTGCAAGGAGGAAATACCCCTTAAGTGAATGTAGGAGAATTTCAGCCCCTAAACTAATAAAAAGAGGGAATTAAACCGTAAGTTAAATTTTCTGTTATCTTTGCTGTTATGTGCTGATGTGGCATATAGTGGGCCCCACATTTTTTTGGTAGATGGCCCCACTTGTTTTAAATAATTAAAAAAAATGCCATTGTAACACACATAATACACGCTCTATCTACATGCACGTGCTTGTGTATCGTCTGATGCGGCGCCTCGAGATGTATATGCGCATCGGACGGTCCACACCAATGTGCGAGACTGCACGTAGATGGGGCATGTAGATGGAGCGTTACATTAGCAGTTCCTATAATTAAAACCTAACTTTCTTAATAAAAGAAACAACCAACCATTTTAAAATGGGTTGACTTCTAATTAATTTTTTTTAAACGGAGACTTTTAATTAAAGTTTTATTAAAATTGTAGAATGCTTGATCAAAAAAATAAAAATAAAAAAGCTGTTGAATGTTGGTCATTAAATTTGGTAATTTTTATAATTTATAGTGGCAATATTTATTACATATTATGTTGAAAAATTAATTAACATGTCCAATAATTACCATATAAGTCGTTGGTGTTTTCAGATTATTTTTTCTTATAGAGATAATATTTTTTGGAAGCAATAATTATGTTTTTAAATGAGTTCTATCTTAAATTATATTATTCTTAAAGTTTTATCACTAACTAATGTGTTATGACTAAATGTGTAACTTTAAGTGTTAATGCAGCATTACCCATCATTAATTGATGTATATATAGCATGAATTTGAAATGTATCTCATGGTTACTAAACTAGTGTGTTACTTCGTGCATCAATGTAGAATTACCCAAAAATTAATCGGTCATTTAAAACATTTCGGTGTTGTGTTTTAATTATTTAAAACATGTGGAGCTCACATTCATGCCACATCATCACATAATAGCAAAAGATAAAAGAAAATTTAACTAAGGGTTTAAATCCCTTCATTTTATTAGTTTATGGGGTGAAATCCTTCCACTTTCACTTTACGGGGGTATTGACTATTTTCTCTGCATGAACCTTTAATGGCAAATGGATAGGCATGCAGCTTCTATACGCTGCTGCAACGTATATAGCAGCACAAGCTGCACAACTACTTTTCTGACACGTTTTAATTCAATTAAAAGCCTTCCATCGACAATTCAACACCAATCGAGGACCATCTGAACGGCTCTCACATTAAGCAAACTTGCTCGTCCCTCTATATATTGTGTCGTGCACCTGCAACAATTGCTAAGTAGTAACAAATTAATTATTAAGATGAGGTTTCAAGCTCAATTCTTCATATTTGCAGCTCTTTCTCTTCTTCTTTCTTCCTTCTTTCTCCACACTGCCCATGGTGGTCGTGCTCGTGACGGTGGATGGCAGGATGTCAATCCAAAAGACCCTCATATTGTGGAAATTGGGCGATATGCCGTCGATGAACATAACAAGGAGGCTAACAAAAGCATGAAACTCAAGAGTGTGGTTAAAGGCGAAAGCCAAGTCGTCGCTGGAGTTAACTACCGACTGATTGTCGCGGCGGCGCATCTAAAGAATGTGCATAATTACCAGGCTGTGGTGTATGAGAGAGCATGGGAAGGTTTTAGGAATCTCACGTCCTTCCGACTACTTTTAGCCTAGCTAGCTAGTTGCTGCTGTTCATCATGAGCTGCCTCTGATGATAGTAATTTCTGCTTAGCGTGAGAATTAAATTAAGCTGTAGTAATGTGTGCTTAGTATTTAATCTTATATGTGCGAACTATATATACAGCTTAATTTGTTGCATGCAAATAGATTTAGGAATTAAATAATGTATGAGGGGAAATAGCTAGGGAAATGTGATGGGTATGAGGGTTTATGTGAAATCAAACCAATTAATCTTCTCTTTATTTATTGATTTATTTTTTTATTGTCAATTCGTGGTGTATAATATAATGAGAAATGATGCATTGACCCAATTTCTAATCCACTCTATGCACTGTATATGATTTCGCCTCATATTAATTACATTACCAAATTTAAAATAATTTGCACTAGCTACTTTTGATTTATACTTTGAAAAATGCTAAACTTGAATAACACTCTTCCTCACAACACAACATAAAACACACCCTTGCCCACCATATTATCTATCTCCATCGAGATTTGTAATTAAGCTCGCATATTGAGATGAACACGGACGATCAATTAATGTGAGGAGTGTGCTTTTTTGTTCTGTTGTCCCACTTCTCAAAAAGTTATCATAATTTTTATATTTTATATTTCAATAAATGTTAAAGTAAGAAAGTAGTACAAATGATTTCTAATTGGCCTAATGATAGAAAAAATATTCTAACCTTTACATGTTGTGTCAATTATATCTTAACTTTTGAAATTTATCAATTATATCCTAACATTTCCAATTTAGTATCAATTTTATCCTCAATTAATTTGATGCACTTTTTCTTTGAAACCAACTTAAGTTTTCTAACTGTTCTTTTAATAATCATCCACATTGATCAACATCAAAATCTTTTGAACCCCATGTTTAAATTAAGTTTATGAACACTCACAAAAATAATAATTTATAAATCAATATATGATACATTAGTACTCTAATTCAAATTTAGTTACTCATATATCACCAATAGTAAGTTAAAAATTATGTGTATATATTCATATGAAAATGACATAAATTAACTTATTAGAAGGTTACCCATAGTTGTTTAATTTGATAAAAGAATAACCAAGTACCTAAATTATGTATGTGATTGAGTAGGCATATGCACACACAACTATGTATATGTATTATATACATGAAGACAATACATGACATATATGTATATATATATTTATCATAAATATTGAACTTTAATGCATATGTATGAAAAAATCCTTAAAGGATGTTGCAAGAAAGTTGAATAGAATGTCGTACACATATTATAAAGAAAAAATGGGGTCAAATTTGTTGAGGATAAAATTGATACTAAATCGAAAACGTTAAGATATAATTGATAAATTTCAAAGATTAGGATATAACTTATACATTTTGTAAAGTTTAGGATATTTTTGATCATTTGACATTTCTAATTTTCGGTGGTGTAATAGACAAATAATTAACATGTGATGCATTAATTAGGAATGATTTGAATGGTCTAGAAAGCTCACCATCAATTGCACTTAATCGAGCACAATGGAAAAGTTTGATCCATGTAGCCGACCCCAATTAAGTTGGAAGTGAGGCTATGTTGTTGTTGTTATGTTGTTGTTGTTGTAATAGACAAAATCAACGTATAAAGCAATGATTTTTTTTGGAAGCCTAAAAAAGGTAGATTAATTGTTCCCAACCCAAGAGGGTAGCCAACCTGTTACAACATTTCAACAAGTGAAATGCAATATATACTACATTACATACTGGGGGTTAATAGCTAGTCAACTATATCTTAACGTTTTAAAATGTGAATTGTAAGCGTGGATTGATACCACGTCAGCAACATGGAGAGATGTTTGATAAGTTGATTTTTACATGCTTTTATTAGTCTATTTTAGCATATTTAATGTGGAAAGTTTCCAAAATATATATTTAATTATATTTATTGGTCGTTTTTAGGTGAAACGGAGTGCGCGGTTGAATTCATGGCGAAAAAATACTCAAAATGGAGTATTTACATGCAGTGATCGGACACCAGACAGTTTGCCTCGAGTTACGTGTTGCGCGGTGGGTAGAATAAGAGACAACATACCAAATGACGCAGGGAGTGACACAGTTAAGTCGCTTGAGTTGAGCTGCTGTTGGATTTCCTCGAGATCCACATTACACTCTCTCCCACACATTCGCACAATGTGTGCGTTTTCCAGTTCGCTGCCACATGACAGTCATTGATTTGCCCAGCTAGCCAATGTACAGCCAAGCATCGGCAACCGATTCGTCCACATGTCGTCAGTGTCCAGCTCACCAACAGTCTTCTCACACTTCAGCTGCCTTAGGATGTGCCTCGGGATGTGCGTCAGCGCATTCTCCCACTTTTTCGCCAAGTTTTCGAGCGAGCAAACCAATTCTCAAGCTGCGACACGTGGCACCTCCTCATTCGTCCTCCATGCCCAGCACGTTACTCTAGCTCCCACCAACCAATCAGAACGCGCCACGTCAGCGCATAACAGCAGGCAAACCAATCGCGCGCTACTACATGTACGAAACCCTTTTTCGGTGCACGTGTTACGAGACCAAGCCCCAAATTTAGTTTCTCTCACCTCTAGAGAGCAATCATTAGTGGTTTTTCATATTATGAACTAGGGTATTCATACGGGGAGTCGACATTGGAGCCGCCACACACAACTTTTCATACTTGGAGATTGTAAAGATGATGTCCGGCTAGACCAATCTTAGCCTAGGTCGAAGGGAAAACAAGTGAGATTCATGATTCATGGCATATACTATGTGAAATCTATGATTTTTATTTAATTTGATTTAACTTCTCTTGTTTCATTGTTGTTGATTTTAAAGTATATGGTTTAGATCTAAGGTATGTATGTGGCCAGTGCATGCTTTTAGGTGGACAACCTATAGTTATTTGGGCCGATAATATCCGTGTAATTGAACTTTTGGACCAATAAAGTGATGAACACTCACTTGTTTGCCGTAAAACCTTTTCGGTTCTTGAGTGTGCAACAATTGAATTTATGTTAAATCGGAAGCGGACGCGATTTAGTTATTTAGGATTAGTATTCCCACGGATCCAAATTAATGCGGTTAGTGTGTTAAACCTGATTGGCGGATGTCTAGGGTTATGCATTAATTAGGGAAGTAGTTAGTGGCGGACGTCCTAGCTATCGAGATTAGGGGAATTAGGAATTTCTGGCGGACGTCAATTTTCATAGCTAATATAGGAAAAATTGAATTAATAACTTTTTGGAATGATTGAGGACCATTAAATGCCATTGAATCTTGATTCTTGCTTGTGGAACCGTAGACTTAGGTGTTTTCTATCATTGATATTATATTTCTTTTGCGAACTTTATATTTTTGCTAGTTTAGTTACTTGTTTCCTTGAACTTTCTGAAAACCCCCCATTTTTAGTTAACTTAGAGTAAAACTCAAGTCCTGTGGATTCGACTCCGTATTTACCACTACTACACCCTTGTGGTTGGTAACTCCATTGCGGGTTATATTTGGCACGCACGACACGTGATCAAATTTTGGCGCCGTTGCCCGGGACTTAGTCTTTACTCTGAGTTTAGGTTTCATTTTTTTTAGTTTTATGCTACCACACCTCACTCGGTCAAAATCGAGGCTGGTTCACTGTTACCTTTCGATCCTGAACCGGAGAGAACATTTCACAGGTGGATTAGAGAGACCAAACTTAGGCAACAAGAAGGCCAAAGTCCTCTAAACATGGCTGCAAATCGCCAAATCACTATGGGTCACACCAATAAAGAGCTTCAAGCTCTTTTGGCGCAACAACCCTTTGTATCAACTATCCAGATAATGCCGGAGACTTTGAGTTGAGGTCTGGGTTCATTCACCTCCTACCATCCTTTCATGGTGGAGAGAATGAAGACCCCGTTACTTTCCTGGAGGAGTTTTATACTAACTGCAAGTCAATGAGACCCTCCAATGCGGACGAGGACACGGTTAAACTCAGATCTTTTCCGTTTTACCTTAAGGACAAATCCAAGGAATGACTTTTCTACCTTCTGCCTGGCTGCATTAACTCATGGAATGAGATGACAATCGCATTTTTAAATGAATACTTCCCTGAGGATATAATTGATCAACTCATCAAGGATATATGCAACATCAAAATGAAGTCAGGTGAATCATTTGGTGCATATTGGGATCGTTATAAGCGATTAATTGCTAGCTGCCCGCAGCATGGCCAGTCTGAGAAGGTCATAGCCCGTTTCTTCTATGTTGGCATGTCGCCCATAAAACGACGCATGATTGATAATGCGTGTGGGGGTCATATTCGAGATAAAACTCCGACCCAAATGAAGTAACTGTATGAGGACATTGTACAACAATCATGCCTTTATAGTGATCTTGATGCTACTGCTTACTGAAGTCTGACTGCAGGGAGTGTCTCGAGTTCAAATGGACCAAATGACACAACAGAATGGACGTCCCGAGGATAAGGGAAAGTTGCCTTCACAGCCTTACCCGAATCCTAACGCGAGTGCTAACACAATTACACTCCAAAGTGGTAAAGACCTGGAGGGACTTAAAAGGAACAATGGGTCATCTAATCCTTAAGACAAGGCAAATGAGGAAGAACACGAGTTAGTTGTGACTCCGTCTGTCCCAAAACAGATGGTAACTACTCAAAAGGAAGCACCACCCACATTCAAGGTAAAACCTCATTTTCCACAATGACTCATCTTAGATAAGAAAAAAGAGGATGAGAAAGAAATTCTCGAAACCTTTCGGCATTTGGAAATCAATATTCCACTCCTCGACGCTCTGAAGCAAGTCCCTAGGTACGCAAAGTTTCTTAAGGAACTATGCACTAACAAAGGGAAACTCTAAGGCAATGAAAAAGTTCAAATGGGAGAAACCGTCATGGCTATCCTATAGAAGAAGTTGCCTCCTAAATTCAATAGTACCTTATGTTATATGTAATGTAAGCATTCAGAGCGCTATTTGCGACCTTGGCGCTTCCATTAATGTCATGCCATTGTCTATTTATGAGACATTGCATGCAGACCCATTAGAGAAGACTGATATTGTCATTCAATTGGCAGACCGTTCAGTTGTTAGACCCGTACATGCTCTCGAGGACGTTCTAGTCCGAGTGAACAATTTTGTGTTTCCTGCTGACTTCTACCTGGTAACTACGAAGGAGGAGCCATTCCCCAATGCTTCGTCAACACTCATTGGACGTCTGTTTTTGAAAACGGTAAATACAAAGATAGATGTTGATGATGGATCTCTTACCATGGAGTTTGACGGTGAAGTCATCAAGTTTAACATCTATGACGCGATGCGATACCCCAGTAATGTGTCGTATGTGGTGTGTACCATGGAATGTGTGGATCCATTCGTTGAGCAAGACCATGCTCACAAGTGGCGATGATGAAGTTAAAGTAATGTTAGAGAATCATCTCGACACTACTTATATCCATGAGAGTATTCTGACCCTTGATACTGATGTCGATGATGTTGTTTTAGAGTTAGATTCATTCCAACCCCTACCCCCAAGTGTCTGTTATTTGAAGTTGCCTACTTCTGACTTTGAACTTTCTCCCTCCTTGGTTAAAGCTCCCACACTTGAGCTGAAACCATTACCTGAGCACCTAGAGTACATATTTTTGGGTGAGAATGACACACTCCCTGTGATTATCTCGGCCAAACTTACACATCTGGAGGAAGAGAGACTCATGCGAGTACTCTGGGAGTTTAAACAGGCTATTGGGTGGACCATAGCGGATATCAAAGGTTTGAGCCCTTCCACTTGCATGCATCATATATTATGGAAGAGGTCAAAACCTACGAGAGAAGCCCAGAGGAGACTAAATCCGCCTATGAAGGATGACGCGCGCCAAACTCGTCAATAAAATAATATACCTAAACTAACTATTAAGTAGATAGTGGCAAAGGGCCGATCCTACGAAGATTGGTATTCTTTCAAAGGTTTAGAAACAACAAAAAGAGAAATCAAGGTTTAAGAGAGATTGAATTAATTAACTAATCTAAATATAAACAAAATAAATAAAGCAATGAAAATAAATTTGAAAACATTTAATAAAAAGACACCTAGGTCAAGACATACAAGTTTGGTTCGATAAAAGATTGGATTTGGTCTTCGATTTATGTAAAATATGCGAATCAAAATATCATAGTGTAGCTATAGAACCGGTAACGTACGCAGTTCCTTGCACTTCCTAATCTCGCTAGCCAAGGTACGACGGTGACTATTTCCCTAGTCAAACGTATAACCCTATAGTTAAGCGCATTGGGTTTAACATGATGACCGCAATAGGTTTCGTGAAGCCACTATACCTAGACAACTGGATCACTAGTGTGTCCAATTTAGCCTAGATTTCAAATGGATCAATTGGTAGGGTCGATTGCCACTAGTGTGGTCTTGTCCCATAAGGACGGATGCTTACAACTCACTGACGAATAAATCAGAGTTTAAATATGAATTTAACTCTAATTGTTCAAACAATACCAAAGGCAATAAAATATAATGAAAAACAATGCAATTAAAGTAGATAAATCTCACAAATCCATTAATGAACACAGTCGAACATCTCTCGCAGTCTTGCCTAGGCTAGAGATTTAGCCTCGCAAGGAAGAAGAACACAAAACAAAAATAGAAAAGAATTTTGGAGAGAAGCGTCGGCCAAGAGAGGGAAGAATAACCGAATTCCTAGCCGAGAGAGGGTTTGGAAAAAATATATAAGTCGGCCCCTTCACCAATAAATTCGGTCCTTTCCTATTCAACTTTTTGTGCGTCCCCACTTCTTTCCATCTCTCAGTTGTTATCTTTCTATATCTATTCAATTTCTATATATGTCTATATGTATCTATAATAATATATTATATATTAAAGTATTTCCTAACAAAACTAAAAATAGAAACTTGCTAACTTTTCTCCTTGAATCATGCAAGCAAGCACGTACACCACATGTGCCTAGCCGTCCACCACATCATAACTCTTGTGCCTCGCGTGTGGGCCCCACCAAATTCGCATTGGGATGCGCGACTAACACGCTTTTCGATGTAGAACAGATCCAAGCATATGAATACTTGATTTTGCATAGTTTTTCACCATGGATTCAACCGCGTAATTCAATAACCCTGAAAATAATAAATAAATTCAATTAGGCTAGTATTTTGGAGACTTAAACATAATATATATAAATAAACTATATATAATATGAATAATTCAAGACTTATCAAATACCCCCAAACTTAGGACTTTGCACGTCTCGAGCAAAGGTGTGAATGATAAACACACAAATAAACTAGACTCCTAATATAACTAAGCATTGACTAAACTAATCCTATACCCGATTCAAAATTCATGGAGTTCCTTTGTTTTACATAGTCGCCAAGTTAACAAGCCACTCAAAAAATCTCAGAGTTAATATATGTCAAGAACTGCAACCCAAATACAATTAAGATCACACTTTCAAGACAAAGATGCAGTCAAGACAAAGGCCATCAACTACTCGCGGGTTTTTTTGGTCTATACATTCAAGCACGCAAGTTTACAATCTCACTTAATCTAGTTATAAGCACTCGAGCTAAATCTTTTTATTTGAGGAGTTTCATAAACTTCCACCTTTATTGATTTTTTATATATTCTCTATTTTCTTGTTTCTCCATTTTTTTTTTCAAGTAATACGATCCCTGCTCCATTTTATGTGGACAACTTTTCTTACTTTTTCCCACCACAAGTTTCCCCTTCTCCATTTCCTGTGGAAACTGTGGGATCTCAATATTAAGAAAACTCATGTTATCTTTTCTCACTTCCACTATGATCAATCAAATTCCCCAATGTGGGTTAAAATATTATCACTTGCACAATTTTGACCGTCTACCCATTTTGGTATCTAGCACAAGGCTTAACCATCATACTAAGTCCCTAATCATGAAATCATAAAACTGCCGGGCTACGGGCTCGAGTGAGTGTTTCTCCTAATCTTTTCTAAGTTACAAGTCAAAAAGGCAACCATAAAGTACTCATCCACAACCAAAGGCATGAAACAAAATTCTGGGCGACTTTAAACAATATAAAAAGTGAAACCTATACTAAATACATGCATGAAAGTGTATCAACTACTAATGAAATGAGAAAGAGAAGTATGGAGGGAAAAGAAATGGAAGAAATGAATGAATAAGAGATACCAAACACTGCCATTACCATCCGTCAATCGCATATAACCGCTTATAATTGAAAAAGATTTAAACGACCTCACGTGCTGTCTTTCACACATAAATCCATCCAACGCAATCTACAAATCCTAAAGTACCCCCAAACTTATTCCGAACCTTGTCCTCAAAGTTCAAAACAAGTCAAGGAATCCATGTAACAAAAAGAAAAAGAATAGTGGTGAAAAAGAACATGGATAAATAAATATGAAGATGATACAAATGCATGCATAACAAAAGTCTTCAAAAACTAGTGAATGCACAAAATCTCTCGTGTCAAGGTGACTAAGAAAACTATTAAATAAAGTCATCATAATGAGAGCAAAAAATAATAAGCATAGGAGTTAACTCAAATGATTCCTAACAAGTCTTGCGAGCCCGAAGTCTTTCAACTAACGGTGAAATCAACAAGATGATGGAATGAAGTCTAGGGTTTTGGATCTACTCAAAGACCCGCCACTAATGCGGCGACTTAAGTTGGCTATGTCCCAACCAAGTCTCAAAACACCTAAAACTCAAAAAATATGTTAATTTACCAAAAACAAATGCTCAAATCATGCCAAAAAAATCCAAAGTCAAACCTAACAAAACTCAGGGGTGCTCCAGTGCCTCAAATGCTCATCAAACATAACACCTACAAAAATTCAAGAGACCAAGTTAGGGCTTTATTAAACATAAAAGAACTAAAACTAAACTAAAACTGAAATAAATACAAGAAATAAAAATAAAAACAAAAAAAGCTGGGCTGCCTCCCAACGAGCGCCTTTCTTTTAATCTTTGGCTAGACTTGGCGTGATTTATCACGTGATGCCCTCTCCTTTCGAGATATCTATAATGAATGGTACATCTATAGCTTTGGGCAATGCATCATGCACGCCCTCTTTAAGACTTGTCAGCTCATTTGGGATCTCTAACATAAACGAATCTGTCACATCATGATCATCCAACACAAATGTGTCGGCAGTGTAGAAGATATGAGAACACTCCCTTACTTCCACCCCTTTAAAAGGTTTAACAATTATGTATGGGAGGGTGGGTGGTTTAACCAACACCAGAGGTTGGTCTTCCTTTCTCTTTTTTGCGGCTCATCCGGCCTTTTCGAAACGACTTCAATTTTCATCTCATTTTCCTCATCTTCATCTTGTGCAATGATAATTTCTGGCTCAATTTGAAGGACTTCAAGTCCTTCCGCGGTTTCCCTCCAATAGTTCTCCACCTGTGTAACCTCATTTACCTCAACATTCTTCAATGTATCAACACTTACATTCTCATCTGAGTAAGAAATTGGTTGTGTATTACACAACTCTTTCTCATCAAGCATATTCTGAAGTGTGGCATTCACTTGAATAAATTGATTTTCCAAGTTCTGCAAGCTTGGAAACTCACGCGAAAATTGTTGAAGCTCTTCATGAAACTGTTGTTGATCATCTAGTAATTTCTTCATCATATCTTCTAAAGAGGTGCTTTGTTGAAGCAGTTGGTTCTCTTCATGACACTGTTGATGACTTTGTTGAAAAGGTAGTTCTCTGAAGATCAAGTCATTCATCATGTCTTATATAAACCTCTCTTCATGTTGAGGAATCTGTGGACTTGACATGAGCCTATAGAAGTCGGGTTGTGGCGATGCATAGCTAGGATAATGATAATTCTCATACTTTGGATAATATAGACAATCATATGTGGAATGAGAATAATCTTCACAAATTTTGCAAACCTCGGCTGTTGCATAAAAGAATGCATGTTAGAAAATTGATGTCCATTATATGACATACCTACCCCATTCACATTATAATAATGTGAGTCTACGAATCGACCATAATTGTAGGGGTAGGAGGCCATCACGGGGTTGCCTGCATACATGTTAAGAACAAAGGACTAGATACAAAATAAAAAAAATAAAAAGAAAAAAAATAAATGAAAAAGTAAAATAAAAGAAAACCAAAGAAAGAAAAAAACCAATCCCCGGCAACGACGCCAAAAATTGACGCGCACCGAACGCGTCAATAAAATAATATACCTAAACCAACTATTTTGTAGATAGTGGCAAATGGTCGATCCCACTAAGATTAATATTCTTTCAAAGGTTTAGAAACAATTAAAAGAGAAATCAGGGTTTAAGAGAGAATGAATGAATTGACTAATCTAAATATAAACAAAATAAATAAAGCAATGGAAATAAATTTGAAAACAATTAATAAAAAAACAACTAGGTCAAGACATACAAGTTCGGTTCGATAAAAGATTGGATTTGGTCTTCGATTTATGTAAAATATGCAAACCAAAATATCATAGTGTAGCTATTAAACCGGTAACGTACGCAGTTCCTCGGACTTCCTAATATGAATAGCCAAGGTACAACGGTGACTATTTCCCTAGTCAAATGTATAACCCTATACTTAAACGCATTGGGTTTAACACGATGACCGCAATGAGTTTCGTGAAGGCACTACATCTAGACAACTGGATCACTAGTGTGTTCGATTTAGCCTAGATTCCTAAGGTATTCAACCGGTCCCAAAAGGGATTAATCAATTGGTAGGGTCGATTGCCAATAGTGTGGTCTTATCGGAAGGACGGATGCTTACGACTCACTGGTGAGTAAATCAGAGTTTAAATAAGAATTTAACTCTAATTGTTCAAACAATACCAAAAGCAATAAAATATAATGAAAAACAATGCAATTAAAGTAGATAAATCTCACAAATCCATTAATGAACACAGTCGAACCTCCATCGCAGTCTTGCCTAGGCTAGAGATTTAGCCTCGTATGGAAGAAGAACACAAAACAAAAAATAGAAAAGAATTTGGGACATAAGAGCCAGCCAAGAGAGGGAAGAATAACCGAATTCCTAGCCGAGAGAGGGTTTGGAAAATATATATAAGTCGGTCCCTTCACCAATCAATTCGGTCCTTTCCTTTTCTATTTTTTGTGCGTCCCCACTTCTTTCCATCTCTCAGTTGTTATCTTTCTATATCTCTTCAATTTATATATATATATGTCTATATGTATCTATAATAATATATTATATATTAAAGTATTTCCTAACAAAACTAAAAATATAAACTTACTAATTTCTCTCCTTGAATCATGCAAGCAAGCACGTATACCACATATGCCTAGCCGACCGCCACATCATCACTCTTATGCCTCGCGTGTGGGCCCCACCAAATTTGCCTTGGGATGTGTGCTAGCACGATTTTCGATGTAGAATAGATCCGAGCAAATGAATACTCGATTTTGCATAGTTTTTCACCTTGGATTCAGCCGCGCACTTCAATAATCCTGAAAATAATAAATAAATTCAATTAGGCTAGTATTTTGGAGACTTAAACATAAATATATATAAATAAAGTATATATAATATGAATAATTAACGACTTATCAATGGATGTTGTAAAGAAGGAGATACTGAAGCTTCTTGATGCTGGCATGATTTACCCCATCTCTGATAGTAAATGGGTAAGCCCTATCCAGGTGGTTCCTAAGAAAACGAGAGTCACGGTAGTCACCAATTCACATGGTGAGTTGGTTTCGACCTGCATTCAAAATGAATGGCGGGTATGCATTGACTACAGGAAGTTAAATGCTTCCACCAGGAAGGATCACTTCCCTTTTCCATTCATTGATCAGATGTTAGAGAGACTAGCCGGTCGTTCTCATTTCTGCTATCTTGACGGTTATTCTGGTTTTCATTAGATACCGGTAGCGCCTGAAGACCAGGAAAAGATGACATTCAATTGTCCGTTTGGCACTTTTGCCTATCGGCGCATGCCCTTTGGGTTATGCAATGCACCCGCCACCTTTTAAAGATGCATGGTGAGCATCTTCTCAGATTCTGTTGAGCATTTCATTGAGGTCTTCATGGATGACTTTATTGTTTATGGTGATTCATTCGATAGTTGTCTCATCAATCTGACAAAGGTACTTAGCAGGTGTATCGAGAAGAACCTGGTTCTGAACTATGAAAAGTGTCATTTTATGGTGGACCAATGTCTTATTTTGGGACACATTATCTTAGCTAGGGGCGTAGAGGTAGACCAAGCTAAATCTGATGTTATCAAGAAACTTCCCTATCCTACGAACGTGCGGGAGATTAGATTTTTCCTTGGACACACTGGTTTTTACCGTCGTTTCATCAAGGGATTTTCGAAGATCGCACATCTACTCCAAAAGGACGTACCTTTTGAGTTTGATAAGGCATGTAAGAGTGCATTTGATGCATTGAAAGACTCACTTACTAGCACACCAGTGATTCAGGCCCCAAATTGGGAGCTTCCATTTGAAATTATGTGTGATGCTAGTAATCATGCAGTGGGTGCAGTCTTAGGACAGAGAGTCGGGAGAGCTTCACATGTCATTTACTATGCTTCTCGTATTCTAGACGCGACTCAGATGAACTACACCACTACCGAGAAGGAGCTTTTTGCCGTTATCTTCGCACTTGAGAAGTTTCAGCCTTACCTTTTAGGAACCAAGGTTATCATTTACTCTGATCACGCTGCTTTGAAGTACCTGATGAGTAAAAAGGATGCCAAACCTAGGCACATTAGAAGGATACTCCTACTACAGGAGTTTAACATCACAATTAAAGATATAAGTGGTGCAGAGAATCTAGTCGCAGACCATCTCAGCAGGATTAAGAATTGTGAGCGTCTTACCCCTCTTAAGGATGATTTCCCTAACGAGTATATTTATACTGTTATGGAAGATCTCCATTGGTACGCCGATTTGGTGAACTATATCACCTCGGGTGAGCTATCTCCTCACCTTTCGAAGGCTCAAAAGAATAAAGTTAGGAGCGATGCTAAGTATTATGTATGGGATGACCCGTACTTATGGAAATCCTGCTCAGACCAGGTTATCAGGCGTTGTGTCCCTCAGACTGAGAGTCACTCCATATTGGCTTTTTGTCATACTTACACCTACAGTGGCCACTTCGGTCCTCGTCGGATAACTAGGAAAGTTCTTGAGAGTGGGTTTTACTGGCCCACTATTTTCCATGATTCATACATGTTTATCAAGTCTTGTCCTAACTTTCAGAAAACTGGTAACCTTGGTCATCGGGACCAAATGCCACTTACCCCGATTCATATTTGTAAGATATTTGACATATGGGGTATAGACTTCATGGGACCATTTCTAGTTTCATTTGGTAATGTTTACATACTCTTGGCAGTGGACTATATGTCTAAGTGGGTGGAAGCTAAGGCTACATGCACTAACGACTCTAAAGTGGTATGTGAATTCCTCAAATCGAGGATTTTCACAATATTTGGTTCCCCACGTGCCCTGATCAGTGATAGAGGCACTCACTTCTGCAACCGTATGGTTGAGAGTCTTTTGAGGAGGTACAATGTCACTCATCGAATGTCTACAACATATCATCCCAAACGAGTGGCCAGACAGAGGTCTCTAATAGGGAGATGAAATCCATCTTGGAAAACACGGTGAATCCTACTCGTAAAGATTGGAGTACACGTCTTGATGATGCAGTTTGGGCTTACCGAATGACGTTTAAAATGTCAATTGTGATGTCCCCATATCACCTTGTGTTTGGAAAGGCTTGCCACCTGGCAGTCGAGCTTGAGCAAAAATCCTATTGGGCTGTGAAACAACTTAATATGAAGCTCGATGAAGCAGGAAAAGAGAGAAAGCTCACTCTCCAAGAATTGGAGGAAATCAGGAATGACGCATATGAAAATGCGCGGATTTATAAAGAAAAATGGAAAACGTTCCATGATAGCAGTCTCTCTAGGAAATCTTTTCGTGTTGGTCAGAAAGTGCTTTTATTTCAATCACGTCTTAAGATTTTTGTAGGTAAGCTGAGATCGAGGTAGACATGGCCGTATGTTGTGATTGCAGTGTATGATCACGGTGCAGTGGAGATTCAGAGTTTGGAGACTGGAAATGCTTTTAAAGTGAACGCCCAATGATTGAAGATCTTCTATGAAGACTTCTCGAGCCATAATGTGGAGGTCATCTCACTTGTAACACCAGTCTACACTGATTGACATACTCATACCAAGTTGAGCCAACGACTTTAACCAAAAGCGCTACTGGGAGGCAGCCCAAAGTTTGATAAGTATCATTTTGTTTATTCATTTTCTTATTTTTTATCATTATGCATGAACTTATATAATTTCCTTCATCTTATATCTATCATGTTCTTTCACCATCTTGTTTGTTTTCTATGTATGAATCTCTTGACTTTTTTTGAACCTTGAGGACAAGGTTCGGAATAAGTTTGGGGATATTTAAGAGATTATGGATTCTGTTGGATGGATTCTCTTGCTAAAGACCGCAGGTATGATTGTTAAATTCTTTGAAATTATGCGGTTATCGGATGGTAATGGTGGTGTTTTATATTATTTCTTTCGTTTCTTGTCCATTCATACTTTTCTCTCATTTCATTAGGATTTGATACACTTTCATGCATTTATTTAGTATAGTTTTTATTTCTTTAGTTAATTAGAGTCACCCGTAACTTTGTTCATGCATTTGGTTGTGGATGAGTAAATTATAGTTTCCTTTTTGACTTGAAACTTAGAGAAAACTAGGAGAAACACTCAATCGAGTCCGTAGCTCAGCTTTTTTATGATTTCATGATTAGGGACTTAGTTGATGGTTGGACTTTGTGCTAGATAACGAAAGGGAGTATATGATCAGACTTATGCGAGTATTGGTATTTTGACCCACATTGGGGGATTTTCTTGATAATAGTGAAAGTGAGAAGGGCTAACATGAAAAGCGAGAAAAGCGGTCCAGAGGTTTCCACAGGAAATGGAGCAGGGAATCTTATGGTGGAAAAAGCGAGAAAAGCGGTCCACAGGAAATGTAGCAAGGATCGTACTACTTGAAAGAAAAAGTTGAGGAAAAATAGAGAAAATAAGATGAACAAAGGTGAAAGTTGTGAAAACTCCTTAAATACAAGATTTAGCTCGAGCGCTTTCACTTGATTAAGTGAGATTTTAAACTTGCGTGCTTGAATGTATAAACAAAGAAAACTCGTGAGTAGTTGATGGTCTTTGTCTTGATCAGATCTATGTCTTTAAAGTGTAATCTTAATTGTGTTTGAGTTGCAAGTCTTGACATATCATAACTCCAAAATTTTCTGAGTTGCTTAGTGGCTATGTAAATCAAAGGGACTCCATGAATTTTGAATCGGGAATAGGTTTATTTTATATTGTCATTTACACCTTTGCTCGGGACGTGCAAAGTCTTAAGTTTGGGGGTATTTGATATGTTGGTTTTTACATGATTTTATTAGTCTATTTTAGCATATTTAATGTGGAAAGTTTCCAAAATATATATTTAATTATATTTATTCGTCGATTTCAGGTGAAACGGAGTGCGCGGTTAAATTCGTGGCGAAAAATACTCAAAATGGAGTATTTACATGCAGTGATTGGACACCGAACAATTTGCCTCGAGTTACACGTTGCGCTGTGGGTAGAATAAGAGACAGTAAACCAAATGACGCAAGGAGTGACACAGTTAAGTCACTCGAGTTGAGCTGCTGTTAGATTGCCTCGAGATTCACATTACACTCTCTCCTACACATTCACACAATGTGTGTGATTTCCAGTTCACTGCCGCATGGCAATTGTTTATTCGCTCAGCTCGCCAAAGCACAACCACGCGTCGGTAATCGATTCTTTCACATGTCGTCAGTCTCCAGCTCATCAGCAGTCTTCTCACCCTTTAGCTGCCTTAGGATGTGCCTCGGGATGCGTGTAAGCAAATTCTCCCACTTTTTCGCTGAGTTTTCGAGCGAGCAAACCAATTCTCAAGCTGCGACATGTGGCGCCTCCTCATTCGTCCTCTATGCCCAGCTCGTTACTTGAGCTGCCACCAACCAATCAAAACGCGCCACGTCGGCGCATAACAACAGGCAGACCAATCGCGCGCTGCCACGTATACGAAACCCATTTTCACCCCAAAAAAGTCCCTAGATGCTCCTCGATGCACGTGTTACGAGACCAACCCCCAAAATTAATTTCTCTCACCTCCAGAGAGCAATTTTTAGTGGTTTTTCATATTAGGAACTAGGGTATACGGGGAGTCGACATTGGAGCCGCCAAACACAACTTTTCATACTTGGAGATTGTAAAGATGATGTCCGACTAAACCAATCTTCGCTTAGGTCGAAGGAGAAACAAGTGGGATTCATGATTCATGGCATATACTATGTGAGATCTATGATTTTTATTTAATTTGATTTAATTTCTCCTATTTCATTGTTGTTGATTTTAAAGTATATGGTTTAGATCTAGGGTATGTATGTGGCCAGTGCATGCTTTTAGGTGGACAACCAATAGTTATTTGGACCGATAGTATCCGTGTAATTGTACTTTTGGACCAATAAAGTGACGAACACTCACCCGTTTGCCGTAAAACCCTTTCGGCTCTTGAGTGTGCAACAATTGATCTATGTTAAACCGAAAGCAGACGTGATTTAGTTATTTAGGATTAGTATTCACACGGATCCAAATTAATGCAGTTAATGTGTTAAACCCGATTGACGGATGTCTAGGGTTATGCATTAATTAGGGAAGTAGTTAGTGGTAGACGTCCTAGCTATCGAGATTAAAAGAATAAGGAATTTCTAGCGGACGTCGATTTTCCATAGCTAATTTAGGAGAAATTGAATTATTAACTTTTTGGAATGATTGAGGACCATTAAATGCCATTGAATCTTGATTCTTGCTTGTGGAACCGTACACTTAGGTGTTTTCTCTCATTGATATTATATTTCTTTTGCGAACTTTTTATTTTTCCTAGTTTAGTTTCTTGTTTCCTTGAACTTTCTGAGAACCCCCTATTTTTAGTTAACTTAGAGTAAAACTCAAGTCCTGTGAATTCGACCCGTATTTACCACTACTACACCCTTGTGGTTGGTAACTCCATTGCGGGTTATATTTGGCACGCACGACATGTGATCAATGTTCGTCCTACGTGATTTGAATAGATATTTAAATTCAAAAGTGCTCTCTAATTGTCAATGTGGATTCTATTTTTTATTTTAAAATTTTGTTATTTTTTTATATATTTTAGAGAGAATAGCTTACGTGGCTATGAATTGCATTGTTTAGAAGTAGACATTAAGAATAGACATTGTCTGTTCCTTATATGTCACATCATGCGGTGGCCCTTAATCCCAAAGCAAATCGGGCACCGCAACGTTTCAGACGTATCACCAGGTCATGCCATGTCACCTGCACACTTGTCTATGACGGCCCGCGACATTTACTTAACCTTTTATGTTAGTCTAACTATTCCAATTATTCGAGTGTGTTATGAGAATTTGTACTTAATTAGTTTAGTTAGACTATACTAAGCTTACTTAGTCAATTTACAAGGTGTTTTACTGGTTTTCATGTATTTCAGATTAAGCGATTGTATTTTACAACATACGAGTGATAATAATAGTGCGCAAAAGTCTTGAAAAATATCATGCAATAAGTAAATAACAATAATTTGGATTAATTTAGCAAACCCTAGCGGTGGAAAACACATCAAAAGGATACCATGTATATAAAGGCAACAAAAGTATTATCATAGTTAATATATATCAATGTGTAAAAGTCTCCAACATCCCAAAATGAAACAATAGCATAATGTATACAAAACACCTACAAGTCTGTTGGAGGGGGCCCTCTGAAATCAAAGGTAGTCACCAAGCTTAGCCTTTCCTCGACTTGTCGTAGGACCTGCACTTCATCATCCATGCAAAATAGTTGATGACCACGAGTCCAGTAAGTAAAGCCCAAGAAGAAACACAATTCACATTCAATAATAAGAGATAAACGAAGTGGCTACAAATCACGCTAGGGAAGAGCAATACAATAAAAATGACAAAATAATATGAGAAGTTGCTGCGATACAAGTATGTCAGATGCAAGTGTGGTGTATATTTACTGAATACTGGGAAAAACATGAAAGATCGAGGAGAATTTGACGATGAGGTGACCCCTGCCACCGCACCAAGGCCGATTAGGAATATGTTGCTCGAGATTTTTAGAACTGGCCAATCGCCAATAAGGAGAGGAATCTGTGTCCGAGGCAAGCCGTCACGATCATGCACCCTCAAATCATCGACTTGCGGAGAAGAATCTCACGCGTAGTCTAAATTATAATGTGACAGTCCCAAATTTCGAGGCAAATCGGGCACCGCCACGTCGCCGAACACGTCACTAGGCCATGCCACGTCACCTGCACACCTGTCCATAACGATCCGTGAACTAACCATCTAATACTCCGACTTAGTTAGTTTCGATGTTTAAATAATTATTTTATCGAAATATACTGAGTTATAGAGTTTTACAACTTAATTTATTTATTTTGATTCATTTAAGTAATTTTAATAGCAAAAGTCTTAATAATATGCAAATAAGAATGTAAACAAATTTTGCATTGATTAACAAACCTATGGGGGTGGAAACCCAGTAAAGTGATACCATATATATCAACAAAGGCGACAAAAAATATAGTAAGTGTCAATATACATGTATCAAGTAATAAGTCTCTCAAAATGATCCCGAAAAAGTACTTCATATATAAATACAAACACCTACAAGTGAAGTTACTATGGCTATTTAGATCGGCTTGTCGTATGATCTGCAACTTGCCACAAAAAACATGACAAGTTCCAGTGACTAAATTCCAGAGAAATTCAGTTAGTATTCACAAGAAATCCAAATAAAATGGTTACAATTTATGCAGATAAAGTAATTAAACAAAAAATGTAAAGCATGAATATAAGTCGTTGGTGTGGTGTATAGCTATCGAGCCCTGAGATGCAAATACTAAACCGAGAAGGCCTTGGTGGCGAGGTAATCTCTGCCTCATTTTCACGGTCAAATCAAGGTCCGTCAAACGCTTTGAATGAGATGAACTTTGTGACGAAAGCGAGCCTCGCGTCAACCTACTCTCGAGATCATTGACTTGCGGAGAGGAATCTCATGCATAGTCTAAGGTATGACAAACACCGTAGTAACAATCAGATTGTCATCTACGAAAGTCCCGGGAAAAGGGGTCATACTGTCCCGTTGACCATACACAGACACACACGGGAATAGAGTAAGTATGCGAGCCAAACTAGTGAAAAGTAATAGTGAAATAAGTAAATTACAAGCGAAATAATTAAATTTCAAGTTGACGTTCTCGTGGGTTTACTTACCTTGATGCTCATGAAATCGCTCTGCAATGACTTGCTCGTGCCTCGAATTGCGCACCCGACACCCAACTAGTCTCCTAATTCCTTGGTGTCCAATTTTATCATTTTAAAATGTTTTAGTGTCACATTTAGTGGATTTTATAATGTATAAACAAAAATTGAGATTAATTCTTAATTTAGTTGTGGCACACTTTTTGAGTTACACCAGGGTGTCAAATGCCCGAAAAAATCACAAAACCTATTTGTGACCCAGCTGACCTAGCTACCCCCTTCTTCTCCTAACTTGTTTTTGGATGAGTGACGAAACAAGTTTTATATAACAAATATATATATATATATATATATATTGAAAAAGAACAACAACAACAACAACAACAACAATAACATCAACAAACCACACAACACCATAATTAAATCTTCTAATTTCTTTCAAAAATCTTGACAACAACCACCACTTAGCTCGATCTAGAAAGGCCATTGGCGAGAGCCGTCGAGAGGGAAGAACACCGTGAGAGAGGTGAGAGACCGAGTTGAGGGTGGGAATAGAGCTTGTTGAGGGTGAGATCAAATGAAATGGGGAGGGAAAACAAAAATGTAAATGAGAGAGAGAAAGGGAAAATCAGTTGGAGAGAGAGGGAGAGAGAAATTTTGGGGTTTTTGATTTGTAGATGAGATATGAGTGATGTAATGGTGATGTGATAGGTGATGTGATGGGTGATGTGATCTCTAAACCCCTGACTACCCCATACACTCGCGTTACATACACCTCGCATCGTCCTACGCTCTCGTCAGTAGTACGACACGAATCTTAAATAATAATACAATAAATTAATACACATCACATAAAAATAAATATGATTCCTAGTCTAACATACCCTAGACTCTTCCGCGACGTCCAAGTGGGTCTGAGCTTATGATCATAATTTGTAATTATTCAATTAATTAGGATTAATTAGAATGGGCCATTACATATGACCAACACCGTCGCTAAACTCTGACTGCCGTCTACGAGTGTGTTGGAAAGGGTCTTGGAAAGGGTCATACCGTCCCGTCGACTATAGACACATGCGGAAGTGGAATTGTCAAACAAATACCTACTAGTATTGAAAAAACATTATAACTGAACATAAAGCAATAAGAATACCAAGTGTTTTTCTGGTGAGGCTTTGTCACGGTCAAATCTCTAACCCCCATTTTAATTCCTTAATCAGGATCACCGACCCTTGACGTGGGACCTAAACCGTGATACGTGCACCGACCGAGGCATGTGGCCGAGGTATATTGTATTTTTTTATTGATGTATACCTAGTGTTATGTATTATGTAGACTTACTAAGTTGGTTTGTACAGTTGTAGGCGTCGAGACGAAAGGGGGACGCACCTCGAGTTGCGTGCGAGCCGAGGAACCATGTATTTAGCATTTTGGTAAGTCTTATTTAATATTAATATGAATTCAAGAATTACTTATAAGCCTATGGTTGTGTTTATTAATGTAAATCAAATTAAAGTCCTATAGTTTTGGTTTAAAAATCTACAACACTTACACTTACCTCGGGATACACGCTAACACACACTCCCATGATATGTGTGTCAATATGTTGTGTTAGTGAGCTGGAATAAGTGGGTTAGTAGTAGTGAATGTGAGCCACAAGATGTTATGGAGATGGGTGGTACACATTAGATGAAAACTCAAACATATATAAACCCACCTCAGTGCATTCTTCTCATTTTGCATGTTGGAAACAAAGGAAATAAAATACAGAGCTGCTAGAAATATAGTAATTGCTGGAAAGTTAGGAGTTTGAAGGGGTGTTTTCATCATCAAGAGTTGGAGAATCAAACACCCAACAATAACTACAACTTAGGTAATGTGTTCTCATCTAATGTGTCTCTCTTTCTCTTTCTCTCCTTTCTCCTTCTTCCTCTCATCTCTTCGGTTTCTTCTTCTTCTCTGCGTTTTTTTTCTTTCTCTCCAAACCGACTTTGAGAGATCAAATGGGATAGAGTCGGACTTTGGGGTGCATTTATATATACCATTTGGGTTGGTGTGATTGTGAGCCACACATCTCCAATCACACTCGAATCTCGAGGCACATCATGTGGTCTTGCTCACACCACTTGTCCCTTATGTCACTCTCAAGTGACTCCAATATGTGACACTCTTCTTAGAGATAAGTGTGTGTGTATCTATGTGCCTATCTAGTGATGTTTGTTTTAATTCTTACTTTGGCCCATTTATATATATGTTGTTGATGTGGCTTCACTAAAACCACGAACTTATAATGTCTTGTGCCATGAAATTTATGTATTTACGCTTAACCCACGAGCTCCTACCTCGGGCCCACGTCGGCACACAACACGAGGTAAGTCCCCGCTCATCTCGGTATCTGCATACCCGTAGAATTGACTTAGTAGTCTACACATATACAGTACACTAGGCATACAACACCCAAATAAAACATTTACCTCGGCCATTGTGCCTCGATCGTGACACATATCTCGCTGCGGGTCCCACGTCACTGGTCATTTGGTCTTGATCAACGCATTAAACGTGAATTAATTATTTGGGTCGTGACAGCATGAAAAAAGAAACCATCGGTACCTGTTGTTCCAGAACGATGCCGTAAAACTGAAAAACGTTGTCGACTGTGAAGATCCAGTCGAGAGGATTAGAGCCATCGAAGGGTAGCAAGTTCACTTTCGGGGGTTTAATGGGGAATGCCTGAGGTAGGTTGTGCGGCAGGGGGATGTAGGGTTGGAAGTTGATAGGAACGGCGGAGGAGGAGGAGCCGAACTGGACAATTGTTCTGGTTGGAATGGAGGATTGGCTGGGGTTGGGGGTTGTCGCCCGAGGTTGATAACTGCTCGGAGGTGAGTTTAAAACAAATTGGTTTGAAGTTGGGGATAGCTGGAGGGTAGGTTGGGGAGAGTTAGTGCTGTCAGAGAGAGCACGTAGCTCCGCTATGGCAGTATTGACAACGTCAAAATTCTACTTGGTCTTCAGGTTCATGGCTTGAATCTGGTCGTGGAGCACTATAATAGCGTCTTTTAGTGGTTGAGGCGACAACTGGACCGTCGGTTGTTGAGTTGTGGGTCGAGGACCCATGGTTCAGGATGAAAGCACCAATGATAAGAAGGTGAATCCCCTTATCAGTGATAGAACAATAGGAAGGGAAAGAACCAATAAAAATTTCACAAATTTGTTTCTACTGTTTCATTGATAGTGGTGGTTTAAATACAATAGGAACCCTAACTGAGTTCAGTAAATCAGAAAACAACAAATGTCCAAAACGGATAAGGTGTAGTCCCTCTTTTAGGTTAAACTGAGATAGTAGGGGTTGGGCTACAGATGGTAGCTTTTGGTCCACCTGGGCCTGCTGGGGATGCGTTTGGGCCTAATCGCATGGGCTTGGGGGTTAACACCGAGTGGATCGGGCCCATGGTTCGTATCAGCTATCGACTACTCGATGTCTCGCGCCTATGCATTCCCGAGGCGTGTCGGGTCCATTCTTGGCCTATTAACATTTTAATCCATTATTCAAGCTTGTTAAGATTACTTAGCTTAGATTATTATTGCTTACCATTAATAAGTCCGTCGAAGCCATTTCGTTCTCGTATTGCATTGCATGCATTTAGATGTGCTATTCGCCGCACTCATAACTCGCGCAAAACGCGATAATCAACAATACACATGGCATAATGCTATAATTCTTAGTAAGACAACCATATACACCATCAATCACGTAAACATAATATATTTAATTATACCTCAGTAGGTGTGATGTAGACTAATTTGCGACGTCCATGTAGGTCTAAGCTGGGTCCTAGTCTGAAATTAACAAATTAATTAATTATTAAATTAGGAGGGCTGTCACATGTCGGCTTGACATTGAGATTATTTTTTTGTTCCAATGTCTATTCAGTCTTATGTGGCAAACATTCATACCCAATCTACATCTATTTGAAGTTGCTCTAAAATCTTGGTAAGAATATCTTAGTGTTTTGGTTTCTCACAAATAGTAAAAATGAAAAGTACTTGATTAATTACCTATCAATGCATCATATCAAATAATATTCTTTTTTTTTAATAAGAATGAGCCTTTGTTTATTGTAACCTAATATGTATGAGGGGTATTATATGTACAAGGGTGAGAAACGATGTTGTTAGGCAACTATACAAAGTTGCTATATTTATATGATTACAATACTTATGATATTAATTACTATATTCATGTCGTGATTACTTTCCTTATTTATGCATCGTAAAGCTATATAAATAAAGTATCTCATTATATTCAATTTGCCCTAATTAATACAAATTCAATTACATTAACATGGTACTATTACATTAACATGGTACTAGAGCAAAAACATTAATATAGGTTGCTTGACATTAGAGTTGACGATCATTTCGTGGTGTTTAATTCATCGATTGTTGCTTGTTTTAATTGTATTTGTTGTTTGTTAGTCGATGTTATTTGTTTCGGTGTCCTCATTTCTCAGTCGCGCTCTACCATCATTGCTTATGATTTATCTTGTTCTTCATCTACCCTTGCCCGAGACAACTATCTGCCTATGCGTCTTCATCACTCATGTCTTTCGTTAATTAGATTATGCCTTGCACATGTATGTGCTTGTGTAAGACATTAATGTTTGTTTAGTGGGTATATGACAAAGCATGCACGTTTGACGCAACTATTTAGTGCCATGATTGGAAGCAAAACATTTGTGAGTGTTGGGGAGCTGAGAGTTAGTGTAGCAACGTACACGCCTGCGAGCGGGTACACAACACTGTGAGATTGAATCTTATCGGGGTCGTCTATCTAGGTTTTAATAGAGGAGAGTTTTTCCTTTATGTACTAAACTATTGATAATGGAATACCTTAGTTCTTGTCCGTTGTTTTTCCCTAGTTTTGGAGTTTTCCACGTAATCGCGTGTGTTAATCTTTTCTCTGTGGGTTGTTTACTTTTGGGTGTATTCATGTGGCTGTGATCTTAGGACTTCAGCGGTGATTCATCATAACAAATTGGAATCAAAGCCAAGATTCAGATATAAGGGGGTTACACTATTAAGATGAAGTTTTAGATATGTCGAAGTTCATAAGTGTGATGAAGTTCAATGTAGAGAAGTTCGATGGGAAGATGAATTTTGGCTAATGGAAAATTCAAGTCAAGATTTAACATTGATGCAATTTCGGCATACGTAAGGCTTTGAAGAGTCGTGGGAATGAAAGTGGTGAGGATTGAGAAGAGTTGGATTTAAGGGCGGCAATCATTATATGACTTAATTTGGGAAAGAATGTTCTTTCGAACTTAAGGGGTATCTTTTTGGTGAAAAATATTTGGGAAAAATTGGGGAGTGTGCATTTGATGAAGACCATGTCAAATCAGTTCTACCTGAATGAGCGGTACCATCACATAAAGATGAATGTAGGTACAAGTATTACTAATCATTTTAGCGCTCTTAATGAGGTTATCTCCGAACTTAAGGAATTGGGAGAACATATAAGTAGTGAGGATCAGGCGCTTTATCTCATCAGGTCATTTTCACCTTCGTTCAAGCACATGAAGCCAACACTGATGTATGAGAAGGAAAACCATTAGTTTAAAAGAGGTCATGACTATAATGTTAATATTTAAAAATAAGTTGATGAAAAATGAAATGAAAAGCACGAGAATATGATCTGTTGGAGATGTGATAGACCTGCACATCTTAAGAAAGACTATGGGAATAAGAAATGGAAAGGAGCGGGTTCGATAAAAAACTCTAGTTCAACAAAAAGGAATTCCGATATTGAAAGTGATGACGCTGACAATTTATTAGTTCTCAAGATTGATAGTAATTATCCTATGAGTCCAACAAAGAAAATGATTAGTGATCAAAATGGAGATTGAGTAATTGACAGTGGGGCTACAGGACACTTGTCCGTACATAGGGCATGAATAGGTAATTATGCTAGTTATACGGGTGGCAAAGTTATGTCGATGGTTGGCAGCTTTTGGTGACCGATATTACGAGTCGCTGAAGTTCCGTTGAAGTTATTTGATGGGTGTGTCATAACATCTCGGGATGTTCGACATATATTGAGTTGTACTTAAAATTTAATTTATCTTTTTGAATTAGATTGTAAGGGTTACATGTACTGTAACGCCCCTAATCACTATTTGGGTAATTTGTCCATTTATTAAGGTTAATTTGGTAGATATGCATGGTATGTGACACGCACTGCAAGTATAACGACTCGCTTGTAGTAATAGTGCAATCAACTTACGTTGATCACGGATATTGTTCTCAAAGAAATTTTTTGCACTAGTTGTATATTACCTACCTAACTTGAACTATGCTAAGGGATTCACTTTTAATTGATTTTATATATAAACTAAACTATTTAACAAAACTTTAATTGACTTCTTATATTAAGGATATCTTAGTTCACAACTTCACCTAAGTAATTAATATTATGCTTTGTGTTCATATGTGCATCTCATTATGTTGTGTGCAATGCCTAATTAGGATAGACGAATTTCCTTCAAATCCACTTCAACCCACTATAGTGACGGAGAAGATCTTAATGTGCAAACTAGAACTCTACCTATCGCTGTGAATAACGTAAGCTTCACATTGCTTTAAGTCTCAAATCATTGGATTCATAACCAACTAAGTTTACTATCCACGCATCCCTAATTAACAAGTATCGCTAGATATTATGTATTTTATGGTTGTACCATTCATGTATGGATTAGAAGCTTCAATGGCCATGATAACTCCTAGAGCCTAAGTTCATTAGACACGTGATCAAGATGTCTAGAGCATTACACTCGAAATCAATACAAATTCTAACTATTGCACTTTTTGTTATAACTTTTATTCCTATTCAAAGCATAACATTCATATTGTAAGATCCATTGATTTCTAAGATAACTATACTACTCTCACATCATTGAAACACACATATCACAATTCAATATATAATTCATTGCGAAACAAAGATGAAAATAAATATTACCTTAAATTAATCAATGAAACCAAATATTGATTGCAACGTAAGGTCTTCAACGTTTCTCCAATAGACTTATTAATACTCAAACTCATTGCTAAATTACTCTAATGGAGGCTATTCTATTTCTATGTGGTTGGCTCTATCTTGTTTACCACATCTTAATACTCATTTATATTTTCTAATAACAATTAGAAATCCTAAATTACAATTTAACCCTAATTAGAGCTTCACTTTTTAATTTCTGCAAAGTTGGCACTGTTACTAATGCCCTGACGCAGCGTGTGTTAAACCACGGTGCCGCCACTGTGCCACAACTTCATTATATGATCTTGAGCTCTTGGAGCCTTGTCGCCGTCCCCTATGTGTCCCGACGTTGTCCCTTGTGAGCCACGACACCGAGTTACTGCGCCGTACATAATTTTCTTCATTTCTTTTTCTCTCCAACATCGTGCCTTTCATCCCCACGCCGTGCCTTGTGTAACGACCCCTTACCTTATGCTGGTAATTAGTGTTAATCCAAATCCTAATCAACCCGAGTTAGGCTTGTGGTTAAGTCCGACGTACCTCGATTAGCGTGTGTGTGGGGTTTGTGTGATGGTTTGTGTTTGTTTCAAATGCTTAATGAATTTTATAGGTTAGTATAAAAATGGAATTTATATACAAGCCTATAATCAAAATATAAATAATTAAACAATAAATTGTCGGTACACTAAGCGCGACGAGGGGGTCGTGAAATGAATGTGCACACCGATAATACTCGTAGGCATGTCTGGTTAATTTATTGGCAAGAAAATACACGAAGTATATATATTTATATATATTTGATATATATATAATAAAACTATAATTTTGGTTTGAATTATATGGATCGTTGGATAGCCTCGAGACGAGTGTAAGTGTAGATGGTGTTAAAGTTTGTGTCACTTTAAGATGTGTCATTTCAACACATCAATCACTAGATCAGCCTCGAGATAGCACAATTCATATCTCGAGAAAAGTTCATATATATATATATATATATATATATATATATATATATATATAAATCCAAAACCATCAAGTTTATCCTCATTGTTGCATTAATTCATCTGGAGAGTGAGAGGAACCAAGTTGCTGAGGGTTTGATTTTGTAAGGATAGATTCTTGATTGATTTCCAGTGGAGATGAGGAGATCAAAAGACCACTAGATCAGATATCGTCATCTTGGTAAGTAAAGTTTTGAGTTTCAAGTTGAATTTGATAATTAGTGATGGTTTCTCAAAGAATTGAGGTTATTAATGATCGTAAATGAGTTTATACGTCACTAGAGGTCCTCTCGATGTATTTGGGAGTGTTGGCTATTGTTGTGATGATTTGGTAATAGAATAGTGGCTGCTGCCTTGTTCACTGTCGAGATAGTGCAGGGTGGAGCGCGTTCCATCTAGCAAAGGAACGTGCTCCCTTCATCACTGGGGTGAACCCAGTGGGTGGAGCGCACTCCATCAAGTGAGGGAGCATGCTCGCATTCCAGAAAATAGCAATTGTGCTGTGATTTACTTAGAATTTCCTGAGATCTTAGGGACTGAATTAGTGGTTCTAAACATAGGGTAGTAAACCTATATTAATCACAAATGGTTTGTGATAGGATTTTGATCATCGGGAAAACGTGAATGACCCAGAAAGTTAGGGAATTTGTTAACAAAAACCTAAACCGAGGTATGTGTGGAATCGCTTATTTATCAATGTTACCTGACTATTTTAGTATATGTAGTTCGTGTAGTTTATGGATTGAATGAAAGGACTATGTACACTGTGATATTTTTAATAAATGGAAAATAATGTTTAATGTGATTCACGAGAGTAAGTTCCTGGAATTGAGAATAGGTTATATAGGAGATGAGTTACCTTTTCGGCCTATATGTAACTTCCTACTCAGTTAGATAAGTTGTGTGGATTACATACTCACTAGAGGATTTGGGATAGAACCATTGAACGTTAATGGATTGACTAGACAACACGTCGACCAATGTGTTGGTCTATCAATAACATTAATGGTGTCAGTGGGTAATCAACCATAGTTTTATAAATAAAATGGGAATCACAATGTAATAGTCATTGACGGTTTGACCTGCATATGTTATTTATTGAATCATATGCTTTTCATAATCCCGTTAATTAACATTGGTGCATGATGTTATTGCATAATGTTCTTGATTATTATATGGAATGTTGATGGCTTTGTGAATCCTTACTTGTTGAGCAAGTTGGAGCACTCATCCTAATTAATATTTCAAGAGTACTGACGAACGCTACGACTATGAGATAGAAAAGATTTATGAGTCTAGATCTTCTCTTTGATGTAATAAATATTTTTTCTTATCTTATATATTTGTATTGAGTTACATTTTTGTAATATCACAAGGGATGAAAGATTTTATATAACCGAGGTTTATTGAAGTTTGATTTGGTATTATATATCATGTTTAATATCAAGAAAAGTTTTAATTCTCGCTACGTTTGATATTTGTTTTACATCGATATTCGATTTACAATTGTGTTATCAGGAGATACAGGAGAGGCTGCTGGCTCTAGTTAAGTTTGGCTGGGTAATCAATGCTTAATTAGGGTTTCAGGCCAAGTATCACCCTAATCGAGTTGGGGATGCTACAACTTGGTATGAGAGCTTAAAGTTTATCACTTTCAAATTAAGTGGTAACTCTAATACAGATTGGTATCATGGACAAGGCTCTTACATTGTTTTCACTTTAGCATTGTTTTCGAAATAAGTGATGGTATATCCTTCGTATCGGAACCTAAGTTTGTTAACTTTGAGAGTTGTCTCGAGTTATAAATAAGCTTAAGGTATGATAAACAATTTTTATTGTGATTTGGGAGGGGGTAGCCAAAAGATAAAAGACTAAGATATGTTATTTATTATGTTATATTATATCTACATGGTAGATATAATAGTTATGTCTTTCCAAAACGATAATAGAATGGTTCATGTACATCGATTTCTCACCATATGAGAAAGTTTTGAAGGTAAGAGTTCGAGAGAATCTTGTCCTCGAGAAGTTGAAAAAGAAAGACATAAGGAAAACTCATAAAGATGAAATTAAACTCTTCTCCTATTAACTGTTATCAATAGTCTTTATTTTTACTGATATTATTAGACAAATAATAGTCAGTGAAGAAGTATCTATTGGATCAAAACCTTGAGACGTGTGTTAGGAGAATGAAAATTATTAAGTAATGAAATATTGAATGACTTTAGGTGGAACTCAAATATGATAGACTACTTTGAGAGGTGATTTAATACTAGTATTGAGACTAGTTGAGAAATAATAGAAGTTATTTAGTAAATAAATTAGTGGTTAATGATAAAAGCCTAATCGAGGTTAAGAAACCACTAATATATTTATACTTCACAAGTTTTTATGAAGTAGAAATTCCAGGTATGGTGTGAATCCATATTGGAATGACAAGCAAATTGTTCTTTAAATAAATGTGAAATTGAGAATTTAAACTGGTGAAACTATAAGATAGTTTAATTTAGAACATAGCAGTGAGTTGGTAAGTTATCATAATCTGATGTTTTAGACTGACATAGTCTAAATTGGGGAGAATAAGTTATTAATGAATATGAGGAATTGAGGAATCCAAAGAATAATATATGGTAGTGTGAATGCATATTCATTGCCCAGGATTGATATCTCATTCTGATAATAAGGTGAAATTTGTTGTTCTCAAGAGTTAGTTAAGATCTGGTTGTCATAGTGGTATGATCAGATTTAAGGATATAGTAAAAGATGATTTCAAGCGATTATTGAATCGCTTTAAGTATATGGTGGGAATCATTAGAACTTACTTGAACTTATGCTATGTTCATAAATAAAATGTGTCGAGTACATAAACCTTATTTGTCAGACTCCACTTAATTAGGGCATCTGACCGGCCAAGATTACCTCAATCTCCAGATAATCTAACAGCCTTAACATCTCCTTCAATAAAATAATTTAAAATAAATCAGAGTAATTGTCAAATATGATTCTAAACCAACCATAAAGGGATTCTAAAAACACATCTTGCACCTTAAAATTTGTAAAAATTAAGTATATAATCCTTAAATATTCGTAAAAACTTTTTGCCAGCATCTCCTCTATTTCCTAGCTTACACCGGAAATCTCGACTTTCATAAATCTTCAAAAAACCTGCTCAGCTTGGTGGAAATGTCGAAGGACTCACAACCCACCCCATAACAAACTATATCGCATTAATAATGATTATTTATTCATTCTAACCTATTTCACACTTTTAACACTAATAAATCATTAATACCTTAACTTCTCGGCATTCCAATCCATCCTAAAACCATTAACGCAATTCTAATCCTTCTCAAAATCATTTCAACACTTTTAAAAGATATCTTAACCTCACACGAATCCAAAAACCCATTTATACAATATTTTATATTCAAAAGTAATACAAACATAGAGAGAAAGAAATTGAGCAAGTCACCAATAATTGGAAAGCTTTTATTTTCCTTTGTCACCACTAAAACCTGTCATTATCCAATTATAAAAATTCGATAATGTCAGATAAGTAAATCCCACACTATCCAGTACACCTATGGTAATCAAATGCATAATAATCTAAAGAATTTAAACAAACAATATAATTTAAGGAATTTAAATACAACCGTGAATTCATTCCGTTTCTGTTATCCGACCACAATCAGACGACTAGTCTCTAAAAGTGGTAAGTAAACATTATTAAGGACTAATGCGCGAGGAGAATAACCAAACGAGTATCGTTCCTATAGACTATGAGAGTATGATCTGATTCAACGTGATCTCATGATAACCACGTGATGCAAAGTATAAGTGACTCCAGCCCCTCAAGCATAATATAATGTTCAATAACCCTGATATAGACACTCTAAGGAGACTTGTAACGCCTTACCCTCCCAATCGTGTATGCTTGTACAACAAAAACTCAATTCAATGATCAATGCAATTTATAAGAAATATAATCTTACAATGTAAAGGTTACCATGAGATTTACTTAACCTTAGAAACAACCAACTTCAAGCTTAATTTTCGAGGTTCCCGGAGTGTCGGATCACCTTGAAAATGGTTCCAATAGCTTCCCTGCATACCCAATTTTATTATGGGTCAAGCTTCAAGTGAAACGATATCACAAAGCCTAATGAAAACCGCGATCAAAGTACGATTGAGAACAGTTTCCAAAAATATTAATTTATATAACTATTTGAACTAGCTTTCAACTAGCTAACTTGGGTAACATTTTAACCTAGAAAACCTCAATATTTGTCATGATGACCTTAAAGGAACTTGTATTACTCATGTCATACTTTCCATAGACTCCTAGAACACCCAAATCTAATCACCGACTGAGAAGTTATAAATTTTCCTGTATGGCTTGTCGACTTGGCAACTTTATATATCTTGAACTAAAAAAAACTTCTCCAAATTAATATTTTCGCAATTAAATCCTCAAAACTCGACAGTAAACGCCATGAAACAACCCGATACCAACACCAAAATATTTTCACAGCCCGTGGAGTCAAATTAGATTAAAACCAATAATCAATATCAACTATTAAAACATCTCCAAAATAGCTATCAATTGAATTGCATTAGTTCATCTCATCAAAACCCTAACCCACGTTGGTGGAATTTATTCCAAACTGACGCAAATCAATCCAATATACCAATTAACAACAATGCCAACCAATTTTTATCAAAACCCCGCGAAAGAAATTGAAAAATCGGAAAAATTCAAATTGAATAGAGGAAAAATGTCTGACATTAAGAATTTACCAAATTGCAGGCCGAATACCTTGTTTCTACAGCAGAAACTTAGCTTAAATTGATCGTCTTGCGATGCTCTGCCATTTTGCGGATAGAAATCGAGCAAAAATCGAATGTCGGGAGCTCGCAGAACGAAAGATCGAATTGAGAGGGTTAGGTGAAAACGTTCGTTGAATATAAAAGGAATCAATTGATTTATTTGATTTTTGATTTTTTTCTTTATTTATATATAAACCCTCAACTTCTTGTCAGTAGCTTAATTTCTTTTTATTTATTGATTCTAGAAATCTATATTTTGACGTGTTTTGACTTCTGGCGCCTATTTTTTATCAGATTTTCACCAAATTGAACAAAACTCTCTACAAAATAGTCTATCTTTATGAAATGTCCATAACATTGGTTTTGATCACACTAAAACCCTAAAAATCTTAACTTTGTCCATGAAATACATAACCCTTATGGACAAATCCTCTTGCCATACTTATCTAAACTTGCACCAGTTTGGACCAAGTCTCAACCTCGACTACTGTCAACAGAACCAAACTCGAAACAAGATCTCACTGTGAAGGCCCCAACTACTAAACAAGGCACCGCCGGCCTATTCCAAGTAATCAAGCCTTAATCTAAATCACCTAAGACTTAATTATGTATTTGTCAGCCTTTCGTCCCTATATTCCTCCAAAAATTCCAATTCCATTATCATTATATATTATCCAATGTAAAGGTAATTCCAATTATTCATTTTCCAAAAATTCCTAAGTGTGGAAAACTAAGAAAAGACAGCTTCATACGCACGTATCTATAGGACACTATTAACTCAACCCAATGTACAACCCAAAATGACATAATAATAATACAACAAAAGTCGAGACCTACAAATGAGTGAGGAGAGTCGCCGAACTGCTCAGAGGAAGTCGTCGATCTTCTCATTCCCCGGTTTATTGCTGCTCGACAGACCTACACCCACCGTCACAAACTAGACGGTGAGTATAGTGATATTTAAGTACTAACTGAAGAATTCTATGCCACATTTCTAAAATAAACGAATGGTATTTAAAAGCATAAAGTAGCGAAATAAATTGATGAAACAAGTAATGCAAGTAAATACCACAGTTAAAGATGTAGAAACAGACACAGGCTAAGTCGAGATGATCTACGTCGGTCGGCGGTGAGACCTATCACCTACCCTTTCCCACTATTATATGGAGCTGCGCTCAACATATCTCACATAAATAGCGGAGCTGCGCTCTACGCTTTACAACATCAATCTCATGCTTGCCGACCACCCCGAGTCCCATAACACGTGTGCCGCGCAAGTGTAGTGGTGAGTGTCGGAACCCCGGTAGACCCATGTCCCCATGAACCGCGCATCTCTCGTGCAATGGACGCTAGATAATCCCTACTTTAATTTCAAAGATAAATAATTTCAAAAGTCTAGGATGCCAAGATAAGTTAGGCTACAAAGCCCAAAGGAAATCGAGTACAAGTCCAATTAAATCCAAATTATTCCATTAGCATGCTTTTTATCAATTTTGTTCAAGAATGACATCAAGTGTAGGAATCAGAGGCAACGAAACAATTCATAAGGCATCATGTCACAATATTCATCCATGAATAGATACAAAAACAACATGATGTGCGAGTTCAAGTAGTACTGTCTACCAATGGACCAATAAATCAATAAGAGAATGAAATGAAATATAAAATTCTCACAGTTGTACGTACAAGTCACACGCTTGCCCTAGTCTATCCGATCTCTCGACAATTCGAAGTGCGTGCCCAAATGCCTGAGCTCTCCCCTTAGTTCCCTAACATTCAATAATGTCTCAATTTAGGACAAATCGAAGTCGAGACAAATTTCTACCAATTTTTTTTTTTTTTTTTTCGGCCAATCGACCCATTTTGCGTTTTTTCGAGGTAAAACACTCGCAAAATGCTCGTCCAAAATTCCAAATATTTTATTTTTCCTAGAAATTCATCAATTTCTATTGATTTTGTCGAAATATATTTTTTCGAAATTTTTCTGGAATTTCTCCCAATTTTCTTCTTTTTTTTTTTTATTTGGGTTTGGGTTGAACCGGGCCGAACCGATTTCGAACCGGCCCAGTTCACCCAACCCATCTTTTTTTTTTCTTAGGGCCTGAACCGGGTTTCTTCTTCTCTCTGTTTCGTTTTCGTCTTCTCTCTATTTCGTTTCGGTTTGAGAGATAATGAGATAAGTTTGGACTTTGAGGTTAAATTTGACTAAGTTATATGATTTGGGGTGGCTTGAATGTGAGCCACACATCTCAACCACACACGTATCTCGAGACACATCTTGTGGTCTTCAACACCACACTTGTCCCCCAAGTCACTTGTGAGTGACTCAAAACCTTAACACACTTGCATAGAGATGGGTGTTTGTGTGTCTAGATGTGTATCTAAGGCCTCATGTTTTATTTTCTAACTATAGGCCCTTTATATATATATTAATAGATGTGGCCACATTGCAACCACACATTACCAAAGAATTGCCCATTGAATGTAAATAATTGAATCTTACCCCAATATACTGCTACCTCGGTCCCACGTCGACACGCGACTCGAGGCGCGACCCCGCTCATCTCGGTATCTGCATACCCTTAAATGACTTAGTAGTCTACACATAGACAATACACTAGGCATACAACACACAAATATAAAATGTACCTCGGCCCTTGCATCGGTAAACGAACATATCATGGTGTGGGTCCCACAGTACGGGTCGTTGAGCCTGTGTAAAGACAATAACACAGTTAAAAATTTTGGGTCGTTACAACTCTTCCCGACTAATGAAAATTTCGTCCTCGAGATTTAAAGTCAAACTACCATGTATACCTTACTCGAAGAGGTACGGAAACCTATATCGCATATAGTCCTCCCGTTCCCAAGTGAGTTCTGTATCATCGTGAAACTGCCACTTGACAAGTACTTTTGGGATAAACTTGTTCCTCAACTGTTGTACCCTTCGATCTAGGATCTGAACAGGCGCTCCTCGTATGACATATCCTCAGTCAAGTCTATCTGGCTCAAATCTACTGTCGGACGATCACCTGCTTTTGACTCAGCTAATCGAAGCATGGATATATGAAAAACTGGATGAACTTCTGACATTTGTGGAGGTAGATCAAGCTCACCCGTTTCTTAATTCTGAAAGGTCCGATAAATTTCGGTGCAAGTTTACCTTTCACTCCAAACCTCTGAAGACCTTTCCGAGGGGAAACCTTTAAATAGACAAAGGCTCCCTCGGTGTACGTGAGATCACCGCGATATCTGTCCGCATACTTTTTATGTCGATCCTGGGCTCCCTTGAGTCTCAGACGAATCAGTCGTACCTTCTCCGTGTGATCGACAACAATCTCAGCCCCACGGTCTCCAGTTCCTCTGGCTCAGCGCAATACGATGGCGAGCGACACGGTCTACCATACAAAGCCTCAAAAGGCGCCATCTCAATACTGGCCTGATAACTGTTGTTATATGCAAACTCACATAACGGTAGGTACTCCTCCCATGATCCGCCAAACTCCAAGACGCACGCCCGTAACATATCCTCGAGAACCTGTATCAATCTCTTAGTCTGCCCGTCAGTCTGAGGACGAAAAGCCGTACTAAATTGTAGGCACGTACCATACTGCTCCTGCATACTCCGCCACATCCTGGACGTATACATAGCTTCTCTGTCTAGACGTAATAGTCACTGGTACCCCATGCAGTCTAATAATCTCTTGCTCAAACAATATACTTAACTGATACAAAGTATAATGTGCGGCCACTGGTAGAAAATGAGCAGACTTTGTCAGTCTATCAATGATCACCCAGATGGAATCATGTCTCCGGGCGGTTCTCGAAAATCCTCTCACAAAATCCAATGCAATGTCTTCCCACTTCCACCGTGGGATGGGAAGAGGTTGTAGCAATCCTTCAGGTCCGCGATGTTCAGCCTTCACTTGCTCACAGATCCCATAGTTCCTAATAAACATGGACACATCCGCTTTCCTCCCAGGCCACTGAAGATGCCTATTCATGTTGTGGTACATCTTGGTCCTGCCTGGATGAATAGTGAATCGGGAACGGTGTGACTCCTAAAGAATATCCTCTATCGCTACGGTGCATCGACGGTATCCACATCGCCCCTCGAAGCGCAAACACCGGTCGACGTCTCCATCCAATCAACACAACCGCCTCTGCGCTAACTCACCGAACACGGAGTACAACCGTCGGCCCTCTCGACCTCTCGCCACTCTCTCGTGTAAATACGGCTCGTAATCTTATCTCGCGCACGATCTCAACTCGAGTTTCGTAGGAACCTCCGCATCTCCAACAGGTATCCTACTCAGCGCATCCGCGACTACTTTCGCTTTTCCCAGATGATATTCCAAGGAAAAGTCGTAATCTTTCAGAATTCTAACCATCCGCGCTACCGCATATTCAAATCCTTATGTGTAAAGAGATACTTCAAACTCTTATGATCAGTAAAGAGTGTAAACGTCTCTTCATACAGATAGTGGTCTCCACATCTTCAACGCAATCACTACTGCTGCCAGCTCTTAGTCATGCGTAGGATAATTCTTCTCATGTACCTTCAACTGTCTGGATGCATGTGCTATTGTACCAGTACCCTGCATCAACACACATCCCAGACCTCTATGAGAAGCATCAGTATAAACGGAGAATCCACGTCCAACCTCTGGTAACACTAATACTGACACAGTAGTCAATAACCTCTTCACCTGAGCGAATGCTTCCTCACATTCCTCAGACCAATGAAATCTCACGTCTTTCTGAGTTAATTTAGTAATTGGTGAAGCGATTTTCGAAAAATCCTTCACGAATCGGCGATAATACCCCGCTAAACCAAGAAAACTTCTGATCTCAGTCACTGAATTCGGTGCTGGCCAATCGATAATCGCCTAAATCTTGGCTGGATCCACTAATATCCCTGCTGCTCTGACAACATGCCCCAGAAACTTGACCTCTGCCAGCCAGAATTCACATTTACTGAATTTGGCGTATAGTCTATGCCCCCTTAAAGTCTGCAATATCTCTCTGAGGTGTTGTTCGTGATCCTCCCTCGTCTTCGTGTATCCCAATATATCATCGATGAAGACTATCATGAATTGGTCAAGAAACGATCTGAAAACACGATGCATCAGATCTATAAACACTGCTGGAGCATTGGTCAGCCTAAACGACATGACTGTGAACTAAAAATGTCCATATCTCGTGCTAAAAGCTGTAATGGACCTATCCTCATCCCTGATCCTTAGCTGATGATACCCTGATCGCAGGTCTATCTTGGAGAAAAATTGTGCTCCTCTCAGCTGATCAAATAAGTTATCTATCATCGAGAGTGGATACTTGTTCCTAATTGTGACTTTGTTTAACAGTCGATAGTCGATACAAAGTCTCAACGTACCATCATTTTTCACAAAAAGGACGGATGCTCCCCTTGGCGACATAGAAGGTGTAATGAATCCCTTCTATACCAAATCCTGAAGCTGAGTCTTCAACTCTTCTAGCTCTCGTGGTGCCATTCGGTATGGTGGTATGGAAATCGATTTCGTACCTAGTACCAACTCAATAATGAAACTGATCTCTCACGGCGGCGGTAAGCCAGGTAAATCCTCTGGAAAAAAAACATCAGGAAACTCTATAACAACCGCTATATCTTCCAACCTTGGTCCCTGAATCTCTAGTACATAGTGTATAGCGAAATCAACGCTTCCATCTCCTCACTAGTCGCATGTCGACCTCTCGTTCCTACAGTCCTTGCTGCACTACCTTTACAAGTGAATGGTGGACGCCCTGGGACCTCAAATATCACTGTCTTGCTGAAACAGTCGATATGAGCGTGGTATGCAGCTAACCAGTCCATTCCAAAAATCGCGTCGAACTCCAAACATTCGAGGACTCTAAAGTCAGCAGGTAGCTCTACTCCATCTATCGCGACGAGACATTTCTCAACAATACTATGTGGGTAAACTCTATCCCCTGCTGCAGTACTCAAGATCAAATGTACGCTAAGCCTAACAGGTTTCAACCTTAAGATGTCTATCATGCGACCAACAAAAAACGATACGGTAGAGCCAGAATCAAATAAAACATATAAATCGTGATCGCAAATAGAAACCGTACCCTCAATAAGACCTCGTGTAGCGTCGCCGTCTGGCTGGGCTCTATGTGAACCTCCTCTCGGGCCTGCTCTGCGTACACTGCTGCAGGATGCGCACACTCTCTCACGATATGTCCTACCTGTCCACATCTGTAGCATGTCAACTGTCTAGGCCGACACTGAGTCTGAGACTGGCCTTGTGCTCGATATCGACCCCGTCTCGCACTGTTCGGTCTCGTCTCGTATCTCAGCCTCGGTCTCTGCCAACCGTGCGGCTGCTGCTGTGAAGCCTGTAGGGCGGGAAGTGCAAGAACTATAGGAGTTGGTAAGGCTGGTCTGATGGGAGGTGGCAAGGGAAGTCTGCCCACTGTACTCTGTGTTGGAGCAATGGATGATACATGAGGCATAGCCAGTGGGTGGGTCCGTAGCTGTCCCTGAACCCTGAGATCCTCGGTTCCATCCCCTTGCTCCCTTCCCCTTCTATCTCCTCCTCTCATACTCTAAGGTCTGCTCTGCAGACAAAACTGGACCCGGTGCTCTGCCATCAGCAACTCTGCCTAGATAGTATGTCTTATGCGCTAGGGATCGCTCATAGATCTCGGTGAGAGTTCTCGCGCATGAACTAACAACGTAATACCCGATATCGGGTATGAGTCCATCACCGGAGTGATATACATCATCAGACTCATCTCTCGCCAAGTCCCCAACAAACTGGCGTAGATAATCGTATCGATCCATGTACTGCATTAAAGGCTCCTATGGCCCTTGTCTCAAATCCATGAACTCTCTCCTCAATCGCTTCATGACTGAAGGTGAAAAATACTGCTGATAGAACTTCTGCTTGAAAGCATCCCATGTATCGAACTCTCCGTGGTGGCTACTGTCATACGCCACCACACGTCGGCGTCTCTCTCGAGAGTATAAGATGAGATCTCTGCCTGAGAGTATAAGATGGATTTAATTGGACTTGTATTCGATTTCCTTTGGACTTTGTAGCCTAACTTATCTTGGCATCCTAAACTTTTGAAATTATTTATCTTTGAAATTGTTTAACTTTGAATTTCCTAGAAATTCATCAATTTCTATTGATTTTGTCGAAATATAATTTTTCGAAAATTTTCCTAATTTTTATGGAAATTTTTCCAATTTTCCTTTTTTTTTTCTATTTATTTGTTTTTTTTTTTTTTTTAAATTTGGGTTTGGTGAACCGGCCGAACCGGTTTCGAACCGGCCTGTTCACCCAACCGATCTTTTTTTTTTTTTTTTTTTTTTTTTTTTTTTTTTTTTCCTTTGGGCATGAACCGGGTTTCTTCTTCTCTCTGTTTCGTTTTCTTATTCTCTCTGTTTCGTTTTGGTTTGAGAGATAATGAGATAAGTTTGGACTTTGAGGTTAAATTTGACCAAGTTATATGATTTGGGTTGACTTGAATGTGAGCCACACATCTCAACCCACACACGTATCTCGAGACACATCTTGTGGCCTTCAACACCATACTTGTCCCCCAAGTCACTTGTGAGTGACTCAAAACCTTAACACACTTGCATAGAGATGGGTGTTCGTGTGTCTAGATGTATATCAAAGGCTTCATGTTTTATTTTCTAACTATAGGCCCTTTAAAAATATATATATTAATAGATGTGGCCACATTGCAACCACGCATTACCAAAGAATTGCCCATTGAATGTAAATATTTGAATCTTACCCCAATATGCTGCTACCTTGGTCCCACGTCGACACGCGACTCGAGGCGCGTCACCGCTAGTCTCGGTATCTGCATATCCGTAAATGACTTAATAGTCTACACATAGACAATACACTAGGCATACAACACACAAATATAAAATGTACCTCGGCCCTTGCCTCGGTAAACGGACATATCATGGTGTGGGTCCCATAGTACGGGTCGTTGAGCCTGTGTAAAGACAATAACACAGTTAAAATTTTTGGGCCGTTACACTCACACAACTTTGTCTCATTTCACATTACCTCCAATCTCGACTCAATCTCGACTTACACGTAAATCGAGGCAAATCCCCACTTCAGCTCGATAAGTCCATTTAAAGTCAAAAAATTTGAATTTTGAATTTAAATTCAATTATTCATCGCGAAACTCGAAACTAATATTTATGTCAATATTTTGACTATCTCGGCACCTGTCTCGACACGTATCTCGAGACAAAATCCCACAAATCTCAAATTTACTCAATCATCCGAATTTCACAAAAAAAATAATATAATACACAATACTAAGCAAACATCACAGATTAATAAATCAATTATAAATCTCAAATTCACCGGTGTTTAATTCCTGACTCGCGGTCAAAACCATAATTAAGCTTCCTTAATCCCAGATTAATCGTAATTACCGATTTAAAAATTTCGGGATTTCACAATCTTTTCAACTAATAATAATTTCGCCCTCGAAATTAAAATTTAACCAAATCTACCTGAACTCAAAGAGACTCAAAAAATCCTCACTCGTACACGGCTATTGTTTTCATATTAGCTCTTCATGCAACACGTTACTCTACAAATCAAACTGATTCCATTCAACTATATGATGCGAATCAAATTCTTTCCGCCTGAGCATAAACGCGTAAAATACGTCATCAATTTCGGCCTACTGAGGCGGTTCTACCAATCCATACACAAAATTCCCAACCCATTTCACAACGACTATATAAATATAAAAGAGAGCTTTCCTTTTAGTCCAAACCTGTAATGGCCTTTTGCGACGGGAGACTTTCGGATACACTTAATTTCTTTCACTATATATTACAAATCAGTGATAGAGATCATAATAAATTTGTATCTTTTCTAAAACGTTTTCAATCCTAGACAAATCTGCTGCATAACCTTAGTATGATCTCCAACCATCTATAACTCCAACTCCACCCAATCCTCTAGTTCAACCACAGCGACAGGAGATTGACAAGGTATCCTATACCATGCCTAAAACGGAGTCATTTCAATACACAGTACACAATAGTTATTATAAAAAAACTGACATTAAGGTATATGTTCTTCCCATGAACCTCCTAATACCAGTGCACAAGCCCTGAACATGTCCTCAAATACATAAATCTACCTTTCAGTCTGACCATCCACCCGAGGATGAAATACATAACTGAAATAAAATTGAATGTTGAAATAATTCTTGTATGCCCTGCCACAACCCCGATGTGTACCAAGCATCAAAATAAGAAAATATCATCGGCGACACTCCAAACAAGCGAGCCACCTCTCGCCCACATAACAAGCTCAGCTGTGTTAAGGTATCTGAAATGTACATAGAAAGAACATAAGTAGGCTTTGTTAGTCCATTACCAATAATTTACACCACATCATGTTTCTCCCAGGAAATAGATAGATGAATAAAAAATTCTATCACAATATATTTCCATTTTCATTACAATATGGGAAGTAGCTGCAACGTATCTCACATTTCCTCACATAATCACCCACGTCAGCTTTCATCCCTAGCCGCCAATACAATCGCCCCATATCATAACATATTCCGGTTCTGCCATGATGAATGCTAAATCTAAACCGATAAGATTCTCTCCATGTCTCATTCCGAATCTCAGCCACCGATGGAATTCACTGTTTGCCTTTAAACCTTAAACTTTAATTCACAAACTCAACTCAATCTGGATTATTACTATTACCAACAAACCCCTTAAACTTTTCATAATCAACATCACTTTGCTGACAGTATCACTTCCTGAATGACGAGTTGTACTTTAAATCGAGCACGAGTCGGTTCATCACCAACCTCAAGAACCTCCGACAAAATCATAACAATGAATTTTTTGATGAACTCATACTCGTAATTCAATCGACTAGTTGCAAGCAATGTTTCTGCACTCCTCATGCTCAATGGGTCAGAAACAACATTAACTTAACCTGAATGGTATTTAAGACTAAAATTAAAGTCTTTCTAACATTCAAATATTATTATTGTCTCACATTCAATTCTGTTTGAGAAAACAAATAATTCAAGCTCTTATGATTTGAAAACAGCGTAAAACTTCCCCCATATCTCACAGCTTCAAAACAAACACAATCGCCGCTAATTTCAAATCATAAACAGAATAATTCTTCTCGTTAATATTTAATTGACAAGAAGCCTAAACAATCACCCTTCCATTTTGCATTAACACACAACTCAAACCCACTTTCGATGCATCAGTCTAAAATGTAAGTCTTTTCCTCGCTTTAGGCAATACAAGAACTGGTGCTGAAGTCAAACGCTTCTTCAATTTGTCAAAATACAGCATTGCATTCGTTTGACTAAACAATTGGAATATTTTTCTGAGTTAATTTAGTAATCGGCGCTACTATCTTTGAAAATTTTTCCAATTCGATAATAATCGTCAGCCAAACCCAGAAAACTCCGTATCTCCATCACTTTGATAGGTTCCGACTTACCAATGATAGCCTCATTCTTGGCTGTATCCACCAAAATCATTTCATACAAACCACATCACCCAAAAACTTTACCTTAGACAACCAAAACTTGAATTGGCTAAACTTAGCATGCAACTTATGATTTCTCAAATTTTAGAGATTAACTTTAAGATATTATTCATGATCATCGTGAGTCTTAAAGTATATATCGATATCATCAATGAACACTATCACAAAGTGACCTAAACTCAACGTCAACACTATCTGTATCGAATCTACAACCATTGCCGGAACATCAGTCAACCCAAATGACATAACAATAAACTCAAAGTAACCATATTTGATACTAAACGCAGTTTTTTGTACATCATCTTCCCAAACTCTCAACTGATAGTAACCTTAATGAAAATAAATCTTTGAAAATAGTTTTGATCTATTCAATTGATCAAACAAATCATTAATTCGAGGCAATATATATTTATTCCGAATAGTTATTATGTTTCACTCTTTATAATCAATGTAGAGACTCGAATTACCATTCTTCTTTTTTACAAAAAGGACTATTGCACCCTACGGTGACTTACCTCGATGAATAAACTCCTTCATCCATCAACTCCTATAACTGATACTGCAACTTCTGCAATTCCTTCGGAGATATCCTGTAGGATAGCATAGTTATTGGTCTAGTTCTAAAACCAAATCAATCACAAAATTAATCTCTATTAGAGATGGAACTCTAGTTACTTCATCAAAATACATGTCCACGAATCCCCAACCACAAGAATCTCCTCTAGTTTAATTTTAAATCTTGCCTCTGTACTATAGTTTTGGTAAGAATTTCAATTTCATCCTAATGACTAGCTAATCCATTATCAACAACACCTCAAACTCCAATAACTATAAAACACAAAATCAACAACCATCTCGTGTCCGAAGATCTCACCAACATATTTCTCATACATTAAGTAAGGATCCACCCTATCCTCAATTACTGTGTTAAGTACAAGATGAATAGGGACTCACACTGGAGTCAACCCTAACACAATCACCACACGACCACAAACTAAAATCGAACCTTCAATAAGATTACGATTTGTAATTGAATCTCGTTCAGTAACCACCTGAACACATTTCGTGATATGTTGTTGACTCTGTGAAAGACAAAATGATGCTCTTAAAAGTTATGGGCACGTCTCTTGAAATATAATTTCTTTCCATACCCAAAACACATAATCACGCTCAGATTCCGAGAACAATCTCGTCTGATGTGACCTTTTTTTTCATACCTAAAACATGTTACTGTAGGATTATTACTTACAAAAGATTCTTGAATAGGTGCCGATCTCTGATTTGAGGCCTACCCCCCTGAGATCCTTGACCCTCACCTTCATTCCTCTACAACTAAAGTATACCTTTTCGATCTGAAGACTGAAAAATATATTTGTGTCCTCTCAACTAATCCTCAAATCTTTCATTTTCTCTCGGAACTTAGGGTCAAACTTGAAAGAAAATTTTTTCTTACCCACAAAATTTTATTCTTGTCTTGACTCCACGACGCTCTAGTATCATCGTGATTCGTGCTGAAAACTTGTATAATCATATATGTATTGGCCCTATCTTGAACCTCTGGTAGAATGTTCAGTTTAATCTTTAATATAATGGTACCAAACTCTTCCTACTTTTCCTCCCGTGACATTCCACTATCAAGGAATGTATCAGTTTGAACCAGAAATTACAACAACCGATTCAACTCTCGGACAAGCTGCAATGGTAGTTTACTCTTCCCGAGTGACTGAAATGGCATTAGGAACTTCTTGGGCCACACAACCACAAATAGTTGGGTTGGTAGCTCAGGTATTTATCAACTCTAACATCTTAACAACCAAGTTCTCAAACGTGTTTGAATCCACACATTATGGATCCCTATTATCCTCGTCAAATCCCTAATCCAGCTCTTGCTGTCCCCTAATAATTTTTCGCAATAAAAATTGCAAGAAAAATGGTTCAACAAGCCCATATTCGTCAATATCTCGATAATATAAAACACACATAACACAATCATAAAGTTTTTAAACTTTTTAACCCCGTTCCATCACGTTACTTCCCAACTAATCACTCACTTGAGCCTCGATCAGCAAGATTGTTTTAGAATCCTAGGCTTTGATACCAACATTGCCAGACCCCACTTAATTAAGGCATCTGACCAGCCTAGATTACCTTAATCTCTAGATACCCTAAAGCCTTAACATCTCAATCAATAAATAATTAAAAATATATCAGAGTAATTATCAAATATTATAATCAATCACAAAGGGATTCTAAAACGAATCTTGTACCTCAAAATCAGTAAAGATCAATTATAGAATCCTTAAATATTCGAAAAATTTTTTTCGCAAATCTCCTCTATTTCTAAGCCTACACCGAAAATCCCAACCTTCATAAATCTTCAATAAAACTGCTCTGCTTGGTGGAAATGCCGAAGGACTCACAATCCACGCCATAACAAAATATATCACATTAATAATGATTATTTATTCATTCTAACCAATCTCAGACTTTCAACATTATTAAATCATTAATACCTTAACTTCTCGGCATTCCAATCCATCCTAAAACCATTAAAACAATTCCAATCATTCTTAAAACCATTTCAACACTTTCAAAAGATATCCTAACATTACTCAAACCCAAAAACTCATTTATACAATATTTTATATTCAAAAGTAACACAAACATAGAGTGAAAGAAACTGAGCAAGCCATCAATAATCAGAAAGCTTTTCCTTTCATTTGTCGCCGCTAAAACCTGTCATTATCCAATTATAAAAATTCGATAATGTCAGATAAGTAAATCCCACACTATCCAGTACAAAACTGTAGTAATAAAATGCATAATAATTCAAGGAATTTAAACGCACAATATTATTTAAGTAATTCAAATACAACCATGAATCCATCCCGTTTCTGTTATCCGACCACAATCAGACGACCGGTCTCAGAAAGTGGTAAGTAAATAGTAATAAGGACTCATGCGTGGGGAGAATAACCAAACGAGTCTCGTTCCTCTAGACTATGGGAATATGATCTGATTCAACGTGATCTCATGATAACCACGTGATGCAAAGTATTAGTGACTCCAGTCCCTCAAGCATAATATAGTGTTCAATAACCCCGATATAGACACTATAAGGAGACTTGTAACGCCTCACCCTCCCAAATCGTGTATGCATGTACAACATAAAAGCAATTCAAGGATCAATACAATTTATATGAAATATAATCATACAATGTAAAGGTTACCATGGGATTTACTTAACCTTACAAACAACCAACTTAAAGCTTAATTTTTGAGGTTCCCGGAGCGTCGGATCACCTTGAAAATGGTTCCAATAGCTTCCTTGCATAAGCAATTATAATATGGGTTAAGCTTCAAGTAAAATGATATCACGAAGCCCAATGAAAATCGTGATCAAAGTATGCTTGAGAACAGTTTCTAAAAATATTAATTTATATAACTATTTGAACTAGCTTTCAACTAGCCAACTTGGGGTAACTTTTTAACCTTAAAAACCTCGATATTTGTCATGATGACCTTAAAGGAACTTGTTGTACTCATGTCCTACTTTCCATAGACTCTAAGAACACCCTAATCGGATCACTGACGGATACGTTATGAATTTTCCCATATGGCCTGTCGAATTAGCAACTTTATATATTTTGAACTAACAAACTTCTCCTAATTAATATTTTCGCAATTAAATCCTTTAAACTCGACAATAAACGCCACGAAACCACCCGATACCAACACCAAAATATTTTTACAGCCTGTGGAGTCAAATAAGATTAAAACTAATAATCAATATCAACTATTAAAACATCTCTAAAATAGTTATCAACTGAATTGCATTAGTTCACCTCATCAAAACCCTAACCCACGTCGGTGGAATTTATTTCAAATTGATGCAAATCAATCCAATATACCAATTAACAACAATTCTAACCAATTTCTATCAAAACCTCGCGAAAGAAATCAAAAAATCGTGAAAATTCAAATTAATTTGAGGAAAATTGCCTGACATTAAGAATTTACCAAATTGCAAGCCTAATACCTCGTTTCTACCGTAGAAACTTAGCTTGAACTGACCGTCTCGCGATGATGTACAGTTTAACGGAAAGAAACCGAGCAAAAATCGGATGTCTGGAGCTCGTAGAGCAAAAGATCTAATTGAGAGTAGGAGAAAACGTTCAGTTGAATATAAAAGGAGTCGATTGATTTTTTTTATTTTTGATTTCTTAACTTATATATAAACCCTCAGCTGCTTGTCAAAATCTTAATTTCTTTTTATTTATTAATTCCAAAAATCTCTATTTTGACGTGTTTTGACTTCCGCGCACGTTTTCTATCTGACTTTTCACCAAATTGAACAAAACTCTCGACAAAACAGTCAATCTTCATGAAATGTCCAAAAAACTGATTTTGGCCACACTAAAACCACAAATATCTTAACTTTGTCCATGACATATGGAACCCTTATGGACTAATCCTCTTGCCATACTTATCCAAACTTGCACAAGTTTGGACCAAATCTCAACCTCGACTACCGTCAATCGACACCAAACTTGAAACAAGATCTCACACAACTTCATCTTATTTCACACTACCTCCAATCCCGACTTACACACAAACCGAGGCAAATCCCCACGTCAGCTCGTTAAGTCCATTTAAAGTCCAAATTTTGAATTTTGAATTTAAATTCATTTATTCGTTACAAAATTTGAAACTAATATTTATGTCAATATTTTGACTCTCTCAACACCCGTCTCGACACTTATGTCGAGACAAAACCCCGTGAATCTCAAATTTACTCAATCACCTGAATTTCACAAAATAAAATAATATATAATACATAACACTAGGCAAATATCACAGATTAATAAAATTAATTATAAATCTCAAATTCACTGGTGTTTAATTCCTGACTCGCGGCCAAAACCATAATTAAGCTTCCTCAATCTCGGATTAACCGTTATTATCGATTTAAAAATTTCTGGATTTGAAACTATTTTAATCTAGTTGTTATTATATTATCAATAATAAGATGAAATCTTTGAAGACTTAGAAGATGCATGAGCATTGTCGTAAAGAATTACAAATTATAACGGTAAATTGGTTTAGGCCGGATTTTACAAGTGCCAGTACTAAGTTTCAAAGGTAAATGACTTGTATTTGCGTTGAATATTAACTATAAATCAAGGGATTTGACTGTGATTGAGGCAATATGAGATTTTCATATACTGAACGGAAAGCAAAAATAGAAAATAAATCTTGAAATAACTAAAAATTACTAACGAATTGTGACGGTCCTTTCCCTAGTTAAGGGACTGCCCAGCCTAATCCCATAATTAAGGCATAATCTCAGCAACCTAGGACATAACTATATATTAGTTAGCCTTTTGTCATATTCTCCTCGTTAAACGTGTTCACCATAAGTAATACACATGTCACTTTACAATTAAATTTCAGAGTTAATTAAAACTTATTAAGAGTTATAAAATTTAGCGGAAGACTTAATAGATATGCAGAAGCAATTATTAAAAAAATCCTAAGTGTGGAAACTAGGAAACAATGATCACATGCATATATAAAATAGAGAGGCGAGTGTAAACAGTGTGATAGTCATCATAAGTTAGGAAACTAAACGCTCGACCCAATATACAACCCCAAAATGTATCAAACGCTTCATTGTATAATACACAAAATATCAAAACCTACAAAATGTTGATGCAGAAATATGCCGCTAGCTCAGAGGTAGTCATCGATCTTCTCCTTACTAGGCCTGCTCATTAATGGCTCTACATCCACCATTATAAAAAGGACGGTGAGTACAAAAGTAACAATAATCGTCGTTGACATATTCTTTCACATTTCCAAATGACTAAATGGTATTTAAAAGCATAAGTTCAATAAAGAAAGACTAGTACTAGAAATATGCAAAGAAATACCATAATTAAGCAAGTGAAACTGACACGAGGCTAAATAGTTATGCAGTAGATCCAATTGGTCGTGACATATGTCAGTGAAGCCTTTAAAACCACTAAAGGACGTGTGTGATATCATTAAAGGACTTTAACCCCAATGTCACCAGAGACTCTGACCTTGGTGAATCGACAACCTCGGGGACTCTAATCCCATAAGTCGCATCGTAGTGGCGAGTGCCGACATCCCTAGGGACTTTAACCCCATGTGTCCATCAATTCTAACATAGTGCAATGGACTATAGATTCTATAACTACTTTATAATTCCAATAAATTGACTCATTAAGGATTCTAAGGTTTGGCTATGCTACAAAGCACAATTCCTAAATAGTACGAGTCCATAAAGTCATTCACAAACTCACAATTCCTAATAGTATGCCATTTACACTATATTCACTGTGAAATGACAAGAAATGACATAAAGCACATGGATGGATTCGAAAGAATTCAATTCATCATAATATCATGAAAGTCAAGCTCAACAAATGAGGGGCGTCAAATAAGTTCATGATATGAGAGTACAACTCTGGACATAGTCAATATAGACTACAACAAACAAGTATAAAGTGGATATGAAATGCAAATAAAATAATCAACGTGTATATTCACATCAAGCAATGTAAAATCCTAGCTTTACCAACCTCCCGATACCCCAAATCTCGTATCCGAACCCTTGAGACTCTTCCCTAAGTTCCTAATATCAAATTAATCCAAGTAAATTGGGTTTAGGTCAGTCAAATGGGTTTAGAAACCTTAACCTTAAAGAACCCCTTAAGACTAAACAACATTGGGATTTTAGTCCTGAATTGCAGCGCGATTTTAGGCTTGAAATTGTCCAAATCTCAAAATCTTCTCTTCGTATAAAGGTTTTGTTCACTATTTTAGCTTTTCGTAAAGGTTTCGATTGCATAATTTTGATTTAAAATGAAAGTGATATCACAATTCTACAAAAAACAACTCAAATTGAAAATAATCCAACTAGCAGACTTAGAAAATTCATTTCTCCCAATCTATATTTTCAACTTTGTGATTTTTGGTCACAAGGCAGCTAACATACCAAATACCAACATACTAAAAGATCAGCTCATTTGGATAAGTAATTAAAGAGATGTCTTTTAAAAGCTTAGTTTCAAAAATCTCGTAATGCATTCAATCATCTATTTGTAGAGCACTTTTAGACATGAAAACATTCGATTTACAAAATTTCCAGTAGGACAAAGTTGTTCCCATTTGAGTTAACTTTCAAATACCACCAGATCGGGTTCATTTTGATTTAAAATGAGCAATTTATGACCAAATTACATAAGCTGGTTCATAATACAATATGTAGAATCTCCATATTGGTCTTGCAACTTCAAAAATTCATATATTTTTTATTTCAAAACCAAATTAAGAACTTCTTAATAGCTGGATTACCATCTTGAAATGAGGAATCCAAATATACAAACCAATTGCAAAGACTTAACTATCTACCCTTGAAAATGACCAAAAACCAGAACTGGTTTCAAACTAGAAATAGAGAGATGTGTACCTAGGGTTGATGACACTTTGATTTGAGCTATAACTCTCCTTGATTTCCATGAACTTTTCAGCCAAAACCCTCATCAATTCCTCTGATATCTTCTTCTCCAACTCCCTTAGCTTCTAAGTTATGGAAATGAAATGAATTACATGGGTAGATCTATCCAATCTTATTTATAAAGATAAGGTTGATTTATAACCATTGATCTTTATGTACACACATATCTCGAGACTAGTCTAATGGCCTGCATCTTGACATAATCTTCACTAACTCTTCACTATCCCTATCTAGCTAACACAAATTTAAATACAATTGGTTTCTTGTTGCGTTAACACATATATCGAGAATCATCAAATGGCTATTATTTTAACTTGCTAATATAAGTAACATTTACTATAAAATCAACTATATCTACTATTTAAGCTACATTAGGCTTAAACCAACTTACCACATCCCTCTCCACCCCCGTCCATGACGGCGTGCATCTCGAGTCGCGTCCTTACTCACTTCTTGACACCTATACATAAGTAAGAGTGATTTAGTAGTCTACACATATACGATACACTAGACATACACCACAACAAATCTAACATTTATCTCGCCCATCTCGCCTCAGTCAGTGAACATATCATGGTGCGAGTCCCACGTCACGGGTGGGTAATCAAATCCATAGTCGGTTGAACATCTTCTCTTGACTCAGCTAATCAAAGCATCAAAATATGAAAGACAACATGAATACCTGACATCTGTGGAGGCAGCTTAAGCTCATACGCGACTTTTTTGACCCGCTTTTTAATCATGAAGGGCCCGATAAATCTCGGTGCAAGCTTGCCTTTCACCCCAATTCATTGAAGACCCTTCCGAGGGGAAACCTTTAATTAGACAAAGGCTCCCTCGGTGTACGTGATATCACTGTGATACTGCCTCTCTTGTGCACCCTTAAGTCTCTGACGAATCAGTTTGACCTTCTCCATGTGGTTAATAACAATCTCCTAATCCTCTGCCTCAGTCCAACACGATGACGAGCAGGACAGTTTTCCATACAAAGCCTCAAAGGCATCATCTCAATACTGGCCTAATAACTGTTGTTGTAAGCAAACTCACACAGTGGTAGGTACTCATATCAAGATCCGCCAAACTCCAACACACAAGCCCGCAACATATCCTTGAGGACCTGAACCAATCTCTTAGTCTACCCGTCAATCTGAGGATGAAAAGTCGTGCCAAACTGTAGGCACGTACCATACTGCTCTTGCATACTGCGTCACATATTGGACGTATACATAACATCTCTATTTGACATGATCGTCAATGGTACCCTATATAACCTAATAATCTCTCTATCAAACAGTATGCTCAGCTGATCGAAAGTGTAGAATGCTGCCACTAGCAAGAAAAGAGCAGACTTCGTCAGTTTGTCAACTATCACCCATATCGAATCATGTCTCCTAGTGGTCCTCGGTAATCCCCTCACAAAATCATTACATATGTCTTCTCATTTCCATCGTGGAATAGGAAGAGGCTGTGGCAACCCTCCAAGTCTACGATGCTCAGCCATCACGGGCTAACAGATCCTAGAGTTCTTGATTAACTCAGAAACATCCGCCTTCATCCCATGCCACAAAAAATGTCTCTTCATGTCATGGTACATCTTGGTCTTGCCTGGATGAACAGTGAACGAGAACGGTGTAAAACTGAATCTTATCTCTCATCTTTGGCACTTCAGGTATCCACAATAAGCCCCTATATCTTAGACACTAATATGAAATCTCAACCTAGTCTGTGCACTCTGTACTCTATGCTAACTCACTATATCTCAAAAATAATATGTTAGTCAATCGACCCCATGACACTATCAATGTAGACACAGTTTGTGATGTAATTTAAGCACAAATTATCACTTGAGTATCAGTTGGAACCTCTGCCTGACTCACTGTTGCCGTTGCCTCGAGTAAACCATACTCATGCATCATATGACATTTGACAACCTCGGCATTACTAGTCGATTTCCTACTTAGTGTATCGGCTACTACATTGGCTTCTCCTGGATGGTGTTCAAGAGAAAAGTCGTAGTCCTTCAGAAACTCTAACCATCCGCGTTATTTCATGTTCAGCTCCTTTTGAGTGAAAAAATACTTAAGACTCTTGTGATCAGTAAAGAGTGTGAATCTCTCTCCATACAGGTGGTGCCTCCAAATCTTCAGTGCAAACACTATTGCTGCCAACTCCAAATCACGTGTGGGGTAATTCTTCTCATGTACCTTCAACTATCTGGAGGCGTAAGCTACCGCACCACTACGTTGCACCAACACATAACCCAAACCCATGTAAGAAACGTCTATGTACACCAAGAGTCTATGTCCAACCTTTGGCAATACTAACACTGGCGTAGTAGTCAACAATCTTTTCAACTCATCAAATGCCCGCTTATAGGCCTCTGTCTACTGAAAAGCAATGTCCTTCTATGTCAATCTGGTAATCAGTGAAACGATTTTTGAGAAATCATTCGCAAATCGGCAAATACCCAGCCAAACCAAAAAAACTCATGATCTCGTAACTGACGTCGGCGCCGGCCAATCCATAATTGGCTGAATCTTTGTCAGATACTACTATCCCTACTGTTCAAACCACGCGCCTAAAAAATTGAATCTTTGAAAGCCAAAATTTACACTTACAGAATGTGGCGTACACTTGGTGCTCTCTCAAAGTTTGCAACGTCTCTCTGAGGTGCTGTTCGTGATCCACTCGTGTCCTCGAATATATCAGAATATTGTCGATTAAGACTATCACAATATGGTCTAGAACCGGTCTGAAGACTCTGTGCATCAAGTCCATAAATATTGTATGGGAGTTAGTCAGCCCAAATAGCATGACTGTGAACTGATATTGTCCATATCTCGTGCAAAATGCAATCTTGGACCTGTCTTGCTCCCTGGTCCTAAGTTGATGATACCCTGATCTCAGGTCTATTTTAGAGAAAAATTGCGCTCCTCTCAGTTGATCAAATAAATCATCAATCCTTAATAGTGGAGACTTGTTCCTGATTGTGACCTTATTCAACTATCTATAGTCGATATGCAGTCTCAAAGTATCATCCTTCTTCTACAAAAATAGGATACGTGCTCCCCATGGTGACATGGATGGGTCCCGACTCTTACAGCTAAGCCTTCAACTCCTTCAACTCCTTGTCTCAGGTTAATGAATTCCTTCATCAACCTCTTCATCTCTGTGGGTGGGAAGTACTACTGATAGAACCTCTGCTTGAAGGTCTCCCAAGTCTCAAACTCTCCATGAGCAGCTACTGTCATACGCCACCAAACATCCGTGTCTCTATCCAGTGTGTACGATGAGATCTCCGCTCGAAGTCTATCCTTGATCTTCAATATCCAATGAAGCTTCTCATAAGATAGCACCCACTTCTCAATCTTCTCAAAGTTCCTCACTCCGTCAGAGTAGGCTGGCTTAAGTCTGACTAAGTCCTTCACAAGCTGGACCTTGACTAATATGCTAGAAGATGTGGGCGTGGGGCACAGTACAGTCTCTACTGTCTCTCCTGGTACTGTCACTACTAGAGCTTTTGCGATCTCCGATCTTGTGTCAATCTGCCATCATGCTCTACAAGTTGACCACGTTCGCAACAACATCAGCTACGTAGGTAACGCATACATATATAGAAACTAACATGTACATAGAAAAAATCCCCATCTCACTTTCACTCACTTCCCAACTAATAGTTTTTAGGCAATGATCATCTGGTTTCCATATCAAAGGTTTATATTTTATTCAATTTTGTGCCTTACTTATCGAGAACATATCTTTGATACCAATTGTGAAGGCCCCTTCTCTAATCTAGGGCACCGCCCGACCAAATTTTGTAATTAAGCCCTAATTTCAGCCATGTAAGACTTAACTACGTATTAGTCAGCCTTTTATCCTATTCTCCTCGTTAAACGTGTTTAGGATAAGTAATACACGTGTCACTTTAAAATTGAATTTCAGAGTTACTTAAAACTTATTAAGAGTTATAAAATTCAGTGAAAAACTTAATAAATACGCGAAAGCAATTATTAAAAAAATTATAAGTGTTGAAACCATGAAACAACGATCACATGCATATATAATATAGAGGTGAGTATAAACAATGTGATAGTTGTAACGAACCATTACCTTAAGCAAGTGATTAGTGATAATCTAAATTTTAAATTAACTCGAGTTAGGCTCGTGGTTAAGCCCAACTTGTCTCGATTAGCGTGTGCGTGTATTTGCGTGTCGTTTGGTGTTTGTATGGATTGTAGTATTATTTTTGGAATTAATTAGATTAATGAGCCTATAATTAAATATTGATGAATTATGCATGCCTAATACCGTGTATGGGTCAAGAGTGACGCACACAAGTCGTGGGGTAGCGTGCACCCTCGAGTGTACTCGTTGGCGTGTACGAAGAAGTCATAGGCGTTTTAATATAAGCTTATATATATTTATATATAAATTGTATAGATAAATATATATTGAACATAAATAAATAATTAATAATTGGTGGGTGCTTAGTGATACGTGGGGTCGAGGGTGACATGCGTAGGATGTACAATATTGTGCACGCTCGAAGGTGGTCGTTAGAGCGCACAGTGAATTTATAGGCGCACAATACAAGCTATTTATACATTTATATACAGTTATATATATAAATATGTATAAATGAATCCTAAATTTTTAATAAAATTAAGTGTTAAAGCTGGGATTCGCCTCGAGATATGCGTAGCGTGAGAGTCGATGAAGTGAATTGTTTGTACGTTGGATGTTGGAAAAGTTTTTCCACGCATCGAGATACGCGCAACCAAATGTCAAGGAAAATCAATGTGGTATTAGTTTTCATTTTTTTGGATCGACCTCGAGATTCGTGTGTGCGAATCTCGAGAAAATTGTGATTAACTAAACTTAAGTCGGTTAAGAGGAATAAGTTAGTTGATAGCCATTAGATTAGCCTCGAGATATGTAACATGTATATTGGGAAAGTTCAAAATCATAAATGAAACATTAAATCGGCCTCGAAACTCGTGCAACACAAATCTCGAGGAAAATTCTTATTTATCTTATTCAATGGACCCCTTCTTCTGTTAAAATCAAAATTGCATAGAGAGAGAGAACTCGAGAGATCGAATAAGAGGGAGATGCAGAGATCGATGATGAAGTCGATTAAGGTGAGATTGTTGTTGTTGTTGTTGTTGTTGTTATTGTTGGCATTGTTGTTTTGATGTAGCTGTTGGTGTCATTGTAATGGTTGTTTTATTGTAAGTGGGAGATGGATTGAGAGGTTTGTCCGAGGAAGGAGACGACGTAGGGAGTCGTCTCCCTTGGCAAATCAATACCGCCTTGGCCATAAATATTTTTTTTTAATTTTTTGTAAATTTTTTTTAAAAAAATCAATTCGAACTGGGGACAACGTCTCTGGTTTCGAATGGGGGAAGGGGATGCACACTCACGAAGCGGTGCACACGCATGGCTCGTGCGTGTGCACCCCCTGCCTTGAGATGAGCCAAGAGCCTGGGCCAGGCTCGACCCATAGGGCGAGATGGGCCTAGTGCTCTGACCCTGCTTCAGACCTGTTAGGGTCGACATGACTCAAAAAAAAAAAATAATAAAAAAAGAGAGAGAAAATAAGGGGAAAATGAAGAAAAATCTCAAAAAATTGAGAAAAAATCTCAAAAAATAATATTTTGATAAAATAAATAGAAATTGATGAATTTTTATGAAAAATGAAGAATTCGGGATTTATGCGGGACTTTATACTGGGGTTTTAACTCGAGAAATGTGAAATAGTCACGTTGACCTAAAATTTAATAAATTGGTTTTAGATTCGATTAGGATCAATTTAAGGGTTCTAATTAAACAATATTGGATCCAAATTAATGACAATTGGTATAATTTAGGTTATTGGTCGACATGGAAAGGTCTATGGATTTCGAAAGTTGAGTAAATTGGTAAAAAGTGAGGAAAGCTCGACACAGGTAAGTGAGACTCGTATTCTTATCAACTATGCAACGTAATTAATATATTTATTTCATATATCATTATGGGCTAGGAATGGGGCAATGTACCGTGACTTGAATGTGTTTACTAAAATGTTTTATGAGAAATTATTCGGAAAGAGGTACGACGGATGAATCAAACTGAAGTGATGATGAAGTTAATTGGCTAGCTACCGACACATTCCCTTTAGCAACATTGAGGTACCTGATTGTTGCTTTCGTATTTGAGTTGGTAGCTACGTTACACCTGGATACACCACAGAAATCACACGTCGGCTAACGTGTGAGGTTTTGTGGACCATAATTTAGGGTATTGGGAGTTTACAACTCAGTTTTGAAATGAAAATACAAGTTATAAGTAAAGTTGCGATTGACCTGTGAACTTGCATTCCGTTATTTATTGTTATATCATTTGAATGCCTCAATAGATATGTTTTGGATTCATATTGTTATTAATTGATTCATTGATATTAGTTCATAATTGATACATTTAAGAGCATCACTTACTGAGCAAGTTAGAACGCTCATTCCTCAAATAACATCTCAGGTTGATGACGCGCACATCGACTCAGGAACGGAGAAAATTAGAAGTTTATATATTGCATTGAATTACTATTTTGTAATAAACATGTTTGGGATATGGTTTATGACCAAGGTTTATGCCGATTTTTGGTATATCTTAAATTTTTTTATCGAAAAAGTTTTAATTCCGATGTGTTTTTAATTATTTATTTGATATAAGATATACTATATTGCGATTGTCAAGTATGAAGGACGATCTGTATACTGTTACTTTAATTGAGTCCGATTGGTGTACCGATACTTAATTAGGGTTTCAGGTCGAGTATCACCCTAATCAGGTTAGGGGATGCTACAGTTGGTATCAGAGCCAGGTTCAGAGTATAACCTTATTACTTGGAAACGAGTAATAACTCAGATATAGTTCAGTATCAAAATCTAAGGTTACTGGCTCTGATATACCTTGGTACCATAACTTAAGTTTACTAACTCTGAGAGTTATCTCGAGTTACGAAGAAGCTTAGGACGTTATAAATATATTTTATCGATGTTTTGAGGAGGTAATGAAAGATAAAAGACGGAGTAATGTTATGTATTGTGATGTATTACATCTATGTGATACGTGTAATGTCTTTTTTATGTGTTATCTTGAAGGTCTTATCTCCCATCTTTATCTTGGAGTCCAATGAATATATGGTGATGGTTCTTGGGAAACCTGGACTTCATGGATATTATAACAAGAAAAGAAGTGAAAATGTTATATAATGAGAAATTATTGAGAATTAGGGTTTGTAGAAACCTAAATCCCAATGATGTTTGAAACAAGGAAAAACATTAGAAATATTATAACGACAAAAAGTAAACTCTTCTCCTGTTAGACATTCTCTAATGGTATTTAGTCTCACTGATATTATTAGATTAACAGTAGTCAGTGTAGAAGGATCTATTTGACCTAGATTTGAGGCATATTAAGATAATTGATATTAAGAAGTGAATAAAATAATAAATGACTTTCAGTGAAACGCAAAGGTGATTATTCAGTTTGAGTGAATATATACTAGTGTCGAGACTAGTTAAACGAGATTAAAAGGTCATTCAATGAGGAAATTAATAGTAAACGATGATAAGAACCTAGTTGAGGTTAGATAACCACTAATTATTCATACTTCATAAGTTATTATGAAGCATAAGATTCCACGTATGGTACTCGTTCATATAAGAATAATGAGAAGAAGTCTGTTAGTATAGTTGTGGTGTAACCGCATATACTAAAGGTAAAGTTAAAATAAAAAAGATTTATTAGTGTTGTTGTGGTTTTACCGCACTCACTAATAGAATGATCTTAATGTCGAAATTACATTAAAGGTGAAGATTCGCGGCAAGACATAAAAGTCGAAGGATTATGGAAAATCCACATTGATAGTCAACTATACCTTATTTGTTGGACTTTTATCACTTTATTATAATTTTATATAAAAACTTGTAGTCGAAAAATTTGTAAGAAGGTGTATAGTTTGGGTTAGAACATGGTTGTGAGCTAGTGAGATGTTCTAGTCTGATCTTATAGACTGGAATAGTCTAAATTGAGGAGAATAAGTTGTCAATGAATCTAAATAATTCTTTACGATATTGAGAGTGAATAAGTAAGCAGTATATCAATAGGTTGGTACTAACTGCTACTTTTAATCGAAAATTGTATAACTTTCTACGTATCTACGAATGATGATTCGTAGATATAAGTTATCACTCAAAACTTAAATGGTTTGAACTTATTATAGAAATTTAGCAGATTCTTAATGAGAATTCAAGCTTGATGAATGAAGATTGTGACTTTGACAGTTTCAAGAGATTTGTTTATCAGATTCTCTTGGAATTTTATTACAATTTAAGATAAATTCATCAATTACTTGATTCTGATGTCAAACCATTAATTAATTTCATTTTACTTAGTGTAATATGGGAATTGTATGAGTTTGAGAACTCAACTTGAGTGATGAGTCAATTTAAGCAAATCAAGGATGAATATTCATTACTCAAAATTAGAACTATAAAAACTGACTAGAGCTCGTGTTATGATCATCAATGACTAAAGAAATGGAGTTGTTGAACTCTATTGGAATAAGATTATTATTGAGTTATCAATGATAATATAAAAAGGGTTGAAGACTTAGTAAAGACACAAGCAATATCGCAAAGTCATGTGAACTCTGACGATGAATTGGTTTATACTAGAGATTGCAAGTGCAAATACTAAGCTTCAAATGTAAGTCACTCAGACATGTGTTGAATGTGAATTATGAGTCAATGGACTTGACTAAGATTGAATAATCAAATAATTGCCCTATATTCAACACATAGTGAGAAAAGTAGTGTTATTTTGGAATGATTGAACGATACAAACAACGTATAGAAAGATTTAAAGTATCATTGTGTTGTATGTTCAATTAATTTAAAAAATTGAAATGAGTCATAAATAACGCAAGGTTGCCTTAAGAGGAAATTGAAATGTAGTTGAACTATAATAATTACTTGATTATACTTGGATTATAAAAAATTAGAGACTTATTCTAATACCTTTATTCAGGTAGTTGTGTGTTAACACAACGAAACAAGAGATTGTAGTTATACTATTATATAGTTCAAGGAATTTTAAGAGGGACTATTGTGAAATAACTGTTTTGGTAGCTGTACCAAACAATTTAAGGCATCGCTTGTAGAGTAAAAACTTATGATGTATTTTAAACAATGAATGGAATGAATTGCAAAGATAAATCCTGAAAGTGAGACTTAAGGTTATAAGATATAGGTATAGATCCCAACTTATTTGTGAATTCATTCAACTGAATAGATTGCGCAAGTTCATTTATTCATCACATGGTTTAAAATATTGACATACCTAAGTAAAAAGGATTTTGATACTCTTTTAGTTATCCTTAAGATTAGGAAATCTTAGAGAAAACACTAGAAGATAAATGAGAAGTATAAAAATCAAAGAGTTGGTGTAATGTGATTTGGAGATCTTTAAGCTATGCGAGCTTGAAGAATATAATTATCAGAGTGAAAGAAATTAAAGGTGAAGTGAGTAACCTAAATTTATAAATATAATGAATTCACTATGAGAATTCACTCACAAAGTAATTGATGTTATCAATGCTTTGAATAAAGAAAAGAATTGGAATTGTAATTATAATAAGAACTTCTTGGTATTATCTCGTGAGAGAGATGTGTGATAAGGATGATGATTTATAAAGCTTGCCGGCACATCATCAACTGAGTTGTTGGAATTAGTAACTACGAATATGTTCATTGAAGCTCAGGTTGGATCTGAGCCAAAAGTTTGATTAATTGGGTGATAAGGTGATTAAGAAGTCTAATGGGAATCACTTGATACGCTAGAATTTGGCAATCAAGGATTAATATCCACATTAGACTGTCTAATGAAATTGTACTGGACGCACTTGATTCTAAAATAAAAACACCAGATGAGGAAATAATCTTAAGCAAGAATTACTTCAATGATCTCTTTATATATTATGGATTGTCTGAAGTAATGATATATGTTGTGAAATTCATAAAGAGATATGAGAGTTATTTAGTAAGTTGAAATTGGATAATAAAAACCTGAAGGGTTAAATAAGTTCTTGTCTATATCTTGATGGTAGACAAATAACATAAAAGGTTCTTATGTAATGAAATTAACTAAACTTTGGCGTTAGCACAATATAATGGAAGTTGTAGTTGATAGATTGACCGAAGTCTGCAGATTCTTGTCAGTGAGGTTATGTTATTCTTTTGACGGATTGAGCAAATATATGAATTTGGATATGCGAGATGATATGGTGTTTCAGTGTTTGATTCCCCAGACGGAGATATGAGACTTGCTTCCAGCGATGGAAAAAAGTTATTGATATAGTTGAAAACCATTCTCAATCTCAGTACATGATATTTTCTTTGTGTTGACAAAGAAACCGAGTTGCTAATCTGTCTAGACCCGTCTCATTAAGCCCTGACTTAGCCTAATTCCATTAATTAGACACTTAATCCAATCAATTAACTTCAACCGCGAAATAATTTTATTTCAATCCATCATAATGGTCCAAAACTAAATTTATATCATCAATAAAACTCAATTCATGATTTGTTTAATTGGAACAAATATCCATATTTTGTAAAAAATTTGGCGACACCTCCCCTAAAAGTGGCATGCCAAAAAATTCACCTAATAGACAACAGAATGGGGAGAAACTTAGAAGGACTCACAACTCCCCGCAATTCATAATATATTTTAATTTAAGTCATTTAAACTAACTTAAAGTCTATAATACCTTTCTTATAACTTTACGAACCCAAAATAATTAACAATGAACCACTATGGTCTAAAAACTACTTTGAACAATTTCATAAAGATCTTATCACCTAACTAAGGTGTTTCATGCCCTACACTCACCCCGAAGCCCAAAGTAGTACATAAAAAATGATTTACAACATGAAAATTAAAACTTTAAACTTGAAAAGCATTCTCCAATATCCTCGAGTTTTGACCATTCTTCCTTGTCTTCAATGTGAATTTGACATCATCAAAAACAACTCAAAGATGTCAAGTAAGTAAACTCCTACACTGCTCTGTACTCCAGCAAATGTTAGCCCGAATACATGGTGACATGTAATTGCATTTCTAAATAATTTTTTTTTATATAACAACGTGAAACCCTTGCATTACAATTTAAGGTTCACAAACAGGTTGGTCGACCTAAGAATGAACCTAAAACAGTAATGAAAGTCCAATGCATGATTTTCGGAGTCTACATTGCTCGCTTACAGATTTACTCGCATCTAATTTTTTCACCTATACGGGATACCTAGTCTCGACTAGCTTTACTCGCACCTAGTCTTTTTCACCTAGGCGGGATACCCGATCGAGACCGAACATGACAATGTGACCCGTATGCCATGAATGCATGACCAAGAATAATGCGAAATGCAATGCAGACTAAACACAAATGCAGGTACAAAGATAACACATTAAATAATATAGACAACTGTAGGGTTTACTTATAATCCAACCTACTCAAAGTTGGTTTCTAAGCCTCACACGATGTTTCTTGGCTTTCAGGTATTTCCACAAGTCCTATCACATCACAAAATTCATATTTTAGAGTTAAAATTCATTCTAATACTTTAAATTCATATTTCAAGTCATAACAAAATGAAACTACTTTCAAAGTACTCAACTATATACTTCATATTAGATCCCAAACTACTTTCAATTTCATGCTGGAGTTCAACAAACTAAAAATTCCGACAACTTCCTTTAAAGTTCCAAAATGCTTTTCATAACCCTTTTTCATGTTTTTAAACTACCAATAAGTCTTAAACCATTTATTATACTACAAATAGGGTTTTAGACATCTATTTAGCTTCACAATAACCAATAACTTGGCTATGTATTTCCAAATTGAGTTTTTAATTCAATTAACAACTCATAGGCTATGTCTATTCCAAATCTCAATTAGAAACCTTGAATAAGCCTCAATTTGATTTAATTGGATTAACACAACATGTATTTCACTTTGTTACATCAACAACAATGAAATTTCTCTAACTATATCATCAATTGATGTGACATACCACAATTTAGTGCCAATCAATCTATTCATATCATTAGATCACAAGTTTATGTTAAAGCTAAGAATTGGAAAAACATGTATTTCATACTTTTGATCCATAATCTCAAACCTCTATTTAAACCTCATTAAACCCCCAAATCAAAACTTAACAAATTATCAACAATATAATTCATTAAGAAAACTAACCCAAAGATATGAGAAAATCCTATTTATTTCGCTCAGCCTGTTCATCCTCCTATACGTATATGTCTTCTTAGCTCAGTTACCAGAAGCACTAGAGAGAGAGACGACCTTCGTTTTACTGAGAGCAGGCAGCCCTCGTTGCCGAGGGGAGGGGATCCTCTGATAGGTAGTCCCGCCGTCAAGCTAAGTTGTCCACTTCCGATCGAGATGATAAGGACTTGTCCTTACTTGAATTAAGACTTGAATGAAGCAAAAACCCGGGGGAAATCTCAATAAAAAGAGTATCGTTTCACTCTTCGCCACTTATTTCAGGAAAAAGAATGCAGTGATCTTGAGCTGGAGAGAAGGTCATACCTTTGCTGAGTGTGGAAATGGGATTTCTCTTTCCTGTCTAAAATTAGGTTTTGTCGATTGGGTACTAGAGGAGAAAAAGTTTCCTATTCCAGCAGATGGAGCAGGATAAATAAGAGCACCTGGCTCTACCTATTCACAAGGACTCGATTATATGTCCAAACATCACAAGCCAGCAGATGTGGTCACCATCATAGATACTCACCTTGGCACCAGTCCATAATGATCAAAATCGAATCGCGAGGCTATTGGATCAAATGACAAAGACATTGTTGCCAAAGAGTTGATATTTCCGATTAAATCTTCTTGTTCTTGCCGTCCAAAAAAAGAGATGTCTGCCTTCGTTCTCGCTCAAGCTAAAGCTCAGTCTCTTCGAGCGAATCAATGGGTTCATAGTCAAATCCCTCCATAATGCAATTTTTTATACAATTTTTTGGCGGAAAGACTTGTTAAGTATGACCTGATCCCAACCCCAATATTACGAAAAAAAAGGTTACCTATTGATTCAAAAGCTATAGTTGGGTGGAGACCAAAGATCTTGAGCGACCGATCCGGCGCACGTTTAGCCCTGTGCCCAGCTTCAAAAGTCTGCAATTCTGCCTAAAAATCTCTCAGGTGATCAAGAGGGAGCTTGAATTAGTTGAAGGAAACGAGGCTTCTGGCCCGACTGGTCCTATTGGAGAGGAGAGTTTTGACTGCGTCGGATGAAGAGTAAAAAAGACAGAACGATGCACGATCGGAGGTTTAATGCAAGGTATGGATTTAGCTCCGCTTGGCGACAGTACCACGATTCGATTGTTGACTTCTCAATTGAGCCCAAATAAGATGCGGATGTAACTTAATCTATTTATGTTCAAGTAAAGTGGAAAGATACTTGAAGCTCATCCTCTTTATGATAAATGATTGGGGCCACCGCGCGAGGGAGCAACTTCTCTGACGCTGACTGGGCTGGCTTGCAGTTCATTACACCAATTTCAGTGAACTATTTAAGCTATCGAGAGAGTACCAAATGCTGACGGCCCTCGTTCATTTTCTTTGAGTTGCGGTAGCTTCCGCAAATGATTCACTCTGCTATCAGTTGTTAGAATCAATAGGCGATTAATAAATAATATGTACAAGAGGCAGTTGCTTCCATGGTAGAGAGGTCGAGTTGAGATCCATGGGCAATACTACCAATAACCTAAGTCAAAAGGGAAACTGTTGCTAGCACGCATGGACCCCTAGACCTACCCACCGCCCTTGTTCGAAAAGCCAACTAGAATCCCTCTTTTTTCTGATCCGATTCCTCCACCAGAGAAATAGCTCGATGCCAGGATGATAAAAAGCTTAGTCAGTGGTGCGCGTTAGCACTCATGAGTTGCTTGTTTGATTATCAACTTTACGAAGATCCCAATGAATCCCGGAAGCTCGTAACATTGGTCCTGACAAACCCTGAGGAATGTTCGTTCGATCTTTACTACTTCTCCGCTTACAAATGTCGTGGCAGGGGCGGGGTCGATCAAATCGTCGACCAAATTTTCCCGAAATGGCCAAAAATCCACAAAAACCGATAATTTCTTATCAAGAAACACCTTCTAGGGATTTCTAGGATTTTACGTTGTTAAAACCCATTTTTTTCGAATTTTTAAGCTATGTCTCGATTGCTCCAAATGTGAGAAACATACCGAACTCAAGTTTGACTCGATTCTGTCCTACTTTTAGTAATCCAACACAACCAAAACCATCTCCGATCCCAAATTTGATTTCAATAAACAACTACATCAACAACAACAACGAATCAAATCTACCAATCAAATCTAATATACCAATCCAATTTGAATTCATTGATTTAATCAATAAAATCAAACAATACAACGACATCCAATACCTCACCTTAATCTTTAAATCAACTCCATTTCCCTTCTTCTTCGATTCCTCATCTCTAATCCATAGCACCACAACAACCTATTCATATCCTCACCGATCACCAATTGATTAATCACAACAGTAGCCTAAAACATAAACAAACACACAGACACAGAGTACGCAGTACAGTCCCTCACCTCCTTAACTGAGAAAACCAAGCATTAACATGAGTATTGCTGCGTCATCTACATCGCCACTTTGTTGCCCCTGCCACATCGTCTAAATCATCCCTCACCCTCAAGTGAACTTATGAGTTTATCGATCCACAACTCCTCAACTCCTCAACTCGTCATCACAATCAAGAATCCCCAATGAACATGAATTAAATTTAAAATGCTCACCTCAATCAGCTTTCATCTCCGTGCTCACTGTTTTCATTTCTATCCGCCATCGAGAGAGGAGAGAAAAGAGAACACGGCTTGAGGGAGAAAACAAAGAGAGAGAAAGAGAAAGAGAGAAATAGAGGGAGAGATTAAGGGCAGCGAGCACATAGAGTTTGATTAAGAGGGAGAGAACCTGTGTATGAAGCCGAGAAGGAGAGGGAGCGATTGAGGGCAGAGAAGATTCGGTGAAGAAGAGTCGAGGAGACGAGCAGTTGTTATTTGGGTTTGGGCGGTCAAATGACCATTTTGCCCTTCCTTCATTTATCTAAATTTTAACAAACCTACTGCCTTTTTGGTCTTATGCATTTTTTTTCTTTTAATTTTTCATTTTTATCTCTTGTTTTTATGTGCAATTTATCCTACAAAAGTACTCCAATTTAGACTAAAATTGGGAAAACAACCCAACTCGCTCTGAAACACTCGTACATCGCGTCTTGACTTCAATTTAAGTCAATTTCGTGTCAAATAGAGTATAATACATTCACTAGGCACACTACACATAAAAATAATATTTTAACTTATGATCTTCGGTCTGTAACACGTGAGTCCCACCTCGGATACTTAATTTCTATAATAAATTCGAAAATAATTAATTAAGATGCAAATCAAGTTTATGAAATTATCATATTTCACATAATCCTGGTTTTTAAGAATAAATATTTTGAGCTTCTATCTCATAATTTTTAACCATTGAAAGAAAACAGATTCCTTTGTGTGAACTCTCTAATAACAAAAGTAATCAAGTGGATTACATCGTCGAATGATAAAGTTGAATATGCTCAATATTATTGTACGTTGATGTACAAAACTAAGATTGGAGTATAGCTTTTGCATAAAATGAAATAATAACGAGCTACATAGATATGGTATAGCATGCTAGGTGATATGAAACTACAACTTGGTTAAAATAAAAATTTTGAGGAGATAAGTATCATAGATTATTGGAGAGTTCAAAAGACAATTTTGGTTGTACTTTTGAAAGTCGCATCTATGAAGAAAATTAAAAGATAACTTGGAAACGAGAGTTATACATAGAAGAACAATTTCCATTTCTTTTCGAAACTACTAGTAACTTGTACATTTCCTTTAATTTCGAGGGAAAAATTGCCTTAAATTGGGGAGACTATAACAACCCGTTACCTTAAGCAGGTATGACGCGCGCCGAACGCGTCAATAAAATAAATTTCTTAAACCAACTATTTTGTAGAATAGTGGCAAAGGGTCGATCCAAAAAAGATTGGTAGTATTTATTAGGTTAAAAACAACAAAAAAGGAAAATTGGGGGTTTTAAAATAAATTAATTTAACTAACTAATATAACTAAACCAAATAAAATAAAACAGCTAAACTAATTTTCAAAACAATTAATAAATACCTAAGTAACACTTAGGTCTACATTTCTACAAATCAAGATCAAGATTCAATGGCAATCATGGTCTTCAATCTTTCCCAAAGAGTCATTAATTTATATTCTCCTAGATTAGCTATAGAAAATCGACATCCGCCAGAAACACCTCGTTCCCCTAATCTCGATAGCCAGGACGTCCGCCACTAACTACTTTCCTAATTAATGTATAACCCTAGACATCCGCCAATCGAGTTTAACACACTAACCGCAGTAATATGGGTTTGTGGGAACACTAATCCTAAATAACCAGGTTGCATCCGCTTCCGATTTAACCTAGATTCAATTGTTGCACACTCAAGAACCGAAAGGGTTTGACGGCAAACGGGTGAGTGTTTGCCACTTTATTGGTCCAAAAGCACAATTACATGGATACAAATGGTCCAAATAACTATAGGTTGTCTACCTAAAAGAATGCACTGATCACATACATACCCTAGATCTAAACAATATTCCTTAAAATCAACAACAATGAAATATGAGAATTAAATTAATTTAAATAATAAAATAAAAGGTCTCACATAATATGCCATGAGTCTATGATCCTGACTTGTTTCCCCTCCGACTTACGCAAAGAGTTGATTAGCCGAACATCGTCGTCGAAGAAAGTCGATAACAAAACAATAATAGTCGGTGATAAAAATAATAAAACCTAAGTTCCTAATATATAAAACTACTAAAAATTGGTCTTGAGAGGTGAGAGAAACTAATTTTGGGTGTTGGGGAGGTGACTTGTGCGCCGAGGACGATCCTATGGCTGTTTTGGGCTAAAAAACTGGTGTCCGCCACGTGTCTGCACCGCGTTGGTCGAGAGTGCTGCGCGCGCTGACGTGGCGTAGGCTGATTGGTGGAGACCGCTGCTTGTGACGTGGTTGGCGTGGTGAGTGAGCGACACGTGGCGCACGGGAGGCGGTGGCGAGACTCATGTAGAATCGACGAAGAGTGGGAGATGGTGCTGACGTGCATCCCGAGAAGTATCTGATGGAGGCTGAAGCGAGTGAGAAGACGGCTGGTGAGCTGGACCGATTGAACTGTGATGCGTGGCACAGAGTGATGAAATGACAAAACCTAATTGGAGCCACGTGGCTGGTGGAAACGAGCTGGGCCACTAGAGAAGCGACATGTGGCACGTTGCTGGAAACGCATGGAATGCTTGGCGAAATTTGGACAATGGACGGCCGACATGTGGCACGTTGAGGCGAGTTGGACCAATAGTATGCTGCCACGTGTAATTGGTCTGCTGATCCGCTATTCTACCCACCGCGCAGCACGTAACTCGTGGCAAACTGTCCGGTGTTCGATCTATGCATGTAAATACTCCATTTTGAGTATTTTTTCGCTAAGAATTCAACCGCGCACTCTGTTTCACCTGAAAATGATCAATAAATATAATTAAATATATATTTTAGAAATTTTTTATATTTAAATATACTAAAGTAAACTACTAAAAACCTATAAATACCGACTTATCAAGGTGATTAGTGATAATTCAAATTTAAAATTTACTCGAGTTAAGCTTGTGGTTAAACCCGGCTTGTGTCGATTAGCGCGTCCGTGGATTTGTATTTCATTTGGTGTTTGTATGGATTGTAGTATTATTTATAGAACTAATTAGATTAATTAGCCTATAATTAAATAATTGATGAATTATGGACGTCTAATACCGTGTGTGGGTCTAAGGTGACGCACACAAGTCGTGAGGTAGTGTGCACGTCTGAGTGTACTCATTGGCGCGCACGGTGAAGTTATAGGCGTGTTAATATAGGTTTATATATTTATATATAAATTGTATAAATAAATATATAGATTGAAAATAAATAAATAATTAATAATTGGTGGACGCCTAGTGATACGTGGGGTCGAGGGTGACACGCGTGGGACGTACAATAGCGTGCACGCCTAAGGGTGGTCGTTGGCGTGTACAGTGAATATATAGGCGCGAAATATAAGTTATTTATTTATATATAAATATCTATATATATAGTTATATATAAATATATATATAAATGAATCCTAAAGTTTAAATCAAATTAAATGTCAAAGCTTGAATTCACCACGAGATACGCGTAGCGTGAGAGTCAAGAAAGTGAATTGTTTGTATGTTGGATGTTGAAGAAGATTTTCTACGCATCGAGATGTGTGCAACCACATCTAAAGAAAAATCAACGTAACTTAAGTTTTCATCTTTTGGATCGGCCTCGAGATTTGTGTATGCAAATTGCAAGAAAATTGTGATTAACTAAACTTAAGTCAGTTAAGAGGAATGAGTTGGTTGATAGCCACAAGATCCACTTCAAGATATGCAACGCGTATATCGAGAAAGATCAAAATCAAAAGTGAAACATTATATCCGCCTCGAGATTCATGAAATTTCTTATTTATATTCTTTAACAGACCACTACCTTTGTTAAAATCGAAATCGCACAGAGAAGAGAGAGAGAGAGAGAGAGAGAGATTGGATGAGATGGTGATGCAGAGATCGATAATGGAGTCGATCATGGTGAGATTGTTGTTTTTGTTGTTGTTGCTGGTGTTATCGTTTTGATGTGGCTGTTGGTGTCATTGTGATGGTTGTTTTGTTGTAAGTGGGAGATGGATTGAAAGGTTTGTCCCAGGAAGGAGACGATGTAGGGAGTCATCTCCCTTGGCAAATCAATACTGGGTTTGGCAAAGCCCAACCCAGAAATTTTTTTTTTTAAATAATTCGAACCAGGGACAACATCCCTTGTTCCGAATGGGGGGAGGGGGAAGGAGGTGCACATGCATGGGCCGTGCACACCCCGTGCGTGTGCACCCCCTGCCTTGGGTTGGGCCAGGAGCCTAGGCCAGGCTCGACCCATGGGGAGAGCTAGGCCCAATGCCTGGCTCGACCTAACCCAACAAAAAAAATAAAAGAGCTGCCTGTGCGTGTGCACCCCCTGCCTTGGGTTGGGCCAGGAGCCTAGGCCAGGCTCGACCCATGGGGAGAGCTAGGCCCAGTGCCCGGGTCGACCTAACCCAACAAAAAAATAAAAAGAGAGAGAGAGAGAGAGAGAATGGAGAAAAATTCCAGAAAATTGAAATGGTCACATTAGCCCAAAATTTAATAAAGTGGTCATATATTTGATTATGATCAATGTAAGGGTTCTAATTAAACAATATTGGACCTAAATTAATGACAATTGATGTAATTTAGGTTACTGGTCGATGAGGAAAGGTCTATGGATTTCGAGAGTTGAGTAAATCGGTAAAAAGTTAAGAAAGCTCGGCACAGGTAAGTGGGACTCGTATTCTTATCAACTATGCAATTCAATTAGTATATTTAGTTCATATAGCATTATAGACTGGAAATGGGGCAATGTACCGTGACTTGAATGTGTTTACTAAAATGTTTTATAAGAAATTATCCAGAAAGAGGTATGACGGGCGAATCGGACTAGAGTGACGATGAAAGTGATTGGCTAGCTATCGACACCTTCACTTCAGCAACATTGAGGTAACTTATTATTGTTTTCCTATTTGAGTTGGTAGCTACGTTACATCTAGATACACCACAAAAATCACACTTCAGCCAACGTGTGAGGTTCTGTAGACCGTAATTCTGGGTAACGGGAGTTTGTAACTCAGTTTTGAAATGAAAACACAACTCACGAGTACAGTTGCAATTAACCTGTGAACTTGCATTCCGTTATTTATTGTTATATCATTTGAATGCCTGAATATTTATGTTTTGGATTCATATTGCTATAAATTGATTCATTAATATTATTTGATAATTGATACTTTTACAAGCATCACTTACCGAGCAAGTTGGAACGCTCATTCCCCAACTAACATTTCAAGTTAATGACGTGTGCTTTGACTCAGGAACGAAGAAGATTAGGAGTTTATAATCTTCTGTACGGTGAATTGATTTCCCTACTGTTTATATATTGTATTGAATTACTATTTTGTAATAAATAAGCTTGGGATATGGTTTATGTATAGCATCCCCTAACCCAATTAGGATGATACCCGACCTGAAACTCTAATTAAGCCCTATTAACTTGCTAGACTTAACTAGAGCCAACAACCTCTCATTTTTCACCTGATAAACATTATTGTATATCGAGAATCGATATAAAACAAATAATATACGTAATGGAAATTAAACTTTTTCGATAATTAAATACGATATACGGTACTAAATCAAAATGGTGCAAACCTCAGTTATACAAATTCCCCATTTCTTGTGATATTACAAAACTGCAATTCAAAAAAAAATATAAGACAAGGGAAACTCATTACATCGAAGAGAAAATCGAGACTCATATCTTCTCCATCCTGTAGTCCTAGCGCTTGTCGATTATCCTGTAATATTAATTGGGGCGAGCGCTCCAACTTGCTCAGTAAGTAGGGATTCACATAGCCATCAACATTCCATATAATAATCGATAACATTATGCAATAACAATATACACCAATGTTAACTAACAAGAATATGGAAAACATATTATTCAATAAATTACGGATGCAAAGCAAATATCATGGACTATTACACTATTGTGATCCCCATTTTATTTATAAAACTAGGGTCGATTACCCACCGGCGCCATTAATGCGATTGCTAGGCCAATACATTACGCATATTGTCTAGCCAATCCATTAATGCCTAATGGTTCTATCCGAAACCCTCTAGTGAATATGTAACCCACACAACCTATCCAACCGAGTAGGAGTTACGTATAGACCGGGAGATCAGCCCCGCGTCTTATACAACCTTGTCTTAGTCCTTAGGAGTTACTCTCGTGGATCACATTACACACTATTTTCTATCATTAGAAAAACATCACAATGTACATAGTCCTTCATTTCAGTTCAACATCTACATGTGCTATATGTACTAGAATAACCAGGCAACATTGATAAATAAATGAATATGTACTTACCTCGGGTTAAGTCTCTGTTTCCAAACTTCCTAAGTTTACAGGTCACTCACACTTTCTTGGTGTTCCCCAACCTATCATCAATCATTTGTAATCAATATAGGTTCAATACCCTATATTTAGACTCCCTAAGCCAGTCCCTAGGACCTTAGGAAATTCTTTGTCAAATACATCACTGTTGCTATTTTCAGGGGTGGGAGCGCGCTCCCTTACTGGGTGGGGTGCGCTCCACTAGTTGGTCTCATCCCAATTGATAAAATGAGCGCACTCCTCTGCTAGGTGGAGCGCGCTCCACCTGCACTGTCTCGATAGTGAGCAGGGCATCAGCCACTGCTTCACCATCAAATCACTAAAACAACCTCCCAAACTCTCCCAAATCATCAGGGAGGACCTTTAGTGAGGTTAGAAACCATTTTCCATCATTAAAAAACATAATTAACAGAGATTTCATCACCCACTAACAATTGAACTTCAACAAACTCAAAAACAAATCTTACCTAAGTGATGATCTCTGGATTTGGAGCTGACTAAGTTCCTAAATCTCGTCCAATTCACTCTCATGACTCGTCTCCTTCGATCAGAACCGAACTCCCAAACCCTCATGTTTCTCTCGAACGATCGAATGAGGATAACGATGGTTTTTTATTTATATATATGGATTTTCTTTAAGATACGCATCACGCTATATCGAGACCGATCAAATGGTTGATGTGTTAAAGTGACACAAATTTTGACACATCAAGCACTTAGGCTCATCTCGAGGTTGATCAAACGATCCATATAAATTAAACCAAACTTTAAAATTTTAATATATATGTATATATATATATTTATATATCAAATATATATGAATATATATATCTCGTGTATTTTCACGCCAATAAATTCACTGGAATACCTACAAGTGTTTTTGGACGTGCACATTCATTTCACGACTCCCTCGTCGCACTTGGTGTACCGGCTATTTATTGTTTAATTACTAATTTTCTCAATTATAGGTTTGTGTATAATTTCTTTTATTATATTATAACCTATATAAAACTCATTTAGCAATTCAAATAAACACAATCCATCATGCAATCACACACACGCTATCGAGGTACGCCGAACTTAACCACAAGCCTAACTCGGGTTAATTAAGATTTAGATTAATACTAATCACCAGCTTAAGGTAACAGGTCGTTATAGTCTCCCCAATTTAAAGCAATTTTGTCCTTGAAATTAAAGTAAACGTAAAATTACCTATAGTTTCGAAGAGAAATGGAAACTATTCCTACATATAGGATTCCCGCTCTCAGGTTAGTTCTTTATCGTTGGTAAGATAAGTCTTCATGAAGATCAACTTCATTCCAAAAAATCTTTGGAGTGAATTAAGTCTCCGTTTTGCTAAGTTTTGACACGTGGAAGAAATTTTGAGCTTTAGTTAGCTGAGGAGGCAACTTTAACCTATAAGCAATAGGACCAATCCTTTCCTGTACTTTGAACGACTCAATATACCTTGAAGCTAGCTTATCTCGCAATCTAAACCTGTACTACTTCTTTCTTAGGTAGGACTTTCAACAGAGCATAATTGTCATTTGAAAACTCCGACAACCTATGATATTTATCGGCTTATCTTTTATGTTTTAGCTATGTCTGTAGTCAAACGCTGGCGAATCTGCTTCATTTCCTCTGTGTAGTTCTGAATCCATTCTGCCTATAACAAACTTGCATCTCAACCCCTGTCCAAACGCTGACAAACCTATAACGACCCGCTCTATTTAATCATAATTAATTGAGTAATTACAGATCATGATCCTAAACTCGAACCTACGTAGGCGCCGCTGATAAGTTTAGGACACGTGTGATCAAAAAATACTATCGTAAAACGTGTCGAGTCTGGCAGAGAACGTAAGAGAGAGTCAAACACGTGAGAGTGATAAACTAGATAAGTTGGGATACTTTAAAATTGTTAGTTGTGGTTTAAAAGTTTGTATGAAAAAAAAGTTGACTAAAACCAAACAATACTCAACCTCTACAATGTGGACACCTCACTACATTGATGACATTACTCACTCACTTTTTCTCTCTTCATTAAAAACCAAAAACTTTTCTCTCTCACTCTATCTCAACGATTTCACTCACTCTCTCTCTCTCACACACACACACACACTCTCTCTTACTTTTCTTCACTCTCTCTTTCTCTTACCTTTCCTCTCTCTACAAGCAAACAGAAAAAAAGAAAAGGAGAGAGATTTTCTCACTCCTTTAGAGAGAACCCTCCCCTAACAATTTCTCATCTCTCCCTCCCTTGTTTCTTCTTTCTCTCTCGGCCTCTCACGACTTCTTTTCTCTCTCGATCCACTCGGCCTCACTTCTCTCTAGCTTTTGGATCTCTTTTGGTCTCCCGTCTCTTTGAGTTTCTCTCTCCTCGGCCTCTGGCAACCCCACTTCCGATCGACAACCCCTCTTGCTTGAGACTCACTCTCCTCGGTCTCCTTTACCATTTTCGAGGTATGTGATTTAGTTTTTATAAAATGTGGGTTTGTTGAAAAAGATGGGGTTCACATAGTGGTTTTGTAATAGATATAGTGTGTGTGCATTGAGATTTGTGTTGAAATGAATAAGACTATTTTGAAGGATGCCTCGAGATTTGTGTTGTGTGCGATAATTTTAGGGGTACCTCGGGATCTGTGTTGATGTGTAAGGTGTAAATGATGCATCCGGGATGCGTGTTGACTCGCATGCATATCGAGAGAGCCTCGAGATGCATGCTAATTTTTATAATACTATTGAACTACTTCGAGATCTGCGCCATGATGTTGATGCTTTTGATGGTCGCCTTAAGATCCGTATTGATTTTGGAGCATAGATCATCGTCTCGAGATGTGCACTAAAATCACACGCATCTCGAGATTTCCTCGAGACACGTGCTAATTTTTAAAATTAATAATAAAATAAATAATAAAATAAATAATAAACAATAATAAATCTCAAGATTTTTGGGTCAAATATTTACATACAACAACAACAACAACATAGCCTAAGTCCCAAATTAACTGGGTCGGCTACATGGATCAAACTTTTCCATTGTGCTCGATTAAGTGCAATTGATGGTGCGCTTTTCAAACCATTCAAATCCCTCCTAATTAATGCATCCCATGTTAACTTTGGTTTGCCCCTACCTCGTCGAATTTCTACAGTTTCTATTGAGTCAAGTTTTCTAGTTGGGGCATTTTTAGGCCGTCTTTGTAGGTAACCAAACCACCGCAACCGCCCTTCCCTAATATTTGTATCAATTGGTGCTACTCCTACTTGTCTTTGAATTTCTATATTTCTTATTCTATCTTTACGAGTTTTACCACACATCCACCTAAGCATCCTAATTTCTGCTACGTTTATTTTATGTAATTGTTGTTGCTTTACCGCCCAACATTCACTTCTATAGAGTATAGCTGGTCTAATTGCGGTCCTATAAAATTTTTCTTTTAACTTAGTAGGAACATTTCGATCACAAATCACCTCCTGTTGCACTCCGCCATTTCTTCCATCCAGCTTGAATTCTATGTGTGACATCATTCTCAAAGTTACCATCATTTTGTATGATTGATCCTAGGTATCTAAAGTGGTTTACCTTAGGAACTTCTACTTCCCCTAATTTTACCACTCCGTCATCTCGATGTCTAGTGTTTCTAAACTCACAGTGCATGTATTCGGTTTTCGTCCTACTCAACTTAAAGCCCTTAGATTCTAATGTATTCCTCCAGAGTTCTAATTTCCTATTAACTCCATTTTTAGTTTCATCCACTAAGACAATATCATCTGCAAATAGCATGCACCATGGTATATCCTCTTGAATATGTCTACTTAGTTCATCCATAACTAAGGTAAATAGATATGGGCTTAAAACCGATCCTTGATTTAGTCATATCGTAATGGAAAATTCTTTTGTAGCTCCTCCAAATGTCTTTATACTCGTTACTACTCCATCATACATATCCTTAATAGTGTCTATGTATCTAGCATGCACTCTTTTTCTTTCTAGAACCCACCAAAGAACATCTCTAGGGACCTTATCATATGCTTTTTCTTAATCTACGAATACCATATGAAGATCTTTTTTTCTTTTCCCTATATTTTTCTAACAATCGTCTTACAAGAAAAATCGCCTCCATAGTTGACCTCCCAGGTATGAAACCAAATTGGTTATCTGATATTGTTGTTTCGCTCCTTAGCCTATTGTCAATTATCATCTCCCAAAGTTTCATAATGTGACTCATAAGTTTAATTCCCCGGTAGTTTGAGCAACTTTGAATGTCTCCTTTGTTTTTGAAGATTGGCACAAGCGTGCTTCTTCTCCAATCCATTGGCATCCGTTTTGATTTTAAAATTTTATTGAAAAGTTTTGTTAACCAAGTCAATCCAATTTCTCCTAAACATTTCCAAACCTCTATGGTTATTTCATCTGGGCCACATGCTTTCCCTATTTTCATTTTCTTCAATGCCTCTTTAACTTCTACAATTCTAATATTGCATGTATAGTTTACATTTCTTTCTTGGTGTGGATTTTCATCTATGATAGTATCAACTTGGCCATCATTAAATAAACTATCGAAGTAACTTCTCCATCTCTCCTTAATATCCTCCTCGCGCGTTAAAATATTTTGATTTTCTTCCTTAATACATCTCACATGACTTAGGTCTTATTTTTTTTATCTCTTAATTTGGCTAGCCTATATATATATATTTTGCCATCTCTATTACCTAACCTTGTATATAGATCTTCCATGAAATTTGTTTTAGCTTGACTAACTACTTTTTTAGCTTGTTTTCTAGCTTCTCTATATTGATTGTACACATTTTCATTTTGACACTTAGATATTTTCCTATACATATCTCTTTTAGTCTTAATTGCTCGTTGGACATCCTCGTTCCACCACCATGTTTCCTTCTTTGGTGGTCCCAAGCCTTTAGATATACCTAATATGTTTGATCCCACTCTCCTTATGCAACTACTCATTTCTAGCCACATTGTATTAGCATCTAAGTCAAGATTCCAAACATTTTCCTTTAGTAGTTTTTCTCTAAACTCTACTTGTTTACTATGTTTTAGGTTCCACCACTTTATTCTAGGGTCGCTAACTCTTTTATTTATATTATGTCGTCGTGTTAGCTTAATATCAAGTACTACTAACTTATATTGGGTAGTAAGTGCTTCACCAGGTATTACTTTGCAATCTCTACATATTTTTCTATCTATTTTTCTTGTTAAAAGAAAATCTATTTGACTCTTGTTATGACCACTACTAAAGGTAATTATATGCGACTCCCTCTTCCTAAAACTAGTATTTGCTAAGACAAGATCGTATGCTGAAGCAAATTCTAAGATTGATTCTCATTCTTCATTTCTATTACCGTAACCAAAACCTCCATGAACTCTCTCAAACCCATCGTTACTTGCCCCGACATGCCCATTTAAATCTCCTCCAATAAAAACCTTTTCATCTAATGGTATACTTTGCATAAATCCATCCATATCATCCCAAAACTTGCGTTTGATGCTCTCGCTTTATCCTACTTGTAGTGCATAGGCACTAAGTATGTTAATTTTTTCGTCCCCAATAATTAATTTAACTAGAATCAATCTATCCCCCATTCTTTTAACCTCTACGACCTTATCCTTATAATCATTATCCACCACAATTCCTACTCCATTGCATTTTCTATCTATACCAGTGTACCACAATTTAAACCCTGTGCTTCCTATTTCTCTACTCTTTTCTCCTACCCATTTTGTCTCTTGGAGGCAAGCAATATTGACTCTCCTTCTAATCATGGTATCTACTAGTTCTATTGACTTCCCCATAAGTGTTCCTATGTTCCATGTTCCTAAACGAATTTTTTCTCCCATTTGTATTTGTTTTCTTTTTCTATTTCCATTTTGTCTAAAAGATCTAGTGTCCGTATCTATGATTTTGTTTTTGTTTTCCTGTTTGTTTTGAACTAGCTTCTTTACCCACACTCGTCCTTTATGTGGGAACCCTTGCTCATTTTTCTTCACATCCGGGCGACAATGTGAAGGGACTAGCTCTATACCCACACACGTCCTATATGTGGGAACCTTTGCTCATTTTTCTTCACACCCAGGCGGCGATGTGAAACACACCCTTTCTCATTTCTCACTGCACCCGGGCTCCGATGCAACGCGTCGCCTGGTGGGAACGCCCCAACGTTTATATATGCTTGATCCATTTCATGAAAAGTGACAAAAGTTTTACGCTGGCTGTCAACCTATCGCAACCCTCCACCATTTTCCAAGAATGAAAAATGAGCTTGGGGCCTCCCTCCCCCACTTTTCGGGTATGAAAAGTGAGTTTGAGACCTCCCTTACCCATTTTTCGGTATGAAAAAATGGGCGTCAGAGTCCTCCTCCTTTATCCGGACTTGGGACCGGCTATGTAGCGCACATAGTGTACAACATAGGTTAAGTTGGTCAAATATTTACATAAAAGAAGAAAAATTGTATCAAGATGCCCGTCAATTGTTACACGCATCTCGAGATTCCCTTGGGTATTGATCAAAAAGTAATAAATGAATAAAAATATAAAGTATAAAAGTTATGTCTCGAGGTTCATGAAATCAATAGTGTCTTAGCATCCTCGAGATTTGTGTAATGACTCAAAATATACTAATGACCCAAACGAGGTTCGTCTCAATAAACGTGCAATGATCCAAAAGAAAATATTCTAAAGGCAACTCAAGTCAAGATCAACCTCGTTATGCGTGTGATTATGATAAAACACGAATAATTTGGAAATGATAATAATTAAAGATTATTAATTGATTTAGGAAATTTGGACACATCGATTGCATAATGGGAGTAAGGATCGATTTTCAGATAAGGTATCGACATGATTAAGGTAAGTAAATCCACGAGAAAGTTAGCTTAGAATTTACTTATTTCTTTCGTAAATTTATTTATTTCACATTACCTTTCGCAAGTTCGGCTTGCATGTTTACTCTATTCCCGCGCGTGTCTATGTATGGTCGAATGGACAATATGACCCTTTTTTGGCTTTCTCATAGATGACGATCCGATTGTTGCTACGGTGTCGGTCATACCTTAGACTATATGTGAGATTTTTCTCCGCGAGTCGATGATCTTGAGTGTGGGTTGACGTAAGGCTCGCCTCCGTCACAGAGTTCCAGTCTTTTGAGGCGTTGGGCGAAAGTTTACCTTCTAACCAACAGAGTTCCTCATTTCGACCGTGAAGAGGAGGTGGGGATTACCTTGCCTCCAAGGCCTTCTCGATTTAGTATTTGTGTCCCAGGGTTCGACAACTATACACTACACTTGTGTTCCATATTCTTGATTTTCTTAACGACATATATTCATGCTTTACATTTCGTTTATTTACTTTATCTACATGAATTATAGCTGTTTTTCTTAGATTTCCTGTGAATACTAACTGAATTTCTCTTGGATTTACTCACTGGAACTTGTCATTATTTTTGGTGGCAAGTTGCAGATTATACGATGATCCGGATCTAAAGAGCTACAGTAGCCTCATGTGTATATGTTTATATTTATGTATGTACTATCTTTTAAGGACCGTTTTGATACATGTATATTGACATTTATTATACTTTTTGTCGCCTTTATTGATATACATGGTATCTTTTTGTCGGGTTTCCACCTATAGGTTTGTTAACCAATGCAAAACTCGTTTACATTGGTTATTATTTGCATATTATTAAGACTTTCGCTATTTTATTAACATAAATGAATCAAAATAAACAAATTAAGTTGTAAAACTCTACAATTTAGTATATTTTGATGAAATAATCATTTAAACATCAAAATTGACTAAGTTGGATTATTAAATGGTTAGTTCGCAGCCTGTCATAAACATGTGTGCAAGTGACGTGGCATGACCTGGTGACGTGCTGGCGACGTGCTGGCGACGTGGTGGTGCCCGGTTTGCCTTGAAAATTGGAGCCGTACAAAACCAAAGAGATTCCTTTGGTTAAAGTGAAATGACTATTTTACGGATAGGATGAACTAACCCAGGAGTGGGAGTTGTATATGAATGAGCAGTTTCCATTTCTCTTCGAAACTTTAGGTAATTTTAGATTTACTTAAATTTTGAGGACTAAATTGCTTTAAATTGGGGAGACTGTAATGATTCATTAACTTAAGCTGATAATTAATGTTAATCCAAATCCTAATTAACCCGAGTTAGACTTGTGGTTAAGTTCGATGTACCTCGATTAGCGTGTGTGTGGGTTTGTGTAATGGTTTATGTTTGTTTGAAATGCTTAATGGATTTTATAGGTTGTAGTATAAAAATATAATTTATATACAAGGTTATAATCGGAAAATAAATAATTAAACAATAAATTGCTGGTACACCAAGTGCGACGAGGTGGTCGTGAAATGAATTTGCACACTCGAGAATACTCGTAGGCATGTTTGGTGAATTTATTGGTGAGAAAATACATGAACTATATATATTTATATATACTCGATATATAAATATATATAACAAAACTGTAAGTTTGGATTGAATTATATGGATCGTTGGATTGCCTCGAGATGAACATAAATGTCGATGGTGTTAAAATTCATGTCACTTTAAGATGTGTCATTTCAACACATTAATTACTTGATTAGCCTCGAGATAATGTAATGCGTATCTCGAGAAAAATCTATGTATATAAATCCAAAACCATCAAGTTTATCCTCACTGTTGCATTGATTCATCGAGAGAGTGAGATGAACCAAGCTGCTTAGGGTTGATTTTGTGAGGATGGATTCATGAGTGATTTCCAGTGGAAATGAGGAGATCTAAACCCACTAGATCAGAGATCATCATCTTGGTAAGTGAAGTTTTGAGTTTCAAGTTGAAGTCGATAATTAGTGATGATTTCTTTGTGAATTGTGGTTATTGATTATCATAAATGAGTTTATACTTCATTAGAGGTCCCCCTTAATGTATTTGGGGAGTGGTGGTTGTTGTTGTGTTCATTTGGTAATGGAACAGTGGTTGCTGCTCTATTTACTACCGAGACATTGCAAGGTGGAGTGCGCTCCCTTCATCAGTTTAGATGAATCCAGTTGGTGGAGTGCACTCCATCAAGTGAGGGAGCACGCTCCCACTCCAGAAAACTACAACTGTGCTGTGATTTAATTAGAATTTCCTGAGGTCTTAGGGACTCACTTAGGGGTTCTAAATATAAGGTATTTGACCTATATTAACCACAAATGGTTTGTGATAGGATTTGGATTATCAGGAAAGCTTGAATGACCCGGAAAGTTATGGAATTTGTTAATGGAAACTTAAACCGAGGTAAGTATGGATTCGCTTATTTACCTATGTTGCATGGCTATTTTAGTATATGTAGTTAATGTAGTTTATGGACTGCATGGAGGGACTATGTACACTGTGATGTTTTTAATAAATGGAAAATGGTGTTTAATGTGATTCACGAGAGTACGTTCATAGAACTAAGAATAGGTTATATAGGAGATGGGTTACCTTCTCGGCCTATATGTAACTTCCTACTCGGTTAGATAGGTTGAGTGGATTACATACTTACTAGAGGGTTTAGTATATAAACATTGGACACTAATGGATTAACTAGACAACAAATCAGCTAATGTGTTGGTAGCAATAACATTAATGGTGTAAGTGGGTAATCGACCCAAGTTTTATAAATAAAATGGGAACCACAGTGTAATAGTCATTGACGGTTTAACCTGCATCCGTTATTTATTGAATTATATGCTTTTCATAATCCCGTTAGTTAACATTGGTGCATATTATTATTACATAATTTTCTTGATTATTATATGGAATGTTGATGGCTTTGTGAATCCTTACTTATTGAGCAAGTAAGAGCGCTCACCCCAATTAATATTTCAGGAGTACCAACGAGCGCTGCGACTATAGGATAAATAAGATTTAGGAGTCTTGATCGTCTTTTCGATGTAATGAATCTTTCCTTGTATTATATATTTATATTGAATTACATTTTTGTAATATTACAAGGGATGAGAGGTTTTGTGTGACCGAGGTTTATTCCAGTTTGATTTGGTATTGTATATCGTGTTTAATATCGAGAAAAGTTTTAATTTCCTCTGCGTTTAATATTTGTCTTACGTCGATATTCGATATATAATTGTATTATTAGGAGATAGAAGAGAGAGGCTGCTGGCTCTACTTAAGTCTGGTTGGGTAATTTGATCTTATTTAGGGTTTCAGGTCGAGTATCGCCCTAATCAGGTTAGGGGATGCTACACCTTGTCTCCCTACAACGTCAATACATGCTCCCATGGAGCCAACTCTGATTTTGTGGATCTTTGCTCCGTTTCTTCTAATTTTTCCTTGATTTCATCTAATACACATTAATTCCCTTAAAATGCAATAATACCATGAATTAGCACTCATTTGAGGATATTTGTACTAAATATACTACTAAATTAACCATATATATATGTATAAATAATCACTTATCGAATACATTAAACTTAAGATTTTGCGCGTCCGAAGCAAAGGTGTATTCTATTAAGTCTCGTAATAACTAATTCTCATTCGATTCACATTATTCATGGATTATCCTTCAATTCAATAAGTCTCAAGTTAACAATCCACTCAAGAGTTTTTCTTTTACAAAAACTTATATTTTTTAGACATGTAGCTTTAACAACTCATATAACTTCACATTCAAAACACTAAAGTAAATCTCAACCAAAAACCATCACTAGTTACAAGTTTGTTTCGTTTCAACACTTAAGTAGCAAATATACAATCTCATGATTTCTTAATAAGCTTAGAAATTCACTAATAAGCATAGCAAACTCATCTTCAGTAGACTTTAGCACTTCAAGAGTCTATAATACTTTAACATAGTTGGAATGGAAACTTAACTTAACTGCCTATTCGCACTCGAGCTAAATCTTTTATTTTTAATAGTTTTAGTTTACTTCTGCCTTCTTTTCTCTATTTTCTTTCTCATTTCTTTTCTTCTTCTTTTCATTATTTATTTTTTTAGCAGTCCCTGCTTCTTTTCCTACAGACTTTATTTTTCCCTTTTTTTCCAGTCATCAAGTTCTTTGCTCCATTTCCTATAGAACTTGTGGGATTCTCTCATTGTTCTCTTTATTCTGAAGCTCTCGTTAGCACTTCTCACTATTACTAAATCAACTAAGTTAACTCTAATTTTTACTATACAATACCTATTTCTTCCCCTCTTTGCAATAAGTCTTTATTTGCTTTTAACTTTTTAAGTAAGATTCACACTTATTATAAAATCCTTAGAGATCTAACGTTTTCCACAAGAAGTGTTTTAATTTCTTGCATTTGTTTCAAGTTCAAGGTCTTCCTTAACTCTAGGTTTCTAATTATGAAATCACATTGTTTTTTGCTACATTTCATTATTTTTTTTTCTTTCAAAAACTCAAATTATTCTCTCGAGTTTCATATCAACAAGATACTTGTAATCTACCCATCCACAATTAAAGGCATGAACATGCAAATGAACTACTTATTCATTACATATTACTATATATAACCTAACCTATACTATTTCAACATTCATATAATAAGTAAAACGAAAAACTTTTACACTACCATGTTTTCCTCCTTAACTGCTTCAAATTAAAAATTAAAACGATCATAGCTCTAGTGTTTATCCTTATTTTTCAACCTATCTTACCACTTCCCAAAGTGTGGTGTAGTGTCGATGCCCCCAAACTTAAACTAAACCTTGTCCTCAAGGTTTAAAAGTAAGTCTGAAATATGAAAACACTAAAACACATAAACGTATATAATAACGCAAGTTATAATAAACTAAACTAAACATTAAAATTAAAATAATTAAATAGTTTACAAAATATCCCAAAATGTTAGAATTGTAAGAATGGTATGAAAAACACACTCAACTCCCTAAGTTTAAAGGAATTCTAGATCACTGACTTCATGTAGCATCCCCTATCCCAATTAGGGCGATACTCGGTCTGAAACCCTAATTAAGCCTCAGTAACCCAGCCAAACTTAACTATAACTAACCGCCTCTCCGTTTATACCTGATAAACTCAACCTGCATATCGATATCGAATAAACATTACAAAGTATACGCAATGAAAAATTATAACTTTTCGATATTTAAATAATATATAGAAATACAAAGTTTATCAAAACCCAAAACCTCGTTTATAAACCTCCCAACCCAGTTTATATACAAAAAAATATATCAAATAGTGTATATATGTACAAGAATGCTCATTAAATCATAGAGAAGATATAAAGACTCCTAAATCTTCTCTTTTCCTTTCACGGAAGCACTAGGTTGCGAACCTGAAATATTGATTAAGGGTGAGCGCTCCAACTTGTTCAGTTTGTAAGGATTCACAAAGCCATCAACATATAATATAATAATCAAGAACATTATGCAATAACAATATGCACCAATGTTAAATAACAAAATTATAGAAAGCATATAATTCTATAAATAATAGATGCAATTCAACTATTAATGACTATTACACTTTGATTCCCATTTTATTTATGAAACTAGGGTCGATTACACATCGACACTATTAATGGGATTGCTAGACCAACACATTGGCCGATGAGCTATCTAGTCAATCCATTAATGTCCAAAGGTTCTATGTGAAACTCTCTAATAAGTATGTAATCCACGCAACCTATTTAACTGAGTTGGAAGTTACATATAGGCCGGGAAGTTAACCCATCCCCTATATAACCTGGTCTCAGTCTCAAGAACTTACTCTCATGAATCACATTAAACACCATTTTTTGTTTATTAAAACCATCACAGTGTACATAATCCCCCATTTCAGTCCATAAATTACATGAACTACATATACTAAGATAGCCATACAACATTGATAAATAAGCAAATCCGTACTTACTTCGGTTTAGGTTTCGTATCCAAATTCCTAACTTTTCGGGCATTCAAGCTTTCCTGGGGATCCTACACTTGTCACAAACCATTTGAGATCAATTTAGGTCTAATACCCTATATTTAGAGCCCCTAGTTAAGCCCCTAAGTCCTCATGAAATTCTAATCAAATCACATCAGAATTGTTATTTTTTGGAATGGGAGCGCACTCCCTCAGGTGGAGTGTGCTCCAGCAGTTGAGTTCATGCTCACTGATGAAGGGAGCGCGCTCCACTGCTAGGTGGAGCGCGCGCTCCATCCCCAAATCATTATAACAACAACCAACACTCCCATAATTCATCAGGGAGGACCTCTAGTGAGGTAATAAACCATTTTCAATCAACAACAATAATACATAGAGATATCATCAACTGCTATCGAATTGAACTTCAAAAACATCAAAGCTAAGCTTACCAAAGTGATGATCTCTAGATATCTAGTCGTTTAAGCTCCTCAAACCCCGTTGAATTAGCTCCCTGAATGATCTCCTAAGATCAAAATCAAAACCATTAAATGGTCTCACTCTCACTTGATCAAATTATGGAGATACGTATGAGGTTTTAGTTTAAATATATGGATTTTTTTCGAGATACGCATCGCGCTATCTCGAAACTGATCGAATGATTGATGTGCTAACATGACACTCCTTAAAATGACACACATGTTGGCACCATCAACACTTATGCTCATCTCGTGATGATCCGATAATCCCTATAATTCAAACCAATTATATAATTTCTAATATATATATATTTCGTGTATTTTCTTGCTAATAAATTCACTGGACATGCCTATGAGTATTGTCGAGCGTGAACATTCATTCCACGACCCCCTCGTTGCAGTTGGTGTACCGGCTATTTATTGTTTATTACGTATTTTTCGATTATAGGCTTGTATATAAACTACATTATTGTACAAGCTATAAAATCCATAAACATCCCAAACAAACACAAATCATCATGCAAACACATGCACACGCTAATCGAGGTACCTCGAAGTTAACCACGAGCCTAACTTGGGTTAATCAGGATTTAGATTAACACTAATCATCAGCTTAAGGTAACAAGTCGTTACAGTCTCCCCAATTTAAAGCAACTCCGTCCTCGAAATTAAAGTAAAGGAAAAATTACCTATAGTTGCGAAGAGAAATGGAAACTGCTCCTTCATATAGGTCTTTCGCTCCCATTTTTGTTCCTCATCTCTATGAAACTGCCATTTCACCTTAACCAAAGGAATCTCTTTGGTTCTCTGCCTTTGAGTCTTACGATCAAGTATTTGAATTGGCTGCTCATTGTAAGATGAGTTTTTTTGAAGATCAAATTCATTCCAATCAATCCTTGGAGTAAGACGAGTCTCCATTTTTCAAAGCATAGGGACATAGAAGACATTTTGAACTCCGGCTAGTTGAAGAGGTAACTCTAACCTGTAAGCAATAAGACCAACCCTTTCCTGTACTCTGAACGGCTCAATGTACCTTAGAGCTAGCTTACCTCGTAACCTAAGTCTATACAATCATTTCATAGGTGAGACTTTCAACACAAGATCGTCCTTCAAAAACTCCAAAAACCTATGATGTTTATTGGCGTATCTATTCTGTCTTAGCTGTGTTGTAGTTAAAACACTAGCGAATCTTTTGAATTCTTTCTGTATAGTGTTGAATCAATTCAGGCCCCAACAAAACTGTATCTCTAACCTCTGCCCAACACGTAGGTGAACGACAAGACCGACCATATAAAGCTTCAAAAAGAGTTATTCCAATGCTAGCTTGATATGTATTATTGTCAGACCCCACCTAATTATGGCATTTGACCAGCTTAGATTACATTCATCCCTTGATAATCTAGCAGTCTTAACTTCTTATCAATAAACATTTAGGATTAAGATCTTGTAATTATCAATTATAAAACTTTATTAACCATATAGGATTCTAATGTGAATCTTATACCTTAAAGTTTTTTAGATGAATTAAATAATCTTCGAAATTCCGTAAATTTTTTTCGACAGCACCTCCTTTATTTCTAAGCGTACACCACAATACCCGACCTTCAAAATTCTTCAACAAAACCTGCTCAGCTTTGGTGGAAGTGCCGAATGACTCACAATTTATCCATAACAATATATATTGCATCAACTAAATTATATACTAATTGTAACTTGATTTAAAGTATCAAAATTCGTAAATTAGCATGATCTTAACTCAAAAATTATCTCAATTCATCCCAAAATCATTCTAGCCATTCCAAAGAAAATTCTAATCACACTCGAACCCAAAAACCCATTTATACAATATAATATATTAAAAAATAATACATACATAGATAGAAAAGAACTAAGCAAGTCTTAAACAGTCGAAAAGCTTTCCATTTCCCTTGTCGCCGCTAGAACTTATCATTATCCAATTTTAAAAATTCGATAGTGTCGTATAAGTAAATCCTACACTATCTAGTACACTTGTAATAATCAAATGCATTGTATTCCAAGAATTTAAACGAACAATAGTATCACAAGGAATCATAAATATACAAGTATGCAATCCATCCCGTTTCCGTTGACCGACCACAATCTGATGACATCTTCCAAAAATGGTAGGTAAACAGTAATAAAGATTCATGAGTTTGAGAGGAAGTCCCCCAAGAAGCCATGCCCTCGACTATTCATGGAGTATGATCCTGGCTAGCATCACAAAACAACTAATCCTAAACAAGTGTCAACAACGATCAGTGACTCCATTTGCAGAGCACCACGGTGTTCATCCTACCACACATAAAGCCAATGAATATAATGGGACCCCCGAAGGCCTCATTCCTCTCATATTTATGAATGCATGATCAATAAATATGAAGCGATAAACCATGACTGCAATTATATTTGAGAAATACTCGTACAATGTAAAAGTTACTATGGGATTTACTTAACCTAATAACTGCGATACCGATATTCCCTTGCACTCTGAGTCGATAAGCTAGTCCACACAGGGTCCCAATTGTGGTCCTACAATTAATTTATAAGCCCGGTAAGACTCCACAACAATTTCACAATTCTTCCAATTAGTTGTAGCTTATTTGATTGTGTCTTGAAACCCCTAAAATACTTCCAAAATAAATTCTCAAATGCCCAAATATCATTTTTGACTCAAAATTATTGTTCGACATTCAAAATTACATTGTCTAGGCTTAAATATAAATTCTCCAATTTATTATATATTTATTGGTCCTTCCACAATTCGAAAACCCTGAAATACCTCCAATTCTTATCCTCAGATGTCCAAATCTCAATTATGACTGCAAATTGTGGTTCGAAATTGAAAATTACTCTTGACTAGGCTTTTAAACAATTTTCTTCGGGGTATCGTAACACGCATTATGAGGCAAATCCCTAATGTAAATCGTCAAGAAATCCTAAATTCCTTGTTTTTCATAAAAATCTACAATCTTAATTTATTTAGCTTAAATATTTTTTTTTGATTTTCTCTCATTTTGTGGAACTTTTTTTTTCTATTTTCTAGCAATTTCTCTTTTTTCTAATTGGGTGGTTTGACCCCTGAACCAAACTATGGTCAAACACCCTTTCATCTTCCTCGTGCAACCCCTATTTCAATAGTTCTTTTTTTTTAATTAAACTGGATTGGTCTTTGCCCAACCCTAGTATCAATTTGACAAAGGAGACGACCACCCCCACTGCGTCGTCTCCTCCTCGAACCCGAACCCCTCTCATTCTCAACTTCCATTAACACAAACGACAACACAACCTAACAACAACAAAAACTTCAACTCACCTTACCCATAATCGTCTCCATCACCTCGGTCTCGATCCCCTCTTTCTGTATCTCTCTATCTCTCCCTCAATCACCATTTTCTTCCTCTCAAATTTTTTGACTTCATTGTAATGAAGAAACATTTATGTTTTGTTTGAAGATATATATTAGATTTCCTTGAGATTCTCATCGCGTGAATCTCGAGACAAATCTAATGGTTTCATTTTCATTATATAATTTGATCTTCCTCGAGATACATACTATGTATCTCGAGGTCAATCTTTGTTTCTAAAACAAAGTTGAATGAGGTGATGTATGGTTTAGATAAATATAAGATTTTGTCGAGATTTTTATTGCATGAATCTCAAGGCAAATCTAAAGATTAACCATTTTCTATTCTCATTATATATGTCGATCTTCCTCGAGATATGTGCTGCGTATCTCGAGGTCGATCTTGGTGGTTATAAACAAGATCATCATCACCTAACCGCCTTAACAAAATCAATTGTATTGATCTCTTCGAGATACATATTGCATATCTCGAGGTAGATCAATGGTTTTATAACTAACCACCAAATCACTTGATTTTCCTTAAGATTGGACAACACGCATCTCGAGGCGTAGACAAATCCTCTTCAACAGTTAATGTTCCATTATTTCTTCCTCAATGATTACGCTATGCGAATATCGAGGAAAATCTAATGTATTCCTTTATTTCAATTAAACTATAGGATTAATTTTATATACTTATATACATAAACTATATTACATATATAAATACACATACCCTATGTATTTTCGCGGCTATAAATTCTCCACGCACTACACTATTGTACATGCTACGCGTGTCACCCTCGACCCCGCGTGTCACTAGGCGCCTACCAACTTATTAATTATTTATTTAATCTCGTGATTATCACTTCAATTTATGTCCAAATTAAATTCAGAAAAATACCCCAAAATTACCAAAATTGGAGAAAATTTCTCAATGCACTCCGAAACTCACGGACAATGTGTATACACTCCACTTGACCTTATTTCACGTTGAAATATGTAATACATCAAATGGGTGCATGACACACAAAAATAATATTAAATTTATGATCTTTGATCCATAATAGGTCCCACCTCAGATACCTAAATCTCAAATTAAATTCAAAAATACTTAATTAACCACCTAATCAAGTTTATTAAATTCTCGGATGTCAAAATTATTATAAGAGAACTCATACAGAGGAATGTATTTCTCCAGTTACCACCAAACTCCAAGACACAAGCTCGAAGCATATCCTCTAGCACCAATATCAACCGCTTAGTCTGACCATCAGTCTGCGGATGGTATGTCCTAACGAGGTTAAAAATAGCTCCTTGTATCTCTGCAATTCACTTCACAGTCTGGACGTGAATCTCAGATCTCTATCCAAAGTAATCGACATTGGAACTTCATCAAATCTAAACACCTCACGTACGTACATCTCATATAATCAGTGAAGAGGATCTCGCATGGAAACTGGCAAGAAATGCACTAAGTTTATCAAACTGTCGACTACAAATCATACCACATCGTCCTTACACAGACTCAGAGTTAGACTTGAAATAAAACCCATCAATATATGTTCCCATTTCCACTCAGGAATAGGCAGCGAATGTAATAGCTCTCCAGGTTTCCTATGCTTAGCCTTAACTTGCGACATATCTCACATCTCTTAACAAACTCCACAATATTAGTCTTCATCCCAAGCCACTAATTAACACATCTCATATCGTGATACACCTTAGTGTTACCTAGATGAATAGAGTAAAGAGATCTATAAGATTCTTGAAGCAACTCCTACCTTAATTGATCTTGAGCTCGAATCTACAATCTATCCATGAATCGTAACGCACCATCATCAAAAATTGACCGATTAGAATACTTTATACTAGCCGCCAACCTCTAACGCACCATCCACAGTCTATCTGTGAATGTATAGGTGCTCTAGCTACACTCATTCTTCTCTTATTTGGAGTAAAATGAGAAAATTCTTGGATTCTCTAACTTTTAGTTAATTGTGGTACTAATGGTGGCATAAGTACTATTCTAGAAGGTCTGGCTAGCATGGCTGCTTCCACTCCCCCGCGCTCCCAAAATAGAAACATAGCTAGTACGAGGATGAGAGGAAACCGCAACTCGGATCTCATAATTCAGCCCACCAAGGAATAAATCTATTTTGTTTTCTTCCAACTCTACCAACTCAGGAGCAAATTCACTCAACTTAGTGAACCTCCTCTCATTCTCTCGCACAGATATGGCTCCTTGTTTCTGCTGAATAAACTCAATCTTCTTCTAGTTCTTGACCAATTTTGGGAAATATTGCCTGTAGAATATGGTCATAAACTGTGGCTAGGTAGTGACAGTCTTCTATGCAGAATTAATTAACAGAAATGTGACTAACGTAACCCTAAATTGGTCCTCTACATCCACAGTAACGAATCGTTGCTCCATCTCCAGTATCTAGGTGTCAGCTACCCCTTCCTCCATTGTGCCATCAAACCTCATAATATCTTATTTCATTAATTCCTTGTTGGTTTTAAGAAATGCAGCCTTCTCAAAATCCAGTAGAACTACAGCAGGTGTCTTCGGCACCTAAATACGTGCTAAAACTGGTTTGCTAGAGCTGCTACTATCTCAGCTCCTCCTTTAGCTCTGCTAACCTCGGGACAGGCTACAGGCTATACTGGTAGTCCCATCTGAGCCATCATCATAGCCATAAGTTTCTCTTGAGACTACATAAGTTCCTTTATTTACTGCTCCATTTTTTATTTCCATTGATCCTCAGTCTCCTTGTTACCTTGAGGTCGAGGCCTCTGTGAACCCATTACTTGTTCCGCCATTATAATCGCAAGTTAAAGGAGAGATATTATCATTAGTTAACATTCATAGAATATAATGAAATCATATATATATATATATATACAATAAATAATAATATGTGCAGCAAATAATGTATAATAATGTTTTTAATTTTCATTTTCCCTCCAAAACATGATGAAAACAGTTTATCAAACCCTAACCTTATTCATAACTCGAGACCACTCTTAAAGTCAATAAACTTAGGTTTTAGTATGAAGGAATTTGCTATCCCTTACTTCGAAAACAAATCAAAAGTAAAAACAAAGTCAGAGCCTTGTCTATGATACCAAATTGCGTTAAAGTTACCACTTAATTCAAAAGTGATAAACTTTGGGCTCTGATACCAAGTTGTAGCATCCCCTATTCCGATTAGGGTGATACTCAGCTTGAAACCCTAATTAAGCTTATGTAACCCAGCCAGACTTAACTAGAGCCAGCTGCCTCTTCGTCTATGCTTTAAACTCAACTTGTATACCGATATCATACAAACAGTACACAGTTTACCAACAAAAAATTAAAACTTTTTCGATATTTAAACAATATACATAAATACCAAGTTTATCAAACTCAAAACCTCGTTTATAACCTCCCAACCTTGTTTATATACAACAAAATATATCAAACAGTGTATATAGGTAGAAAAAGGCTCAACACATTGTAGAGAAGATATAAAGACTCCTAAATGTCCGCCTTTCTTTTTGTTGAAGCGTTAGGTTGCGAACTTGAAATATTAAATATAGGATAAGCGCTCCAACTTGCTAAGCAAGTAAGGATTCACAAAGTCATCAACATTCCATATAATAACTAAGAACATTATGCAATAATAATATGCACCAATGTTGACTAATAAGAATATGGAAAACATATAATTTAATAAATAATAGATGCAATTCAATTATTAATGATTATAATTTTGTAGCTTGAGACTCAATCGCTCATTTTGAGCTTTTGGAGCAATACCTTTTTTGGTATTTATATATTTATAACTCCATAGGGTAAAAAGATATATAAAGTGAAATATTCACTTTTCAAATCTCTAAAGAGATATTGGCAAATGATTTAAATTTTGTATAACACAACTTAGTCTTGCATAGATGTTTTATTCACAAATTATATTATCTAATTGTCATGACAAGTACCTCTTGTCAGTAATATAATAAGGCAACAAGTTCAACTCTGGTTGAATAATATTTTGAAAATAAATTTAATATAAAATAGTTTTCCCCTTTTTATGTAAAAACATAGCATATGATTAAATATATGTTCACAACTTGATTTATTAATAAACAAAATGTACTATTCGTATGAGTTGGTGGGACAACCTCCAGGTTGGGTGGCGAGAAATAGTCTACTTAATACCATGCCTCCTCGAACGGGATAACCCGTCTCCCTTTCAATGTTTAGCTTTACCGGGGACAAGGCTTACCCACTGTCAACTCAAACTTATAACATTATTTGTATTATAAAATCAAGAATATAACAATAACTAATCGTTTGTAGTTTTAAGAGAAAAACTATGTCACACATTGACTTTTGATTTCTAATGTAGAAGATCGTACAAGAAGTAACTACAGAGCATACTTTCGCAATCGGTGACGTTATAATACATAGTATATGAATAAAGTATGCATATAGAAGTTATGCATGTAATAAAAGGAAGCAACCATGATAATATAGAAATAAATTGAACTTATTTAAATAACAAAAGTTATACCTTCCTAGTTTTTTCTCCTTAACAAGCCATCTTGAACTTCAAGATCTCCTTAATGCTAGAGCAAGCTCGTGCTGATAACGTGTTGTGAAATAAGTTGTAAGCCAACTAGAACTTAAGTTGGACTTGCTAGAGACTTAAGTATAGAAGACATAAACTAAGTACTAGAACAAGTAGAGAAGAGGAGACAAGAGAGAAGAGAGCTAGAGATGAGAATGCAGAGATTTCATTCATACATTGGTGTGTTCTTTACAAGTGAATGAACCCCCTTATATAGGCCCTTAGTCATGATGAGAATAAGTACTTGCACAAAGTGTGCAAGTTACATAAAAGTCTCATGTCATACAAGATTACAAGTTACATGACAATACATAGACAAGTGATTATATATTGGAGTTGAATACAAGTTATGTAGAGTGTACAAGTTACATTCAATGTAGAAGTCATACTTGATGTTACAATTCAATGTGAGAGCCATGCTTGACAATGTGATCATTCATAAGCTTGGTTAAAGAGTCATCCAATTTACAACACTCCCCCTTGGATGACACTTGTTGAGAGAATATGCCTCGTTAAAACCTGTACTAGAAAAGCCCTGTGGGAAAAAAAATCTAGTATAGGAAAAAGAGTACAATGTTCTCGTAAATCTTGATTTGTAGTATAATATTGTTGATTGCCTCATTAAAAACCTTGCTAGGAAAACCCAGTGGGATAAAACCATAGCTAAGGAAAAGAGTGCAACATATTGATACACTTTAAGAGAATATATATGCCTCATTAAAACCTTTACTCGAATAACCTCGTAGGAAAAAAATCTAGTATAGGAAAAAAAGTACATTGCTCTCATAAATGTTTTTTATATGGAGTATAATAATGTTAGGATTGCTTCATTAAAAACCTTGCTAGGAAAACCCAGTGGGATAAAACCATAGCAAAGGAAAAAAGTGCAATACACTAACCAATAACTCATTTTGATTCTCCCCCTCATGTTCACATGGGTGAGAAATCTTGTGCATTTTGTTGCACATGAACATCGTTTTCTATATGAACCATTTAATACTGAAGCATATGATTGTCACTCTTTTGTATATAATACTTGCATCAAGTAATTGATTCATAACTTGTTGCTACTGAATGATCCTTTGAACTTCGAGTTCATATTAATTTATACATGGATCATAATACAACAAATTTAATGCAATTTGATGTGTTTCAAGCAATTTCACGTCATTCAATTTGAATTGACTTATATCTCCCCCTAATGGTGAAAAAATTGCTATAAATAAATTTCCTATTAGGGATCCAAAGCATCTTATAATATGATTGATTGAGAGTTAAATCAATATAAGTCTCCTATTGATTTGCCTTAAGATAATCTCTAGCTGATAAAAAATATCCAGTTCGATAAAAGATGTCCGTGCGAATTTACGATATTTTCGCATTATTGATGATTATGGATAATCAAATAGATCTTTCCACATTATGAATGTCATTTGATTTATGACGACATTCGTTTTAATGTGCCGTATATATTCCAGAAGTTAAAGCCGAGAATATTATACTAAGATTAAATCATATTCATATAGATAAATTCTCTTATTCTGAGTAGACTTCTTATGAATAAGACATTAACAATAAAATTGTTGAATCAGATATTGCCTGAACATTAGCCTCCGCTAAGTTCGAATTCGAGAAATATTCACTTTTATATTATAATGTACATGCATGTAGCACGATACACAAGACATAAACTCATCGCCCATATTTAGGTCACGATTTAAACACATCTCGATGTGACTGTTTTATCGCGCCATTTTCAATGATAAAATTCATAATATTTTGCCTTTGATTTTGAAGGCATGGTAAAGGTCACAAAAATATTCGGGTATATATATGACAATATTTAGGGAAAATAGCCTTTCATATATGACCAAAAAATGTCACAATTATGAGCGCTCATTGTCAATAATTATTTGCCCTTTGTAGTGATGCACCACTTTTATTCCAATTTTTTGTGGAATTGTCAATACGACCTTTACCTGATATTTTCACATTTTCCACGTCCATAAATTTATTATTGCGATCATGATCATTATATGCAACATAAGCTTCTTAATTTGAAGCTGAACTAATTGGACGGGAGTGATATTATATTTATAATATGTCATTATTTTACTCAGCTACCATGAGACAAGAAATCAATCCTTAATATTTATTGGATTAACGTGCGCACTCGATATTTGTTGCAGCAATAAATCGAGGCGGGCCACGTGACCTTATTTTTATTGTCTCATCAGTCATATTTCCACGTAGCCTCAACATAGAGGTAATTAAAATTGCGGAATTATAATTAATATTTGACTGATTAAATTTTATAGCTTGAGACTCAACCGCTCATTTTGAGCTTTTGGAGCAATACCTTTTTTGGTATTTATATATTTATAACTCCATAGGGTGAAAAGATATATAAAGTGAAATATTCACTTTTCAAAGCTCTAAAGAGATATTGGCAAATGATTTAAATTTTGTGTAACACAACTTAGTCTTGCATAGATGTTTTATTCACAAATTATAGTATCTAATTGTCATGACAAGTAACTCTTGTCGGTAATATAATAAGGCAACAAGTTCAACTCTGGTTGAATAATATTTTGAAAATAAATTTAATATAAAATAGTTTTCCCCTTTTTATGTAAAAACATAACATATGATTAAATATATGTTCACAACTTGATTCATTAATAAACAAAATGTACTATTCGTATGAGTTGGTGGGACAACCTCCAGGTTGGGTGGCGAGAAATAGTCTACTTAATACCATGCCTCATCGAACGGGATAACAAGTCTCCCTTTCAATGTTTAGCTTTACTGGGGACAAGGCTTACCCACTGTCAACTCAAACTTATAGCATTATTTGTATTATAAAATCAAGAATAGAACAATAACTAATCGTTTGTAGTTTTAAGAGAAAAACTATGTCACACATTGACTTTTGATTTCTGATGTAGAAGATCGTACAAGAAGCAACTACAGAGCATACTTTCGCAATCGGTGACGTTATAATGCATAGTATATGAATAAAGTATGCATATAGAAGTGATGCATGTAATAAAATGAAGCAACCATGATAATATAGAAATAAATTGAACTTATTTAAATAACAAAAATTATACCTTCCTAGCTTTGTCTCCTTAACAAGCCATCTTGAACTTCAAGATCTCCTTAATGCTAGAGCAAGCTCGTGCTGATAACGTGTTGTGAACTAAGTTGTAAGCCAACTAGAACTTAAGTTGGACTTGCTAGAGACTTAAGTATAAAAGACATAAACTAAGTACTAGAACAAGTAGAGAAGAGGAGACAAGAGAGAAGAGAGCTAGAGATGAGAATGTGGAGATTTCATTCATACATTGGTGTGTTCTTTACAAGTGAATGAACCCCCTTATATAGGCCCTTAGTCATGATGAGAATAAGTACTTGCACAAAGTGTGCAAGTTACATCAAAGTCTCATGTCATACAAGATTACAAGGTACATGACAATACATAGACAAGTGATTATATATTGGAGTTGAATACAAGTTATGTAGAGTGTACAAGTTACATTCAATGTAGAAGTCATACTTGATGTTACAATTCAATGTGAGAGCCATGCTTGACAATGTGATCATTCATAAGCTTTGTTAAAGAGTCATCCAATTTACAACAATATATATATTTATATATATATATATTAAAAATTTATATATTTCGTGTATTTTCTCACTAATAAATTCACCAGACAAGCCTACTAGTATTCTCGGGGGTGCACATTTATTCAACGACCCCCTCGTCGCATTTGGTGTACCGACTATTTATTATTTATTATGTGTTTTCTGATTATAGGCTTGTATATAAAATCCATTATACTACAACCTATAAAATTCATAAACATCCTAAACAAACACAAATCATCATGCAAACATACACACACACACACATGCTAATCGTGGTACGACAGACTCAACCACGAGCCTAACTTGGGTTAACTAGGATTTAACTTAACACTAATAATCAACTTAAGGTAACATGTTGTTACACATTAAGAGTGTGCATCATCATTATCATCATCATCATCATCATCATCATCATCATCATCATCATCGTAGGGCTGGTAATTTAGTGTTCAGACCACCGCCCATTTTTTTCTAGCCCGGAATGAAAAGGGTTCAGACAATAATTTGATAAATCTAGGCTAGGTCTGGACAAAGACCACTTGTTCGAATTAAAAATCGGGCCAGGTCTGGACAAGGCTTGTAAACTAAAACCTAGCCCGAACCCGATTTACATTTTAAATAGAGTTAAAAATATGTTTGATAACGAAGTATATTAAAAACTCACTACATATTAAATAGATTAGCGTACATTAATATACTCCAATACATATAAAATTTAATGTATTAAAGATATCTTTTGATTGTAAAATGAATTAATTTTTTTTTTATACTTGAACAATTGTTTATAGACATTCAATGTTTAATTACATGAATTTGATGATACTTTTTCAAATTACATCACATGAGATTATAATATGTGGGTGTCTTAATATTTGAAGAGGCTTTTAATATAAAAAGTTAGTTTTCAAGATTGTGCCATATTCGGATAATTGGACAACCCGGATTTTTAACAAAACGAGTATTGACAAGCTAGTCTTGTTCGAGTTAAAATCTGACTGGGTTTGGACAATGAATTTACTTCTTTATGGCAAGGGTTGTCCAGACTCGGACCCGTCCAGATCTGAATTTCTTGCCATCCCTAATTATTTGCATAATCAGCTCCAGCTTGCAATGGTGTCAATGGACGCTCCACCACCCTACTCTGCACCAAATCTGGATCAAACACGTATGCTGGTGCTGCTGGAAAGCCTAATGACCTATCAGTAGGTCTCAACCGTCAACTCCAGTCACGGTCCAAATTTCTAATTTGAGTTTAATCCCTTAATTAGGATCAATGACTCATCACGTAGGACCCGTATCGAGATACGTGCATTTACCAATGCGAAAGGGCCGAGGTATATGTTATATTTGTTATGATGTATGCCTAGTGTATTGTATCCGTGTATATAAGTCACTCTTACTTGTGTATAGGTGTCAAGACGTGAGTGGAGACGTGCTTAGAGATACGTGTCGGCATGAGACCAGGGCTGAGAGTGATGTGCAAAGTTCATTTAAAGCTTAGTGTATCTTATATAGTTGAATAATGTTGCTATAGTTGATTATATATTAAATGTACCTAGGTTAGCAAGTTAAAACAATAACTATGTGATATTTCTAGAGATACATGTTGGCACATCAAGAGACCAATTAAGTTTCAAATTGGAGTTAGTTGGATCGAGTTAGTGGAGAATTAGTGGGAAAAATGTCAAGATGTAGGCCATTAGATTAGTCTCGGGATACATATGTACATTAAGAACAATGGCTATAAATCAATCTTATCTTAATATATGAGATGCGACTGATCAACATATGCAAACCAAACCATTTTCCTTTCTAAGAACTTGTGAACTAAGAAAGCTTGTTGGAGAAAAAGAGATCAACAAGGATTGAGGGAGAAATCAATGGGTTTGGTGAAGGAGTGATCAAGAGTAGGTGACCATCAACTAGCTAATTCTCTTACACTTGCAACTTAGATTAATTTGGTGAATTCAAGAATTATATGATGTGTGGTTCTTGTTATGATGTTAATTGGTGTCTTGAGGCTATGAAGGTGTGCAAGAGAGTTCCCAAGGTGTTGTGGTTGCCTATGTGTGGGGAAAACTCAGAACTCTAAGTGCAGAATTTTGAGTTTTCCTGCACATAACACGCTTGGTGTGATCAGTTAGCGCGCTAACAAGGTCATTAGTATGTTAGGTAGATTACCTAGTGTACTAAGTGCTCTGACAACCCAAAAATTTGAATTTCTTAACTTAAACTTAAACACCGTAAAAATTCTAATATTCTAAGTAAAGGTCTAAACAAACTCAAAAACCTGTTAAATGATATCAAGAACCTTAGGGAAGTGTCTTGGGGGTTTGGATATGAGTTTTGAGGTGTCGGGAGCCCAGAATAGCTAAGAAATTTGCTTGGATTGTAAGTAAACTCATCGAGTTATTTATTTACATTTCATTCCTATTTTGTTATTCAATTCCAGTCATTTGGATTGATTTGCCTATTGAAATCTAAATATCATGACTTGTTTCCTCTCTAATTTCATGAGTTTGCTATCATGGTATTGATTTTTGATTAAATAGTTTCATTGACTTTAAATCATGTGCTATGTCATTCTTGATTGTTGAAACACTTAGTCAAATGAAATAGCATGCTAGTAGGTAGTTGTTTATAGTATTTTATATTATATTTCCATTATGCATTAGATATGAAATCTTATTGTTGGATTCCAAAACCATGTCATTTTTTGAAATATGAAAAATAGTTCTTGTATCTAGGACCATGATATGATTTAGATGGTGCGACACACGGGGGTCACTAGACTTTCGGGGTGATTAGGATCTCTCCACTATCTTGCGTAGTACATGGGGTACAAGACCCGAGGTTGTTAGCAATCATATATTATAGGTGACTAACACTTGTGAATGATTATAAAGGCGTAGAGCTCAGCTTCGACCTTCACAGAGATGTAAAGCTTAGCTCCATCCTTATATAGTGGAAAAAAGCATTGGTGATAGGACTCTCGACCGACCGACCGTAGATCATTATCACTTCACCGAATGTTAGTTTCATTTTTTTAACTGGAGTATCTTATAGCATGATTTATTTTCAGTATAGTTGCTATTGTTATGTTTTTAGATACTTTTTGTATATTTGGAAATGTGAACAAATATCTCTCATTATTAGTTTCTACTTTTCTGTACTCACCGTCCTTTTTATAACGGTGGGTGCAGATCCATCAAGTAGCAAACTAGGCAAAGAGAAGAACGACGACTACCTCTGAGCCAGTGGAGTGCTGCTACATCGGATTTTGTAGGTTTTGGTTTTATTGTATTACTTTTATATGACTTCCTTATACTTTTGGGGTTGTATTTATGGTATGAGAGATAGTATTGTGACCAGATTCATGTTGATATATTTCATCACCGTTTCATTATATATATGTGCATGTGATCTTTATTTCCTTGTTTTCCATAATTTTAAGTATCATGTTAAAAACTTCCACTAAATTGTTAAGACTTTCGCTGAATAAACTTTAAATTGGTAAATTTTAATTTAACTCTAATTTATTAATTGATATAAGATAAGAAAACACTTAATAGAATAGTTAAATTGTAAGTAGAATTTTTTTGGAAAGGTTGACTAATTCCTTGTTAAGTCCTACGTGGTGAGATTAGGGCTTAATGACGGGATTAGGTCAGGTAGTGCCTTAATTATGAGAAAGGGACGTCACATGTGGAATGTGGAATGTGGTTATTCTACTATATGATACTAAAGCTACAATTGGTAGCAAAGGCCAACTTTTCTAATAAGAAACAAATAAAAATTTCAATAAAACATAAAATTTAGTTGTTGAAATTAGATGATGGTTTCCTCGAAACCATTAGTTAGGAAGTGAGGGAAAGTGATGTGGGGATTTCTTATATGTACATGTTATTTTCTATATTAATATATATGCGTCATCTACATAGTAGCTTATTTGCATTTGCTATCAACTTGACACAGACGGCTGATTCACGCGATAGCGGGGATGCAGGTGTTAGTGGCAGCCGGCCTCCTATTCCATTAGCTGATGATTTTCAGAGGCTATTTGACAGAGTAGCTGCTTAGGGACAATATTTAGCAGATTTCACTGCCATGATGACATCACATTTTTCTCCACCAATACAAACACCGACCCCTACTACTACTACTACTACTACTACTACTACTACTACTACTACTACTACTACTACTACTACTACTACTACTACTACTACTACTACTACTACTACTATACTACTACTGCGCTACTACTACTACTACTACTACTACTACTACTACTACTACTACTACTACTACTACTACTACTACTACTACTACTACTACTACTACTACTACTACTACTACTACTACTACTCTTACATTATCGACGACAGCCGCCCCAGCAGTACAGACTATACCTATAGTGATAACACCAACCATAGAGACACTTTATACACCATCTTTCACACCTACATCTTCTAGCTCAATGATGTAGGTTCGGTTAGTGAAGGATTTCATTAAACTAAAGCCAATTTACTTTGATGGTTAGTGAGACTTTGAGAAGATAGAGAAGTATGTGTTGTCTCAGGAGAAGTTGCACAGAGTCTTGAGGATCGAGGATAGACTGCGACGTGAGATTTCATCATATACACTGCAGAAAGACGCTGATGTTGGTGGTGTGTGACGATAGCTTCTGATGGAGATCTTGAGTCTTAGGATGCGTTCAAAATAAGTTTTATCAGTAGTACTTCCCACCTGTAGTAATGAATATGTTAAGGAATGAGTTTATGAATCTGAGACAGGGAGCTGATGAGTCGGTGATGAGCTAAAAGACAAGTATGGATATATGAGGCAGTTTACTAGGGATTTAGTGAGAGTTGACTATAAGGATGTATATCATTTTGGAGATGGAGTGAGGCTAAATATTGGGTTTTATGTGGTCAATTCAGGTCTCAGGACCTTAGGTGAGATCTATGAGCATGCGGTTTCTCATGAGACATACTATTTGAGTAGAGTTGCCAATGATAGACCTTGTGTATTGACTATAAATAGTTGAACAAGGTTAAAATCAGGAATAAGTATCCATTGCCGTGGATCGACGATTTATTTGATTAGATGAGAAGAGCACAGTTTTTCTCGCAAGATAGATTTGAGATCAAGTTATCATCAGTTTAGGATCAGGGATGAGGTTAGGTCTAAGATAACATTCAACACGAGATATGGACACTATTGGTTTACACTCATGCCATTTGGTTTGACTAACGCCCCTGCCATGTTTATGGATTTGATGAATCAGTTGATGAGATCATTTATTGACTGCTTCATGATTGTTTTAATTGATGATATATTGATATATTCAAGGACTCGAGAGGATCACGAGCAACACCTCAAAGAGACATTACAAACTTTGAGGGAGCATCGACTATACGCCAAGTTCAACAAGTGTGAAGTTTGGTTGTCAAAGGTCGAGTTTTGGGGGCATGTTGTTGGAGAAGTAGGTATTGCTGTAGATCGGCCAAGATTCAGGCTATTATGGATTGGCCGACACTGATGTCAGTTATGGAGATCAGGAGTTTTCTGGGATTAACAGGGTATTACAGCAGATTCGTGAAGGACTTCTCAAAGATTGCTTCACCAATTACTAGATTGACCAAGAAGGACATCAGATTTGTTTGGTCTGAGGAGTGCGTTGAGGCATTTGCTCAGTTGAAGAGATTGTTGACTTTCATTAGTGCTGATATTGCCAGAGGTTGGACATGGATTCTAGGTATATATATAGATGCTTCTCATATAGGTCTAGGTTGTGTGTTGACGCAAGACAAAAGCAAAGCGGCTTATGAATCTTGAGAGCTAAAGATACATGAGAAGAGTTATCCTACTCATGACTTAGAGTTGGCAGCGGCAATGTTTGCTCTGAAGATATGGAGTCATCATCTGTATGGAGAAAGATTCACACTATACAGTTATCATAAGTCTAAAAAACCTCTTCACATAGAAAGAGTTGAATATGAGACGTTGCAGATGGTTGGAGTTTCGGAAGGACTACAATTTTTCTCTAGAGTATCACCTAAAAAAGCTAACGTAGTTACTGATGCACTAAGTATGATACCAACTTGAGATGCCAAAATTGTTAGATGTCATTTGACGTATGAGTATGGATTACTCGAGGCAACGGCATTGATGAGTCGATCATATATTCCTACTAACACTCGGGTGACGATTTGCGCATAAATGAGGCTACATACAATATCTACACAGAGAGTGTCAAAGGGTAAGAGAGCCGACATCTTATACTTGAGATTCAGTGAGCTAGCCCAGAGTAATGATTGTACTGACTGGACAAAAACAACAAATCAGTGTTTGAGATTTCGAGGCAGATTGTGGATACCGGCAATTAGGGCTGGCAAAAAGTGCCCGGTCCCGTTTGGACCGTTTTGTCCGGTCCCGTTTTAAACGGGACCGGGCAATATTTTTTTGACAAACATACGGGTCCGGACAATGTTTTATGTCCGTTTAAAAGTACGGGACCGGGTCTGGGCAAAATTTTTTAAAAAATGGGTACCCGTTTAGTGATTAATTTGAAGGAGATATAGGTAATTTCACTATGAAATTAACCTAATTTCACTGTGAATTTAACCTAATTTCACTCTCACTGCCTCACTAGTTCACACTTCACACAGTCACTCACACAGCACAGTCACATCTCACGATTCTCACCTCACGGTCCTCACCTCTCACTCTCACGCTCACGCTCACGCTCTCTCTCAGTCTCAGACTCTCACGCTCTTTCTCTCTCACGACTAGCGGTGCGAGACGGCGTCGTCGGCTCCTCCTCCACCACTTCGGCTCCCATTTCTCCCACCAGCTCGACGGCGCCAAGCAATTCCTCGGAAACGCCCTCCTCTCCGACTTCCCTCGGCCGCGGCGCCACCGCCACCACTCCTCCTTCGCCTCCTTGTCCTCCCACCACCAAGCACCACCGCCCCAACCACGCCTTCGACCTCACTCTCACTCCCAATTTCATCGCCAACACTCTCTTCGGCACCTCTCTGTCTCACACCGTCGCAATTCCAACAACAAGTTCGTCCTCGTCTTCGACCCCTAACAAAGCCTCAAGTCCCTTGGCCTCCTCTCGTTTCCGCCACGAGGACGCCGACGCCCTCCTCGCCTGTGTAGTCTGCGTTTTTCTCAATGAATTTCACTACTTTTGCTGCGATTGGAGGGTTCTCGGTGTGAGATTTTTGTTCATTTGTTGTGTTTCGAGTTCGGTTGAGACACTGTTTTGGGGAGAGGAGCTAGGGTTGTTCCAATCACTCTTGATCAGGTTCGTTTGTTGCTACTTTTTTAATATAGAAGCCTCCAATCACCAAAGTAAATTTTTTCAACTCATTCTCCATTCAAAAAAATTGGACAAAACGGACAAAACGGGAGCCGTATGTTTTACGAACATACCGGACTGGACAAAAAAAAATTGCCCGTTTCAAAAACGGGACCGGGTCCGGGCACCAAATTTAATAATTTTAGAAATGGGTGTCCGGTCCCGTTTATGTCCGGTCCCGGATTTTTGCCAGCCCTACCGGTAATAGCAGAATTGAGAGATGAAATTCTTCAGTATTAGCATCGTTCCAATTTCACTATTCATCTAGGCAGGACCAAGATGTACCATGATATGAAAAGACTTTTTTAGTGGCCTATAATGAAAATGGACATATCGGAGTTTATTAGGAACTTTGAGATTTGTCAACAGGTGAAGGCCGAGCATCGTAGACCTGAAAGATTATTACAGCCATTTCCTATTCCACGATGGAAGTGGGAAGAAACAACCATGGAGTTTGTTAGGGTATTGGTAAGGACTGCCTGTCGACATAATTCTATCTAGGTCATTGTGGATAGATTGACGAAATTTGCCTATTTCTTACCAGTTGCAGCTCACTACACATTTGACTAGTTGAGCATATTATTCGATAGGGAGATTATTAGACTGCATGAGGTACCATTGACTATTACATTAGATAAAGATGTTATTTATAAACTAAGGTTATGGCGGAGTATACAGTAGCATTATGGTACGCACCTACAATTCATTACCACATTTCACCCTCGGATTGATGGGCAGACTGAGAGGTTGAATCAAACTCTTGAGGATACGCCGAGGGCTTGCGTACCGGAGTTTGACAGATCTTGGGAGGAATACCTACCGTTGTGTGAGTTTGAATACAACAATAGTTATCAGGCTAGCATTGAGATGACACCATTAGAGGCTTTATATGGCAAATTGTGTCACTCGCCATCTTGTTGGGCTAAGCAAGAGGACCGAGAGTTGGCAGGGCATGAAATTATTGTTGATCACATGGAGAAGGTACGATGAATTCGCCAGAGGCTTAAAGGAGCCCAGGAGAGGTAGAAGAAGTATGCAGACACGTATCACATCGTTTTCACGTACACCGAGGGAGCCTTTGTGTATTTGAAGGTTTCTCCTCGGAAGGGTGTTCATAAATCTGGTTTGAAAGGCAAGTTAGCACCGAGATTAATCAGGCCTTTTAAGATCAAAAAATGGGTCGGGAAAGTTGCTTACGAGCTTGAGTTACCTCTACAGATGTCGGGGATACATCCAGTCTTCCATATTTATATGCTTCAACTAGCTAAGTCGAAAGTAGGAGTGAGACCGACTATTGACTTGAATAAGATTGATTTGAGCAAGGATGTGTCTTATGAGGAGCAGCCAGTACAGATCCTAGATCAAATGGTACATCAGTTAAGAAGCAAGTTTATCCCGAAGATGTTAGTCAAGTGGCAGTTCCATGGAGACTCGGAACTCGCTTGGAAGTGGGAACATTATATGAGAGATAAATTCTCGTACATTTTCGAGTCAGGTATAACTTTAACTTAAGTTAAATTTTGAGGATGAAATTTCTATTAGTTGGGAAGATTTGTCACGATCCGAATTTCTAATTTGAGTTTAATCCCTTAATTAGGATAAGTGACCCATGATGTGGGACCCGCATTGAGATATATGTATTGATTGAGGCGAGATGGCCTTAGTATATATTATATTTGTTATGATGTATGACTAGTGTATTGTATATGTATAGACTACTAAGTCACCCCTTCTTGTGTATAGGTGTCGAGACATGAATGGGGACACACCTCGAGATGCATGGTGGCGTGGGACCAGGGTAGAGAGTGATGTTGTAAGTTCATTTTAAGTTTAGTGTAGCTTATATAGTTGAAATAATGTAGCTATAGTTAATTATACATTAAATGTACCTAAGTTAGCAAGTTAAAACAATATCCATGTGATATTTCTCGAGATGCGTGTTGGCACATCAATAGACCAATTAAGTTTCAAATTGGTGTTAGTTAGATTGATTTAGTGGAGAATTAATGGGAAATATGCCAAGCTGTAGGCCATTAGATTAGTCTCGGGATACATATGTACATTAAGATCAATGGCTATCAATCAATCAATCTTATCTTAATAAATAAGATGAGATTGATCAGCACATGCAAACCAAACCATTTTCATTTCTAAAAGCTTAGAAAACTTGCTGGAGAAGAAAAGATCGGCAAGGATTGGAGAAAAAATCAGTGGGTTTGGTGAAGGAGTGATCAAGAGTAGATGATCATCAACAAGGTAATTCTCTTACACTAGCAACTCAAATTAATTTGGTGAATTCATGAATTATACGATGTGTGGCTATTGCAATGATGTTAATTATTGTCTTGGGGCTCTAGAGATGTGCAAGAGAGTTCCCAATGTGTTGGGGTGGTCTATGTGTGGAGAGAACTCAGAATTCTAAGGGTAGAATTCTGAGTTTTCCTGCATATAGTGCGCTAGGTGTGATTAACTAGTGCGCTAACTTTGTATAATGCATTAGAGAAACATTGTAGCACGTTAACGAGGTCATTCACACGCTAGGTAGATTAGCTAGAGTGCTAAGTACTTTAACAACCCTAAAATTTGAATTTCTTAACTTAAACTTAAACACCGTAAAAAGTCTAATATTCTAAGTAAAGGTCTAAACAAACTCAAAAACCTGTTAAATGATATGAAGAACCTAAGGAAGTGTCTTGGGGGTTTGGATATGAGTTTTGAGGTGTCGGAAGCCCAAAATAGCTAAGAAATTTGCGTTGATTGTAAGTAAACTGATTGAGTTATTTATTTACATTTCATTCCTATTTTGTCATTCAATTGTAGTCATTTGGACTGATTTGCCTATTGAAATCTAAATATCATGACTTATTTCCTCTCTCATTTCATGAGTTTGCTATCACGGTATTGATTTTTATTGAAATAGTTTCATTGACTCTAATTCATGTGCTATATCATTCTTGATTGTCGAAACACTTAGTCAAATGAAATAACATGCTAATTGGTAGTGGTTTACATTATTGTATATTTTAGTTCCTTTATGCATTAGATATGCAATCCTATTGTTGGATTGCAAAACCATGTGATTTCTTGAAATATGAAAAACAGTTCTTGTATCTAGGACCATGATATGATAGAGATGGTGCGATACACGGGGGTCACTATACTTCTAGGGTGATTGGTATCTTTCCACTATCTTATCAAGGCACATGGAGTATGGGACCCGGGGTTGTTGGCAAGAATATATAGCAGGTGACCGGCACTTATGAATGATTATAAAGGCATAGAGCTTAGCTCTGACCTTCACAGAGATGTAGAGCTTAGCTCCATCCTTATATATTGGAAAAAGGCATTAGTGATAGGTTTCTCGGACGATCGGCGCTAGATCATTACTTTTTAGCAGATTGTCAGTTTCATTTTTTTAATTGGAGTCTCTTATAGCATGATTTTTTTCAGCATAGTTGCTATTTGTAATAGCCCCAACCCTACACAATGGGCACCACTCAGCACTAGGCCTCCATTAACCCCTGGTAAACCAGTGTGGAGTTAATAAAGGCCTAGTGAGCCTCACAAGCCTGTCTTCGGTACGATAGTCCAAACAACAGAGTATATATATGAAATCATATGCAGAGAAATTTAAATGCGGTGAAAACCCGATAACAAATAAATTAAACACAACGAGTTCTAGGTGTGGAAGCTAGTATGTGGATACCCTGTACAACGGATACAATGTACAAATTACAGTGAAGAGGGGAAATACATGTATTTCTCAACCCAAATACCCATCTATAAAATATAATAAATGCAATATATATACATCAATGACCTACGTATGCCATACATTAATGTTCTCGAGTCGGAGATTTTGCCTGCAATTGTCACCGAAAGCGGAGACAATCCCAGTGAGTAAATCTAGAACAAGTTCAACAATAATTCAGATTAAAAAATAAACAAGTCTATAAATCATGCTGGAGAGAAACAAAGCTGAAAAGAACAATAAATTGCATGATAAAAATACTACAATGGTCAACGATAGAGACCAAATGACTCAGAAGCAAAGGACATATGCCTAAGTGGTATTGACATTCTACACGTGGGCTCAAAGATAATTAAAACATGCAAGTGTCAAATACTGGTACGGTGGGACTAATTCTGCTTCAACCGCACCAAATCCGTTCGGCACAGTCGGCTCACTAGAGCCGTACCCCAATAAGATTCCAAAGGGAGCCACAGTGCAACTGGATGCTTAGCCTCAATGGAATCCTTAAAGTCCTATGAGGAGCCACGACACATGACGGATGCTCACTCAGAGGATTCAGTCTCGTGTACGAGCCATGAGCACGACTCGGATGCTTAACCCATGAGTAAACGACTCGTTTCGACCACTTTAGACCCTAGGTCACTCGATAGGGAAGTGGAGTCCAGCAATAAGTATCAATTTCATCAAAATATGCAAGGAAAGCAAAAGAATTAATATTGAATTTCTTATTGGTTCAATTACATTACAATCGCATGAATCGCCACGTCAAATTGATCGTTCTAATAGCCTAGTTGAGTCCTTGCATATCAACATTCATGATAGGTACAACAAAGTCGTTTAGACTATATTTAATTGTTTAAGGACCACTTGCTTAATCAAAGCATTATTCATATTTTATGGTTTCCTTAGTTCATGAATCTACCAATTATAATTTCCAAATAGCATAGCTTACTTTCATGTGTTAGTAAAATAAGTTTATAGTTACTCACATAGGCATTTACGTTACAAACTCTTTTAAGTTAATTTGACTTAAATAAACAGTTTTCAAAGGGTTTGACACTACCAAACCACTACTCCTTACTTCCAATTTAGATCACTCATGACTCTAAAATCAGTATCTAACACTTCACATCAAAATTGATGATTTGATGAAAATAAGAATGGGGTGAAACAAAACAAGGTAAGAACCACAAAACTTGGTTTTTCAACTTAAATAGATTCAAGTTGAACTTTACCTTTATGTGTTGATTTAGATTTTATGTGTTGATTTAGATTCAACTTAAATAGGTTCGACCAAAAGAAATCTAAATCAACACATAAAGGTAAAGTTCAACTTATAACCCTCAATTCACCTATTTTTATTAGAAATTCATAACTTGAACAAGGTAAGTTCATTTTTTAAAAATGAATTAGAATCTCTTTTATTTCTTGATTTTGACCTAGACCAATCCAAATCGATTAGTTTCATCCATATTTCACAAATAGATATTAAGTCTATCTTAAAGAGTTCACAACTCAAATATTTTTTATTTGAACCAAAACCACTTACAACAAAACACTCTGACTAAAAAGTCATGACAACAACTTGAAAATCATGAAATTCTACTTCACTTGGTTCTTAGGACAAAAGTAGGACTAAATGGAATGAAATGCTTATTTAAATAATTCATGCTCTTTTTTGAACGTTTCCTTAAATATTTGGAGTTCATCTCCTTTAAAACTCATTTGTAAAACTTGAAGTTCTCAAAAAATAAATTCAAATAATTAATAATGATCAAATCCTTTTCGTCAATTGAAATCAAAACATAGCAATATACCAACGCATTGGCTATATTCATTCTATCAAAATCGCACCTATGCAAGACCTCTTTTTCAAGTTAAATTAAACCAAGCATGTGTTTAAAACAAAACTAGAGTTTCATGAGACTTCTTTGAATTTTACAACTCACTCCTTAGCCAAAAGATCCATATAAATTAATTATAAATTAAGGTCTACTATTACAATCAAAATTCTTGTTTCAAAACTTTGTTTAGGATGTGCAAAGTCTCTTTTGTGCATTTCAACAAACACTTGGTGTACAATAGTAAGAGTTTCCCTTAATTCAACCTACATTGATCTCGAGTTAACAAAATCACTTGAGTAGTTCATAAAACCATTTCTAATAAAAAAAACATTTATTAAAACTTCTAATTAAGTCAGATCAACCATCAACAACTACTATGAATTTATAGATTGGCCTTATATATGAATTGAATTTAGTTTAGAACCTCACCATGCCTTCAATGGAGTCATCAACTCTAATTCCCTTTTGAGATTACATTTCTAGCAAGGAATCTCTCTCTCTCTCTCTCTCTCGTATTCCTTTCTTCTTTTTTTCATCTTCGTGAACAACGCCGTCATCGGGCCTGGCCGAAGTCCCGCTGTCACGCCACACCATTTGCTGCACTGCTACAGTTGGTGACTTACTACTCTACTGACTATCCCTCGTCGGAGTCGGTGCTCCTCGTCAATGTCGAGTCCTCCGCATCCATGCCAGCCATTGTCCACGTGTCTGCTGGCCGTTTTGCACACTTGCCGTTCGATCAGCCTGATGGTCCGCCGTTACTAGTGTCGCGCCGCCACAGTGCTGCTCACTCTGAAGCCGTGGGCTCCTCCTCCATGATCGCCTCTCTCTTGTGCGTTCTCTTAATGTTGTGCGTTGTGTGTGTTGAGATGAAATAGGGTTTTAACCCTTTTTTTATCTCTTTTCTTTTTAAGTGAGAACCATTCTCATTCATCCCTTTCTCGATTTGAACAACGCTTAAAATTAAGGGTCAACACAACACACTTAAAAATAGATATAAGGGTCTGTAACCCTTCCGATCACTTTTTCGACACGCTTAGCACACACAACCTTTGTCTGGACCTCACTTAGCCAATTTTCAATAAATTAATAGTCTAAGTCTCGTCATCATGCGAATTCAATTTAATTAACATGACCATTCGCGATACCATATACTACTTGTAGTAGTATGCCAGACAAAAATTAAAATTATTTTATTTATTTTCATTATAAACTTTTGAGCACTTCAACTTACGTTGACCCTCGATTGGGTATTAGATCACTAATAATTTGTGATTAGCGATTAATTAACGAATTTAAAATATGGGTCGTTACACTATTATTATGCTTTTAGATACTTGTTGTATATTTGGAAATGTGAACAAATGTCTCTTAGTGTTACTCTCTACTTTCCTGTACTCACTATCTTTTTTATAACGGTGGGTGTAGATCTATCGAGTAGCAGACCAGGTAAAGAGAAGATCGGTGACTACCTCTGAGCCAGTGGAATGCTTGCTACATCGAATTTTGTCGGTTTTGGTTTTATTGTATAACTTTTATATGTCTTCCATATACTTTTGGGGTCGTATTTATGGGATGAGAGATAGTACCTCCTGACCGGATATATGTTGATATGTTTCATCGTCGTTTCAATATATATATGCATGTGATTTTTATTTCCTAGTTTTCCACAATTCTAGGTATCATGTTAAAAGCTTCCACTGTCTAAATTTTAAATTGGTAAATTTTAATTTAACTTTGATTTATTAATTGATATAAAATAAGAAAACATTTAATTGAATAGTTAAATTATAAGTAGAAAAATTCTGGAAAGGCTGACTAATTCCTTATTAAATCCTATGTGGTGAGATTATGGCTAAATGACGGGATCAGGTTGGGTGGTGCCCTAATTCTGAGAAGGGTGCTCCTCTCATATTTAGCTATGGCTTTATGATGATCAACAAACAACATGAAATTTTGTTGCCAGTCCCGTTTGTGTTGCTCTCTCCTCTTTATATCCTACTCATATCTCAGCATGGCTGCTTGGTATTAGCCCTATCATCTTGATATTGTCTCCTCATCTCTGCTATCTATAGCATGTAATGTCATGGAGTCAAATCCTCAGGTGGTGGTATAGGTGCCTATAGTGGAGAAGGTGGTGGAAAGACTTTAGGATAGTCCAAGTCCTGATTTCCTATTTTTGGGTCTACAAACTAGTAGCCCTCTATAAATCCTTGCTACTATTACTCCTCCTCTTCTTCATTCTCCTTATCTTCTAGCTCTTAGGCTAGTTTTTTTGTTACTACTTCTGATGCTATTTGATCTTCTTGCCTCTTGGCTAACAAGTCGGCCTTACGTTTAGCTCCCTCGGCCCTCTCTCTCATCCCCAGAGTCTTAGTAACCAGGTGGTGATTTTCAATGTGAGCATGAGAGCTTCATTCATGGTTTATTAGGCATCTATATCAACTTTTCTATCATATCTCATTCTCACTCCGACCCGTAAGCACATCTGAGTAATCAAAATAGGAAACAACAATTTGTTGTCCCTTTTTTACTTGATAGACTCCCTCAGAGTGGTGTGTATGATCTCCCTGATGTTGATTTCCACAAACTTCTTAGTCTCACAAAGATAAGCCACTTTCAACTTGTTGATTTCACCCTGTTGAGAAATGGGGTATAGCGATGCAACAAGAAAATGTTGCCACATTATGTAAACCTTTTTAATGTTCCCCTTCTTAATGTGTTTTGGCACATTCTCGCTCCCATCACCCATCCTTGTGTCTTGAAACAACCAATGCTTCTTCTATTACTCTAAATGGGTATAGGTTATATGGCTTCTCATATAATTTCTTTGGGAAAGTTTGTTATAATCTATACCATCCTAAGTGCTCCACCCTATAGAAACTATTGATCTCATGTATCGACCCCTCTTACCTCACTGGCTAATCCTTAGCCGTGAACTTTGCATTAGCATAAAACACGAAAATAATCCTTACTACTATTGCTCATCTGCTTCTTCATTCTCTTTATCTTCTAGCTCTTGGGCTAGTTTTGTTGTTGCTGCTTCTGCTGTTGTTTGATCTTCTTGCCGATTGGCTAACAACTCGGCCTCACGTCTGCTCCCTCGGCCTTCTCTCCTCCTCAGAGTCTTAGTAACTAGGTGGTGACTTTCAATGTGAGCACGAAAGCTTCATCTATAGTTTAATAGGCATCTATATCAACGTTTTCATCATCTCTCATTCTTACTCTGGCCTGTAACCACATTTGAGTAATCAAAATGAGAAACAAAAAATTGTTTTCCTTTTTTACATGATAGACTCCCTTAGACTTGTATATATAATGTCCTTGATGTTGATTTCTACGAGCTTCGTAATCTCATAAAGACAAACCGCTTTCGGCTTGTTGATCTCACCTTGTTGAGAAATGGGGTATAGTGATGCAACAAGAAAATGTTGCCACATTTTGTAAACCTTTATAATGCTCCCCTTCTTAATGTGCTTCGACACATTCTCAGCTCCTATTACTCATCCTTGTGTCATGGGACAACCAATGCATCTTCTATGGCTCTAAATGGGTATAGGTTATAGGGCTTCTCATATAATTTCTTCAAGAAAGTTTGTTCGAATCCATACCATCCTAAGAGTTCCAACCCATAGAAACTATTGATCTCACGTATCAACCCCTCTCACCTCATTGGCTCATCCTTAGCCGTGAACTTTGCATTGGCATAAAACTAAAAAATAATCCCACTCACTGTTTTCACTTTATTCTCCCTATAGTCATGAGTGAGTTGCTCCCAATTTTGGTGCCTAATAAAATTGTTAACACTTTTATAGTATTTGGCCGAGAAGTATATTCCTCTTTTGCAAATGAACTTCCTATGTAAAATCTTTTGATATCGTTTCTTAACCTCTTTATAAAAGAAATATTTAGATTTAAAAGGTCTAGGCTCTTCTTCGTTGGGGTTTCTAGAGGTAGATGCTTCATAGTCATTTGTTCTCATTTGGTTAACTTGTTTCCTTGTTCTTGTCATTTCCTTCAAAATTTCAAGCAACTAACACAAATGTAACGCAACTTGGTCTTCAAATCACCAAAAAAATTAAAATTCATACAACATGGATCATGCATATGCAAAATAATGCAAAGATGTCAACTAAGTTTCAATAGGTAATATTAATGCTCACATTCACACAATCTTGCAAAACCTATCCTATAACCTCAAATTTATAATTTTCTTACAATATCATCAAAATTTTCAAAATTCAATACATAACTAGATGAAATTGTAAATGTACCTCAATTTCGGATTAATTTTCAGTGTGGATCACTCCTCCAAGTCTTTTTCAATCCAAGTCCTCTAACTTTTCTCATCAACTAGAACCTTAGCTCTAATTGGAATCAAATTCTAAAAATCTAAGCCCTAGCTCTTCCACTTGTGCAAATCCACAATGTGTTTGTATCTTCACTCTAAATCACTAAGAACTCACTAATCTCACTTGAAAATGATAAGACTTCGACTTTAGAGGGATGTATGCATGGGGTTTTTGGTTTGTTTAAGTGCAAGTGTGGAGAATGGTAGGAAAAATGGGTTTAAAACCTTTATTTCAACCTCGGAGTCGCCACTGCGTCAACGACGCAGTAGGGCAAATTTTAATTTTTTTTGTCTTGCTTCCACCTGAACGATGTGGCTTATACCCACGACGTCGGCTCATTTGCCTACATATTTGCATATGATTTTTCACTAATTCTCTTATGGTGGTCCTTCGACTTTGTGTACCACTCACACAAGGTTTCATGACAGCATGAAATCCATAAAAATATAAAAACTAATAAGTTTTACCTTTTTGATTTGCTGAAGCACCTTACCTTCACCGCTTTGAGCTCTTTCGTTCCTTTTCTCTCTTTTAATGAGTTTGCGAGACATTTCCATTTTGATGAATCATCACTCGGTGAATGATCTTTCCTGCACATTCAACATAAATTTTTTTAAAGTTAGAACTAAAACTCATGAATTGTACTTATTAAACTAAATTACTAACTACTAACCGAAATTCAAAAACTTGAAATTTAAAACCCTAAGTGTAATGACATGTTACCTTAAGTTGGTGATTAGTACTAATCTAAATCCTAATTAACCTAAGTTAAGCTCGTGAGTAATATGATGTACCTCGATTAGCATATGTATGTGTTTGCATGATGATTTGTGTTTGTTTGGATTGTTCAAATAAATTCTATAACTTGTAGTGTAAATATAGGATTTATATACTAGCCTATAAACGAAAAATACATAATAAACAATGAATTTCAGGCCACCAAGTACAATGAGTAGTCGTGGATTAAATGTGCACACTCGAACAAACTCGTAGGCATGCCCAGTGAATTTATTAGTGAGATAATACATGAGATATATATATATATATATATATATATATATATATATTAGATGTCTAAATATATATATTAGAAAATAAAAGTTTAGTTTGAATTATATGGATCGTCAGATCGCCTTGAGAGAAGCGTAAGTGTTGATGGTGTCAACATGTGTGTCACTTTAAGGAAGTCATGTTAGCATATTAATTGTTTGATCAGTCTCGAGATAGAGCGATGCGTATCTTGAGGAAAATCCATATATTTAAACTAAAACCTCATACTTATCTCATTCAAATCGATCAAAAAGTGAGAGAGGAGGGTCAAGGGTTTGATTTCTGATCCTAGGAGCTTGTTCAGGGAGCTAAATCAAATAAGATTGAGGAGCTTAAACGATTCAAAAGTCATAGATCATCACTTTGGTATGTTTTTTTGTGTTAATTGAAGTTTAATTTGATGGTGATGATTAAATTTCTGTGAATTATGCTATTTAATCATTGAAGATGGTTTGTTACCTTACTAGAGGTCCTCCCTGATGAGTTTTAAGAGTGTATATTGTTGTTTGATGAATTTGTGGATGGAACAGTAACTGCTGCCCTATGTACTATCAAGACAGTATAGGGTGGAATGCGCTCCATCTAGCATAGGAGCGCACTCCCTTCATTAGTTGTGATGAACACAGCTGGTGGAGCGCACTCCACCCACTGAGGGAGCGTGCTCCCTCCCCTGAAAACTACAATAATGTTGAGTTTTGTTTAGGATTTTTAAGGACTTGGGAACTGACTTAGGGGTTCTAATTATAGTGTACTAGACCTACATTGATTACAAATGGTGTATGATAGGTGTTGGATCCCCGGGAAAGCGTTAGTGACCCGAAAAGTTAGGAATTTGGAAGAAAACCTAGGCTGAGGTAAGTACGGATTCACTTATTTATCAATGTTGTCTGGCTATTTTAGTATATGTAGTTCATGTAGTTTATGAGCTGAAATGGGGGACTATGTACACTGTGATGTTTTAAATTAAACAAGAAACGATGTCTAATGTGATCCACAATAGTAACTCCAGAAGACTGAGACCAGGTTGTGTAGGAGATGGGGATTATCTCTCAGAATATACGTAACTCCTACTAAGTTAGATATATAGTGTAGGTTACATATTCACTAGAGGGTTTTGTATAGAACTATTGGGCATTAATGGATTGACTAGACAGCAAATCGGCCAATGTGTTTGTCTAGCAATCGCATTAATGGCATTAGTGGGTAATCGACCCTAGTTTTATAAATAAAATAGGTATCATAGTGTAATAGTCAATGATAAACTGATTAGCATCTATTATGCATTGGTTTATATGCTTTCCATGTTCTTGTTAGTTAACATTGGTGCATATTGTTATTGCATAATGTTCTTGATTATTATATGGAATGTTGATGGCTTTGTGAATCCTTACTTACTGAGCAAGTTGGAGCACTCACCTAAATTTATTATTTCAGGTTCGCAACCTAGCGTTTCAACAAAGGGCAAAAATGATATTTAGGTGTCTTGTAATCTTCTCTACGTTGTAATGAGCCTTCTTATACTTATATACAATGTTTGATATATTTTGATGTATATAAATAGGGTCGGGAGATTTATAATCAAGGTTTTGAGTTTTTATAAACTCTATATTACTGTATATTGTTTATATATCGAAAAAGTTTTAATTTTCCACTGCGTATAATGTGTTTTCTTTATTCGATATTAATATACAGGTTAATTTTATCAAGTACAGATGGAGAGTATAATGGCTCTAGTTAAGTCTGGCTACCGGGGCTTAATTAGGGTTTCAGGCTAAGTATCGCCCTAATCGGGATAAGGATGCTACACTGGGCTGCCTTCAAATAGCACTTAATTTATCGTCATTAGCTTGCCCTTTTTTCACTCATTTAGTCCGAGTCAAAATTGAGAAGCTCCATCAGCAAATCGGAGATAATGATGTTATTTCTATTCGGATGTACTTTTTCACCATCGACAAAGAAAACTTTCATAACATCATTGCTCATCGTGATCTTCCTATCTCTTATGTGCAAATTTGTTTTAGCAGTATTCAAGAATGACCACCCATACATCATTGTCCATGTTGTGGTTCATAACCTCAAAATTCGCAATGAATGTGAATTTACCTACTTTCACGTGCACATTCAAAACTCTTCCTACAGTATGTATCAAATTACTGTTTGCTACTTGTGAATTCGTGGTATACAAATAATTGATCATTAAGTCTGCATGTATCATGTCCATTAGTGGCATAACATTGAATGAGGCTCCCGTATCACATGAGACATTTCAGAACCGATGCATGTCAATGTTTATCGGTATGCTTATTTCTCCAAGATCTCTCCTTTTGATAGGTTGAAGTCATGAGATGAACTTGAACTTTGGTTCTGGTTTCTTTGGAGCCAACTTGATGTCATTGCCTTGTGGATCTTTTTTGGGAAATCCTTCATCTTTTTTCTTGGTCTTCCATTATTGCTTCCCCTTTTTTTCTTCAAGGCATTAATTATTTGCTTCTTCAACCCATCAAGCTCATCTTGTCTTACTTCCCTTCCATGCTCATGCATCTCTTCATGCTCATACATTACATGGTCTTATCTTGGCTCATATGTTGTTGTAGTGCTCATCATGCGAATGGCACTCACATTCTCCTTAGGATTGATGGCGGTGCCGCTAGGAAACTATCCTTTTTTTCCTCGAGTTCAAGGCAATCACAAGTTGACCAATATGCCTCTCTAGAATCTTAATGGATTATGATTGCTCATTATCCATTCTTTTCATGGCTTGCCTCATTCCTTCCAACTCTTTCTCGTGTTTCTCATGGTGCTCCTTATCTCTCACTTCCATGACTTGTGAATACTTCTCAATTGACATAGTGAAGTCATCTCTTCGATATGCCCCAGCTTCCCCTGTTGGACTTATTGTTTGAAGCCTTGAGGTAACTTCAGTGCATTATCGGGATTTCTATAAGAAAATTTTGATTTGTTGTTGTATCCTTGATAAACTCCACCTATGTTGTACACTATGTGCGCTACATAGCCGGTCCCAAGTCCGGATAAAGGAGGAGGACTCTGACGCCCATTTTTTCATACCGAAAAATGGGTAAGGGAGGTCCCAAACTCACTTTTCATACCCGAAAAGTGGGGGAGGGAGGCCCCAAGCTCATTTTCCATTCTTGGAAAATGGAGGAGGGTTGCGATAGGTTGACAGCCAGCGTAAAACTTTTGTCACTTTTCATGAAATGGATCAAACATATATAAACGTTGGGGCGTTCCCACCTAGCGACCCGCATCGGAGCCGGGTGTAGTGAGAAATGAGCAAGGGTGTGTTTCACATCATCGCCACGGGTGTGAAGAAAAATGAGCAAAGGTTCCCACACATAGGACGTGTGTGGGTAAAAAAACTAGTCAATTCACATCGTCGCCCGGATGTGAAGAAAAATGAGCAAGGGTTCCCACACAAAGGACGGGTGTGGGTAAAGAAGCTAGTTCAAAACAAACACGAAAACAAAAACAAAATCATAGATATGGACACTAGATCTTTTAGACAAAATAGAAGTAGAAAAGGAAAATAAATACAAAGGGGAGAAAAAATTCGTTTAGGAACATGGAACATAGGAACACTTACGGGGAAGTCAATAGAACTAGTAGATACCATGATTAGAAGGAGAGTCAATATTGCTTGCCTCCAAGAGACAAAATGGGTAGGAGAAAAGAGTAGAGAAATAGGAAGCACAGTGGTTTAAAGCGTGGTACACCGGTATAGATAGAAAATGCAATGGAGTAGGAATTGTGGTGGATAATGATTATAAGGATAAAGTCGTAGAGGTTAAAAGAATGGGGGATAGATTGATTCTAGTTAAATTAATTATTGGAGACGAAAAAATTAACATACTTAGCGCCTATGCACCACAAGTAGGATTAAGCGAGAGCATCAAACGCAAGTTTTGGGACGATATGAATGGATTTATGCAAAGTATACCATTAGATGAAAAGGTTTTTATTGGAGGAGATTTAAATGGGCATGTCGGGGCAAGTAACGATAGGTTTGAGAGAGTTCATGAGGTTTTGGTTACGGTAATAGAAATGAAGAAGGAGAATCAATCTTAGAATTTGCTTCAGCATACGATCTTGTCTTAGCAAATACTAGTTTTAGGAAGAAGGAGTCACATATAATTACTTTTAGTAGTGGTCATAACAAGAGTCAAATAAATTTTCTTTTAACATGAAAAATAGATAGAAAAATATGTAGAGGCGCAAAGTAATACTGGCGAAGCACTTACTACCCAACATAAGTTAGTAGTACTTGATATTAAGCTAACACGACGACATAATATAAATAAAAGAGTTAGCGACCCTAGAATAAAGTGGTGGAACCTAAAATATAGTAAACAAGTAGAGTTTAGAGAAAAACTACTAAAGGAAAATATTTGGAATCTTGACTTAGATGCTAATACAATGTGGCTAGAAGTGAGTAGTTGCATAAGGAGAGTGGGATCAAACGTATTATGTATATATAAAGGCTTGGGACCACCAAAGAAGGAAACATGGTGGTGGAATGAGGATGTCCAACGAGCAATTAAGACTAAAAGAGAGATGTATAGGAAAATACCTAAGTGTCAAGATGAAGATGTGTACAATCAATATAGAGAAGCTAGAAAACAAGCTAAAAAAGTAGTTAGTCAAGCTAAAACAAATTTCATGGAAGATCTATATACAAGGTTAGGTAATAGAGATGGCGAAAAATATATATATAGGCTAGCCAAATTAAGAGATAAAAAGAAACAAGACCTAAGTCATGTAAGATGCATTAAGGACGAAAATCAAAATGTTTTAACGCGCGAGGAGGATATTAAGGAGAGATGGAGAAGTTACTTCGATAGTTTATTTAATGATGGTCAAGTTGATACCATAATAGATGAAAACCCACACCAAGAAAGAAATGTCAACTATACACGCAATATTAGAATTGTAGAAGTTAAAGAGGCATTGAAAAAAATGAAAATAGGAAAGCATGTGGCCCGAGATGACATACCCATAGAGGTTTGGAAATGCTTAGGAGAAATTGGATTGACTTGGTTAACAAAACTTTTCAATAAAATTTTAAAATCAAAACGGATGCCAATGGATTGGAGAAGAAGCACGCTTGTGCCAATCTTCAAAAACAAAGGAGACATTCAAAGTTGCTCAAACTATCGGGGAATTAAACTTATGAGTCACACTATGAAACTTTGGGAGAGGATAATTGACAATAGGCTAAGGAGAGAAACAACAATATCAGAGAACCAATTTGGTTTCATGTATGGAGGCGATTTTCCTTGTAAGACGATTGTTAGAAAAATATAGAGAAAAGAAAAAAGATCTTCATATGGTATTCATAGATTTAGAAAAAGCATATGATAGGGTCCCTAGAGATGTTCTTTGGTGGGTTCTAGAAAGAAAAAGAGTGCATGCTAGATACATAGACACTATTAAGGATATGTATGATGGAGTAGTAACGAGTATAAAGACAGGAGCTACAAAAGAATTTCCCATTACGATAGGACTACATCAAGGATCGGCTTTAAGCCCATATCTATTTACTTTAGTTATAGATGAACTAACAAGACATATTCAAGATGATATACCATGGTGTATGCTATTTGCAGATGATATTGTCTTAGTGGATGAAACTAAAGATGGAGTGAATAGGAAATTAGAACTCTGGAGGAATACATTAGAATCTAAAGGCTTTAAGTTGAGTAGGACGAAAACCGAAATACATGCTTGTGAGTTTAGAAACACTAGACATCGAGATGACGGAGTGGTAAAATTAGGGGAAGTAGAAGTTCCTAAGGTAAACCACTTTAGGTACCTAGGATCAATCATACAAAATGATGGTAACATTGAGAATGATGTCACACATAGAATTCAAGTTGGATGGAAGAAAATGGGTGAGTGCAACAGGGGTGATTTGTGATCGAAATGTTCCTACTAAGTTAAAAGGAAAATTTTATAGGACTCGCAATTAGGCCACTATGCTCTATGGAAGTGAATGTTGGGCGGTAAAGCAACAACAATTACATAAAATGAACGTAGCAGAAATGAGGATGCTTAGGTGGATGTGTGGTAAAACTCGTAAATATAGAATAAAAAATATAGAAATTCAAAGACAAGTAGGAGTAGCACCAATTGATACAAAGATTAGGGAAGGACGGTTGCGGTGGTTTGGTCACCTGCAAAGACGACCTACAAATGCCCCAACTAGAAAACTTGACTCAATAGAAACTGTAGAAATTCGACGAGGTAGGGGCATACCAAAGTTAACATGGGATGCATTAATTAGGAGGGATTTGAATGGTTTGGAAAGCTCACCATCAGTTGCACTTAATCGAGCACAATGGAAAAGTTTGATCCATGTAGCCAACCCCAGTTAATTTGGGACTGAGGCTATGTTGTTGTTGTTGTTGTTGTTGTTGTTGTTGTTGTTGTATCCTTGATAAAATCATTGAGGAGCCATTCCCCTCATTCTGTATTTGTTCCCATAGCTTTGGTTGTTCATGAAGTTGATGTCTACATGTTCCATTCCTTGTTGTACGTCCATCCGACTAACCACCATGCCTTAGTGATTTATGGGTAGGTATGCTACTTGTGGACCTTGGTGTCCCATCTGAAGTTTTGTCATATGACTACTCAGATTTGATAGTTGTGAAATAATTGTTGATTGCGACTCAATCTCATAGATGCTCGCTGATTTTCTAACTATAAAACGAGTAGCAGGTGTAGAATTATGAGACATAAGATCAAGGAGATCCAATGCTTCATCATCATCCGTTGTAAGTAGAGAGCCGCCTGATGCATCATCTACTAGCGTTCTTGTGTTATGGTTCATCCCATAGTAAAGAAAATCTAGAATTGTGCCCATTTCACGTTACTGTGTCCTAGACATCTCCTCAATATCTCTTTAAATCTTTCCCAAGCCTCGCCAAGAGACTAGGTGTCTTCTGCTTCAACTGATTAATCTCAAGTTTTCTTTTGCTGACCTTCACCGAGGGAAAGAATTGTCTAGAAATGTTTTGTTGATTTTTGCCCATGAAGTCATACTCCCTACATTCAGCCCTTGGAACCAAGACTTAGCTTTTCCACCCAGTGAAAATGGAAAAAGTCACATCCTGATCACCTCTTTAGTAACTCCGTTGATGTGCACGGTGTCGCACTTCTCCAAGAAGTTCTCAACATGTGCAATTGGATCTTCATTGGATAGTGCACTTAACAGACTATTTTGCACCATGTCTATTAGAGACGGTCGTAGCTCAAACTCGTTGGTGATGGCTGGAAGCCTCATCACTCTGTTGTATGTCTCCGAACTTTTGGGTTGAAGTAGTAACGAAGGCATCTAAGTCCTTGCACTCTCTCTTGCACTACTAGATTACTTGCGGGTTAGTTATTCCCGCGGCCCTATTGTTAGTTTCTAGCTTGCTTCAACCATCTTGACTTCTTTTTTTCTTTCCTTTGTTTGTTCTTTCAATCTCCATATCGTAAGGCACTAGTTCATTCTCTCCCTTGCTATGCATGCACTAAGTATCCCTAAAAAGAAAACATAAAAAGATCAAGTACAGAAAGTCAAACTGAAACTTAAGCCTATTTTTTACTTTTGTTTTTATGAACTTAAAATCAAAGTACTAAAAATAAAACTTAGCAACTATTCAAACTAAATAAGTAAATCTAATGTCTACCTATCCACGGCAACGGCGCCAAATACTTGACATGCGTCGTAAGTATAATGACTCGCTTGTAGTAATAGTGCAAACTATTACTAAGGGATTCACTTTTAATTGATTTTATATCTAAATTAAACTATCTAACAATTCACTTTCAACTTTAATTGACTTCTTATATTAAGGATATCTTAGTTCACAACTTCACCTAGGTAATTTAATACTATGGTTCGTGTTCATATGTACATCTCATTATGTTGTGTGCAATGCCTAATTAGAATAGACATATTTCCTTCATATCCACTTCAACTCACTATTCTAACGGAGAAGATTTTAATGTGCAAACTAAGTTTACTATCTGCGCATCCCTAATCAATAACTATCGATCGATGTTGTGTATTTTATGGTTGTACCATTCATGTCCGGATTAGAAGCTTCAATGCCCATGATAACTCCTAAAGCCTAAGTTCATTAGTCACGTGATCAAGATGTCTAAAGCATTACACTCAAAAACAATACAAATTCTTACCATTACACTTTTATTATCATTTTTATTCCTATTCAAGGCATAACATTCATACCATAGGATCCATTGATCCTTAAGATAAATAGATTAGTTGCATGTCATTGAAACACACACATCACAATTCAACATATAATTCATTGCAAAACATATATGAATATAAATATTACCTTGAATTAATCAATAAAAACAAATATTGATTGCAACGTGGAGTCTTCAATGTTTGTCTAACAAAAACTTCTTAATACTCAAACTTATTGCTAAATTACTCTAGTTGAGGCCAATCACATTCTATGTGGTTGGCTCTCTCTTATTTATCAAGTCCTAATACCTATTTATACTTCCTAATAACAATTAAAAGCCCTAAATTACAATTTAAATCAAATTAGAGCTTCACTTTCTAATTTCTGCGAAATTGGCACTGTCGATAATACCCCGACATTTTGTGTGTTAAACCACGGCGCCACCATTGCACCACAACTTCATTATGTGGTTTTGAGCTCCTGGAGCCTCAGCAACGTCTCCTTTGTGTCCTGGCGCTGTACCTTATGAGCCACAGTGCCACTATTGCACCAAACCTCTAGAATTAGTTTTCTTCATTTCTTTTTCTCTCCCATGTTGTGCCTTTAATCCCTGCACCGTGCCTTATCTCCCCACAACATTAATACAATCTCCCACGGTCCCAACTCTGAGTTTGTTGATTTTTGCTCTGGTTCTTCTTGTTTTTCCTTGATTTCTTCTAATACACCTTAATTCCTTGAATTTGCAATAATTCCATGAATTAGCACTCGTTTGAAGATATTTATACAAATATAATACTAATTTAACCCTATATACACGTATAAATAATCACTTATCAGTATGCATGTTGTAACAACTCAAATTAATTAAACTAGGATTAGAGTTAATCTTGGAGATTAACAATCATAATTTAGGCGTTACGTGGACAACTAGGTTGACTCGAACATGAGAATCGAAGGAATATGTAATTTATGGATGATAATTATTTATGTGCGATGTTTAAAAATCATTATTTATTGTATTGCATGGCATGTGTGTACGTTGTTATTAGGCGAGTTGGTGTGATGGGTATTTATCTTAAAAATCGTGTTGACGCAGGTTTACGATAGTAGTTACCTGGGGATGTTAGACTAAGCTAAATTGACGTTGTATGGTATCTAATTAAACCATAGTCCAAGTTAGTTTATTGAATAACGTAAAATAAGATGCACCTCGAGATGCGTATCAGGGTGCGAGGTAACAGGTGTTGGGTAGTTAGGGATTAGTGAGACCACTAATTAGTTAATAAATGTATCTAAGAACACCAATCATAATGATTGAATGGGCCTAACTTAATTTAAGTTAGATCAACTAATATAAGGCCTATAATTAGGATGATTAATTGTAGACCTTTGATATGCATCTAGATGATCTTAGATTTAGGAAACTTGGAAAGATGTGTCATTGATTTGTCTCACTAGTGAGTAAGGATAATGTAAATGAAGGCCTTAGGATTGTCCTTGAGATTTGTGTGCATACTAGATCATAACACATAGTATAAAGTGGGGACTTAGTGGGTTCTTGATTCAAAACTAACATGCATAACCTGAAAATTCTAGCAACACTACAGAGATTTGGGAGCTAAAGATTGTGATTTAAAGTTGGGAAACTTTAGAAATGAAAGAATCAAATCAAGGTAATCACTTCCATCTTCCTAAATGCATCATTTTGGGCTCAAATTAGGATGTGTTTGTGTCAAAATGAATTTCATGACTAGACAACAATTTTTGATGAATCTCTGATGAAGTACAAGTCTAAATTTATAAACTGATTTTTGTGATAATTGAGTTTTTAGGGAAAATCTAGGAAATATGGAATGAATGCATGATTATGTAATTAGATGAATATGTTATTGTAACTCATCTGTTTTTGGTGTTTGATGTTACCGACGAGTCAAGGATGGGGTCGACGGTGTTTGGAGTGGCCAATTGGGATGCCAGGAGCTAAATTCGCAGTTGAGAATTATGGTGCCTGACATGCCTAGCGCACTACCAAGGTTGGATAATGCGTTATCTAGTCTGGGCAGGCCATTATTCTTCATCTTAAAGAACATTAGCGCTCTAGGTGCCTCCCTAGCACGCTAGGAGGACTGCCTAGCGCGCTAATGACAATAGACATCCAAATTTTAAGAGGCTGCCTTACACTTTTGACCTATACACCTAATTTAAACACCTATAATCATTTTTTTATATTATCTCACGTTTATTATATACATGGTGTCATTTTGTCAGGTTCTCCACTACTTAGGATTGTTAAATATTGCATAAATTATTCACTTAAAAACTTTCGCTTTCAACTAGCTAATTAAATCACTAATACTTAAATGAAGATTAATTAGCTAAGCTAGGGTTTAATGGAAAATGTGAAGCTACTAGTTAGGTCGCGAGGCGTCATAGATAAGAGGCCATTGCATGGCAAGGGCTAGGTGATGTGTGATGCGACATGGCAGGTCCTACGATGGCCTCGAGATTTGGGGCCACTACCGTTTGGCATTAGATCAAGGTTCAATGGAGCCTCAGGAGTAGTTTAAAGAAATCGAATAAAACTTAACAAATAAGTCGTAGATATGAAAACTTAAAGATCCTGGCTTAGAATCCTAGTTAGGGAAGCGAATTTGAGTTGGTTAGCAATAGGGTTTATATATGTGTTTGTTTTTCGATTGTATATATTCTATACACATATATGGAAGGTGATCTGATATACGCTTTTTGATGCAGATCACGAATGATGCCCAACCAACTCCACCTACTACTAATGTTGGCCAGATGAGCGATCTAACAAGGGATGAGGGTTTGGATTCGACAGTAGCCTCGCGATTCACAACTCACGATAGAAAATTTAAGCTATTGATGGATATGATGCGCGCATAGACAACGACGATTGCATCATTCATCGTTGCCCTAGTACCGAGTATGACTGAGATGACATTTGCTCTGACGACACCGCACCAACTGTTCAGGTTGTACCTACAAATGCAAGGGTATAGGAGACTCTGATAGTGGTTATCACACTGACAGTAGTGCAAAATGAGACAACAATAGCTACGAATGAGATGTTGAAAGCTACACTTGTACAGACACGTATTTGAGACTTCGATGACTGCAAAGGTCAAGTTGATAAAGGAGTTCATCATATTCATTCTCAAATATTTTCATGGAGTCGGAGACCCAAGTTACTATAGATTCACAAGAGTATACAGCCAGGAAATTGTAATTGCGCATCGAAGGTTACACAAGCTACTACAGATTCACAAGAGTATACTGGCTTGGATATTAGTGTAGCATCCTCTATCCCGATTAGGGCGATACTCGGCTTAAAACCCTAATTAAGCCCGGGTAAGCCACACAGACTTAACTAGAGCCAGCAGCCTCTCCTTTTGTACCTGATAAACTTAACCTATATAGTGATATCTGATTAAGAATTCAAAATATATGCAGCAGAAAATTAAAGATTTTTCGACAATTAAATGATATACATAAATATAGAGTTTATCAAAACCTAAAACTCATTTATAATACTTCCCAACCCTATTCATATACAACAAAGTGACTCAAACAGTGTATATATATCTACAGGAAGGCTCATTACATCATAGAGAAGATAATAAGACTCCTAAATCTTCTATTTTCCCTTCGGTAAAGCGCTAGGTTGAGAAACTGAAATGTCAAATTTGGGGTAAGTGCTCCAACTAGCTCAATAAGTAAGGATTCACAAAGCCATCAACATTCCATATAATAATCAAGAGTAATATGCAATAACAATATGCACTAAAGATAACTAACAAGATTGTGAAAAGTATAGAATTCAATAAGTAATGGATGCAAGTTAAACCGTCAATGATTATTACAACGTGATTCTAATTTTATTTGTAAGACTAGGGTCGATTACCCACTGACACCATTAATGCAATTACTAGACCAATAGATTGGTTGATGTGCGTTGTCTAGTCAATCCATTAATGTTCAGTGGTTACATCCCAAATCCTCTAGTGAATATGTAATCCACGCAACCTATCTAATTGAGTAAGAGTTACATATAGGCCGAGATTCAACCCATATCCTATATAACCTAATCTCAATTTCATGAGTTACTCTCGCGGATCACATTAGACATAGTTTTCCATTTAGTAAATATATCGTAGTGTACATAGTCCCCCATTCAGTCCATAAACTATATAAACAACATATACTAACATATCTAGGCAACATTGATAAATAAGCAAATCTATATTTACCTCGTTTTAGGTTTCCATTTCCAGAGTCAATAACTTTTTGGGTCACTCACGCTTTCTCAGTGTTCTAAAACCTATCACAAACCATTTGTGGTTAATATAGACCTAACACCCTATGTTTTGAACCCCTAAGTCAGTCCATAAGACCTTAAGAAATTCCAACTAAAATACATCATAGTTGTTGTTTTCTGGGGTGGGAGCGCGCTCCCTCACTTGATAGGGGCGCTCAACCAATTAGGTTCATCCCAACTGATGAAGGGAGAGCATTCCTTTCCTACCTGGAGCGCGCTCCACCCTGCACTATCTCGATAGTGAATACGACAACAACCACTTATCACTCACCAAATCACCAAAACAACATCCAACACTTCCCAAATACATCATGGAGGACCTCTAATGAGGTATAAATCAATTTACAATCATCAACAACAATAATTCACATAGAACTCATTATATACTATTGAAGTTAACTCAAAACTCAAAACTACACGACCAAGATGATGATCTCTGAACTAACAGTGGTTTGATCTCCTTAAATTACATAAAATTCCTTCGTAATCAACTCATTTAATCTTTGCAAACCCACAGCTGCTTGTTTTTCACTCTCTCAACTGATTAGTGATGATAGGTTTGAAGGTTTTGGTTTAAATATATAGATTTTCTTCAAGATACGCATCGCGCTATCTCGAGGCTGATCGAGTGAATGAGGTGTTAATGTGACACATCCTAAAGTGACACACATTTTGACACTATTAACACTTGCGCTTATCTCGATGCAATCCAATGATCCATATAACTCAAACCAACTTATAGTTTTATTTATATATATATATATATTTATATATCAATTATATATAAATATATATACGTTTTGTGTATTTCCTCATCAATTAACTCACCGACCATGCCTACTAGTATTCTCGGGCGTGCACATTCATTTCATGACCCCTCGTCACAATTGATGTAACACCAATTTATTATTTAATTACTTATTTTATGATTATAGGGTTGTATATAAATCCCATTTTTATACTACAACCTATAAATTCAAGAAACATTCCAAACAAACACAAATCGTCACACAAACTCACACACATGCTAATCGAGGTATGATAGACTAAACTACGAACCGAACTCGGGTTAATTAAGATTCAGATTAAAACTAATCAACAGCTTAAGGTAACGGGTCGTTACAATCTTTCCAATTTAAAGCAATTTTATCCTCGAGATTAAAGTAAACGTAAAATTACATATAGTTTCGAAGAGAAATAGAAACTGCTCCTTCATATAAGGCTCCCGCTCCCAGGTAAGTTCCCCATATTCGTGAAACTACCATTTCACCTAAACCAAAGGAATCTCTTTAGTTCTATGTGTAACGACTTAATTTTTAAGATAGGGGTGTAGTCCGTAATTAAGGGTCACCGACCCTTGACGTGGCCCAAGAATAGTTACATGAATCCAATACACGGCGCGAGGATCGAGTAATATATCATTTGTGGTATGATGAATGCTTAGCGCATTGCATACGTGTAGACATAGTAAGTCACTCCAACTTGTGTTTAGAGGTTGAGACATGGACACCATCGAGATGCGTGCCAACATAGGATCGGAGTAGAGAGTGACGTGGTAAGCTAACTTAAGTTAATATAGCTTAAATAATTAAAGTGGATGTGGCCTATAATTGATTTACATTAAATGAAACCTAAGTTAGTAAATTAAAATAATAGCCATTTGATGATTCTCGAGATATTTGTTGTCACATTAAAAGATCAATTTAATTTCAATTGGTGTTAGTTAGAGGAAGTTAGTGAAGAGTTAATGGAATTGTGTCAAAATGTAGGCCATTTGATGATTTTCGAGATACATGTTGGCACATCTAGAAACCTAAGTTAGTAAGTTAAAATAATAGCCATTTAATGATTCTCAAGATACATGTTAGCACATCAAGAGACCAATTTAGTTTCAATTGGTGTTAGTTAGAGAAATTTAGTTGAGAGTTAGTATAATTGTGTCAAGATGTATGCCATTAGATTAGTCTCAAGATACGTGAATACATTAAGATTAATAGCTATTAATCAATCTTGTCTATATATAAGATTGAGTAGATAAACTCATGCAAACCATTTCATTTAAATTCATTTACTTAAAGAAGAAGTAAAATGGAGAAGTAGATCAGAGAAGGTCAGCAAGGTGATGAAGATGATTTGGTGATTCAAGGGTGTTGATCAAGCTAGAAGTATTCTACAACTAGGTAAGTTAGTATACACTATCAATTTGTAAAAGTTTGTTAAAAATAAACTTTGAATATTATTTTAGTTTTTGTTTTTGCTTAATTTTATAGGGTAAATGAAATCTTTTTCGAAATTGATTGATAGATTTGGATTCCTCACGAAAAACCAATAAGTTTTTTATCAAGAAAATCCATATTTCGATTTGAATTGACAAAGTTATGATATTTTGAAGTTGTATGTGTTTTGATGAGTTTTTAGGAAAAATAATGAAATTTCTAAAAAAAGTTAAGGGTTTTTTAATTGGTTTAATCCAACTTTATTAGTTTGTATAAGTCCTAAAGCACCCTAATTAACCTCAAGAAACTAAGGAGGAGTCTTAAGAGGTTGTTGTTGAGATACGGGTGTTGCGTGGATCGTAAATAAACTGATTGAGATATTTCTCTCCATTTCATCTTTCATTATTGCTTGACTGAATTGCTTTTCTTGTTGAATTCTTAGTGCCATGATTTGTGTGTTTACTTAATTGTGTATTGTAGTAAAATTAGAATATGTATTTAGGTTAATTGATGTAGCTTGGTGTGGGACTCAAAGATGTGGTATACTAAGTAGTTAGTGTCACGTACCTACTATATGAGGTTGATGAAATGAACAAGTGGTTACCAATTAGGTGACACGCGCCGAACGCGTCAATAAAATAAAGTTCCTAAACCAACTATTTTGTAGAATAGTGGCAAACGTTCGATCCCATAGAGATCGGTAGTCTTTCTATGGTTAAAAACAACAAAAGGAAATCGGGGGTTTTGAAATAAATTAATTTAACTAACTAAAATAAAATAAACTAAATAAATAAAATAACGAAACTAATTTTGAAAACAATTAATTAATCACCAAGGTAACACCTAGGTCGACAGTTCCACAAATCAGGATCAAGATTCAATGGTATATCATGGTCTTCAATCATTCCCAAAAAGTTATTAATTTAGATTCTCCTAGATTAGCTATAGAAAATGGACATAAACCAGAAATTCCTAATTCCCCTCATCTTGATAGCCAGGATGTCCGCCACTAACTACTTCCCTAATTAATGCATAACCCTAGACATCCACCAAGCGGTTTTAACACACTAACCGCAATAATATGGGTATGTGGGAACACTAATCCTAAATAGGCGAGTGTTTGTCACTTTATTGATCCAAAAGTACAATTACACCTAAAAACATGCAATGGCCATATACAAACCCTAGATCTAAACCATATTCCTTAAAATCAACAACAATGAAATGGGAGAATAAAATAAAATAAAATAATAAAATAAAAGATCTCACAAAATATATGCCATGAATCCATGATCCCGACTTGTTTCCCCTCTGACCTAGGCAAGGTTTTGATTAGCCGAACATTGTCGTCGAGAGAAGTCGATGCTAAAAATATAATAGTCGGTGTTCAAATATAAAAGTTGGTGTTCCAATATAATAGTTGGTGTTATTCAATAATACCCTAAGTTCCTAATATATAAAACCACTAAAAATTGATCCCGGGAGGTGAGAGAAACTAATTTTGTGGGTTGGTCTAGTGACTCGTGCGCCGAGGAGCATCCGAGTGCGGTTTTGGGCTTTTTCTGCAGGTTCTGCCATATGGCAACAGCGGATTGGTGGAGAGAGTAGAAGACCGTTGGCATGTCGCGAGCTGATAGGCTGGATTTACTGCTGGTGACGTTGTGTGTGGACGAGGGCTCGACACGTGGCAGCAAGGGAGGCAATGAAGAAACTTGCACAAAGCCATGCGAAAATCTGGGAGAGTGCACCAGCACAGATCCCGAGGATGATCGAGAGTAGCTGAGGCGATGAGAAAATTGTTGTGCTTGATGATGTACTGACGCCACGTGGTTGCCTTTGATTGGGCGAGAGAGTTAAAAATCGCTGACGTGGCAGCGTATTGTTGGAGGAGAAAGCTGTTGTGACGTGTTGTTGCGTTGAGGGTCTACCATGTGTCATGCTCTGGTTGCTTGAGAGAATTGTTAGTGACGTGGTTGACAAGTAGTGAAACGACACGTGGAGCTTACTTGGTCTGTTGTCCCTTATTCTACCCACTATAAAGCACGTAACTTGAGGTAAATCGTCTGGCATCCGATCACTACGAGTAAATACTCCATTTTGAATATTTTTCTGCCCCGAATTCAACCGCGCACTCTGTTTCACCTGAAAACAACCAATAAATATAATTAAATATATATTTTAGAGACTTTATATATTTAAATATATTAATAAAAACAAATAAATACCTATAAATATCGACTTATCATTAGGGTAATATGAAGTACCATATGTTTTAACCAATTAGATGAGGTCGATAAGTCATGTTTCACAACTAATAAGGATAATATTTACATGCACTACTATATAAGCTATTACCTGAAGGGTAATATCTAGGCAAATGTGTAAAATGATTAAGTGGCGACCAATCAGGGTAATACCGAAGTACTATGTGTGCTGACCTATTACGTGAGGTCGATATGTCATGTTTCACTAATAATAAGGAGGATACCTAGGTGTATTGCTAAATAAGTGACTACCCAAGGTCTATGTGATCAAGAGGGTAATATCTGGGCTAATATCTTTGGTCTTTTGATAAATATTTTTGTTAATGTCACATTGTTTACATGTGATGTTTAATGACAAGTTAATGCTTAAGTATTGTTGTGTAATGAGTGTATGTGTTGTTAGATGTGTTTAACTATAATGTTTGGAAATGTGGTTAAATTTCTCTCAGTGTTACTTCCAACATTACAGTACTTACCGTCCTTTTTTTTACGGTGGGTGCAGATCCATCGAGTAGCAGACCAGGCAAGGAGAAGATCGACAACTACCTTCGAGCCAGCAGAGCACTGCTACGTCTGATTTTGTTAGTTTTTGGTTTTATTGTATAACTTATATATGTTTTATATAATCTTGGGGTTGTAGATGTGAGTTGAGAGATATTACCCTAACTAAACACATGTTGATATATTATTATCGCCGACTGTTTCATTATATATATATATATATATGCATGTGATCTTCATTTCCTAGTCTGTCCACATTCTTATGTTATATGTTAAAAGATTCCGCTAATTTGTTAAGACTTCCACTGAATAATCTTTAAATTGTAAATAATTTTAATTAACTCTGATTTGGGATTTGACATGAGGTAAGAAAATGCTTATTTGAAAAATTAGTTGGTGAGGAGAAAAGTTTAGGAAAGGCTGACTAATTCGTTGTTAAGTCCTACATGGTGAGATTAGGGCTTAAATGACGAGATTAGGCCAGGTGGTGCCCTAATTTGAGAAGGGGGTCATCACACTCAGCCTTTGAATCGGGTTCTCGTCGTAAGATAAGTCTTCTCGAAGATCAAACTAATTCCAATCAACCCTTGGGGTGAACTGGGTCTCTATTTTGAAAAGTATAGAATTGTGGAAGAAATTATGAACTCCAACTAAATGAGGAGGTAACTCTAACCTATAAGCAATAAAACCAACCCTATCTTGCACTATGAACTGCCCAATGTACCTCGGAGCCAGCTTACCTCGCAATTCAAACCTGTATAGTCCTTTCATAGATGAGACTTTCAACAGAACATAATCATCCTTTGAAAAATTGAAAAACCTATGAGGTTTATCGGCGTATCTCTTTTATCTTAGTTGTGCTTTAGTCTAACGCTGACGAATCTGTAGAATTATCTCTATGTAGTCATGAATCAATTCTGACCCCAACAAAACTATATTTCCAACCTCTGCCTAATACGCAAGTGAACAACAAGGACGACCATACAAAGCTTCAAAAGGAGCTATTCCAATACAAGCCCGATAGCTATTATTATAAGAGAACTCACACAGAGTAATGTATTTCTCTCAGTTACTACCAAACTTCAAAACACAAGCTCGAAACATATCTTCTAGCATCAATATCAACTGCTCAGTCTATATGTCAGTTTGCAGATGGCATGATGTCCTGAGGTTAAGAAACGTTCCCAGCTGTCTATGCAATTCACTCCATAGTCTGGACTATAGATGCAAATGGGTAGGGGAATACCCACGGGTGATGGAGATATATCCTAACGGTACAAGTATGGGGATTTTAAATGGGATGGGGGCGGGATGGGTACAAAATCTCATACCCACATGGGTATGGGTATGGGTATAGGTATGGGTAATAAAATGTACCCACGGGGATCCCCACGGGTAATCCCACGGGTAAAAAAATAAAAAAATATTAAATATCATAATTTTATAATTAAATGTTAACAATTATGATAAAATTTTAATGTATTATTTCTCATATTTGATATTTGACATCAATCTCTAGAGTTTGGTGACTTCATATTAAATATACATATGTTTATGTATATATACTTTTAAATGATACGTATACATGTAATTGTGACATTCGAGAATTTTATAAACTTGATTAAGCGGCTAATTAAGTATTTTTGGATTTAAATTTGGGATTTAACCCACGTGTTACGGATCAGAGATCATAAATTTAATATTATTTTTGTGTGACGTGTACCTATTTGATGTATTATATACTATTTTGACGCGAAATAAGGTCAAAGGGAGTGTATACATGTTGAAAGAAGTGTCGAGATAATTAAAATGTTGACTTTAACTATTGTTTCAAAATTTACAAAAAAAATCATTAAATTTATGTTACAAATTCAAATTTGTAAGTTTAAACTAATTTAACGAGTCGGTGTGGACCCCACACCTCGATTTGCGTGCAAGACATGTTGTTTGGAAGTTTTGGAGTGCTTCGATAAATTCTTCAACTTTTGATAAAATTAATGTATTTTTTGAGGATTTATTTTGACGTAAATTTAAGAGATAATCACAAAATTAAGTAAAATAATTACTAAATTGGTGGGCGCTTGGTGACAAGCGGGGTCGAGGGTGACAAGCGTGGGATGTACCAAAGTATGTACACCCGAGTATTGTCGTTGGTACGCATGGCGAATTTATAGTTGCGAAAATATATATATATATATATATCAATCAATCATATAGTTTGAATTAAAATAAAAATATACCTAGGATGCACCTCGAGATACGTGTAGCATGAGTGTCGAGGAGGAGGAATAGTTAAACTTTACAATTGCTCAGATGAGGTGTTACATGCATCGAGATGCGTGCTGGTCAATCTCAAGGAAGACAATATATAAAATAAGTGAATTATTACATTTGTCACAAGATTCATGTGATGCGAATCTCGAGGATATCCTAATATATATCTCCAACATCAAAACCGCAAGAAGGGCAAATTTATATTATAAATATGGATACATTAGATTTGTCTAGAGATTCGCGTGATGTGAATATCAAGAAAATCTTAATATATGTTTCCAAAATGAACAACAAACCGTATTCACTTATTCGAACCAGAGAAAGAGTAGAAAAAAAAATTTCGACAGAGAGATCAGTTGAGGAAGAGATAGGAGATCAAAAAGGAGAGAGAGAGAGAGAGAGAGAGAGAGAGGGGAGGGAAAGATCCAACGAGAGGTCGAGGAGCAAGGTGAGTAGTCATTGGTTGGTTGTTGATGTTGTTCTTACATTGCCATTGATGAGTTGAGATGGAGACTCGGACGAACCGCTAGGCTGTTCGTCCGATGAAAAATATGGTAGGGGAGTTATCTCCCATGCCCAAACTTGCCTGGGGTTGGGTTGGCCCCAACTCCAGTGAAACAAATAAAAAAAAGAACAGGGATGTTTTGAAGAAGAATATGATGGAAGGGGGCTTAAATTTAGTCCCCCAGACCGAACTGGGTCCAATTCAAGGGTTAAACTCTTCCCTATTTAAACAAAATGTATTTTTTAAAGTAGAAAAAATTAGAATAATTCCCTAGAAATTAAGGAAAATTTATAAAAGTAGAATTTTGGATAAATTAATAGAAATTGAGGGTTATTATGAAAAATGAGGATTTTGAGATTTTATCGAGGATTTATATCGGGGTTTTTTTGTAGTGCGTGCTACGATACCCAAAAATATCCAAAATCTGAAAAATTGTTTAAAAGCCAAGTCAAGAGTATTTTTTGATTTTGAATCATAATTTGGAGTCAAAATTGGGATCCGGACATTCGAGGAGTTGATTTGGAGGGATTCGGGGTTTTCGTGTCTAGTAGTACCGATAAATATATAAAAAAATTAAAAAAAGTATATTTAAGCCTACACAGTGTAATTTTTAGTGTTGAACAATGATTTTGAGTCAAAAATGACATTTGGGCATTGGATAATTTATTTTGGAAGTAATTTAGAGGTTTTGGAACGCGATTGGGTCAATTAAATTGCAAATAATTGAAAAAATGGTGAAGTTGTGGAGGCTTACAAGGCATATTAATGAATTGTAGGACCATGATTGGAGCCCCTGTAGACTAGTTTACCGACTCAGAGCGCAAGGAAGTTGCGGTATCATGTTTGTATGGTTAAGTAAATCTCATAGTAACTTTTACATTGTATGATTAAAATTTTGTATAAATTGCATTGATCCTTGCTATTGCATTTTTGTTGTACATGCATACTTGATTTTTGAGGATAAGGCGTTATGAGTCTCCTTATAATGTAGACTATATCGTGGTTATAGAACACTATATTATGCTTGAGAAGCTGGAGTCACTGATACTTTGCATCACGTGGTTATCGCGAGATCACTTTGAACCAGATCATACTACTAGAGTCTAGAGAAACGAGACTCGTTTGGTTATTCTCCCTACGCATGAGTCTTTATTATTATTTACTTACCACTTTCTGAGAACGCTATATGATTGTGGTCGGATAACAAAAACATGATGGATTCACGGTTGTATTTAAATTCCTTAGATTATATTCTTCATTGAAATTCCTGGATTATTATGCATTTGATTATTACAAGTCTCTATTGGATAGTGTGGGATTTACTTATCTGACATTATTGAATTTTATATAAATGGATAATGACAGGTTCTAGCGGCGACAAGGGAAAGGAAAAGTTTTCCGACAGTATGTGACTTACTTAGTTCTTTTCTCTCTGTATGTATTATTTTTGAATATATCATATTGTATAAATGGGTTTATGGGTTCGAGTATGATTAGGATTTCCCTTAGAATGGCTGGAACAATTTTAGGATGAACTAAAATAATTTTGGAATTAAGGTAATGTTAGTTTAATGTTTTGATACTTTCAATCAAGTTAGAATGAATATATAATTTATTTGATGCAAAATATATTGTTATGGGTGGATTGTCAGACCTTCGGCATTTCCACCAAAGCTGAGCAGGTTTTGTGTTGAAGATTTCTGAAGGCTGGGATTTTCTGTGTAGGCTTAGAAATAGAGGAGGTGCTGTCGAAAATGTTTTACTAAATTTTGAGAATTATTAAATTCATCTCAATGTAGTTTGAGGTGTAAGATTCACTTTAGAATCGATTGTGGTTAATAAAGTGTTTATAATTAAAGATTACAAGATCTTATTCTTAATTTTTTTATTGATGGACAGGTTAAGGCTGCTAGATTATCAAGGGATTAAGGTAATCTAGGCCGGTTAGATGCCCTAATTAGGTAGGGTCTGACAGTAATATACATACACAAGTATTGACATATTCTAATTTATATATGATATATGATACATATATATATGTCTGTACTATAACTATATGTTATAAATTTGACATGATCAATGACGAGATTATTTTTAAATAAATATTCTTTATAAGTTTTCAAAAAAAAATTATAATTAAATATTAACAAATTTCATATTATAAATTGTTTGATCCATACCATGTAGTGGACTCACCTAATTTGAGAATTGAGAATCTGAGATTAAGGGTTGAAGTTTTGTTGTAATTGATGATCGATGTATATTTTTTTCCCTCTTAACTCTTAAGAGTTAAAGAAAAAATAATATCAATAAGTTACAAATTCAAAAGATGTATATATAAATATAAACTACATATAAAGCTAATATCTTAGGAGGATCCTATAAAATATGGTTTTGTAGTTTTTCTCATTTGATTCTAAATTTGTAAAATATAATTACAGTTGCAAATAATTTTTTCTCACAAAGTAGCAATTTGCAAATAATCCAAAACAAAACATATAATTCACCAAACAAGTTAAAATTATAAATCATATTAGAGTTTGTTTATTACTAATGTTTTAGGTGAAATAATGAAAACCTTGTAATATTATTATATAAATTAGATATATACAATATATATGTGTATTTGATATATATGGGGTCTCCACGGGGATTACCCATGAAGATACCTACGGGGATTACCAATGGGGATTACCCTCGGGAATCCCAGTGGATATATTTCTTCCCCATCCCCATACCTATACCCACGCGCGTAAGAGATTTTATCCCCATCCCCGCCTCCATTCTTGTCCCTATTGCAGGGAATCTCCATCCCCCATGGGGGATTCCCTGCCCCGCTTGCATCCCTAGTTGCGAACGTAGATAAGCTAGCTTCTATTCGGAGGACCCTGGATAGGTTGCGGTCTAGTAAGGTATGTTGCTTGAATTGTTCAATTATGTATTCAATTTTCACATTTATGTATTTTCCAAGTGCCTCACAACCCCTTAAGACCAAGCGCATGCACAACAACACATATCAGTCTCGCAAGGAGAAGAAAAACAAGAGTTCAGTTTTGTGAACTCAAAAAATATTGTTACATTATGTACCATTTATGTTTATGTACTTCAAATTAGAATGTTTTTGTTTTGTTGGCAATTGCTTGAAAAACGTGTGAATAAAATTGTTGCATCATTTGTGTTTATGTAGTTATAGTTGCTCACAATATTCTCTTTTATTGGAAAATGATTGTTATCCTACGAATATTTTGTTGTCATGTCGAGAAGGTGTAAATTGTGTGAGAATGATTGGGTTTTTTTTGGCAAAGATTTATAAGTTAATGTTTTGTAAAGGTCTCAGTCCCAATGGTCTGAAACACCACTCAACGTTTCGGTCCTGCAGGTTCGAATGGGATACTTAAAATTTCGGCCCCAGGACTGCACTGTTATGATTTATAAGTTTTTTTTCTCATCTCGGTAGGTAGTTTCAAAATATTACAAATCATCTCGGTCATGCCATACCGCAAACCTTGCACAAAAATCGTTCACACATCAACGAGACTGTATGAGACAGAGTTGGTAGTAAAAGGTCAGTACTTACAAATTCCTTCTCAAGGCACCCCAACAACTATCAAGGCATCCCCATATAAATTGACTTATACTACAGTCAGTTATGTGAGACCATCATCTATAGTGGACTGTCGGTGGTCCATCGCTGAGATTTCAGCGATTGTCTCAGTCATGCATGTCCGATAGGCTTGATGGCATGTCGAACTTGCGTTACCGAATCATGTAATTCTCACCAGATAGAACACAAGCCAACATTTGATACTATTAGAACTCATGCCATACATAATACAATGAATTTTTTATATGAAAAATTTTGAATGTAACATGGATAGATACAAACCATGTATACAAAATGAAATGTTCCAAAATGAATAAGTATAGAAACATGTAATGCAATGTAATTTTTTCCAAAATGAATAAGTATACCATGAGTTCCAAAAATTCATTTCGAAGTTCTTAAAAAAGCTAAGGTTCACCTAAGTTTATTACATCAGGCGTGGCTTGCTGAGAATGCAGAACCAGAGTACGATTTTGGACGCAAAATCCCGTAACCCACTCTTTAGCATTACTATCTAAAAAGGTGTTCCATAATGGAAAATGGGAGGAAGGGGTGCATCATCTTTGAATTTCACTTATCAATTGCAAAAATCACATAGAGAATAAGTTGTTATCATTAAGACAATATCAAGAAAAAATAATAAGAAACACCATTTTCATATGAATTATAGGAAACTTACTCTAACCCAATAAATTTTATCGACGTTTATGACGCTAATGATAACCTCCTCCTTAAAGGATGGCGGCGGTGAATTACGCATGAAGAAGTTGGTCAAGTAATTGCCACTGAAGACGCTCACAAACATGATACTAAATGAAGTTACAATTAAAAGACCCACATCGGAAGGGTCATCCACATTTCCCATCCAACCTCCTCAACATCATTGTATGCGATTCCTTTTGGTTCCATAGGCATCACCTCTAACTTCAACCTATAGAACTTGATTGTCATCCCATTCGCGAAGAAGGCCTTCTCTGATTTTCCTCCAAACATCTCTTTCGAGGAGACTGAGGCCGGTGGCAATACACTGGAAGCCACAGTGACCATCGGTAGCCACGTCGACGGTACTCTCAACATATGGAACCTAGTCTGATTGAATGATAGATGTGAACCCAACCTTAGACACACCCTTAGAAGCTCCACGAGTTCGGTATATTTTAACAACATATGGCTTTTGCTTCTTTCGTAAACACGCAAACTCCTCGTGACCGGGCGCATATTCAAAACCACTAATAAGTCTTGTCGAAGATGTATCATCTTCCTCAAGCTTCCTCTTGAGTGTTTTTTTACTTAATTTTTTGGATTTTGAAATAGATTTCTTAGACTCCCCGGGAAAGTTAATGTTCGGTCTCCCTTTTGTCTTCACCTTTTCATAGTGGTGGAATCACTGATGTGGAGGAAGGATTACTAATTTCTCTCAACTGTTGAATGATCTTCACATGGGCGTCCTCGTCAATGCAACTTCCAAACTCATTAAAGACTCTATGAGTTTCATCATTGAAGTTATAGTCAGCCCAACTGATAGATTTCTCAAGCATCAAACTCAACTTCTATGAATGAGTGTAAATGTCTTCGAGTGGTATAGGTAGACTAGTCAAAAGATATACGTTAAGCTCATGTGCACAAGGAAGACCATGCATAGAGTGTATCTCACAACCACAAAATAATTGGTCGGTCTCGAGATCTTCAGCACCCTCAACCTCTTCATGAATCAACTTGAGTGTTGTTTGGGAGACATAACCGCATAACTAGCGGTACAAAAGGGCCCATAAACCCGTGTTGCATCACATTTTTATCCAAGTATTCGACCAACCCTTTCACATCGCCATAATCGGATCGTATGTCATTTAACCTACAGTCAAATGATTCCTCAGACTTTGCATACATCAATGTCGTCCACTTATAATTAAAAAGAGTGAAGTCTTCATTTCTTGCAAACATCTTCTTGGTGCTGGTCAAGACATTTCGTTTATGTGTCACATGCAAAGTAGGTGAGATTATTGGGGGAATACTTGTTGGATTGCACTGATATGCTTCAAAATCTCCAAAGGACATGAGTAGTTGTCCTTGGTCTCCAAAAACATGAAAGCAAACCCAACCGACAAAGTCACCTCAATCAAAGTCACCACAATAATTTCCAACACTGACATGTGATACATATTGGTTTTGTATGTGTTGTCCATGATAAGCGCCAAAGGGAAACACTGCACCAAATTACTAGAATTAGGATGCGCTGAGAATAAGTCGGTCGCGACATTCATATCATTAACATTCCTATGCCACGACAAGTAGTTATTTTGGTCCAATAGTGCAACTGTTGTTGCATTTGTGTTTTCTCATCGACTTCTCTATCTCGTTGTCTTTGATGTGGATTATATATCGTCCGAAGTGTGGAAACATTGTTTCTATCCCTTTGCCTCAATGTGTTGAGGATCTATCATGGCATCACATTCCCCTTAGTCATCTGCCCCACTGCAACCTTGTCATCTGGATTCAATCGTACGACATAAGAGTGCCCTTCCAAGTACTTCGGAGTCTCATGGTTGTGACGTCCACATAGCACATTCAAATACCATAAAGAGTCCGACTCTTCCTTAATCTAAATAAGAAAAGGGCACCCGCGTTTCTTAGTGCCACTATGAGGCCTTGTCTTATCCTCCTCTTCTGATCCTATGTTCAACTTTAGTGGTTTTTTGTCAACTTTCACTACTTTGGATATCCCTATTCTTTGGAAAATACCTTTTATGTGCCTGACCTCTCACAACCAAGCTTCACCCTACCCCTACAACCAATCCCTCCAGCATCAGACTTCTTCATATCCAAGACAAATTTCCTTTCTCGTCCCAACTTTTAAACCCACTCAACAACATCATTCCTAGACTAGAATGGTTCTTTGCAACTAAAAACATTGGTGTCAATTAAGATGTGGATGATATGGATAGCTTTTCCTATAACAAGCTATATGTATTGTAAGATTTAATAATGAGAAAATTGAAAAAATAGTTAAAACGACTATCTCGATCCCACAGGTTCGAGAAACAACATTCAGTCTTAGTTTCACATGTCCGATACCATTCATCAAATCTCGATACCCAATGACTGTGACTAGTAACATATAGTGCATATATGATTTCAGTTGCTTTAGTTCGAGACTCATGTAAGAGTGTTGACTAAATACAACCGAGACCTTATGTAATGTCTCAGTCTTGTGTGACTGATCACTTCACGTCGCCTATTCACTTAAAAAATGAAAAAAATAGAAAAATCAGGAAAATAAAACTTATTTTATCCTACGTCCGCCTCCCACTCCTTTTCTTCACCCATTATACGTTAACAGTGATGCAAATACACTAAATATAACAAACTCTACCACTACAAAAAACAGCTGATCAGAAACGGAAATTTTCGTTGTTGATTAGCATAAATTATGTCTCTAATTATATTCTTCAATAGAACAAAGATGGAATCGATTCCGTCTCTAAAACTATCGATGCTAATTTAGTTAGCAACGAAAATATATTTTGTTACTTATTAGAGACGGATTTGAGACGCATTTAGAAACGGAACAAAGACGGAACAGAAATGGACTTTCTCCCAAATTGAATGGATCTAGTTGTATCGTGTGTATGATCCGTTGCTGATTAGCAACGGATCAGATACGGAATTCATGCATTCCATTTCTGATCTATTGTTAATCAGCAACGGATCAGAAATGGAATGTATGAATGTCGTTGCTGATCCGTTGCTGATTAGCAACGGATCACATACGAAATGCATATATTCTGTTTTTGATCGTTGCTAATTAGCAATGGATCAGACACGGAATTCATAATTTTCGTTTCTGATCCGTTTGCTAATCAGCAACGGATTAGCAACGGATCAGCAACGGAATGCATGAATTTAGTGTTTGATCCGTTGTTGATTAGCAATGGATCAGACACGGAATGCATGAATTACGTTGCTGATTCGTCTCTATTCCGTGTCTAAATTTAGTATTACCCAGTTTGTCGCAGCTATTTCCTCGCCAATTGAAGACGGAATAGCAACGGGATCTATCGATTTCGTTGCTAATCCGTCTCAATTCCGTTTGTATGCCTATTTTTTTTCCACTACTAAGAAGAATCCAATTGGTTCTCCAAAACCTCTAAACTTGAAAATACAACAACAGGACATGCTCCATCGCCTGCACCCCCTCCAACAACTCCTTGGGGGTGCTAACATCCCCAAAAAAATAGAATTTGACATACATACATCTACAATATATATCAACAACAAAGATTCAAATGAGGAAAAAAATGTACAATTCGACATTAAAAAAGATTTATATATCAACGAAAGCTTGTCAAGTATAATAAATATTTCAAATACCTAAGTATCCATAAAAACCACCAATCTTATTCTTCTACAACAACCACAAAAAACCACCAATCCTCTTAATATGCACAAAAAGAACTATCAATCTAAAAGTTCTATAAAAAACTATAAAATATATCTAAGTTCTATAAACAACTATAAAAGATATCCATAAAAGCAAAATTACCATCTCAAAAAGCTACGCAAACTACCATAAAAATACCTAAGTATCCCCAAGCTGTTCCTCTCTTGTAAGCCAATCTTGCATCTCCCGATCAACATTGTCCTATTGTTGTGGTGGATCAGCGGGATCTGTTTGTGGCTGCTGCTGCTCATGAGGTGGTGGTGGTGGTGGTGGTGGTGGTGGTGTTGTGGCTGATATAGGCTTGCTCCGTCCATGGTCATCCCGAATTGCCTCTGCATAAACGCCACAACCTGTCGTAATTGCTCGGCAACACTATCGAACTCTGAGCGTGGCACCATCTCCGGCATCTGGGATGTGCTAGCACTATGATCTGCATATCTTTTCTTCTTTCTCCCTAACGACCCGAGATCGTAGACACGTTCTCTGGGACATTGCATAGATCATCCACCGGCTAGTCCAGTGTAGTAGCCCGGGTCAGCTCCTGACGTCTCCTCTAGAGCTTAGGCTGTATAGATCAACAATAAAAACTTAAATGATATGCTTTTAAGTAAACTTACTACTATTTAGCTCGTATTTCTATACTTACATAGAACCGCTCCGATCTAGTATCGATGAATGTCACCCCGTCGTGATTTACGGTGTGGAGATGCAAATACAATTCATTCACGCCAGGTGGCGTCTCGAATGTATTAGTCTGCATACAAAAGTGATAAAAATGTTAAATATGTCAATTACTAGTAGGTCGGCGCACTTATATTCTCCAAGCACAAATCAATTGCATAGAAGTGAAATGAACTGAAGTGAATGAAATTTGTACAATGCAAATGAGTTAAACTAGCATCAACGTGTAAGAAATTAAACAAAAAAATAAGATTAAAAGCTAACACAAGCATAGTGAACAAGTGTTGAAATGAAAAAAGTAAAAAAGAGTATAAAAACACTTACCAATCTTTCATTGGTAGTCACAAAAGACACCGAGCCACCACCGTGCTTCGAGGGTCTAGTCCCAGGTCCTTCGACCTTAGTGTTCCTATTCATAGACGCCTGCCTAGACCTGGCAAGAAATTCCTCGCTCTTCCAGTACTCCAAGTATCTCCTTCATGCCTCATCTGTAACAAAGTTTGGCTGCACACGATTCTTCTTTAACTTATGCATCAATGCGATGTACCTGGTGCCTGCATGCGTGTCGTACGCCGCAAGAATTAGATCCTTATGAATCGTGTCATCCCATCTAAAATATACCTATAAAATGGCGAGTGCAATTGTTACGAGACATTGGAAAACTTGTATAAATCCTAGGACATTTATTAGTCCTGCGTACCTGCCATTGGCGCCAGTAGTGGTCCTTATGATGATTTGGTACCGACTTCCAACAATACCCTTCTAGAATCATCCATCTCTTGAAAACTTTTGTCATCCTCCGTGCACAAGAATGAGAATGATGCAATTCCCTATGTTTCATTAAAATGCATAACATCTTAAAAACTAATTTAATAGTTTACATGGATAATTAGAAATACGGTAATTAATCAAATACAAACTTATGTATTATTCGCAATCAGTGTGATCGGGATCCTATGCACGCGAGGGGGCTCGGTCCCTATCCTCTAAGCTCCTCGCGAAGCGCCTGTAACATGCAAGCCTGCTCTGCCCTCATAGGATGGGGATGTTGCTGGTGATGCAGTGGCTGGAGACACAAGCATCGTCGGTACAGGAGTGTCATGTCTCGATGTCGCCGATGGTGACTGCAATGGGCGATTTGGTATGGTTACAGACGACGATGTCGATGGTACAGGCGACGCGGACGATATGGAAGGCGAAGGTGACGCTAACTGTAACTCATGATCGAGTGAACGATAAGTCGAAATTGATAGGACAGGAACCGACCCACGACCTCGACCGCCACGACCTACTCGACCCCCTCGTGTGGCCGGTCCATGAGGTCCAGTCGGTATATCGGTTCCTAGGGTCTGTGCTGCACCTTTTCCGACTGGACGAGGACCTCCTAAAGCTATCCCTCGACTGCCATGAGGTAATGTGCGACCTCGAAGTGGGAGCTGATCACTGCGAGCCATAAAACCTTAAAAAACATCAATCTTAAACAATCGTGAAGAAAGGTTTAGAAAGTTCACGTAACGTCGATCAAACATTGACATAACATAGACATACATTACTCACTGTCATCCGTTTCAAATTCACTCTCATGACTAGAAGTTGATGATTCTTCTTCTGAATCATCTCCACTATGAACAATGAAGTCATTGACTTCTTGACTTGGACCCACTATCGACAACTCTTTCACAAACGACTGAAGGAACACGTCGATTTTTTGTTTTGGGTAGGGTGGTTCAGGTACGATAACCGTTAAGAACATAAACTCAAATTTCATGCACATCGATGGTTGAAGATTGTACGGAGTCAAAATTACGGGCCATGAAGAGTACGATTTTCTTGAAATCCCAAAAACTTGAAAGTTATCAGTGCACAACCCTAAACGAACATTTTGAACCTCGGCGGCGAAGTCTCTGTTGACATCATTGAAATGCCTTCAAGCAATCGAATCATAACAATGTTGCATAACATCTTCTGGCGAGGAATGCTCTCCATGCCACTGCATTTGTTTTGCCGTTGACTCAGACGCATACAATCGTTGCAATCGAGGGCCTAAAAGGAAGTAGTACATTTTTTTGCAAGGGCGTTTTTTGGTGTTCCTTCCACAACCTCATCGCTATGCAATGTAGCATGATTTTCCATAAAATTTACATGATGTCAATTCAGAGTCCACTCCCCAATAAATCATACATTGGTCCTCACAACAATCTATTTTTTCAACTGGAAGACCTAGACCTCAAATTAGTCTTTTAGTGGCATAAAAATTTTCAACCAATGAATTGTCAGTTGGCAAACAATCCTTCATGAATTTTATGATTTCATTATACCCTCGTTCAGAGATATGGTGTTCTGACTTGATCACAAGTAATCTTGCCATTGCGGATAACTTTGTCATGGTTTCGCACCCCGGCCACAATTGTTCGCTACTAGCCTTAATCATATCATATAGTTGGCGTGCTTGGGGGTTTGGTGATTCTTCCACGTGATTCCAATTAAAACTTGGACCTGCCAAGTTGTGTAGCATCTCGTGGTAAGTTGTCGTATCAAAACCTCTCCCATCAGCATCATCAATATGGTTATCAAATTGGTAGAAGTTTGGCGGCTCTTGATATCCATTCTCACCGTGTTCGTACCAATAGTGATATCCCGGAACGAATCCGTACCTACATATATGGTATTCAACCGTTTCGACGTCCAGGTATGGTACAAGTCGACATTTCTTATAATTGCACGGACATCTAATCTTCCTTTCACTTTGGTAGGTAGGACAATGTTGATTAGCAAATGCTATGAATTCTTTAACCCTCGGCGCGAATTCAATTCGAACGAAGCCGTTGTGGAGACGGTTGTACATCCAGTCTCGACTTGTAGACGACATTCCTATTGTAATTATGTAATTAAATTAGTCAACTAGTTTAATAATTCCCGACGATACATGTCTACTTGTGTGTCCAACTTACACAATTTAGTATAATGGGGAATCTGAGAACCTCACTAACTACATGAATAAAAAGCATTGTTTGTATGCATTGAATAAAGGTGGTTTGATACAAATAACATAAAACAAAACAAACTTTACATTTTTTGAGTTCTAATTTCATGTATGTTTGTCGATTGAATTTAATACTCCTAATCTCAAGGAAAATGTGTCTAACGTCATGTATGCGTGTGGCTTCAATTCATTTTGTTGATTTCTACTTTCCTAAGACCTAGCTCTTTTTAGGCCTGATACCAAACAGAGTAGGATACTTGGTCGTAAAAATAAAAGTAACAAGGAGTTCAAGAAATCATAACTCATAAGTTATAAGTGGCATACAAATACCACATAGGATCAAAACTCCCAGTATTTCATTTTCAACAAATACATATACCAATGACGAGCCAATAGGTACATACATATACCAAATTATTAAGGATAATATTTTTGTAACAAACTAACACTTAACATAATATCGTACAAAAAAATATTTAACAAAAAAAACTAATAATATAACAAACATTGCTTTATTGTATGTTTTGTTAATTGTGACCCATTAGTTGTTCACTCTTACCTCCCTAAGGTTAGAGACTTACACACTCAAATCTTAGGACGTTTTAAGTGGAACAACCAAAACAAACATTACGTTGGGACCCATTAGTTGTTCACTCGTACCTCCTTAAAGTTAGAGGATCAAATCTCTTGACGTTTTAAGTGAAATAGCCAGATCAACTCAAAAAGTAATCCTAGTTTTTAAAACCCTAGCTAGTAGTAGAAAATATATAATTTAAGGTACTATTCATCTATACCTACTCTTTTTGTTATTTTATCTATACACACGCATATACACACAAGTTACGGTTCACATTTTCAAGTACTACTGCTAACAATATTCCTCATCATCATTGTAGTACTACATGCACTGATTCATATGGGATTAATTCACTTAGTGGGAATATTAATTACAGTACTATGTGCCTATTAGTTAGTGTTTTCATGGCTGATGAGGTAAGTTGTTGTTTCGATTTATTCATGTCTTGGAGCAAATCTCCCCCAAATTTCTTCAACTCCATATCCCTAACTTCCCAACAACAAAACCCCCCAAAATACCACTCCAAAAAAACTTCAGAATCACAAAAACAACTGCGAAGAATGATCAAAGAAGATAACTCACAAAGTCGTCTAAACTGTGAGAAATAATTGAAAAACCTTGCAAAATAGAGCTGATAAGCTCATCAAATGTGATCAGTGAAACAAAATTGAACCAAATATAGTAGCAAATACATGAAAAAATATGGCATGAAGAGATCAAAGAATGTAAATCACAAAGAAAATATAGCACAAAACCTTACCTCTCTAAAGCATTTAGAGCAATAGAATGCAATGCAGACAAAGGATGATGCGTTTCGACTACAGGCAAGGATTTATCGCCTCCGTATAGCTCAGCCACTTCCTTAACGCTCCTCTGCATCAAAACCAAAACAATTCAATGTCCTACCAAACCTCCTAAATCCAAGTGAAATGGAGCTGGTCTCATCAAAATTCGCCAGTGAAATCAAGAACTTTCCAGTTCTTTAATCGAAGTCCGCCAAATCAAAGTCCTCAAATAGAGATCTTCCAGGTTCGAATGAATGAATGGATGGATGAAGGAAGTACCTTAAACGCGAAGAATGGATGGAATGTTGGAGAGCGTCCAGCCCAATCTTGGAGAGCGTCCAGCCCAATCTACCGAAACTGAAGGAGAATGAGGAATCGGAGTAGCCTTCACGGGGGAAACTCCAAAATGCACCTGAAAAAAGCAGGCAAATGAGAGATTATTGAACTCGATAGTCGATTGGAAGCGAATGAGAGAAATGGTGGATTTTAAGAAACATAGAAAGTAATAATAACCATACATAGAAAGTAATAACTCTCTCTAAAGCTTTTACTTCTATAATCTTCTTTGGAAATTGAGGAGGCTAGGAACCAATTTTTTAATTTCTTTACTATTGACTTTGCTTTGGTCCTTTGCCAATTAAAGACATATATAGGTAGAGAGTACTAGAGCTAATAAGGAACAAGAAAGAAACTCAACTCATATTAAACATTAAATACAACACAATAGTCAATACATGAAGTTCCTTAGGGAGACCCAATTTTCATTCAATTCAAACAAAGACAACAAAGACAACAAGTCCTTACAAATACTGAAACAAAGCACAAACAACACGCACACTATTGACTTTGCTTTAGTCCTTTGACAATTAAGATCAAAGCATTAACAACATTATGAGGATTGTAATAGGTGCAATGAGAATAACATAGAGCTTTTAGCATTAAAAAAAAAGAAGAATTGAACTCCCTCTCCCATAGCTATAGTTACAAATAAGCATCACGTTTTCCTTATATCATTCCTTTTAAAAGAAAATACTTATAAATAGAGCCATATCTCCAAATGGAAAAGCAAGATTGCGCAAATAGGTTGATCCTAGCAACATCTATCACAGGGTAAAATGTTCAGTGCTGGTATCACTAAAATTAACTTTCCAAAGATTGACAAGATATAAAAAAAAACTCACCATTGTCAATTACTTAGAAAACTATAAGACAGTTATATATAGGCTCTTTTGAAAACAATGGGACATTTTCAGGGCAATGCATGTTTAATGCAACAATATAAGAGTGTAATTGAGAGAATTGCGGGGGTGTTCAAACAAGTGAAAAGGTTTTGTAAATGCATAGCTTCATTCTGTCTCAAAAGAGGCTAAGTGCATACTAGAACTTGCAAAATCACTTCCTCAGAAGTCAGAATGAGTTTCACTAGCCTGATATAAGGTAAATCAATGCACTTGTATGTTTTCAATGCTAAGAAAGTTAATTAGTGTGGATGAATATACAATAACTTGATTAACCCACTATTAAAGGTCAAATTCAAGACCATTGATTAAAGGTAATGCAACCTGACCCATTATGTGTGCAAGGTTTTAGGGGTACATTAAGCTTTACTACTCATTTACGTGATTTCGAGAACTCTACTTTCAATATACGTTTTCCTGCATAGAAAGATCAAAGGTATAAGCAATTACTTGCAAAAAAAATCATAAATGAACAAGGAAAAAGAAATAAAGATTTAAGGAATGACCGCGCGGCCCTTAGAGAGGCTTGCAATACAAACAGTCCAAATGCTTCACAACAACCATATAGACAAGAACCTTGTCATACAATCTTATATAGAATTCTAAGAAACTATATTTATCAAACAAGTACCTTGAAGTGAAGAAGTTCCTAGTATTGCAAGTCGATCACTGACAGCTGCTGCACAATCAAACTTGAACCCTGAAAATCAAATATGTGAAAAAATGAGCTACCAATCTAAATAAATATGACAATGCTAGAAAAAAAAACCAATCTCATACACAAGGAAGAAAGAAAAAAGTAAAACTCTAAAAGTAGAAATAAAGTGTCCAAAAAGACCATTACTACTATATATTTTTAATTATAATGACATAAAATCAAACATGAAGACAAAAAGGACTTGTGATTCTATAAATTATAATCATTAGATATATCCAACATAGATGTAATCATGCTAAGAATAAAATTTTAGGTGGCTTGTTGCTCACATGTAAGTCAATCATTGTATGGATTATAAATATTATTTTTAGACCACCACGCTATATGAATATGTTTGAAGATCATAAACATGCTTCCTTATTAACTTGACACAATATGGGTCTTTATCATACGGTACATTGACAAAAGATGCATTCCCATAACACGTAAATGTAGTTACACATATAATTTTAATTTTCTACCATTTCAATTTTTTAATAAATTCCACATCGAAGTAGACTACCTAAAATAAGTTCTGAATTTCAAGTAACCAGTCACTTCTGGCCCAATGTAATATTTGGCTTCTAATGCACAACATGTAGAACGGGTTTTACACGATACTCATTGCTCTGAAAAAAAATTCTGAAATTTAGGGCATGAGTTCAAGAGGCAATAAAAAAGAAGAGGTCGAAGAGCGCAAAAACATGTACCCTCATTCAGTCTTGAGTCATGATCTTGACTCTTCAATCCTCTTTTACTTGCTTGCTATTCTAGTATACCTCAGACAAATTCTTTTTGGCATCAACAAGGAAAATATTTCAAACTATATGAAAAAATGTATTCTTAAAGTTGGTTTACAAGGTCCAAATTTAAAAGGTAAAATTTTAGTGAAAACATCACATTTGAGTCCTCATATTTATTAAAGATGCAGAACGACCATTAATTTTCTGCTTATCCATTCTAGCATACTATTTGATTTCCAATAAAAATGTCGTTTCATCTCTAATATGTATTTTTAAATAAGAAACTAATTAACTTAATACCCCTCAAACTTGCACACTGAGAGACTCGGACCCTCAACCTCATACATAGGTGACCACAAACCAAATCATTCAGCTCCACTTGGTTGGCTTGATCGCTTTTATGTTATGATTGCTATGGTTTTCTCTTAAAGGGATTATTCTGCATTTCAGTTGCAACTAATGGAATTAGCAAAAAAGGAAAACTGCTTATCTGAAATAAAGAGAGGCTTAACAACTTTGCTCAATTGATTTTCAGTCAAATTTATATTAATTAGTTGATGAGATGCACACGCATACTACTCTTCAAAAGACGCAGATGCAAGAACATATTGTATTGATGATTTATTAGCCCTGCTCACATCCACAATATCAAAGGTTTCAACAAATCATATGACTAAAGCTTTAAATTTGCAATATATTAGTGCTGCTCAAAACCAATAAATTAAAGAAACAAAACTAATCGAATGAGATCTCTTAATGGAGTAAAAAAACATCCACTAGATGAACTACAAACATTAATATACAAAACGTAAAAGAGTGAGAGATAATTTTCAAATAAGAGGACTTATATAATTTCAAGCATATATTGGATAAGATAAGAGAATTGTGCAAAGACAGAAAAAAAAAAAAAAGCAATGACATAAAGCAATATCAGGTCAAAGAGACTTACAAGTTCCACTTTAAAATTTTAAAGTATAGTTACAAATTCATAGTCATATAAAGTTATAAACCAAACCTTTTCCCTAACTTATTTTTTCCCTCGAAGTTCCAATTAAATAGAACCCTAACTTCACAACACTATTCAAAGTAGCCATGTTTTCTCTGGTTTCGAGGCTACATTTAACCATTGTTCCTAACCGAACTCATTGCGTGAATAAATGCATAAACCACTTGGAGCTCTTAGAATACACATCAAACTACCTCCAAAAAAATCCTCATACGACATTCTTATAATTGCGGGGATCGAACAAGCTTGTTAACATAAGCCTTTATGTATATTAAACCGATAAAAGAACGTTCACTAGAACCTGTTAAGTACCCATCAAGCAACAACAAATTATAAACAACTGAACCACACAAACTCATCGAAATCTCACAAACTAGTGAGAGACAAGAAAAAATCAAAAAAGGGTATTTCGATGGAGGGATTATCTAACCTGGGCATCTAATGAAATCTCCAAAAATAAGAAAACCAGAATACCATTAAAACATAAACAAATCTTCACCAACTGAACCACCGAAAGTCATCAAAATCTTACAAACTAGTAAGAAACAAGGGAAAATCTGAAAAGGGTATGTCAATGGAGGCATTATCTCACCTGGGTATCCAATGTACGACGGCGAGGGACAGAGTAGACGACAATGACGAACAGCTCAGATGACGGCGAGGACTTCAGAGGCAGCGACGGCAGATGGCACGACCTCCGGTAGACACCACGAAAACTCGCCGTCTCAATCGCAAAGGCAGATAGCAACTCAAACCCCAACCAATCGTGAAGTCGTGACTGGCCTCGACAGTGCAGAGATCAGATGAGACCGTGAAGAGAGGAGTTGACGGCGGAGAACATTGAGCAGAGATTTCATGGTTTAGGACAAGAGTTCGATGAGAGAGAGAGTTGACGGTGATTCAAAATTTTAGGGTTTGGGAGGGAAGGGATCGGGGGTTCGACAAAGAAGAGAGAGATTTGGGATTTTAATCTTCCGTTCCCATTTTTCAATCGTCTGCATCGAATCACGCACGAGTCTCGAGACGTAATGGACGGTTATAAACTACTAAACTTTTGGTGGGAAAGTTGGCGCCATTTTTTGAGATGAAATTTAATTTCGTCTCTATTTAAAATCTCTAATCTCTCTCTATTACATCTCGAATGATTCCGTCTCAATTCCGTCTCAAACCATTTATAGTTAGCAACGGAATTTAATTCCGTTGCTAATTCCATTTCTAAATTACCATAACCCTTATTATTGTCTCCTTGAAAATCGATCAACTGCCTTCATTCAATTAAAAAAGAAAAGAAATAACATACTTACAATGTCATGTAACCCATTCGATCAACAAAAGTGCAAATCCGTAGGTGAAGGATCAATTGCACTTATGAAAAATTTAGAGGATTGAAGGTGGGGTGCGTGAGTGAGTGAAGAGAATTGGGTACATGAGTGAATCGATTGGTTTGGGAGGGCGGTTTTGACATTTCCTTCTTACCCTAATTTTTTAAAAATTTTGGCCGGGGGCCCTAATCATTGTGCAGGGTGCACATAGTCGCAGTCTTTATTTATATGTTATTATTTATTGTTTTTTCTTAATTTTGTGTCTTCTTTTAGTTACAAGAAGAAATTGGTTAAAGTATCTAACCTTTCACAATTTTTTATATTAAATCTTAACTTTTTGAATTTTTTATTATTTAAAATAATTATTTAAGTGTCACCTCATCGAATTTGGACGTAATAGTTAAACATAAATGAAAGAATCTAGAAAAAGTTAGAATGTAACAACAAATTCAAAAATATTAGGAAAAAATAAAATAAAAAGTTGTGAAAGATTATGATATTTTTTACCAATTTGGCCTTGTTACTAACCCCCCTTTTTAACTTCACCGATGATAAATGTTACACTTTTTATTGCCGGTCCCAAGTCCAAAGAAAGGAGGAGGGAAAAATGTCTTATATATATATATAGAAGACCACACTTTTTCGTTTCGCCACAGGTCTAAAAGATGACAGAACCGGCTCTAGGTATAGGGCCTCAAACGCACACATGTACCACTGCATACGCTTAATTATTTTCTTTAACGCAAAATTAGATTAATCCATGGTCATCTTGACAAGGGATTGGCCTCCCAATTAACGAACAAGCTATGTACGTTGGTTTACCAAAATTACAACTTATTTTCTTGCATATATGAATGATTATGTGATTAATATATACTATTACTCTCTCAGTTCTCAAATATTTTATCACATTAGTTGTGGGAAATTTTTTTTTTGTTCCAACCAATATATCACATTAGTAAACCAATAAAAACATTAATATATAGCCTCATTTCCTATTCTAAACCTAATCGATTTAGTTAATTAATAACAATATTTATAACTTTTCTCTACAATACCCATAATAAATATTATAGTCATTTAATTATGAGAGGGTAATTTGGTCTCATACGAAATTAATTTAAATGTTACCGAATCAATCATTTTCTTAACTTTTGTGCGCATGTAAAAGTGTGACATATTTATAGGAGCGGAGGGAGTACATATATATATATGTGTACTCAATATGTGGTTTTTGTTATTATTAATTGTTGTGATAGTCGTCGCCTTTGTTCAATGTCGTGGACGTTGGTTCTAATACTTCAAGAATTTGTATTGATGTAATAACGATGGATCTGACCAATATGTAAACTTTAATTTGTGATCTTTATATATAATCTTGACATCAAATAGAAAGTTACATTATAAGTAATAAGGTATGCATTATAATGCAATCTTTATTCATAACACACATGATAGAGAGACAGTACTAAATATGCGTCCATAAGGGCACGCAAGCACACACGTACACCATGCATACATATAATCAATTAACCAGCTAGCTTGCTAGCTAGCTTATACATAATTAATGATTCTTAAAAAGGGAACGACTTTTTAGGCTTAATTGAGGCTCCTTTGACAATGAGGCCAGTCTTCCAGAGCCCCCCTTCGTATCCGGAGAAGAAGAACTTGAGTTCTCCCTTTTTCTGATTGGTGAAGTCGCCGACGCGAATTTCGATCCACTCCTCTCTCGGCAGGTCCTTCATGTTCACCTTGCACTGGCTCTTCTTCCCGTTAGGCTCCTCCATATCTAGAGTCACCGGGAAGTCCCACCCGGACGCGTCCTTCTTCAACATCACCACAAATGACACTTCGTATATTGTACCTTCAGTCAGATATGAAGTGTCCAGTGCCACGTCTATTTCCAGCCAACACACCCTTATCAGCTCGGCCATTTCAATCAGTGTGCTGCATGCCATGCAACCATGCATTGATAAATTAATTAATTACTATGTACCATACAAATCTTTATTAATTACGTACTGAACTGATTTTTTTAATAGGAAATGATTTTCGGACATCACTAAACAAGTAAACATACACCCGAACACACATCGAGGACCTCATGAGGCGATGTGTACTACGTATGTACATGCATGAGTACCTCAGGATACATGATCAGTATGTTATGCACTGAGAATTAACCCTGTGCACATGCATCTTGAGACACCAATGAATGGCTAGTGAGACTTGATGTGCATTCGGTAATGTCCGTAAGTACTTGTAGCATTTCCCCTCGTTTTTTTTTAGTTAGGAACTTAATTATAATATGTATGTATATGAGCCCTTAAATTTGCAAACGGGGATCAGACTCTGACTCTTAATTAACCTCGATCGATGTTACATCTACTATATATGTACCTTTCATACAATATATTATATACTTTTATTCTCACAAAATAATAATTATCATAAGAAATACGTTGTTAATTTGTTGCAGTTATATGATCAGTTAATTAAGGTACCAAGTCTATATGCCATCTAAGACCAACCAATAGTGCATGGGTAGCTCACTAGCTCACTGTTTTGATATGAGATCGATCACTAGCTTATATAAGAATTTGAAGGTCGTTCGAGTTTATATGGAGCCAAGTCGGTTTTTTTTTTTTTTTACCAAAAATAAAAATACGCCAACCAATTAATTAAATGGCGTTTTATATATATATACACTCAATGATTTGACATATATGTAGTCATCTATGGATGAAGAATTAATGAAGAATTAAGGCCAAGTCTATCTCCCAATGCACAAATAATTAATTAGAGTTAGAAGATTAATTAGTCGATTTCCTATAAAAAATTATAATTAATTAGTTAAGTTTAATTGTTTCTGTTGATTGACACGTACTTGCTCGTAGGTGATTCCTTGATGAAGGGCCACCTCCAATAACGCTTGTCCAATCCCCAATAGGGGCCAAGGGCCTTTGCAAACAACATCACACTCACCGCCTCCTAGTCAATTAACAATATTAAAATGTTAGCCAAAACCAATTAAAATGATCGATTAAATTAATTAAAGATTGATCAATGCATATGTAATAACGATTTAATTCGTATGAATCGATTTTGAGTATATATAAGCTTTGAAAATATTATTCAATAATAAAAGTTGTGATGAATACTATTAATTACCTGTGTTGCCATTGCCTTGATCTTTCTTGAGCTAATCAATATTCAAGCAATGTATGTGAGTATATACGTACTTGTGTGATTTGCAATTGATCACACACATTCCTTTTATAGGCACTTCATGGTAGTGTTACATCTACAGTCCTGACCCTAAGTGGAATAGGAAGGTTGTTCTTTTGTTTGTTTGTATGGTTTTTCTTTCATTTTAAATTCATGAAAGCGCTCATGTTCCACTCCTAACCACTCTCTACCCCACAATACCCATATACATTAATTATGTTAGAAATTAATAAAATATATATAACATGAATGAATTCTTTGGTAAAAATATAAATTTGTTGTATAATTTGGTGATTGTATATTTATGTTCACCTCGGGATCAATAATTTTGATTAGAAAATGAATGGATTAATTCCTTTAGTTCTCCTCATGACTAATAATTTTTATTAGAACAAAAAAGTAATTCATCATCATTTACTTTCATATATAAACAAGATTGGTCACCTCTATTAATTGTATCGTTATGTATATATTAATGTGTGTGTGAGTCTATGTATATAAAGTTTCATAAAAAAAAAAAAAAAGAACCTATAACACCGTTTTCTCCTCTTAGCTTAGAATCGATAAATGTGCCTTTTTAAATTTAAAAAAATGTTTCATAAGAAAAATTCATGGTACCTAGAAAGTTTATAATTGCTCTTCATGAGTTGTAATTGTGACAATTGCCTCTCAATAGAGCTTGTGATAAAAAAAAAAATCATAAAAAAACTTGGATAATTTTTCCTTTATTTTTCTGTTGATATATGCTATTGAAGAGAAAATAGGGAAAAAAAGAAAGCACAAGAAACTTTTTTTTTTTTTTTTTTTTTTTGGAAACAGCCTTTTGTCCAAGAGAATAACCAAAAAAACACAAGAGACATGTTTAAGTTTATATCTTAGAATCGATAAATGTGCCTTTTTAAATTTAAAAAAATGTTTCATAAGAAAAATTCATGGTACCTAGAAAGTTTATAATTGCTCTTCATGAGTTGTAATTGTGACAATTGCCTCTCAATAGAGCTTGTGATAAGAAGAAAAAAAAATCATAAAAAAACTTGGATAATTTTTTCCTTTATTTTTCTGTTGATATATGCTATTGAAGAGAAAATAGGGAAAAAAAAGAAAGCACAAGAAACTTTTTTTTTTTTTTTTTTTGGAAACAAACACAAGAGACATGTTTAAGTTTATATAAGGGGGCCAAATGTTATATATGCCCATAAAGAAAATTAACTAGTTAGTCTTCTCCTACGTGAGTCACGCTAGCTCCTTATTCTACGGCATTATTGATAAGTTCACATTACGTTCGTTTAATTTCCTCCTATATAGTGCATGGAATGGCTTTTTTTTTTTTTTAATTGTGGAAGCCTACAAATGGTGCATTAATCGTTCTCAACCCAAGAGGGTAGCCAACCTATTACAATATTTCAATAAGTGAGATGCAATAGATACTATATTGCATATCGGGGGTTAATAGTCAACTATATATATCTTAACGTTTGAAAATGTGGATTGTAAACGTGGATTGATACCCACATCATCTTAAGTGGCTTAAATAGACATTGAAATTCAAATGTATTTTCCAATGGTCAATATGGATTCAATTTTTATTTTAAAATTTTATGACTTTTTTATATATATTTTAGAGAGAATAACCGACGTGGCTATAGTGTCGCACCCGTACCGCGAACCGGCGGTCCGATCGGCTTGAACGTCTCGAGGTGTTCGGTTACACCGGCGACCCCAAAAGATGTTTTGAACTCGCCTTCCCTTATTATTATTCCAGTGTAAAAACTATTTTTCGAGTTAATTTTTCGAAAAACATTATATTGTATTGACAGGCTCAGTTGTTTGTTGCGTACGTGGTGTGTAAAGCAAGTGAGCATAAAAAGTGATCAAGGAACCTAAAGTGGAAACATCAATTATAATATACAAGTAATCCTTAAAAGCAGAGTCAAACAACTAACTCCCAAATACAAATTAAATACAAGTTTGATTAACGGATACATAACTAAAACCAATTCAACCAATATATTACCTACAGTGTGGATAAGGGCGCTTGTCTCCGTCGTCAACCATTCTAGTTCCTTGCCCTTTTCGTAACCACTGCAAGTCTAATTAATTCAACAACGAATTTTTCGAAGCCCCCAGTGCGTAAACGGATAAGTTTTATAAAAGTGCAGCGCATAATAAACAATTGAAAAAATATAATAATAAGAATTAAATTAAACATGCTGCAATTAATCGTATTTTTTACATAGTCAGGGTGATTCCCATGAATCCCCAAGATGCTAGGACCTGGCCTGTATGTCATCAGCATGGCACCAACCCTCACCTACTATATGAGTATATCCCTTCATGTGATATGAGGCCCTAAGCAATACCGATATACTCTAACTCTACCCAGGATGATCAAGGTCGTAGGAGATGCACACAATAATATTACGCCATCAAACTCGTCGAAAGTCGAAGTCGACCCCTAAAGGTCCATATGACAATATGCATGGCCAATGGATAGTCATGGATGTAATGCAACAATGCAACAAATATATGATGCGTACTAAAAGTTTATAAATTCGTATTGTTCACTTAATTACAGTGCATCCCACGTCGAATGCTCTGACCCCTTGTCGAGCTCTACGTACCCCAGGTAGAATCAAACTCTGCGTCGTCAACTCTTAACACAATTATTTTATAACAACTTCAATTAGCTTTCAACTAGCTAATTTGGGGTAACTTTTTAACCTTGAAAACGTTGATATTTTTTATATTGACAAAAAGGAACTTGTAGAGCTCACTTCATACTTTCCATCGACTCCAAAAACACTTAAATCGGGTCACAAATGGAGAAGTTATGAATTTCCACTATAGCATATTGATTAGGCAAACTTTAACAATTTAGAACTAATAAAACTTCTCCAAATCAATATTTGCGCAATTATATCATCAAAACGCAAAACCAAACACAAGGAAGTCACTCGATACCACATTCAAAATATTTCCACAGCCCGAGGAGTCAATTTAGACAAAAACTAATAATCTAATTAGTCTAGAATCCTAATGTAAATCAACTTTAACTACAAAGCATCTTCAAAACTGTTATCAACTAAATTGCATCATTTCACTTCACAAAAACCCTAACCCACACCGGTGGGATTTTTTTTCCAAATTAACGCACATCAACCCAATACATCAATTCTCAACAATCCATATCAATTCCTATCAAAACCCCGTGAAAGAAGTAAAAAATCGTGAGAATTCAAATTGAATTGTGAAAAATTTCATGAGTTGAGAATTTACTAAATTTTGAGCCGAATACCTCATCTCTACCATGGAAACTTAGCCGACTTACCATCTCATTGCACTCTACTGTTTTGCGAAAAGAAATTGTGCGAAAATCGGACGTATGGAGCTCCATGAGCGAAATTGTCCGAGGAGAGGTTTAGAAACCAAAACGTAACAAACATTCCATTGAGCATTTTAAATGAAACCTGATTTCATTTTATTTTTATTTCTTATATTTATATATAAACCATCAGCTGCTTGTTACCAAGCTTAATTTCTTTTTATTTATTAATTTCCAAATCACTATTTTTGACGTTTTTTTACTTTCGGTGCTCATTTTGCATTTGATTTTTCACCGAATTGAGTCAACCTCTCGACAAAATAGTCCAACTCCATAAAAGATCGATAACACTGATTTTGGTCATGCCAAAATCAAATCTTAACTTTGTCTATGACACACAAAACACTTATGGACTAATTTTCTTGTCATACTTAGCCAAACTTGCAATAATTTGGACCCAATCTTAACCTCAACCATCGCCAATTAACATGCAACTCGAGACAAGTCTAGTACCAACTTCGTTCTCATTTTATATTATCACCAATCCGGGCTTGCATGCAAATCGAGGCAAAGCCCTTACACAATACTTAACACTTGTTCACTAGTTTTCGATCAACTAATAATTTTTATTGCACTTGTGCCCTTCAAACACACACTTACAACCCCGATCATGACAAATTGAGGATATACCTCGACACACAAATATGGCCATGAAATACCGTATAATACATCAAGATGATTATCAAGGCATATAATTAATCAAAGTTAGATTATTAGCTTTTATATATTTCTTTTATTTGAGTTATGTATATTTGTGATATAAAATCAACGGAAATTCAAAAAATAAATCTAGCCTCGGTTAGCCTAGTATTTAGCCACATGCCAGTCCTAACCTTTCTATTCATGTTGCCAACGCATGTCTCGAGGTCTCGCAATGTGTATTACAATATATTTTAATTATTTATTATACAATATACGCACCCAAATATAACAAAACTTTGATCAGCAGTCCATCGACCCTAGTTACATTGCTTTATATGACAGTGACTAGGATTTAGATCCGGTCCGAGTTGGTTAAACCCAGTCTAATTAGTGAAAGTTATCATATATTGATTGCATCGTTTACAAGTAGACATTAAGAATAGACATGATAACTTCTAAAATTTAATATCAATAACTATCGCTGGATGTTGAATATCTTATGGTTGTGCTATCCATATTCGACTTAAATCATCAATGGCCATGACAACTTCTGAAACATAATATCAACAAACAAGTGATCAAGATTTCCGTAGCGTTACACTCAAAATCAATACAACTTCTAACCATTGCACTTATTATTTTTCTATTTTATTCATGTTTATAGCATAACACTCATACCATAGGATCCATTGATCCCTAAGATCAATGAACTACTCACACATCATTGAAACAAATATGCACGTAGTGGTATTCATTGAAATCATATATATAATTAAACACTTTCAATTAAATCAATAAAAACAATACCCAAATTACCACACGCGAGTCTTCAATGTCTCCTCTCTACAAATTGTCTTAATACTCAAAAATAAAGTAAACATATGCTAAACTATATTATTGGTGGCTAATCTCTTGTAATTTATGTGTTTATCGTGTTCTCTTATCTATTTAAACTCCCTAAACATGTTTTCAAACAATTAGAAACCCTACTTAACAATTTAACATGAAATAGAACTATACTTTCTATTTTTTTCTCTTTTAGGTGTTATCACTTAAGTACCGAATTTGTCTGTAGACTCCCGCAGCACCGCCACTGCGCGGAGGATCCTACCAACATATGATCCTTCACTTAAGTCCCGTTTCCTTCCTTCATGCATTTGTCGCCGCTCGAACCAGTTTCATTCTCTCTATGTATGTATTGTTTTTGATATAATATATTGTATAAATAGGTTTTTAGGTTCGTATGTGGTTAGGATCTTCTTTGGAATTGTTGTAAGAATTTTGAGACAGATTGGGATGATTTTGGATCAAGCTAAGGTAATGTTGGTTTAAGGATTTTGATATCCTAAATTAGGTTAAAATAAATATATCTATTTTGTTGATGCAATATATATTGTTATAAGGTGGATTGAGAGTCATTCGACATTTACACCAAGCTGAACAGCTTTTGTTGAAGATTTTTGAAGGCCGAATTTTCCGGTGTAAGCTTAGAATAGAGGTGGTGCTGCCGAAAAATTTTAGTAAATTTTGAAGATTATTTAATCAATCTAAATGAACTTTGAGGTTTCAAATTAGTTTTAGGATTCTATCAAGTTAATAAAGTTTATATTTGATGATTACGAGGCCTTGATATTGTTTGTTTATTGATGGTAAGATTAAGGCTGACTAGATTATTAAGGGATTATAGTAATCTAGGCTCGTCATAGGCCCTAATCAAATGGGATTTGATAGTATTTTGCTTTTGTTGTAAAATATTAAAAATAAATGATAATAACAGTAGAACTCAATTAGCAAAAAATGGCTTGAGAGATTGAAAAAATATTAGTGATAGACTTAAAGCTCATGAAACTACTAAAGAACATATTCATAATATGACTTGTTGGATTGACTTGCAAAATAAATTAAAAAAATCAGACAATAGATAAACATATTCAAGAACAAATTAACAAAGAGAAAGAACATTATTAAGAACAATCGCAGTCGTTAAGTTTCTTGCCCAAAGTTCTCTAGCTTTTTGTGAAACAAATGAGAGAATTTATTAAAATAGTAATGAAATTTTTTTAAATTTGATTAAAATAATTGTGATTTTGTATCCAACTATGCGAGAACATCTTAGATGTGTTCAAAATAATGAAGTTCAATACCATTATTTAACTCATATTATTCAAAATGAATTAATAATTGCATTATCATCTGAAGTAAAAATATAATTATTCAAACAATTAAAAAAGAAAAATGTTATTTAATAATTCTTGATTGCACTCCGGATGCAAGCAACAAAGAACAAATGTCTCTAGTTATAAGGTGTGTTAATTCTCTAAAAAGACCCATAACAATAGAATTTGTACAAATAAATGATACAACAAGTTTAGGCATTTTCGATAAATTGTTATTTATTTTAAAACACTTGATTTTGATGTAGATGAAATTAGAGGACAAGGATATGATAATGGATCTAAAAAAAATTGTTTGAAATCAATCCTAGAGCATTTTATAAACCATGTGCTTGTTATAGCCTTAATTTGACAATTAGTAATATGGCTTTATCTTGTAACAAAGCTACAATAATATTTTTTGGAGTTGTTCAATGAATCTATAACATATTTGGTAGCTCTACAAAAAGATGGAACATCTTACTTGATAATGTGCCTAATTTAACTTTGAAATCATTGTCACAAACACGAGGGAAAAGTCGAGTTGAAAGCATTAGAGCAATTAGATTCCAAGCTTTACAATTAAGAAATGCTTTAAAATAATTAGCCCATACTTGTGGTGACCCAATGATGCAAAAAGTTTATCACATGAGCTTTGAAATTAAGTTTTTATTAGGAATAGTTATATGATATTATATATTACATGCAATTAATTTAGCTAGCAAAGTTTTATAATCTAGAGATATGCATATGGATGTTGCAATTGAACAATTAAAAAGTTTGATTTTATTTTTTGAAGGGTATAGGGAAACTTGATTCATATCGGCATGGTTTTGCTAAAACACTTGCGAGTGAGATGGAGATTGAACCAATATTTTGCATAGAATGATGAATTAAAAGAAAAAATATTTTGATGAAAATAATGATGTTGATATCGAGGAATCACTTGAAGAATGATTAAGGACTAAATAGTTTTATATTTAGTAGATCAAGCTTTATCTTCACTTAAAAATAGATTTGAACAATTTCAGTTGTATGAAAGCAATTTTGGTTTTTTATTTGATTTCAAGAAGTTAAATTCAGTGGTTTAAGACAGTTTGAGACAATCATGTATTAATCTTCAAAAGATCTTAGTCTTTGACAATAGTTCTGATTTTGATGGAAACAATTTATTTTTGGAATTAAGAGTCTTATCAGCAACTATTCCAAAAGAAAATAATATCGCCCTTGATATGCTTAATTACATTAGTAAAATAAATTGTTACCCAAATGCGCTAATTGCATATAGTGTCATTAACTATACCTATTATTGTTACTTTCGCTTAAAGAAGTTTTTCAAAATTAAAATTAATGAAATCATAGATTGAATGCATTAGCTTTGATATCGATTGAGGAAGACTTATTATCGAATAAATATTTGCTTCACAAAATGAACGAAGGGCAAATTTACAATAATAGAGCTAGTAAATAGCCTTGAATTTACTTATTTGATTTTTATGTCTATGACTTCTTTTTTTGTTAATACATGTCTTTTTTTGTTATTAACCTCAATTTTATTTAGAGTGCAGCTATGTGCACCCTGGCTGTTTCTCAAGCCACCCCAATAACCATGGCACCCAATCAATTTCTCAAGGCACCCCATTAAGTTTCCCAAATTGCCCATTGGTTCAAAACGAGCACCCCACCCCTAAAACACAAAAATTGAATTGAAACTCTTGCCCCCAGCCCTCTCGTCTACATAGCCAAAAATACACGCAGTCCCTTTGATTTGTAGATTGAATTTGTTGTTTGGCGCGTTCCTCTAATTTGTTCAAGCGATTTGTTGTTCGTTGTGTGAAGGTTATTGAAAAAAGTCGTACAGTTTTATGTTGTCATTTCGGATATCACAAGAAGGTTAGTATGTATTTTACATGAATTTGTCGTTCATTTAGTTGGTTTTCTTAGCTATTCGGCCTTATGTACAAATTTAAGGTTTGTTTTCTAAACCCTTAAGTGTATCACACAGGTTAGTAACCTGTGTTATTTTCTCATTCTTGCATTGAAAAGAAAATACATGAATTATCGACCAAACCCCACCAAAACTTATAGCTAAGGGACCCCTAAACCCAGTGGGTCGTATACAACTGAGATATGCCCTGTGGACTCGGTTTCAAGGTACCGAGATATTAACTATTGTTTCTTTATTAACCAACCAAGTATAATACTCATTTTGATTGGGGATTGACATGATGGTTAGTGGTCGAGACCTATTAAAAGGGCTCAAGGGGCTTGGAGGTTACTAACCGAGACAACTCCCAAGGTCTCGATGTTAATTCACCGAGCCACATGTTAAATTATCGGACATGGGGGCCTGAAACTTATTAACATGTCATATTTTTGGGTTTTTGACATAATTCCAATGCACTCTTCTTATTTTATGGTTAAAAAAATATAGCCCGAAAGAAGAGTGATGTTTCTAGGCAACAAGTTTACGGTGAGGCCTCAAGAACTGAATGAGCGGCGGGTACCTTGGACAGTCGTGGAGGGAGGAAACTACAAACAACCTTATATTAGAAGGAGAAAAAAGGCTACATAGAATAAGGGTGCACATGCACGTTCCCTTAAGGGAGATGGTGTACAAGACGAGGCATCACAAGTTCATGAATGGGACCTATGTATTGGTCGTAATGAGAGTGGGGGCGCGACATCTGAACTATTGGAGTCTAGCGACAAAGCCCCAAGTGAACAACAAAATAAGAGTACCACAGCCCAACGCTACATGAGCGGGAGTATTAGCGGTGCAGCTTGTGCGAATATAAAGGAGCGCGAAGATGGCCCATCCGCTTCTTTACCCGATGGTCCTATCGACCGGTCCTTGCTGAAAAGCTTTCAAAATCATATTGCGACAGCGATTTGGAACAATGAGGTATAATTTTTTTTGTAAACTCAGTTTGCGACAAATGATTATGCATGCTATATATCATTCCAAGTTGTGACAATTTATTCTAACGTTTGTTTTCTTCTTGCAGCATCGCTCATTACTTAAGTGCATAAACCATAGGGCTCAATTAATTGAGTGGGACTTGTAGTCCTGCCACTCTGACACCGAGGTCCTACAGAGAATCATTCAGAGGTCGGGTTGCAACTTATAGATTTCTAATATCGGAAAGGAAACAAGGAGCTCATATTTGCATTTGTTGAGACGTGGTAGACGGAGACGAATACACTTCACTTGTCGTTCGATGAAATGTCCATCACCTTGAAGGATGTGAGTATTCTGTTGAATATCCCAGTGACTAAAAGATGGTTGCAGTGGATAATTTTGTCAAGTACACTGAGGAGTCTCGCACGGAGGTGATCAACTTAGCATCCAAGCTCCTCGATATTAGCAATGAAGATGTTGAGGAAAAGGTTAACATTATCAGAGGGCTCACGGTGAGGAAGTGTTGGTTGAATAGTAGATGGTGTCCTAAATCCAAGCCGTCTACTTACCCTAAGGTGAAATGCACTGCGCGTGCATAACTGTTATACCTCATATTGTACACTCTTTTTGTCAATAAGAGTGGGTCACGAGTTTCCTTTGCCTTGCTTAAGGTGTTGGAGAATTTAAATGATGTTGGAACCTATGCATGAGGTGCAGCCGCTTTGGTTTACCTCTACCGTCACCTTGGGTCGAGAATTAAGGTAGAGGTATCAAAGATTGCAGGGTATTTGACCTTGCAAACTCAAATCTTATTCTTTACTTGTTTTTAAATGTGGATGTTTTACTTGTGCACTTGTAATGCTTACTTGTTGTGATTCCCATTTTTTCTATGTAGGAATGGGTTTACGAGCACTTCAAACTCCAGCTCACCACGCCGAACATGAAATACATCGACCACATCCAATCCCGTGTTTCTAAGTGGATACATAAATACGAGACTCTAGGGATGCAAATAGGGATGGTAGGGGATGTGAACCATATCTCTAACCCCATCCTAATTTTAGAATCCATCCCCCATCCCCATATATACCCATCCCTATGTGGGGATGAACTTTTATCCTCATCCCCATCCCTTTCGAATCCCCTTGGAGATGAGAATCCCAGTGGGGAAAGATCTTTTCCCATTTCATTACCCATTAGAATCCCAACGGGGATTTTTGCGAGGATTTTTATGGGAAAATATTTTTTCCTACTTAATTTTTGTCTAAGAAAACATAAAAAGTATGGTACACATACATATGATCACAATTGTTGAAAATTCAACCAAAATAAAGTATAATATATCATGCAATGAAAGTTCTAACTTCTAACTTCTATGTGCTAAGCTAACACTTGTAACTAAGTTTCGACATAATCATTAACAATAATATGCAAAAACAATTTCAAATTCATAATAATCCTTAAAGCAACTCCATATATATATATATATATATATATCTTTAAACCACCAAGTCATCATCAACTACCTCATCATTGTTAGATGAGGAATAGCAAAATAAAACATTTGATTGAACTATTAAGAAAAGAAAAAGTGTTTCATTAAAGCACATAAGTCAACTTTAATTTGAGAAGTCAATCTATATATATATATATATAAATCTTTGAAAAAAATTAAATATTTCATGAAAAATGCATATAAAATATATCACCCTCTCCCATTGTTAAATGGAAAAATGCAAACCTTGAGCTCCTTAATTATCTTAATCAACCATCAAAGTCATCATCAATTTCCCCCTCATCATTTTCGGATGAAAAAGAGAAAAATAAAGCATTTGATTAATCTATTAAGAAAAGAAAGAAAAGATAAATAAGTATTTCATTAAAGTTCAACATAAGTTAATCAAGTTTACTTTGAGAAGTTAATCCAAGTAGATTAAAAAAAACTTTTGAGAAAACTAAGTAATTCATGAAAAAAATATAATATGCATACCTTCCTCTCATTAACTCTGATCAAATCCAATCTCTAGAACACATCAATGCTTCTGAAATATCAGGAGATAACCTATTACAATATTGAGTCAAAATCTTCCACCTGTATTTAATGCCAATTCAGAAGCAACGGTAGAAATGGGTATGGCTAAGATGTCCCTTGCCATATTTGACACAATAGGGTACTTGCTTCCGTATGTCTTCCACCATTCTAAAATATCAAAATCTCTAACAATAGGATGAATTCTCTCTTCAAAATAAAAATCGAGTTCACTTGTAGTAGATTCATCAAAACTTGAGGATTGAAAATATTTAGAGAACACATCATCAAATCGAACAATATTCACGTTGCTAACACCGACAAAAGATGCACAAGAAAGAGATGAAGAATCTGCAATTATGTTCTCTTCCATATGGCTCATGTTTTGTTTACTATGAGCATTCTTTTCATACTTAGAAAACAAGAGGTAACAAATATCTTTAGTCTTTTCTTTTTTCATCATATTTATAAGCATCTAAGTTCCTAAGATTGTGTAATGACCAATTACCTTAAGCTGGTGATTAGTGTTAATCAAAATCCTTATTAACCCAAGTTAGGCTCATGGTTAAGTCCGGCATACCTCGATTAGTGTATGCATGTGATTGCATGATGGATTGTGTTTGTTTGGATTGTTAATGAATTTTATAGGTTGTGAGATTAATATGAGATTAATAAAAATCTATTAATTGAAAAATAAGTAATTAAACAATAAGTTGCCAGTACACCAAGTGCGACGAGGGAGTCGTGAAATGAATGAGCAAGCCCGAGTATACTTGTAGGCATGTCCAATGAATTTATTGGCGAGAAAATACACGAGATATATATATATATATATATTTGTATATATTTGATAGATTATATATATATATATATATATATATTAAAATTATAAAGTTTGATTTAAATTATATGGATCGATTGATCATCCTCGAGATGAGCGTAAGTATTTGATATGTTAAAATTTGTCACTTAAAGGAGTTTCACTTTACACATCAATCACTAAGTCAGTCTCGAGATATATATATATATATATATATATATATATAAATCATGGAAAATCCATATATATATATATATATAAATCAAAACTCATCGTTATCTCATTCGAACAATCGAGACACAGTGAAAGAAGGGTTTGAGGTTGATTTTAGATCGAATGAGATGATCTAGAAAGCTGAATCAACGAGAATTGAGGAGCTTAAATGGATCAAAAGCTAGAGATCATCACTTTGGTAACTTTTGTTTTTAAGTTAGTTGAAGTTTAATTTGATGCTAATGATGAAATCTATGTGAATTATGGTGTTTGATGGTTGGAAACGAATTGTAACCTCACTAGAGGTCCTCCTTAATGATTTGGGGGAATGTTTAAGGTTGTTTGGATGATTTGGTAGTTAAGCAGTGGCTGCTGCACTGTTAACTATCTAGACAGTACAGGGTCTAACGCGCTCCATCGAGCAGAGGAAAGCGCTCCCTTCATCAATAAAGAAGAACCCAGTTGGTGTAGCACCCCCACCCATTGAGGGAGCGTGCTCCCACCCTTGAAAATAGCAACTATGTTGTGTTTCGCATAGAATTCTTTGAGGTCTTAAGTATTGACTTAGGGGTTCTAAACATAGGGTAATAGACTTATATTGATCACAAATGAATGGTGATAGGTTGAGAAACACAGGGAAAGCGTGTGATAACCTGAAAGTTAGGGGATTTGGTAACAGAGACTTAACCCGATGTAAGTATGGATTCGCTTATTTATCAATGTTGCCTGTCTATCTTAGTATATATAGTTCATGCAATTTATGGAGTGAAATGAGGGACTATGTGCACTGTGAAGGTTTTCAATTAATAGAAACAAGTGTGTAATGTGAACACAACTATAACTCCTGGTTTTGAGAATAGGTTTATAGGAATGTGTTCCATTCCTAGCCTATATGTAACTCCTGCTTAGTTCGACAGGTTGTGTGCTTTACATACCCACTAGAGGGTTTCGGATAGAAACATCGGGTATTAATGGATTGCTAGATAACACATGTTCCCAATGTGTTGGTCTAGCAATCGCATTAATGGCGCCAGTGGGTAATCGACCCTAGTTTTATAAATAAAATGGGGATCAGTGTAATAGTCAATGAAAGTTTGCTATGCATTCGTTACGTATTGAATTATATGTTTTCTATATTCTTGTTAGTTAACATTAGTGCATATTGTTATTGCATAATGTTTTTGACTATTATATGGAATGTTGATGGCTATGTGAATCCTTACTGCGCAAGTTAGAGCGCTCACCCCAAATAACTTTTCAGGAAAATCGATAAGTGCTATGACTTCGGGATAGAGAAGATATAGTAGTCTTAATTTTCTCTTCAATCTAATGAGTCTTCCCTTGTCTTATATATTTGTATTGAATTACAATTTTGTAATATCACATGGGATGGGAGATTTGTATAATTGAGGTTTATTCAGGTTTGATTTAATATCGTATATTGTATTTTAATTATCAAAAAAGGTTTTAAATTTCTGTTATGTTTATTGTTTGATTTATATTGATATTCGATATACACTAGTATTTATCAGGTGAAAGATGAGAAGCTGCTAGCTCTAGTTAAGTTTAGCGGGTTAATGAGGCTTAATTAGGGTTTTAGGCCGAGTATCGCCCTTATTAGGTTAGGGGATGCTACAGCTTGGTATTAGAGCTTACTTCAAAGCCTAAAAATATTAGCTTTGATACAACTTGGTATCAGAGCCTAGGTTTAACGGCTTTGTTACATTTCATAACTCTGATCCAATTTGGTATCAGAGATTGGACATAGCCAACTCCAAAGTTTAAGGTATATCAGAGTATCTTAATATTAAAAGCTAATTTTATTAACTCTGAAAGTTGTCTCGAGTTATGGATAAGCTTAGGATATGATAAACGATTTTTATCGTGATTTTGGGGGGTAACCAAAAGATAAAAGACTAAGATATGTTATTTGCTATGCATACTATATCTATGTGGTAGATATAAGAGTTATGTATTTCCTGAACGACAACCAAATGGTTGAATACCATCAATTTCCCACGATATGAGAAAGTATTGAAGGCAATAGTGCAAAAAAATCTTATCCTCAAGAAAATTGAAAATAAAAGACATAAGGAAAACTTACAAAGATAAAGTTATTTTTTTCTCTTATTAACTGTTGTCAATGATCTTTGTTCTCACTGATATTATTAGACAAATAATAGTCAGTGGAGAAGTATCTGTTCGATCAAGACCTTGAGACGTGTATTAGGAGAATGGAAATTTTGAAGAAATGGAATATTGAATGACTTTAGGTGGAAATCAAAGATGGTAAACCACTATGAGAAGAGATTTAATACTAGTGTTAAGACTAGTAAGGAAGTAATGACAGTTATTCAGTAAATAAATTAGTGGTTAGTGATAAAAGACTAATTGAGGATTTGCAAACCACTAATGTATTTATACTTCATAAGTTGTTATGAAGTAACAATTCCATATATGGTGTGAATCCATATTGGAATGAAAAGTTAATTGTCGATTAATAAAAAGCGAAATTGAGAATTTAAATTGGTAAAACTGAAAGACAAATTAATCCAGAACATAGTAGTAAGTTGGTAAAATATCCTAGTTTGATCTATTAGACTGGTATAGTACAAAATTAAGGAGAATGACTGGTCAATGAGTTTGAGGATTTGAGAAATCTGAAGAATAATGTATTGTAGTGGGAATGAGTAGTCATTGCCCAGGATTGACAACTCATTCTGATAATAAGGTGAAATCAGTTGCTCTCAAAAGTTATTTGAGATATGATTGTCACAGTGATATGATCAAAGGTTAGGATATATATTTAAAGATGATTTCAAGCAGTTGCTGGATCATTTTAAGTGGATGGTGGAAACCATTAGAATTTACTAGAACTCATGTTATGTCTATAAATGAAGGATGTCAAGTAAGGAAACCCTATTTTATTTAAATTATTATTGTGTTATCAATAATAACACGGAATCTTTGAAAACTTAGAGAATGCACAAGCAATTACCGTACAAAATTATAAATTGGTTTAGACCAGATTTTGCAAAGTGTCAGTACTAAGTTTCAAAGGTTAATTAATTTTATGAGTGTTGAATGTTAACAACAAATCCGGGGATTTAATTGTGATTGAGACAATATGAGATTGTCATATATTCAACGAAAATGTAAAAGAGAAAATTAATCTTGAAATAATTGAATATTATAAACGATTGATCCAGGGATCTTTGATATCATTGTGTAATTCATTCAGTTAACTCAACTATGAAAATTGTTATAATTTGAAATCAAATACAAGGATGCCTTGGAAAAAAGTTAAAGTATAGTTTGATTACAATGTTTGCTTGATGATAGCTAAATTATAAAAGAAATTATAAAAGAAGTTAAAGGTTCGTCCTACGACTTCTTATTAAGGTAAGAATGTGTGTTGACACAATAAAGCAAAATTGTAGCTCATACTTTTAGCTATATTGATAGTTCCTGATTTGACAAGAGAACAATTGGTGATTCATAATCTCGAGATACCTATTTTGGTAGTTGTACCAAATATAGGAAGGCATCACTTATAATTAAGAAGAAATGGTGTTAAGAGTTTTTAATAATTTTTTGATATTAATGAGAATCTTTGAAGAATTATTAAAAGACAACTTGGAAATATAAACACTAGTGCATTGGTGTAAGGTCCAAACAGTAGATTTAAAGTATGGAAATTTGAAAAGTGAAATTATCAGAGTGATAGAAATAGAATGTAAGATAGTTACCTTGAAATTTTCAAAGTGTTAGGAATTCACTCTGAAATATCACTCTTCAAGATGATTGTGTTGACAATTCCTTGAATAGAAAAGGACATAAGTTGTAGTTAGGATAAAAGCTACTCAACAATATCTCTTGATTGAGATGTATACTGGTGAACAATGGAAGTCCTACGCAGGCACATCATTAGCTGAGTTGTCTGAATTAGTAGCTACAAGTCTGTTCTTTGGAGCTCAGATTGAAGCTGAGCTAATAATGACCAATTGAATGATGAAATTATCGAACATAAGGTACCTAAGTGAGTGGATTAATGAATTAAATAAAATTTGAACTATAGTTTTGTAGAGAAATATTGGAATCATAGATTAGCATTGGGATGATCTTAGTTTAGGTTAATCTAAGCTGTCAAGTGTCTTATTGGAGTCAACAAGTTGTGCCTAACAGTGTAAGTAAAGACCATAAATCTTCATCGGGATACGTTTTTTTGCATTTAATGTAAGGTTATTATATAAACCAACACTCAGTGGTTTGTATCAACATTTCTGACACAAACAACCATAAGATGCATACAAATACAAGCTGAGTAGATCTTGGATTTCGGAGAGATTTGGGTGGTTGAAGATAAAATTGAAGGTCAAATTTAGGTATAACAACTTCATCTTTTACAATTCTTCAACATGGTTTTCAAGATTTGGGTGTAAAATGAAAATTTGAATTTTGCTAAAACCGTCTTTTTCTTGATCTAGGATGATAATTGTTGTGTTTTGAGGTGATATTATCGTCTAATTAAGGATTTGTGAGTATGAGGTCTAGTTTACCCATGAATTATGGCTTCGAAACTGATTTTTAAAAATTTTTGTGTTCTTGAGGTTTCATGATGAATGCATGTTAATTATGTCAATCTATGCAAATTCTTGATTTAAATCAACTCAAATAGATTATATTTATGATGGTTCATGATTATTGATTAAGTTTTGAGGTTCTGGTATGATTTGAGACCATTTGGAGATGATTTGTGGTGGTTTGGGGATGCAGAACTGCATTTATGTAGTTCTGCCCGAGCGTAAAGCACGCTCCCCCATTTAAGGGAGCCCGCTCCCTCCCTTAGGTAGCCTAACTTGAGTGACTTTACTATAAGGACCATATCTTTTTTGTTTTAAGTCGGATTTCAATGTTCTACCTATTGTTGGAAAGGTAAGAGACAACACAACCACCTAGAAAAAGTAGTTTTGAAAAATAAAGTCATCATCTATATCGAAAATGGGTCGAAAGTCAAGGGTTATGAATAGGGATGAATTGATTGTTAGTTTTGGAGCTGAAATTAGTTTAGAATTCTAGACCCTAACTTGGTGACTCAAATACACCTAATACAACTTGAATTGACATCAGGACTTAGGGGACCATATCTCGGGTACCGAGGAGCTAAGCGGGGTCGGACCGGGGTGTTTTTGGGTTTCGGAGTGCGATTTGAGGAGCGTAAATCCCTTAAGAAACACATCTTGAGTATTTAATTGTTTCAATTGTGCTATTTTGTATTCCTTGTTGTTCATTATCCATATTCTATCACTGCTTTGATTTGGTATAACGGTCAGTAGTTTTGTTCGCCGCTGGGGTTTATTCGGATGTTGTGTTGTACGAGCTCTAGTACACTAAACCATAACACGAGTCACTTGCACCCTCGGTGAATAGCAATCCGAGCTGTTGACTTCATCAGTGTACGTGTTTGGCGGGTTGTGATACGGACCAATCTTCCGCTAGTAGTCCAAATGTAAGCTAGTGTGGTACGGGCATTTGAGATCACCCCGATTGATGAAGTATGGTCTAGTTTTACTACGCGTGACATAATTATCTAGTTTCTATTATGTTAGTTATGCATGTGATTATCTTACGCTTGTTACTGTTCATTTCCGCATATTTATTTAACATTATTCTTGGCTTCTCTATTATTGAATGCTCGGTGGTTTTCTTTTGGGATCTTACTCACTGGACTCGTCATCTGTTTTGTTATGATGACTGAGTGCATATCCTAGTATCAGTAAGGCAAAGGAGTTCTTAGGTGACTATCTCTGATTGCCTCCATTCCAGGACTTACTAGTATGTGTTCATCTTGATATTTTGTTTATACTTTTGGGGTTATGGGAGACTTAATAGACATTGTCCATGTATATATTTACTTTTCACAATATGTTGTCACCTGATATACAGCGTACTTTATTTCAGGTTTTCCATAGTAGGACTGATGCTCTATATGACATGAAAGTATTTTAAATCTATGGTTACGTTATATTAAGACTTTCGCTGTAAATTATTAATTATCCACTTACAACTCTTTAAATGGCAAATGAAATGCTAACAATAATTGTATAATTGATTGATATTATCGCTAATTAATGAGTTAGCACGGATATCGAAGAGTGCTGACATGAAGTTGATGTTGGCAGGATTGCGCGACCCGCATAAGAGCTAGCACGGCAGACTTGGGGCACGGGGCCACCACAACATGTAAATAAACAAAATGGCGAAAATAATGTAATAAACATGTATCAGGTTAGAGAACTAACACTTAACCCATGTATACATATACAACCCAAAAGTATCTGAATGACATAAGGTATGTAATACTACAAAACATCAAAAACCTAAAAAGTAAATATCGAATGCACGCTGCAGGCTTAAAAGTAGTTGCTAATCTTCTCCTTCTCAAACTGCTATTCGTCGAATCTGCACCCACCATCATAAAAATGACAGTGAGTATAGTAAAGTAGATAGTAACATCTAGAGATTCTCATCCACATTTCCAAATATACAAATGGTATTTAAAAGCATAAAAATAACAAAGGATTGCTGAAACTGAAATATGCCAGTAAATATCAAAGTCAAACAAGTGAAACTAACACTAGGTTAAGTAGTGATGATCTAGGTCCAATTGGCCATAAGCTACATCACTTAAGCCTTTAAGGTCCCTTAAAAAGACGTGTATACTATCTCACAGTCTGGTATTTATATGCCAAAAACCCCAGAGACTCTAACCCCCTGTGTCGCGCCATAATAATGGCAAGTGACAACATTCTCAGGGACTTTAAACCCATGTGTCGCTCATCTCAACATAGTGCAATGGACCCAAGACACTAGGACTACTTTACAATCACAAAGAAGCATCATTAAGAACTATAGAGTAAAATTATTGTTTACAAAAGCACTATAAGTCAGAGTACAAGTTCATATCCAATTCATCAATACAACTATCCTAATAGCATGAAATCCAACTCTTAAATCAACTCATAAAGATCCAACAAGTACAATGGACAAGAATAGAGTCAATGTATCAATTCAAGGAACGATATCATGACCAAAACAACTTACTAAGTGTGTAGAATCAACCAAGATTCATGATATCAGATTATAAGGCACATACTAGTCAAAATAGACCATAAAACAATGATATATTATAAATGAAATGTAGAAAAGAACCTCAACAGATTTACTCACATAGCATGCAACGTTCCAACGCTAATCTGGCCTCTCGACATCCCATAACGCGTACTTGGACTCCCGAAACTCTTTTATAAGTTCATGAGGTTAATTAGGGTGCTTTAGGACTCGTACAAGCTATTATGATGTGTTTGGTTTGGTCGATAGGCTTGTCTTGATATGGTTGGACTAAGTTGCATTGGATTAGTTGGCTATGGATTAAGGGTCATCCAAATGTGGGGACTTGTTCGGTTGGGTTGATTGGAGTTTAAGTGGTGTAGCCCAAATGACGTTTCTACCCCTCTCCATATAAATATCCCGACACGACCGAACTCACCTTACTCGCGATCTCAAACCTGTAAAAAAAAGTTCAATAATCAAAAATTGGTGTTAAACCGCCTAACTCATTGTAGCGCATTATAAGCATTCGTGTTTTTTGTCGAAAAGCTAGGAAATCAACAAAAAATGCAGCTACAACTGCATGATCATATAGAAAAGGGATGAGATAGAGCCGAATGAGAGATGAGGATCGATGCTCAACGTTTTCAATTTTGAGGACATATTGATTATGATTTTGAGGTGGGGAGGCCGAAATTGTTGATGGAGTATATAGTGTGAAGTGTTTTAAAACAAGTGAGGGCAAAATGAAAAATAACATTTTCTTTGGGTTGGATTAGCTAGTGAGTGGGTTGAGGTTCACTTTATTTAGTCCTATGGATACAAGACTATATAATTTGTTTCACTACCTAGTCCGCTTAAGTAAACATTAGACTAAAAGTTAATCCTAGTATTAACCTTTTAGTCATCCTAACTGAACACACCTTTTAGAGTTGGTTAAAATGATTGTAAATTCTAATTTTTAAAAAACCAACCTCATTAATAATTTGGTTATGCCCAAATTTACTTTACTAAAACAGAGACAATTTTGGTGTAACAACTCGTGATTTCAATTACCAAAACAATAAAATTATGTATTGTAGTACAAAGAGAAGTTTTTAGAGCTATGTCGTATCTTTTCAGAACTATAAGGTTTGCACAATTTGGATAAGAATCGAAGGAGATATAAAAATTTTACCACAATGTCTCAAAATAATTTTAGATTTCGACCAGCATCTTTAAAAAATTCATTTCTCCAAAACCATAGCTTGAGAACTCATGATTTTTTTATTGAAGCCTACACATATCCTAGAATATTATACTAAAAGATGAGCTTCATACAATAAGAAATGAGAGAGTTATGCTCAAAACAACAAAACATTAATGAAACTGTAAACCCATAAATTGCAGATTCATCACTAAAATTGCAGAGGTTTTTAGACATGAAAACATTCGAATTTCAGAATCTTTCAGTAGGCAAAAGTTGTTCTCCTTTAAGTTTGCTTTTAAATGCCACCAGAATAAAGTTTCGATTTAAAATAAGGGAGTTATGACCAAAATACAGAGATTTGTTCATAACAACATGCATAATTTATAATCTTACTTGACAACTTCAAAAATTCATAACTTTTTTTATTTCAAAACCAAAGTAAGAACTTCTTAACAGTTGGATTATCAGCTTGAAATAAGAAACCCAAATATATAAACCAATTTCAAATACTCAAACATCTACTCTCTGAAAATGACCAAAAATCAGAACTAATTTCAAACTTAAAACCAAAAACTCACAATTTTTGACAAAACTTTGCAAAGTAGTTTTGTAGATTGATTTACCTAGTTGTAAGCTTCCTTAACCTTGATCATCTCTCTCCAATTCACCAGAGTTTCCTTTCAAAGTTTGTTGATTTCATCTCCAGAATTCTTTCCCTCTTCTTGATTGAAATGCAAATGATTTGCATGAAAAATCCACTAGCCACGTTATATATTGGTGAAACTAATTTGTGACAATTGATCTTGATTTACACACTTATCTGTAGAAAAATCAAATGGCTTATAACCATCTTATAATCTACTAACTTACCCACTAACTCATCCTTCCTAAAACATATTTAACTCAATTTGCCTTGTGATGATGTCCACACGTATCTCGATGTACATCAATGCCTATTATTTTATTTTTCTAACTTAGGCCAAATTTATGTAAATTGAACTACAGGTACATTGAATTAGCTATTTTAAGTCACTTTAACTTAAATTAAGACTTACCACATCACTATTTACCCCAGTCCTATGTCGACACACATTTCGAGGTGTGTCCCCGCTCACGTCTCAACATCTATATACAGTAGATGTGACTTAATAAGTCTACACAAATATATTACACTAGGAATATATCATACAAAACTAAAATATACATCAGCCACATGTCTTGGTCAATGCACGTATCTCGATGCAGGTCCCAAACCACGAGTCACTGATCCTGATTAATGAATAAACTATAATTAAAAATTTCGGTCGTGACACGACAAATCTTACGTGGCGACTCAGTCAGAACTTGAACATCGACACCGAGGTAAATATAATATTTTTTATTGTGTGATGCTTGTATACATGTTATATACACTTGTAAACAAAAATTTATATCATTTTATCATCGATTTTGTGAATGAGAACTACCTCGAGATGTGTGCGCACTCAGGAAATTGGGTAGGTTGACGAGATCAATGGAAACTAAGGTTCTAATGAAATAAATTAATTGATATACCTATCACTTGATCAAAACGATAAGAATAATAATAAATTAGTTAAGTTTAGCCAATTAGTTGAAAACAAACTAATTGATTTCCTAAGGTTTGGGCTTAATTTGTGGTGAGTAAGATGTACCTTGGGATACATGTGGGAAGGTCAAAAAAATGATCTAAGTCCTAAGTAAAGAGATGTGGCCTAACATGAACCATTCGTTTGGAATTAATAAAAACCACATATTTGGAGTATGTGTGAGTGTCCCTAAGTGAGTATGTGATAGAGTATAAAAGAGAGAGATTGAGAGTAAGTTTCATTTAAGTTAGAGGTGGTGTAGAAGTGGTTTTGATGAAAGAGAGATCAATTTCATTTGGAGATCTTGATTAAGCCAAATAACCCATAATTTCATGTAATTTTAATGTTTATGGATTTAATACATGGTAGGTTTGATTAATTTATTGTTTGTAGTTAGACCTGATCATGGGTCGAGCCCAAGCAAGGTCGGCCTATGAACCTTGTCCCAACCCATAACCTATATCCGGGCCTATAATATTGGCCCACACCCAGCCCATAGAAAAACATAAAACCTAAGCCCGACCCAAAAGCCCACATATAATTTTTTTAATAAAAAATAATATCGCATAATTATTGTTTTTATGTATTTTTAACATTGTTGGTATGTGCATAATATGTGCATGTAAGTATAATGAAATTTTAAAATAAAAAATATTCATAAAATACTTTACTCATACCAAAAGAGTGAAAGGACGAATCTAGATATGATATTTCTTCTCTAAACATTCAAAACAAGAAATTAATTAACAAGATGAAACAAAGATGTAACCAACCTTCCAAAGTTTCAAACTCAAACAAATTACAACCATCTCAATTTTAAGGATGCACATGCAAATTAAAGTCACGTGACTCAGGTGGTGTTTAACAAAAAAAACAAGTGTTATTACACTTGCAAAGGCACAAGAAAGTACAAAGAACAAAAGACAAAAGTCTCCACCAAAAATGAAAAGTGTGCATCCTGCTAAAAAAAGAAAAAAAGAAATTGACCAACTAGTTTACAACTTCACATAATAATTAATGATTTTTAACAAATATAAAAAATTAATGGCAAATATATAACTTGTAAAATTAGAAAAGTACCTAAAAGTAATTCTAAAGTCATCTTCTCTATCAAATTGTTAATATATGTTATTAATGATCAAAAGCTTCATCATCACCCAAGCTCATCTGAAAGAATTTAAGAAAAAAGAGATTTTAAAATTTTTAAAAAATAATTTAAATTCACACACCATTATGTGAACAAATATCTAAGAGCAAAGGCTTAACATATTTAAATTTGAGAAGTACCTAAAAGAAATTAGAGATTCCACTACTATCATCATTTGCACCAATGCATTTGAACTCTTCATCCTCACTTGAACTATCAGAAAGTTCATCCATGTTTGTTTCGTCATCTAATTAAACTAAAATGCATATGTATTATAACTTAATAATAAATAAAAGCACCACAAAGAAAACTTAATAAGTAAACCATCTTAAATATTTGCATAATTTTAAAAAGTTATTCTTAGAGAATAACTAATGATTTAATCTAATCTCTAAGACACATAACGGTTTGAACTGTTTAAGATTTTAAAGAGGTTCGAGTACATGAGATGGTTTTTTCACTTAGACTAAAAGCAAACTTTGAAGCATAGTACTAATCGGAATAGATAAAATATCAGAAGCAATCTTACAAAGTTCCGATACCTCGTAGAACTTCTATTCCAAAAATCCAAAACATCCAACTCCTCATTCAAGTCTCGAGTCAGCTCATCTAAATAAAGATCCAACTGTGATTTCTCACCCACACCCAGTGAAGTGTTTGTCTCCATAATAAACATTACATAATCTCCAAAAGGCTTATCAACCTTATCACTCATAGAGTTACTTGTAGCAATTGATCATTTGCCGAGCGACTTATCCAAATTTGGATTTTTTTATTCTTCAAATATCTTATGCAAGTAAGTGTTAATCAAACCAATTTGAAATGATATCATAATACTATAAACAAAACGAAATTACAATAACTTAAAAACATAACTAAATAAATAAACAAAATTCTAATCGGAGGCTTGCGAACTCCGCAATACCCTAAGACAGAATTGTTTCCACGATTTGGTGATGAAACCTCTTCAGGAATCTATCCTCGAGATTCAACTGGAGTGCTTTTTGAAATTCAAAGATCACCAAATTTGGAAGTTTGTCAAACAATACTCTTATTCTCTCTCACAATAATTATATTTCGAAAAATAAAATTGAGTGAATAATGTGTTTGAATAAGACCGATGTTAAAGAGATGTCTTCAACAAACACTTCTTTTTAATTTCGAAAATAAATAAATTTGTTGGGGTTCAACAGTCACAATTGTTAACATACTCCAACTGTAATAACTGTAAAATAGTTAATTAAAATCAAAATTAATTACTGCTTAATTAGTCCTGAAATTGAAAAACTAAGTAGTAAAAATAAAATTATGTTTTATAGCCAACCAAGCCAAAGCCCAAAATCCCATGGCCCAAGGCTTATCTTTGACTTAAAATGTATATGGATCGCCCTATCGCCATGTGCACCTATGTGCACCTCATTGGATCACCCACTCCAACCCTTTGCCTTAAAATAAAGTTGGTTGGGTTGCTTTTATATATAAAATGAGAAAGTGGTTTTTGGTTTTCTAATGTGGGACTTATGTTTTCTTTCAAAAATACTAAAACAAAACTTGTCATAACAATACCCCACATTTGAATAGAAAATATTACGTCACCTCACATTTCTATTCAAATTTGGCTTTCAAACATAATTAAAATTATAAAACACGAGAGATAGAAGAAATATATCATGTTGTCAGGAAAAGTGTCTAAAAGACTTAAATTTTACCTTAGTAAAACATATCGAACTTACTTAGTGTTGCAGTGGATATTGAAGATCTTGAACTATTCACTTTGTGTAGTAAATCGGTACAATATGCCTTACGCATGTCACAATAATTCAAGTATAATTTGTACGTTTTTGTCCATTTTGATCGTGGATGCATCCCGGTTTCTTGATTGCTTTAGAGAGTTTAGCCTATCTCGTTTTCATAAATGTGACCCTTCATTTACTATTTTATAAGGGACATTTTGTTGTCATTAAATGTAAAACATACCCTTAACGTCTTCACATCACACATTATATCTTAGGAATGAGTAAAAGTGCATTCTACTTCAAGTTTCATCTAACCAATTTGCCTATTGAACCTATACCATGGGATCTCCAATCAGCTAGATTAGGTTTCTGCTAGACTTAACTCATTTTATAGGCTTTAGACCCATTCCCCTCGATAAGAATTTCTTGGTAAGCCTTTTGTCATAGGATCTGCAATATTATCCTTTAACTTTACATAATCTATACTAATTACTCCAGTTGAGAGTAATTGTTTTATAGTATTACGTCGGCACCTTATATGTCTTGACTTACCATTGTATACATTATTTTTAGCTTTAGCTTGTGCTGCCATACTATCACAATGTATATTGATGACACTTGTTTTGACCATAATGGAATATCTTCTAAAAATTTCTTAGCCATTCTCGCTTCTTCAGTAGCTTTATTTAAGGCTATAAATTCAGATTCCATTGTCGAATGTGCTATACACGTCCGCTTTATTGATTTCCATGAAAGCGCAGCTCCTCCCAAAGTAAATATATATCCACTAGTTGACTTAGTTTCTATATTATCAGAAATCCAGTTAGCATCACTATAACCTTTCAAGTACTGGTGGATATTTTGTATAATTCAATTTGTAGTATAAAGTTTATTTTAAATACCTTAACACTCTAGTCAATGCTTCCCAATGACCTTCATTTGGGTTTCTTGTGTGTCTACTAAGCCTACTAACTGCATTAGCGGTCAGGTATTATAGAATTCATCAAGTACATCAAATTCCCAATTACTTGAGAACACTCTAATTGAGAAATTGCACTTTTAATATTTTTCTTAAGTTTACAAGTTGCATCAAATGGAGTGGAAGCTAGTTTACAATCAAATTAATTGAACTTCTTTAATATTTTTTCAACATAATGAGATTGAGTAAGGAAATATTTGTTATCGTTTCTTTTAATCTGAATTCCTAAAATGACGAAGAAGAGAGAGATTTGTGATTTTAATCTTCAGTTCCCATTTTTCAATTGTCTCCATCGAATCACGTACGAATCTCGAGACGTAATGGACGGTTATAAACTACTAAACTTTTGGTGGGAAAGTTGGTGCCATTTTTTTTAGATGGAATTTAATTTCGTCTCTATTCCGTCTCTATTTCCGTCTCTAATCTCTCTATATTCCGTCTCTGAATGATTCCATTTCAATTCCGTCTCAAACCATTTATAGTTAGCAACGGAATTTAATTCCGTTGCTAATTCCGTTTCTAAATTACCATTTTTTGTACTGCTACAATACAAAACCCTTATTATTGTCTCCTTGAAAATCGATTAACTGCCTTCATTCAACTAAAAATAAAAAGAAATAACATACTTACAATGTCATGTAACCCATTCGATCAACAAAAGTGCAGTCCGGCCGGTGAAGGATCGATTGCACTTATGAAAAATTTAGAGGATTGAAGGTGGGGTGCGCGAGAGTGAAGAGAATTGGGTACGTGAGTGAATCGATTGGTTTGGGAGGGCGGTTTTGACATTTCCTTCTTACCCTAATTTTTAAAACATTTTGGCTAGGGGCCCTGATCATTGTGCGGGGTGCACATAGTCGCACTCTTTATTTATATGTTATTATTTATTGTTTTTTCTTAATTTTGTGTCTTCTTTTAGTTACAAGAAGAAATTGGTTAAAGTATCTAACCTTTCACAATTTTTTATATTAAATCTTAACTTTTTGAATTTTTTATTATTTAAAATAATTATTTAAGTGTCACCTCATCGAATTTGGACTTAACTTAGTAAAACATAAATGAAAGAATCTAGAAAAAGTTAGAATGTAACAACAAATTCAAAAATATTAGGAAAAAATAAAATAAAAAGTTGTGAAAGATTATGATATTTTTTACCAATTTGGCCTTGTTACTAACCCCCTTTTTAACTTCACCGATGATAAATGTTACACTTTTTATTGCCGGTCCTTTACTATTGACTTTGCTTTGGTCCTAGAGCTTTTACTTCTATAATCTTCTTTGGAAATTGAGGAGGCTAGGAACCAATTTTTTAATTTCTTTACTATTGACTTTGCTTTGGTCCTTTGCCAATTAAAGACATATATAGGTAGAGAGTACTAGAGCTAATAAGGAACAAGAAAGAAACTCAACTCATATTAAACATTAAATACAACACAATAGTCAATACATGAAGTTCCTTAGGGAGACCCAATTTTCATTCAATTCAAACAAAGACAACAAAGACAACAAGTCCTTACAAATACTGAAACAAAGCACAAACAACACGCACACTATTGACTTTGCTTTAGTCCTTTGACAATTAAGATCAAAGCATTAACAACATTATGAGGATTGTAATAGGTGCAATGAGAATAACATAGAGCTTTTAGCATTAAAAAAAAAGAAGAATTGAACTCCCTCTCCCATAGCTATAGTTACAAATAAGCATCACGTTTTCCTTATATCATTCCTTTTAAAAGAAAATACTTATAAATAGAGCCATATCTCCAAATGGAAAAGCAAGATTGCGCAAATAGGTTGATCCTAGCAACATCTATCACAGGGTAAAATGTTCAGTGCTGGTATCACTAAAATTAACTTTCCAAAGATTGACAAGATATAAAAAAAACTCACCATTGTCAATTACTTAGAAAACTATAAGACAGTTATATATAGGCTCTTTTGAAAACAATGGGACATTTTCAGGGCAATGCATGTTTAATGCAACAATATAAGAGTGTAATTGAGAGAATTGCAGGGGTGTTCAAACAAGTGAAAAGGTTTTGTAAATGCATAGCTTCATTCTGTCTCAAAAGAGGCTAAGTGCATACTAGAACTTGCAAAATCACTTCCTCAGAAGTCAGAATGAGTTTCACTAGCCTGATATAAGGTAAATCAATGCACTTGTATGTTTTCAATGCTAAGAAAGTTAATTAGTGTGGATGAATATACAATAACTTGATTAACCCACTATTAAAGGTCAAATTCAAGACCATTGATTAAAGGTAATGCAACCTGACCCATTATGTGTGCAAGGTTTTAGGGGTACATTAAGCTTTACTACTCATTTACGTGATTTCGAGAACTCTACTTTCAATATACGTTTTCCTGCATAGAAAGATCAAAGGTATAAGCAATTACTTGCAAAAAAATCATAAATGAACAAGGAAAAAGAAATAAAGATTTAAGGAATGACCGCGCGGCCCTTAGAGAGGCTTGCAATACAAACAGTCCAAATGCTTCACAACAACCATATAGACAAGAACCTTGTCATACAATCTTATATAGAATTCTAAGAAACTATATTTATCAAACAAGTACCTTGAAGTGAAGAAGTTCCTAGTATTGCAAGTCGATCACTGACAGCTGTTGCACAATCAAACTTGAACCCTGAAAATCAAATATGTGAAAAAATGAGCTACCAATCTAAATAAATATGACAATGCTAGAAAAAAAAACCAATCTCATACACAAGGAAGAAAGAAAAAAGTAAAACTCTAAAAGTAGAAATAAAGTGTCCAAAAAGACCATTACTACTATATATTTTTAATTATAATGACATAAAATCAAACATGAAGACAAAAAGGACTTGTGATTCTATAAATTATAATCATTAGATATATCCAACATAGATGTAATCATGCTAAGAATAAAATTTTAGGTGGCTTGTTGCTCACATGTAAGTCAATCATTGTATGGATTATAAATATTATTTTTAGACCACCACGCTATATGAATATGTTTGAAGATCATAAACATGCTTCCTTATTAACTTGACACAATATGGGTCTTTATCATACGGTACATTGACAAAAGATGCATTCCCATAACACGTAAATGTAGTTACACATATAATTTTAATTTTCTACCATTTCAATTTTTTAATAAATTCCACATCGAAGTAGACTACCTAAAATAAGTTCTGAATTTCAAGTAACCAGTCACTTCTGGCCCAATGTAATATTTGGCTTCTAATGCACAACATGTAGAACGGGTTTTACACGATACTCATTGCTCTGAAAAAAAAATTCTGAAATTTAAGGCATGAGTTCAAGAGGCAATAAAAAAGAAGAGGTCGAAGAGCGCAAAAACATCATTCAGTCTTGAGTCATGATCTTGACTCTTCAATCCTTTTTTACTTGCTTGCTATTCTAGTATACCTCAGACAAATTCTTTTTGGCATCAACAAGGAAAATATTTCAAACTATACGAAAAAATGTATTCTTAAAGTTGGTTTACAAGGTCCAAATTTAAAAGGTAAAATTTTAGTGAAAACATCACATTTGAGTCCTCATATTTATTAAAGATGCGAAACGACCATTAATTTTCTCGCTTATCCATTCTAGCATACTATTTGATTTCCAATAAAAATGTCGTTTCATCTCTAATATGTATTTTTAAATAAGAAACTAATTAACTTAATACCCCTCAAACTTGCACACCTTTGAGAGACTCGGACCCTCAACCTCATACATAGGTGACCACAAACCAAATCATTCAGCTCCACTTGGTTGGCTTGATCGCTTTTATGTTATGATTGCTATGGTTTTCTCTTAAAGGGATTATTCTGCATTTCAGTTGCAACTAATGGAATTAGCAAAAAAGGAAAACTGCTTATCTGAAATAAAGAGAGGCTTAACAACTTTGCTCAATTGATTTTCAGTCAAATTTATATTAATTAGTTGATGAGATGCACACGCATACTACTCTTCAAAAGACGCAGATGCAAGAACATATTGTATTGATGATTTATTAGCCCTGCTCACATCCACAATATCAAAGGTTTCAACAGTCATATGACTAAAGCCAGAAATTTGCAATATATTAGTGCTGCTCAAAACCAATAAATTAAAGAAACAAAACTAATCGAATGAGATCTCTTAATGGAGTAAAAAAACATCCACTAGATGAACTACAAACATTAATATACAAAACGTAAAAGAGTGAGAGATAATTTTCAAATAAGAGGACTTATATAATTTCAAGCATATATTGGATAAGATAAGAGAATTGTGCAAAGAAAAGACAAAAAAAAAAAAGCAATGACATAAAGCAATATCAGGTCAAAGAGACTTACAAGTTCCACTTTAAAATTTTAAAGTATAGTTACAAATTCATAGTCATATAAAGTTATAAACCAAACCTTTTCCCTAACTTATTTTTTCCCTCGAAGTTCCAATTAAATAGAACCCTAACTTCACAACACTATTCAAAGTAGCCATGTTTTCTCTGGTTTCGAGGCTACATTTAACCATTGTTCCTAACCGAACTCATTGCGTGAATAAATGCATAAACCACTTGGAGCTCTTAGAATACACATCAAACTACCTCCAAAAAAATCCTCATACGACATTCTTATAATTGCGGGGATCGAACAAGCTTGTTAACATAAGCCTTTATGTATATTAAACCGATAAAAGAACGTTCACTAGAACCTGTTAAGTACCCATCAAGCAACAACAAATTATAAACAAGCTGAACCACACAAACTCATCGAAATCTCACAAACTAGTGAGAGACAAGAAAAAATCAAAAAAGGGTATTTCGATGGAGGGATTATCTAACCTGGGCATCTAATGAAATCTCCAAAAATAAGAAAACCAGAATACCATTAAAACATAAACAAATCTTCACCAACTGAACCACCGAAAGTCATCAAAATCTTACAAACTAGTAAGAAACAAGGGAAAATCTGAAAAGGGTATGTCAATGGAGGCATTATCTCACTGGGTATCCAATGTACGACGGCGCGGGACGAGTAGACGACAATGACGAACGGCTCGGATGACGGCGAGGACTTCGAGGCGCGCGACGGCGAGATGGCACGACCTCCGGTGGAGACACCACGAAAACTCGCCGTCTCAATCGCAAAGGCGGATAGCAACTCAAACCACAACCAATCGTGAAGTCGTGGCGGCCTCGACAGTGCGAGAGATCGGATGAGACCGTGAAGAGAGGAGTTGACGGCGGAGAACATTGAGCAGAGATTTCATGGTTTAGGACAAGAGTTCGATGAGAGAGAGAGTTGACGGTGATTCAAAATTTTAGGGTTTGGGAGGGAAGGGATCGGGGGTTCGACAAAGAAGAGAGAGATTTGGGATTTTAATCTTCCGTTCCCATTTTTCAACCGTCTGCATCGAATCACGCACGAGTCTCGAGACGTAATGGACGGTTATAAACTACTAAACTTTTGGTGGGAAAGTTGGCGCCATTTTTTGAGATGAAATTTAATTTCGTCTCTATTTCGTCTCTAATCTCTCTCTATTACATCTCTGAATGATTCCGTCTCAATTCCGTCTCAAACCATTTATAGTTAGCAACGGAATTTAATTCCGTTGCTAATTCCATTTCTAAATTACCATAACCCTTATTATTGTCTCCTTGAAAATCGATCAACTGCCTTCATTCAATTAAAAAAGAAAAGAAATAACATACTTACAATGTCATGTAACCCATTCGATCAACAAAAGTGCAGTCCGGCCGGTGAAGGATCAATTGCACTTATGAAAAATTTAGAGGATTGAAGGTGGGGTGCGCGAGAGTGAAGAGAATTGGGTACATGAGTGAATCGATTGGTTTGGGAGGGCGGTTTTGACATTTCCTTCTTACCCTAATTTTTTAAAAATTTTGGCCGGGGCCCTAATCATTGTGCAGGGTGCACATAGTCGCAGTCTTTATTTATATGTTATTATTTATTGTTTTTTCTTAATTTTGTGTCTTCTTTTAGTTACAAGAAGAAATTGGTTAAAGTATCTAACCTTTCACAATTTTTTATATTAAATCTTAACTTTTTGAATTTTTTATTATTTAAAATAATTATTTAAGTGTCACCTCATCGAATTTGGACGTAATAGTTAAACATAAATGAAAGAATCTAGAAAAAGTTAGAATGTAACAACAAATTCAAAAATATTAGGAAAAAATAAAATAAAAAGTTGTGAAAGATTATGATATTTTTTACCAATTTGGCCTTGTTACTAACCCCCTTTTTAACTTCACCGATGATAAATGTTACACTTTTTATTGCCGGTCCCAAGTCCAAAGAAAGGAGGAGGGAAAAATGTCTTATATATATATATATAGAAGACCACACTTTTTCGTTTCGCCACAGTCTAAAAGATGACAGAACCGGCTCTAGGTATAGGGCCTCAAACGCACACATGTACCACTGCATACGCTTAATTATTTTCTTTAACGCAAAATTAGATTAATCCATGGTCATCTTGACAAGGGATTGGCCTCCCAATTAACGAACAAGCTATGTACGTTGGTTTACCCAAATTACAACTTATTTTCTTGCATATATGAATGATTATGTGATTAATATATATACTATTACTCCCTCAGTTCTCAAATATTTTATCACATTAGTTGTGGGAAATTTTTTTTTTGTTCCAACCAATATATCACATTAGTAAACCAATAAAAACATTAATATATAGCCTCATTTCCTATTCTAAACCTAATCGATTTAGTTAATTAATAACAATATTTATAACTTTTCTCTACAATACCCATAATAAATATTATAGTCATTTAATTATGAGAGGGTAATTTGGTCTCATACGAAATTAATTTAAATGTTACCGAATCAATCATTTTCTTAACTTTTGTGCACATGTAAAAGTGTGACATATTTATAGGAGCGGAGGGAATACATATATATATATGCGTACTCAATATGTGGTTTTTGTTATTATTAATTGTTGTGATAGTCGTCGCCTTTGTTCAATGTCGTGGACGTTGGTTCTAATACTTCAAGAATTTGTATTGATGTAACGATGGATCTGACCAATATGTAAACTTTAATTTGTGATCTTTATATATAATCTTGACATCAAATAGAAAGTTACATTATAAGTAATAAGGTATGCATTATAATGCAATCTTTATTCATAACACACATGATAGAGAGACAGTACTAAATATGCGTCCATAAGGGCACGCAAGCACACACGTACACCATGCATACATATAATCAATTAACCAGCTAGCTTGCTAGCTAGCTTATACATAATTAATGATTCTTAAAAAGGGAACGACTTTTTAGGCTTAATTGAGGCTCCTTTGACAATGAGGCCAGTCTTCCAGAGCCCCCCTTCGTATCCGGAGAAGAAGAACTTGAGTTCTCCCTTTTTCTGATTGGTGAAGTCGCCGACGCGAATTTCGATCCACTCCTCTCTCGGCAGGTCCTTCATGTTCACCTTGCACTGGCTCTTCTTCCCGTTAGGCTCCTCCATATCTAGAGTCACCGGGAAGTCCCACCCGGACGCGTCCTTCTTCAACATCACCACAAATGACACTTCGTATATTGTACCTTCAGTCAGATATGAAGTGTCCAGTGCCACGTCTATTTCCAGCCAACACACCCTTATCAGCTCGGCCATTTCAATCAGTGTGCTGCATGCCATGCAACCATGCATTGATAAATTAATTAATTACTATGTACCATACAAATCTTTATTAATTACGTACTGAACTGATTTTTTTAATAGGAAATGATTTTCGGACATCACTAAACAAGTAAACATACACCCGAACACACATCGAGGACCTCATGAGGCGATGTGTACTACGTATGTACATGCATGAGTACCTCAGGATACATGATCAGTATGTTATGCACTGAGAATTAACCCTGTGCACATGCATCTTGAGACACCAATGAATGGCTAGTGAGACTTGATGTGCATTCGGTAATGTCCGTAAGTACTTGTAGCATTTCCCCTCGTTTTTTTTTTAGTTAGGAACTTAATTATAATATGTATGTATATGAGCCCTTAAATTTGCAAACGGGGATCAGACTCTGACTCTTAATTAACCTCGATCGATGTTACATCTACTATATATGTACCTTTCATACAATATATTATATACTTTTATTCTCACAAAATAATAATTATCATAAGAAATACGTTGTTAATTTGTTGCAGTTATATGATCAGTTAATTAAGGTACCAAGTCTATATGCCATCTAAGACCAACCAATAGTGCATGGGTAGCTCACTAGCTCACTGTTTTGATATGAGATCGATCACTAGCTTATATAAGAATTTGAAGGTCGTTCGAGTTTATATGGAGCCAAGTCGGTTTCTTTTTTTTTTTTTTTTTTACCAAAAATAAAAATACGCCAACCAATTAATTAAATGGCGTTTTATATATATATACACTCAATGATTTGACATATATGTAGTCATCTATGGATGAAGAATTAATGAAGAATTAAGGCCAAGTCTATCTCCCAATGCACAAATAATTAATTAGAGTTAGAAGATTAATTAGTCGATTTCCTATAAAAAATTATAATTAATTAGTTAAGTTTAATTGTTTCTGTTGATTGACACGTACTTGCTCGTAGGTGATTCCTTGATGAAGGGCCACCTCCAATAACGCTTGTCCAATCCCCAATAGGGGCCAAGGGCCTTTGCAAACAACATCACACTCACCGCCTCCTAGTCAATTAACAATATTAAAATGTTAGCCAAAACCAATTAAAATGATCGATTAAATTAATTAAAGATTGATCAATGCATATGTAATAACGATTTAATTCGTATGAATCGATTTTGAGTATATATAAGCTTTGAAAATATTATTCAATAATAAAAGTTGTGATGAATACTATTAATTACCTGTGTTGCCATTGCCTTGATCTTTCTTGAGCTAATCAATATTCAAGCAATGTATGTGAGTATATACGTACTTGTGTGATTTGCAATTGATCACACACATTCCTTTTATAGGCACTTCATGGTAGTGTTACATCTACAGTCCTGACCCTGAGTGGAATAGGAAGGTTGTTCTTTTGTTTGTTTGTATGGTTTTTCTTTCATTTTAAATTCATGAAAACGCTCATGTTCCACTCCTAACCACTCTCTACCCCACAATACCCATATACATTAATTATGTTAGAAATTAATAAAATATATATAACATGAATGAATTCTTTGGTAAAAATATAAATTTGTTGTATAATTTGGTGATTGTATATTTATGTTCACCTCGGGATCAATAATTTTGATTAGAAAATGAATGGATTAATTCCTTTAGTTCTCCTCATGACTAATAATTTTTATTAGAACAAAAAAGTAATTCATCATCATTTACTTTCATATATAAACAAGATTGGTCACCTCTATTAATTGTATCGTTATGTATATATTAATGTGTGTGTGAGTCTATGTATATAAAGTTTCAAAAAAAAAAAAAAACCTATAACACCGTTTTCTCCTCTTAGCTTAGAATCGATAAATGTGCCTTTTTAAATTTAAAAAAATGTTTCATAAGAAAAATTCATGGTACCTAGAAAGTTTATAATTGCTCTTCATGAGTTGTAATTGTGACAATTGCCTCTCAATAGAGCTTGTGATAAGAAAAAAAAAATCATAAAAAAACTTGGATAATTTTTTTCCTTTATTTTTCTGTTGATATATGCTATTGAAGAGAAAATAGGGAAAAAAAAGCACAAGAGACTTTTTTTTTTTTTTTTTTTGGAAACAAACACAAGAGACATGTTTAAGTTTATATAAGGGGGCCATATGTATGAATGCCCATAGAGAAAATTAACTAGTTAGTCTTCTCCTACGTGTGTCACGCTAGCTCCTTATTCTACGGCATTATTGATAAGTTCACATTACGTTTGTTTAATTTCCTCCTATATAGTGCATGCAATGGCTTTTTTTTTTTAATTGTGGAAGCCTACAAATGGTGCATTAATCGTTCTCAACCCAAGAGGGTAGCCAACCTATTACAATATTTCAATAAGTGAGATGCAATAGATACTATATTGCATATCGGGGGTTAATAGTCAACTATATATATCTTAACGTTTTAAAATGTGGATTGTAAACGTGGATTGAAACCCACATCATCTTAAGTGGCTTAAATAGACATTGAAATTCAAAAGTATTTTCCAATGTTCAATATGGATTCAATTTTTATTTTAAAATTTTATTACTTTTTTATATATTTTAGAGAGAATAACCGACGTGGCTATAGTGTCGCACCCGTACCGAGAACGGCGGTCCGATCGGCTTGAACCTCTCGAGGTGTTCGGTTACACCGGCGACCCGAAAAGATGTTTCGAACTCGCCTTCCCTTATTATTATTCCAGTTTAAAAACTATTTTTCGAGTTAATTTTTCGATAAACATTATATTCTATTGACAGGCTCAGTTGTTTGTTGCGTACGTGGTGTGTAAAGCAAGTGAGCATAAAAAGCGATCAAGGAACCTAAAGTGGAAGCATCAATTATAATATACAAGTAATCCTTAAAAGCAGAGTCAAACAACTAACTCTCAAATACAAATTAAATACAAGTTTGATTAACCTTGAAAACGTCGATATTTTTTATATTGACAAAAATGAACTTGTAGAGCTCACTTCATACTTTCCATCGACTCCAAAAACACTTAAATCGGATCACGAATGGAGAAGTTATGAATTTCCACTATAGCATATTGATTAGGCAAACTTTAACAATTTAAAACTAATAAAACTTCTCCAAATCAATATTTGCACAATTATATCATCAAAACGCAAAACCAAACACAAGGAAGTCACTCGATAACACATTCAGAATATTTCCACAGCCTGTGGAGTCAATTTAAACAAAAACTAATAATCTAATTAGTCTAGAATCCTAATGTAAATCAACTTTAACTACAAAGCATCTTCAAAACTATTATCAACTAAATTACATAATTTCACTTCACAAAAATCCTAACCCACTTTTAGGTGGGATATTTTTCCAAATTAACGCACATCAACCCAATACATCAATTCTCAACAATCCCTATCAATTCCTATCAAAACCCCATGAAAGAAGTAAAATATCGTGAGAATTCAAATTGAATTGTGAAAAATGTCATGAGTAGAGAATTTACTAAATTTTGAGCCGAATACCTAATCTCTACCGTGGAAACTTAGTCGACTTACCGTCTCGTTGCACTCTACTATTTTGCGAAAAAAATTGTGCGAAAATCGGACGTATGGAGCTCCATGAGCGAAAATGTCCGCGGAGAGGTTTAGAAACCAAAACGTAACAAACATTCCATTGAGCATTTTAAATGAAACCTGATTTCATTTTATTTTATTTCATATATTTATATATAAACCATCAGTTGTTTGTTACCAAGCTTAATTTCTTTTTATTTATTAATTTCTAAATCACTATTTTTGACGTTTTTTGACTTTCGGTGCTCATTTTGCATCCGATTTTTCACCGAATTGAGTCAACCTCTCGACAAAATAGTCCAACTCCATAAAACGTCGATAACACTAATTTTGATCATGCTAAAATCAAATCTTAACTTTGTCTATGACACACAAAACACTTATGGTCTAATTTTCTTGTCATACTTAGTCAAACTTGCACTAATTTGGACCCAATCTTAACCTCAACCACCGCCAATTAACATGCAATCGAGACAAGTCTAGTACCAACTTCGTTCTCATTTTATATTATCACCAATCCGGGCTTGCATGCAAATCGAGGCAAAGCCCTTACACAATACTTAACACTTGTTCACTAGTTTTCGATCAACTAATAATTTTTATTGCACTTGTGCCCTTCAAACACACACTTACAACCCCGATCATGACAAATTGAGGATATAGCTCAACACACAAACATGGCCATTAAATACCGTATAATACATCAAGATGATTATCAAGGCATATAATTAATCCAAGTTACATTATTTGCTTTTATATATTTCTTTTATTTGAGTTATGTATATTTGTGATATAAAATCAACGAAAATTCAAAAAATAAATCTAGCCTCGCCTAGCCTAGTATTTAGCCACATGCCAGTCCTAACCTTTCTATTCATGTTGCCAACGCATGTCTCGAGGTCTCGCAATGTGTATTACAATATATTTTAATTATTTATTATATAATATACGAACAAAACTTTGATCAGCAGTCCATCGACCCTATTTACATCGCTTTATTGACGGTGACTAGGCTTTAGATTCGGTCGAGTTGGTTAAACCAGTCTAATTAGTGAAAATTATCATATATTGATTGCATCGTTTACAAGTAGATATTAAGAATAGACATGATAACTTCTAAAATTTAATATCAACAACTATCGCTGGATGTTGAATATCTTATGGTTGTGCTATCCATATTCGACTTAAATCATCAATGGCCATGACAACTTCTGAAACATAATATCAACAAACACGTGATCAAGATTTTCGTAGCGTTACACTCAAAATCAATACAACTTCTAACCATTGCACTTATTATTTTTCTATTATATTCATGTTTATAGCATAACACTCATACCATAGGATCCATTGATCCCTAAGATCAATGAACTACTCACACATCATTGAAACAAATATGCACGTAGTGGTTTTTATTGAAATCATATATATAATGAAACACTTTCAATTAAATCAATAAAAACAATACCCAAATTACTAACGCGAGTCTTCAATGTCTTCTCTCTACAAATTGTCTTAATACTCTAGAATAAAGTAAACATATGCTAAACTATATTATTGGTGGCTAATCTCTTGTAATTTATGTGTTTATCATGTTCTCTTATCTATTTAAACTCCCTAATCATGTTTTCAAACAATTAGAAACCCTACTTAACAATTTAACATGAAATAGAACTATACTTTCTATTTTTTTCTCTTTTAGGTGTTGTCACTTAAGTACCGAATTTGTCTGTAGACTCCCACAGCACCGCCACTGCGCCGAGGATCCTACCAACATAGGATCCTTCACTTAAGTCCCGTTTCCTTCCTTCATGCATTTGTCGCCGCTCGAACCAGTTTCATTCTCTATATGTATGTATTGTTTTTGATATAATATATTGTATAAATAGGTTTTTAGGTTCGTATGTGGTTAGGATCTTCTTTGGAATCGTTGTAACAATTTTGAGACAGATTGGGATGATTTTGGATCGAGCTAAGGTAATGTTGGTTTAAGGATTTTGATATCCTAAATTAGGTTAAAATAAATATATCTATTTTGTTGATGCAATATATATTGTTATAAGGTGGATTGAGAGTCATTCGACATTTACACCAAGCTGAGCAACTATTGTTGAAGATTTTTGAAGGCCGGATTTTCCGGTGTAAGCTTAGAAATAGATGAGGTGCTGCTGAGAAATTTTAGTAAATTTTGAAGATTATTTAATCAATCTAAATGAACTTTGAGGTTTCAAATTAGTTTTAGGATTCTATCAGGTTAATAAAGTTTATATTTGATGATTACGAGGCCTTGATATTGTTTGTTTATTGATGGTAAGATTAAGGCTGACTAGATTATTAAGGGATTATAGTAATCTAGGCCCGTCATAGGCCCTAATCAAATGGGATTTGATAGTATTTTGCTTTTGTTGTAAAATATTAAAAATAAATGATAATAACAGTAGAACTCAATTAGCAAAAAATGGCTTGAGAGATTGAAAAAATATTAGTGATAGACTTAAAGCTCATGAAACTACTAAAGAACATATTCATAATATGACTTGTTGGATTGACTTGCAAAATAAATTAAAAAAATCAGACAATAGATAAACATATTCAAGAACAAATTAACAAAGAGAAAGAACATTATTAAGAACAATCGCAGTCGTTAAGTTTCTTGCCCAAAGTTCTCTAGCTTTTTGTGAAACAAATGAGAGAATTTATTAAAATAGTAATGAAATTTTTTTAAATTTGATTAAAATAATTGTAATTTTGTATCCAACTATGCGAGAACATCTTAGATGTATTCAAAATAATGAAGTTCAATACCATTATTTGAGTCATATTATTCAAAATGAATTAATAATTGCATTATCATCTGAAGTAAAAATATAATTATTCAAACAATTAAAAAAGAAAAATGTTATTTAATAATTCTTGATTGCACTCTGGATGCAAGCAACAAAGAACAAATGTCTCTAGTTATAAGGTGTGTTAATTCGCTAAAAAGTCCCATAACAATAGAATTTGTACAAATAAATGCTACAACAAGTTTAGGCATTTTCAATAAATTGTTTTTTATTTTAAAACACTTGATTTAGATGTAGATGAAATTAAAGGACAAGGATATGATAATGGATCTAATATGAAAGGAAAAAAAAATCAAGGAATGGAAAAAAAATTGTTAGAAATCAATCCTAGAGCATTTTATAAATCATGTGCTTGTTATAGCCTTAATTTGACAATGAGTAATATGGCTTTATCTTGTAACAAAGCTACGATAAATTTTTTGGAGTTGTTCAATGAATCTATAACATATTTGGTAGCTCTACAAAAAGATGGAACATCTTACTTGATAATGTGCCTAATTTAACTTTGAAATCATTGTCACAAACACGAGGGAAAAGTCGAGATGAAAGCATTAGAGCAATTAGATTCCAAGCTTTACAATTAAGAAAAGCTTTAAAATAATTAGCCCATACTTGTGGTGACCCATTGATGCAAAAAGTTTATCACATGAGCTTTGAAATTTTAAGTTCTTATTAGGAATAGATTTATGATATGATATATTACATGCAATTAATTTAGCTAGCAAAGTTTTATAATCTAGAGATATGCATATGGATGTTGCAATTGAACAATTAAAAAGTTTGATTATATTTTTTGAAGGGTATGGGGAAACTTGATTCATATCGGCATGGTTTTGCTAAAACACTTGCGAGTGAGATGGAGATTGAACCAAAATTTTGCATAGAATGATGAATTAAAAGAAAAATATTTTGATGAAAATAATGATGTTGATATCGAGGAATCACTTGAAGAATGATTAAGGACTAAATAGTTTTATATTTAGTAGATCAAGCTTTATCTTCACTTAAAAATATATTTGAACAATTTCAGTTGTATGAAAGCAATTTTGGTTTTTTATTTGATTTCAAGAAGTTAAATTCAGTGGTTTAAGACAGTTTGAGACAATCATGTATTAATCTTCAAAATATCTTAGTCTTTGACAATAGTTCTGATTTTGATGGAAACAATTTACTTATGGAGTTAAGAGTGGTATCAGCAACTATTTCAAAAGAAAATAATATCGCCCTTGATATGCTTAATTACATTTGTAAAATAAATTGTTACCCAAATGCGCTAATTGCATATAGTGTCATTAACTATACCTATTATTGTTGCTTTCGCTGAAAGAAGTTTTTCAAAATTAAAATTAATGAAATCATAGATTGAATGCATTAGCTTTGATATCGATTGAGGAAAACTTATTATCGAATAAAGATTTGCTTTACAAAATGTACGAAGGGCAAATTTACAATAATAGAGCTAGTAAATAGCCTTGAATTTACTTGTTTGATTTTTATGTTGAATCTTTGACTTCTTTCTTTGTTAATACATGTCTTTTTTTTGTTATTAACATCAATTTTATTTAGAGTGCAGCTATGTGCACCCTGGCTGTTTCTCAAGGCACCCCAATAACCATGGCACCCAATCAATTTCTCAAGGCACCCCATTAAGTTTCCCAAATTGCCAATTGGTTCAAAATGACCCACCCCTAAAACACAAAAATTGAATTGAAACTCTTGCCCCCAGCCTTCTCGTCTACCTAGCCAAAAATACACGCAGTTCCTTTGATTTGTAGATTGAATTTGTTGTTTGGCGCGTTCCTTTAATTTGTTCAAGCCATTTGCTGCCGAGGAAGAAGGTTCGTTGTGTGAAGGTTATTGAAAAAGGTCGTAGAGTTTTACGTTGTCATTTCGGATATCACAAGAAGGTTAGTATGTATTTTACATGAAATTTTCGTTAATTTAGTTGGTTTTCTTAGCTATTCGACCTTATGTACAAATTTAAGGTTTGTTTTCCAAACCAGTAAGTGTATCACACAGGTTAGTAACCTGTGTTATTGTCTCATTCTTGCATTGAAGAGAAAATACATGAATTATCGACCAAACCCCACGAAAACTTATAGCTAAGGGACCCTTAAACCCAGTGGGTCGTATACAACCGAGATATGCCCTGTGGACTCGGTTTCAAGGTACCGAGATATTAAGCTGTTGTTTCTTTATTAACCAACCAAGTATAGTACTCATTTTGATTGGGGATTGACATGATGGTTAGTGGTCGAGACCTATTAAAGGGGCTCAAGGGGCTTGGAGGTTACTAAGCAGAGACAACTCCCAAGGTCTCGATGTTAATTCATAGAGCCATATGTTAAATTATCGGACATGGGGGCCGAAACTTATTAACATGTCATATTTTTGGGTTTTTGACATAATTCCAATGCACTCTTCTTATTTTATGGTTAAAAAAAATATAGCCCGAAAGAAGAGTGATGTTTCTAGGCAACAAGTTTACAGTGAGGCCTCAAGAACTGAATGAGCGGCGGGTACCTTAGACAGTCGTGGAGGGAGGAAACTACAAACAACCTTATATTAGAAGGAGAAAAAAGGCTACATAGAATAAGGGTGCGCATGCACGTTCCCCTAAGGGAGATGGTGTACAAGACAAGGCATCACAAGTTCATGAACGGGACCTACGTATTGGTCGTGATGAGAGTGGGGGCGCGACATCTGAATTATTGGAGTCTAGCGACAAGGCCCCAAGTGAACAACAAAATAAGAGTACCACAGCCGAACGCTACATGAGCGGGAGTAGTAGTGGTGCAGCTTGTGGGAATATAAAGGAGCGCGAAGATGGCCCATCCTCTTCTTTACCCGATGGTCCTATCGACCGGTCCTTGCTGAAAAGCTTTCAAAATCATATTGCGACAGCGATTTGGAACAATGAGGTATAATTTTTTTTGTAAACTCAGTTTGCGACAAATGATTATGCATGCTATATATCATTCCAAGTTGTGACAATTTATTCTAACGTTTGTTTTCTTCTTGCAGCATCGCTCATTACTTAAGTGCATAAACCATAGGGCTCAATTAATTGAGTGGGACTTGTAGTCCTGCCACTCTGACACCGAGGTCCTACAGAGAATCATTCAGAGGTCCGGGTTGTAACTTATAGATTGCTAATATCGGAAAGGAAATAAGGAGCTCATATTTGCATTTGTTGAGATGTGGTAGACAGAGATGAATACACTTCACTTGTCGTTCAATGAAATGTCCATCACCTTGGAGGATGTGAGTATTCTGTTGAATATCCCAGTGACTAAAAGATGGTTGCAGTGGATAATTTTGTCAAGTACACTGAGGAGTCTCGCACGGAGGTGATCAACTTAGGATCCAAGCTCCTCGAGATTAGCAATGAAGATGTTGAGGAAAAGGTTAACATTACCAAAGGGCTCACGGTGAGGAAGTGTTGGTTGAAGAGTAGATGGTGCCCTAAATCCAAGCCGTCTACTTACCCTAAGGTGGAATGCACTGCGCGTGCATATCTGTTATACCTCGTATTGTACATTTTTTTTGTCAATAAGAGTGGGTCACGAGTTTCCATTGCCTTGCTTAAGGTGTTGGAGAATTTAAATGATGTTGGAACCTATGCATGAGGTGCAGCCGCTTTGGTTTACCTCCACCGTCACCTTGGGTCGAGAATTAAGACAGAGGTATCAAAGATTGCAGGGTATTTGACCTTGCAAACTCAAATCTTATTCTTTACTTGTTTTTAAATGAGGATGTTTTACTTGTGCACTTGTAATGCTTACTTGTTGTGATTCCCATTTTTTCTATGTAGGAATGGGTTTACGAGCACTTCAAACTCCAGCTCACCACGCCGAACATGAAATACATCGACACATTCAACCCCGTGTTTCTAAGTGGATACATAAATACGAGACTCTAGGGATGCAAATAGGGAGGGTAGGGGATGTGAACCATATCTCTAACCCCATCCCCATTTTAGAATCCATCCCCCATCCCCATATATACCCATCTCAATGTGGGGATGAACTTTAATCCCCATCCCCATCCCTTTCAAATCCCCTTGGAGATGGGGAATCCCAGTGGGGAAAGATCTTTTCCCATTTCATTCCCTATTAGAATCCCAACGGGGATTTTTGCAAGGATTTTTATGGAAAATATTTTTTCCTACTTAATTTTTGTCAAAGAAAATATAAAAAGTATGGTACACATACATATGATCACAATTGTTGAAAATTCAACCAAAATAAAGTATAATATATTATGCAATGAAAGTTCTAACTTCTAACTTCTATGCGCTAAGCTAACACTTGTAACTAAGTTTCGACATAATCATTAACAATAATATGCAAAAACAATTTCAAATTCATAATAATCCTTAAAGCAACTCCATATATATATATATATATATATATATATATATATATATATATATATATATATATATATATATATATATGTATATCTTTAAACCACCAAGTCATCATCAACTACCTCATCATTGTTAGATGAGGAATAGCAAAATAAAACATTTGATTGAACCATTAAGAAAAGAAAAAGTGTTTCATTAAAGCACATAAGTCAACTTTAATTTGAGAAGTCAATCTATATATATATATATAAATTTTTGAAAAAAATTAAATATTTCATGAAAAATGCATGAAAAATGCATATAAAATATATCACCCTCTCCCATTGCTAAATGGAAAAATGCAAACCTTGAGCTCCTTAATTATCTTCATCAACCATCAAAGTTATCATCAATTTCCTCCTCGTCATTTTCGGATGAAAAAGAGAAAAATAAAGCATTTGATTAATCTATTAAGAAAAGAAAGAAAAGATAAATAAGTATTTCATTAAAGTTCAACATAAGTTAATCAAGTTTACTTTGAGAAGTTAATCCAAGTAGATTAAAAAAAACTTTTGAGGAAACTAAGTAATTCATGAAAAAAATATAATATGCATACCTTCCGCTCATTAACTCTGATCAAATCCAATCTCTAGAACACATCAATGCTTCGAAATATCGGGAGATAACCTATTACAATATTGAGTCAAAATCTTCCACCCGTATTTAATGCCAATTCGAAGCAACGGTAGAAATGGGTATGGCTAAGATGTCCCTTGCCATATTTGACGCAATAGGGTACTTGCTTCCGTATGTCTTCCACCATTCTAAAATATCAAAATCTCTAACAATAGGATGAATTCTCTCTTCGAAATATAAATCGAGTTCACTTTTAGTAGATTAATGAAAACTTGAGGATTGAAAACATTTAGAGAACACATCATCAAATCAAACAATATTCACGTTGCTAACACCGACAAAAGATGCACAAGAAAGAGATGAAGAATCTGCAATTATGTTCTCTTCCATATGGCTCATGTTTTGTTTACTATGAGCATTCTTTTCATACTTAGAAAACAAGAGGTAACAAATATCTTTAGTCTTTTCTTTTTCATCATATTTTTAAGCATCTAAGTTCCTAAGTTTGTGTAATGACCAATTACCTTAAGTGGTGATTAGTGTTAATCCAAATCCTTATTAACCAAAGTTAGGCTCATGGTTAAGTCCGGCATACCTCAATTAGTGTATGCATGTGATTGCATGATGGATTGTGTTTGTTTGAATTGTTAATGAATTTTATAGGTTGTGAGATTAATAGGAGATTAATAAATATCTATAAATTGAAAAAATAAGTAATTAAAAAATAAGTTGCCAGTACACCAAGTGCGACGAGGGAGTCGTGAAATGAATGAGCAAGCCCGAGTATACTCGTAGGCATGTCCAATGAATTTATTGGCGAGAAAATACACGAGATATATATATATATATTTGTATATATTTGATAGATAAATATATATATATATATATATTAAAATTATAACGTTTGATTTAAATTATATGGATCAATTGATCAACCTCGAGATGAGCGTAAGTATTTCATGTGTTAAAATTTGTGTCACTTAAAGGAGTTTCACTTTACACATCAATCACTAGGTCTGTCTCGAGATAGCACGATGTGTATCTCAAGGAAAATCCATATATATATAAATCAAAACTCATCGTTATCTCATTCGAACAATCGAGAAACAGTGAAAGACGGGTTTGAGGTTGATTTTAGATTGAAGGAGATGATCTAGAAAGCTGAATCAACGAGAATTGAGGAGCTTCAATGGATCAAAAGCTAGAGATCATCACTTTGGTAACTTTAGTTGAAGTTTAATTTGATGGTAATGATGAAATCTATGTGAATTATGGTGTTTGATGGTTGGAAACAAATTGTAACCTCACTAGAGGTCCTCCTTAATGATTTGGGGGAATGTTTAAGGTTGTTTGGATGATTTGGTAGTTAAGCAGTGGCTGCTGGCCTGTTAACTATCGAGACAGTACAGGGTCCAACGCGATCCATCGAGCAAAGGAACGCGCTCCCTTCATCAATAAAGAAGAACCCAGTTGGTGGAGCACCCCCACCCATTGAGGGAGCGTGCTCCCACCCTTGAAAATAGCAACTATGTTGTGTTTCGCATAGAATTCTTTGAGGTCTTAAGTATTGACTTAGGGGTTCTAAACATAGGGTAATAGACTTATATTGATCACAAATGAATGGTGATAGGTTGAGAAACACCGAGAAAGTGTGTGATAACATGAAAGTTAAGGGATTTGGTAACGGAGACTTAACCCGAGGTAAGTATGGATTCGCTTATTTATCAATGTTGTCTGGCTATCTTAGTATATATAGTTCATGCAATTTATGGACTGAAATGAGGGATTATGTGCACTGTGAAGGTTTTCAATTAATAGAAACAAGTGTGTAATGTGAACACAACTATAACTCCTGGTTTTGAGAATAGGTTTATAGGAATGTCTTCCATTCCTGGCCTATATGTAACTCCTGCTTAGTTCGACAGGTTGCGTGGTTTACATAATCACTAGAGGGTTTTGGATAGAAACATCGAGTATTAATGGATTGGCTAGACAACACATGTGCCCAATGTGTTGGTCTAGCAATCGCATTAATGGCGCCAGTGGGTAATCGACCCTAGTTTTATAAATAAAATGGGGATCAGTGTAGTAGTCAATGAAAGTTTGCTATGCATTCGTTATGTATTGAATTATATGTTTTCCATATTCTTGTTAGTTAACATTAGTGCATATTGTTATTGCATAATGTTCTAGACTATTATATGGAATGTTGATGGCTATGTGAATCCTCACTGCGCAAGTTGGAGCGCTCACCCCAAATAACTTTTCAGGAAAATCGACAAGTGCTATGACTTCGGGATAGAGAAGATATAGTAGTCTTGATTTTCTCTTCAATCTAATGAGTCTTCCCTTGTCTTATATATTTGTATTGAATTACAATTTTGTAATATCACATGGGATGGGAGATTTGTACAATTGAGGTTTATTCAGGTTCGATTAAATATTGTATATTGTATTTTAATTATCAAAAAAGGTTTTAAATTTATGTTGTGTTTATTGTTTGATTTATATTGATATTCGATATACACTGGTATTTACCAGGTGAAAGATGAGAAGTTGCTAGCTCTAGTTAAGTTTAGCGGGTTAATGAGGCTTAATTAGGGTTTTAGGCCGAGTATCGCCCTTATCAGGTTAGGGGATGCTACAGCTTGGTATTAGAGCTTACTTCAAAGCCTAAAGATATTAGCTTTGATACAACTTGCTATCAGAGCCTAGGTTTAACGGCTTTGTTACATTTCATAACTCTGATCCAATTTGGTATCAGAGATTGGACAGAGCCTACTCCAAAGTTTAAGGTATATCAGAGTACCTTAATATTAAAAGCTAATTTTATTAACTCTGAAAGTTGTCTTGAGTTATGGATAAGCTTAGGATATGATAAATGATTTTTATCGTGATTTTGGGGGGTAACCAAAAGATAAAATACTAAGATATGTTATTTGCTATGCATACTATATCTATGTGGTAGATATAAGAGTTATGTCTTTCCTGAACGACAACCAAATGGTTGAAGACCATCAATTTCTCACGATATGAGAAAGTATTGAAGGCAAGAGTGCAAAAAAATCTTATCCTCAAGAAAATTGAAAATAAAAGACATAAGGAAAACTTACAATGATAAAGTTAATTTTTTCTCTTATTAACTGTTGTCAATGATCTTTGTTCTCACTGATATTATTAGAAAAATAATAGTCAGTGGAGAAGTATCTATCGGATCAAGACCTTGAGACGTGTATTAGGAGAATGGAAATTTTGAAGAAATGGAGTATTGAATGACTTTTGGTGAAAATCAAAGATGGTAAACCACTATAAGAAGAGATTTAATACTAGTGTTAAGACTAGTAAGGAAGTAATGAAAGTTATTCAGTAAATAAATTAGTGGTTAGTGATAAAAGACTAATTGAGGATTAGCAAACCACTAATGTATTTATACTTCATAAGTTGTTATGAAGTAACAATTCCATATATGGTGTGAATCCATATTGGAATGAAAAGTTAATTGTCGATTAATAAAAAGCGAAATTGAGAATTTAAATTGGTAAAACTAAAAGACAGATTAATCCAGAACATAGTAGTAAGTTGGTAAAATATCCTAGTTTGATCTATTAGACTGGTATAGTCTAAAATTAGGGAGAATGAGTGGTCAATGAGTTTGAGGATTTGAGAAATCCAAAGAATAATGTATTGTAGTGGGAATGAGTAGTCATTGCCCAGGATTGACAACTCATTCTGATAATAAGGTGAAATCAATTGCTCTCAAAAGTTATTTGAGATATGATTGTCACAGTGATATGATCAAAGGTTAGGATACATATTTAAAGATGATTTCAAGCAGTTGCTGGATCATTTTAAGTTGATGGTGGAAACCATTAGAATTTACTAGAACTCATGTTATGTCTATAAATGAAGGATGTCAAGTAAGGAACCCTATTTTAATTAAATTATTATTGTGTTATCAATAATAACACGGAATCTTTGAAAACTTAGAGAATGCACAAGCAATTACCGTACAAAATTATAAATTGGTTTTGACCAAATTTTGCAAAGTGTCAGGACTAAGTTTCAAAGGTTAATTAATTTTATGAGTGTTGAATGTTAACAACAAATCAGGGGATTTAATTGTGATTGTGACAATATGAGATTGTCATATATTCAACAAAAAGGCAAAAGAGAAAAGTAATCTTGAAATAATTGAATATTATAAACGATTGATCCAGGGATCTTTGATATCGTTGTGTAATTCATTCAGTTAACTCAACTATGAAAATTGTTATAATTTGAAATCAAATACAAGGATGCCTTGGAAAAAAGTTAAAGTATAGTTTGATTACAATGTTTGCTTGATGATAGCTAAATTATAAAAGAAGTTAAAGGTTCGTCCTAAGACTTCTTATTAAGGTAAGAATGTGTGTTGACACAATAAAGCAAAATTGTAGCTCATACTTTTAGCTATATTGATAGTTCCAGATTTGAGAAGAGAACTATTGGTGATTCATAATCTCGAGATACCTATTTTGGTAGTTGTACCAAATATAGGAAGGCATCACTTATAATTAAGAAGAAAGGTTGTTAAGAGTTTTTAATAATTCTTTGAGATTAATGAGAATCTTTGAAGAATCATTAAAAGACAACTTGGAAATATAAACACTAGTGCATTGGTGTAAGGTCCAAACAGTTGATTTAAACTGTGGAAATTTGAAAAGTGGAATTATCAGAGTGATAGAAATATAATGTAAGATAGTTACCTTGAGATTTTCAAAGTGTTAGGAATTCACTCTGAAATATCACTCTTCAAGATGATTGTGTTGACAATTCCTTGAATAGAAAAGGACATAAGTTGTAGTTAGGATAAAAGCTACTCAACAATATCTTTTGAGTGAGATGTATACTGGTGAACAATGGAAGTCCTACGCAGGAACATCATAAGTTGAGTTGTCTGAATTAATAGCTACAAGTATGTTCTTTGGAGCTCAGATCGTTTGAGCTAATAATGACCAATTGAATGATGAAATTATCAAAAATACAGGTACCTAAGTGATAGGATTAATGAATTAAATAAAATTTATACTATAGTTTGGTAGAGAAATTTTGGGATCATAGATTAGCCTTGGGATGATTTTAGTTTAGGTTAATCTAAGTTGTCAAGTGTCTTATTGGAGTCAACAAGTTGTGCCCTAAGTGTAAATAAAGACCATAGATCTTCCTCGGGATACGTTTTTTTGCATTTAATGTAAGGTTATTATATAAACCAACACTCAGTGGTTTGTATCAACATTTCTGACATAAACATTCATAAGATGCATACAAATTGAAGTTGGAGTACTGGATTTTAGAGAGATTTGGGTGGTTGAAGATAAAATTGAAGGTCAAATTTAGGTAAAACAACTTCATCTTTTACAATTCTTCAACATGGTTTTCAAAATTTGGGTGTAAAATGAAAATTTTAATTTTGCTAAAACTGACTTTTTCACATATCTAGGATGATAATTGTAGTGTTTCGAGGCTGATATTATCGTCTAATTAAGGATTTGTGAGTATGAGGTCTAGTTTACCCATGAATTATGGCTTCAAAACTGATTTTTAAAGATTTTTGTGTTCTTGAGGTTTCATGATGAATGCATGTTAATTATGTCAATCTATGCAAATTCTTGATTTAAATCAACTCAAATAGATTATATTTATGATGGTTCATGATTATTGATTAAGTTTTGAGGTTCTTGTATGATTTGAGACCATTTGGAGATGATTTGTGGTGGTTTGGGGATGCAGAACTGCATTTATGTAGTTCGCCCGAGCGTAAATGCGGTTCGCCCGAGCGTAAAGCACGCTCCCCATTTAAGGGAGCCCGCTCCCTCCCTTAGGTAGCCTAACTTGAGTGACTTTACTATAAGGACCATATCTCCTTTGTTTTAAGTCGGATTTCAACGTTCTACCTATTGTTGGAAAGGTAAGAGAGAACACAACCACCTAGAAAAATTAGTTTTGAAAAATAAAGTCATCATCTATATCGAAAATGGGTCGAAAGTCAAGGGTTATGAATAGGGATGAATTGATTGTTAGTTTTGGAGCTGAAATTAGTTTAGAATTCTAGACCCTAACTTGGTGACTCAAATACACCTAATACAACTTGAATTGACATCAGGACTTAGGGGACCATATCTCGGGTACCGAGGAGCTAAGCGGGGTCGGACCGGGGTGTTTTTGGGTTTCTGAGTGCGATTTGAGGAGCGTAAATCCCTTAAGAAACACATCTTGAGTATTTAATTGTTTCAATTGTTCTATTTTGTATTCTTTGTTGTTCATTATCCATATTCTATCATTGCTTTGATTTGGTATAACGGTCAGTAGTTTTGTTCGCCGCTGGGGTTTATTCGGATGTTGTGTTGTACGAGCTCTAGTACACTAAACCATAACACGAGTCACTTGCACCCTCGGTGAATAGCAACCCGAGTTGTTGACCTCATCAGTGTACGTGTTCGGCGGGTTGTGATACGGACCAATCTTCCTCTAGTAGTCCAAATGTAAGCTAGTGTGGTACGGGCCGGTGAGATCACCTCGATTGATGAAGTATGGTCTAGTTTGCTACGCGTGACATAATTATCTAGTTTCTATTGTGTTAGTTATGCATGTGATTATCTTACAGTTGACTGTTCATTTCCGCATATTTATTTAACATTATTCTTGGCTTCTCTATTATTGAATGCTCGGTGGTTTTCTTTTGGGATCTTACTCACTGGACACGTCATCTGTTTTGTTGTGATGACTGAGTGCATATCCTAGTATCAGTAAGGCAAAGGAGTTCTTAGGCGACTATCTCTGATTGCCTCCAGTCCAGGACTTACTAGTATGTGTACATCTTGATATTTTGTTTATACTTTTGGGGTTATGGGAGACTTAATAGACATTGTACATGTATATATTTACTTTTCACAATATGTTGTCACCTGATATACAGCGTACTTTATTTCAGGTTTTCCATAGTAGGACTGATGCTCTATATGACATGAAAGTATTTTAAATCTATGGTTACGTTATATTAAGACTTTGTTGTAAATTATTAATTATCCACTTACAACTCTTTAAATGGCAAATGAAATGCTAACTAATAATTGTATAATTGATTGATATTATCGCTAATTAATGAGTTAGCACGGATATCGAAGAGTGCTGACACGAAGTTGATGTTGGCAGGGTTGCGCGACCCGCATAGGAGCTCGCACGGCAGACTCGGGGCACGGGGCCACCACAACATGTATATAAACAAAATGGCGAAAATAATGTAATAAACATGTATCATGTTAGAGAACTAACAGTCAACCCATGTATACATATACAACCCAAAAGTATCTGAATGACATAAGGTATGTAATACTACAAAACATCAAAAACCTAAAAAGTAAATACTGAATGCACGCCGCAGGCTTAAAAGTAGTTGCTAATATTCTCCTTGTCAAACTGTTATTCGTCGGATGTGCATCAACCATCATAAAAATGACAGTGAGTATAGTAAAGTAGAAAGTAACATCTAGAGATTCTCATCCACATTTCCAAATATACAAATGGTATTTAAAAGCATAAAAATAACAAAGGATTGCTGAAACTGAAATATGCCAGTAAATATCAAAGTCAAACAAGTGAAACTAACACTAGGTTAAGTAGTGATGATCTAGGTCCGATTGGCCGTAAGCTACGCCACTTAAGCCTTTAAGGTTCCTTAAAAAGACGTGTATACTATCTCACAGTCTGGTATTTATATGCCAAAAACCCCAGAGACTCTAACCCCCTGTGTCGCGCCATAATAATGGCAAGTGACAACATTCTCAGGGACTCTAAACCCATGTGTCGCTCATCTCAACATAGTGCAATGGACCGAAGACACTAGGACTACTTTACATTCACAAAGAAGCATCATTAAGAACTATAGAGTAAAGTTATTGTTTACAAAAGCACTATATGTAAGAGTACAAGTTCATATCTAATTCATCAATACAACTATCCTAATAGCATGCAATCCAACTCTTAAATCAATTCATAAATATCCAACAAGTTCAATGGACAAGAATAGAGTCAATGTATCAATTCAAGAAACGATATCATGACCAAAACAACTTACTAAGTGAGTAAAATCAACCAAGATTCATGACATCAGATTATAAGGCACATACTAGTCAAAATAGACCATAAAACAATGATATATTATAAATGAAATGTAGAAAAGAACCTCAACAGGTTTACTCACATAGCATGCAACGTTCCAACGCTAATTTGGCCTCTCGACATCCCATAACGCATACTTGGACTCCCGAAACTCTTTTATAAGTTTATGAGGTTAATTAGGGTGCTTTAGGACTCGTACAAGCTATTATGATGTGTTTGGTTGGGTTGATAGCTAGGCTTGTCTTGATATGGTTGGACTAAGTTGCATTGGATTAGTTGGCTATGGATTAAGGGTCATCCAAATGTTGGGACTTGTTCGGTTGGGTTGATTGGAGTTTAAGTGGTGTAGCCCAAATGATGTTACTACCCCTCTCCATATAAATATCCCGACACGACCGAACTCACCTCACTCGCGATTTCGAACCTCTAAAAAAGAGTTCAATAATCAAAAATTGGTGTTAAACCGCCTAACTCATTGTAGCGCATTATAAGCATTCGTGTTTTCTGTCGAAAAGCTAGGAAATCAACAATAAATGCAGCTACAACTGCATGATCATATAGAAAGGGATGAGATAGAGCCGAATGAGAGATGAGGATCGATGCTCAACGTTTTCAATTTTGAGGAGATATTGATTATGATTTTGAGGTGGGGAGGCCGAAAATGTTGATGGAGTATATAGTGTGAAGTGTTTTAAAACAAGTGAGGGCAAAATGAAAAATAACATTTTCTTTGGGTTGGATTAGCTAGTGAGTGGGTTGAGGTTCACTTTATTTAGTCCTATGGATACAAGACTATATAATTCGTTTCACTACCTAGTCCGCTTAAGTAAACATTAGACTAAAAGTTAATCCTAGTACTAACATTTTAGTCATCCTAACTGAACACACCTTTTAGAGTTGGTTAAAATGATTGTAAATTCTAATTTTTAAAAAACCAACCTCATTAATAATTTGGTTATGCCCAAATTTACTTTACTAAAACAGAGACAATTTTGGTGTAACAACTCGTGATTTCAATTACCAAAACAATAAAATTATGTATTGTAGTACAAAGAGAAGTTTTTAGAGCTATGTCGTATCTTTTCAGAACTATAAGGTTTGCACAATTTGGATAAAAATCGAAGGAGATTTAAAAATTTTACCACAATGTCTCAGAATAATTTTAGATTTCGACCAGCAACTTTGAAAAATTCATTTCTCCTAAACCATAGCTTGAGAACTCATGATTTTTTTATTGAAGCCTACACATATCCTAGAATATTATACTGAAAGATGAGCTTCATACAATAAGAAATGAGAGAGTTATGCTCAAAACAACAAAACGTTAATGAAACTGTAAACCCAGAAATTGCAGATTCATCACTAAAATTGTAGAGGTTTTTAGACATGAAAACATTCGAATTTCAGAATCTTTCAGTAGGCAAAAGTTGTTCTCCTTCAAGTTAGCTTTTAAATGCCACCAGAATAAAGTTTCGATTTAAAATAAGGGAGTTATGACCAAAATAAAGAGATTTGTTCATAACAACAACATGCATAAAGAGATTTACACACTTATCTCTAGAAAAATCAAATGGCTTATAACCATCTTATAATCTACTAACTTACCCACTAACTCATCCTTCCTAAAACATATTTAACTCAATTTGCCTTGTGATGATGTCCACACGTATCTCGATGTACATCAATGTCTATTGTTTTATTTTTCTAACTTAGGCCAAATTTATGTAAATTGAACTACAGGTACATTGAATTAGCTATTTTAAGTCACTTTAACTTAAATTAAGACTTACCACATCACTATTTACCCCAGTCCTATGTCGACACACATTTCGAGGTATGTCCCTGCTCACGTCTCAACATCTATATACAGTAGATGTGACTTAATAAGTCTACACAAATATATTACACTAGGAATACATCATACAAAACTAAAATATACATCACCCACATGTCTTGGTCAATGCACGTATCTCGATGCAGGTCCCAAACCACGAGTTAGTGATCCTGATTAATGAATAAACTAGGATTAAAAATTTCGGTCGTGACACGATAAATCTTACGTGGCGACTCAGTCAGAACTTAAACATCGACACCGAGGTAAATATAATATTTTTTATTGTGTGATGCTTGTGTACATGTTATATACACTTGTAAACAAAAATTTATATCATTTTATCATCGATTTTGTGAATGAGAACTACCTCGAGATGTGTGCGCACTTAGGAAATTGGGTAGGTTGACGAGATCAATGGAAACTAAGGTTCTAATGAAATAAATTAATTGATATACCTATCACTTGATCAAAACGATAAGAATAATAATAAATTAGTTAAGTTTAGCCAATTAGTTGAAAACAAACTAATTGATTTCCTAAGGTTTGGGCTTAATTTGTGGTGAGTAAGATGTACCTTGGGATACATGTGAGAAGGTAAAAAAAATGATCTAAGTCCTAAGTAAAGAGATGTGGCCTAACATGAACCATTCGTTTGGAATTAATAAAAACCACATATTTGGAGTATGTGTGAGTGTCCCTAAGTGAGTATGTGATAGAGTATAAAAGAGAGAGATTGAGAGTAAGTTTCATTTAAGTTAGAGGTGGTGTAGAAGTGGTTTTGATGAAAGAGAGATCAACTTCATTTGAAGATCTTGATTAAGCCAAATAACCCATAATTTCATGTAATTTTAATGTTTATGGATTTAATACATGATAGGTTTGATTAATTTATTGTTTGTAGTTAGACCTGATCATGGGTCGAGCCCAAGCAAGGTCGGCCTATGAACCTTGTCCCAACCCATAACCTATATTCGGGCCTATAATATTGGCCCACACCCAACCCATAGAAAAAGATAAAACCTAAGCCCGGCCCAAAAGCCAACATATAATTTTTTTAATAAAAAATAATATCGCATAATTATTGTTTTTATGTATTTTTAACATTGTTGGTATGTGCATAATATGTGCATGTAAGTATAATGAAATTTTAAAATAAAAAATATTCATAAAATACTTTACTCATACCAAAAGAGTGAAAGGACGAATCTAGATAAGATATTTCTTCTCTAAACATTCAAAACAATAAATTAATTAACAAGATGAAACAAAGATGTAACCAACCTTCCAAAGTTTCAAACTCAGACAAATTACAACCATCTCAATTTTAAGGATGCACATGCAAAAGTCATGTGACTCACGTGGTGTTTAACAAAAAAACAAGTGTTATTACACTTGCAAAGGCACAAGAAAGTACAAAAAACAAAAGACAAAAGTCTCCACCAAAAAAAAAAGTGTGCATCCTGCAAGAAAAAAAAAAAAGAAATTGACCAACTAGTTCACAACTTCACATAATAATGATTTTTAGCAAATATAAAAAATTAATGGCAAATATATAACTTGTAAAATTATAAAAGTACCTAAAAGTAATTCTAAAGTCATCTTCTCTATCAAATTGTTAATATATGTTATTAATGATCAAAAGCTTCATCATCACCCAAGCTCATCTAAAAGAATTTAAGAAAAAAGAGATTTTAAAATTTTTAAAAAATAATTTTAATTCACACACCATTATGTGAACAAATTTCTAAGAGCAAAGGCTTAACATATTTAAATTTGAGAAGTACCTAAAAGAAATTAGAGATTCCACTACTATCATCATTTGCACCAATGCATTTGAACTCTTCATCCTCACTTGAACTATCAGAAAGTTCATCCATGTTTGTTTCGTCATCTAATTAAAATAAAATGCATATGTATTATAACTTAATAATAAATAAAAGCACCACAAAGAAAACTTAATAAGTAAACCATCTAAAATATTTGCATAATTTTAACAAGTTATTATAAGAGAATACCTAATGATTTAATCTAATCTCTAAGACACATAACGGTTTGAACTTTTTAAGATTTTAAAGAGGTTCGAGAACATGAGATGATTTTTTCACTTAGACTAAAAGCAGACTCTGAAGCATAGTACTAATCGGAATAGATAAAATATCAGAAGCAATCTTTCAAAGTTCCGATACCTCATAGAACTTCTATTCCAAAAATCCAAAACATCCAACTCCTCATTCAAGTCTCGAGTCAGCTCATCTAAATAAAGATCCAACTGTGATTTCTCACCCACACCCAGTGAAGTTTTTGTCTCCATAATAAACTTTACATAATCTCCAAAAGGCTTATCAACCTTATCACTCATAGAGTTACTTGTAGCAATTGATCATTTGCCGAGCGACTTATCCAAATTTGGATTTTTATATTCTTCAAATATCTTATGCGAGTAAGTGTTAATCAAACCAATTTGAAATGATATCATAATACTATAATCAAAACGAAATTACAATAACTTAAAAACATAAATAAATAAATAAACAAAATTCTAATCGGAGGCTTGCGAACTCCGCAATACCCTAAGACAGAATTGTTTCCACGATTTGGTGATGAAACCTCTTCAGGAATCTGTCCTCGGGATTCAACTCGAGTGCTTTTTGAAATTCAAAGATCACCAAATTTGGAAGTTTGTCAAACAATACTCTTATTCTCTCTCACAATAATTATATTTCAAAAAATAAAAATGAGTGAATAATGTGTTTGAAAAAGGCTGATGTTAAAGAGATGTCTTCAACAAACACTTCCTTTTAATTTCGAAAATAAATAAATCTGTTGGGGTTCAACAGTCATAACTGTTAACATACTCCAACTGTAATAATTGTAAAACAGTTAATTAAAATCAAAATTAATTACTACTTAATTAGTCTTGAAATTGAAAAACTAAGTAGTAAAAATAAAATTATGTTTTATAGCCAACCAAGCCAAAGCCCAAAATCCCATGGCCCAAGGCCTATCTTTGACTTTAAAATGTATATGGATCGCCCTATCGCTATGTGCACCTATGTGCACCTCATTGATCACCCAAAATCCCATGGCCCAAGGCCTATCTTTAGACCCATTCCCCTCGATAAGAATTTCTTGGTAAGCCTTTTGTCATATGATCTGCAATATTATCCTTTAACTTTACATAATCTATATTAATTACTCCAGTTGAGAGTAATTTTTTTATAATATTACGTCGGCACCTTATATGTCTTGACTTACCATTGTATACATTAGTTTTAGGTTTAGCTTGTCTTTGTCATACTATCACAATGTATATTGATGACACTTGTTTTGACCATAATGGAATATCTTCTAAAAATTTCTTAGCCATTTTGCTTCTTCGCAGCTTTATTTAAGGCTATAAATTCAGATTCCATTGTCGAATGTGCTATACACGTCCGCTTTATTGATTTCCATGAAAGCGCAGCTCCTCCCAAAGTAAATATATATCCACTAGTTGACTTAGTTTCTATATTATCAGAAATCCAGTTAGCATCACTATAACCTTCAAGTATTGGTGGATATTTTGTATAATTCAATTTGTAGTATAAAGTTTATTTTAAATACCTTAACACTCTAGTCAATGCTTCCCAATGACCTTCATTTGGGTTTCTTGTGTGTCTACTAAGCCTACTAACTGCATTAGCGATGTCAGGTATTATAGAATTCATCAAGTACATCAAATTCCCAATTACTTGAGAACACTCTAATTGAGAAATTGCACTTTTAATATTTTTTCAACATAATGAGATTGAGTAAGGAAATATTCGTTATCGTTTCTTTTAATCTGAATTCCTAAAATGACGAAGAAGAGAGAGATTTGTGATTTTAATCTTCCGTTCCCATTTTTCAATCGTCTGCATCGAATCACGCACGAGTCTCGAGACGTAATTGACGGTTATAAACTACCAAACTTTTGGAGGGAAAGTTGGCGCCATTTTTTTTAGATGAAATTTGATTTCGTCTCTATTCCGTCTCTATTTCCGTCTCTAATCTCTCTCTATTCAATCTCTAAATGATTACGTTTCAATTCCGTCTCAAACCATTTATAGTTAGCAACAGAATCTAATTCCGTTGCTAATTCCGTTTCTAAAATACCATTTTTTTTAGTGGTACAATACAAAACCCTTATTATTGTCTCCTTGAAAATCGATCAACTGCCTTCATTCAACTAAAAAAAAGAAAAGAATAACATACTTACAATGTCATGTAACCCATTCGATCAACAAAAGTGCGGTCCGCAGGTGAAGGATCGATTGCACTTATGAAAAATTTAGAGGATTGAAGGTGGGGTGCGCGAGAGTGAAGAGAATTGGGTACGTGAGTGAATCGATTGGTTTGGGAGGGCGGTTTTGACATTTCCTTCTTACCCTAATTTTTAAAACATTTTGGCTGGGGGCCCTGATCATTGTGCGGGGTGCACATAGTCGCACTCTTTATTTATATGTTATTATTTATTGTTTTTTCTTAATTTTGTGTCTTCTTTTAGTTACAAGACGAAATTGGTTAAAGTATCTAACCTTTCACAATTTTTTATATTAAATCTTAACTTTTAAAATTTTTTATTATTTAAAATAATTATTTAAGTGTGAGTGTAACAACGAATTCAAAAATATTAGGAAAAAATAAAATAAAAAGTTGTGAAAGATTATGATATTTTTTACCAATTTGGCCTTGTTACTAACCCCCCTTTTTAACTCCACTTATGATAAATGTTACACTTTTTATTGTCGGTCCCAAGTCCAGAGAAAGGAGGAGGGAAAAAGGTCTTCTATATATATATATATAAGACCACACTTTTACGTTTCGCCACAGGTCTAATAGATGACAGAACCGGCTCTAGGTATAGGGCCTCAAACGCACACATGTACCACTGCATACGCTTAATTATTTTCTTTAACGCAAAATTAGATTAATCCATGGTCATCTTGACAAGGGATTGGCCTCCCAATTAACGAACAAGCTATATATGTACGTTGGTTTACCAAAATTACAACTTCTTTTCTTGCATATATGAATGATTATGTGATTAATATATACTATTACTCCCTCAGTTCTCAAATATTTTATCACATTAATTGTGGGAAAAAAAATTTTGTTCCAACCAATATATCACATTAGTAAACCAATAAAAACATTAATATATAGCCTCATTTCCTATTCCAAACCTAATCGATTTAGTTAATTAATAACAATATTTATAACTTTTCTCTACAATACCCATAATAAATATTATAGTCATTTAATTATGAGAGGGTAATTTGGTCTCATACGAAGTTAATTTAAATGTTACCGAATCAATCATTTTCTTAACTTTTGTGCACATGTAAAAGTGTGACATATTTATAGGAGCGGAGGGAGTACATATATATATATATATATATGCGTACTCAATATGTGGTTTTTGTTATTATTAATTGTTGTGATAGTCGTCGCCTTTGTTCAATGTCGTGGACGTTGGTTCTAATACTTCAAGAATTTGTATTGATGTAACGATGGATCTGACCAATATGTAAAACTTGAGTTCTCCCTTTTTCTGATTGGTGAAGTCGCCGACGCGAAGTCCCGTTAGGCTCCTCCATATCTAGAGTCACCTTTTTAGGTTTAATTGAGGCTCCTTTGGAAGTCCCACCCGGACGCGTCCTTCTTCAACATCACCACAAATGACACTTCGTATATTGTACCTTCAGTCAGTACCTTCAGTCAGATGAAGTGTCCAGTGCCACGTCTATTTCCAGCCAACACACCCTTATCAGCTCGGCCATTTCAATCAGTGTGCTGCATGCCATCCAACCATCCATTGATATTTTAATTAATTACTATGTACCATACAAATTTTTATTAATTACGTACTGAACTGATTTTTTTAATAGGAAATGATTTTCGGACATCACTAAACATAAACACCCCGAACACACATCGACGACCTCATGAGGCGATGTGTACTACGTATGTACATGCATGAGTACCTCATGATACATGACCAGTATGTTATGCACCGAGAATTAACCTTGTGCACATGCATCTTGAGACACCAACGAATGGCTAGTGGGACTTGATGTGCATTCGGTAATGTCCGTAAGTACTTGTAGCATTTCCCCTTGTTTTTTTTTAGTTAGGAACTTAATTATAATATGTATGTATATGAGCCCTTAAATTTGCAAACGGGGATCAGACTCGACTCGTAATTAATCTCGATCGATGTTACAACTACTATATATGTACCTTTCATACAATATATTATATACTTTTATTCTCACAAACTAATAATTATTATAAGAAATACGATGTTAATTTGTTGCAGTTTTATGATTAGTTAATTAAGGTACCAAGTATATATGCCAACTAAGACCAACCAATAGTGCATGGGTAGCTCACTAGCTCACTGTTTTGATATGAGATCGATCACTAGCTTATATAAGAATTTGAAGGTCGTTCGAGTTTATATGGAGTCAAGTCGGTTTCTTTTTCTTTTACCAAAAACAAAAATAAGCCGACCAATTAATTAAGTGGCGTTAAATATATATAGACTCAATGTTTGACATATATGTAGTCATCATGGATGAAGAATTAAGGCCAAGTCGATCTCCCAATGCACAAATAATTAATTAGAGTTAGAAGAGTATTAGTTGATTTCTTATAAAAAAAAAATTATAATTAATTAGTTAAGTTTAATTGTTTCTGTTGATTGACACGTACTTGCTCGTAGGTGATTCCTTGATGAAGGGCCACCTCCAATAACGCTTGTCCAATCCCCAATAGGGGCCAAGGGCCTTTGCAAACAACATCACACTCACCGCCTCCTAGTCAATTAACAATATTAAAATGTTAGCCAAAACCAATTAAAATGATCGATTAAATTAATTAAAGATTGATCAATGCATATGTAATAACGATTTAATTCGTATGAATCGATTATGAGTATATATAAGCTTTGAAAATATTATTCAATAATAAAAGTTGTGATGAATACTATTAATTACCTGTGTTGTCATTGCCTTGATCTTTCTTGAGCTAATCAATATTCGAGCAATGTATGTGAGTATATACGTACTTGTGTGATTTGCAATTGATCACACACATTCCTTTTATAGGCACTTCATGGTAGTATTGCATCTACAGTCCTGACCCTAAGTGGAATAGGAAGGTTGTTCTTTTGTTTGTTTGTATGGTTTTTCTTTCATTTTAAATTCATGAAAGCGCTCATGTTCCACTACTAACCACTCTCTACCCCACAATACCCATAGACATTAATTATGTTAGAAATTAATCAAATATATATATATATATATATATATATATATATATATATATATATATACATGAATGAATTCTTTGGTAAAAATATACATTTGTTGTATAATTTTGTGATTGTATATTTATGTTCACCTCGGGATCAATAATTTTGATTAGAAAATGAATGGATTAATTCCTTTAGTTCTCCTCATGACTAATAATTTTTATTAGAACAAAAAAGTAATTCATCATCATTTACTTTCATATATAAACAAGATTGGTCACCTCTCTTAATTGTATCGTTATGTATATATTAATGTGTGTGTGAGTCTATGTATATAAAGTTTCATAAAAAAAAAAAAACCCTGTAACACCGTTTTCTCCTCTTAGCTTAGAATCGATAAATGTGCCTTTTTAAATTTAAAAAAATGTTTCATAAGAAAAAGTCATGGTACCTAGTTTATAATTGCTTTTCATGAGTTGTAATTGTGACAATTGCCTCTCAATAGAGCTTGTGATAAGAAAAAAAAAATCATAAAAAAACTTGGATAATTTTTTCCTTTATTTTTCTGTTGATATATGCTATTGAAGAGAAAATAGGGAAAAAAAAGCACAAGAGACTTTTTTTTTTTTTTTTTTTTTTGGAAACAAACACAAGAGACATGTTTAAGTTTATATAAGGGGGCCATATGTATGAATGCCCATAAAGAAAATTAACTAGTTAGTCTTCTCCTACGTGTGTCACGCTAGCTCCTTATTCTACGGCATTATTGATAAGTTCACATTACGTTCGTTTAATTTCCTCCTATATAGTGCATGCAATGGCTTTTTTTTTAATTGTGGAAGCCTACAAATGGTGCATTAATCGTTCCCAACCCAAGAGAGTAGCCAACCTATTACAATATTTCAATAAGTGAGATGCAATAGATACTATATTGCATATCGGGGGTTAATAGTCAACTATATATATCTTAACGTTTTAAAATGTGGATTGTAAACGTGGATTGAAACCCACATCATCTTAAGTGGCTTAAATAGACATTGAAATTCAAAAGTATTTTCCAATGTTCAATATGGATTCAATTTTTATTTTAAAATTTTATTACTTTTTTATATATATTTTGGAGAGAATAACCGACGTGGCTATAGTGTCGCACCCGTACCGCGAACCGGCGGTCCGATCGGCTTGAACCTCTCGAGGTGTTCGGTTACACCGGCGACCCGAAAAGATGTTTCAAACTCGCCTTCCCTTATTATTATTCCAGTTTAAAAACTATTTTTCGAGTTAATTTTTCGAAAAACATTATATTGTATTGACAGGCTCAGTTGTTTGTTGCGTACGTGGTGTGTAAAGCAAGTGAGCATAAAAAGCGATCAAGGAACCTAAAGTGGAAGCATCAATTATAATATACAAGTAATCCTTAAAAGCAAAGTCAAACAACTAACTCCCAAATACAAATTAAATACAAGTTTGATTAACGAATACATAACTAAAACCAATTCAACCAATATATTACCTACAGTGTGGATAAGGGCGCTTGTCTCCGTCGTCAACCATTCTAGTTCCTTGCCCTTTTCGTAACCACTTTGCAAGTCTAATTAATTCAACAACGAATTTGGGTTTGAAGCCCCGGTGCGTAAACGGATAAGTTTAATAAAAGTGCGGCGCATAATAAACAATTGAAAAAATATAATAATAAGAATTAAAGTAAACATGCTGCAATTAATCCTATTTTTTACATAGTCAGGGTGATTCCCATGAATCCCCAAGATGCTGGACCTGGCCTGTATGTCATCAGCATGGCACCAACCCTCACCTACTACATGAGTATATCCCTTCATGTGATATGAGGCCCTAAGCACTACCGATATACTCTAACTCCACCCAGGATGATCAAGGTCGTAGGAGGTGCACACAATAATATTACGCCATCGAACTCGTCGAAAAGTCGAAGTCGGCCCCTAAAGGTCCATATGACAATATGCATGGCCAATGGATAGTCATGGATGTAATGCAACAATGCAACAGATATATGATGCGTACTAAAAGTTTATAAATTCGTATTGTTCACTTACAGTGCATCCCACGTCGAATGCTCTGACCCCTTGTCGAGCTCTGCGTACCCCAGGTAGAATCAAACTCTGCGTCGTCAACTCTTAACACAATTATTTTATAACAACTTCAATTAGCTTTCAACTAGCTAATTTGGGGTAACTTTTTAACCTTGAAAACGTCGATATTTTTTATATTGACAAAAAGGAACTTGTAGAGCTCACTTCATACTTTCCATCGACTCCAAAAACACTTAAATCGGATCACAAATGGAGAAGTTATGAATTTCCACTATAGCATATTGATTAGGCAAACTTTAACAATTTAAAACTAATAAAACTTCTCCAAATCAATATTTGCGCAATTATATCATCAAAACGCAAAACCAAACACAAGGAAGTCACTCGATACCACATTCAAAATATTTCCACAGCTCGTGGAGTCAATTTAGACAAAAACTAATAATCTAATTAGTCTAGAATCCTAATGTAAATCAACTTTAACTACAAAGCATCTTCAAAACTGTTATCAACTAAATTACATAATTTCACTTCACAAAAACCCTAACCCACACCGGTGGGATTTTTTTCCAAATTAACGCACATCAACCCAATACATCAATTCTCAACAATCCCTATCAATTCCTATCAAAACCCCATGAAAGAAGTAAAATATCGTGAGAATTCAAATTGAATTGTGAAAAATGTCATGAGTTGAGAATTTACTAAATTTTGAGCCGAATACCTAATCTCTACCGTGGAAACTTAGTCGACTTACCATCTCGTTGCACTCTCTTGTTTTGCGAAAAGAAAGCGTGCGAAAATCGGACGTATGGAGCTCCATGAGCGAAAATGTCCGCGGAGAGGTTTAGAAACCGAAACGTAACAAACATTCCATTGAGCATTTTAAATGAAACCTGATTTCATTTTATTTTTATATTTATATATGAACCATCATTTGTTTGTTACCAAGCTTAATTTCTTTTTATTTATTAATTTCTAAATCACTATTTTTGACGTTTTTTGACTTTCGGTGCTCATTTTGCATCCGATTTTTCACCGAATTGAGTCAACCTCTCGACAAAATAGTCCAACTCCATAAAAACGTCGATAACAATAATTTTGATCATGCCAAAATCAAATCTTAACTTTGTCTATGACACACAAAACACTTATGGACTAATTTTCTTGTCATACTTAGTCAAACTTGCACTAATTTGGACCCAATCTTAACCTCAACCACCGCCAATTAACATGCAACTCGAGACAAGTCTAGTACCAACTTCATTCTCATTTTATATTATCACCAATCCGGGCTTGCATGCAAATCGAGGCAAAGCCCTTACACAATACTTAACACTTGTTCACTAGTTTTCGATCGACTAATAATTTGTATTGCACTTGCGCCCTTCAAACACACACTTACAACCCCGATCATGACAAATTGAGGATATACCTCAACACACAAACATGGCCATGAAATACCGTATAATACATCAAGATGATTATCAAGGCATATAATTAATCCAAGTTACATTATTAGCTTTTATATATTTCTTTTATTTGAGTTATGTATATTTGTGATATAAAATCAACGGAAATTCAAAAAATAAATCTAGCCTCGCCTAGCCTAGTATTTAGCCACATGCCAGTCCTAACCTTTCTATTCATGTTGCCAACGCATGTCTCGAGGTCTCGCAATGTGTATTACAATATATTTTAATTATTTATTATATAATATACGAACAAAACTTTGATCAGCAGTCCATCGACCCTATTTACATCGCTTTATTGGACAGTGACTAGGCTTTAGATCCGGTCCGAGTTGGTTAAACCCAGTCTAATTAGTGAAATTTATCATATATTGATTGCATCGTTTACAAGTAGACATTAAGAATAGACATGATAACTTCTAAAATTTAATATCAACAACTATCGCTGGATGTTGAATATCTTATGGTTGTGCTATCCATATTCGACTTAAATCATCAATGGCCATGACAACTTCTGAAACATAATATCAACAAACACGTGATCAAGATTTTCGTAGCGTTACACTCAAAATCAATACAACTTCTAACCATTGCACTTATTATTTTTCTATTCTATTCATGTTTATAGCATAGTACTCATACCATAGGATCCATTGATCCCTAAGATCAATGAACTACTCACACATCATTGAAACAAATATGCACATAGTGGTATTCATTGAAATCATATATATAATGAAACACTTTCAATTAAATCAATAAAAACAATACCCAAATTACTAACGCGAGTCTTCAATGTCTTCTCTCTACAAATTGTCTTAATACTTTAGAATAAAGTAAACATATGCTAAACTATATTATTGGTGGCTAATCTCTTGTAATTTATGTGTTTATCATGTTCTCTTATCTATTTAAACTCCCTAATCATGTTTTCAAACAATTAGAAACCCTACTTAACAATTTAACATGAAATAGAACTATACTTTCTATTTTTTTCTCTTTTAGGTGTTGTCACTTAAGTACCGAATTTGTCTGTAGACTCCCACAAAGACCGCCATCGCGCCGAGGATCCTACCAACATAGGATACTTCACTTAAGTCCCGTTTCCTTCCTTCATGCATTTGTCGCCGCTCGAACCAGTTTCATTCTCTCTATGTATGTATTGTTTTTTATATAACATATTGTATAAATAGGTTTTTAGGTTCGTATGTGGTTATGATCTTCTTTGGAATCGTTGTAACAATTTTGAGACAGATTGGGATGATTTTGGATCGAGCTAAGGTAATGTTGGTTTAAGGATTTTGATATCCTAAATTAAGTTAAAATAAATATATCTATTTTGTTGATGCAATATATATTGTTATAAGGTGGATTGAGAGTCATTCGACATTTACACCAAGTGAGCAACTTTTTTGAAGATTTTTGAAGGCCGGATTTTCCGGTGTAAGCTTAGAAATAGAGGAGGTGTTGCCGAAAAATTTTAGTAAATTTTGAAGATTATTTAATCAATCTAAATGAACTTTGAGGTTTCAAATTAGTTTTAGGATTCTATCAGGTTAATAAAGTTTATATTTGATGATTACGATGCCTTGATATTGTTTGTTTATTGATGGTAAGATTAAGGCTGACTAGATTATTAAGGGATTATAGTAATCTAGGCCCGTCATAGGCCCTAATCAAATGGGATTTGATAGTATTTTGCTTTTGTTGTAAAATATTAAAAATAAATGATAATAAAAGTAGAACTCAATTAGCAAAAAATGGCTTGAGAGATTGAAAAAATATTAGTGATAGACTTAAAGCTCATGAAACTACTAAAGAACATATTCATAATATGACTTGTTGGATTGACTTGCAAAATAAATTAAAAAAATCAGACAATAGATAAACATATTCAAGAACAAATTAACAAAGAGAAAGAACATTATTAAGAACAATCGCGATCGTTAAGTTTCTTGCCCAAAGTTCTCTAGCTTTTTGTGAAACAAATGAGAGAATTTATTAAAATAGTAATGAAATTTTTTTAAATTTGATTAAAATAATTGTAATTTTGTATCCAACTATGCGAGAACATCTTAGATGTATTCAAAATAATGAAGTTCAATACCATTATTTAAGTCATATTATTCAAAATGAATTAATAATTGCATTATCATCTGAAGTAAAAAGATAATTATTCAAACAATTAAAAAAGAAAAATTTTATTTAATAATTCTTGATTGCACTCGGATGCAAGCAACAAAGAACAAATGTCTCTAGTTATAAGGTGTGTTAATTCGCTAAAAAGTCCCATAACAATAGAATTTGTACAAATAAATGCTACAACAAGTTTAGGCATTTTCAATAAATTGTTATTTATTTTAAAACACTTGATTTAGATGTAGATGAAATTAAAGGAAAAGGATATGATAATGGATCTAATATGAAAGGAAAAAAAATCAAGGAATGGAAAAAAATTGTTTGAAATCAATCCTAGAGCATTTTATAAACCATGTGCTTGTTATAGCCTTAATTTGACAATTAGTAATATGGCTTTATCTTGTAACAAAGCTACGATAAAAATATTTGGAGTTGTTCAATGAATCTATAACATATTTGGTAGCTCTACAAAAAGATGGAACATCTTACTTGATAATGTGCCTAATTTAACTTTGAAATCATTGTCACAAACACGAGGGAAAAGTCGAGATGAAAGCATTAGAGCAATTAGATTCCAAGCTTTACAATTAAGAAAAGCTTTAAAATAATTAGCCCATACTTGTGGTGACCCATTGATGCAAAAAGTTTATCACATGAGAGCTTTGAAATTTTAAGTTCTTATTAGGAATAGATTTATGATATGATATATTACATGCAATTAATTTAGCTAGCAAAGTTTTATAATCTAGAGATATGCATATGGATGTTGCAATTGAACAATTAAAAAGTTGATTTTATTTTTTGAAGGGTATGGGGAAACTTGATTCATATCGGCATGGTTTTGCTAAAACACTTGCGAGTAAGATCGAGATTGAACCAAAATTTTGCATAGAATGATGAATTAAAAGAAAAAATATTTTGATGAAAGATGTTGATATCGAGGAATCACTTGAAGAATGATTAAGGACTAAATAGTTTTATATTTAGTAGATCAAGCTTTATCTTCACTTAAAAATAGATTTGAACAATTTCAGTTGTATGAAAGCAATTTTGGTTTTTTATTTGATTTCAAGAAGTTAAATTTGTGGTTTAAGACAGTTTGAGACAATCATGTATTAATCTTCAAAATATCTTAGTCTTTGACAATAGTTCTCGATTTTGATGGAAACAATTTATTTTTGGAATTAAGAGTCTTATCAAGCAACTATTTCAAAAGAAAATAATATTGCCCTTGATATGCTTAATTACATTAGTAAAAGAAATTGTTACCCAAATGCGCTAATTGCATATAGTGTCATTAACTATACCTATTATTGTTGTTTTATTTGAAAGAAGTTTTTCAAAATTAAAATTAATGAAATCATAGATTGAATGCATTAGCTTTGATATCGATTGAGGAAGACTTATTATCGAATAAAGATTTGCTTCACAAAATGTACGAAGGGCAAATTTACAATAATAGAGCTAGTAAATAGCCTTGAATTTACTTGTTTGATTTTTATGTTGAATCTATGACTTCTTTCTTTGTTAATACATGTCTTTGTTTTGTTATTAACCTCAATTTTATTTAGAGTGCAACTATGTGCACCCTGGTACATTTCTCAAGGCACCCCAATAACCATGGCACCTAATCAATTTCTCAAGGCACCCCATTAAGTTTCCCAAATTGCCAATTGGTTCAAAATGCCCTAAAACACAAAAATTGAATTGAAACTCTTGCCCTGAGCCCTCTCGTCTACCTAGCCAAAAATACACGCATGAGTCCCTTTGATTTGTAGATTGAATTTGTTGTTTGGCGCGTTCCTCTAATTTGTTCAAGCCATTTCTTTGCCGAGGAAGAAGGTTCGTTGTGTGAAGGTTATTGAAAAAGGTCGTAGAGTTTTACGTTGCCATTTCGGATATCACAAGAATGTTAGTATGTATTTTACATGAATTTTTCGTTCATTTAGTTGGTTTTCTTAGCTATTCGACCTTATGTACAAATTTAAGGTTTGTTTTCCAAACCTAGTAAGTGTATCACACGGGTTAGTAACTTTGTGTTATTATCTCATTCTTGCATTGAAGAGAAAATACATGAATTATCGACCAAACCCCACGAAAACTTATAGCTAAGGGACCCTTAAACCCAGTGGGTCGTATACAACCGAGATATGCCCTGTGGACTCGGTTTCAAGGTACCGAGATATTAACTGTTGATTGGGGATTGACATGATGGTTAGTGGTCGAGACCTATTAAAGGGGCTCAAGGGGCTTGGAGGTTACTAACCGAGACAACTCCCAAGGTCTCGATGTTAATTCACCGAGCCATATGTTAAATTATCGGACATGGGGGCCTGAAACTTATTAACATGTCATATTTTTGGGTTTTTGACATAATTCCAATGCACTCTTCTTATTTTATGGTTAAAAAAAATATAGCCCGAAAGAAGAGTGATGTTTCTAGGCAACAAGTTTACGGTGAGGCCTCAAGAACTGAATGAGCGGCGGGTACCTTGGACAGTCGTGGAGGGAGGAAACTACAAACAACCTTATATTAGAAGGAGAAAAAAGGCTACATAGAATAAGGGTGCGCATGCACGTTCCCCTAAGGGAGATGGTGTACAAGACAAGGCATCACAAGTTCATGAACGGGACCTACGTATTGGTCGTGATGAGAGTGGGGGCGCGACATCTGAATTATTGGAGTCTAGCGACAAGGCCCCAAGTGAACAACAAAATAAGAGTACCACAGCCCAACGCTACATGAGCGGGAGTAGTAGTGGTGCAGCTTGTGGGAATATAAAGGAGTGCGAAGATGACCCATCCGCTTCTTTACCCGATGGTCCTATCGACCAGGTCCTTCTTTGAAAAGCTTTCAAAATCATATTGCGACGGCGATTTGGAACAATGAGGTATAATTTTTTTGTAAACTCGTTTGCGAGAAATGATTATGCATACTATATATCATTCCAAGTTGTGACAATTTATTCTAACGTTTGTTTTCTTCTTGCAAAGCATCGCTCATTACTTAAGTGCATAAACCATAGGGCTCAATTAATTGAGTGGGACTTGTAGTCCGCCACTCGACAGAGGTCCTACGAGAGAATCATTCGAGAGGTCCGGGTTGCAACTTATAGATTGCTAATATCGGAAAGGAAATAAGGAGCTCATATTTGCATTTGTTGAGACGTGGTAGACAGAGATGAATACACTTCACTTGTCGTTCAATGAAATGTCCATCACCTTGGAGGATGTGAGTATTCTGTTGAATATCCCAGTGACTAAAAGATGGTTGCAGTGGATAATTTTGTCAAGTACACTGAGGAGTCTCGCACGGAGGTGATCAACTTAGGATCCAAGCTCCTCGAGATTAGCAATGAAGATGTTGAGGAAAAGGTTAACATTACCAAATGGCTCATGGTGAGGAAGTGTTGGTTGAAGAGTAGATGGTGCCCTAAATCCAAGCCGTCTACTTACCCTAAGGTGGAATGCCTGCTGCGCGTGCATATCTGTTATACCTCATATTGTACACTTTTTTGTCAATAAGAGTGGGTCACGAGTTTCCATTGCCTTGCTTAAGGTGTTGGAGAATTTAAATGATGTTGGAACCTATGCATGAGGTGCGGCCGCTTTGGTTTACCTCCACTTTGTCACCTTGGGTCGAGAATTAAGGCAGAGGTATCAAAGATTGCGGGGTATTTGACCTTGCAAACTCAAATCTTATTCTTTAATTGTTTTTAAATGAGGATGTTTTACTTGTGCACTTGTAATGCTTACTTGTTGTGATTCCTATTTTTTCTATGTAGGAATGGGTTTACGAGCACTTCAAACTTCAGCTCACCACGCCAAACATGAAATACATCGACCACATCCAACCCCGTGTTTCTAAGTGGATACATAAATACGAGACTCTAGGGATGCAAATAGGGAGGGTAGGGGATGTGAACCATATCTCTAACCCCATCCCCATTTTAGAGTCCATCCCCCATCCCCATATATACCCATCCCTATGTGGGGATGAACTTTTATCCCCATCCCCATCCCTTTCAAATCCCCTTGGAGATGGGGAATCCCAGTGGGGAAAGATCTTTTCCCATTTCATTCCCCATTAGAATCCCAAACGGGATTTTTGCAAGGATTTTTATGGGAAAATATTTTTTCCTACTTAATTTTTGTCAAAGAAAATATAAAAAGTATGGCACACATACATATGATCACAATTGTTGAAAATTCAACCAAAATAAAGTATAATATATTATGCAATGAAAGTTCTAACTTCTAACTTCTATGCGCTAAGCTAACACTTGTAACTAAGTTTCGACATAATCATTAACAATAATATGCAAAAACAATTTCAAATTCATAATAATCCTTAAAGCAACTCCATGTATATATATATATATCTTTAAACCACCAAGTCATCATCAACTACCTCATCATTGTTAGATGAGGAATAGCAAAATAAAACATTTGATTGAACTATTAAGAAAAGAAAAAGTGTTTCATTAAAACACATAAGTCAACTTTAATTTGAGAAGTCAATCTATATATATATATATATAAATCTTTGAAAAAAATTAAATATTTCATGAAGAATGCATATAAAATATATCACCCTCTCCAATTGTTAAATGGAAAAATGCAAACCTTGAGCTCCTTAATTATCTTCATCAACCATCAAAGTTATCATCAATTTCCTCCTCGTCATTTTCGGATGAAAAAGAGAAAAATAAAGCATTTGATTAATCTATTAAGAAAAGAAAGAAAAGATAAATAAGTATTTCATTAAAGTTCAACATAAGTTAATCAAGTTTACTTTGAGAAGTTAATCCAAGTAGATTAAAAAAAACTTTTGAGAAAACTAAGTAATTCATGAAAAAAATATAATATGCATACCTTCCTCTCATTAACTCTGATCAAATCCAATCTCTAGAACACATCAATGCTTCGAAATATCAAGAGATAACTTATTACAATATTGAGTCAAAATCTTCCACCTGTATATTTAATGCCAATTCGAAGCAACGGTAGAAATGGGTATGGCTAAGATGTCCCTTGCCATATTTGACACAATAGGGTACTTGCTTCCGTATGTCTTCCACCATTCTGAAATATCTAAATCTCTAACAATAGGATGAATTCTCTCTTCAAAATATAAATCGAGTTCAATTTTAGTAGATTCATCAAAACTTGAGGATTGAAAACATTTAGAGAACACATCATCAAATCGAACAATATTCACGTTGCTAACACCGACAAAAGATGCACAAGAAAGAGATGAAGAATCTGCAATTATGTTCTCTTCCATATGGCTCATGTTTTGTTTACTATGAGCATTCTTTTCATACTTAAAAAACAAGAGGTAACAAATATCTTTAGTCTTTTTCTTTTTCCATCATATTTATAAGCATCTAAGTTCCTAAGTTTGTGTAATGACCAATTACCTTAAGCTGGTGATTAGTGTTAATCCAAATCCTTATTAACCCAAGTTAGGCTCATGGTTAAGTCCGGCATACCTCAATTAGTGTATGCATGTGATTGCATGATGGATTGTGTTTGTTTGAATTGTTAATGAATTTTATAGGTTGTGAGATTAATAGGAGATTAATAAATATCTATAAATTGAAAAAATAAGTAATTAAAAAATAAGTTGCCAGTACACCAAGTGCGACGAGGGAGTCGTGAAATGAATGAGCAAGCCCGAGTATACTTGTAGGCATGTCCAATGAATTTATTGGCGAGAAAATACACGAGATATATATATTTGTATATATTTGATAGATAAATATATATATATATATATATATATATATATTAAAATTATAAAGTTTGATTTAAATTATATGGATCAATTGATCAACCTCGAGATGAGCGTAAGTATTTGATGTGTTAAAATTTGTGTCACTTAAAGGAGTTTCACTTTACACATCAATCACTAGGTCTGTCTCGAGATAGCACGATGTGTATCTCAAGGAAAATCCATATATATATAAATCAAAACTCATCGTTATCTCATTCGAACAATCGAGAAACTTGATGAAAGACGGGTTTGAGGTTGATTTTAGATTGAAGGAGATGATCTAGAAAGCTGAATCAACGAGAATTGAGGAGCTTCAATGGATCAAAAGCTAGAGATCATCACTTTGGTAACTTTGTTTTTGAGTTAGTTGAAGTTTAATTTGATGGTAATGATGAAATCTATGTGAATTATGGTGTTTGATGGTTGGAAACAAATTGTAACCTCACTAGAGGTCCTCCTTAATGATTTGGGGGAATGTTTAAGGTTGTTTGGATGATTTGGTAGTTAAGCAGTGGCTGCTGCCCTGTTAACTATCGAGACAGTACAGGGTCCAACGCGCTCCATCGAGCAAAGGAACGCGCTCCCTTCATCAATAAAGAAGAACCCAGTTGGTGGAGCACCCCCACCCATTGAGGGAGCGTGCTCCCACCCTTGAAAATAGCAACTATGTTGTGTTTCGCATAGAATTCTTTGAGGTCTTAAGTATTGACTTAGGGGTTCTAAACATAGGGTAATAGACTTATATTGATCACAAATGAATGGTGATAGGTTGAGAAACACCGGGAAAGTGTGTGATAACATGAAAGTTAAGGGATTTGGTAACGGAGACTTAACCTGAGGCAAGTATGGATTCGCTTATTTATCAATGTTTCCTGGCTATCTTAGTATATATAGTTCATGCAATTTATGGTGAAATGAGGGATTATGTGCACTGTGAAGGTTTTCAATTAATAGAAACAAGTGTGTTATGTGAACACAACTATAACTCCTGGTTTTGAGAATAGGTTTATAGGAATATGTTCCATTCCTGGCCTATATGTAACTCCTGCTTAGTTCGACATGTTGCGTGGTTTACATACTCACTAGAGGGTTTCAGATAGAAACATCGGGTATTAATGGATTGGCTAGACAACACATGTGCCCAATGTGTTGGTCTAGCAATCGCATTAATGGCGCCAGTGGGTAATCGACCCTAGTTTTATAAATAAAATGGGGATCAGTGTAATAGTCAATGAAAGTTTGCTATGCATTCGTTATGTATTGAATTATATGTTTTCCATATTCTTGTTAGTTAACATTAGTGCATATTGTTATTGCATAATGTTCTTGACTATTATATGGAATGTTGATGGCTATGTGAATCCTCATTACGCAAGTTGGAGCGCTCACCCCAAATAACTTTTCGGGAAAATCGACAAGTGCCATGACTTCGGGATAGAGAAGATATAGTAGTCTTGATTTTCTCTTCAATCTAATGAGTCTTCCCTTGTCTTATATATTTGTATTGAATTACAATTTTGTAATATCACATGGGATGAGAGATTTGTATAATTGAGGTTTATTAGGTTCGATTTAATATTGTATATTGTATTTTAATTATCAAAAAAGGTTTTAAATTTATGTTGTGTTTATTGTTTGATTTAGTTTGATGTTCGATATACACTTGGTATTTATCGGGTGAAAGATGAGAAGTTGCTAGCTCTAGTTAAGTTTAGCGGGTTAATGAGGCTTAATTAGGGTTTTAGGCCGAGTATCGCCCTTATCAGGTTAGGGGATGCTACAGCTTGGTATTAGAGCTTACTTCAAAGCCTAAAGATATTAGCTTTGATACAACTTGGTATCAGAGCCTAGGTTTAACGGCTTTGTTACATTTCATAACTCTGATCCAATTTGGTATCAGAGATTGGACTGAGCCTACTCCAAAGTTTAAGGTATATCAGAGTACCTTAATATTAAAAGCTAATTTTATTAACTCTGAAAGTTGTCTCGAGTTATGGATAAGCTTAGGATATGATAAATGATTTTTATCGTGATTTTGGGGGTAACCAAAAGATAAAAGACTAAGATATGTTATTTGTTATGCATACTATATCTATGTGGTAGATATAAGAGTTATGTCTTTCTGAACGACAACCAAATGGTTGAAGACCATCAATTTCTCACGATATGAGAAAGTATTGAAGGCAAGAGTGCAAAAAAATATTATCCTCAAGAAAATTGAAAATAAAAGACGTAAGGAAAACTTACAAAGATAAAGTTAATTTTTTCTCTTATTAAGCTGTTGTCAATGATCTTTGTTCTCACCGATATTATTAGAAAAATAATAGTCGGTGGAGAAGTATCTATCGGATCAAGACCTTGAGACGTGTATTTGGAGAATGGAAATTTTGAAGAAATGGAGTATTGAATGACTTTTGGTGGAAATCAAAGATGGTAAACCACTATGAGAAGAGATTTAATACTAGTGTTAAGACTAGTAAGGAAGTAATGAAAGTTATTCAGTAAATAAATTAGTGGTTAGTGATAAAAGACTAATTGAGGATTAGCAAACCACTAATGTATTTATACTTCATAAGTTGTTATGAAGTAATAATTCCATATATGGTGTGAATCCATATTGGAATGAAAAGTTAATTGTCGATTAATAAAAAGCGAAATTGAGAATTTAAATTGGTAAAACTAAAGATGATTAATCCGAACATTGTTGTAAGTTGGTAAAATATCCTAGTTTGATCTATTAGACTGGTATAGTCTAAAATTAGGGAGAATGAGTGGTCAATGAGTTTGAGGACTTGAGAAATCCAAAGAATAATGTATTGTAGTGGGAAATAGTAGTCATTGCCCAAGATTGACAACTCATTCTCGATAATAAGGTGAAATCAATTGCTCTCAAAAGTTATTTGAGATATGATTGTCACAATGATATGATCAAAGGTTATGATATATATTTAAAGATGATTTCAAGCGATTCTTTGGATCATTTTAAGTTGATGGTGGAAACCATTAGAATTTACTAGAACTCATGTTATGTCTATAAATGAAGGATGTCAAGTAAGGAAACCCTATTTTAATTAAATTATTATTGTGTTATCAATAATAACACGGAATCTTTGAAAACTTAGAGAATGCACAAGCAATTACCGTACAAAATTATAAATTGGTTTAGACCAAATTTTGCAAAGTGTCGGTACTAAGTTTCAAAGGTTAATTAATTTTATGAGTGTTGAATGTTAACAACAAATCGGGGATTTAATTGTGATTGAGACAATATGAGATTGTCATATATTCAACAAAAAGGCAAAAGAAAAAAGTAATCTTAAAATAATTGAATATTATAAACGATTGATCCAGGGATCTTTGATATCGTTGTGTAATTCATTCATTAACTCAACTATGAAAATTGTTATAATTTGAAATCAAATACAAGGATGCCTTGGAAAAAAGTTAAAGTATAGTTTGATTACAATGTTTGCTTGATGATAGCTAAATTATAAAAGAAATTATAAAAGAAGTTAAAGGTTCGTCCTAAGACTTCTTATTAAGGTAAGAATGTGTGTTGACACAATAAAGCAAAATTGTAGCTCATACTTTTAGCTATATTGATAGTTCCAGATTTGAGAAGAGAACTATTGGTGATTCATAATCTCGAGATACCTATTTTGGTAGTTGTACCAAATATAGGAAGGCATCACTTATAATTAAGAAGAAAGGTTGTTAAGAGTTTTTAATAATTCAATGAGATTAATGAGAATCTTTGAAGAATCATTAAAAGACAACTTGGAAATATAAACACTAGTGCATTGGTGTAAGGTCCAAGCAGTTGATTTAAACTATGGAAATTTGAAAAGTGGAATTATCGGAGTGATAGAAATAGAATGTAAGATAGTTACCTTGAAATTTTCAAAGTGTTAGGAATTCACTGAAATATCACTCTTCAAGATGATTGTGTTGACAATTCCTTGAATAGAAAAGGACATAAGTTGTAGTTAGGATAAAAGCTACTCAACAATATCTTTTGAGTGAGATGTATACTGGTGAACAATGGAAGTCCTACGCAGGAACATCATACGCTGAGTTGTCTGAATTAATAGCTACAAGTATGTTCTTTGGAGCTCAGATTGAAGCTGAGCTAATAATGACCAATTGAATGATGAAATTATCGAAAATAAGGTACCTAAGTGATAGGATTAATGAATTAAATAAAATTTGTACTATAGTTTGGTAGAGAAATTTTGGGATCATAGATTAGCCTTGGGATGATCTTAGTTTAGGTTAATCTAAGCTGTCAAGTGTCTTATTGGAGTCAACAAGTTGTGCCTAACAGTGTAAATAAAGACCATAGATCTTCCTCGGGATACGTTTTTTGCATTTAATGTAAGGTTATTATATAAACCAACACTCAGTGGTTTGTATCAACATTTCTGACATAAACATTCATAAGATGCATACAAATTGAAGTTGGAGTACTGGATTTTAGAGAGATTTGGGTGGTTGAAGATAAAATTGAAGGTCAAATTTAGGTAAAACAACTTCATCTTTTACAATTCTTCAACATGGTTTTCAAGATTTGGGTGTAAAATGAAAATTTGAATTTTGCTAAAACCGACTTTTTCACTGATCTAGGATGATAATTGTAGTGTTTTGAGGCTGATATTATCGTCTAATTAAGGATTTGTGAGTATGAGGTCTAGTTTACCCATGAATTATGGCTTCGAAACTGATTTTTAAATATTTTTGTGTTCTTGAGGTTTCATGATGAATGCATGTTAATTATGTCAATCTATGCAAATTCTTGATTTAAATCAACTCAAATAGATTATATTTATGATGGTTCATGATTATTGATTAAGTTTTGAGGTTCTTGTATGATTTGAGACCATTTGGAGATGATTTGTGGTGGTTTGGGGATGCAGAACTGCATTTATGTAGTTCTGCCCGAGCGTAAAGCACGCTCCCCCATTTAAGGGAGCCCGCTCCCTCCCTTAGGTAGCCTAACTTGAGTGACTTTACTATAAGGACCATATCTCCTTTGTTTTAAGTCGGATTTCAACGTTCTACCTATTGTTGGAAAGGTAAGAGAGAACACAACCACCTAGAAAAATTAGTTTTGAAAAATAAAGTCATCATCTATATCGAAAATGGGTCGAAAGTCAAGGGTTATGATTAGGAATGAATTGATTGTTAGTTTTGGAGCTGAAATTAGTTTAGAATTCTAGACCCTAACTTGGTGACTCAAATACACCTAATACAACTTGAATTGACATCAGGACTTAGGAGGCCATATCTCGGGTACCGAGGAGCTAAGCGGGGTCGGACGGGGTGTTTTTGGGTTTCGGAGTGCGATTTGAGGAGCGTAAATCCCTTAAGAAACACATCTTGAGTATTTAATTGTTTCAATTGTTCTATTTTGTATTCTTTGTTGTTCATTATCCATATTCTATCATTGCTTTGATTTGGTATAACGGTCATTAGTAGTTTTGTTCGTCATTTGGGGTTTATTCGGATGTTGCGTTGTACGAGCTCTAGTACACTAAACCATAACACGAGTCACTTGCACCCTCGGTGAATAGAAACCGGCTGTTGACCTCATCGGTGTACGTGTTCGGCGGGTTGTGATACGGACCAATCTTCCGCTAGTAGTCCAAATGTAAGCTAGTGTGGTACGGGCCGTGAGATCACCTCGATTGATGAAGTATGGTCTAGTTTGCTACGCGTGACATAATTATCTAGATTCCATTGTGTTAGTTATGCATGTGATTATCTTACGTTACTGTTCATTTCGCATATTTATTTAACATTATTCTTGGCTTCTCTATTATTGAATGCTCGGTGGTTTTCTTTTGGGATCTTACTCACTTTGGACTCGTCATCTGTTTTGTTGTGATGATCGAGTGCATATCCTAGTATCAATAAGGCAAAGGAGTTATTAGGCGACTATCTCTCGATTGCCTCCAGTCCGGGACTTACTAGTATGTGTTCATTTTGATATTTTGTTTATACTTTTGGGGTTATGGGAGACTTAATAGACATTGTACATGTATATATTTACTTTTCACAATATGTTGTCACACGATATACATCGTACTTTATTTCGGGTTTTCCATAGTAGGATTTGATGCTCTATATGACATGAAAGTATTTTAAATCTATTACGTTATATTAAGACTTTATTTGTAAATTATTAATTATCCACTTACAACTCTTTAAATGGCAAATGAAATGCTAACTAATAATTGTATAATTGATTGATATTATCGCTAATTAATGAGTTAGCACGGATATCGAAGAGTCTTGACACGAAGTTGATGTTGGCGGGGTTGCGCGACCGCATAGGAGCTCGCACGACGGACTCGGGGCACGGGGCCACCACAACATGTATATAAACAAAATGGCGAAAATAATGTAATAAACATGTATCGGGTTAGAGAACTAACACTCAACCCATGTATACATATACAACCCAAAAGTATCTCGAATGACATAAGGTATGTAATACTACAAAACATCCAAAACCTAAAAAGTAAATAATAAATGCACACTGCAGCTTAAAAGTATTTGCTAATCTTCTCCTTGTCAAAGCTGTTATTCGTCGGATCTGCACCCACCATCATAAAAATGACAGTGAGTATAGTAAAGTAGAAAGTAACATCTAGAGATTCTCATCCACATTTCCAAATATACAAATGGTATTTAAAAGCATAAAAATAACAAAGGATTGCTTTGAAACTGAAATATGCCAAGTAAATATCAAAGTCAAACAAGAGAAACTAACACTAGGTTAAGTAGTGATGATCTAGGTCCGATTGGTCGTAAGCTACGTCACTTAAGCCTTTAAGGTCCGTTAAAAAAAGACGTGTATACCATCTCACGATCTGGTATTTATATGCCAAAAACCCCGAGAGATTCTCTGGGTCGCGCCATAATAATGGCAAGTGACAACATTCTCGGGGACTCTAAACCCATGTGTCGCTCATCTCAACATAGTGCAATGGACCCAAGACACTAGGACTACTTTACATTCACAAAGAAGCATCATTAAGAACTATAGAGTAAAGTTATTGTTTACAAAAGCACTATAAGTAAGAGGACAAGTTCATATCTAATTCATCAATACAACTATCCTAATACCATGCAATCAAACTCTTAAATCAATTCATAAATATCCAACAAGTACAATGGACAAGAATAGATTCAATGTATCAATTCAAGGAACGATATCATGACCAAAACAACTTTCTAAGTGAGTAGAATCAACCAAGATTCATGACATCAGATTATAAGGCACATACTAGTCAAAATAAACCATAAAACAGTGATATATTATAAATGAAATGTAAAAAAGAACCTCAACAGATTTACTCACATAGCATGCAACGTTCCAACGCTAATCGGCCTTTCGACATCCCATAACGTGTACTTGGACTCCCGAAACTCTTTTATAAGTTCATGAGGTTAATTAGGGTGCTTTAGGACTTGTACAAGCTATTATGATGTGTTTGGTTGGGTTGATAGGCTTGTCTTGATATGGTTGGACTAAGTTGCATCAGATTAGTTGGCTATGGATTAAGGTTCATCCAAATGTTGGGACTTGTTCGGTTGGGTTGATTGGAGTTTAAGTGGTGTAGCCCAAATGACGTTTCTACCCCTCTCCCTAAAAATATCCCGACACGACCGAACTCACCTCACTCGCGATCTCAAACCTCTAAAAAAGAGTTCAATAATCAAAAATTGGTGTTAAACCACCTAACTCATTGTAGCGCATTATAAGCATTCGTGTTTTCTGTCGAAAAGCTAGGAAATCAACAAAAAATGCAGCCACAACTGCATGATCATATAGAAAAGGGATGAGATAGAGCCGAATGAGAGATTAGGATCGATGCTCAACGTTTTCAATTTTGAGGAGATATTGATTATGATTTTGAGGTGGGGAGGCCGAAAATGTTGATGGAGTATATATTGTGAAGTGTTTTAAAACAAGTGAAGGCAAAATGAAAAATAACATTTTCTTTGGGTTGGATTAGCTAGTGAGTGGGTTGAGGTTCACTTTATTTAGTCATATGGATACAAGACTATATAATTTGTTTCACTACCTAGTCCACTTAAGTAAACATTAGACTAAAGTTAATCCTAGTACTAACCTTTTAGTCATCCTAACTGAACACACCTTTTAGAGTTGGTTAAAATGATTGTAAATTCTAATTTTTAAAAAACCAACCTCATTAATAATTTGGTTATGCCCAAATTTACTTTACTAAAACAGAGACAATTTTGGTGTAACAACTCGTGATTTCAATTACCAAAACAATAAAATTATGTATTGTAGTACAAAGAGAAGTTTTTAGAGCTATGTCGTATCTTTTCAGAACTATAAGGTTTGCACAATTTGGATAAGAATCGAAGGAGATACAAAAATTTTACCACACCGTCTCAAAATAATTTTAGATTTCGACCAGCAACTTTGAAAAATTCATTTCTCCTAAACCATAGCTTGAGAACTCATGATTTTTTTATTGAAGCCTACACATATCCTAGAATATTATACTGAAAGATGAGCTTCATACAATAAGAAATGAGAGAGTTATGCTCAAAACAACAAAACGTTAATGAAACTGTAAACCCAGAAATTGCAGATTCATCACTAAAATTGTAGAGGTTTTTAGACATGAAAACATTCGAATTTCAGAATCTTTCAGTAGGCAAAAGTTGTTCTCCTTTAAGTTAGCTTTTAAATGCCACCAGAATAAAGTTTCGATTTAAAATAAGGGAGTTATGACCAAAATACAAGAGATTTGTTCATAACAACAACATGCATAATTTTTAATCTTACTTGACAACTTCAAAAATTCACAACTTTTTTATTTCAAAACCAAAGTAAGAACTTCTTAACAGTTGGATTATCACTTGAAATAAGGAACCCAGATATATAAACCAATTTCAAATACTCAAACATCTACTTTACGAAAATGACCAAAAACCAGAACTAATTTCAAACTTGAAACCAAAAACTCACAATTTTTGACAAAACTTTGCAAAATAGTTTTGTAGATTGATTTACCTAGTTGTAAGCTTCCTTAACCTTGATCATCTCTCTCCAATTCACCGAGTTTCCTTTCAAAGTTTTGTTGATTTCATCTCCTAAATTCTTTCCCTCTTCTTGATTGAAATGCAAATGATTTGCATGAAAAATCCACTAGCCACGTTATATATTGGTGAAACCAATTTGTGACAATTGATCTTGATTTACACACTTATCTCTAGAAAAATCAAATGGCTTATAACCATCTTATAATTTACTAACTTACCCACTAACTCATCTTTCCTAAAACATATTTAACTCAATTTGCCTTGTGATGATGTCCACACGTATCTCGATGTACATCAATGCGTATTGTTTTATTTTTCTAACTTATGCCAAATTTATGTAAATTGAACTACGGGTACATTGAATTAGCTATTTTAAGTCACTTTAACTTAAATTAAGACTTACCACATCACTATTTACCCCAGATCCTATGTCGACACACATTTCGAGGTGTGTCCCTGCTCACGTCTCAACATCTATATACAAGTATATGTGACTTAATAAGTCTACACAAATATATTACACTAGGAATACATCATACAAAACTAAAATATACATCACCCACATGTCTTGGTCAATGCACGTATCTCGATGCGGGTCCCAAAAACCACGAGTCGATGATCCGATTAATGAATAAACTAGGATTAAAAATTTCGGTCGTGACACGACAAATCTTACGTGGCGACTCGGTCGAACTTGAACATCGACACCGAGGTAAATATAATATTTTTTATTGTGTGATGCTTGTGTACATGTTATATACACTTGTAAACAAAAATTTATATCATTTTATCATCGATTTTGCGAATGAGAACTACCTCGAGATGTGTGCGCACTCGGGAAATTGGGTAGGTTGACGAGATCAATGGAAACTATGGTTCTAATGAAATAAATTAATTGATATACCTATCACTTGATCAAAACGATAAGAATAATAATAAATTAGTTAAGTTTAGCCAATTAGTTGAAAACAAACTAATTGATTTCCTAAGGTTTGGGCTTAATTTGTGGTGAGTAAGATGTACCTTGGGATACATGTGAGAAGGTCAAAAAAATGATCTAAGTCCTAAGTAAAGAGATGTGGCCTAACATGAACCATTCGTTTGGAATTAATAAAAACCACATATTTGGAGTATGTGTGAGTGTCCCTAAGTGAGTATGTGATAGAGTATAAAAGAGAGAGATTGAGAGTAAGTTTCATTTAAGTTAGAGGTGGTGTAGAAGTGGTTTTGATGAAAGAGAGATCAATTTCATTTGGAGATCTTGATTAAGCCAAATAACCCATAATTTCATGTAATTTTAATGTTTATGGATTTAATACATGGTAGGTTTGATTAATTTATTGTTTGTAGTTAGACACGATCATGGGTCGAGCCCAAGCAAGGTCGGCCTATGAACCTTGTCCCAACCCATAACCTATATCCGGGCCTATAATATTGGCCCACACCCAGCCCATAGAAAAACATAAAACCTAAGCCCGGCCCAAAAGCCCACATATAATTTTTTTAATAAAAAATAATATCGCATAATTATTGTTTTTATGTATTTTTAACATTGTTGGTATGTGCATAATATGTGCATGTAAGTATAATGAAATTTTAAAATAAAAAATATTCATAAAATACTTTACTCATACCAAAAGAGTGAAAGGACGAATCTAGATATGATATTTCTTCTCTAAACATTCAAAACAAGAAATTAATTAACAAGATGAAACAAAGATGTAACCAACCTTCCAAATTTTCAAACTCGGACAAATTACAACCATCTCAATTTTAAGGATGCACATGCAAAAGTCACGTGACTCACGTGGTGTTTAACAAAAAAACAAGTGTTATTACACTTGCAAAGGCACAAGAAAGTACAAAGAACAAAAGACAAAAGTCTACGCCAAAAATAAAAAGTGTGCATCCTGCAAGAAAAAAAGAAAAAGAAATTGACCAACTAGTTCACAACTTCACATAATAATGATTTTTAACAAATATAAAAAATTAATGGAAAATATATAACTTGTAAAATTAGAAAAGTACCTAAAAGTAATTCTAAAGTCATCTTCTCTATCAAATTGTTAATATATGTTATTAATGATCAAAAGCTTCATCATCACCCAAGCTCATCGAAAGAATTTAAGAAAAAAGAGATTTTAAAATTTTTAAAAATAATTTAAATTCACACACCATTATGTGAACAAATATCTAAGAGCAAAGGCTTAACATATTTAAATTTGAGAAGTACCTAAAAGAAATTAGAGATTCCACTACTATCATCATTTGCACCAATGCATTTGAACTCTTCATCCTCACTTGAACTATCGAAAGTTCATCCATGTTTGTTTCGTCATCTAATTAAAATAAAATGCATATGTATTATAACTTAATAATAAATAAAAGCACCACAAAGTAAACTTAATAAGTAGACCATCTAAAATATTTGCATAATTTTAAAAAGTTATTCTAAGAGAATACCTAATGATTTAATCTAATCTCTAAGACACATAACGATTTGAACTTTTTAAGATTTTAAAGAGGTTAGAGAACATGAGATGGTTTTTTCACTTAGACTAAAAGCGAGACTACGAAGCATAGTACTAATCGGAATAGATAAAATATCGAAGCAATCTTTCAAAGTTCCGATACCTCATAGAATTTATATTCCAAAAATCCAAAACATCCAACTCCTCATTCAAGTCTCGAGTCACTCATCTAAATAAAGATCCAAGCTGTGATTTCTCACCACACCCAGTGAAGTGTTTGTCTCCATAATAAACTTTACATAATCTCCAAAAGGCTTATCAACCTTATCACTCATAGAGTTACTTGTAGCAATTGATCATTTGCCGAAGCGACTTATCCAAATTTGGATTTTTATATTCTTCAAATATCTTATGCGAGTAAGTGTTAATCAAACCAATTTGAAATGATATCATAATACTATAAACAAAACGAAATTACAATAACTTAAAAACATAAATAAATAAATAAACAAAATTCTAATCGGTGGCTTGCGAACTCCGCAATACCCTAAAGCGAGAATTGTTTCCACGATTTGGTGATGAAACTTCTTCAGAATCTGTCTCGGGATTCAACTGGAGTGCTTTTGAAATTCAAAGATCACCAAATTTGGAAGTTTGTCAAACAATACTCTTATTCTCTCTCACAATAATTATATTTCAAAAAATAAAATTGAGTGAATAATGTGTTTGAAAAAAGCGATGTTAAAGAGATGTCTTCAACAAACACTTCCTTTTAATTTCGAAAATAAATAAATCTGTTGGGGTTCAACAGTCACAACTGTTAACATACTCCAACTGTAATAATTGTAAAACAGTTAATTAAAATCAAAATTAATTACTACTTAATTAGTCTTGAAATTGAAAAACTAAGTAGTAAAAATAAAATTATGTTTTATAGCCAACCAAGCCAAAGCCCAAAATCCCATGGCCCAAGGCCTATCTTTGACTTTAAAATGTATATTGATCGCCCTATCGCCATGTGCACCTATGTGCACCTCATTGGATCACCCACTCCAACCCTTTGCCTTAAAATAAAGTTGGTTGGGTTGCTTTTATATATAAAGTGAGAAAGTGGTTTTTGGTTTTCTAATGTGGGACTAATGTTTTCTTTCAAAAATACTAAAACAAAACTTGTCATAACAATACCCCACATTTGAATAGAAAATATTACGTCACCTCACATTTCTATTCAAATTTGGCTTTCAAACATAATTAAAATTATAAAACACAAGATAGAGAAGAAATATATCATGTTGTTGGGAAAAGTGTCTAAAAGACTTAAATTTTACCTTAGTAAAACATATCGAACTTACTTAGTCTTTGCAAAGTGGATATTGAAGATCTTGAACTATTCACTTTGTGTAGTAAATCGGTACAATATGCCTTACGCATGTCACAATAATTCAAGTATAATTTGTACGTTTTTGTCCATTTTGATCGTGGATGCATCCTGGTTTCATGATAGCTTTAGAGAGTTTAGCCTATCTCGTTTTCATAAATGTGACCCTTCATTTACTATTTTATAAGTGACATTTTGTTGTCATTAAATGTAAAACATACCCTTAACGTCTTCACATCGCACATTATATCTTAGGAATGACTAAAAGTGCATTCTACTTCAAGTTTCATCTAACCAATTTGCCTATTGAACCTATACCATGGGATCTCCAATCAGCTAGATTAGGTTTCTGCTAGACTTAACTCATTTTATAGACTTTAGACCCATTCCCCTCGATAAGAATTTCTTGGTAAGCCTTTTGTCATATGATCTGCAATATTATCCTTTAACTTTACATAATCTATACTAATTACTCCAATTGAGAGTAATTGTTTTATAGTATTACGTCGACACCTTATTGTCTTGACTTACCATTGTATACATTATTTTTAGGTTTAGCTTGTTCTGCCATACTATCACAATGTATATTGATGACACTTGTTTTGACAATAATGAAATATCTTCTAAAAATTTCTTAGCCATTCTGCTTCTTCAGTAGCTTTATTTAAGGCTATAAATTCAGATTCCATTGTCGAATGTGCTATACACGTCCGCTTTATTGATTTCCATGAAAGCGCAGCTCCTCCCAAAGTAAATATATATCCACTAGTTGACTTAGTTTCTATATTATCAGAAATCCAGTTAGCATCACTATAACCTTCAAGTACTGGTGGATATTTTGTATAATTCAATTTGTAGTATAAAGTTTATTTTAAATACCTTAACACTCTAGTCAATGCTTCCCAATGACCTTCATTTGGGTTTCTTGTGTGTCTACTAAGCCTACTAGCTTGCATTAGCGATGTCGGGTATTATAGAATTCATCAAGTACATCAAATTCCCAATTACTTGAGAACACTCTAATTGAGAAGCTGCACTTTTAATATTTTTCTTAAGTTTACAAGTTGCATCAAATGGAGTGGAAGCTGGTTTACAATCAAATTGATTGAACTTCTTTAATATTTTTTCAACATAATGACATTGAGTACGGAAATATTCGTTATCGTTTCTTTTAATCGAATTCCTAAAATGACGAAGAAAGAGAGATTTGTGATTTTAATCTTCCGTTCCCATTTTTCAATCGTCGCATCGAATCACGCACGAGTCTCGAGACGTAATGGACGGTTATAAACTACCAAACTTTTGGTGGGAAAGTTGGCGCCATTTTTTGAGATGGCATTTAATTTCGTCTCTATTCCGTCTCTATTTCCGTCTTTAATATCTCTCTATTCCGTCTCGAATGATTATGTTTCAATTCCGTCTCAAACCATATATAGTTAGCAATTCGTTTCTAAATTACCATTTTTTTTAGTGTTACAATACAAAACCCTTATTATTGTCTCCTTGAAAATCGATCAACTGCCTTCATTCAACTAAAAAAAAAGAAATAACATACTTACAATGTCATGTAACCCATTCGATCAACAAAAGTTCGGTTCGGCGGAGAAGGATCGATTGCACTTATGAAAAATTTAGAGGATTGATGGTAGGGTGCGCGAGAGTGAAGAGAATTGGGTATGTGAGTGAATCGATTGGTTTGGGAGGGCGGTTTTGACATTTCCTTCTTACCATAATTTTTAAAACATTTTGGTGGGGGCCCCGATCATTGTGCGGGGTGCACATAGTCGCACTCTTTATTTATATGTTATTATTTATTGTTTTTTCTTAATTTTTTGTCTTCTTTTAGTTACAAGACGAAATTGGTTAAAGTATCGAACCTTTCACAATTTTTTATATTAAATCTTAACTTTTTGAATTTTTTATTATTTAAAATAATTATTTAAGTGTCACCTCATCGAATTTGGACTTAACTTAGTAAAAAATAAATGAAAGAATCTAGAAAAAGTTAGAATGTAAGAACGAATTCAAAAATATTAGGAAAAAATAAAATAAAAAGTTGCGAAAGATTATGATATTTTTTTACCAATTTGGCCTTGTTACTAACCCCCTTTTTAACTCCACCGATGATAAATGTTACACTTTTTATTGTCGGTCCCAAGTCAGAGAGAAAGGAGGAGGAAAAAGGTCTTCTATATATATATATATATATATAAGACCACACTTTTACGTTCCGCCACAGGTCTAAAAGATGACAGAACCGGCTCTAGGTATAGGGCCTCAAACGCACACATGTACCACTGCATACACATAATTATTTTCTTTAACGCAAAATTAGATTAATCCATGGTCATCTTGACAAGGGATTGGCCTCCCAATTAACGAACAAGCTATATATGTACGTTGGTTTACCAAAATTACAACTTCTTTTCTTGCATATATGAATGATTATGTGATTAATATATACTATTACTCCCTCAGTTCTCAAATATTTTATCACATTAGTTGTGGGAAATTTTTTTTTTGTTCCAACCAATATATCACATTAGTAAACCAATAAAAACATTAATATATAGCCTCATTTCCTATTCTAAACCTAATCGATTTAGTTAATTAATAACAATATTTATAACTTTTCTCTACAATACCCATAATAAATATTATAGTCAATTAATTATGAGAGGGTAATTTGGTCTCATACGAAGTTAATTTAAATGTTACCGAATCAATCATTTTCTTAACTTTTGTGCACATGTAAAAGTGTGACATATTTATAGGAGCGGAGGGAGTACATATATATATATATGCGTACTCAATATGTGGTTTTTGTTATTATTAATTGTTGTGGTAGTCGTCGCCTTTGTTCAATGTCGTGGACGTTGGTTCTAATACTTCAAGAATTTGTATTGATGTAACGATGGATCTGACCAATATGTAAACTTTAATTTTTGATCTTTATATATAATCTTGACATCAAATAGAAAGTTACATTATAAGTAATAAGGTATGCATTATAATGCAATCTTTATTCATAACACACATGATAGAGAGACAGTACTAAATATGCGTCCATAAGGGCACGCAAGCACACACGTACACCATGCATACATATAATCAATTAACCAGCTAGCTTGCTAGCTAGCTTATACATAATTAATGATTCTTAAATAGGGAACGACTTTTTAGGCTTAATTGAGGCTCCTTTGACAATGAGGCCAGTCTTCCAGAGCCCCCCTTCGTATCCGGAGAAGATGAACTTGAGTTCTCCCTTCTTCTGATTGGTGAAGTCGCCGACGCGAATTTCGATCCACTCCTCTCTCGGCAGGTCCTTCATGTTCACCTTGCACTGGCTCTTCTTCCCGTTAGGCTCCTCCATATCTAGAGTCACCGGGAAGTCCCACCCGGACGCGTCCTTCTTCAACATCACCACAAATGACACTTCGTATATTGTACCTTCAGTCAGATATGAAGTGTCCAGTGCCACGTCTATTTCCAGCCAACACACCCTTATCAGCTCAGCCATTTCAATCAGTGTGCTGCATGCCATGCAACCATGCATTGATAAATTAATTGATTACTATGTACCATTAAAATCTTTATTAATTATGTACTGAACTGATTTTTTTAATAGGAAATGATTTTCGGACATCACTAAACATACACCCCGAACACACATCGACGACCTCATGAGGCGATGTGTACTACGTATGTACATGCATGAGTACCTCATGATACATGACCAGTATGTTATGCACTGAGAATAACCCTGTGCACATGCATCTTGAGACACCAACGAATGGCTAGTGAGACTTGATGTGCATTCGGTAATGTCCGTAAGTACTTGTAGCATTTCCCCCTTGTTTTTTTTTAGTTAGGAACTTAATTATAATATGTATGTATATGAGCCCTTAAATTTGCAAACGGGGATCAGACTCGACTCTTAATTAATCTCGATCGATGTTACAACTACTATATATGTACCTTTCATACAATATATTATGTACTTTTATTCTCACAAACTAATAATTATTATAAGAAATACGATGTTAATTTGTTGCAGTTTTATGATTAGTTAATTAAGGTACCAAGTATATATGCCAACTAAGACCAACCAATAGTGCATGGGTAGCTCACTAGCTCCTTTGTTTTGATACGAGATCGATCACTAGCTTATATAAGAATTTGAAGGTCGTTCGAGTTTATATGGAGTCAAGTCGGTTTCTTTTTCTTTTACCAAAAACAAAAATACGCCAACCAATTAATTAAGTGGCGTTATATATATACTCAATGTCATCTATGGATGAAGAATTAAGGCCAAGTCGATCTCCCAATGCACAAATAATTAATTAGAGTTAGAAGAGTAATTAGTCGATTTCTTATAAAAAATTATAATTAATTAGTTAAGTTTAATTGTTTCGTTGATTGACACGTACTTGCTCGTAGGTGATTCCTTGATGAAGGGCCACCTCCAATAACGCTTGTCCAATCCCCAATAGGGGCCAAGGGCCTTTGCAAACAACATCACACTCACCGCCTCCTAGTCAATTAACAATATTAAAATGTTAGCCAAAACCAATTAAAATGATCGATTAAATTAATTAAAGATTGATCAATGCATATGTAATAACGATTTAATTCGTATGAATCGATTATGAGTATATATAAGCTTTGAAAATATTATTCAATAATAAAAGTTATGATGAATACTATTAATTACTGTGTTGCCAGGTAATTGCCATCGTTGAAGGCGAGAATGATTCCACGTGGTGGTTGACCAAGGGGGTATATGGGCCGGCAACCAGTAGGGGTAGGCAGGAGTTTTGGGAGGAATTAGGGGCATTATTTGGATTGTGTGGACCAAGGTGGTGCATAGCCGGAGACTTTAATGTTATTCACTTTTTGACAGAAAAATCGAATAGCACAAGGTTGACGTCTAGTATGCGGGAGTTCGATAATCTCATCAGAGAAATGGAACTTACGCATCTACCTTTGCTTAACGGAGAATTTACATGGTCTAATCTTCGCGCAAACCCTATATGTGCAAGATTAGATCGATTTCTCTTTCTAAGTGAATGGGGGCACAGGTTCCCAAATGTGAGACAATCCCTGGGAAATCGCTTAACTTCGAGATCACTCTCCGGTGATTCTAGATACGGAGTTTGATTTAGTGGGGCCCCGCGCCTTTCCGTTTCGAAAATGTATGGCTAGATCACAGCTCCTTCCAAACCCACATAGAAGGTGGTGGGCTTGGGAGGTAAGACATGGAGGGCGGGTTTCAAATTGATGAGGAAATTATGGAAAGGCGGCAAGGAAGCGAAGACTTGGAACGAGAGAGGTCTTTGGCTCGACTCAAACTAGGAAAGAGGTGCTAAGCGCTCGAATTACACAGCTTGATGATATAGAGGGTGGTCCTAATTGGAATGACATATTGTTGGCGAGAGCGAAGGAGGGCGAAGGATGAATATGCGAATGTCTTACTTATTGAAAATCGATCGGCGAGCCAAAAATTGCGAGTTAAGTGGGTAAACGGGGGATGCGAACACAAAGTTCTTCCATCGCATTTTGGGAGCAAGGAAGTCTAAGAACGTTATCGAAAGGATAAAGCTTCGGGGCGGGAGTTTATCGAGAAAAAGTAGAATCAAGCAAGAGATTGTTGACTACTACGGACATTTGTACACGGACGAAATGGATAGCACATGGGAGATCAACGGTATTAATTGGGGTGTCATTCCGGGAGAGGAGGCGAGTCATATGGAGAGATCATTCTCGGAAGACGAGGTATGGGTGGCGGTTACTTCCTGTGAAATGGATAAAGCACCGGGCCCTGATGGATTCACTTTCGCATTTATCAGACGATCTTGGGGAGTTATCAAATGTGACATTATGAAGTTCTTTGAAGACTTTCATAGTAACGGAGTGATTAGTCGAAACATGAATGAGACATTCATATGCTTGATTCCCAAAGGCTCTCAAGTTGGGAGGATCGATGATTTTCGGCCTATCGGTCGATTACATCTATGTACAAGCTGTTGGCAAAGGTCCTCGCTCATCGTCTTAGGGCGGTTCTCAAGCATACAATTGCGATGGAACAGATCGCATTTGTCCCCGATAGACGAGATGATGGATTCGGTTCTTATAGCCGATGAAGTGGTTGAATATGCCAGAAAAGGGGCTACAAGGCTTTGTTCTCGAAACCGGATTTTGCCAAAGCTTATGGCCGAGTGGTGGACCTTTTTGGATTATGTGCTTCAAAAGAAAGGCTTTGGCGAGCGATGGCGATTGTGGATGAAAGGATGTGTCTCATCAGCTCACTATTCGGTTCTCATTAATGGGCGACCTGAAGGCAGTTTTAAAGGACAAAGGGGTTTGAGACAAGGGGACCCATTATCTCCTTTCCTCTTCATCTTGGTGGCGATGTCATGGGAATAATTATGGACACTTGCCAAGAACAATGAAATTGTATAAGGCTTTAAGGTAGGCGAGAGAAGGGGGTCCACGCACACATCTGCGATATGCCAATGATTCGTTGTTATTCGTCAAAAACTCGGAGGAGGCGGTTCACAAGGTGATGCGGCTCGTTCGGGCCTTTTGCAAGATCTCGGGTCTAAAACTAAATTTATCCAAATGCGGCTTGTTGGGGATCAACGTGTCGGCCGTTAGCGTACTACAAGCGGCTGAGGGTGTCAATTGTTAGGTCGGGACTTGGCCCATGAAATACCTTGGTATGCCATTAGGGGGTTCCCCACTTGAGGCCGATTTTTGGGAACCGGTACTCCGAAAAATCGCGCGCAGGTTGGATGGGTGGAAGCGAGGCTTCTTATCCAAAGGAGGTAGAGTCACGTTAATTGCTTCAGTTCTCGACTCCATTCTGACATATTTCATGTCACTCTTTCGACTCCCGGTAGGCATTGCCAAGAGGGCCGAAAAGATGATGCGGGTTTTCCTATGGAAACGATGGGATGGCCAATCTTCGTGGCCGCTCGTGGCTTGGAACCAAGTAAAGCTCCCCAAACGACTTGGGGGTCTTGGAATTGGAAACCTCTTAATGCGCAATACGGCCCTTGCTTGTAAATGGCTATGACGTTTCAGCGAGAGCGGAGGCTCTTTGGGCGAATGTCATAAGAAGTATCTATGGTAAGGAGGCTAATGGTCGGGATACGTCATTAAAATTTAGGCCCTCGTTCGGATCTCCATGGCGCTTTATTGCTAGCTGCTGCAGCAAGATTTCATCAAAGGTGTGGAGTTCACGCTAGGGAATGGCATGAAAGCTGCGCTTTTGGCGGGATGCATGGAACGGGACGCGATCTTTTTCGAGGACTTTCCGGGTTTATTTTCTCTCTCGCGAAATCCCAAAGCAAGTGTGGCGGAGGTGGCCTCTTTCGTCGGGGGAGCGAGTGGGATCACTCTTGGCATTACGATTTTCGGCGGAGGTTAGGAGAAACGAAAGCTATAGAATTCACGGCACTCACGCATCGTCTCCAGGAAGTTTCCCTCACCCCACACACGAAGGATAAGCGTGGGTGGGGGTGGGACCCTTCCAAGCTCTTCTCTGTTAAATCTTTTTTCTATGGTCTTTGTCTTGAAAATTCGTTGGCATCCTTTCAGGTTTATAATCTAATATGGAAATTTGTTACTTCTATGAAGGTTAGGGTTTTTGCTTGGATGACGTGGCTAGGAAAGATTAATACGACGAGATGTGCTCCAAAGACGACTCCCTCATATCACCCTATTGCCGTCAAGATGTTGTTTGTGTTTTTTCTCATATGGAATCCATTGATCACCTTTTTTTGGCATGTTCATTTTCGTGTAGGTTATGGGAGGAGTTGTCGAGGGAGCAACACACAAACATGGCCATGAAATACCGTATAATACATCAAGATGATTATCAAGGCATATAATTAATCCAAGTTACATTATTAGCTTTTATATATTTCTTTTATTTGAGTTATGTATATTTGTGATATAAAATCAACGGAAATTCAAAAATAAATCTAGCCTCGCCTAGCCTAGTATTTAGCCACATGCCGGTCCTAACCTTTCTATTCATGTTGCCAACGCATGTCTCGAGGTCTCGCAATGTGTATTACAATTTATTTTATTTATTTATTATATAATATACGAACAAAACTTTGATCAGCAGATCCATCGACCCTATTTATATCGCTTTATTGGACAAAGTGACTAGGCTTTAGATCCGGTCGAGTTGGTTAAACCCAGTCTAATTAGTGAAATTTATCATATATTGATTGCATCGTTTACAAGTAGACATTAAGAATAGACATGATAACTTCTAAAATTTAATATCAACAACTATCATTTGGATGTTGAATATCTTATGGTTGTGCTATCCATATTCGACTTAAATCATCAATGGCCATGACAACTTCGAAACATAATATCAACAAACACGTGATCAATATTTCGTAGCGTTACACTCAAAATCAATACAACTTCTAACCATTGCACTTATTATTTTTCTATTCTATTCATGTTTATAGCATAGCACTCATACCATAAGATCCATTGATCCCTAAGATCAATGAACTACTCACACATCATTGAAACAAATATGCACGTAGTGGGATTCATTGAAATCATATATATAATGAAACACTTTCAATTAAATCAATAAAAACAATACCCAAATTATGACAAGCGAGTCTTCAATGTCTTCTCTCTACAAATTGTCTTAATACTCTAGAATAAAGTAAACATATGCTAAACTATATTATTGGTGGCTAATCTCTTGTAATTTATGTGTTTATCATGTTCTCTTATCTATTTAAACTCCCTAATCATGTTTTCAAACAATTAGAAACCCTACTTTACAATTTAACATGAAATAGAACTATACTTTCTATTTTTTCTCTTTTAGGTGTTGTCACTTAAGTACCGAATTTGTCTGTAGACTCCCGAACACCGCCATCTGCGCTGTGAGGATCCTACCAACATAGGATCCTTCACTTAAGTCCCATTTCCTTCCTTCATGCATTTGTCGCCGCTCGAACCAGTTTCATTCTCTCTATGTATGTATTGTTTTTGATATAATATATTGTATTAATAGGTTTTTAGGTTCGTATGTGGTTAGGATCTTCTTTGGAATCGTTGTAACAATTTTGAGACAGATTGGGATGATTTTGGATCGAGCTAAGGTAATGTTGGTTTAAGGATTTTGATATCCTAAATTAGGTTAAAATAAATATATCTATTTTGTTGATGTAATATTTATTGTTATTAGGTGGATTGAGAGTCATTCGACATTTACACCAAAGTGAGCAACTTTTGTTGAAGATTTTTGAAGGCGGATTTTTCGGTGTAAACTTAGAAATAGAGGAGGTGTCGCGAGAAATTTTAGTAAATTTTGAAGATTATTTAATCAATCTAAATGAACTTTGAGGTTTCAAATTAGTTTTAGGATTCTATCGGGTTAATAAAGTTTATATTTGATGATTACGAGGCCTTGATATTGTTTGTTTATTGATGGTAAGATTAAGGGTGACTAGATTATTAAGGGATTATAGTAATTTAGGCCCATCATAGGCCCTAATCAAATGGGATTTGATAGTATTTTGCTTTTGTTGTAAAATATTAAAAATAAATGATAATAATAAAGTAGAACTCAATTAGCAAAAAATGGCTTGAGAGATTGAAAAAATATTAGTGATAGACTTAAAGCTCATGAAACTAATAAAGAACATATTCATAATATGACTTGTTGGATTGACTTGCAAAATAAATTAAAAAAATCAGACAATAGATAAACATATTCAAGAACAAATTAACAAAGAGAAAGAACATTATTAAGAACAATCGCAGATCGTTAAGTTTCTTGCCCAAAGTTCTCTAGCTTTTTGTGAAACAAATGAGAGAATTTATTAAAATAGTAATGAAATTTTTTCCAATTTGATTAAAATAATTGTAATTTTGTATCCAACTAAGCGAGAACATCTTAGATGTATTCAAAATAATGAAGTTCAATACCATCATTTGAGTCATATTATTCAAAATGAATTAATAATTGCATTATCATCTGAAGTAAAAATATAATTATTCAAACAATTAAAAAAGAAAAATTTTATTCAATAATTCTTGATTGCACTCAGAAGGCAAGCAACAAAGAACAAATGTCTCTAGTTATAAGGTGTGTTAATTCGCTAAAAAGTCCCATAAGAATAGAATTTGTACAAATAAATGCTACAACAAGTTTAGGCATTTTCAATAAATTGTTATTTATTTTAAAACACTTGATTCTGATGTAGATGAAATTAAAGGACAAGGATATGATAATGGATCAAATATGAAAGGAAAAAAATCAAGGAATGGAAAAAAAATTGTTATAAATCAATCCTAGAGCATTTTATAAACCATGTGCTTGTTATAGCCTTAATTTGACAATTAGTAATATGGCTTTATCTTGTAACAAAGCTACGATAAAAAAATTTGGAGTTGTTCAATGAAGCTATAACATATTTGGTAGCTCTACAAAAAGATGGAACATCTTACTTGATAATGTGCCTTATTTAACTTTGAAATCATTGTCACAAACACGAGGGAAAAGTCGAGTTGAAAGCATTAGAGCAATTAGATTCCAAGCTTTACAATTAAGAAAAGCTTTAAAATAATTAGCCCATACTTGTGGTGACCCAATGATGCAAAAAGTTTATCACATGAGCTTTGAAATTTTAAGTTCTTATTAGGAATAGATATATGATATGATATATTGCATGCAATTAATTTAGCTAGCAAAGTTTTATAATCTAGAGATATGCATATGGATGTTGCAATTGAACAATTAAAAAGTTTGATTTTATTTTTTGAAGGGTATGGGGAAACTTGATTCATATCGGCATGGTTTTGCTAAAACACTTGCGAATGAGATGGAGATTGAACCAAAATTTTGCATAGAATGATGAATTAAAAGAAAAATATTTTGATGAAAATAATGATGTTGATATCGAGGAATCACTTGAAGAATGATTAAGGACTAAATAGTTTTATATTTAGTAGATCAAGCTTTATCTTCACTTAAAAATAGATTTGAACAATTTCAGTTGTATGAAAGCAATTTTGGTTTTTTATTTGATTTCAAGAAGTTAAATTCAGTGGTTTAAGACAGTTTGAGACAATCATGTATTAATCTTCAAAATATCTTAGTCTTTGACAATAGTTCTGATTTTGATGGAAACAATTTATTTTTGGAATTAAGAGTCTTATCAGCAACTATTCCAAAAGAAAATAATATCGCCCTTGATATGCTTAATTACATTAGTAAAATAAATTGTTACCCAAATGCGCTAATTGCATATAGTGTCATTAACTATACCTATTATTGTTGCTTTCGCTGAAAGAAGTTTTTCAAAATTAAAATTAATGAAATCATAGATTGAATGCATTAGCTTTGATATCGATTGAGGAAGACTTATTATCGAATAAAGATTTGCTTCACAAAATGCACGAAGGGCAAATTTACAATAATAGAGCTAGTAAATAGCCTTAAATTTACTTGTTTGATTTTTATGTTGAATCTATTACTTCTTTTTTTGTTAATACATGTCTTTTTTTTGTTATTAACCTCAATTTTATTTAGAGTGCAACTTTGTGCACCCTGGTACATTTCTCAAGGCACCCTAATAACCATGGCACCCAATCAATTTCTCAAGGCACCCCATTAAGTTTCCTAAATTGCCAATTGGTTCAAAACGACCCACCCCTAAAACACAAAAATTGAATTGAAACTCTTGCCCCATCCCTCTCGTCTACCTAGCCAAAAAATACACGGTCCCTTTGATTTGAAGATTGAATTTGTTGTTTGGCACGTTCCTCTAATTTGTTCAAGCCATTTTCGCCGAGGAAGAGGGTTCGTTGTGTGAAGGTTATTGAAAAAGGTCGTAGAGTTTTACGTTGTCATTTCGGATATCACAAGAAGGTTAGTATGTATTTTACATGAATTTGTCGTTCATTTAGTTGGTTTTCTTAGCTATTCAACCTTATGTACAAATTTAAGGTTTGTTTTCCAAACCCGTAAGTGTATCACACAAAGTTAGTAACTCGTGTTATTGTCTCATTCTTGCGTTGAAGAGAAAATACATGAATTATCGACCAAACCCCACCAAAACTTATAGCTACTTAAACCCAGTGGGTCGTATACAACCGAGATATGCCCTGTGGACTCGGTTTCAAGGTACCGAGATATTAACTGTTGTTTCTTTATTAACCAACCAAGTATAGTACTCATTTCAATTGGGGATTGACATGATGGTTAGTGGTCGAGACCTATTAAAGGGCTTGGAGGTTACTAACCGAGACAACTCCCAAGGTCTCGATGTTAATTCACCGAGCCATATGTTAAATTATCGGACATGGGGCGCTGAAACTTATTAACATGTCATATTTTTGGGTTTTTAACATAATTCCAATGCACTCTTCTTATTTTATGGTTAAAAAAATATAGCCCGAAAGAAGAGTGATGTTTCTAGGCAACAAGTTTACGGTGAGGCCTCAAGAACTGAATGAGCGGCGGGTGCCACTGACAGTCGTGGAGGGAGGAAACTACAAACAACCTTATATTAGAAGGAGAAAAAAGGCTACATAAAATAAGGGTGCACATGCACGTTCCCCTAAGGGAGATGGTGTACAAGACAAGGCATCACAAGTTCATGAACGGGACCTACGTATTGGTCATGATGAGAGTGGGGGCGCGACATCTGAATTATTGGAGTCTAGCGACAAGGCCCCAAGTGAACAACAAAATAAGAGTACCACAGCCCAACGCTACATGAACGGGAGTAGTAGTGGTGCAGCTTGTGGGAATATAAAGGAGCGCGAAGATGACCCCATCCGCGTCTTTACCCGATGGTCCTATCGACCGGTCCTTGCTGAAAAGCTTTCAAAATCATATTGCGACAGCGATTTAGAACAATGAGGTATAATTTTTTTTGTAAACTCAGTTTGCGACAAATGATTATGCATGCTATATATCATTCCAAGTTGTGACAATTTATTCAAAAGTTTGTTTTCTTCTTGCAGCATCGCTCATTACTTAAGTGCATAAACCATAGGGCTCAATTAATTGAGTGGGACTTGTAGTCTGCCACTCGACACCGAGGTCCTACTGAGAGAATCATTCAGAGGTCCGGCTTGCAACTTATAGATTGCTAATATCGGAAAGGAAATAAGGAGCTCATATTTGCATTTGTTGAGACGTGGTAGACGGAGACGAATACACTACACTTGTCGTTCGATGAAATGTCCATCACCTTGGAGGATGTGAGTATTATGTTGAATATCCCAGTGACTAAAAGATGGTTGCAGTGGATAATTTTGTCAAGTACACTGAGGAGTCTCGCACGGAGGTGATCAACTTAGGATCCAAGCTCCTCGAGATTAGCAATGAAGATGTTGAGGAAAAGGTTAACATTACCAGAGGGCTCACGGTGAGGAAGTGTTGGTTGAAGAGTAGATGGTGCCCTAAATCCAAGCCGTCTACTTACCCTAAGGTGGAATGCACTGCGCGTGCATATCTGTTATACCTCATATTGTACACTCTTTTTGTCAATAAGAGTGGGTCACGAGTTTCCATTGCCTTGCTTTAGGTGTTGGAGAATTTAAATGATGTTGGCACCTATGCATGAGGTGTAGCCGCTTTGGTTTACCTCCACCATCACCTTGGGTCGAGAATTAAGGCAGAGGTATCAAAGATTGCAGGGTATTTGACCTTGCGAACTCAAATCTTATTCTTTACTTGTTTTTAAATGTGGATGTTTTACTTGTGCACTTGTAATGTTGTTGTGATTCCCATTTTTTCTATGTAGGAATGGGTTTACGAGCACTTCAAACTCCAGCTCACCACGCCGAACATGAAATACATCGACCACATCCCCCGTGTTTCTAAGTGGATACATAAATACGAGACTCTAGGGATGCAAATAGGGAGGGTAGGGGATGTGAACCATATCTCTAACCCCATCCCCATTTTAGAATCCATCCCCCATCCCCATATATACCCATCCCTATGTAGGGATGAACTTTTATCCCCATCCCCATCCCTTTCAAATCCCCTTGGAGATGGGGAATCCCAGTGGGGAAAGATCTTTTCCCATTTCATTCCCCATTAGAATCCCAACTGGGGATTTTTGCAAGGATTTTTATGGGAAAATATTTTTTCCTACTTAATTTTTGTCAAAGAAAATATAAAAAGTATGGTACACATACATATGATCACAATTGTTGAAAATTCAACCAAAATAAAGTATAATATATTATGCAATGAAAGTTCTAACTTCTAACTTCTATGCGCTAAGCTAACACTTGTAACTAAGTTTCGACATAATCATTAACAATAATATGCAAAAACAATTTCAAATTCATAATAATCCTTAAAGCAACTCCATATATATATATATATATATATATATATCTTTAAACCACCAAGTCATCATCAACTACCTCATCATTGTTAGATGAGGAATAGCAAAATAAAACATTTGATTGAACTATTAAGAAAAGAAAAAGTGTTTCATTAAAGCACATAAGTCAACTTTAATTTGAGAAGTCAATCTATATATATATATATAAATCTTTGAAAAAAATTAAATATTTCATGAAAAATGCATATAAAATATATCACCCTCTCCCATTGTTAAATGGAAAAATGCAAACCTTGAGCTCCTCAATTATCTTCATCAACCATCAAAGTTATCATCAATTTCCTCCTCGTCATTTTTGGATGAAAAAGAGAAAAATAAAGCATTTGATTAATCTATTAAGAAAAGAAAGAAAAGATAAATAAGTATATCATTAAAGTTCAACATAAGTTAATCAAGTTTACTTTGAGAAGTTAATCCAAGTAGATTAAAAAAAACTTTTGAGAAAACTAAGTAATTCATGAAAAAAATATAATATGCATACCTTCCTCTCATTAACTCTGATCAAATCCAATCTCTAGAACACATCAATGCTTCTGAAATATCAGGAGATAACCTATTACAATATTGAGTCAAAATCTTCCACTCGTATTTAATGCCAATTCAGAAGCAACGGTAGAAATGGGTATGGCTAAGATGTCCCTTGCCATATTTGACGCAATAGGGTACTTGCTTCCGTATGTCTTCCACCATTCTAAAATATCAAAATCTCTAACAATAGGATGAATTCTCTCTTCAAAATATAAATCGAGTTCACTTTTAGTAGATTCATGAAAACTTGAGGATTGAAAACATTTAGAGAACACATCATCAAATCGAACAATATTCACGTTGCTAACACCGACAAAAGATGCACAAGAAAGAGATGAAGAATCTGCAATTATGTTCTCTTCCATATGGCTCATGTTTTGTTTACTATGAGCATTCTTTTCATACTTAGAAAACAAGAGGTAACAAATATCTTTAGTCTTTTCTTTTTCATCATATTTATAAGCATCTAAGTTCCTAAGTTTGTGTAATGACCAATTACCTTAAGCTAGTGATTAGTGTTAATCCAAATCCTTATTAACCCAAGTTAGGTTCATGGTTAAGTCGGCATACCTCGATTAGTGTATGCATGTGATTGCATGATGGATTATGTTTGTTTGAATTGTTAATGAATTTTATAGGTTGTGAGATTAATAGGAGATTAATAAATATCTATAAATTGAAAAAATAAGTAATTAAACAATAAGTTGCCAAGTACACCAAGTGCGACGAGGGAGTCGTGAAATGAACGAGCAAGCCCGAGTATACTTGTAGGCATGTCCAATGAATTTATTGGGGGGAGAAAATACACGAGATATATATATATTTGTATATATTTGATAGATAAATATATATATATATATATATTAAAATTATAAAGTTTGATTTAAATTATATGGATCAATTGATTAACCTCGAGATGAGCATAAGTATTTGATGTGTTAAAATTTGTGTCACTTAAAGGAGTTTCACTTTACACATCAATCACTAGGTCGATCTCGAGATAGAACGATGCATATCTCAAGGAAAATCCATATATATATAAATCAAAACTCATCGTTATCTCATTTGAACAATCGAGAAACAAAGGTGAAAGAGTTTGAGGTTGATTTTAGATCGAAGGAGATGATCTAGAAAGCTGAATCAACGAGAATTGAGGAGCTTAAATGGATCAAAAACAAAGATATCATCACTTTGGTAACTTTTTTTTTGAGTTAGTTGAAGTTTAATTTGATGGTAATGATGAAATCTATGTGAATTATGGTGTTTGATGGTTGGAAATGAATTGTAACCTCACTAGAGGTCCTCCTTAATGATTTGGGGGGAATGTTTAAGGTTGTTTGGATGATTTGGTAGTTAAACAGTGGTTGCTGCCCTGTTAACTATCGAGACAGTACAGGGTCCAACGCGCTCCATCGAGCAGAGGAACGCGCTCCCTTCATCAATAAAGAAGAACCCAGTTGGTGGAGCACCCCCACCCATTGAGGGAGCGTGCTCCCACCCTTGAAAATAGCAACTATGTTGTGTTTCGCATAGAATTCTTTGAGGTCTTAAGTATTGACTTAGGGGTTCTAAACATAGGGTAATAGACTTATATTGATCACAAATGAATGGTGATAGGTTGAGAAACACCGGGAAAGTGTGTGATAACATGAAAGTTAAGGGATTTGGTAACGGAGACTTAACCCGAGGTAAGTATGGATTCGCTTATTTATCAATGTTGCCTGGCTATCTTAGTATATATAGTTCATCCAATTTGGTATCAGAGATTGGACAGAGCCTACTCCAAAGTTTAAGGTATATCAGAGTACCTTAATATTAAAAGCTAATTTTATTAACTCTGAAAGTTGTCTCGAGTTATGGATAAGCTTAGGATATGATAAACGATTTTTATCGTGATTTTGGGGGGTAACCAAAAGATAAAAGACTAAGATATGTTATTTGCTATGCATACTATATCTATGTGGTAGATATAAGAGTTATGTCTTTCTGAACGACACCAAATGGTTGAAGACCATCAATTTCTCACGATATGAGAAAGTATTGAAGGCAAGAGTGCAAAAAAATCTTATCCTCAAGAAAATTGAAAATAAAAGACATAAGGAAAACTTACAAAGATAAAGTTAATTTTTTCTCTTATTAACTGTTGTCAATGATCTTTGTTCTCACTGATATTATTAGAAAAATAATAGTCAGTGGAGAAGTATCTATTGGATCAAGACCTCGAGACGTGTATTAGGAGAATGGAAATTTTGAAGAAATGGAGTATTGAATGACTTTTGGTGGAAATCAAAGATGGTAAACCACTATGAGAAGAGATTTAATACTAGTGTTAAGACTAGTAAGGAAGTAATGAAAGTTATTCAGTAAATAAATTAGTGGTTAGTGATAAAAGACTAATCGAGGATTAGCAAACCACTAATGTATTTATACTTCATAAGTTGTTATGAAGTAACAATTCCATATATGGTGTGAATCCATATTGGAATGAAAAGTTAATTGTCGATTAATAAAAAGCGAAATTGAGAATTTAAATTGGTAAAACTAAAAGACAGATTAATCCAGAACATAGTAGTAAGTTGGTAAAATATCATAGTTTGATCTATTAGACTGGTATAGTCTAAAATTAGGGAGAATGAGTGGTCAATGAGTTTGAGGATTTGAGAAGTCCAAAGAATAATGTATTGTAGTGGGAATGAGTAGTCATTGCCCAGGATTGACAACTCATTCTGATAATAAGGTGAAATCAATTGCTCTCAAAAGTTATTTGAGATATGATTGTCACAGTGATATGATCAAAGGTTAGGATACATATTTAAAGATGATTTCAAGCAGTTGCTGGATCATTTTAAGTTGATGGTGGAAACCATTAGAATTTACTAGAACTCATGTTATGTCTATAAATGAAGGATGTCAAGTAAGGAAACCCTATTTTAATTAAATTATTATTGTGTTATCAATAATAACACGGAATCTTTGAAAACATAAAGAATGCACAAGCAATTACCGTACAAAATTATAAATTGGTTTAGACCAAATTTTGCAAAGTGTCAAGATTACTAAGTTTCAAAGGTTAATTAATTTTATGAGTGTTGAATGTTAACAACAAATCGGGGATTTAATTGTGATTGAGACAATATGAGATTGTCATATATTCAACAAAAATGCAAAAGAGAAAAGTAATCTTGAAATAATTGAAAATTATAAACGATTGATCCAGGGATCTTTGATATCGTTGTGTAATTCATTGATTAACTCAACTATGAAAATTGTTATAATTTGAAATCAAATACAAGGATGCCTTGAAAAAAGTTAAAGTATAGTTTGATTACAATGTTTGCTTGATGATAGCTAAATTATAAAAGAAGTTAAAGGTTAGTCCTAAGACTTCTTATTAAGGTAAGAATGTGTGTTGACACAATAAAGCAAAATTGTAGCTCATACTTTTAGCTATATTGATAGTCCCAGATTTGAGAAGAGAACTATTGGTGATTCATAATCTCGAGATACCTATTTTGGTAGTTGTACCAAATATAGGAAGGCATCACTTATAATTAAGAAGAAAGGTTGTTAAGAGTTTTTAATAATTCTTTGAGATTAATGAGAATCTTTGAAGAATCATTAAAAGACAACTTGGAAATATAAACACTAGTGCATTGGTGTAAGGTACAAATAGTAGATTTAAACTATGGAAATTTGAAAAGTGGAATTATCAAAGTGATAGAAATAGAATGTAAGATAGTTACCTTGAAATTTTCAAAGTGTTAGGAATTCACTCTGAAATATCACTCTTCAAGATGATTGTGTTGACAATTCCTTGAATAGAAAAGGACATAAGTTGTAGTTAGGATAAAAGCTACTCAACAATATCTCTTGAGTGAGATGTATACTGGTGAACAATGGAAGTCCTACGCAGGCACATCATCAGTTGAGTTGTCTTAATTAGTAGCTACAAGTCTGTTCTTTGGAGCTCAGATTGAAGTTGAGCTAATAATGACCAATTGAATGATGAAATTATCGAACATAAGGTACCTAAGTGATAGGATTAATGAATTAAATAAAATTTGTACTATAGTTTGGTAGAGAAATATTGGGATCATTGATTAGCCTTGGGATGATCTTAGTTTAGGTTAATCTAAGCTGTCAAGTGTCTTATTGGAGTCAACAAGTTGTGCCTAACTGTGTAAATAAAGACCATAGATCTTCCTCGGGATACGTTTTTTTTGCATTTAATGTAAGGTTATTATATAAACCAACACTCAGTGGTTTGTATCAACATTTCTGACACAAACAACCATAAGATGCATACAAATTGAAGTTGGAGTACTGGATTTCAGAGAGATTTGGGTGGTTGAAGATAAAATTGAAGGTCAAGTTTAGGTAAAACAACTTCATCTTTTACAATTCTTCAACATGGTTTTCAAAATTTAGGTGTAAATGAAAATTTGAATTTTGCTAAAACCGACTTTTTCACTGATCTAGGATGATAATTGTAGTGTTTTGAGGCTGATATTATCGTCTAATTAAGGATTTGTGAGTATGAGGTCTAGTTTACCCATGAATTATGGCTTCGAAACTGGTTTTTAAAGATTTTTGTGTTCTTGAGGTTTCATGATGAATGCATGTTAATTATGTCAATCTATGCAAATTCTTGATTTAAATCAACTCAAATAGATTATATTATGATGGTTCATGATTATTGATTAATTTTTGAGGTTCGGTATGATTTGAGGCCATTTGGAGATGATTTGTGGTGGTTTGGGGATGCAGAAGCGCTTTTATGTAGTTTCGCCCGAGCGTGAAGCACGCTCCCCATTTAAGGGAGCCCGCTCCCTCCCTTAGGTAGCCTAACTTGAGTGACTTTACTATAAGGACCATATCTCCTTTGTTTTAAGTCGGATTTCAACGTTCTACCTATTGTTGGAAATGTAAGAGAGAACACAACCACTAGAAAAATTAGTTTTGAAAAATAAAGTCATCATTTATATCGAAAATGGGTCGAAAGTCAAGGGTTATGATTAGGAATGAATTGATTGTTAGTTTTGGAGCTGAAATTAGTTTAGAATTCTAGACCCTAACTTGGTGACTCAAATACGCCTAATACAACTTGAATTGACATCGGGACTTAGGAGGCCATATCTCGAAACCCGGGAGCTAAGCGGGGTCGGACAGGGGTGTTTTTGGGTTTTGAGTGCGATTTGAGGAGCGTAAATCCCTTAAGAAACACATCTTGAGTATTTAATTGTTTCAATTGTTCTATTTTGTATTCTTTGTTGTTCATTATCCATATTCTATCATTGCTTTGATTTGGTATAACGGTCAGTAGTTTTGTTCATCGCTGGGGTTTATTCGGATGTTGTGTTGTACAAGCTCTAGTACACTAAACCATAACACGAGTCACTTGCACCCTCGGTGAATAGCAACTCGAGTTGTTGACCTTATCAGTGTACGTGTTCGGCGGGTTGTGATACGGACCAATCTTCCGCTAGTAGTCCAAATGTAAGCTAGTGTGGTACGGGCCGCTGAGATCACCCCGATTGATGAAGTATGGTCTAGTTTGCTACGCGTGACACAATTATCTAGTTTCTATTGTGTTAGTTATGCATGTGATTATCTTACAGTTGCCTGTTCATTTCCGCATATTTATTTAACATTATTCTAGGCTTCTCTATTATTGAATGCTCGGTGGTTTTCTTTTGGGATCTTACTCACTGGACTCGTCTTCTGTTTTGTTGTGATGACTGAGTGCATATCCTAGTATCGGTAAGGCAAATGAGTTCTTAGGCGACTATCTCTGATTGCCTCCAGTACAGGACTTACTAGTATGTGTTCATCTTGATATTTTGTTTATACTTTTGGGGTTATGGGAGACTTAATAGACATTGTACATGTATATATTTACTTTTCACAATATGTTGTCACCTGATATACAGCGTACTTTATTTCAGGTTTTCCATAGTAGGACTGATTCTCTATATGACATGAAAGTATTTTAAATCTATGGTTACGTTATATTAAGACTTTCGCTGTAAATTATTAATTATCCACTTACAACTCTTTAAATGACAAATGAAATGCTAACTAATAATTGTATAATTGATTGATATTATCACTAATTAATGAGTTAGCACGGATATCGAAAAGTCTTGACACGAAGTTGATGTTGGCGGCTGCGCGACCCGCATAGGAGCTCGCACGGCGGACTGGGGCACGGGGCCACCACAACATGTATATAAACAAAATGGCGAAAATAATGTAATAAGCATGTATCGATTAGAGAACTAACACTCAACCCATGTATACATATACAACCCAAAAGTATCTGAATGACATAGGGTATGTAATACTACAAAACATCAAAAACCTAAAAAGTAAATATTGAATGCACGCCGCAGGCTTAAAAGTAGTTGCTAATCTTCTCCTTATCAAACTGTTATCCGTCGGATCTGCACCCACCATCATAAAAATGACAGTGAGTATAGTAAAGTAGAAAGTAACATCTAGAGATTCCCATCCACATTTCCAAATATACAAATGGTATTTAAAAGCATAAAAATAACAAAGGATTGCTTTTGAAACTCGAAATATGCCAAGTAAATATCAAAGTCAAACAAGTGAAACTAACACTAGGTTAAGTAGTGATGATCTAGGTCCGATTGGCCGTAAGCTACGCCACTTAAGCCTTTAAGGTCCCTTAAAAAGATGTGTATACTATCTCACATCCGGTATTTATATGCCAAAAACCCCAGAGACTCTAACCCCCTGTGTCGCGCCATAATAATGGCAAGTGACAACATTCTCAGGGACTCTAAACCCATGTTTCGCTCATCTCAACATAGTGCAATGGACCCAAGACACTAGGACTACTTTACATTCACAAAGAAGCATCATTAAGAACTATAGAGTAAAGTTATTGTTTACAAAAGCACTATAAGTAAGAGTACAAGTTCATATCTAATTCATCAATACAACTATCCTAATAGCATGCAATCCAACTCTTAAATCAATTCATAAAGATCCAACAAGTACAATGGACAAGAATAGAGTCAATGTATCAATTCAAAGAGCGATATCATGACCAAAACAACTTTCTAAGTGAGTAGAATCAACCAAGATTCATGACATCAGATTATAAGGCACATACTAGTCAAAATAGACCATAAAACAAGTTGATATATTATAAATGAAATGTAGAAAAGAACCTCAACATGATTTACTCACATAGCATGCAACGTTCCAACGCTAATCTGGCCTCTCGAAATCCCATAATGCGTACTTAAACTCCCGAAACTCTTTTATAAGTTCATGAGGTTAATTAGGGTGCTTTAGGACTTGTACAAGCTATTATGATGTGTTTGGTTGGGTTTATAGGCTTGTCTTGATATGGTTGGACTAAGTTGCATCGAATTAGTTGGCTATGGATTAAGGTTCATCCAAATGTTGGGACTTGTTCGGTTGGGTTGATTGGAGTTTAAGTGGTGTAGCCCAAATGACGTTTCTACCCCTCTCCATATAAATATCCCGACACGACCGAACTCACCTCACTCGCGATCTCAAACCTCTAAAAAAGAGTTCAATAAACGTTAATGAAACTATAAACCCGAAATTGCAAATTCATCACTAAAATTGTAGAGGTTTTTAGACATGAAAACATTCGAATTTCAGAATCTTTCAAGTAGGCAAAAGTTGTTCTCCTTTAAGTTAGCTTTTAAATGCCACCGAATAAAGTTTCGATTTAAAATAAAGGAGTTATGACCAAAATACGAGATATTTGTTCATAACAACAACATGCATAATTTCTAATCTTACTTGACAACTTCAAAAATTCATAACTTTTTTATTTCAAAACCAAAGTAAGAACTTCTTAAAAGTTGGATTATCACTTGAAATAAGGAACCCGATATATAAACCAATTTCAAATACTCAAACATCTATTTTCTGAAAATGACCAAAAACCATAACTAATTTCAAACTTGAAACCAAAAACTCACAATTTTTGACAAAACTTTGCAAAATAGTTTTGTAGATTGATTTACCTAGTTGTAAGCTTCCTTAACCTTGATCATCTCTCTCCAATTCACCAGATTTTCCTTTCAAAGTTTTGTTGATTTCATCTCCTGAATTCTTTCCCTCTTCTTGATTGAAATGCAAATGATTTGCATGAAAAATCCACTAGCCACGTTATATATTGGTGAAACCAATTTGTGACAATTGATCTTGATTTACACACTTATCTCTAGAAAAATCAAATGGCTTATAACCATCTTATAATCTAGTAACTTACCCACTAACTCATCCTTCCTAAAACATATTTAACTCAATTTGTCTTGTTATGATGTCCACACGTATCTCGATGTACATCAATGCCTATTGTTTTATTTTTCTAACTTAGGCCAAATTTATGTAAATTGAACTACAGGTACATTGAATTAGCTATTTTAAGTCACTTTAACTTAAATTAAGACTTACCACATCACTATTTACCCATCCTATGTCGACACACATTTCGAGGTGTGTCCCCGCTCACGTCTCAACATTTATATACGGTAGATGTGACTTAATAAGTCTACACAAATATATTACACTAGGAATACATCATACAAAACTAAAATATACATCACCCACATGTCTTGGTCAATGCACGTATCTCGATGCAGTCCCAAACCACGAGTCGATGATCCCGATTAATGAATAAACTAGGATTAAAAATTTCGGTCGTGACACGACAAATCTTACGTGGCGACTCGGTCGAACTTGAACATCGACACCGAGGTAAATATAATATTTTTTATTGTGTGATGCTTGTATACATGTTATATACACTTGTAAACAAAAATTTATATCATTTTCTCATCGATTTTGCGAATGAGAACTACCTCGAGATGTGCGCACTCAGGAAATTGGGTAGGTTGACGAGATCAATGGAAACTAAGGTTCTAATGAAATAAATTAATTGATATACCTATCACTTGATCAAAACGATAAGAATAATAATAAATTAGTTAAGTTTAGCCAATTAGTTGAAAACAAACTAATTGATTTCCTAAGGTTTGGGCTTAATTTGTGGTGAGTAAGATGTACCTTGGGATACATGTGGGAAGGTCAAAAAAATGATCTAAGTCCTAAGTAAAGAGATGTGGCCTAACATGAACCATTCGTTTGGAATTAATAAAAACCGCATATTTGGAGTATGTGTGAGTGTCCCTAAGTGAGTATGTGATAGAGTATAAAAGAGAGAGATTGAGAGTAAGTTTCATTTAAGTTAGAGGTGGTGTAGAAGTGGTTTTGATGAAAGAGAGATCAATTTCATTTGGAGATCTTGATTAAGCCAAATAACCCATAATTTCATGTAATTTTAATGTTTATGGATTTAATACATGGTAGGTTTGATTAATTTATTGTTTGTAGTTAGACACGATCATGGGTCGAGCCCAAGCAAGGTCGGCCTACGAACCTTGTCCCAACCCATAACCTATATCAGGGCCTATAATATTGGCCCACACCCAACCCATAGAAAAACATAAAACCTAAGCCCGACCCAAAAGCCGACATATAATTTTTTTAATAAAAAATAATATCACATAATTATTGTTTTTATGTATTTTTAACATTGTTGGTATGTGCATAATATGTGCATGTAAGTATAATGAAATTTTAAAATAAAAAATATTCATAAAATACTTTACTCAAACCAAAAGAGTGAAAGGACGAATCTAGATATGATATTTCTTCTCTAAACATTCAAAACAAGAAATTAATTAACAAGATGAAACAAAGATGTAACCAACCTTCCAAAGTTTCAAACTCGGACAAATTACAACCATCTCAATTTTAAGGATGCACATAAAAAAGTCACATGACTCACGTGGTGTTTAACAAAAAAACAAGTGTTATTACTCTTGCAAAGGCACAAGAAAGTAAAAAGAACTAAAGACAAAAGTCTCCACCAAAAATAAAAAGTGTGCATCCCAAGAAAAAAAAAAAAAAGAAATTGACCAACTAGTTCACAACTTCACATAATAATGATTTTTAACAAATATTAAAAATTAATGGCAAATATATAACTTGTAAAATTAGAAAAGTACCTAAAATTTATTCTAAAGTCATCTTCTCTATCAAATTGTTAATATATGTTATTAATGATCAAAAGCTTCATCATCACCCAAGCTCATGTGAAAAAATTTAAGAAAAAATAGATTTTAAAATTTTTAAAAAATAATTTAAATTCACACACCATTATGTGAACAAATATCTAAGAGCAAAGGCTTAACATATTTAAATTTGAGAAGTACCTAAAAGAAATTAGAGATTCCACTACTATCATCATTTGCACAAATGCATTTGAACTCTTCATCCTCACTTGAACTATCAGAAAGTTCATCCATGTTTGTTTCGTCATCTAATTAAAATAAAATGCATATGTATTATAACTTAATAATAAGTAAAAACACCACTAAGAAAACTAAATAAGTAAACCATCTTAAATATTTGCATAATTTTAAAAAGTTATTCTAAGAGAATACCTAATTATTTAATCTAATCTCTAAGACACATAACGGTTTGAACTGTTTAAGATTTTAAAGAGGTTCGAGAACATGAGATGGTTTTTTCACTTAGACTAAAAGCAGACTCTGAAGCATAGTACTAATCGGAATAGATAAAATATCAGAAGCAATCTTTCAAAGTTCCGATACCTCATAGAACTTCTATTCCAAAAATCCAAAACATTCAACTCCTCATTCAAGTCTCGAGTCAGCTCATCTAAATAAAAATCCAACTGTGACTTCGCACCCACACCCAGTGAAGTGTTTGTCTCCATAATAAACTTTACATAATCTCCAAAAGGCTTATCAACCTTATCACTCATAGAGTTACTTGTAGCAATTGATCATTTGCCGAGCGACTTATCCAAATTTGGATTTTTATATTCTTCAAATCTCTTATGCGAGTAAGTGTTAATCAAACCAATTTGAAATGATATCATAATACTATAAACAAAACGAAATTACAATAACTTAAAAACATAAATAAATAAATAAAATTATAATCGGAGGCCTGCGAACTCCGCAATACCCTAAGACAGAATTGTTTCCACGATTTGGTGATGAAACCTATTCAGGAATCTGTCCTCGGGATTCAACTGGAGTACTTTTTGAAATTCAAAGATCACCAAATTTGGAAGTTTGTCAAACAATACTCTTATTCTCTCTCACAATAATTATATTTCAAAAAATAAAATTGAGTGAATAATGTGTTTGAAAAAGACTGATGATAAAGAGATGTATTCAACAAACACTCCCTTTTAATTTCGAAAATAAATAAATCTGTTGTGGTTCAACAATGATCAACAATGTTAACATACTCCAACCGTAATAATCGTAAAATAGTTAATTAAAATCAAAATTAATTACTACTTAATTAGTCCTGAAATTGAAAAACTAACTAGTAAAAATAAAATTATGTTTTATAGCCAACCAAGCCAAAGCCCAAAATCCCATGGCCCAATGCCTATCTTTGACTTTAAAATGTATATGGATAGCCATATCGCCATGTGCACCTATGTGCACCTCATTGGATCGCCCACTCCAACCCTTTGCCTTAAAATAAAGTTGGTTGGGTTGCTTTTATATATAAAGTGAGAAAGTGGTTTTTGGTTTTCTAATGTGGGACTAATGTTTTCTTTCAAAAATACTAAAACAAAACTTGTCATAACAATACCCCACATTTGAATAGAAAATATTACGTCACCTCACATTTCTATTCAAATTTGGCTTTCAAACATAATTAAAATTATAAAACACAAGAGAGAGAAGAAATATATCATGTTGTCAGGAAAAGTGTCTAAAAGACTTAAATTTTACCTTAGTAAAACATATCGAACTTACTTAGTGCTGCAGTGGATATTGAAGATCTTGAACTATTCACTTTGTGTAGTAAATCGGTACAATATGCCTTACGCATGTCACAATAATTCAAGTATAATTTGTACGTTTTTGTCCATTTTGATCGTGGATGCATCCTGGTTTCATGATAGCTTTAGAGAGTTTAGCCTATCTCATTTTCATAAATGTGACCCTTTATTTACTATTTTATAAGTGACATTTTGTTGTCATTAAATGTAAGACATACCCTTAACGTCTTCACATCGCACATTATATCTCGGGAATGAGTAAAAGTGCATTCTACTTCAAGTTTCATCTAACCAATTTGCCTATTGAACCTATACCATGGGATCCCCAATCGCCTAGATTAGGCTTTCGCTAGACTTAACTCATTTTATAGGCTTTAGACTCATTCCCTCGATAAGAATTTCTTGGTAAGCCTTTTGTCATATGATCTGCAATATTATCCTTTAACTTTACATAATCTATACTAATTACTCCAGTTGAGAGTAATTGTTTTATAATATTACGTCGGCACCTTATATGTCTTGACTTACCATTGTATACATTATTTTTAGGTTTAGCTTTGTCTTTGTCATACTATCACAATGTATATTGATGACACTTGTTTTGACCATAATGGAATATCTTCTAAAAATTTCTTAGCCATTTTGCTTCTTCGGTAGCTTTATTTAAGGCTATAAATTCAGATTCCATTGTTGAATGTGCTATACACGTCCGCTTTATTGATTTCCATGAAAGCAGCTCTCCTCCCAAAGTAAATATATATCCACTAGTTGACTTAGTTTCTATATTATCGAAATCCAGTTAGCATCACTATAACCTTCAAGTCTTGGTGGATATTTTGTATAATTCAATTTGTAGTATAAAGTTTATTTTAAATACCTTAACACTCTAGTCAATGCTTCCCAATGACCTTCATTTGGGTTTCTTGTGTGTCTACTAAGCCTACTAACCGCATTAGCGATGTCGGGTATTATAGAATTCATCAAGTACGTCAAATTCCCAATTACTTGAGAACAGTCTAATTGAGAAACCGCACTTTTAATATTTTTCTTAAGTTTACAAGTTGCATCAAATGGAGTGGAAGAAATGGTTTACAATCAAATTGATTGAACTTCTTTAATATTTTTTCAACATAATGAGATTGAGTAAGGAAATATTCGTTATCGTTTCTTTTAATCGAATTCCTAAAATGACGAAGAAGAGAGAGATTTGTGATTTTAATCTTCCGTTCCCATTTTTCAATCGTCTGCATCGAATCACGCACGAATCTCGAAACGTAATGGACGGTTATAAACTACCAAACTTTTGGTGGGAAAGTTGGCGCCATTTTTTTGAGATGGAATTTAATTTCGTCTCTATTTCGTCTCTATTTCCGTCTTTAATCTCTCTCTATTCCGTCTCTCGAATGATTATGTTTCAATTCCGTCTCAAACCATATATAGTTAGCAACGGAATGTAATTCCGTTGCTAATTTCGTTTCTAAATTACCATTTTTTTAGTGTTACAATACAAAACCCTTATTATTGTCTCCTTGAAAATCGATCAATCGCCTTCATTCAACTAAAAAAAAAAAGAAATAACATACTTACAATGTCATGTAACCCATTCGATCAACAAAAGTTCGGTTTAGGAGAAGGATCGATTGCACTTATGATAAATTTAGAGGATTGATGGTAGGGTGCGCGAAAGTGAAGAGAATTGGGTTTGTGAGTGAATCGATTGGTTTGGGAGGGCGGTTTTGACATTTCCTTCTTACCATAATTTTTAAAACATTTTGGTCTGGGGCCCGATCGATCATTGTGCGGGGTGCACATAGTCGCACTCTTTATTTATATGTTATTATTTATTGTTTTTTCTTAATTTTTTGTCTTCTTTTAGTTACAAGACGAAATTGGTTAAAGTATCGAACCTTTCACAATTTTTTATATTAAATCTTAACTTTTTGAATTTTTTATTATTTAAAATAATTATTTAAGTGTCACCTCATCGAATTTGGACTTAACTTAGTAAAACATAAATGAAAGAATCTAGAAAAAGTTAGAATGTAACAACAAATTCAAAAATATTAGGAAAAAATAAAATAAAAAGTTGTGAAAGATTATGATATTTTTTACCAATTTGGCCTTGTTACTAACCCCCCTTTTTAACTCCATCGATGATAAATGTTACACTTTTTATTGTCGGTCCCAAGTCCAGAGAAAGGAGGAGGGAAAAAGGTCTTCTATATATATATATATATATATATGACCACACTTTTACGTTTCGCCACAGGTCTAAAAGATGACAGAACCGGCTCTAGGTATAGGGCCTCAAACGCACACATGTACCACTGCATACGCTTAATTATTTTCTTTAACTCAAAATTAGATTAATCCATGGTCATCTTGACAAGGGATTGGCCTCCCAATTAACGAACAAGCTATGTACGTTGGTTTACCAAAATTACAACTTATTTTCTTGCATATATGAATGATTATGTGATTAATATATACTATTACTCCCTCAGTTCTCAAATATTTTATCACATTAGTTGTGGGAAATTTTTTTTTTGTTCCAACCAATATATCACATTAGTAAACCAATAAAAACATTAATATATAGCCTCATTTCCTATTCTAAACCTAATCGATTTAGTTAATTAATAACAATATTTATAACTTTTCTCTACAATACCCATAGTAAATATTATAGTCATTTAATTATGAGAGGGTAATTTGGTCTCATACGAAGTTAATTTAAATGTTACCGAATCAATCATTTTCTTAACTTTTGTGCACATGTAAAAGTGTGACATATTTATAGGAGCGGAGGAGTACATATATATATATATATGCGTACTCAATATGTGGTTTTTGTTATTATTAATTGTTGTGGTAGTCGTCGCCTTTGTTCAATGTCGTGGACGTTGGTTCTAATACTTCAAGAATTTGTATTGATGTAACGATGGATCTGACCAATATGTAAACTTTAATTTTTGATCTTTATATATAATCTTGACATCAAATAGAAAGTTACATTATAAGTAATAAGGTATGCATTATAATGCAATCTTTATTCATAACACACATGATAGAGAGACAGTACTAAATATGCGTCCATAAGGGCACGCAAGCACACACGTACACCATGCATACATATAATCAATTAACCAGCTAGCTTGCTAGCTAGCTTATACATAATTAATGATTCTTAAATAGGGAACGACTTTTTAGGCTTAATTGAGGCTCCTTTGACAATGAGGCCAGTCTTCCAGAGCCCCCCTTCGTATCCGGAGAAGATGAACTTGAGTTCTCCCTTCTTCTGATTGGTGAAGTCGCCGACGCGAATTTCGATCCACTCCTCTCTCGGCAGGTCCTTCATGTTCACCTTGCACTGGCTCTTCTTCCCGTTAGGCTCCTCCATATCTAGAGTCACCGGGAAGTCCCACCCGGACGCGTCCTTCTTCAACATCACCACAAATGACACTTCGTATATTGTACCTTCAGTCAGATATGAAGTGTCCAGTGCCACGTCTATTTCCAGCCAACACACCCTTATCAGCTCAGCCATTTCAATCAGTGTGCTGCATGCCATGCAACCATGCATTGATAAATTAATTAATTACTATGTACCATACAAATCTTTATTAATTACGTACAGAACTGATTTTTTTAATAGGAAATAATTTTCGGACATCACTAAACATACACCCCGAACACACATCGACGACCTCATGAGGCGATGTGTACTACGTATGTACATGCATGAGTACCTCATGATACATGACCGATATGTTATGCATCGAGAATTAACCTTGTGCACATGCATCTTGAGACACCAACGAATGGCTAGTGAGACTTGATGTGCATTCGGTAATGTCCGTAAGTACTTGTAGCATTTCCCCCTTGTTTTTTTTTAGTTAGGAACTTAATTATAATATGTATGTATATGAGCCCTTAAATTTGCAAACGGGGATCAGACTCGACTCTTAATTAATCTCGATCGATGTTACAACTACTATATATGTACCTTTCATACAATATATTATGTACTTTTATTCTCACAAACTAATAATTATTATAAGAAATACGATGTTAATTTGTTGCAGTTTTATGATTAGTTAATTAAGGTACCAAGTATATATGCCAACTAAGACCAACCAATAGTGCATGGGTAGCTCACTAGCTCACTGTTTTGATACGAGATCGATCACTAGCTTATATAAGAATTTGAAGGTCGTTCGAGTTTATATGGAGTCAAGTCGGTTTCTTTTTCTTTTACCAAAAACAAAAATAAGCCGACCAATTAATTAAGTGGCGTTATATATATACTCAATGTCATCTATGGATGAAGAATTAAGGCCAAGTCGATCTCCCAATGCACAAATAATTAATTAGAGTTAGAAGAGTATTAGTTGATTTCTTATAAAAAATTATAATTAATTAGTTAAGTTTAATTGTTTGTTGATTGACACGTACTTGCTCGTAGGTGATTCCTTGATGAAGGGCCACCTCCAATAACGCTTGTCCAATCCCCAATAGGGGCCAAGGGCCTTTGCAAACAACATCACACTCACCGCCTCCTAGTCAATTAACAATATTAAAATGTTAGCCAAAACCAATTAAAATGATCGATTAAATTAATTAAAGATTGATCAATGCATATGTAATAACGATTTAATTCGTATGAATCGATTATGAGTCTATATAAGCTTTGAAAATATTATTCAATAATAAAAGTTATGATGAATACTATTAATTACCTGTGTTGCCAGGTAATTGCCATCGTTGAAGGCGAGAATGATTCCACGTGGTGGTTGACCAAGGTATATGGGCCGGCAACCGGTAGGGGTAGGCAGGAGTTTTGGGAGGAATTAGGGGCATTATTTGGATTGTGTGGACCAAGGTGGTGCATAGCGGAGACTTTAATGTTATTCTTTTTGTGAGAAAAATCGAATAGCACAAGGTTGACGTCTAGTATGCATGAGTTCGATAATCTCATCGAGAGAAATGGAACTTACGCATCTACCTTTGATTAACGGAGAATTTACATGGTCTAATCTTCGCGCAAACCCTATATGTGCAAGATTAGATCGATTTCTCTTTCTAAGTGAATGGGGGCACAGTTCCGAATGGGAGACAATCCCGGGAAATCGCTTAACTTCGATCACTCTCCGGTGATTCTAGATACTGAGTTTGATTTAGTGGGGCCCCTGCGCCTTTCCGTTTCGAAAATGTATGGCTAGATCACGAGCTCCTTCCAAACCCACATAGAAGGTGGTGGGCTTGGGAGGTAAGACATGGAGGGCGGGTTTCAAATTGATGAGGAAATTATGGAAAGGCGGCAAGGAGCGAAGACTTGGAACAGAGAGGTCTTTGGCTCGACTCAAACTAGGAAAGAGGTGCTAAGCGCTCGAATTACACACTTGATGATATAGAGGGTGGTCCTAATTGGAATGACATATTGTTGGCGAGAGCGAAGGAGGGCGAAGGATGAATATGCGAATGTCTTACTTATTGAAAATCGATCGGCGAGCCAAAAATTGCGAGTTAAGTGGGTAAAAGAGGGCGATGCGAACACAAAGTTCTTCCATCGCATTTTGGGAGCAAGGAAGTCTAAGAACGTTATCGAAAGGATACGAACTTCGGGCGGGAGTTTATCGAGGAAAGCAGTAGAATCAAGCAAGAGATTGTTGACTACTACGAGACATTTATACACGGACGAAATGGATAGCACATGGGAGATCAACGGTATTAATTGGGGTGTCATTCCGGGACGGAGGCGAGTCATATGGAGAGATCATTCTCGGAAGACGAGGTATGGGTGGCGGTTACTTCTGTGAAATGGATAAAGCACCGGCCCCGATGGATTCACTTTCGCCTTTATCGACGATCTTAGGGAGTTATCAAATGTGACATTATGAAGTTCTTTGAAGACTTTCATAGTAACGGAGTGATTAGTCGAAACATGAATGAGACATTCATATGCTTGATTCCCAAAGGCTCTCAAGTTGGGAGGATCGATGATTTTCGGCCTATCGGTCGATTACATCTATGTACAAACTGTTGGCAAAGGTCCTCGCTCATCGTCTTAGGCGGTTCTCAAGCATACAATTGCGATGGAACAGGATCGCATTTGTCCACGATAGACAGATGATGGATTCGGTTCTTATAGCCAAGTGAAGTGGTTGAATATGCCGGGAAAAGGGGCTACAAGGCTTTGTTCGAAAGCTGGATTTTGCCAAAGCTTATGACCGAGTGGACTGGACCTTTTGGATTATGTGCTTCAAAAGAAAGGCTTTAGCGAGCGATGGCGATTGTGGATGAAAGGATGTGTCTCATCGGCTCACTATTCGGTTCTCATTAATGGGCGACTGAAGGCGTTTTAAAGGACAAAGGGGTTTGAGACAAGGGGACCCATTATCTCCTTTCCTCTTTATCTTGGTGGCGATGTCATGGGAATAATTATGGACACGCCAAGAACAATGAAATTGTATAAGGCTTTAAGGTAGGCGAGAGAAGGGGTCCACGCACACATCCGCAGTATGCCAATGATTCGTTGTTATTCGTCAAAAACTCGGAGGAGGCGGTTCACAAGGTGATGCGGCTCGTTCGGGCCTTTTGCAAGATCTCGGGTCTAAAACTAAATTTATCCAAATGCGGCTTGTTGGGGATCAACGTGTCACCGTTAGCTTACTACTAAAGCGGTGAAGGTGTCAATTGTTAGGTCGGGACTTGGCCCATGAAATACCTTGGTATGCCATTAGGGGGTTCCCCACTTGAGGCCGATTTTTGGGAACCGGTACTCCGGAAAATCGCGCGCAGGTTGGATGGGTGGAAGCGAGGCTTCTTATCCAAAGGAGGTAGAGTCACGTTAATTGCTTCAGTTCTCGACTCCATTCCGACATATTTCATGTCACTCTTTCGACTCCCGGTAGGCATTGCCAAGAGGGCCGAAAAGATGATGCGGGTTTTCCTATGGAAACGATGGGATGGCCAATCTTCGTGGCCGCTCGTGGCTTGGAACCAAGTAAAGCTCCCCAAACGACTTGGGGGTCTTGGAATTGGAAACCTCTTAATGCGCAATACGGCCCTTGCTTGTAAATGGCTATGGCGTTTCCAGCAGGAGCCGGAGGCTCTTTGGGCGAATGTCATAAGAAGTATCTATGGTAAGGAGGCTAATGGTCGGGATACGTCATTAAAATTTAGGCCCTCGTTCGATCTCCATGGCGCTTTATTGCTAGCGCAGGCAAGATTTCATCAAAGGTGTGGAGTTCACGCAAGGGAATGGCATGAAGCTGCGCTTTTGGCGGGATGCATGGAACGGGACGCGATCTTTTGCGAGGACTTTCCGGGTTTATTTTCTCTCTCGCGAAATCCCAAAGCAAGTGTGGCGGAGGTGGCCTCTTTCGTCGGGGAGCGAGTGGGATCACTCTTGGCATTACGATTTTCGGCGGAGGTTAGGAGAAACGGAAGCTATAGAATTCACGGCACTCACGCATCGTCTCCAGGAAGTTTCCTCACCCCACACACGAAGGATAAGCGTGGGTGGGGGTGGGACCCTTCCAAGCTCTTCTCTGTTAAATCTTTTTTCTATGGTCTTTGTCTTGAAAATTCGTTGGCATCCTTTAGGTTTATAATCTAATATGGAAATTTGTTACTTCTATGAAGGTTAGGGTTTTTGCTTGGATGACGTGGCTAGGAAAGATTAATACGACGGATGTGCTCCAAAGACGACTCCCTCATATCACCCTATTGCCGTCAAGATGTTGTTTGTGTTTTTTCTCATATGGAATCCATTGATCACCTTTTTTGGCATGTTCATTTTCGTGTAGGTTATGGGAGGAGTTGTCGAGGGAGCAACACACAAACATGGCCATGAAATACCGTATAATACATCAAGATGATTATCAAGGCATATAATTAATCCAAGTTACATTATTAGCTTTTATATATTTCTTTTATTTGAGTTATGTATATTTGTGATATAAAATCAACGGAAATTCAAAAATAAATCTAGCCTTGCCTAGCCTAGTATTTAGCCACATGCCGGTCCTAACCTTTCTATTCATGTTGCCAACGCATGTCTCGAGGTCTCGCAATGTGTATTACAATTTATTTTAATTATTTATTATATAATATACGAACAAAACTTTGATCAAGCGAGTCCATCGACCCTATTTACATCGCTTTATTGGACAAAGTGACTAGGCTTTAGATCCGGTCAGAGTTGGTTAAACCCAGTCTAATTAGTGAAATTTATCATATATTGATTGCATCGTTTACAAGTAGACATTAAGAATAGACATGATAACTTCTAAAATTTAATATCAACAACTATCATTTGGATGTTGAATATCTTATGGTTGTGCTATCCATATTCGACTTAAATCATCAATGGCCATGACAACTTCGAAACATAATATCAACAAACACGTGATCAATATTTCCGTAGCGTTACACTCAAAATCAATACAACTTCTAACCATTGCACTTATTATTTTTCTATTCTATTCATGTTTATAGCATAGCACTCATACCATAAGATCCATTGATCCCTAAGATCAATGAACTACTCACACATCATTGAAACAAATATGCACGTAGTGGGATTCATTGAAATCATATATATAATGAAACACTTTCAATTAAATCAATAAAAACAATACCTAAATTATCACAAGCGAGTCTTCAATGTCTTCTCTCTACAAATTGTCTTAATACTCTAGAATAAAGTAAACATATGCTAAACTATATTATTGGTGGCTAATCTCTTGTAATTTATGTGTTTATCATGTTCTCTTATCTATTTAAACTCCCTAATCATGTTTTCAAACAATTAGAAACCCTACTTTACAATTTAACATGAAATAGAACTATACTTTCTATTTTTTCTCTTTTAGGTGTTGTCACTTAAGTACCGAATTTGTCTGTAGACTCCCACAAAGACCGCCATCGCTTGCCGAGGATCCTACCAACATATGATCCTTCACTTAAGTCCGTTTCCTTCCTTCATGCATTTGTCGCCGCTCGAACCAGTTTCATTTTCTCTATGTATGTATTGTTTTTGATATAATATATTGTATAAATAGGTTTTTAGGTTCGTATGTGGTTAGGATCTTCTTTGGAATCGTTGTAACAATTTTGAGACAGATTGGGATGATTTTGGATCGAGCTAAGGTAATGTTGGTTTAAGGATTTTGATATCCTAAATTAGGTTAAAATAAATATATCTATTTTGTTGATGCAATATATATTGTTATAAGGTGGATTGAGAGTCATTCGACATTTACACCAAGCTGAGCAACTTTTGTTGAAGATTTTTGAAGGCCGGATTTTCCGGTGTAAGCTTAGAAATAGAGGAGGTGCTGCCGAGAAATTTTAGTAAATTTTGAAGATTATTTAATCAATCTAAATGAACTTTGAGGTTTCAAATTAGTTTTAGGATTCTATCAGGTTAATAAAGTTTATATTTGATGATTACGAGGCCTTGATATTGTTTGTTTATTGATGGTAAGATTAAAGGTGACTAGATTATTAAGGGATTATAATAATCTAGGCCCGTCATATAGGCCCTAATCAAATGGGATTTGATAGTATTTTGCTTTTGTTGTAAAATATTAAAAATAAATGATAATAACAAGTAGAACTCAATTAGCAAAAAATGGCTTGAGAGATTGAAAAAATATTAGTGATAGACTTAAAGCTCATGAAACTAATAAAGAACATATTCATAATATGACTTGTTGGATTGACTTGCAAAATAAATTAAAAAAATCAGACAATAGATAAACATATTCAAGAACAAATTAACAAAGAGAAAGAACATTATTAAGAACAATCGCATGATCGTTAAGTTTCTTGCCCAAAGTTCTCTAGCTTTTTGTGAAACAAATGAGAGAATTTATTAAAATAGTAATGAAAATTTTTTAAATTTGATTAAAATAATTGTAATTTTTTATCCAACTAAGCGAGAACATCTTAGATGTATTCAAAATAATGAAGTTCAATACCATTATTTGAGTCATATTATTCAAAATGAATTAATAATTGCATTATCATCTCAAGTAAAAATATAATTATTCAAACAATTAAAAAAGAAAAATGTTATTTAATAATTCTTGATTGCACTCAGAAGGCAAGCAACAAAGAACAAATGTCTCTAGTTATAAGGTGTGTTAATTCGCTAAAAAGTCCCATAAGAATAGAATTTGTACAAATAAATGCTACAACAAGTTTAGGCATTTTCAATAAATTGTTATTTATTTTAAAACACTTGATTCAGATGTAGATGAAATTAAAGGACAAGGATATGATAATGGATCAAATATGAAAGGAAAAAAATCAAGGAATGGAAAAAAATTGTTAGAAATCAATCCTAGAGCATTTTATAAACCATGTGCTTGTTATAGCCTTAATTTGACAATTAGTAATATGGCTTTATCTTGTAACAAAGCTACGATAAAAAAATTTGGAGTTGTTCAATGAAGCTATAACATATTTGGTAGCTCTACAAAAAGATGGAACATCTTACTTGATAATGTGCCTTATTTAACTTTGAAATCATTGTCACAAACACGAGGGAAAAGTCGAGTTGAAAGCATTAGAGCAATTAGATTCCAAGCTTTACAATTAAGAAAAGCTTTAAAATAATTAGCCCATACTTGTGGTGACCCAATGATGCAAAAAGTTTATCACATGAGCTTTGAAATTTTAAGTTCTTATTAGGAATAGATATATGATATGATATATTACATGCAATTAATTTAGCTAGCAAAGTTTTATAATCTAGAGATATGCATATGGATGTTGCAATTGAACAATTAAAAAGTTTGATTTTATTTTTTGAAGGGTATGGGGAAACTTGATTCATATCGGCATGGTTTTGCTAAAACACTTGCGAGTGAGATGGAGATTGAACCAAAATTTTGCATAGAATGATGAATTAAAAGAAAAATATTTTGATGAAAATAATGATGTTGATATCGAGGAATCACTTGAAGATTGATTAAGGACTAAATAGTTTTATATTTAGTAGATCAAGCTTTATCTTCACTTAAAAATAGATTTAAACAATTTCAGTTGTATGAAAGCAATTTTGGTTTTTTATTTGATTTCAAGAAGTTAAATTCAGTGGTTTAAGACAGTTTGAGACAATCATGTATTAATCTTCAAAATATCTTAGTCTTTGACAATAGTTCTGATTTTGATGGAAACAATTTATTTTTGGAATTAAGAGTCTTATCAGCAACTATTCCAAAAGAAAATAATATCGCCCTTGATATGCTTAATTACATTAGTAAAATAAATTGTTACCCAAATGCGCTAATTGCATATAGTGTCATTAACTATACCTATTATTGTTGCTTTCGCTGAAAGAAGTTTTTCAAAATTAAAATTAATGAAATCATAGATTGAATGCATTAGCTTTGATATCGATTGAGGAAGACTTATTATCGAATAAAGATTTGCTTCACAAAATGCACGAAGGGCAAATTTACAATAATAGAGCTAGTAAATAGCCTTGAATTTACTTGTTTGATTTTTATGTTGAATCTATGACTTCTTTCTTTGTTAATACATGTCTTTTTTTGTTATTAACCTCAATTTTATTTAGAGTGCAGCTATGTGCACCCTGGATGTTTCTCAAGGCACCCTAATAACCATGGCACCCAATCAATTTCTCAAGGAACCCCATTAAGTTTCCTAAATTGCCAATTGGTTCAAAACGACCCACCCCTAAAACACAAAAATTGAATTGAAACTCTTGCCCCATCCCTCTCGTCTACCTAGCCAAAAATACACGCAGTCCCTTTGATTTGAAGATTGAATTTGTTGTTTGGCACGTTCCTCTAATTTGTTCAAGCCATTTGCTGCCGAGGAAGAGGGTTCGTTGTGTGAAGGTTATTGAAAAAGGTCGTAGAGTTTTACGTTGTCATTTCGGATATCACAAGAAGGTTAGTATGTATTTTACATGAATTTGTCGTTCATTTAGTTGGTTTTCTTAGCTATTCAACCTTATGTACAAATTTAAGGTTTGTTTTCCAAACCCGTAAGTGTATCACACAGGTTAGTAACCTGTGTTATTGTCTCATTCTTGCGTTGAAGAGAAAATACATGAATTATCGACCAAACCCCACCAAAACTTATAGCTAAGGGACCCTTAAACCCAGTGGGTCGTATACAACCGAGATATGCCCTGTGGACTCGGTTTCAAGGTACCGAGATATTAACTGTTGATTGGGGATTGACATGATGGTTAGTGGTCGAGACCTATTAAAGGGGCTCAAGGGGCTTGGAGGTTACTAACCGAGACAACTCCCAAGGTCTCGATGTTAATTCACCGAGCCATATGTTAAATTATCGGACATGGGGCGCTGAAACTTATTAACATGTCATATTTTTGGGTTTTTAACATAATTCCAATGCACTCTTCTTATTTTATGGTTAAAAAAATATAGCCCGAAAGAAGAGTGATGTTTCTAGGCAACAAGTTTACGGTGAGGCCTCAAGAACTGAATGAGCGGCGGGTGCCACTGACAGTCGTGGAGGGAGGAAACTACAAACAACCTTATATTAGAAGGAGAAAAAAGGCTACATAAAATAAGGGTGCACATGCACGTTCCCTAAGGAGATGGTGTACAAGACAAGGCATCACAAGTTCATGAACGGGACCTACGTATTGGTCATGATGAGAGTGGGGCGCGACATCTGAATTATTGGAGTCTAGCGACAAGGCCCCAAGTGAACAACAAAATAAGAGTACCACAGCCCAACGCTACATGAACGGGAGTAGTAGTGGTGCAGCTTGTGGGAATATAAAGGAGCGCGAAGATGACCCCATCCGCGTCTTTACCCGATGGTCCTATCGACCGGTCCTTGCTGAAAAGCTTTCAAAATCATATTGCGACAGCGATTTAGAACAATGAGGTATAATTTTTTTTGTAAACTCAGTTTGCGACAAATGATTATGCATGCTATATATCATTCCAAGTTGTGACAATTTATTCAAAAGTTTGTTTTCTTCTTGCAGCATCGCTCATTACTTAAGTGCATAAACCATAGGGCTCAATTAATTGAGTGGGACTTGTAGTCCTGCCACTCTGACACCGAGGTCCTACAGAGAATCATTCAGAGGTCTGGGTTGCAACTTATAGATTGCTAATATCGGAAAGGAAATAAGGAGCTCATATTTGCATTTGTTGAGACGTGGTAGACGGAGACGAATACACTTCACTTGTCGTTCGATGAAATGTCCATCACCTTGGAGGATGTGAGTATTCTGTTGAATATCCCAGTGACTAAAAGATGGTTGCAGTGGATAATTTTGTCAAGTACACTGAGGAGTCTCGCACGGAGGTGATCAACTTAGGATCCAAGCTCCTCGAGATTAGCAATGAAGATGTTGAGGAAAAGGTTAACATTACCAGAGGGCTCACGGTGAGGAAGTGTTGGTTGAAGAGTAGATGGTGCCCTAAATCCAAGCCGTCTACTTACCCTAAGGTGGAATGCACTTTGCGCATGCATATCTCGTTATACCTCATATTGTACACTATTTTTGTCAATAAGAGTGGGTCACGAGTTTCCATTGCCTTGCTTTAGGTGTTGGAGAATTTAAATGATGTTGGAACCTATACATGAGGTGTAGCCGCTTTGGTTTACCTCCACCGTCACCTTGGGTCGAGAATTAAGGCGAGAGGTATCAAAGATTGCGGGGTATTTGACCTTGCGAACTCAAATCTTATTCTTTACTTGTTTTTAAATGTGGATGTTTTACTTGTGCACTTGTAATGTTGTTGTGATTCCCATTTTTTCTATGTAGGAATGGGTTTACGAGCACTTCAAACTCCACTCACCACGCCGAACATGAAATACATCGACCACATCCCCCGTGTTTCTAAGTGGATACATAAATACGAGACTCTAGGGATGCAAATAGGGAGGGTAGGGGATGTGAACCATATCTCTAACCCCATCCCCATTTTAGAATCCATCCCCCATCCCCATATATACCCATCCCTATGTAGGGATGAACTTTTATCCCCATCCCCATCCCTTTCAAATCCCTTTGGAGATGGGGAATCCCAAATGGGGAAAGATCTTTTCCCATTTCATTCCCCATTAGAATCCCAATGGGGATTTTTGCAAGGATTTTTATGGGAGAATATTTTTTCCTACTTAATTTTTGTCAAAGAAAATATAAAAAGTATGGTACACATACATATGATCACAATTGTTGAAAATTCAACCAAAATAAAGTATAATATATTATGCAATGAAAGTTCTAACTTCTAACTTCTATGCGCTAAGCTAACACTTGTAACTAAGTTTCGACATAATCATTAACAATAATATGCAAAAACAATTTCAAATTCATAATAATCCTTAAAGCAACTCCATATATATATATATATATATATATATATATATATATATCTTTAAACCACCAAGTCATCATCAACTACCTCATCATTGTTAGATGAGGAATAGCAAAATAAAACATTTGATTGAACTATTAAGAAAAGAAAAAGTGTTTCATTAAAGCACGTAAGTCAACTTTAATTTGAGAAGTCAATCTATATATATATATATATATATATATATATATATATATATAAATCTTTGAAAAAAAATAAATATTTCATGAAAAATGCATATAAAATATATCACCCTCTCCCATTGTTAAATGGAAAAATGCAAACCTTGAGCTCCTTAATTATCTTCATCAACCATCAAAGTTATCATCAATTTCCTCCTCGTCATTTTTGGATGAAAAAGAGAAAAATAAAGCATTTGATTAATCTATTAAGAAAAGAAAGAAAAGATAAATAAGTATATCATTAAAGTTCAACATAAGTTAATCAAGTTTACTTTGAGAAGTTAATCCAAGTAGATTAAAAAAAACTTTTGAGAAAACTAAGTAATTCATGAAAAAAATATAATATGCATACCTTCCTCTCATTAACTCTGATCAAATCCAATCTCTAGAACACATCAATGCTTCGAAATATCGGAGATAACCTATTACAATATTGAGTCAAAATCTTCCACTCGTATTTAATGCCAATTCAGAAGCAACGGTAGAAATGGGTATGGCTAAGATGTCCCTTGCCATATTTGACGCAATAGGGTACTTGCTTCCGTATGTCTTCCACCATTCTAAAATATCAAAATCTCTAACAATAGGATGAATTCTCTCTTGAAATATAAATCGAGTTCACTTTTAGTAGATTAATGAAAACTTGAGGATTGAAAACATTTAGAGAACACATCATCAAATCGAACAATATTCACGTTGCTAACACCGACAAAAGATGCACAAGAAAGAGATGAAGAATCTGCAATTATGTTCTCTTCCATATGGCTCATGTTTTGTTTACTATGAGCATTCTTTTCATACTTAGAAAACAAGAGGTAACAAATATCTTTAGTCTTTTCTTTTTCATCATATTTATAAGCATCTAAGTTCCTAAGTTTGTGTAATGACCAATTACCTTAAGCTAGTGATTAGTGTTAATCCAAATCCTTATTAACCCAAGTTAGGCTCATGGTTAAGTCTGGCATACCTCGATTAGTGTATGCATGTGATTGCATGATGGATTGTGTTTGTTTGAATTGTTAATGAATTTTATAGGTTGTGAGATTAATAGGAGATTAATAAATATCTATAAATTGAAAAAATAAGTAATTAAACAATAAGTTGCCAGTACACCAAGTGAGACGAGGGAGTCGTGAAATGAACGAGCAAGCCCGAGTATACTTGTAGGCATGTCCAATGAATTTATTGGGGAGAAAATACACGAGATATATATATTTGTATATATTTGATAGATAAATATATATATATATATATATATATATTAAAATTATAAAGTTTGATTTAAATTATATGGATCAATTGATTAACCTCGAGATGAGCGTAAGTATTTGATGTGTTAAAATTTGTGTCACTTAAAGGAGTTTCACTTTACACATCAATCACTAGGTCAGTCTCGAGATAGCACGATGCATATCTCAAGGAAAATCCATATATATATAAATCAAAACTCATCGTTATCTCATTTGAACAATCGAGAAACAGTGAAAGAGTTTGAGGTTGATTTTAGATCGAAGGAGATGATCTAGAAAGCTGAATCAACGAGAATTGAGGAGCTTAAATGGATCAAAAACAAAGATATCATCACTTTGGTAACTTTTTTTTTGAGTTAGTTGAAGTTTAATTTGATGGTAATGATGAAATCTATGTGAATTATGGTGTTTGATGGTTGGAAATGAATTGTAACCTCACTAGAGGTCCTCCTTAATGATTTGGGGGGAATGTTTAAGGTTGTTTGGATGATTTGGTAGTTAAACAGTGGTTGCTGCCCTGTTAACTATCGAGACAGTACAGGGTCCAACGCGCTCCATCGAGCAGAGGAACGCGCTCCCTTCATCAATAAAGAAGAACCCAGTTGGTGGAGCACCCCCACCCATTGAGGGAGCGTGCTCCCACCCTTGAAAATAGCAACTATGTTGTGTTTCGCATAGAATTCTTTGAGGTCTTAAGTATTGACTTAGGGGTTCTAAACATAGGGTAATAGACTTATATTGATCACAAATGAATGGTGATAGGTTGAGAAACACCGGGAAAGTGTGTGATAACATGAAAGTTAAGGGATTTGGTAACGGAGACTTAACCCGAGGTAAGTATGGATTCGCTTATTTATCAATGTTGCCTGGCTATCTTAGTATATATAGTTCATCCAATTTGGTATCAGAGATTGGACAGAGCCTACTCCAAAGTTTAAGGTATATCAGAGTACCTTAATATTAAAAGCTAATTTTATTAACTCTGAAAGTTGTCTCGAGTTATGGATAAGCTTAGGATATGATAAATGATTTTTATCGTGATTTTGGGGGGTAACCAAAAGATAAAAGACTAAGATATGTTATTTGCTATGCATACTATATCTATGTGGTAGATATAAGAGTTATGTCTTTCCTGAACGACAACCAAATGGTTGAAGACCATCAATTTCTCACGATATGAGAAAGTATTGAAGGCAAGAGTGCAAAAAAATCTTATCCTCAAGAAAATTGAAAATAAAAGACATAAGGAAAACTTACAAAGATAAAGTTAATTTTTTCTCTTATTAACTGTTGTCAATGATCTTTATTCTCACTGATATTATTAGAAAAATAATAGTCAGTGGAGAAGTATCTATTGGATCAAGACCTTGAGACGTGTATTAGGAGAATGGAAATTTTGAAGAAATGGAGTATTGAATGACTTTTGGTGGAAATCAAAGATGGTAAACCACTATGAGAAGAGATTTAATACTAGTGTTAAGACTAGTAAGGAAGTAATGAAAGTTATTCAGTAAATAAATTAGTGGTTAGTGATAAAAGACTAATTGAGGATTAGCAAACCACTAATGTATTTATACTTCATAAGTTGTTATGAAGTAACAATTCCATATATGGTGTGAATCCATATTGGAATGAAAAGTTAATTGTCGATTAATAAAAAGCGAAATTGAGAATTTAAATTGGTAAAACTAAAAGACAGATTAATCCGAACATAGTAGTAAGTTGGTAAAATATCATAGTTTGATTTATTAGACTGGTATAGTCTAAAATTAGGGAGAATGAGTGGTCAATGAGTTTGAGGATTTGAGAAATCCAAAGAATAATGTATTGTAGTGGGAATAAGTAGTCATTGCCCAGGATTGACAACTCATTTCGATAATAAGGTGAAATCAATTGCTCTCAAAAGTTATTTGAGATATGATTGTCATGGTGATATGATCAAAGGTTAGGATACATATTTAAAGATGATTTCAAGCAGTTGCTGGATCATTTTAAGTTGATGGTGGAAACCATTAGAATTTACTAGAACTCATGTTATGTCTATAAATGAAGGATGTCAAGTAAGGAAACCCTATTTTAATTAAATTATTATTGTGTTATCAATAATAACACGGAATCTTTGAAAACATAAAGAATGCACAAGCAATTACCGTACAAAATTATAAATTGGTTTAGACCAAATTTTGCAAAGTGTCAATACTAAGTTTCAAAGGTTAATTAATTTTATGAGTGTTGAATGTTAACAACAAATCAGGGGATTTAATTGTGATTGAGACAATATGAGATTGTCATATATTCAACAAAAATGCAAAAGAGAAAAGTAATCTTGAAATAATTGAATATTATAAACGATTGATCCATGGATCTTTGATATCGTTGTGTAATTCATTCAGTTAATTCAACTATGAAAATTGTTATAATTTGAAATCAAATACAAGGATGCCTTGGAAAAAAGTTAAAGTATAGTTTGATTACAATGTTTGCTTGATGATAGCTAAATTATAAAAGAAGTTAAAGGTTCGTCGTAAGACTTCTTATTAAGGTAAGAATGTGTGTTGACACAATAAAGCAAAATTGTAGCTCATACTTTTAGCTATATTGATAGTCCCAGATTTGAGAAGAGAACTATTGGTGATTCATAATCTCGAGATACCTATTTTGGTAGTTGTACCAAATATAGGAAGGCATCACTTATAATTAAGAAGAAAGGTTGTTAAGAGTTTTTAATAATTCTTTGAGATTAATGAGAATCTTTGAAGAATCATTAAAAGACAACTTGGAAATATAAACACTAGTGCATTGGTGTAAGGTACAAATAGTAGATTTAAACTATGGAAACTTGAAAGCTGGAATTATCAAAGTGATAGAAATAGAATGTAAGATAGTTACCTTGAAATTTTCAAAGTGTTAGGAATTCACTCTGAAATATCACTCTTCAAGATGATTGTGTTGACAATTCCTTGAATAGAAAAGGACATAAGTTGTAGTTAGGATAAAAGCTACTCAACAATATCTCTTGAGTGAGATGTATACTGGTGAACAATGGAAGTCCTACGCAGGCACATCATCAGCTGAGTTGTCTTAATTAGTAGCTACAAGTCTGTTCTTTGGAGCTCAGATTGAAGTTGAGCTAATAATGACCAATTGAATGATGAAATTATCGAACATAAGGTACCTAAGTGATAGGATTAATGAATTAAATAAAATTTGTACTATAGTTTGGTAGAGAAATATTGGGATCATTGATTAGCCTTGGGATGATCTTAGTTTAGGTTAATCTAAGTTTGTCAAGTGTCTTATTGGAGTCAACAAGTTGTGCCTAATCGTGTAAATAAAGATCATAGATCTTCCTCGGGATACGTTTTTTGCATTTAATGTAAGGTTATTATATAAACCAACACTCAAAGTGGTTTGTATCAACATTTTCGACACAAACAACCATAAGATGCATACAAATTGAAGTTGGAGTCTTGGATTTCGAGAGATTTGGGTGGTTGAAGATAAAATTGAAGGTCAAGTTTAGGTAAAACAACTTCATCTTTTACAATTCTTCAACATGGTTTTCAAAATTTAGGTGTAAATGAAAATTTGAATTTTGCTAAAACCGACTTTTTCACTGATCTAGGATGATAATTGTAGTGTTTTGAGGCTGATATTATCGTCTAATTAAGGATTTGTGAGTATGAGGTCTAGTTTACCCATGAATTATGGCTTCGAAACTGGTTTTTAAAGATTTTTGTGTTCTTGAGGTTTCATGATGAATGCATGTTAATTATGTCAATCTATGCAAATTCTTGATTTAAATCAACTCAAATAGATTATATTATGATGGTTCATGATTATTGATTAAGTTTTGAGGTTCTGGTATGATTTGAGGCCATTTGGAGATGATTTGTGGTGGTTTGGGGATGCAGAACTGCATTTATGTAGTTCTGCCCGAGCGTCAAGCACGCTCCCCCATTTAAGGGAGCCCGCTCCCTCCCTTAGGTAGCCTAACTTGAGTGACTTTACTATAAGGACCATATCTCCTTTGTTTTAAGTCGGATTTCAACGTTCTACCTATTGTTGGAAAGGTAAGAGAGAACACAACCACTAGAAAAATTAGTTTTGAAAAATAAAGTCATCATCTATATCGAAAATGGGTCGAAAGTCAAGGGTTATGATTAGGAATGAATTGATTGTTAGTTTTGGAGCTGAAATTAGTTTAGAATTCTAGACCCTAACTTGGTGACTCAAATACGCCTAATACAACTTGAATTGACATCGGGACTTAGGAGGCCATATCTCGAAACCCAGGAGCTAAGCGGGGTCGGACCGGGGTGTTTTTGGGTTTCGGAGTGCGATTTGAGGAGCGTAAATCCCTTAAGAAACACATCTTGAGTATTTAATTGTTTCAATTGTTCTATTTTGTATTCTTTGTTGTTCATTATCCATATTCTATCATTGCTTTGATTTGGTATAACGGTCAATAGTTTTGTTCATCGCTGGGGTTTATTCGGATGTTGTGTTGTACGAGCTCTAGTACACTAAACCATAACACGAGTCACTTGCACCCTCGGTGAATAGCAACTCGAGTTGTTGACCTCATCAGTGTACGTGTTCGGCGGGTTGTGATACGGACCAATCTTCCGCTAGTAGTCCAAATGTAAGCTAGTGTGGTACGGGCCGCTGAGATCACCCCGATTGATGAAGTATGGTCTAGTTTGCTACGCGTGACACAATTATCTAGTTTCTATTGTGTTAGTTATGCATGTGATTATCTTACAGTTGCCTGTTCATTTCCGCATATTTATTTAACATTATTCTTGCCTTCTCTATTATTGAATGCTCGGTGGTTTTCTTTTGGGATCTTACTCACTTTGGACTCGTCTTCTGTTTTGTTGTGATGACTGAGTGCATATCCTAGTATCGGTAAGGCAAATGAGTTCTTAGGCGACTATCTCTGATTGCCTCCAGTACAGGACTTACTAGTATGTGTTCATCTTGATATTTTGTTTATACTTTTGGGGTTATGGGAGACTTAATAGACATTGTACATGTATATATTTACTTTTCACAATATGTTGTCACCTGATATACAGCGTACTTTATTTCAGGTTTTCCATAGTAGGACTGATTCTCTATATGACATGAAAGTATTTTAAATCTATGGTTACGTTATATTAAGACTTTCTCTGTAAATTATTAATTATCCACTTACAACTCTTTAAATGGCAAATGAAATGCTAACTAATAATTGTATAATTGATTGATATTATCACTAATTAATGAGTTAGCACGGATATCGAAGAGTCTTTGGCACGAAGTTGATGTTAGCGTGGTTGCGCGACCCGCATAGGAGCTCGCACGGCAGACTCGGGGCACGGGGCCACCACAACATGTATATAAACAAAATGGCGAAAATAATGTAATAAGCATGTATCAGATTAGAGAACTAACACTCAACCCATGTATACATATACAACCCAAAAGTATCTGAATGACATAGGGTATGTAATACTACAAAACATCAAAAACCTAAAAAGTAAATATTGAATGCACGCCGCAGGCTTAAAAGTAGTTGCTAATCTTCTCCTTATCAAACTGTTATCCGTCGGATCTGCACCCACCATCATAAAAATGACAGTGAGTATAGTAAAGTAGAAAGTAACATCTAGAGATTCCCATCCACATTTCCAAATATACAAATGGTATTTAAAAGCATAAAAATAACAAAGGATTGCTGAAACTGAAATATGCCAGTAAATATCAAAGTCAAACAAGTGAAACTAACACTAGGTTAAGTAGTGATGATCTAGGTCCGATTGGCCGTAAGCTACGCCACTTAAGCCTTTAAGGTCCCTTAAAAAGACGTGTATACTATCTCACAGTCTGGTATTTATATGCCAAAAACCCCAGAGACTCTAACCCCCTGTGTCGCGCCATAATAATGGCAAGTGACAACATTCTCAGGGACTCTAAACCCATGTTTCGCTCATCTCAACATAGTGCAATGGACCCAAGACACTAGGACTACTTTACATTCACAAAGAAGCATCATTAAGAACTATAGAGTAAAGTTATTGTTTACAAAAGCACTATAAGTAAGAGTACAAGTTCATATCTAATTCATCAATACAACTATCCTAATAGCATGCAATCCAACTCTTAAATCAATTCATAAAGATCCAACAAGTACAATGGACAAGAATAGAGTCAATGTATCAATTCAAAGAGCGATATCATGACCAAAACAACTTTCTAAGTGAGTAGAATCAACCAAGATTCATGACATCAGATTATAAGGCACATACTAGTCAAAATAGACCATAAAACAGTGATATATTATAAATGAAATGTAGAAAAGAACCTCAACAGATTTACTCACATAGCATGCAACGTTCCAACGCTAATCTGGCCTCTCGAAATCCCATAATGCGTACTTAAACTCCCGAAACTCTTTTATAAGTTCATGAGGTTAATTAGGGTGCTTTAGGACTTGTACAAGCTATTATGATGTGTTTGGTTGGGTTTATAGGCTTGTCTTGATATGGTTGGACTAAGTTGCATCGAATTAGTTGGCTATGGATTAAGGTTCATCCAAATGTTGGGACTTGTTCGGTTGGGTTGATTGGAGTTTAAGTGGTGTAGCCCAAATGACGTTTCTACCCCTCTCCATATAAATATCCCGACACGACCGAACTCACCTCACTCGCGATCTCAAACCTCTAAAAAAGAGTTCAATAAACGTTAATGAAACTATAAACCCAGAAATTGCAGATTCATCACTAAAATTGTAGAGGTTTTTAGACATGAAAACATTCGAATTTCAGAATCTTTCAGTAGGCAAAAGTTGTTCTCCTTTAAGTTAGCTTTTAAATGCCACCAGAATAAAGTTTCGATTTAAAATAAAGGAGTTATGACCAAAATACAGAGATTTGTTCATAACAACAACATGCATAATTTCTAATCTTACTTGACAACTTCAAAAATTCATAACTTTTTTATTTCAAAACCAAAGTAAGAACTTCTTAAAAGTTGGATTATCAGCTTGAAATAAGGAACCCAGATATATAAACCAATTTCAAATACTCAAACATCTATTTTCTGAAAATGACCAAAAACCATAACTAATTTCAAACTTGAAACCAAAAACTTACAATTTTTGACAAAACTTTGCAAAATAGTTTTGTAGATTGATTTACCTAGTTGTAAGCTTCCTTAACCTTGATCATCTCTCTCCAATTCACCAGATTTTCCTTTCAAAGTTTTGTTGATTTCATCTCCTGAATTCTTTCCCTCTTCTTGATTGAAATGCAAATGATTTGCATGAAAAATCCACTAGCCACGTTATATATTGGTGAAACCAATTTGTGACAATTGATCTTGATTTACATACTTATCTCTAGAAAAATCAAATGGCTTATAACCATCTTATAATCTACTAACTTACCCACTAACTCATCCTTCCTAAAACATATTTAACTCAATTTTCCTTGTTATGATGTCCACACGTATCTCGATGTACATCAATGCCTATTGTTTTATTTTTCTAACTTAGGCCAAATTTATGTAAATTGAACTACGGCTACATTGAATTAGCTATTTTAAGTCACTTTAACTTAAATTAAGACTTACCACATCACTATTTACCCCAAAGTCCTATGTCGACACACATTTCGAAGTGTGTCCCCGCTCACGTCTCAACATCTATATACGGTAGATGTGACTTAATAAGTCTACACAAATATATTACACTAGGAATACATCATACACAAAACTAAAATATACATCACCCACATGTCTTGGTCAATGCACGTATCTCGATGCGGGTCCCAAACCACGAGTCGGTGATCCCGATTAATGAATAAACTAGGATTAAAAATTTCGGTCGTGACACGACAAATCTTACGTGGCGACTCGGTCGAACTTGAACATCGACACCGAGGTAAATATAATATTTTTTATTGTGTAATGCTTGTATACATGTTATATACACTTGTAAACAAAAAATTATATCATTTTATCATCGATTTTGCGAATGAGAACTACCTCGAGATGTGTGCGCACTCAGGAAATTGGGTAGGTTGACGAGATCAATGGAAACTAAGGTTCTAATGAAATAAATTAATTGATATACCTATCACTTGATCAAAACGATAAGAATAATAATAAATTAGTTAAGTTTAGCCAATTAGTTGAAAACAAACTAATTGATTTCCTAAGGTTTGGGCTTAATTTGTGGTGAGTAAGATGTACCTTGGGATACATGTGGGAAGGTCAAAAAAATGATCTAAGTCCTAAGTAAAGAGATGTGGCCTAACATGAACCATTCGTTTGGAATTAATAAAAACCGCATATTTGGAGTATGTGTGAGTGTCCCTAAGTGAGTATGTGATAGAGTATAAAAGAGGGAGATTGAGAGTAAGTTTCATTTAAGTTAGAGGTGGTGTAGAAGTGGTTTTGATGAAAGAGAGATCAATTTCATTTGGAGGTCTTGATTAAGCCAAATAACCCATAATTTCATGTAATTTTAATGTTTATGGATTTAATACATGGTAGGTTTGATTAATTTATTGTTTGTAGTTATACCCGATCATGGGTCGAGCCCAAGCAAGGTCGGCCTATGAACCTTGTCCCAACCCATAACCTATATCCGGGCCTATAATATTGGCCCACACACAACCCATAGAAAAACATAAAACCTAAGCCCGACCCAAAAGCCTACATATAATTTTTTTAATAAAAAATAATATCACATAATTATTGTTTTTATGTATTTTTAACATTGTTGGTATGTGCATAATATGTGCATGTAAGTATAATGAAATTTTAAAATAAAGAATATTCATAAAATACTTTACTCAAACCAAAAGAGTGAAAGGACGAATCTAGATATGATATTTCTTCTCTAAACATTCAAAACAAGAAATTAATTAACAAGATGAAACAAAGATGTAACCAACCTTCCAAAGTTTCAAACTCGGACAAATTACAACCATCTCAATTTTAAGGATGCACATAAAAAAGTCACATGACTCACGTGGTGTTTAACAAAAAAACAAGTGTTATTACACTTGCAAAGGCACAAGAAAGTAAAAAGAACTAAAGACAAAAGTCTCCACCAAAAATAAAAAGTGTGCATCCTGCAAGAAAAAAAAAAAAAAGAAATTGACCAACTAGTTCACAACTTCACATAATAATGATTTTTAACAAATATTAAAAATTAATGGCAAATATATAACTTGTAAAATTAGAAAAGTACCTAAAAGTTATTCTAAAGTCATCTTCTCTATCAAATTGTTAATATATGTTATTAATGATCAAAAGCTTCATCATCACCCAAGCTCATCTGAAAGAATTTAAGAAAAAAGAGATTTTAAATTTTTTAAAAAATAATTTAAATTCACACACCATTATGTGAACAAATATCTAAGAGCAAAGGCTTAACATATTTAAATTTGAGAAGTACCTAGCTAAAAGAAATTAGAGATTCCACTACTATCATCATTTGCACCAATGCATTTGAACTCTTCATCCTCACTTGAACTATCAGAAAGTTCATCCATGTTTGTTTCGTCATCTAATTAAAATAAAATGCATATGTATTATAACTTAATAATAAATAAAAGCACCACAAAGAAAACTAAATAAGTAAACCATCTTAAATATTTGCATAATTTTAAAAAGTTATTCTAAGAGAATACCTAATTATTTAATCTAATCTCTAAGACACATAACGGTTTGAACTGTTTAAGATTTTAAAGAGGTTCGAGAACATGAGATGGTTTTTTCACTTAGACTAAAAGCAGACTCTGAAGCATAGTACTAATCGGAATAGATAAAATATCAGAAGCAATCTTTCAAAGTTCCGATACCTCATAGAACTTCTATTCCAAAAATCCAAAACATTCAACTCCTCATTCAAGTCTCGAGTCAGCTCATCTAAATAAAAATCCAACTGTGACTTCGCACCCACACCCAGTGAAGTGTTTGTCTCCATAATAAACTTTACATAATCTCCAAAAGGCTTATCAACCTTATCACTCATAGAGTTACTTGTAGCAATTGATCATTTGCCGAGCGACTTATCCAAATTTGGATTTTTATATTCTTCAAATCTCTTATGCGAGTAAGTGTTAATCAAACCAATTTGAAATGATATCATAATACTATAAACAAAACGAAATTACAATAACTTAAAAACATAAATAAATAAATAAAATTATAATCGGAGGCCTGCGAACTCCGCAATACCCTAAGACAGAATTGTTTCCACGATTTGGTGATGAAACCTATTCAGGAATCTGTCCTCGGGATTCAACTGGAGTACTTTTTGAAATTCAAAGATCACCAAATTTGGAAGTTTGTCAAACAATACTCTTATTCTCTCTCACAATAATTATATTTCAAAAAATAAAATTGAGTGAATAATGTGTTTGAAAAAGACTGATGATAAAGAGATGTCTTCAACAAACACTCCCTTTTAATTTCGAAAATAAATAAATCTGTTGGGGTTCAACAGTCACAACTGTTAACATACTCCAACTGTAATAACTGTAAAATAGTTAATTAAAATCAAAATTAATTACTACTTAATTAGTCCTGAAATTGAAAAACTAACTAGTAAAAATAAAATTATGTTTTATAGCCAACCAAGCCAAAGCCCAAAATCCCATGGCCCAATGCCTATCTTTGACTTTAAAATGTATATGGATCGCCCTATCGCCATGTGCACCTATGTGCACCTCATTGGATCACCCACTCCAACCATTTGCCTTAAAATAAAGTTGGTTGGTTTGCTTTTATATATAAAGTGAGAAAGTGGTTTTTGGTTTTCTAATGTGGGACTAATGTTTTCTTTCAAAAATACTTAAACAAAACTTGTCATAACAATACCCCACATTTGAATAGAAAATATTACGTCACCTCACATTTTTATTCAAATTTGGCTTTCAAACATAATTAAAATTATAAAACACAAGAGAGAGAAGAAATATATCATGTTGTCAGGAAAAGTGTCTAAAAGAATTAAATTTTACCTTAGTAAAACATATCGAACTTACTTAGTGCTGCAGTGGATATTGAAGATCTTGAACTATTCACTTTGTGTAGTAAATCAGTACAATATGCCTTACACATGACACAATAATTCAAGTATAATTTGTACGTTTTTGTCCATTTTGATCGTGGATGCATCCTGGTTTCATGATAGCTTTAGAGAGTTTAGCCTATCTCGTTTTCATAAATGTGACCCTTCATTTACTATTTTATAAGTGACATTTTGTTGTCATTAAATGTAAAACATACCCTTAACGTCTTCACATCACACATTATATCTTAGGAATGAGTAAAAGTTCATTCTACTTCAAGTTTCATCTAACCAATTTGCCTATTGAACCTATACCATGGGATCTCCAATCAGCTAGATTAGGTTTCTGCTAGACTTAACTCATTTTATAGGCTTTAGACCCATTCCCCTCGATAAGAATTTCTTGGTAAGCCTTTTGTCATATGATCTGCAATATTATCCTTTAACTTTACATAATCTATACTAATTACTCCACTTGAGAGTAATTGTTTTATAGTATTACGTCGGCACCTTATATGTCTTGACTTACCATTGTATACATTATTTTTAGCTTTAGCTTGTGCCGCCATACTATCACAATGCATATTGATGACACTTGTTTTGACCATACTGGAATATCTTCTAAAAGTTTCTTAGCCATTATGCTTCTTCAGTAGCTTTATTTAAGGCTATAAATTCAGATTCCATTGTCGAATGTGCTATACACGTCCGCTTTATTGATTTCCATGAAAGCGCAGCTCCTCCCAAAGTAAATATATATCCACTAGTTGACTTAGTTACTATATTATCAGAAATCTAGTTAGCATCACTATAACCTTCAAGTACTGGTGGATATTTTATATAATTCAAGTATAAAGTTTATTTTAAATACCTTAACACTCTAGTTAATGCTTCCCAATGACCTTCATTTGGGTTTCTTGTGTGTCTACTAAGCCTACTAACTGCATTAGCGATGTCAGGTATTATAGAATTCATCAAGTACATCAAATTCCCAATTACTTGAGAACACTCTAATTGAGAAATTGCACTTTTAATATTTTTCTTAAGTTTACAAGTTGCATCAAATGGAGTGGAAGCTGGTTTACAATCAAATTGATTGAACTTCTTTAATATTTTTTCAACATAATGAGATTGAGTAAGGAAATATTCGTTATCGTTTCTTTTAATCTGAATTCCTAAAATGACAAAGAAGAGAGAGATTTGTGATTTTAATCTTCCGTTCCCATTTTTCAATCGTCTGCATCGAATCACGCACGAATCTCGAGACGTAATGGACGGTTCTAAACTACCAAACTTTTGGTGGGAAAGTTGGCGCCATTTTTTTAAGATGGAATTTAATTTCGTCTCTATTCCGTCTCTATTTCCGTCTCTAATCTCTCTCTATTCCGTCTCTGAGTGATTCCGTTTCAATTTCGTCTCAAACCATTTATAGTTAGCAAACCCTAATTCCGTTGCTAATTCCGTTTCTAAATTACCATTTTTTTTAGTGTCACAATACAAAACCCTTATTATTGTCTCCTTGAAAATCGATCAACTGCCTTCATTCAACTAAAAAAGAAAAAAGAAATAACATACTTACAATGTCATGTAACCCATTCGATCAACAAAAGTGCAGTCCGACCGGTGAAGGATCGATTGCACTTATGAAAAATTTAGAGGATTGAAGGTGGGGTGCGCGAGAGTGAAGAGAATTGGGTATGTGAGTGAATCGATTGGTTTGGGAGGGCGGTTTTGACATTTCCTTCTTACCCTAATTTTTAAAACATTTTAGCCGGGGGCCCTGATCATTGTGCGGGGTGCACATAGTCGCACTCTTTATTTATATGTTATTATTTATTGTTTTTTCTTAATTTTGTGTCTTTTTAGTTACAAGACGAAATTGGTTAAAGTATCTAACCTTTCACAATTTTTTATATTAAATCATAACTTTTTGAATTTTTTATTATTTAAAATAATTATTTAAGTGTCACCTCATCGAATTTGGACTTAACTTAGTAAAACATAAATGAAAGAATCTAGAAAAAGTTAGAATGTAACAACAAATTCAAAAATATCAGGAAAAAATAAAATAAAAAGTTGTGAAAGATTATGATATTTTTTACCAATTTGGCCTTGTTACTGATGAAGTCCAAGAATTAGCTTGCAAATTCTTGACAGGATAATGATGAAGTCCAAGAATTAGTTAGTTTGCAAATTCTTGACAGGATAATGATGACCAAGAATTAGTTGCAAATTCTTGGAAAAATAGGAAAAGATATGACAGGATGGCATTTTTGTAATTTTGGTGAAGTTCGGACGTTTGAGTTTTGGCGTTCCGGGGGTATGGGTTTATTGGAAACGGCGTGGAGATCACGACTCACACGCTATCTTTGTGACTACGACGTTTTTCGGCTAAATTCCATCGTTTCGCCCTCCGGCAATTTTGCTATTTTAGGAAACTTTTGTTTCGCTTATAACTTTCATTAGGAATTTCCGTTTTTATTGCCGTTTGCGGCGTTTGTTTCTATTTTTCGTCTAGTTTTCAGTTTAGGGCTTTTTGGACTTTTTACTATTTTTGGTAAATTTTATGGTTTCGCTATTTAAGCGATCTATTGAGTGTAATTCGTAGTTTTGGCTGAAATAAAAGAATTTTCGAACTTTGGCTTAAGTTCTGACCTAGATCGAGTTGTTCGTGAATTCGTTCAACTGGTTTAGAAGATCTCTGCTGCGTCAGTTGGTATCAGAGCCTGCTTCAGCGTGATTGGAGAAATCATGCCACCGAAGAGGAACCAGCAGCGTATCGAGGAGGTGTATGACCGTGACAATCTGAATCGACAAATTGGCCAAATAATTGACCAACGCATGGGCGCGGTGGTAGAACAATTAACTGCCAGAATCGATCAGTTGTTGGGTCGGAATATGGATCGTATCTGTAACCATCGAAGGGAATCTGTTGGTGATGAACCAGTAAGAGGTTCTTCTACTGAAGGGGAGGATGAGTATGTTGAGGCACCGAGGAGACGCTACAGGCCGCGTGCAGTTGAGGATGATCGCAGGCGGTGGGAGTCTGGGATGAAGACGGAGGTCCCAGAATTCCATGGCACCCTTCAACCGGAAGAATTCTTAGACTGGCTGGCGTCAGTTGAAGAAGTCATAGAATTCAAAGGTATGCCCGAAGACAAGCGTGTGCAACTGGTTGCGACCAGATTCCGCAACAGGGCCATGGCTTGGTGGCAACAACAAAAGTTGATGCGGAATATGAATGGACAAGCGAATATCACCTCTTGGGAGAAGATGAAAAAGCACTTACGAGCTGAGTTCTTGCCTTACAATTTCCAACGCCTTATGTATCAGAGGTTGCAGAATCTGAGACAAGGGGCAAAGTCAGTAGATGATTACACCACTGAGTTTTATTAGTTAGTCGCTAGAAACGAACTGCAGGAGACTAGCGACCAATTAGTGGCGCGGTATATTGGTGGACCGAGGGTGCAGATCCAAGATGTCGTCAACATGTTTGATCCGGCTTCCTTAAGCAGGCGCACCAACGAGCATTGTTGGTGGAGAAAAACAACAACGACGTCGGGGTGTGAGTAATGCTTCCGGTAATGTTAGTGTTGGGACAACCAATACTGGAGGTAATACCGCTGCAATTAACCCTGCTAGTAGCACGAACAGACCTAGCACTAGTGGGATTAAATGTTTCGGTTGTGGCGAAGTTGGTCACAGGAAGTCAGAATGTAAAGGGAAGAAGACTCTCTTTATTGAGAACGAAGAGGAAGACGCAGGGGAAGAGGCCAACATCACTGCAGAACCAACCTTTGATACTTCTGACAACACAGAAGATGAGATCGTGACTGGAGACGTGGGTACTGCCTTGGTTGTGAGGCGTTCTTGTATGACTCCTAGAACTATTGCTGATGATGAGTGGCTTCGGAATACCATCTTTCAGTCCAAGTGTACCATCTTAGGCAAGGTGTGCAGGTTCATGATTGATGCAGGCAGTTGCAAGAATATCGTCTCAGTTGAAGCGGTTCAGAAGTTGGGCCTTGCAACTGAACAACACCCCAGGCCCTACAAGCTAGCTTGGTGAAGAAGGGTGGTGAGGTGTGCAGGTGTCGAAGCGCGCCTTGGTGACTTTTTCTATTGGTGCTAACTACAAGGATTCGATCTGGTGTGATGTTGTGGCTATGGATGCTTGCCACTTGTTTCGGGACGTCCTGGCGTTTGATAGGGGAGTTGTGCATGATGGCAGAACCAATAAGTACACCCTTATGTTCAAGGGAGTGAAGATTGTGCTAGTACCCGCCAAGGATCCGGAGAAAGTCAAGCCTACTAAAGAATCTAGCAGCTTGCTGTCTTTGGCAAGATTTGAAGATGCATTACAGGATTCTGAGGTAGTTTACATCTTGATGGGAAAGGAGGTAGATAGAGATGTTGATGTTCCCTGAAGAAGTTTCGCAATTCCTATTGTGAAGGAGTTTTGTGATGTTTTCCCGATGAGATGCAGAAGGACTACCACCATTGCTTGATATTCAACATCGATTGACCTTGAACCAGTGCGTCACTACATAATAGACCACACTACCGAATGAGTCTCGGTGAGCATGAGGAGTTGCGCAGACAGTTGAAGACAAGTACAAACAATATGCAGATCGGAAGAAGCGTCACGTGGAGTTTGAAGTGGGTGACTTTATGTGGGCAGTTCTCACTAAAGACCGGTTCTCTGTGGGTGATTACAACAAATTGTCAGTTCGGAAGATTGGTCATGGGGAGGTTCTTGAGAAAATTAATCCTAATGCTTACAGATTGAAGTTGTCAAGTCACATTCGCACGGCTGATGTATTTAATGTCAAACATCTTGTTCCCTATTATGAGGATACGTATGACGATGACAATTCGAGGGCGAATTCTGTCCACCCTGGGAGAATGATGAAGTCCAAGAATTAGCTTGCAAATTCTTGACGGGATAATGATGAAGTCCAAGAATTAGTTAGTTTGCAAATTCTTGACAGGATAATGATGACCAAGAATTAGTTGCAAATTCTTGGAAAAATAGGAAAATATATGACATGATGGCATTTTTGTAATTTTGGTGAAGTTCGGACGTTTGAGTTTTGGCGTTCCGGGGGTATGGGTTTATTGGAAACGGCGTGGAGATCACGACTCACAGCTATGCTGTGACTACGACGTTTTTCGGCGAAATTCCATCGTTTCGCCATCCGAAACGGCAATTTTGCTATTTTAGGAAACTTTTGTTTCGCTTATAACTTTCATTAGGAATTTCCGTTTTTATTGCCGTTTGCGGCGTTTGTTTCTATTTTTCGTCTAGTTTTCAGTTTAGGGCTTTTTGGACTTTTTACTATTTTTGGCAAATTTTAGGGTTTCGCTATTTAAGCGATCTATTGAGTGTAATTCGTAGTTTTTTGGTGAAATAAAAGAATTTTCGAACTTTGGCTTAAGTTACGACCTAGATCGAGTTGTTCGTGGATTCGTTCAACCGGTTTAGAAGATCTCCGCTACGTCAGTTACTAACCCCCCTTTTTAACTCCACCGATGATAAATGTTACACTTTTTTATTGTCGGTCCAAGTCCAGCGAAAGGAGGAGGGAAAAAGGTCTTCTATATATATATAAGACCACACTTTTACGTTTCGCCACAGGTCTAAAAGATGACAGAACCGGCTCTAGGTATAGGGCCTCAAACGCACACATGTACCACTGCATACGCTTAATTATTTTCTTTAACGCAAAATTAGATTAATCCATGGTCATCTTAACAAGGGATTGGCCTCCCAATTAACGAACAAGCTATATATGTACGTTGGTTTACCAAAATTACAACTTCTTTTCTTGCATATATGAATGATTATGTGATTAATATATACTATTACTCCCTCAGTTCTCAAATATTTTATCACATTAGTTGTGGGAAATTTTTTTTTTGTTCCAACCAATATATCACATTAGTAAACCAATAAAAACATTAATATATAGCCTCATTCCCTATTCTAAACCTAATCGATTTAGTTAATTAATAACAATATTTATAACTTTTCTCTACAATACCCATAATAAATATTATAGTCATTTAATTATGAGAGGGTAATTTGGTCTCATACCAAGTTAATTTAAATGTTACCGAATCAATCATTTTCTTTTTCTTAACTTTTGTGCACATGTAAAAGTGTGACATATTTATAGGAGCGGAGGGAGTACATATATATATATATGCGTACTCAATATGTGGTTTTTGTTATTATTAATTGTTGTGATAGTCGTCGCCTTTGTTCAATGTCGTGGACGTTGGTTCTAATACTTCAAGAATTTGTATTGATGTAACGATGGATCTGACCAATATGTAAACTTTAATTTGTGATCTTTATATATAAATCTAGCTTGACATCAAATAGAAAGTTACATTATAAGTAATAAGGTATGCATTATAATGCAATCTTTATTCATAACACACATGATAGAGAGACAGTACTAAATATGCGTCCATAAGGGCATGCAAGCACACACGTACACCATGCATACATATAATCAATTAACCAGCTAGCTTGCTAGCTAGCTTATACATAATTAATGATTCTTAAATAGGGAACGACTTCTGAGGCTTAATTGAGGCTCCTTTGACAATGAGGCCAGTCTTCCAGAGCCCCCCTTCGTATCCGGATAAGAAGAACTTGAGTTCTCCCTTCTTCTGATTGGTGAAGTCGCCGACGCGAATTTCGATCCACTCCTCTCTCGGCAGGTCCTTCATGTTCACCTTGCACTGGCTCTTCTTCCCGTTAGGCTCCTCCATATCTAGAGTCACCGGGAAGTCCCACCCGGACGCGTCCTTCTTCAACATCACCACAAATGACACTTCGTATATTGTACCTTCAGTCAGATATGAAGTGTCCAGTGCCACGTCTATTTCCAGCCAACACACCCTTATCAGCTCAGCCATTTCAATCAGTGTGCTGCATGCCATGCAACCATGCATTGATAAATTAATTGATTACTATGTACCATTAAAATCTTTATTAATTATGTACCGAACACACATCGACGACCTCATGAGCCGATGTGTACTACGTATGTACATGCATGAGTACCTCATGATACATGACCAGTATGTTATGCACTGAGAATAACCCTGTGCACATGCATCTTGAGACACCAACGAATGGCTAGTGAGACTTGATGTGCATTCGGTAATGTCCGTAAGTACTTGTAGCATTTCCCCCTTTTTTTTTTTAGTTAGGAACTTAATTATAATATGTATGTATATGAGCCCTTAAATTTGCAAACGGGGATCAGACTCTGACTCTTAATTAATCTTGATCGATGTTACATCTACTATATATGTACCTTTCATACAATATATTATATACTTTTATTCTCACAAAATAATAATTATCATAAGAAATACGTTGTTAATTTGTTGCAGTTATATGATCAGTTAATTAAGGTACCAAGTCTATATGCCATCTAAGACCAACCAATAGTGCATGGGTAGCTCACTAGCTCACTGTTTTGATATGAGATCGATCACTAGCTTATATAAGAATTTGAAGGTCGTTCGAGTTTATATGGAGCCAAGTCGGTTTCTTTTTTTTTTTTTACCAAAAAAAAAATATGCCAACCAATTAATTAAATGGCATTATATATATATATATATATATATACGCTCAATGATTTGACATATATGTAGTCATCTATGGATGAAGAATTAATGAAGAATTAAGGCCAAGTCGATCTCCCAATGCACAAATAATTAATTAGAGTTAGAAAAGTAATTAGTCGATTTCTTATAAAAAATTATGATTAATTAGTTAAGTTTAAGTGTTTTTGTTGATTGACACGTACTTGCTCGTAGGTGACTCCTTGATGAAGGGCCACCTCCAATAACGCTTGTCCAATCCCCAATAGGGGCCAAGGGCCTTTGCAAACAACATCACACTCACCGCCTCCTAGTCAATTAACAATATTAAAATGTTAGCCAAAACAAATTAAAATGATCGATTAAATTAATTAAAGATTGATCAATGCATATGTAATAACGATTTAATTCGTATGAATCGATTATGAGTATATATAAGCTTTGAAAATATTATTCAATAATAAAAGTTGTGATGAATACTATTAATTACCTGTGTTGCCATTGCCTTGATCTTTCTTGAGCTAATCAATATTCAAGCAATGTATGTGAGTATATACGTACTTGTGTGATTTGCAATTGATCACACACATTCCTTTTATAGGCACTTCATGGTAGTATTACATCTACAGTCCTGACCCTAAGTGGAATAGGAAGGTTGTTCTTTTGTTTGTTTGTATGGTTTTTCTTTCATTTTAAATTCATGAAAGCGCTCATGTTCCACTACTAACCACTCTCTACCCCACAATACCCATAGACATTAATTATGTTAGAAATTAATCAAATATATATATATATATATACATGAATGAATTCTTTGGTAAAAATATACATTTGTTGTATAATTTGGTGATTGTATATTTATGTTCACCTCGGGATCAATAATTTTGATTAGAAAATGAATGGATTAATTCCTTTAGTTCTCCTCATGACTAATAATTATTATTAGAACAAAAAAGTAATTCATCATCATTTACTTTCATATATAAACAAGATTCGTCACCTCTCTTAATTGTATCGTTATGTATATATTAATGTGTGTGTGAGTCTATGTATATAAAGTTTCATAAAAAAAAAAAAACCCTATAACACCGTTTTCTCCTCTTAGCTTAGAATCGATAAATGTGCCTTTTTAAATTTAAAAAAATGTTTCATAAGAAAAAGTCATGGTACCTAGTAAGTTTATAATTGCTCTTCATGAGTTGTAATTGTGACAATTGCCTCTCAATAGAGCTTGTGATAAGAAAAAAAAAATCATAAAAAAACTTGGATAATTTTTTCCTTTATTTTTCTGTTGATATATGCTATTGAAGAGAAAATAGGGAAAAAAAAGCACAAGAGACTTTTTTTTTTTTTTTTTTTTTTTTTTTGGAAACAAACACAAGAGACATGTTTAAGTTTATATAAGGGGGCCATATGTATGAATGCCCATAAAGAAAATTAACTAGTTAGTCTTCTCCTACGTGTGTCACGCTAGCTCCTTATTCTACGGCATTATTGATAAGTTCACATTACGTTCGTTTAATTTCCTCCTATATAGTGCATGCAATGGCTTTTTTTTTTAATTGTGGAAGCCTACAAATGGTGCATTAATCGTTCCCAACCCAAGAGAGTAGCCAACCTATTACAATATTTCAATAAGTGAGATGCAATAGATACTATATTGCATATCGGGGGTTAATAGTCAACTATATATATCTTAACGTTTTAAAATGTGGATTGTAAACGTGGATTGATACCCACATCATCTTAAGTGGCTTAAATAGACATTGAAATTCAAAAGTATTTTCCAATGTTCAATATGGATTCAATTTTTATAGTGTCGCACCCGTACCGCGAACCGGCGGTCCAATCGGCTTGAACCTCTCGAGGTGTTCGGTTACACCGGCGACCCCAAAAGATGTTTCGAACTCGCCTTCCCTTATTATTATTCCAGTTTAAAAACTATTTTTCGAGTTAATTTTTCGAAAAACATTATATTGTATTGACAGGCTTAGTTGTTTGTTGCGTACGTGGTGTGTAAAGCAAGTGAGCATAAAAAGTGATCAAGGAATCTAAAGTGGAAGCATCAATTATAATATACAAGTAATCCTTAAAAGCATAGTCAAACAACTAACTCCCAAATACAAATTAAATACAAGTTTGATTAACCGATACATAACTAAAACCAATTCAACCAATATATTACCTACAGTGTGGATAAGGACGCTTGTCTCCGTCGTGAACCATTCCAGTTCCTTGCCCTTTTCGTAACCACTGCAAGTCTAATTAATTCAACAACGAATTTGGGTTTCGAAGCCCCCAGTGCGTAAACAGATAAGTTTTATAAAAGTGCAGCGCATAATAAACAATTGAAAAAATATAATAATAAGAATTAAAGTAAACATGCTGCAATTAATCCTATTTTTTACATAGTCAGGGTGATTCCCATGAATCCCCAAGATGCAGGACCTAGCCTGTATGTCATCAGCATGGCACCAACCCTCACCTACTATATGAGTATATCCCTTCATGTGATATGAGGCCCTAAGCACTACCGATATACTCTAAAACCACCCAGGATGATCAAGGTCGTAGGAGGTGCACACAATAATATTACGCCATCGAACTCGTCGAAAAGTCGAAGTCGGCCCCTAAAGGTCCATATGACAATATGCATGGCCAATGGATAGTCATTGATGTAATACAACAATGCAACAGATATATGATGCGTACTAAAAGTTTATAAATTCGTATTGTTCACTTACAGTGCATCCCACGTCGAATGCTCTGACCCCTTGTTGAGCTCCGCGTACCCCATGTAGAATCAAACTCTGCGTCGTCAACTCTTAACACAATTATTTTAACAACTTCAATTAGCTTTCAACTAGCTAATTTGGGGTAACTTTTTAACCTTGAAAACGTCGATATATTTTATATTGACAAAAAGGAACTTGTAGAGCTCACTTCATACTTTCCATCGACTCCAAAAACACTTAAATCGGATCACAAATGGAGAAGTTATGAATTTCCACTATAGCATATTGATTAGACAAACTTTAACAATTTAGAACTAATAAAACTTCTCCAAATCAATATTTGCGCAATTATATCATCAAAACACAAAACCAAACACAAGGAAGTCACTCGATACCACATTCAAAATATTTCCACAGCCCGTGGAGTCAATTTAGACAAAAACTAATAATCTAATTAGTCTAGAATTCTAATGTAAATCAACTTTAACTACAAAGCATCTTCAAAACTGTTATCAACTAAATTACATCATTTCACTTCACAAAAACTCTAACCCACACCGGTGGGATTTTTTTTCCAAATTAACGCACATCAACCCAATACATCAATTCTCAACAATCCCTATCAATTCCTATCAAAACCCCGTGAAAGAAGTAAAAAATCGTGAGAATTCAAATTGAATTGTGAAAAATGTCATGAGTTGAGAATTTACTAAATTTGAGCCGAATACCTCATCTCTACCATGGAAACTTAGCCGACTTACCTTCACGTTGCACTCTACTGTTTTGCGAAAAGAAATTGTGCGAAAATCGAACGTATGGAGCTCCGTGAGCGAAAATGTCCGCGGAGAGGTTTAGAAACTAAAACGTAACAAACATTCCATTGAGCATTTTAAATGAAACTTGATTTCATTTTATTTTTATTTCTTATATTTATATATAAACCATCAGTTGCTTGTTACCAAGCTTAATTTCTTTTTATTTATTAATTTCCAAATCACTATTTTTGACGTCTTTTGACTTTCGGTGCTAATTTTGCATCCGATTTTTCACCGAATTGAGTCAACCTCTCGACCAAATAGTCCAACTCCATAAAACGTCAATAACACTGATATTGGTCATGCCAAAATCAAATCTTAACTTTGTCTATGACACACTAAACACTTATGGACTAATTTTCTTGTCATACTTAGCCAAACTTGCACTAATTTGGACCCAATCTTAACCTCAACCACCGCCAATTAACACGCAACTCGAGACAAGTCTAGTACCAACTTCGTTCTCATTTTATATTATCACCAATCCGGGCTTGCATGCAAATCGAGGCAAAGCCCTTACACAATACTTAACACTTGTTCACTAGTTTTCTATCAACTAATATTTTTTATTGCACTTGTGCCCTTCAAACACACACTTACAACCCCGATCATGACAAATTGAGGATATACCTCAACACACAAACATGGCCATGAAATACCGTATAATACATCAAGATGATTATCAAGGCATATAATTAATCCAAGTTAGATTATTAGCTTTTATATATTTCTTTTATTTGAGTTATGTATATTTGTGATATAAAATCAACGGAAATTCGAAAAATAAATCTAGCCTCGCCTAGCCTAGTATTTAGCCACATGCCAGTCCTAACCTTTCTATTCATGTTGCCAACGCATGTCTCGAGGTCTCGCAATGTGTATTACAATATATTTTAATTATTTATTATATAATATACGCACCCAAATATAATAAAACTTTGATCAGCAGTCCATGAACCCTAGTTACATCGCTCGATTGGACAGTGACTAGGCTTTAGATCCGGTCCGAGTTGGTTAAACCCAGTCTTATTAGTGAAAGTTATCATATATTAATTGCATCGTTTACAAGTAGATATTAAGAATAAACATGATAACTTCTATAATTTAATATCAACAACTATCACTGGATGTTGAATATCTTATGGTTGTGCTATCCATATTCGACTTAAAACATCAATGGCCATGAAAACTTCTGAAACATAATATCAGCAAACACGTGATCAAGATTTTTGTAGCGTTACACTCAAAATCAATACAACTTCTAACCATTGCATTTATTATTTTTCTATTCTATTCATGTTTGTAGCATAGCACTCATACCATAGGATCTATTGATCCCTAAGATCAATGAACTACTCACACATCTTTGAAACAAATATGCACGTAGTGGTATTCATTGAAATCATAGATATAATGAAATACTTTCAATTAAATCAATAAAAACAATACCCAAATTACCACACGCGAGTCTTCAATGTCTTCTCTCTACAAATTGTCTTAATACTCAAGAATAAAGTAAACCTATACTAAACTATGTTATTGGTGGCTAATCTCTTGTAATTTATGTGTTTATCATGTTCTCTTATCTATTTAAACTCCCTAATCATGTTTTCAAACAATTAGAAACCCTACTTAACAATTTAACATGAAATAGAACTATATTTTCTATTTTTTCCTCTTTTAGGTGTTGTCACTTAAGTACCAACTTTGTCTGTAGACTCCCACAGCACCGCCACTGCGCCGAGGATCCTACCAACATAGGATCCTTCACTTAAGTCTCGTTTCCTTGCTTCATGCCTTTGTCGCCGCTCGAACCAGTTTCATTCTCTCTATGTATGTATTGTTTTGATATAATATATTGTATAAATAGGTTTTTAGGTTCGTATGTGGTTAGGATCTTCTTTGGAATCGTTGTAACAATTTTGAGACAGATTGGGATGATTTTTGATCGAGCTAAGGTAATGTTGGTTTAAGGATTCTGATATCCTAAATTAGGTTAAAATAAATATATCTATTTTGTCGATGCAATATATATTGTTATGGGGAGGATTGAGAGTCCTTCGACATTTAAACCAAGCTGACCAGCTTTTGTTGAAGATTTTTGAAGGCCGGATTTTCCGTTGTAAGCTTAGAAATAGAGGAGGTGTTGCCGAAAAATTTTTGTAAATTTTGAAGATTATTTAATCAATCTAAATGAACTTTGAGGTTTCAAATTAGTTTTAGGATTCTATCAGGTTAATAAAGTTTATATTTGATGATTACGATGCCTTGATATTGTTTGTTTATTGATGGTAAGATTAAGGCTGACTAGATTATTAAGGGATTATAGTAATCTAGGCCCGTCATAGGCCCTAATCAAATGGGATTTGATAGTATTTTGCTTTTGTTGTAAAATATTAAAAATAAATGATAATAACAGTAGAACTCAATTAGCAAAAAATGGCTTGAGATATTGAAAAAATATTAGTGATAGACTTAAAGCTCATGAAACTACTAAAGAACATATTCATAATATGACTTGTTGGATTGACTTGCAAAATAGATTAAAAAAATCAGACAATAGATAAACATATTCAAGAACAAATTAACAAAGAGATAGAACATTATTAAGAATAATCGCAGTCGTTAAGTTTCTTGCCCAAAGTTCTCTAGCTTTTTGTGAAACAAATGAGAGAATTTATTAAAATAGTAATGAAATTTTTTTAAATTTGATTAAAATAATTGTGATTTGTTATCCAACTATGCGAGAACATCTTAGATGTATTCAAAATAATGAAGTTCAATACCATTATTTAAGTCATATTATTCAAAATGAATTAATAATTGCATTATCATCCGAAGTAAAAATATAATTATTCAAACAATTAAAAAAGAAAAATTTTATTCAATAATTCTTGATTGCACTCTGGATGCAAGCAACAAAGAACAAATGTCTCTAGCTATAAGGTGTGTTAATTCGCTAAAAAGTCTCATAACAATAGAATTTGTACAAATAGATGATACAACAAGTTTAGGCATTTTCAATAAATTGTTATTTATTTTAAAACACTTGATTTAGATGTAGATGAAATTAGAGGACAAGGATATGATAATGGATCTAATATGAAAGGAAAAAATCAAGGAATGGAAAAAAAATTGTTAGAAATCAATCTTAGAGCATTTTATAAACCATGTGCTTGTTATAGCCTTAATTTGACAATTAGTAATATGGCTTTATCTTGTAACAAAGCTACAATAATATTTTTTGGAGTTGTTCAATGAATCTATAACATATTTGGTAGCTCTACAAAAAGATGGAACATCTTACTTGATAATGTGCCTAATTTAACTTTGAAATCATAATCACAAACACGAGGGAAAAGTCGAGTTGAAAGTATTAGAGCAATTAGATTCCAAGCTTTACAATTAAGAAAAGCTTTAAAATAATTAGCCCATACTTGTGGTGACCTAATGATGCAAAAAGTTTATCACATGAGCTTTGAAATTTTAAGTTTGTATTAGGAATAGTTATATGATATGATATATTACATGCAATTAATTTAGCTAGCAAAGTTTTACAATCTAGAGATATGCATATAGATGTTGCAATTGAACAATTAAAAAGTTTGATTTTATTTTTTGAAGGGTATGGGGAAACTTGATTCATATCGGCATGGTTTTGCTACAACACTTGTGAGTGAGATGGAGATTGAACCAATATTTTGCACAGAACGATGAATTAAAAGAAAAAATTGATGAAAACAATGATGTTGATATCGAGGAATCACTTGAAGAATGATTAAGGACTAAATAGTTTTATATTTAGTAGATCAAGCTTTATCTTCACTTAAAAATAGATTTGAACAATTTCAGTTGTATGAAAGCAATTTTGGTTTTTTATTTGATTTCAAGAAGTTAAATTCAGTGATTTAAGACAGTTTGAGACAATCATGTATTAATCTTCAAAATATCTTAGTCTATGACAATAGTTCTGATTTTGATGGAAACAATTTATTTTTGGAATTAAGAGTCTTATCAGCAACTATTCCAAAAGAAAATAATATCGCCCTTGATATGCTTAATTACATTAGTAAAATAAATTGTTACCCAAATGCGCTAATTGTATATAGTGTCATTAACTATACCTATTATTGTTGCTTTCGTTGAAAGAAGTTTTTCAAAATTAAAATTAATAAAATCATAGATTGAATGCATTAGCTTTGATATCGATTGAGGAAGACTTATTATCGAATAAAGATTTGCTTCACAAAATGCACGAAGGGCAAATTTACAATAATAGAGCTAGTAAATAGCCTTGAATTTACTTGTTTGATTTTTATGTTGAATCTATGACTTCTTTTTTTGTTAATACATGTCTTTTTTTTCTTATTAACCTCAATTTTATTTAGAGTGCAGCTATGTGCACCCTGGCTGTTTCTCAAGGCACCCCAATAACCATGGCACCCAATCAATTTCTCAAGGCACCCCGTTAAGTTTCCCAAATTGCCCCTTGGTTCAAAACGAGCACCCCACCCCTAAAACACAAAAATCGAATTGAAACTCTTGCCCCCAGCCCTCTCGTCTACATAGCCAAAAATACACGCAGTCCCTTTGATTTGTAGATTGAATTTGTTGTTTGGCGCGTTCCTCTAATTTGTTCAAGCGATTTGCTGCCAAGGAAGAAGGTTCTTGTGTGAAGGTTATTGAAAAAGGTCGTAGAGTTTTGTGTTGTCATTTCGGATATCACAAGAAGGTTAGTATGTATTTTCCATGAATTTGTCGTTCATTTAGTTGGTTTTCTTAGCTATTTGGCCTTATGTACAAATTTAAGGTTTGTTTTCCAAACCCGTAAGTGTATCACACAGGTTAGTAACCTGTGTTATTGTCTCAGTCTTGCATTGAAGAGAAAATACAAGAATTATCGACCAAACCCCACCAAAACTTATAGTTAAAGGACCCCCAAACCCAGTGGGTCGTATACAACCGAGATATGCCCTATGGACTCGGTTTCAAGGTACCGAGATATTAACTCTTGTTTCTTTATTAACCAACCGAGTATAGTACTCATTTTGATTGGGGATTAACATGATGGTTAGTGGTCGAGACCTATTAAAGGGGCTCAAGGGGCTTGGAGGTTACTAACCGAGACAACTCCCAAGGTCTCGATGTTAATTCACCAAGCCATATGTTAAATTATCGGACATGGGGGCCTGAAACTTATTAACATGTCATATTTTTGGGTTTTTGACATAATTCCAATGCACACTTCTTGTTTTATGGTTAACAAAAATATAGCCCGGAAGAAGAGTGATGTTTCTAGGCAACAAGTTTACGATGAGGCCTCAAGAACTGAATGAGCGGCGGGTACCTTGGATAGTCGTGGAGGGAGGAAACTACACACAACCTCATATTAGAAGGAGAAAAAAGGCTACATAGAATAAGGGTGCACATGCACGTTCCCCTAAGGGATATGGTGTACAAGACGAGGCATCACAAGTTCATGAACGAGACCAACGTATTGGTCGTGATGAGAGTGGGGGCGCGACATTTGAATTATTGGAGTCTAGCGACAAGGCCCCAAGTGAAAAACAAAATAAGAGTACCACAACCCAACGCTACATGAGCGGGAATAGTAGTGGTGCAGCTTGTGGGAATATAAAGGAGCGCGACTTCTTTACCCTATGGTCCTATCGACCGGCCCTTGCTGAAAAGCTTTCAAAATAATATTGCGACAGCAATTTGGAACAATGAAGTATAATTTTTTTTTTGTAAACTCAGTTTGCGACAAATGATTATCATGCTATATATCATTCCAAGTTGTGATAATTTATTCTAACGTTTGTTTTCTTCTTGCAGCATCGCTCATTACTTAAGTGCATAAACCATAGGGCTCAATTAATTGAGTGGGACTTGTAGTCCTCCCATTCTGAAACCGAGGTCCTACAGAGAATCATTCAGAGGTCCGGGTTGCAACTTATAGATTGCTAATATCGAAAAGGCAACAAGGAGCTCATATTTGCATTTGTTGAGACGTGGAAGACGGAGTCGAATACACTTCACTTGTCGTTCGATGAAATGTCCATCACCTTGGAGGATGTGAGTATTTTGTTGAATATCTAAGTGACTAAAAGATGGTTGCAGTGGATAATTTTGTCAGGTACACTGAGGAGTCTCGCACGGAGGCGATCAACTTAGGATCCAAGCTCCTCGACATTAGCAATGAAGATGCTGAGGAAGAGGTAAACATTACCAGAGGGCTCACGGTGTGGAAGTGTTGGTTGAAGAGTAGATGGTGCCCTAAATCTAAGTCGTCTACTTACCCTAAGGTAGAATGCACTACGCGTGCATATATGTTATACCTCATATTGTACACTCTTCTTGTCAAAAAGAGTGGGTCATGAGTTTCCATTGCCTTGCTTAAGGTGTTGGAGAATTTAAATGATGTTGGAACCTATGCATGAGGTGCAGCCGCTTTGGTTTACCTCTATCGTCACCTTGGGTCGAGAATTAAGGTAGAGGTATCACAGATTGCAGGGTATTTGACCTTGTAAACTCAAATCTTATTCTTTTCTTGTTTTTAAATATCGATGTTTTACTTGTGCACTAGTAATGCTTACTTGTTGTGATTCCCATTTTTTCTATGTAGGAATGGGTTTACGAGCACTTCAAACTCCAGCTCACCACGCCGAACATGAAATACATCGACCACATCCAACCCCGTGTTTCTAAGTGGATACATAAATACGAGACTCTAGGGATGCAAATAGGGAGGGTAGGGGATGTGAACCATAGCTCTAACCCCATCCCCATTTTAGAATCCATCCCCCATCCACATATATACCCATCCCTATGTGGGGATGAACTTTTATCCTCATCCCCATCCCTTTCAAATCCCCTTGGAGATGGGGAATCCCAGTGGGGAAAGATCTTTTCCCATTTCATTCCCCATTAGAATCCCAACGAGGATTTTTGCGAGTATTTTTATGGGAAAATATTTTTTCCAACTTAATTTTTGTCAAAGAAAATATAAAAAGTATGGTACACATACATATGATCACAATTGTTGAAAATTCAACCAAAATAAAGTATAATATATCATGCAATGAAAGTTCTAACTTCTAACTTCTATGTGCTAAGCTAACACTTGTAACTAAGTTTCGACATAATCATTAACAATAATATGCAAAAAGAATTTCAAATTCATAATAATCCTTAAAGCAACTCCATATACATATATCTTTAAACCGAAAGTCATCATCAACTACCTCATCATTGTTAGATGAGGAATAGCAAAATAAAACATTTGATTGAACTATTAAGAAAAGAAAAAGTGTTTCATTAAAGCACATAAGTCAACTTTAATTTGAGAAGTCAATCTATATATATAAATCTTTGAAAAAAATTAAATAGTTCATGAAAAATGCATATAAAAGATATCACCCTCTCCCATTGTTAAATGGAAAAATGCAAACCTTGAGCTCCTTAATTCTCTTCATCAACCATCAAAGTCATCATCAATTTCCTCCTCGTCATTTTCGGATGAAAAAGAGAAAAATAAAGCATTTGATTAATCTATTAAGAAAAGAAAGAAAAGATAAATAAGTATTTCATTAAAGTTCAATATAAGTTAATCAAGTTTACTTTGAGAAGTTAATCCAAGTAGATTAAAAAAAAACTTTTGAGAAAACTAAGTAATTCATGAAAAAAAAACTAATATGTATACCTTCCTCTCATTAACTCTGATCAAATCCAATCTCTAGAACACATCAATGCTTCTAAAATATCAGGAGATAACCTATTACAATATTGAGTCAAAATCTTACACCTGTATTTAATGCCAATTCAGAAGAAACGGTAGAAATGGGTATGGCTAAGATGTCCCTTGCCATATTGACACAATAGGGTCCTTGCTTCCGTATGTCTTCCACCATTCTAAAATATCAAAATCTCTAACAATAGGATGAATTCTCTCTTCAAAATATAAATCGAGTTCACTTTTAGTAGATTCATCAAAACTTGAGGATTGAAAACATTTAGAGAACACATCATCAAATCGAACAATATTCACGTTGCTAATAAAGAAAAAATATGGGGTTATGGCATTTCTGTTTCTCTCAAAATAAGATGTTTACAAAGTGTATTCATGTATGTACAGGGCCTATGAAGGATACATGTCTCATATAGATTACGTGTCTTAGCATATTAGAAACTTATATGAATGTGACCTATTGATCTTCTTTGTTAATGAATTTTGTTTTTTCCCTGAATGTTTGATTCAATTTGTGTGTATTTGGATACATTTGATCATCTTTGTTGTTTTTTTGGTACTTAAGAATGGGAAATGAATTTGCTTTAAATGCTAATTGATTATTGATATTGATTAATTATTAATATTATGATATGTTTCTACAAGTGAATGGGTTTCATGATGGGGATGGTTGTATGCTCAGATCTGTTTATGGAAGCTGAAAATCTATATACGTATAACCATTGGAAATTTGGGATCTGGCATCATATCAATGACATTTGAGTGTTCTGAAAGTTGATTAGCAATAGCATGTGCACTCAGACAATTCCTTGTTTTTACTTGTTTTATCCTCTTCTCCTCTCAATTTTCTCACATTAAACTTGTTCATGCATTTAATTTGGACATTGAATAAACAATTCATTACTTTTATTGGTATGCATTTGGTCCTTAAACTTTTATTGGTATTTTGTTAGGTTTCATGGCGGGCAGTGATCACCCCCCACTTCGAGGGCGCACATTACCTCAGGGCAGTCGAGGGATACCTTTAGGGGGACATCGTCCAGTCGTAAGAGGTGCATAGCACAGACCTCTGGAATCGAAATACCGACTGGGCCTCATGGTCAGGCCACACGAGGGGGTCAAAGAGGTCGTGGCGGTCGAGGTCGTGGGTCGATTCCTGTATTATCAATTCCGACTTCTCGTTCACTCGATCATGAGTTACATTCAGCGTCACCTTCGCCTTCCATACCGTCCGCGTCGCCTGTACCATCAACATCGTCATCTAGAACTATACCAAATTGCCCGTCGCAGTCACCATCGCCGACATCGAGACATGACACTCCTATACCGACGAGGCCTGCGCCTCCAGCCACCGCATGACCAGCAGCATCCCCATCTTATGACGGCAGAGCAGGCTTGCAGGTGACAGGCCCTCCGCGGGCACCTCAGAGGACAGGGACCGAGCCCCCTCGCGTGCAGCGGATCCCAATCACATTGATTGCCAATAATACGTAAGTTTGTATTTGATTCATATATGTATTTCTAATTATCGATGTAAATTATTAAAAAAAAATTTAGATGTTATGCATTTACATGAAACACAGGGAGTTGCATCCTTCTCATTCTTGTGCACGGAGGATGACAAAGGTTTTCAAAAGATGGATGATTCCAGAAGGGTATTGTTGGAAGTCGGTACCGAATCATCATAAAGACCACTACTGGCGCCAATGGAAGGTACGCAGGACTAATAAATGTCTTAGGATTTATACTAGTTTTTCAATGTCTCGTAACAATTGCAATCGACATTTTATAGGTATATTTTAGATGGGATGAAGCGATTCACGAGGATCTCATTCGTGCGGCGTACGACATGCATGCATGCACAAGGTACACCGCATTGATGCACAAGTTAAAGAAGAATCGTGTTCAGCCAAACTTTGTTACAGATGAGGCATGGAGAAGATACTTGGAGTACTGGGAGAGCGAGGACTTTCTTGCCGGGTCTAGGCAAGCGTCAACGAATAGGAACACGAGGTCGAAGGACTGGGACCGGACCCTAGAAGCACGGTGGTGGTTCGGTGTCTTTTGTGACTACCAATGAAAGATTGGTAAGTGTTTTTTACACTCTAGTTTATTTTTTACATTTATACACTTGTTCACTATGCAATTGATTTGTGTTTGGCGAATATGAGTTCGCCGACCTACTACTAATTGACATATTTAACATTTTTATAACCGGTCTTGTATGCAGACTAATACATCCGAGACGCCACCTACCGTGAATGAATTGTATTTGCATCTCCACACCGTAAATCACGACGGGGTGACATTCATCGATACTAGATCAGAGCGGTTCTATGTAAGTATAGAAGTGAAATGTTAAATAGTATTAAGTTTACTTTAAAGCATATCATGTAAGTTGTTTATTGTTGATCCATGCAGGCTAAGCTCCGGAGGAGACGTGCGGAGCGACCCGAGCTACACGGACCAGCCGGTGGATGATGAGGCGGTGTACCTCAATGTGGCGAGTGAGTGTCCCAAAGGACGTGTCTACGGTCTCGGGTCTTTAGGGAGAAAAAGAGGAGATATGCAGATCCTGGTGCTAGCACATCCCAGATGCCGGAGATGGTGCCACGTGTAGAGTTCGATATCGTTGCCGAGCAATTACGAAAGGTTATGGCGTTTATGCATCAGCAATTCGGGATGACCATGGACGGAGCAGGCATATCTCAGCCACAGCCACCACCACCACCACCACCACCACCACCACCTCATGACCAGCAACAGCTACCGCAAATAGATCCCGCCGATCCACCATAACAACAGGACAATGTTGAGCGAGAGATGCAAGATTGACTTACGAGAGATGAGCAGCTTGGTGATACTTAGGTATTTTTCTTGTTGTTTGTGTAACTTTTGAGATTATACTTTTGCTTTTGTAGATAACTTTTGTAGTTGTTCACATGTTTTGGGATTTTGGGATTGGCTTACCTCATGTTTTGGGATTTTGCAATGCTCTGCACTTACACACAAATATCCATGCATACATGAATAATTTAAAATTATATATTTAGAAGCATTTATACTTTTAGCTAGTGCCTAATTGACCTGACTAATTGATAGAAACACTCAAAAAATTGCAATTTATTTGCAAACTGTGTTAGCATTGAGATTAGAAAATAATTACTTGCTTCTTGTTGCGAGAACTTTACATAATGGTTTTTAAGTCTTGTTAAAACATTAGCATAATATATTTATTGGTTTTTGTGTTGGATTTGGTTGATGATTGAGTTTATGAGTTGACTTTGATAATGATTTCAATGTTGTTATACTCATAGCTTGTGCCTATTTGGCGTGACTAATAATCGATAGAAACACTATTTGACATAACTAATCGATATAAACACTCAAGAATAATGCAATTTATTTGCAAATTGTGTCGAATTGAGATCGGAAAATGATTACTTGCTTCTTGTTGGGAGAACTTTACATAATGGATTCTAAGTCTTGTTAAAACATTAGCATAATATATATATTGGTTCTTGTGTTGGATTTGGTTGATGATTGAGTTTATGAGTTGACCTAGATAATGATTTCAAAGCAGTTATACTTTAAGCTAGTGCCTATTTGACATGACTAATAATCGATAGAAACACTACTTCACATGACTAATCGATATAAACACTCAAGAATAGTGCAATTTTTTTGCAATTTGTGTCAGCATTGAGATCGAAAAATGATTACTTGCTTCTTATTTGGAGAACTTTAGATAGTAGATTTTAAGTCTTATTGAATCGTTAGCATAATACATTTATTGGTTCTTGTGTTGCATTTGGTTGATGATTGAGTTTATGAGCTGACCTAGATAATGCTTTCTAATAAGCTATACTTATAGCTAGTACCTATTTGACATGACTAATCGATATAAACACTCAAGAATAATGCAATTTATTTGCAAATTACGTCAGCATTGAGATTGAAAAATAGTTACTAGCTTCTTGTTGGGACAACTTTAGATAATGGATTTTAAGTCTTATTAAAACATTAGCATAATACATTTATTGGTTCTTGTGTTGGATTTGGTTGATGATTGAGATTATGAGTGGACCTAGAAAAATAACTTCAGGACATTTATTTTTTTGATAGGAAACTTCCAAATAATTTGGATGTAAAATATCTTAGCTTATATGTAAACTAGTCTGCATAGATTGTTTATGCATGTATATTATGGTCGCTTTCGTCCTAAGAAATCTTTTGTTGAAAGGATTATCTTTTCGACTTCTAGCATCTTTTATTATGTATAACTGAACATTTTATTTTTGTAAATGCTTTTCTTCAACGAGGAATATGAAACTTAAAAGAATTGTAAATGCTTTTCTTACCCTTGATTTTCTCGCTCTATTTGTTAGTGATGGTAATAGAGGTGGAAGTGGAGGTGGTGACTTCGTTGTTGGTTTCCTTCTGGGAGGTGCAGTATTTGGAACCCTTGCATACATATTTGCCCCACAGGTGATTGTAGCCCTCTTTTTATAGGCTTTGAAATATTCGATTTTACTTGCAATTTCAAATCGTATTGTACTTAAGGAAATGATTCTATGACGTTTCTCATGTTTGTGCACATCCTTGCATGCTATTGGTTAGCTTATAGATTGAGGTTGATTCCCACTTCCAATAAAAAAAATGTTGCTTCTCATCCATCTTGCCCGTACTTGTTAAGATGTAGAAGGATAATTGTTTGTGCCCGTTGCATTTTGTGGATGTTGCGATTTTTTGGATGAAAATACGAAGGTGTAAATGTCAATAGCTTTGTCTGAATATAATCTATGACATTATTTCATCATTTAGATCTATATTGGAAAAACAGATATGTGGTAGTTCAAGGCACAATGAGGTTTATATTTAAGGCAACAAAAGTCCTTGTTTGCTTAACAGTGAGTACAAGTGCACGAGTTAAGTGAAGGCATACAATTCAAAACACATTTCGTCATATATGAAATAAGAAATAACTCTGTGCTTTTTGCTTTTAATTATTATATTTTACTAAAGTGATTGTTTGATGGTATCTACATCTAAAGACAAGTAACAATGAACAAGAATTATTGGATAATCCAGAACTAAACTTTAACACATTCTTTGTCCCATTTCACGTTTCGCATGTTTTCCAGCAACATCTATTTTTGTTGTGAAATATAACATTGTCATATTTCATGTTTCACATATTTTCCATCGACATCTGTTTTTTTTTTTTTTTGAAATATATTAATTAACATTTCAAACAATTCATGATCATTGCAAAATATTTTGTAATTGCCAGATTGGAAAAGCTTACATTGTTAGGCAGGTCCTTCTAAAATGTGAAAGGATTATGCTTAAGAGCTGCACATAATTGGATAACCAAACATAACGTTGATGTTTGTTGTGAGTTTGTAGTTGGATATTGACATTTCACTTTCATGTACACTCTTTTAGGACATTGGGTGATACCTTAGGCTTAAATAATTGCGAGGAAGCATAATTTTTTTTGTGGAAAGAGCATATTATATTTCCAGTAGTGCACAGGACTTAGCGCTTTGAACACCATCTATTTTGCACCTACGCCGACTCTGTACTGCTTTATGTTTGGTTTTGTCATGCAGGCACAACTGTTGTTTTCTAAGCAGATTAGGATATCTATTCTAAATGAAGATGAATATGGATTTCGAAAAGCCAAGCGACCAATATATTATGATGAAGGGTTGGATGTGATTGCATCATTTCTTACTTTGATGAATTCGTTTGTGATTGCGGTACTAATACCAGATTAGTTGGGGTCAGGTACATGGATCAGACTCTTTCATTGCGCTCGATTTAGTGCAATTGAAGTTTTGTAAAGAAGAGTTCTAAAGAATTCTTGAAACCATGTGGCATACACTTCGCGTTTATTGGACGAATTCTCTATTTTATAGAACATAGTACCAGAGTAGTTTATGTTATTGTTACTTTTAGATTGATACTTCTTTTTGTGCATATTTAGAGGATTGGAAGTTTTTTTGTGGTTGTTGAACAATAGGATTGGTGGTTTTTGTGCATACTTAGAAATTTGGAACATTTATTAAACTTGACAAGCTTTTGTAGATATATAAATCTTTTTCAATGTCGAATTGTACATTTTTTTTCTCTCATTTGAATATTTGTTGTTGATATATATTGTCAATGTATGTATGTCAAATTCTATTTTTTTGGGGGATGTTAGCACCCCCAAGGAGTTGTTGGAGGGGGTGCAGGCGATGGAGTAGGTCTTATGGTTGTATTTTCAGGTTTAGAGGTTATGGAGAACCAATTGGATTGAGCTTAGGTTTGAAAAATAAACAAAGCGGAATTGAGACGGATTAGCAACGGAATTCAGAGATTTTGTTGCTATTATGTCTCTAATTTTCGAGGAATAGACGCGCCCAACTGGGCAAAACTAAACTTTGATACTAAATAGGAACGGATTAGATATGGAATTCATGAATTAGAACGGATCAGAGATGGAATTATTGTATTCCATCTCTGATCCGTTGCTAATCAAAGACGGATCAAAGACGGACTACAATAATTCCGTCTCTGATCCGTTGCTAATCAGAGACGGATCAGAGACGGAATACAATAATTCCATCTCTGATCCGTTGCTAATCAGAGAAGGATCAGAGACGGAATACAATAATTCCATCTCTGATCCGTTGCTAATCAGAGACGGATCAGAGACGGAATTTTGCATTTCGTCTCTGATCCGTCTCTGATTAGCAACGGATCAGAGACGGAATGCAAATACAATTGTACCCTTTAGAAGAATTTGCATTTCTGTTCCGTCTCTATTTCGTTTCTAAATTCCGTCTCTAATACGTCTCTAATCAGCAACGGAAACACATTTTCGTTGCTGACTGAATCAGCGACGACGATTTTAGAGACGGAATAGATTATGTCTTTGTTCCGTTGCAGAATTGAATTAGAGACGGAATTTATGCTAATCAGATATGGAAATTTCCGTTTCTGATCTGCTATTTTTTTGTAGTGTGTGAGGTTTTCGTACGACGACAAATCTCAAGAAAATTATCAGCCAAATCTACCAAGTGTGTATTTGTTGGTTATCCTAAAGAAACTAGAGGATACTACTTTTATAATCCCACTAAGAACAAAAGGTTTGTTGCTCGAAATAGTGTGTTTATGGAAAGAGAATTTATTTCAAAAGATAATAATGGGAATAAAGTAAGTCTTGAAGAAGTTTAAGAACCACAAATAAACACTCAACCGCCAGTGGGAGATCGACAAAGTCTTGAACTAGTTGAACCTCCGCAGGTATCACAAGGCCTACGTAATCTGATAGGGTAAGACATCAGCCTGTGAGATTTGAATTTCTTATTACTGATAGTAGTGATGTGTTGCTTATGGATCAAAATGAGCCTACTACTTATCAGGAAGTTGTGTCTAGCCCTAAGGCAGATAAATGGCTTAGTGCAATGAATTTTGAGATGCAATCCATGTATGATAACCAAGTTTGGAAACTGTTTGATTTACCTGAGGTGGTAAGACCATTAGATGTAAATAGGTTTTCAAGAAAGAAACTGACATGAAAGGAAATGTGCATACTTATAAAGCACGACTAGTAGCAAAATGTTTCAAGCAGACTCAAAGTGTTGATTATGATGAGACTTTTTCTCCTATAGACATGATTAAATCCATTAGAATTCTAATTTTCATAGTCGCGTATTATGACTATGAGATATGACAAATGGATGTCAAAACATTTTTTCTAAATGGAAAGTTTCTTGAGGACGTGTATATTATACAGCCTGAAGGGTTGTTCATCCTGAGAATTTTAGGAAGGTGTGCAAGCTTCAAAGATCTATTTATAGATTAAAGCAAGCTTCTTGGAGTTGGAATCTTTGTTTTGATGAAGCAATTAAGGAATTTGATTTCATTAAAAATGAAGATGAGTATTGTGTATACAAGAAGGTCAGTGGTAGCATGGTTTTTTTCCTGGTACTGTATGTTGATAATATATTACTCATGGGAAATGACATCTTAACCTTGCAAAGTGTCAAGTCTTGGTTAGGGAAGTGTTTCTCAATGAAGGACTTAAGAGAAGCAGCCTACATCCTTGGGATTGAGATCTATAGGGATAGGTCTAAGTCTGATCAGCCTAAGTCAGAGTGCTTATATAGACAAGGTACTGAATAAGTTCAGTATGCAAGACTCTAAAAGTGGGTCGTTTCCAATGTCTCATGGTATAAGTCTCAGCAAGACTCGATGTCCGAAGACTAATGATGAGCGAGAGCGCATGAATATGATTCCATATGCATCAACTATTAGATCTATCATGTATGCCATGTTGTGCACCCGACTTGATGTATCATATGCTTTGAGCGCAACACGCAAATATCAGTTTGATCAAGTGAAAGTCACTGGATAGCAGTAAAAGACATTCTTAAGTACTTGAGAATGACTAAAGAAGTATTCTTAGTCTATGGAAGTTTAAAAGATGAGCTTGTTGTAAATGGTTACAAAGATGCATGTTTTCAAACTGATATAGATGACTTCATATCGCAGTCTGGATATGTGTTTACTTTGAATGGAGGCACAGTGAGCTGGAAAAGTTCGAAGCAAGAAACTGTGGTAGATTCTACAACATGAGCTAAGTATATTGCAGCGTCCGATGCAGTTAAGGAGGTAGTTTGGATAAAAAAATTTCATCTCTGAACTTGGTGTGGTTCCAAGTATAGCTAACCCTGTTTGCTTGTATTGTGACAATAATGGGGCGATAGCATAGGCCAAGGAATCAAGATAGCACCACCAACCCAAACATATACTTAGACGTTTTCATCTCATTCGAGAAATCATTAAGAGGGGTGACGTGAAGATTTGCAGAGTTCCTACTAAAGACAATGTTGTAGATCCTTTGACGAAGGCTCTTCCACAAGCGAAACATGATGGTCATGTTAGGTCATTAGGTATTAGATACATGAATGATTGGCCCTAGTGTAAGTGGGAGATGTTGGGGCATGTGCCCTAGGTCAATCAAGAAACATTATTTATCTTACAATTTTAGTTGATAAAATAGAGATTTTCATTTTTGTTTTATTATAAGTGATTGCATGTTTACCTTATAGTAAGATCCATGGGTATTTGTTGAAATATCATAAATGTCCTAGTCGATCATTATATTAGGAACTATAATAAATTAAGACTACTGTGAATCTTAATTGATGGTCATGTGATGATCATGCTTATAGGGATACGAATCAAGATCATAAGTACTTGTTAGGGAACAAGGTATTGGATCAACCCACTATGAGAACACCACATGAGTTAAGTCATAGGTGTTACTCATAATAGGTATATCATTAAGTCCTTCGACTTGAGATTACTATAGACTTCAATATTATGAGCATGGTAATTTGACAAAATCAAATGTTGTCTTTAACCGGACGATTATAAAGATTGTGATTAGTTACGATGTGAATAATATGTGAAGGTGTGTAATCAAGATAGATAGATATCAGTGGATCCCTCGATATGATAGACTGATAATGGCCAAGTCCATGTGAATTGATATGATCAATATCACTTGGATGTTTTTAGTTTACCTAAAGACCGAGACTAGTACCATTGAACATTAAGGGTGATGTTCCATGTCGTATGTTTAATCAAAGGATATCGCACGATAAAAAGATATGATATATATTATTCATTAGGTTGTATCGATTTTGATATTCATGCTACTTGGGTAGTCATAATGTCTTGCTAGAGACAACTTATTACTTGTGTACCAAAATAGTTTTTAGTTCACTACCAACGTCGCATGAACCTATTAGGTCGCACACAAAGAATGGCTTTGTGCAATTTCAATTGATCCAGAGTATTGAGTTTTATATGATAAAACTCATGACATGAAAATCCTTACGATTCATTATATGATAACTTATTAATAGGGGCGTATGTGTAATTTTCTTAAACTGCCTAAATGTAATAGTTGTATTACAAATATGATATTAAGTGGGGGTTTATCTACAAATATAAATAGAGGGTGAAACCCTAAAACGAAATAAAATTTTGTTTTTGCTACTTTCGAGGTCTCTGGATTTTGGGAGAGAAAGAAAAACATTTTCAATCCCTATTGAGGCTAGCACTCCAAATTGTGGTCACCGTTCGTGTGTAGATTTCTAATAGAGGACGTGCACTTGAACATCTTGGAAATCGAACGATCAGAGAAGGAAATCGCGGATTAAGGTATGGCTTACTTTTGTAGATCTAGTTTAATGGAACTTATTTTTTTATCTTGTTGGGGTTTTTCAAATTTTGTTTTGAATTTTCTGCTGCGTATAAACCCCAAATCCTAACACTCCCTCTCCTGCTCCGGTGACTCCACCGGCATTCGGCCCAACTCTGGCCTCTCCACCCACATCTCCGTCGCTGCTCCTCGCCTTTCCTCTAGCGCTACCAACCTCCTCCCTCGGCTCCCCTGCTTCGGTCAGTGGGCCTTCCAGTAGCAATCCTCCGCCACCCAACAACTCTGTCGTAGGTTCCCTGAACAGAGACACCTTCGTCGGGGTTGCCGTTGCTGGGGCATTCGCCGTCACATTGTTGAGACACACTCAATATCGTTTACAATTTCAAGAGCGAAAGCGAAAGCAATATCTATTAAAAGGGTCATTCTTAATTAGATGTCGTTGCAGGGGCATCTTTGGTCATTCTTAACGCAAACCTCGATGAATCGAAGAGTCGCAAAGAGCAACTATTGATGATGGCATTGTTGATAATAATGGCATTATTGCATGCACATCCGCAACAGAGATAGGGTTTTGGAGAAGCAAACGAGAAAAAGAGAGGGGGCGAGTGAACGCGTAGAAAGGAAACCCTAGATCTTCAGTGCATCGCGAACCCTAGCTTTTCGTAACAAAAAGAAACGAAAAAAATATATCTAAACAAAACGCAAAGGTTGACTGATGCCAAACGCGGGATAGTTAAGCGCCAATTAATTTTAGTGGGTCAAGAAATTTTAACGACCGAATTTGACAAATATTGTCCTTATTTCTCAAGGCTCTAACTACTAAAAAGATTCCCCTCACTAAGTTGTCCCTTTAATCATGGGGTTTAGTACGGTCACTAATTTTTAGTGCTTAAAACTCTTTTTTCTTGTAGTGGTCATAAAAAAGACGGTGAGTACAGTAATGTAGAAAATAACACTGAGAAACATTTACCCACATTTTCAAACATAACAAGAATACATAAAAATGAATATGCACACCACACAACACTATAGAAAACATGACATGGTACACAACATCACAGCTAAACCAAGTGATATAAACACAAATATTATGAAAGAACTAAATTTAGTCAACCGTATATCCAACACGGTAGCCCAAATATTACCCTTTTGGTCACATAGACCTTAAGTAATAACTTATTTAGTAGTGCACGTTGGTACAATCTTTATTGGTTTTGAAGGACGGCATATCGACCTCATGTAATAGGTCAGCACATATAGTACTTCGGTATTTCCCTAATTAGTCCTCGCCTAATCATTTCATCAATCACATATAGTAGGTATCTGTCACATACTAGTCTGAATACTGACATCCCCGGGTCTCATACCTTGTGTGTCTCGTACACCTGAAATCAAAACATGAAACCTAAACACATGTTCTAATTTAACCATAATCATATAATGAGATAATGCACACAAATCAGGGTACCAAGAATACAACAATTGTAGCAATTCATTGAAGCAATAACAAGAAATTAAATGAAGAGAAATATCTCAATCAGTTTACTAATAATTCATGCAATTCCTAGCTTAAACTGGCTCTTGACCATACTCGTACCCGAACTTCTGAATCCTACCTCAATTTGCTCCTAGTACCCGAGATACGGTCTCTCAGTCCCTTGAAGTCAAGTAAACGTGTCTATTGTGTATTCAGATTGGTTGAATGGGCTTTAAGTTGATCTTCCTAAATCAACCCCTATAATTACCAAATCTACTTAATTAAAATAGAGATAGTTTTGGTGCAACAACTTAAGAGTTGATTTCAACTACCAAAATGTTAAAGTTATTTATGGTATCCCAAAGAGAGTTTTTTAAAGCTATGTCTTAGCTTTCCAGAACTATAAGGTTTGTGCAATTTTGATAAGAATCGAATGAGATATGAGAATTTTACCACAATGTCTCAAAACAGTTTTATACTCCAACCAGCAACTTTATAAAATTCATTTCTCATAAACCATAGCTTCAAAACTCATGTTTTTTTCTATTAGGGCCTAAAAATATATCCCAGAACATCATACTAAAAGGCGAGCTCAATCCAATAAGAAATGAGGGAATTATGCTTAAAACACAATGACATTAGCAAAATTGTGAACCCAAAAGTTTCAGATTCATCATCATAGTTGGAGATGGTTTTTAGATATGAAAACATTCGAATTTCAAAAATATCTCGGTAGCAAAAATTTGTTCCCCTTTGAGTCAGCTTTTAAAAGCCACCATAATGGGTCCATTTCGATTTAAAATGAAGAAGTTATGACCAGAACTTCTTTATAGTGAAATTAGTAGAACTTCACAAGGATTCCAAATATGGAATTAGATTTTGAAAACAAAGTCATTTGCACGCTGAAATTGCTAAAAAGTTAGAATTGAACCAAAACTTACAATCTTTGTTTGAATTTCACATATTGGTGATGTAGATTGGTTTAACTAGTTGTGAAATTTCCCCAACTTAATCAAACACATTCTCAATTCACTAAGTATTACACAGCAAGTTGCATTATCTTCTCCTCATATCTCTTTCTCTCTTTCTTCGCATAAACCTAGATCATTTGCATATAAATTTCCATTAACCTAGCTTATATAGTGTTGTAATCTAATTGTAGCCATTGATCATGTTTACAGACTCATCTCTAGAATCATCCCATGGCTTATATCTTGGTCTCACTATGCACTAAACTATCCATGCTAACACACATATTTTCTTAAGTCACATAGTGATGGTGACAACTCGCATCTCCAGGTGTATCAATGCTCTTTGTTTTATTTTCCTAACTTAAGCCATATTTATGTAAATTCAACTACTCACATAAACTCGATTAGAACTTATCACATCAGTCTCTACTCTAGTCCTATACCGTCATGCATCTCGATGCGCATCCCCGTTCGTCTATCGACGTCTATATATAAGTAGAAGTGACTTAATAAGTTTACGCATATACAATGCACTATGCATCTATCATACCAAAAATAATATATTATTCGGTCTTCGTGTCGAGTGTTAGGACCGTATACCCGTTCTCGAGCCACGTCACAGGTCGGTGACCCTTAATTACGAACCAATAGAAATTTGGGCCGTTACAATGGAATTCCCTGAGTTAGGGTTTAAGGTTTGGAGTTGAGTGGCTTGGAGACTTCAACAAAAAGCCAAGGCAAGAAGGTGTCTCCAATTTGAACTTATAACCCTTTCCTTATTTACTTATATTCCATATGTGAGACTATTCTTAACACTCCCCTCAAGTCCAACAGGTGATAACCATGTTGTGACTTGAACTAAAGGGAAATTAGCGCCAATTGGGACAACTCAAATCCAATGAGACATCGGCTAACTATGAATAACGTAGTCAACTGAGACGGTCCAACATGGCACTAGTCAAGACCAATAGGATAGCCTACTTAGATTGAGATATTGGGCACCTACATTTTATCGCTATGTCCTCAACTTAACTGTTAGTGCCATTATCGTAGTTTGTTTTCATTAGTGTCTTATAGGAATTTAGTAAATGACTTAGTAAAGTTGCGTTTCACGTGCTCATGAAACCAAATTTGAGTCAGTTTGTTAGTGATTTCCAAATCAGTTTGTTATGGATAAGAATATGCAGTTGCAACGGGATCTTAGAATCGACTTGTTTCGGACTTGATCTCATCCACTCAAACATAAAATATGCGGTCAAGTGGAGCAGAAGTTTGAGACATCAACACCACGTGATCAATGTGCTGAGGTGCGGTTGTTTTGAAGATAAAGGCGCATCATATCTTAGTCGTTATAGTTAATATTGTGGGTATTATTGTATCTGTCTATTTATAGTTCAAAATCGATAAAGTGTGCGCCTCATTTACTTTATGTTGTGGACATTTTTAGTTCACCTCTTATCTTTGAGTTGTAAGCACTAAGGGGAACTTAGGTGGTCCAGTCGATGGGAGCTTGACATACCAATGGAGCTTGGGTATACCAGTGGGGGGAGCCTTACCATGCAAGTATTGGGTGACTAGTGTAGAGTCCATAAGACGAGTAAAGCAGATGCTATGAGGAGCTCGGTAAAGGAGTCACATGAAAAGTCTGGTATACATATTGTTATTTACTTAGTGGATTTTAAGTCTAGGCGTGGCCCAGCAGATGTAGGTCATAGACCGAACTGCGTGAACAAGCTTCCTTGTGTCGTGATTTGATTTACTTACTGCTTAATTTATTTAAGTACTCGCATTGATATTTATTTCCATGTTACAACAAGCACTCATATTCAGTTGTAACAACATTTGATTGTTTCATTAACCACCTTCAACTCATAGGGGTGAGGTTTTGCTCCACATATCCAAACAGTTTATGCAAACCACAACTACTTTAATTTATGTTTACAATTCAATTTGAGAATGTTTAATGTTAAATTAATTGACTATGTACATAGGGGTGTCAATTTTTCGTGTCCGAACGGCCGGTCCGCGCCACCCTTGATATAAACGAGCATTTGCATTGTCCAGACTCTGCTCGATTGTAAATTCAGACAAGTATGCCTTGTCCCGACTCGATTTACTTTTAATCCGAATTTTCCAAATGTCCAAAATTATCGAATTTTTAAAAAATTATTTTATCTTTTAAAGCATTTTTAATCATTAAAATCATTGTAAATTCTTCGAAATATAATCTTCTCTAACATAATTTTATAAATTAATGTTTAAGTTGTATTTATTATTTTAAATTACAAGACATTATAATATTTTTTGTTAAAAGACAAAACATATAATGTTATCTCAAACAATTGAGCAAGTCTCAAAATTGAAAAAGTACATTTCTATACAAGCTATGTAGTTTCCCTATTTTTATTGTTGTTTTTGTGAATTATACAATGTATGGAAGTGTATTTTCAAAATAAAATAGGCGTCTTTTGAAATTTGGACCGGGTCCGGGCTTAGAGAGTCTTGTCCAGACCTGGTCCGAATTTTAATTTGGACATCAAAGCCTTGCCCACACTTAGCCGGGATTTAAAAAATTATCGTCCAAACTCTTTTTCTAGGCCGGACAAAACCAGACCGGTGGGCCAGACAAAAAACTGACACATGTTAATGTTTATGTTGGGCCCGCCTGCATACACGGGCACGAGCTCGTGGATTCCACCAATATCGATGTTGTCCCCAACTTTACCACCTTCAACTCATATGTGTTAGGTTTTAACTCAAAACGTTAGCCTGGTACTAATTGAGGCCAGAAGAAATGTACACTTAATTAAGGGTAGAATAATAAATTTAAGTGAATGTTGAAATACTTAATCAAGAGTAAAATAATAATTTCAAGTGACAGTTGAAAGATTAATTATGCCCTAAATTAAGGGTGGGATAGTAAATTTAAATGACAGTTGAAAGACTTAATTCAGAGTAGTAAATTCTAGTGACGATTGAAAGATTGATTATTCGTGCTTTTAAGTATAGTGTATATATATATATATATATTATAAACTCTCCCTCATAACAAAACCACACTTCTAAATATATTCTAAGAAAGTGAGCAAGTGAGAGCAAACATATAATCCACTCACTTGTAGGAACAACACTAAAACCAAAACCGTCAAAACATCTCTGGTGTGATGGACGAGACATCACTCGAGGTCATAGGTTCGAATCTCCTTGAAGTCAAAAAAAAAAAAAAAAAAAAAAAAAAAAAAAAAAAAAAAAAACACTAAAACTAAACTATTATGTACATGTGATCATTCAACGTTAATTTCCTTTGATTTTAATTTCCTTTGAGACAGTTAAATCTCAAGAAACGTTGCTCACAAATTTAAGTGGTACTCATCAGACATTATCAACGATAATAGAATATGCAATAATTTAATGTCTTCTTAGTCCCTGTACAATAGTCTTAACTTCTCATAATTATCTCATCAAATTAACATGACGCTTGATTAAAATCACATACAGTTTATACAATCCATTTGATCACTCATGGGAACAAAAGTACACCAAAAAACACTCTCCCATTCTAATCTCCATTCCTCTTCATTTAGTTTCGGGCAAATGTTTGGACAATTGTGTTGTGCCATGGGTCAGAGATATGCTGTAGAAGGTTGTCGAAAGGCCCCTTTCCGGTCACATTGTGTTGCACAATGAATCCTAAGAAAGCAAGCATTGCCAATCTCCCTGGACACAAAAAAAATAAGCATATTAATTAACAGTCCATTAGATCACCCCTTGATTCATTTAAAATTTGTATCCAATGATAGAATAACATTTTTTTAATTAATGACCGATTTTGGACACACCCACCTTATTAGTATCCTTTGATTTTTGCGTCGATATTTGTGGGCACACAAAACAATGTGTCTTTAAGGAACACCGACAAGTGGGTGTCTATTTCATTTACCGTCCAAAGTGGGTCACCCTAGCACTGCCTTTATTTTTATTAAGAAAAGCTAGTTATATTAACCAAGCTGGGTATTGAGTAGATTTAAAACTCTTGAGGGGGAGCCAGATTTGCCGCCACCCAGTGGTCTTACTTAGCTCTAATCTAGATTAGTATTGGCTCATTAATTAAACCAAAAAAAAGGGAGTTAGTTATGTACCATTGGCAAGTTCCTTCTCCTTGGCCTCAAGGGTGGGAGCAAAGTTGAGTGGGTTGAAGACGCTTCCGGGATATCCACACTCATGGGGAGGCAAGCTGTAGTTCTTGAAGATGGGGTCCTGGTTAACGCACCCTGGCTCCTTGATGTCTTGCCATCTTCTGATCTCCACATAATGGAAGAGAATGAACTCGATGACGAAAAGAGTTGAAGACGACGCAAAGTACTCAGACTTCCCGGCGTCGTACCATTGAGGCGCGTTGATTATTCCGATCTTGGTTAGTACTTCTGGCAGCAGCATCCCTGCCACTCCCAGCATTGCCCATCGTCCGTTCACAAGTTCTGCTTGCACATACCATCTCAAGTTCTCTGGGTCCTCTGCCAACCCCAATGGGTCGAACCCATTGTCTCCAGGTAGGCTACATATATACATACATACATACACATGTAAGAATATCAACATATACATATATTTGCTTTGCTACAAAGTGTTCAAGTATTTTCTGTAGTTTAGTCAATTGTTTAAGTTTTTAATACATATCTAATTTGGTGACATAGTCATCAATCAATGTAGCATGCATTTTTTTAAGAAATATTAATTTTTTTTTTTTTTTTTTTGAGGAGTGCTAGAATGACAACAGGAAAGTTACCCCGAAAGTCACATCGGACTTTTAATTGAGTCGTCTATGCACACCTCGGGATGCGGACACACAGATCTCGGTACATAACACGCATGTCGAGATCGATATTGTCAGTGCATAACACGCATGTCGAGGCCGCGTGGAGGGCTCTTTTGAGCCAATTTGTCTTAGGGTGTGACTTTTCCATGGACATTCTAGTATTTTCTTTTTTTCAAGTCGAAAGACTTTCATAAATATAATCGAAACCCAATCATAAGCGTTGACTAACAAACATAAACTCTAGCTTAGCTAAGCGCTATCAGCTACCAGATTTCGCATACCTTTTAAGAAATATTAGTTAATGATCGATGGAGAGTATGTAAATATATATATGTGTGAGGTCTTTACCTGCCATCCAAATATGCAGGGGAGGCGAGCCCAGGCAACCACTCGCCCTTGGCTTCGATTTTAAGAGAGCTCGAGGACGAGGAGGAAGACAAAGCTGCACTTCCATTAACCGAGACTTTCCTCAGTTTGCCGAATGAGCCAGAAAGAAATCTCGATTTAGACGCGCAAGGGTGGAGAACCGCGAGAGAGGCTTGTGTTGAGACTGTTGCCATGTTTCCTGCAGTAGTCGACCTCTCTCAAGTCTTTGACAAGCAAGGCAAAGGCTAAGGCAAATAGCAGAGTTTTGATCTTGTTAAAAAATAAGTCAGTGTCCTTTTGTATTTCATAAAATCAGGGTCTTCTACTTGTGGTGCAGATTCTTCTTTGATGATCAACCGTTGGTTTGGATGTCAAGGGGAAATCAACGGTGTGAAATATGATTATGGAAAGCTGGAGTGACCAATAGGAGTCCTCCAACTCTATCCACCTGGGATATGGAGATATATTTTTCTATCTTCTCATTGGTCCGTTTTCTTTTCCTTAGCTAGCTGTATATGCCACTGGACCCATATGCCACTGCAGTGGTAGCTTGATTTAACTTTTTACAACGACAACTTTAATTGATATATATAAATATATAACTAGGTTTGTTTATTTTATTTTATTTCATTTTATTTGGTTTAACCACCTACTACTTAGACTATCTAATTACTCTTGGTTTGCTATGAGTCGCCCACCATATAGGTTGGGGAGCTCCAATTTTGGTGTTTCATTTTTGGTCTTCAACTCGACACTAATTAAGGAACAATGACTTGCTTCCAATCGCGCCAATCAACCACTATGATTAGGTTTGTTTACTCATAGGGTAATGCTAGAGGGGTTCAATTTTGCTAATGTTGAGTATGGCTATGTTCCTAATGTTGATGATGTGTTTAGCCCAGAGTCCGACACGTGGCAAATGCAGGGAAAGAAAATTACACCACCAAAAGTCTATTTTTGCTAGTAAAACATTGACCTCAGTTACCTCACTAGTATATGCCATTGCCATCATGGGAAGTGATATGTTGACATTTCTCGGACGCCCACATGAGGCGCACGCCCATGTGGCGCCCCCGTGGCTCCCCTTTTTCAGCTATGGGACCCACGAAAAAACACATTTCTGGGGCGCCACATAGGCTGTGCGCCCCAGAAATGTCACCAAATCATTTTCCTACCATCATATCTCACCTTTTCTTTTGGAAAATGATAGAATGACACCATTACGATATGGTGCGCGGGCTCCATGTTAAAATGAGTGTACGCAAAATAGTTCCTGATGCATAACACGCATTGTGTGTATCTCGAAGCGCGCGCATGAAGACTCTCATAGAAGTGGACCCGCGCACCACGTCACAGGGGTATCACTTGGGGTGTCATTTGAGGTATCATTCTAGCATTTTTCTTTTTTAAAATCTCTTATTTTTTTTGGCAGTGTGGGCCCTCTTAACTGATTTTTCAATTTGCCACACTTTTTTTTGTCTTTCTTTTGTTTTGTGAAAATTTACCCCCCGTTTTATTAACCATTATAATGTAATTCTTTTTTGATGAAATTATTTACTCACTTCCTAGCTACAATGAAAAGTAAGAGATTATAATGAAAACATTCTTTAACATAAAACATAGATCAAAAATAGAGAATTACCTGCGGAAGCGTTTAGTCGATCTCTTAAAATCAACAAGATCTTATCGCCATCATGAGCTTTAGAACTTTCGACACTTTGTTTGATAGTACAAGTGTCTTTTTATATACCTGAGGAGAACCATTCAACTTTCACAATAAGTATAAATTCCCATCAAATTTATAACGTCAAAGGAAGTCGAAAGACTTTAGGTCTTATGTAATTAAGTCATAGATTTATGAGACACATAATAGTCTTACATATAATTCATTACATTTTAGCTACTTTTTAATTATTTAATTTATACTCTACATATATCAAGTTACAATTGAAATTTAGGTATTCTAAAAAAAACCGAAATTTATTATTACTACATAATAAGATGAGGGGTGGGCAAACCGCGGTTTGGTGATTTTCCAAACCACCACCAAACCGCGAATCACTAAAACCGCAACCAAACCGAACCGCGGTTTGTGCGGTTTGGTCGGTTCGGTTTGGTTTCGCGGGGAGTGAGGAGGATGAAGGGCGGCGGTGCGGCGGCAGTGAAACGGGCACTCCGCGACGGGCCGACGGCGGTGAAAGTGCTCGAGAGGAGAGAGGAGACGGCGGGAGTGAGAGGAGAGAGGAGTCGGCGGGAATGAGAGGAGAGAGAGAGAGGAGGAGAGAGAGAGAGAAAGAGAGAGAGAAGAGGAGCGGTGAGAGAGAGAGAGAGCGGCGGTGGGAGTGAGCGGCGAGAGTGAGAGAGAGGTGACGGCGGGCGAGTGAGAGAGAGAGAGAGAGGGAGTGACGGGAGTGACGGGAGTGAGAGAGAGAGGGACGGCGGGAGTGAGAGAGAGAGAGAGGTGACGGCGGGAGTGAGATGAGAGAGGAGACGGCGGTGAGAGGAGAGAGGTGACGGGAGTGAATGAGATGATTTTTTTTTTGGTTATGTTTTAGCCTTTTAGGGTTTTTGGTGGTTATTTACTAAAATACCCTCGGTTTCGTGAAACCGCGGTTTTTCCAAATTGAAAACCGCGACCAAACCGCGATTCTGCGGTTTTTACATTTTCCAAACCGCACCCAAACCGTGAGTTTTAAAAACCAGACCAAACCATGCGGTTTGGGCGGTTTTTCGAAAACCGCTGCCCACCCCTATTAAGATCAAATAGTCTAATTTTGTTAGATTATCCTGTTTTTTAAATTAGCCAAAAGAATATCAAATAGAAAATCTAATGGCAATGACATGGGTGTGATAAGAGATAGGTAAATGATTTGGTGACATTCTGGGGCCCCACGGGCTGTGCGCCCAATGTGTGCGCCCCAGAAATGTCAACATATCACTTCCCTAAGAGATATTAGTGAGGTCAATGTTTAACTAACAAAAGTAAATTTTTGGTGGCATGATTTTATTTCTCTAAGTTTTCCACGTGTCGAGCTGTGGGTTAGACACATCATTAACATTAGGGACATTGCCATTCTCAACATTAGCAAAATCGGACCCTAAACTTTTTGGGATACTTACAGGGACACTTTGTTCTTCTCATCTCGTTCAATATACATAAATTTATGTCCACACAAAAATCGAGGCAAAAATCAATGGACACTGACAACTACTTGTCCGTTACGAGTGGGACTGTCTTAAAATGGTCACTAAATCATTTTCCTTATTCATTTATGCATATTGCATGGACTCAAAAGGGTCATGAGCAAGCCCAATGGGCAACTGCGGTACCAGACTCCAAAGACCATAGGCCTCAATTAAAGCAAATTTTAACTCCCCAAGTCCATAAACAAATTAAAGAATATATCATCTAGCCCCAAGTTTGGAAGGCCCATTTAATTAAGGAAATGAAAACTTTAAACTTGTGATTAAGAAATTAACATGTTGCAACCCAGTGAAATCTTCAGTATGTTGTCAAAATTATTAAATACATAATGATCAATGCACAATTAAAAACTATTATGGTTTTTTTTTAAATAATAATTTAGGTCAGTAAGTAACCTTTGTGAAATAGGTACCAACATGATTTTTTTTTGCAGCGGCTAAACAGACCTCAGTTTTTGCTAAACATACCCCACTTTTTTAAAAGGAAGATGATAATTTAACGTTCTAGGAGACATACATTTGCTACACAATGGTGTATATTTGATTGAGATGTGTGGACCCCACAAATTTTAAGGGAATCTACACCGTTGTGTAGCAAATGTATGTAACAAAAGAATGTCAAAAAATCATTTTCCTTTTTAAAAAATGTGAAATGACCTAACTACCCTTCATATAAAAGTTTTTTGCTCTCCACATACCCCACTCATCTCATCCGTCCATACCCAATCACACCACAGTCTCTCCCACTCTCAAATCGCATTACCTTCGGCCCTAATTCGACGAGATCCGGACGAAATCACATCGATTCGATTCCATGAGTGTGATTATCCATCTCTTTCGTGTCGATTTTGAGGTTTTCTTGGGATTTTTTTATTGTTTTTTAGTCAGTTGGGTGTTGTTGTGTTGGGTTTAGGGCCCTTTAATCTAGCATTTTAGACATAAAAATGTTGATGGAATTGAGCATATTAAGCGATTCCGAGCAAAACCCTATAATGCTTTGGTCGTTTCATGTATTTTTAGGAGTTTAGAAAAAAAATTTCATTCTTATCGCCCGTGGGTTGTGGACACACAGGGTCGAGACTTCTTTAAAGATTTCGGTCGGCTCCCACCGAGACCTATAAAGAGATCTCAGTGGGAGTTAACCGAGACCCAGTTGCCTTCCACCAAGACTGAGACCTCTTCAAAAGTCTCGGTGGGATTTAAATGAAGTCAGCTTGTCCGACCCGGCCTAGATTACCTTAATCCCTTGATAATCTAGCAGCCTTAACCTCTCCATCAATAAATAATTAAAATTAAGATCTTGTAATCATCAATTATAAAACTTTATTAGCCACTTAGGATTCTAAAATGAATCTTAAACCTGAAAGTTCGTTTACATTAATTAAATTATCCTCAAAATTTCGTAAAAATTTTTCGACAGCGCCTTCTCTGTTTCTAAGCCTAAACCAAAATATTCGGCCTTCAAAATTCTTCAACAAAACCTGCTCAGTTTGCTGGAAATGCCGACGGACTCATAATCCACCCATAAAAATATATATTGCAGTAACAAAACTATATATTCATTCTAACCTGATCTAAGGTGTTAAACCTTAAACTAATATTACTTTAACTCAAAAATTATCTCAATTCGTCCCAAAATTGCTCCAGACATTCGAAAGGAGATCCTAATCACACTCGAACTCAAAAACCCATTTATACAATATAATATATTCAAAAACCAATACGTACATAGAGAGAAAAGAACTAAACAAATCACAAACAGTTGAAAAGCTTTCACGTTCCCTTGTTGCCGCTAGAACTTGTCATTATCCAATTATAAAAATTCGATAATGTCATATAAGTAAATTCTACACTATTCAGTACACCTGTAATAATCAAATGCATTGTATTCCAAGAATTTAAACGAACAATAATATCGCAAAGAATCATAAATATACAAGTATGTAATCCATCTCATTTATGTTGACTTACCACAATCAGAATACGTCTTCCAAAAGTGGTGGGTAAACAATAATAAAGATTCATGAGTTTGAGAGGAATTCCCTTGAGAAGCCACGCCCTCGACTATCCTTAGAGTATGATCCTGGCCAGCATCACAAAAAAACTCATCCTAAACAAGTGTCTACAACGATCAGTGACTCCAGTCGCAGAGCACCACGGTGTTCATCCTACCACATATATAGACAATGAACATAATGGGACCCCTAAAGACCTCCTTCCTCTCATGTCCGTGAATGCATGATCAATAAATATGCAGTGATAAACCGTGCATGCAATTATATTCGAGAAATACTCATACAATGTAAATATTATCATGAGATTTACTTAACCTTACAAACACGATACCGATTTTCCCTTACGCTCCGAGTCGGTAAGCTAGTCCACACATGGCTCCAATCGCGGTCCTACAATTCATTTTATACGTCCTATAAGTTTTTCATAAGCGTTAATTATGTAATTATATATAGATTATTTATATATTTTTATTGTTGAGTCTCTAAAATATTAGCCTAATTGTCCTTATTTATTATTTTCAGGGTTATTGGAACGCACAGTTGAATCTGTGGCGAAAAATACTCAAAATATAGTATTTATATGCAGTGGAACAACTACCAGAGGATCTGCCTCGAGTTACGTACTGCACAGTGGGTGAAGAGGTTACCAGCAGGCCAAGTGATATTGGAGAGTAACATACCGAAGTCACTTGGCACCATAGCTAGTCGATCATGCCTCAAGATACGCGTTTTACAGAGATGACGAGCACTTGAGGAGACGCAACTTAGACACACTTGATGATACAGTGTGGTTACAAGCGTTCGCCTAGCCTCGAGATCAGTACACAGATCACGGCAGATGATGAAGAAGGGACCTGATCCTCATCGAGACATGTGCTAGCACATACTCGCATTATTTCGCTCTCTCTTGCTAGCTTTCTTCTCACCAGTAGCCTTCGGATCTGCATCGAAATGAGGGCCGCTAAGGGCACCCCACCATTTAATGAGGGCACCCAAAGTTTTTGTAAAAATTTCGCAAAAGGGAAAAGACTATTTTGCCCTTGTATATATAGTGATTCAAACCCCACAAATCATTTTGACAAAGAAAAAAGGCACCCCGCCACAAGGTTGAACCCCAAAGCCACATAGAATTTGGCGAGCGTTGATCGATTATTGCGGATTGTCATCATCCAAATTGACTCGGTAACAATGTTAGACAACCATATTCGTGCTTTTTAAGCTGTTGAGTTGTGTATAAGCGTGAAAATGATGATTTGTTTGTCAACGTAGGGTTTGGTAATTTCTTCAAATCCGAACTTGCCTCCACTATATAATGGAGGATTATGCGCTTCGGTGGCGAGAGGAGGTCGTAATTGAGGTAATTTTGCAAATTTATTGTGTATTTGTTGCGGTTATCGAAGTTTCGTCGGGTGCGCGATTGTTTCGGCCTCGCAGACCGAGAGGTATTGTAATGTATCGGTCGTAGAGGACCGATTGGTATACGTCTCTCACGGAACGGTAAAATCGAGAGTATTCAAGAACTCTCGGTCGTTCGTGAGCGAGGCCGTGAAGCAAGTTGCTTGACTGTACTACCGATAACCTTTTTTTGGATGTTATCGTGATTGTTGTACATTTCCATTGTTTATAATGTTACTTTGTTTGTATTGCGAGGTAATGCGGTTTACGCCCTATTTCCGGACTACACGGACACGTTTACACCTTGTAGGCCATTCCCAACTAGAGAAGCAAGCGGTTTCATGGCTTCAAATGATAGGCGTGAGAACATGTTCGTGCTAGTGACAAAGCACTCGACGCCGGGGCATTAAGCGCGGGGAAGGGTGAAAATTGCATGTGAGAGGTCGGGGACTTATAGGGGAATGTCACAAAGAGTTGGGATAGGTAAAGCGCAAAAATTGCTTTGAAACCAAGAAATGAGCTGAAGAAGAGGAAACGGCGAGGACTCAAACTGGTACCAAGAAATGTGGATGTCCTTTCCTTATCAACGTAAAGGAAAATCTTGACTCGTTGTGGTATATCATTGTTATATGTGGGAGGCACAATCACGAGCCCCAAAAAACTTGGACGGCCATTCTTTTTGCGGGAGATTGGATAAGGCGGAGCAGGAAGTTGTAGTGCAAATGACAAAAGGGAATGTGAAGCCAAGAGACATCTTAAATACGTTGAAGCAAAGAGACATTAGTAACGTATCGACAATGAGGATTATATATAATGCAAGACAAAAAGCCCGAAATGAGGATGCGGGTGGGAGGACTCAAATGCAACAAGCTGTTGCACATATTGGAGAAGAATAAGTGGTTTGTCATGGCATAGGAAGGATCCCGTTACGAATGTTGTCACGGAGTTATTTTGGTCACATCCCGACTCAATAAAGTTGGTCGGGTGTTTTCCATCGGTTATTTTGTTGGATTGCACGTACAAGACAAATAGGTACCGAATGCATTTGTTGGAGATTGTTGGCATCACTTGTACGCACTTGACGTTCTCGTTGGGTTCGCATTCTTATCATAGGAGAATCATGGGCATTATGTTTGGACACTTGAGAAGTTGAGATCCATATTGGATGGGTGGCCTAAGCTTTGACGTGTTTGTTACCGATAGGGACTTAGCCCTTATTAGTGCCATAGAAGAAGTTTTTCCGGCCTCGTCTCACCTCCTTTGCTCTTGGCACATCAACAAAGTAGTATTGTCCAAGACTAAGAAGATGTTTGGGGAGAACGATGGTTTTGCGCGTTTTATGGATAGGTGGACGGCGTGATGTATGCCGACTCGGAGGTCTTATTCGAAGTTAGGGCGAATGACCTGCGTTGTGAGTTTGGGCATGTAAAGGGTCTTACGGAGTACTTGGACAACACATGGTTAAAGAACTACAAGGAGAAATTTGTCTCGGCTTGGACAAATAGACTTATGCACTTTGGGGAAACGACAACGCAGAGGGTGGAGTCTGCGCATTCTACTATGAAGGTACACCTTGGGAACAGTCAGGCCAATTTTGAGACCCTATGGCATGTGGTTGATGGACTCCTTAGAATCCAACACAACAATATCAAGGCATCGTTTGAGCTAAGTTTGAATGTCGTCCAACATGAGTACGTTCTTTGAGTTGTATCGACGATTGCGCGGTTATGTCTCTCAACGGGCGCTTAGGCTAATTAGAGATGAATTGACACGTGGAGAGGATGTTGGTCACGATTCCACTCGTTGTGGTTGCGCGATACGCACCACACATGGCCTTTCCTTGTGCACATGAGTGAACCATCATATATTTCTTTGGGTCGCCCATCCTCTCGAGGACATTCATGTTTCTTGGCGAAAGTTGAGTATGATACATGAGAGTCCGGTGGACTCGTCTGGGTACAACGTGCACGATGAGATTGAAAGGGTGTTGGAAAAGTTTCATGCTTGTAGTAATGAGGACGATCGACTCAGGATTATTCAGCAGCTCAGGGAGATTAGTCGACCTTCGTCTACACAGGTGTGTGTGTGCCGCCGGCAAAAATTAAGACAAAAGGGAGGACACCGGGGTCTTCGAAGAGAAAACACGATGGTGACGATTCTTCAACGAGACGTTGTCGAGCGGATTTGAGTACGTGCTATCGACTCGGGAGGCCTCCGTTCTAAAGCGAGAAGAAAAGTAAAGTTGTTCCTAAAATGCGTCGTGGCGATCGTCGCACGCAAAGTGCAACTAACATGGCTTACGGTCATTGCGTAGAACCGGATTGGTTGCTACATGTTGAGGGGATCATCGATGTGTGCTTGCCGATGGAATTGTGGATATAGGTGTGTTGCGTCGGGCTTGGACTAGCCGATATCGACGGGTGGAGGATCGTCCGTAGAAGAATGTACGATGAGATTATCGGGCATGAAAACCTTTGGCGCGAAGTGCTAGGCTCGGGTTACGAGAGTGTCAAGATTGCGGTGCATTGCGAGAGAATCAAGTTGGTGCAACTTTCCAAGAATGGTTGACACTTCCGGACATGGGATTGTTGGTAGCCAGCTGCGGTCAATGTGGTTCTCGTCAACCTTTCGCGTGGGAGTGCTGCACATTTCTACCTCTACGTAGTGTTCCACCATCCAGGGCACAACAGACATGTCATTGCCATGATTAATGACAGGAATATACATTGGCTTAGGGTAAGTGATGTGAATTTGGTTGAATTGTTTTTTTGTTTCCGACAATATGGTCATGTCATACTTGTTCAAATTGACGAGTGTTGCTAAGCACGAATGCACCATTGCCATCCTTATACCCGTCATGGGTACGGTATGTTCGGGATATTGCGAAAGGTTGGCGAGATAGATTCGTATTCGAGACATCGCGCCCATTGCAAGCCGTACTTGATGCCACCATATCCGTTGTAGATTTAAGTACACCGTAGTGTTACAACTAATACCTCTAAATTTGGGCGGTTGTACATGTAGTTATTTTGAAAGTTAGCTTTCAACTTGCGTGGATATAGAATGAATGAATTTACCCACTCTTATCGGGTATTGTTGTGCAGTTACATTCGTTTCGGTCATGCGTTAAAGTTATTTGTATTTGCAGTTGGGCCCAGTTCTTGGAACATTCGTTTCGGTCATGGATGACAAGAGACGAATGGTTGACACTTTCGGACGTACGCCCCGAGACTTGACGCCAAAGCTCCGACACGCAATACCGATAACGCCACCTATGGTCTCCGCTGATAAGTACCAAAAATTATAGATGGGTGTCGGCCTGCTTGATCGAGATATCAAATGGATACAAACACAAATTCCAACCAAAAAAAATGGGCCTTTGAAACATTATAAACTGTCATGCAAATGTATTCAACGAGCAACGGGAACACATCAACCATTTAAAAATGTCATAAAAATGTAGTACAAATGTCTATCCCTCCGATATCGGTGATCATTGCTTGGGTTTTTTCATATTCTTCCTTTGATACTCCTTCCATGCATTCTCTTCGAGGCCCAAGCATCGGCCTCGGCAGCGAGCTGAGGTGTGGCTGGGTTGGGGGTGTCGAAGTGCTACCATCTTTGGGAGTGCCTCGGGCCTTGTTCGGTAGGGCGGTTGTCGTGGTTGTGCGGTTGCGGTCGCGGGAAATGTACTCGTGGGGGTGGGACTTAAAGTCCTTCCCGAAAGGAGGTTGATCATGTCGTCGAGTGGTCCTCGCCGAGTCAAACGTAGACATCTGCGGGGGAGGTCCATCCATCGCAACGCCGCGTCCAACGCTCGCCTATTACGCTCGATGAAAAATATCGGGTTCTTGTCAAATACTCAACATTTCGGAATTACTTATAAATGCATAATACGTATAACCAATCCAATACCTCAAGTATCTCGTTATGCGATGGTTGAGGACACCATTACAAGGTCCTCAAAGCTCGGATTCGTGATAACAGGATGAGACACTTTGACGAACCAAGGAGGTACTCTGGTGTAGCCAAAAACTCAAATCCGCCTTCTCGCCCGAACTTCGGGAGCCAACACATGGTTCCTCCATCGCTCCCAATTGTCTTGTTCGAACCCGTACTTGACGGAGTACTTGTTCGCAAATGGGCCTCTGTGTGCTTCCAATGGACGGTACGGAGGATCCGGTATAGGACCGCACATGGCCAAACTGTCTCAAGTATCCTCTCGGGTGGTAGGGCTCCACCACATCCATGTACTTGATCTTCCCCTTTGTAAAAGGCCATCGCTTGCACAACGCCATTTTCCCTTAAATTAACATATGGGTCCCAAGTGACCTAAACATAATTCAACAACAAGTGTGTGTAAAATAAATTACCAAACAAAATCATTCATCAGAGGACATGGATAAGCAGCTCACCTCACTTGGGCGCAACCTATCCAAGGTTCTCCTAATGGCCCCGAGCTTGTCAACATTCGCAACCGTCTCGTGCTTTTGAATCCATCGGAGACACGAGGGTGCACGTAGTCCACGTACTTCGCATTGGGCGTGGCGGACCAAGTTTGAAATGGTCGTACACCCATCCCCTGCAAATACGTACAATGTTAGTTAGTCCACAATTGCAAGTTGGCCTCATTGAAAAACAGAATGATAATTAATTCTATTTTGTAACAAACCTCAAGCAATGTCGGATAGCCGACAATCGAGACACTAGCACTCTCGTTGCGGACCCCAAGTGTCGATACAAGTAGGCCAACGCAGCCGCTCCCCATGCGTAGTTCCCAACGTCGTCCAAGTCCTCAAGTAGCTTCAAGCGTGCGCGATAGACACCGAGACCCACTCTTATCTTATCGGCAAAAAATGCACGACAACAAAGTACAGCAGTACGCTCGAGCGTGCATTCCACAGAGGATAATTTCGGGGCTTGAACCGGCTTTGGGGCACCATCGACTCTTCAACCAATGTTTGCGCCTTTGTGAGCCCCTTGCGATATTCACCTCCTCCTCGGCCTCCTCTACGCTAACCCCAAGTAGGTTCGAAACCATCTTGATAGCGTCCGAGCGAGATTCCTCCGTGTACCTAGCAAAGTTCTCCACTTCAACAACTTTGCCCGTCACGGGGATCTTCGGGAGGAAGGCGACATCCTCTAATGAGATAGACATTTCACCAAAAGGTAGGTGAAATGTGTTCGTCTCCGCCGCCACCGCTCCACAAATGCGAGAGATTAGCTCCTTGTTGGCCTTAGGTAAGAAAGCGTCTATCGGCGTATTCAACCCCGAATTTGAATAATCCTCGAAGTCCCGCCGTGTCCGGGTGACACATTGTAAATCCCATTCCGCTATTTGAGCTCCGTGATTGATACACTTAAGAACGTGCGCTCCCTGCAAATGTAAAAACATCTCGTCATTATGTGAAGACCATGAGTGTTAAGTTTATCATTTCAATGAAATTGAATTTACCTCATTCCTCCATATCGATAAAGCCACATGATCCTTGAAGCTCTTCAAAGACAACGCCCCGTCATGGGACCACCGGGGAATGGAGCACGCGCTTCAACACCCACTTCCGACTCTCCTTCATCATGGCCGGCTCCACCTCTCTGCTCCCCCACATTACGATCTGTTTCTATCATGTTCTCCGTCTCGAAGAGTCACCGCTCTTGGACTCCGATGCATGCCCTCCTCTTCTCCTCCCAAGCAACAACAAGCATCCTCGGGTCGCCGGCATTGAGGGTCGAACCCTCATCGTGCAAATGCAACCTTCCACGAGTGCCATCTACCTTCGCCTTGCCCTTACCATCCTCATTCTCCTTCTCTTTCTCTTTCTCAAGTACGATCTTTGTCTGGGGTCTCCGGCCACCTCGCCCCCGGTTAGGCCTCGGGACCTCAGCTCCAGCCTCTTGCCTAGTCACCTGTAGCTTCGGACGAGCCATACCTGAATAAATTACAACGTACAAGCGCATGGAACAGATCCCAAATTAAATTTACAAAACAAAAATGTCCAAATCATCCATTTCTTATGTCTCGGTCAAGCAGGTTTGTGAAACAACACATATTCTCGGTCACCCATGACCGACAATTCCTCTAATATATCGTCAGTGTACAACCGAGTCCAATGAAAAGGTCTCGGTTGTCCTCCACCGAGATGTGTTGACCATTGCAATTCGCCTTGCTCTCGGCCAATCACGACCGAGCCTACTCTAACACTCACGCGTCATGGTACAACCTAGACTATGACCAAATTCTCGGTTGTACACCACCGCCACCACATTACCTAGCGGTAATTCTATCTCTCGTCACGTCTCGGCCGCGATACCTAGAGTCCTCTCGGCCTTGCGTAGCCGAGACTCTGTGATATTTGTCGGCCTTTGTGGCCGAGATTTCGACTTCCCCAAAATGTAGCTTCTCTCTCGGACATGCTTGTCCGAGAGAGTAAGCACATTCTCTTTCCTGTGTGGCCGAGAACCGCGAATTCCCAGTTCTTACACTAATGAACAAACCACCACTGTAAATCACAACTACTCTACCAATTGTAACTTAATTACACTAAAACGTACCTTCGAATGACCGATTTGGCGCAAAAAGCGTGTGTTCGAAGATGTTCAGCGGAACCCTAACTTCGAGACGAAATCGGCTCACACCACGGCCCTACGAACTGCAAAAAAACCGTCAAACGGAGGAGAAACACAAGGCCAGACACGGGAGACACGATTTCGGAGATTCCTCCCACTGGACGGTTCACACAAAACGGGTGGAGGATCGTCCAGCGGTGAAGATGGTCTTTGGGGGTGGTGGGGTGCGAGATGGATTTCCACGAGGGTAGTTTAGGTATTTCGGGTCTAATTTTTGGGTGCCCCAAGTAAATCGGTTTGTGCCCACATTAACTGGGTGCCCTCATTAAATGGTGGGGTGCCCTTAGCGGCCCTCATCGAAATTCATGTAGGTACTCTCTCCCAGAATTTCGCACGATTATTCGGGAGTCTCTCACCTCCCAGCTGCGTGCCACGTGTCTTCGCCTCACACGCCAGCACATCACCGTGTCAGCATTCTTCTCCAATCACCTGTTGCCATGTCACCTAGACCAGCAGATTCAAACAATCACCGTCAAACACGTGTCTTGACCCTGAATTGAAGCCAAAACAGCAACCAGATTGTCCTCAACGCTCGTGTCACGAACTTACCCACCAATTTCGGTTTCCAGTGAGCAAATTAAAAGGATTTTTTTCATATTAGGACTTAAGTATTCATTAGAGAACTAACGACGGCTACGCATTCTTGCATTCTCTATTTTTCTCATAAATAATTGTTTTATCTTTCTATTTGATTTTAATGGAGTTTCTCATCAACATATATGTTTGGCTAACTTCCTCAATCTGGATCGGAGGTGGAGCAAACTACTCTTTGGCATAAACATATGTGATATCTACTTTAATTTATTTAAATTGCTTTTCATTGGTATTTTATTCCCTTTATTATAGATTGAATAATTAAGGTTAAATTTATATTTAAACCTTAATTCTTTTGCCACTGAGTCCTAAGCATTCAACCTTATGCGATAAGACCACACTAGTGGCAATTGACCCTACCAATTAATTCGCCTCTTTTGGGACCGTTTGAATACCTTAGGGATCTAAGCTAAATTGGACATACTAGTGATCTGGTTGTCTAGGTGTAGTGCCTTAACAAAACTCATTGCGGTCAACGCATTAAACCCAATTCGTTTGTGTCCAGGGTAGTATGTTTGGCTAGAGAAGTGGTCATTGTCGTACCTTGACCACTAAGATTGGGAAGTGCGAGGACCCGTATACATTACCTAGTCTATAACTACTCTAAATTACCTTTGATTTGCATGTTTTATATAGATTGATGACCATATGTTTAATTATGCCAAAATGAAGAAGTTTGTGATACCGAGGGTTTAGGTTACTTTTCCTGATTGATTTATTTACATAGTATTATTATTCCCTATTTTTGGTGAACTTTTGAGAACACTTTTGCGAATCCCCCGATTTACTTTTTTGTTCATTAGCGTAGGTTAAAAACTTGGTCTTTGTGGATCGACCCCGTGTTTGCCACTGCTATAGTTCTTGTGGTATTTGGTAGTCACAATGAGATTATATATTTTGACGCATTCAACACGCTTCAGTTTTCATAACAATTCTATAATTTTTCCAATTAGTTGCAATTTAATTGACCCAATCGCGTCCCGAAACCCCTAAAATACTTTCAAAATAAATTCTCCAATGTCCGAATTTCATTTTTGACTCAAAATTATTGTTCGGCATCGAAGATTTTATTTTCCAAGCTTAAATATGATTTTTCCAATTTATTATATTTTAGTTGGTCCTGCTTCGACCCAAAAACCCTAGAATTCCTCCAAATCTTATCCTCAAATGTTCGAATCCAAATTTTGACTCCAAATTGTGGTTCGGATTGAGAATTAACTTGACTAGGCTTTTAAACAATTTTTCTAATTTTGATCTTTTTCGGGTATCATAACACGCATTACGAGGAAAACCCAATATACATCCTCGAGAAAATCCCAAATTCCTGATTTTTCAAAAATTCACAATTTCAATTGATTTGGCTCAACTATATTTTTTCTGAATTTTTCTATTTTTTTCTAGAATTTTCTTCAACTTCTAGCGTTTTTATATTGAGAAAGGGTGGTTTGATCACCAGAACCAGACCGATCCGGTTTAGTTGAACCGAACCCGGTCTGATTCGGTCTGCGGGATCAAACCCCCTCTTCTTCCCTCTCTCCCCTACGTTTCAACAGTAACTCTTTTTTTTCTTGTTTTCATTGGGGTTGGGCTCTCAACCCCAACCCCGTGTTGGGACTGGGCAGGGAGAGTCTCCCCTACCATCGTTTTTCTCGAACGAATTGCCATGGCAGTTCGTCCGAGTCTCTTACTCCAACTCCACAATAACAACAACAACAACCATCAACAACAATCAACAACCCAAAACTCACCATGGTCTCGATCCTTTGGTCTCTCTCTCAGTCTCTATATCTTTCTCTCTCCCTCTCGATCTCTCTGTCTCCCTATCGATTTCGACTTTACTATCAAAATAAAGGTGTAGAAGAGACGGTTTAGTTATGAGTTGGGATATATATATTAGAGACAAATCTAATTATTCCATTTTCATAATATAAACTCGATCTTCCTCGAGATACATATTATGTATCTCGAGGTCAATCTTTATCTCAAAACAAAATTGAATGAGGCGGTGTGTTGATTTGAAGATATATAGTAGGATTTCCTTCGCATCGCATGAATCTCGAGGCAAATCTAATGATTCACTTATCTTATATATCTTGATCTTCCTCGAGATACGTGTTGTGTATCTCGAGGTCAATCTTGTAGCTATTAATAAGATAATCACCACCTCTAACGGACTTATGTAGATCAATTATATTGTTCTTCTCGATGTATGTATCGCATATCTCAAGGTAAATCTTATGGTTTAGTAACACCATACATTTGGTTTTTCTCAAGCTTGGATGTCACGCATCTCGAGGCGCAGATAAATCCTCTCCAACAACAATGTTCAACCATTTCTTTCCTTTGTGACGACCCAAAAATCCAAAAGGCATGCCCTAAAGGCAATTAAGTAATTTCATAAGCCCTACACTAATTAACTCCACTATATAAATCAAATCGAAAACCCTAGCCCCCTTTTTGTTTAAAATCTTAACTACGGGAGAGAAAATGAGATTCATGTGTTAAAAGTCTAACTCAAGGAGAACCCCAAACCAAAGGTACACACATCTCCCTCACCCTTTTAATCTCATTTTAAATGAAGATCAAACTTGAATCGATAAAACAATGGTGAAAAAACCACGTTATTAGAGATTTGTGGTGCCGATAAGGCGAGCGGCGACGGAAGTGACCGGCGATGGCCTCATGTTCGCCGCCGGCGCGACATCATCTTGTCTCCGCCGGTAGGGTGGGGGCGCCACCAGGCTGCGACGCCAGGGCGGATCGGCGCCAGCACCAGTCGGCGCTAGCCCCCCACCACCGGTGGTCAGGGATGGGGTTTTCCCTTCCCTGCCAATCATCAAACCAGGGGCTATTGGCCCTTGGTTTGCAAACTATGGGCCAAGAGCCACTAAACCGATCAACTGCTGTTGACTGTCAACATAGTTGACCGATCTATTGATGTTGACCGGTCTATTGGTGTTGATTGGTCAACATCATAAAATAATAAATAAAAAATATATAAAAAATATATAAAATACAATAATATGTATTATAAATAAACAAAAATAATATATATACATATATATAACAAAATAAAAGCAAATATTTATTTTAGACTAGGACACTATCACGTCTCCGGAGGAGACCGACCTGCTCCCACCCCTCGACCCTCGCATCGAGCGACGGGGGACTCGCGGGACCCACGCTAGTGGATCCCAAAGACCAATAAATAGAAGATTTAATTAATTTAAATAAAAGCATTAATTGATTATATGTATTATGGATGTATAGTGTCGCGCGACGGTTCACCTCGGGCCCCGAGCGTACTAGGAGTTATTATAGGCGTCTCTGCGAGTCGATGTAAGTGGGGAGCTTCGTTCAAGCATTAAGTATGGCTTGCTATTAGATAATTAAGTATAACGCTTTGAATGAAAATTTTGGGTTAAGGGTTGCATAGGGTTATTGGTTTGAATCTTAAAATCTATGAAATGTGAATGCATTTGTTTCCCCATTTATGTCATTTATTGCTCCAGTATGTTTGTGGAGTTCCCATCGAGGGCTTAATTAGAAAGTTATCATATTTAAATGTCTCAGGATGTTTATGGTAACACCTAGGGCTTTACTAGTTAATGCCCCAGGATGTTTTGTGGAATTTGTCATCGAAGGTTTTTACTTATCTAATTGAATACATAAATGTGTCACATAAGTATATGAGTTGGAGTTTCTACTCATGTGATTTGGTGATAGGGGGACATGTATCGGTGGCGGCTTTGGATGAACTCACTTTATTGTGAAGCAACTACTTGGAGGACGTAACGACCATTGCGTCCAATTATGGTATGCATTAAATCAAATGTGAGGGACTCGATCACCGAATTCCTACCAATACCTAGCATGCATTGACTGAACCAATGACTTACACTTATTATTATCTTTTATGGTATATATCTTCCCTTGCACGAATGATTTGAATTCCGTTACGCTTTAAATCATTCTTGAAACTCTTTTTAGAAGTTAAGAATGCATGACTCTTTCCTTGTTTATGAAGATGAACAATGTTCCCATGTTCCTACATGTTTTAGATCTGATCTAAATGCTTAAATCTAAATTTGATCAATACATATGTGCTTTCTACTTAATGTCTGACATTTAGTTTTCAACTTCATGTTAGATTTTGCCTAATTAGTAGGTAGTACTTGCGTATTTAATGTTTGAGCGAGGTTTTCCTCTTATTGAGCTATGTTGTCCATTTTAGCTCACCCCATTTACTCTTTCGGTGCGTCCATATCCGCTTTAGCTCGTGACAAGGGAAAGGCTCCCGCTTGAAGTTTTTCCTTAATTTGTGAGAAGTTGCATGTTCCTATTATTTATTTGATTTGATTTTGAGAATAATAAATTTGGGTTGTAACTTAAAATAGGTTATTTGGTATGAAATCCTCCTTATTCATTTTGGACTATTTGGAAGCTTTATGTGGTATTAGAAGCTATTTGGGATTATTGGACCTACTTAAACAGTTGAACTCTTATCATGTTGATTTTATGATATATGCAATTCTAATTTTGATTTTTACTTCATCATTTATTATTCCATATGGTTAGTATGTTATTCCACATGTTGAAATAGGCGTGCTAGACTGTTATTTGGGCCTGGTTCAAGTATCGGGCTTGAGTAATGGTTTGGGGTCGGGCGATCCAACCCTAGTTTAGGTGAGCTTCGAGAGTACCACACATTTCGACAGGGACCACCACACATTCATGTGCCCCGCACCTTCGGCTTCTCAAAGTATGACATTCAGACCACCGCGTCCACCACATCAATCACAACAGAGCAGGGGCACAGGGCCAAGGCCAAATGCATCAACGAGTACAGTGCAGCCACCCCTAACCTACAAGAAGCCGCATATCATATGTTACGGGTATGGGACTGCTGGGCATTACAAGAGTCAGTGCCCTAACCCGTGACTATCTAAAGAGAGTGTCGCTCCAGTTGTTTGAGGGAGAGTCCACGCCATAGCTGAGCAGGATCAAGAAGCCACGCGACAGCTAGTTGCAGGTACGGTTTCAATTAACGGTCGAGACATGCATACATTATTTGATTCTAGTTCTACTGTTTCGCTTATATCGGGGACCATGGTTCATGCTTTGGGTTTGGCACCAGTTAGAGCACACACTTACTTGATTTTCAGCACAGTTTCTACCGAATAGATTTATCCGAATATGATATGTGAGGGGTGCACAATTAAAATTGGAGATCACACGATGTCATTCGACTTACGAGTCTTAGAGTGCTTAGAGTACGATGTATTGTTGGGTATGGACTGGTTAGCAGCGTATCACACCAAAATAGATTGTTTCCATAAGACTGTGACCTCCCAGATTCTAGGCATTTCACTGTTTGAGTTCGGAGGTTGTACATTGGCTGGTTTTACCACCCGCGGTAGAGTTGCTAGTTTGGCTAAGATAGAGACCATTGTAGGCTTGACTTATATGGGAAAGGAAGGACAATAAGTTCTAATTGAGAAGATTCCAGTGGTTAGGGACTTTCCGGATGTTTTTCCTTCAGACCTTTCGGGAATCCTCCTTCATCGGGAGATTGATTTCATTATTAACCTTATACCTAGTACGAAACTAGTTTCCAAAGCACCTTACCATATGGCGGCTACCAAGTTGAAGGATTTGAAGTCGCAATTAAAGGAGTTGACTCATAAAAGCTTTATTACTCCAAGTGTATCGCCATGGGGAGCGCGGTGTTGTTTGTTAAGAAGAAAAACGGAAGTTTAAGGATGTGTATTAATTATCGGCAATTGAATAGGGTGACTATTTGGAACAAGTATCCACTTCCCAAGATCAGTGACTTGTTCGACCAGTTGAGAGGAACAAAGTTCTTTTCTAAGATAGATCTAAGATCGGGGTACCATCAGTTACGCATACGGGAGGAAGACATACCGAAGACAGCCTTTAGTACTCGTTATGGACACTTTCAGTTCACTGTGAAGCCGTTTGGGCTTAAAAAATGCACCGGCGATGTTCATGGACTTTGATGCATCGAGTTTTCAAGTCGTTCCTTGACCATTTTGTGATTATGTTTATAGATGACATCATGATAAACTCTAAGTCTGAGTCCGATCACAAGAAGCATCTCAGGAAGGTGTTGTAGACATTGAGGGAACACAAACTTTATGCTAAGTTGAGCAAATGTGAGTTTTCAGTTTCAGAGGTTAAGTTTCTGGGACACGTGGTGAATACAGAGGGAATATCAGTTGATCCTACGAAGATCGAGAAGATCCTTTGGTGGCCACAACCCACTAATGCTTCTGAGATATGGAGTTTTCTAGGATTAGCATGTTATTATCGACGGTTTATGCAGGGTTTCTCATTGATCACTTCATCGCTCACCAACTTAACCAAGAATGACGTTGTTTTTGTATGGGATGATCTATGTGGGGAGGTTTTTTAGTTGTTGAAGAATTGTCTGACTACCACACCGATCTTGATTTTACCAGAGGCCGACAGAGAGTTGTTAGTGTACATCGACGCATCAGGGACTGGTTTGGGAGGTGTATTGATGCAAGACAACAAGGCAATCGCTTATCCATCAAGACAGCTAAAAGTACATGAGAAAAACTATCTAGTACACGACTTAGAGTTGGCGGCAGTGGTGTTTGCCCTGAAGTTATGGAGGCACTACTTGTATGGGGAGAAATTCACTGTCTACTCGGATCACAAAAGTTTAAAGTACTTATTCATTCAAAGCGAGTTGAACATGCGACAAAGGAGATGGTTGGAACTCTTAAAAGACTATGATTTCACCCTCGAGTACCACCCAGGGAAAGCTAACGTAGTGGCAGATGCTTTGAGACATGTATGACTAGAGACAAAGTTCGAGACTGTAATGAATGTACAGATAGTAGCCACTGGTGGCTCAGTTGTTGGCTCAGATGTCTTAGAGGGTCAAGCATGAGTTCAGATGAGAGCAGAGCCAGTAGTTGTGTTTATAGTGGTTGACTGTCAGAGAGTCGATTCAGAGTACGGGAAGTACAGGTCAGTTGCGGATAGCACTGATGATGTGGATTAGAGACTTTCAGCTGATGGAGCGTTGAGATTTCGAGACAGATTGTGATACCATATCATAGACAATTGAGAGATGACTTACACTGGGAAGCACACAGATCTCGGTTCACCATTCATCCCGGGGGTAACAAGATGTATCTAGACATACGGATGATGTATTGGTGGCTAGGGATGAAGGTAGATATCGCTACTTACATCCAGGATTGCGAGATTTGGCAGCAAATGAAAGCAAACCACCGAAAGTCGGAGGGATTGTTGCAATCGTTACCTATTCCTTAGTGGAAGTGGGAACACATAGCCATGGACTTTGTTTTGGGGCTACCGACAACTCAGAAAGGGCATGATGCGGTTTGGGTGGTTATAAATCGTTTGACTAAGTCTACCCACTTCGTCTTTATTTCCATGAAGTATTCGGTATACAGGTTGGGAGGCATATACGTAGACAAGATCTTCAAATTACATGGAGTCATGGTGTCTATTGTATCGGATCGCAATTCAAGATTTACCTCACAGTTTTGGAATGGGTTTCAGCACCAGATGGGGACTCAGCCCAATCTCAGTACGACCTTTCACCCTCAGACAGATGGGCAGACCGAGAGATTGATATAAATACTTAAGGATATGCTTTGAGCTTCTGTGTCGGATTTCGTAGGAGTTGGGAGAAGTATATTACGTTGTGCGAGTTTGCGTACAATAATAATTTTCAAACAAGTACTGGCATGACACCGTTTGAGGCACTCTATGGGAAACCGTGTAGATCTCCAGTTTATTGGATCGAGGTCGGAGACGCCGTGTCGATCGGCCTAGAACTTGTGCATGACCAAACCGATAGGATAGATTGATTAGGCAACGATTGGAGACCGCCCAGAGCCGCTAGAAAAAGTATACTGACAAGGACCATCGAGAGGTTATGTTCAAGGAAGATGAATTTGTAGTATTGAAAGAGTCACCAATGAAAGGGCATTACCGATTCGGATTGAAGGTAAAGTTATCTCCCAGATTTATCGGGACATTCGAGATCAAGAAATGAATAGGCCCGGTAGCATATCGCCTCGAGTTACCACCACAGCTAGCTGAAGTTCATAATGTCTTCCATGTTTCTATGTTGAGGAAGACACATAACAAATATGCACCAATGATCGATTGGGGGCAAGTTGATTTGAGGGAGGATGTGTCCTACCACGAGCACCCGATTCAGATCGTGGATAGGAAAGTGCGTAAGCTTTGGAAGAAAGAAATCACGTTGGTGCAAGTTCAGTGGCAATTCCACGGAGAACAGGAGTTGATCTGGGAGCAGGAGGACTATATGATGGAGAACTTTCCATTTCTTTTCGAACCCTAAGGTATGACTTTTTTTACTTTCGAGGACGAAAGTTCTTTAAAATCGGGAATGTTGTGACGACCCAAAATCCCAAAAGACCTGCCCTATGGGCAATTAAGTAATTTCATAAACCCTACACTAATTAACCCCACTATATAAATCAAATTGTAAACCATAGTCCCCTTTTTGTTTAAAATCTTAACTACATGAGAGAAAGGGAGATTGAGGTATTGGAAGTCTAACTCAAGGAGAACCCCAAATCAAAGGTACACACATCTCCCTCACCTATTTAATCTTGTTTTAAATGAAGATCAAACTTAAATTGATAAACCAATGGTGGAAAAACCACATTATTAGAGATTTGTGGTGCGGACAAGGCCAGCGGCGAACGAAGCGACCGATAACGGCCTCATTGTCGCCGCCGCTGGTAGGCGAGGGCGCCACCAGGCTGCGGTGCCAACGCCGATCGGCGCTGGCCCCCCACCACCGCTGGTTCCAACCATCAAACCAAGGGTTGTTAGCCCCTGGTTTGCAAACTAGGGGCCAACATCGCTTAGACCGATCAACACAGTTGACCGGTCTATTGGTGTTGACCGGTCAACATCATAAAATAATAAATAAAAAATATATAAAAATATATGAAATACAATTATATATATTATAAATAAACAAAAATAATATATTTACATATATATAATAAAATAAAAGTAAATATTCACTTTCAACGGGACACTATCACGTCTCCGGAGGAGACCGACCGGGTCCCACCCCTCGACCCTCGCATCGGGCGACGAGGGACTTGTGGGACCCATACTAGTGGATCTTAAAGACCGATAAATGGAAGATTTAATTAATTTAAATAAAAACATTTATTTATGAGATGTATTATGATTTTATGGTGTCGCGCGAAGGTTCACATTGGGCCCCGAGTGTACCATGAGTTGTTATAGGCGTCGCTGCGAGTCGAGGTAAGTGGGGAGCTTTGCTCACGCATTAAGTATGGCTTTCTATTAGATAATTAAGTATCATCATTTGAATGAAAGACTTAGGTTAAGAGTTGCATTGGGGTATTGGCTTGAATCTCCAAATCTATGGAATGTGAATGCATATGTTTCCCTATTTATGTCATTTATTGCCCCATGATGTTTGTGGAGTTCCCACCGATGGCTTAATTAGCAAGTTATCATATTTAAATGCCCCAGGATGTTTGTGGTGCCACCGAGGGCTTTACTAGTTAATGCCCTGAATGTTTTGTCGAATTCGCCACCGAGGGCTTTACTTGTCTAATTGAATGCATAAATGTGTCACATAAGTATATGAGTTGGAGTTCCTACTCGTGTTACTTGTTGATAGCGGGACATGTATCGGTGGCGGCTTTGGATGAACTCACTTTGTTGTGATGCTACTGGTTGGAGGACGTAACGACCATTGCGTCTAATAATGGTTTGCATTAAATCAAATGTGAGGGATTCGATTACCGAATTCCTACCAATACCTAGCATGCATTGAATGAACCAATGACTTATAATTATTATTATCTTTTATGGTATATCTTTTGTCGACCCCTTGCATGAATGATTTGAATTCCGTTATGCTTTAAATGATTCTTGGAACTCGTTTTAGAAATTATGAATGTATGACTCTTTCCTTGTTTATGAAGGTGAACATTGCTCACATGTTCCTACATGTTTTAGGTCTTATCTACATGCTTAAATTTGAATTTGATCAATACCTATGTGCTTTCTACTTAATGTCTGAGATTTAGTTTTCAACTTCATGTTAGATTTTGTGTAATTAGTAGGTAGTACTTGCGTATTTAATGTTTGAGCGAGATTTTCCTCTTATTGAGCTCCGTTGTCCATTTTAGTTCACTCCACTTACTCTCCAGTGCGTCCACATCCGCTTTAGCTCGTGACAAGGGAAAGGTACCCGCTTGAAGTATTTCCTTACTTTATGAGAAGTTGCATGTTCCTATTATTTATTTATTTGATTTTGAGAACAATAACCTTGGGTTGTAACTTAAAGTAGGTTATTTGGGTAGTATGAAACCCTCCTTATTCATTTTGGACTATTTGAAAGCTTTATGGTAGTATTATAAGCTATTTGGGATGATTGAACCTACTTAGACAGTTGAACTCTTATCACGTTGATTTTATGATATATGGAATTCTAGTTTTGATTTTTACTTCCACATTTATTATTCCATTTAGTTAGTATTTTATTCTGCATGTTAAAATAGGCGTGTCAGACTGTTATTTGGGCCTGGTTCAAGTATCGGGCTTGAGTAATGGTTTGGTTCGGGCAATCCGACCCTAGTTTCGGTGAAGGTCGTTTCATCCTTGATGCTCACACTATGTGTATCTCGAGGCAAATCCAATGTATACTTTTACTTCATTATCAAACTACAAGATTGATTTATATATTTATATATAAACTATGTTATATATATGTATATATATACACCTATGTATGTTCACGGCTATAAATTAACCACGTGCATCGACGACCACCTTCGAGCATGCACACTCCCACACGTGGCACCTTCGATCTCGCGCGTCACTAGACGCCCACCAATTTATTAATAATTTTATTTAATTTCATAATTATCTTTTTAATTTATGTCCAAATTAAATTTTGAAAAACACCCCAAATGTACCAAAATTGGATAAAATACCCCTACGCGCTCTGGAACTCATGGACAACGTGTATACACTTCAATTTGACCCTAATTCGTGTCGAAATAATGTATAATACATCATATATGTACACGACACACAAAAATAATATTAAATTTATGATCTCTGATCCATAACGCATGGTTCCCACCTCAGATACCTAAATACCAAATTAAATCCGAAAATATTTAATTAACCACCTAATCAAGTTCATAAAATTCTCGGATGTCACACGGCTAAAACCTCTAAAGAGGCTTAGTATGAGTCATCCGATACCTTTTTAGAGCTCTCAGTCATGTATGGTGGAAACCCACAGGCTGGGAAGACATGGGTATGTTTGAATAATGGGTATATTTAGCAAAAAATGGGGTACATTTTGTAGCATCACCTATCCCAATTAGGGCGATACTCGACTTGAAACCCTAATTAAGCCCCGGTAGACCAGTCGGACTCAATTTGAGTTACAGTACAACTGTCCTTCATACCTAATAATCACACAAACAGTATATCATATATCGAATAATTTATTAAAAACGCAACGGAATTAAAACTTTTTCGATAAAACATATGATATACAAAAATTGGCATAAACCTCGGTCGTAAACCATATCCCAACCCTGTTAATTACAAAATAGTAATTCAATATAATATAAAATAGTATGGAAACTCACTTCGCCGTAGAGAAGACTATAGACTCCTAATCTTCTCCATTCTTAAGTCGAAGCGCATGTCGACAACCTGAAATGTTAATTGGGGGAATGAGCGCTCCAACTTGCTCAGTAATTGATGTTCATAAACTGATCAATCATCAACTAATATCAATGAATAAATGAATAACAATATGCATCCGAAACATATCTATTCGGGCATTAAAAGTGATATAACAATAGATAACATAATGCAAGTTCACATGGCAATTGCAACCGTACTCGTAACCTGTATATTTTTTTCTTTATTTTTTTGCAATCAAAACAAGAGTTGTAGACTCTCATTACTCAAGAATCACGGCCCACAGAACCTCACACGTTGGCAGACGTGTGGTTTCTGTGGTGTATCCAGGCGTAGCATAGCTACCCACTTTTAAATGGAAAGTAGCAATCAGTTAGTGTCACGAATCTAAGGGAAGGATATTGGTTGGCCCTCAATACCTCGGTCGTCAACCTCATTCAGATTCCCCCGTTGCACTCCTCTCCGAATTCACTTTTTGATATAAAACAATAGGAAAGCAAAATCGGGTACCTCAAGGTAGCTGAAGGGAAGGTGTCGGTAGCTTGCCAATCACCTTCATCGTCACTCAAGTCCAATTCGCCCGTCATACCTCTTTCTGGATAATTTTTTTATAAAACAGTTCAAGTCACAGTACATTTCCCCACTCCCAGTCCATAATGTTATACGAACTAATTATACTAATTACGTTGCATAATTGATAAAAATACGTGTCCCACTTACCTGTACCGACCTTTTCTAACTTTTAACCGACCTATGTGATCCTGAAATCCGTAAATCTTTCCCCATTGACCAAGAACCTAAATTAAACCAATTATCATCAATTTAGGTTCAATATTTATTATTTAGAACCCCTAAACTGGTTTCAATCAAATCTGGAACCAATTTAACAAATTTAGGTCAATGTGACCATTTTCACGTTTTTCGAGGTAAAAAAACTCGTATAAAGTCTCGCCTAAAATTCCGAATATTTTATTTTTCATAGAAATTAATCGATTTCTATTTGTTTTATTAAAATATTATTTTTCGAGATTTTTCCAAAATTTTCTAGAATTTTTTTTCCATTTTTCCAGCATTTTTTTCTTCTTTTTTTTTATATTTTTTGTTGGGTCGGGTCAGACCTAGCCTAGCCCATGCTCCTGGCCCGGCCCAGGGAGGGGAGATGCACATGCATAGCCCGTGCGTGTGCATCTTCCTCACGGAATTGAAACCAGTTCGATTTCAAAAAAAAAATAATAATCTCTCAACCCTAGGGCACTCTAGGCAGGCTCCAACATCAACGCACAACAACAACAATAATGGTCAGGACAACAACACAATATCAACAACAACAAACTATAATCTCACCTTTGGTTTTGATCTCTCCCTCCACCATTTCGATTTCTTGAACTTTGTTTCTCTCTCTATGCGATTTCCATTTTTTTTACAGTAAGGAATCGGTTGGTTGGAGAAGATATGTAAAGAAATTTCCACGAGATTCATGCAACATGAATCTCGAGGCAGATCTAATGTTTCACTTTTAATTTTAATCCATCTCGAGATACATGTTACGTATCTCGATGCCTAACTTGTGGCTATAAGCTAATCCATTCCTCTTAACCGCCTTAATATAAAATTAACATCTCATTGATTTTTATGGAGATTGGATGGCACGCATCTCAAGGCATGACGATATCATCCAAACTAACCAACGTCCCATATATTCTCCTCTTCGATGCTCATGCTACGCGTATCTCTAGGTGAATCCAATGTACATTTAATTTAATTTTACTTTATGATTTATTTATATATATAACCTATATATATACAAATATACATTAACCTATGTATTTTCGCCGCCTATAAATTCATGGTGTGCACCAACGATGATTGTAGGGCGTGCATACTATTTTACGTCCTACACATGTCACCCTTATCCGTGCGTATCACTAGGCGCCCACCAATTATTAATTATTTATTTATTTTTAATATATATTTATATATACAAGTATATATAAATATATATACGTATATATATTCATGCATTTATAATTTCGTCGTGCGCGCCAACGAGTACGCTCAAGCGCGCACACTACCCACGAATTGTGTGCGTCACCCTTGACCCACACATGGTATATTAGGCGTCCGAATAGTTTTTCAATTAATCAATTAAATTCCAATTAATCTAATTAATCTCAATAAATAATAATACACATCAAATAAACACCAAATGGCACACAAATCCACACACACATTAATCGAAACAAGTCGGGTTTGACCACGAGCCTGACTCGGGTTAATTAAAACTCGAATTAACAATAATCACATGCTTAAGATAACGGGTCATTACACATTTAGCAAGGGTATTTTGGGAGGTTATTTTAAAAAAAGTGGGGTACGTTTAGCAATTAAAATTCAAAATTAAGATATGGTGAGTAAATGGGGTATGTTTAGCAAAAAGTTGGGTTCGTTTAGCCGCTGTCTTTTTGTGTGTGTGATTAATAAATGGCGATGCTTAAGACTTCTTAGGTAATTAGGGCTTAATCTCTTATTATGAGTGATTTTGATGTTAACAAATAACTTAAACCAAAGGTGAAAGACCTTTTATGAATGTGACGACCCCTTCTCAAATTAGGGCATCGTCTAGCCTAATCCCGTCACTAAGCCTTAATCTCGTCTTATAGGACTTAATGTAATGACCCAAATTAATTAAATTAGGATTAACTTTTATCTCGGGGATTAACAGTCGTAATTCGGGCGCTACGTGTAAAACTCGATTGACTCGAACACGAGAACCGAGAGAATATATTATTTGTGGATGATGGTTGCTTAGGTGTGATGTTTAAATATAACATCGCATGTATGTACGTTGCTATTGGGCGAGTGGGTGTGACGGGTATTCGCTTCGTAAGGCATGTCTACGCGGGTATCGGGTAGGCGAACTACTGGTGCACTAAGAAACTCGACTAATTCACGTTAAGATGACTAGTTGACCAATTAGAAAGGGTAATGTAACCATAGGCTAAGTTGGTTAAATTAAAATAATAGGCTATGGCACACTAACCAAACTGGCTAGCGCGCTAACCAATCTGGGCACTTAACTATTTTTCAAAATGAAGAACAGTAGCGCGCTAAACAGATCCCTTAGTGCGCTAGGTAGACCCATCAGCGCACTAATGACAGATGGAATGTGATTTTAAGGACTGATTTCGGGATTTTCGACTTAATACAATACTAATCAACCTGGAATCATGCTAAACATATGAAATTGGACTTTAGGGACTTAGGGGACCACAGCTCGGGTATCGGGGAGCTAATTGGGTCGGATTCAGAAGTCTAGGGAAGTCAGAGAGCGATTTGAGGTTTGTAAAACCCACAAGAACGTCACTTGAGTATTTACTTACTTCCATTATTGTTTTACTTTAGTTCCTGATTCAATTCCTTATTTACTTAGTTATCTGTATATTTATCACTGTTTGAACGGTTGGTTGAACTTACTCCCGCCCAGGTATTCTATTGTGTGTCTAGGGCACGTTAGACCATAGCATGTGTATCAGGAGTCCTCAGTGAATAACGACCCGAGCTACTTTGTCGGTACATGTGTCGGTGGGTCGTGGGTCTACGCCGACTACCGAGAGGACCAGGTATTGGGCCAATTGGGTGCGCCTACTGGTGGGATCCTGGGGAGAGTAGCCGAGGTATGGTCTAGTCTGACTAGAAAAGGCACACGCGTTTGCGCTTTATTGTTATTTACGCATGTGAGGATCCATTTATAGTTATATGTTTACATTCTACATGTTTATTTAATAATATTTATTGGATTTCCTTTACTTTATCATATGAATGCTCAGTGAATTTCCTTGGAATTTTACTTACTGGACTCGTCATCTGTTTTGTTCTGATGGCTGAGTGCAGATCCTTCTATGAGTAAGGGTAAGGAGATTCTTGGCAACTATCTCTGAGCTTGCTCGTTGTTTGGCACACTACTCGTAGGTGTTTATTTTGGTATTTTGTTATATATTTTGATTTTATGGGAAACTTTTGAGACGTGTAATTGTATATATTTACTTTTGTCACCATATATATACAGTGTACTTTATTTCGGGTTTTCCATAGTAGGACGGATGCTTTATAAAACCTAAGAGTTAATGAAAATACATGTTTAGGTTTATTTTAAGACTTCCGCTGTAAAATACTGGTTATTTACTTGCAAATCTGTAAAAACACAAACTACTAACATGGCTAGGACTTGAATAAACTACAAACAATTGAAATACTTAAGGAAATAACTGTCATGACTCATCTCACTAAGCCCCGATTTATCCCTAATCACCCTAATTAGGCACTTAATTCATTTAGTTAACTTAACCTCAAAATAATTTTTAATTCAATCCTCAATAATGCTCCAAAACTAAATTCATGTCCTCAATAGATCTGAACTCATTATTAGTTCAATTGGAGCAAATTAGGAAATCATATTGAGTATTGTCCATATTTTATTAAAATTTCGGCAGCACCTCCCGTAAAGGTGGTTTGCTAGAAAAATTCACTTAATAGACAGCAGAATAGGGAGAAGCATAGAAGGACTCACAACTCCCCGCAGTTCACAATATATATCAATTTAAAACATTTAAACTAACTTAAGGTCTCTAATACCTTATTTACAGCTTTACAATAAAAATAAGTAAATCAAAACTGAATCAAAAACCTTCTCAATTTGCTCCAACTAATTTAGGAGACTCTTATAACCTATTTGAAAGTATTTCACGACCTACGCTCACCCCGGAACCTAAAACATTATACATAAAATGATTACAACAAGAAAATTAAACTTTAACAATTTAAAACATTCACCAAGGTCTTCGAGACTTGTCCATTCTTCCATATTCTCACAAAGAACATGACATCATAAAAAACAACTCGAAGATGTCAGGTAAGTAAACTCCTACACTGTTATGTACTCCTACAAATGTTAGTCTGAATACATGAAGACATGTAATTGCATTTTCAAAATAACAAGAAATTTATATAACAACATGAAACCTTTTCATTGCTATTCCAGTCACAAACAGGCTGGCCGACCTAAGAATGAAGCTAAAACAGTAATGGAAGTCAAATGCATGCTACCTCGGAGTTGACATTACCCGCCTCAGACGCTGCAGTACGTTTAGTCTGGAGTGGAGCACCTCACACTCTTACGACCAAAAGTAGAGGTAACTCTATCCGGATGCCATGTATGCATGACTAAGAATGATGTGAAATGCAATGCAGACTAAACACAAATGCAGGTACAAAGATAAATTCCATAAATAGTAAAAACCATTGTAGGGTTTACTTACTGTCCAACCAACTTTGAGCTAACTTCTCGGGGTTCTCAGAGCGTCATATAGCCTTGAAAATGGTTCCAATACCTTTCCTTCATACCCAATTATATTACGGCTCAAGCTTCAAGTGAAACCAAATCACGAAACCCAATGAAAAATGCGATCAAAGTACGCTTGAGAACAGTTTTCAAATATATTAATTTATATAACTGTTTCAACTAGCTTTCAACTAGCCGACTTGGGGTAACTTTTTAACCTTAAAGATCTTAATATTTGTCATAATGACCTAAAAGGGACTTGTAGTACGCATGTCCTACTTTTCATAGACTCTAAGAACACTAAAATCGGATCACCGAATGAGAAGTTATGAATTTTATAATATGGTCTGTAAACTAGACAAATTTTGTTTATTTTGAACTGAAAAACTTCTCCAAATCAATATTTTCGCAATTAAATCTTAAAAACTTAACAACAAACACCACGAAACCACTCTATATCAACATCAAAATATTTTCATTGCTCGTGCAGTCAAATTGGGTCAAAATCAATAATCAATTCATCTAGAAACCCTATATAAATCAATATCAACTTTAAAAACATCTCAAAAATAGTTATCAACTGAATTGCATTAGTTCAATTCATTAAAACTCTAACCCACACCAGTGGAACTTATCCGAAATTGATGCAAATCAATCTAATATACCAATTCACAACAATCTCTACCATTTTATATCAAAACCTCGCAAAAAAATCAAGAAATCGTGAGAATTCAAATTGAATTGAAGAAAATGCCCAACATTGAGTATTTACCAAATTGCGGGTCGAATACCTCGTTTTCACCGCAGAAACTTAGCTCGAACTGACCGTCTCGCGAGGCTCTACAGTTTTATGGAAAGAAATCGAGCGAAAATTGGACATTGAGAGCTCACGGAGTGTAAACCAGTGTTGAGAGGGTTTAGAGAACGAACTTTTTTCGTTCTTTGTTGAAACCAAATGAGCGATTTTGATTTTGTTTTGATTTTTTTATATACATTTATATATAAACCCTCATGTGCTTGTCAGTAGCTTAATTTTTTTTTATTATTAATTCTCAAAATTTATATTTTGACATATTTCAGCTTTCGGCGATCGTTTTCGATTCGATTTTTCATCAAATTGAACCAAACTCTCGACAAAACAGTCCATCTTCATAAAACGTTCATAGCACTGATTTTGTTCACACCAAAACCCAAAAAATCTTAACTTTGTCCATGACATACCAAACACTTACGGATCAATTCTCTTGCCATACTAAGCCAAACTTACACCAATTTGGACCGAATCTCATCCTCGACCATCGACAACTAATGCAAAACTCGAGGCAAGGTCATGCACTAACTTCATACTCATTTTACACTGCCACTGATCCCAACTTGCGCATAAATCGAGAAAAATCCTCACGTGATATTTAACACTTGTTTACTAGTTTTCGAGCAACTAATAATTTTTATTGCACTTGGCTCTTCAGACACGCTTACAACCCCGTTTATGACAAATTGAGAATACACCTCAACATAACCTGACTTCGCAACAAAATATCATAAAATACACACACTAAGCACACAACATACAAAAATAAAATATACCTTATGATCTCTGGTCCGAAACATGTAGGTCCCACCTTAGATACCTAATCTCTAAATAAAATTCGAAATACTTAATTAGTCGTCTAATCGAGTTTATGAAATTATCAAATTTCACAATAACTTAAAAAAATATGAATAACTGATTAGCTAAATTAATAACGCACAATTGGACACGAATATCGAGACATTAGATGGATGGGCAGGTGATGGACACGTGTAGCTAGGCCTACTAGGCGAGGAGCGCACGGAATAACGACACCCCAGGGCGACCTCGGGGCGCGGGGCCACCACACTTAACAACGAATTAGTCAGCCTTATTCCAAAACCTTTCTAACACAATTGTTTCTTTCAAATAAGCATTTCTTATCATTTGTCAATAAATAAATTAGAGACAAATTAAAATTTTATAAACTTAAAGATTATTCAGTGGAAGTCTTAACAATTTAGCATAAGTTTTTAACATAATTCCTAAATGTGCGGGAAACCAGGAAACAAAGATGCATGCATATATATAATGAAACGGCGATAATTTATCATCATGTATCAGCTCATAGTACTATCTCTCAACCCATAATATATATACAACCCCAAAAGTATATGAAAGACGTATATAAAAGTCATATAACAAAACTAAAAACCTACAAAATCCGGGGCAGCATTCCACTGGCTCAGTAGTAGTTGTCGATCTTCTCTTTGCCTGGTCTGCTACTCGATTGATCTACACCCACCGTCATAAAAAGAACGGTGAGTATACGAAAGTAGAAACTAATACCGAGGGATATTTGTTCACATTCCCAAATATACAACAAGTATCTGAAAGCATAACAATAGCAACTATGTTGAAAAGGAATCATGGTAAAAGATATTTTAGTTAAACAAAAGGAAACTGACACTCGGCTAAGTAGTAATGATCTACGGTCGGTCGGCCCTGAGTTACATCACATTAGCCTTATTCCACTATTTAAGGCGTAAACAGTATCATGAATGCCTTCACATCCTCACAAATGCCTATCTCATATATAAATACTCACAAGTGCCCCTTACAAGTGATGTATACTTGCCAACAACCTCGGGTCCCATTCCCCGTGTGTTGCGCAAGATAGTGGTGAGATCCTGACAACCTCAGAAGTTTTGTGACCCCACGTGTCGTGCTATCTCTATCATATCATGGTCCTAAATATAATAACTACTTTCATACCCAAGAAATGATATGGTTCGGAAATCCAACAAAGTAATTGCATATCTAATGCACAAAGGAAATTAGATTTACAATACCATCGAACATCTACCTAATAGCATGTTATTTCATTTGACTAAATGTCTCCACAATCAAAAATGACGTAGCATATGATATGGAGTCAATGAAACTATTTAACCAACAATTTATACCACGATAGTAAACTCATGAAATGAGAGAGAAATCAAGTCATGGTATATAGAGTACAATAGACAAATCAGTCCAAATTGATGGAATTAAATAACAAGACAGGAATAAAATGTAAATAAATATCTCAATCAGTTTACTTACAATCCATGCAGATTTCTTAGCTAATCCGGCCTTCGACACTTCAAAACTCGTATTCGAACCTCCGAGACTTTCCCCTAAGTTCCTGATATCATTTAACATGTTTTTAGTGTGTTTAGGTCTTTAATTAATGTATTATACTTGTTTAAAGTGTTTAAGTTTCACTTACGAAATTGCATATTTTGTGTTGTTCGAGCACCTAGCATACTGGGTGTTCTGTCTAGCGCTTGTGACCTCATTAGCGTGCTAGTCAGATTTATTAACGTTCTACACTTAGGTAGCGTGCTAGCTAGTACATCTAGCACGCTATGTGCAGGAAAACCCAAAATTCTGCACTTAGAATTCGAGTTCTCTCCACACATAGTCAACTCCAATACCTTGGGATCTCTTTTCTCATCTACCAGAGACCTCAAGTCACCCATTAACATCACAAGATCAGCCACATCTCATTTATTCCATGTATTCATCAAATTAAACTAACCTAGTAGTGTAAATAGAATTACCTAGTGGTTGTATACCATCACCTAGCTTGATCAACACCTCCTAAACACCAAAATCTCCTTCAATACCTTGCTAATCTCCTTCTTCAAATTCTCCAAAGCAACTTTTCTTTTCTCCTAAGCGTTGTTATGAAATGAAATGGTTTGCATGAATTGATCCATTCAATCTTATATATTAAGATAAGATTGTTTAATAGCCATTAATCTCTATGTATATACGTATCTCAAGACTAATCTAATGGCCTACAACTTGCCACAATTTCACTAACTCTTTCTAACCAACACCAATATCAAACTTAATTGGTCTCATAATGTGTCAACTCATATCTCGAGGATTATCAATGACTAATGTTTAATTTTCTAACTTAGGTTACATTTAATATAAAATCAACTATAGCATCATCAAATTAATTTATTTAAGCTACACTAAGCTTAAGTTAACTTACTACATCACTATCTACCTCGGTCCTACACAGACACGCATCTCGAGGTGCGTCTCAACTCACGTCTCGACACCTAAACACAAATAAGAGTGACTTAGTAGCCTACACACATACAATACACTAGGCATACATCATAACAAATCTAACATATACCTCGACCTCCTGCCTCAGTCAATGCACGTATCTCGATGCGAGTCCCACGTTACGGGTCAGTCATCCTGATTATGGAATTAAACTAGTATTTAAGATGAAGTACACTAATAAAGTTGGTATCAAAACCTAGGTTCATTGAAACGTAGATTGATAATTCAAATGTTCTAAAGACATGTATAGGTGAAGAAGTTGTATAAGAAGACAAGTTTTCTTAATTATACTAAGATCAATGTGACTTATTGAACGATGGTTCAAGAGGTTCGGAAACTCTAATAAGGAAGATGAACAGTGTACTGAAATTCAGATCTGATAGAGTCGTTTCTCTCAGTCGGTGATGTATTGTTTATATAATGTGATCAAGATTATACATGGACCACACGATTAGACACACCAGAGTCGTCTAATTCATGTAGTACAGATTGAGATACACACAAAACTAACACTCACATATAACATTCATAGTCTCTTAGTAATTACATATTACCACAGTAACTTGTACATAAATATTACCAAAGCCTACTTTAGTGATTTATTCCCACGTCCCCTCCAAACGAAGGGGAGTAAAACTACACCGAGTTTGCTCCTAAGAAATGGAAACCGAAAAATAGCAAACTCCTTGGTAAAGCAGTATGCAATTTGATCATGACTAGGAACATGTAACGTCAGTACACCAGCTAAAACCTTATCTAGCACATAGTTAATATCTAGCTTTATATGTTTAGTCATGGCATGATACACTGGATTATGAGCAAGTGCCTGAGCACTGATAGTGTCACACTAATCCATTGGTGCAGCAGGGATGGATATCTGAAGTTCAGATAATAAAGATTCTACTAAAGATATCTCTGCATCTACTTAAGCAAGGGCCATATATTTCGACTCGGTACTCGATCGTGCAACCACTTGTTGTTTCTTCGATTGTCACGATATAAGATTCGAACTAAGAAACACAGCAAAACCCAAGACATATCTTCTATCATCCGGAGAGGCATCCCAATTAGCATCTTAGAAACTCGTCACAAATAGATTAACACTCAGTCGAAACCATATACCCCAATCAGATGTGTCTTTGTGATATCACAAGACTTTTTTTAATGTTTGGCAATGTGTAACAGTAGGACATCTCTGATATTGATTCAACCAGTGACGAGCTGAAACAGTAATCAGCACACCGCTCGGCCTAATCCCATCATTAAGTTCTAATCCCAGCAACAAAGGACTTAACAACGTATTAGTCAGTCTTTTATCTTATTCTCCTCGTAACTTGTGTTCAAGATAAGTATTTCTTGTTTCTCGTTATAAGTGATTTTCAGAGTTAATAAAAAATGTATACATTTTAACAAATTAACGAAAGACTTAATAATATTACTGAAGCAATTATAAAACACATGTGGAAACCAGGAAATAGATCACATGTATGTATATCAAAAGTGGCAAGCAACAATGTAACATAATGCATCAGTCGGGGAGTCTAGTATCTCAACCCAATATACAGCCCAAAACATATAAAAGACATGTAATCAATGTAAACAAGTGAAACCTATAAAAGATGGTAGTAGATAGTCGTCGAAGGCTCAGAGGTAGTCACTGATCTTCTCTTTCCCCAGTCTGCTATTCGACGGACCTGCAATTGTCACCAAAGATGACAATTCCAGTGAGTAAATCCTACGGGCATGCATTTATATTCCCAAATATACAAGAAATTGTAACTGAAAGCATACGATAGCTACGAAAGAAAAGCTAAAAGGAATGTATGCAAGTAGGTACTATGTATGCTTAAAGAATAGGCAGGGTAGTCACACAAATCGAGGTTTGGTCGGCCAAGAACTGCGTCACTTTAGCTTATGTACTTGACCATGAGTTATGTCACATCAGCCAATCAAGAGTGCCAACATCCCCAGGGACTCTAACCTTGTGTGTCGCGCTCACTCGTAAAAAAATCAAAATCAGGGAACCCAAACGTATGGACGACCTTACAACCACTATAAACTAACCTACCTCATAAACCCAAATAACACCAACATATGAAACATGAAGGTGAACAACACCAGATGATAATACAATAGCATGCTATAACACAACACACAAGCTCGAATATCAACAACATTTAAGAGTCCAAATAAAGATAAGGAATCAAATAGAATCAATTATCATGAACCAAACCAAACATATATTCTTTTACTTAAACTAAACATATGCAGCACCATAAAAGTAACATGGCATTGAGAATTAAAGCACAACCAAATTAGTCCAAGTGACTATATTTCCAAGGTAAAACAGGAATTGAAATGGAAATGAATTCCCGACAGGTTTACTTACCTCAAATTCCCGCAATTCCTAACCTAAACTGGCTCTCGGCCACTCCAAACTCGCGTTCTACACCCCGTAAGTCCTCTTTAAGCTCTTTAGGTGTCCTAAAAAATTTAATTGAACTTGTTTTAGCTTGGTTAAGTGGTTTTAAATTTCAATTTTTCACAATCAGCCCCCTTAATAATTTTTTATATGTTGAAATCTAAATTATTAAATAAAGAAAGTTTTAGTGCAACAACTTATGAGTTGATTTCAATTACCAAAACGTTTAAATCAAGCATTATAGTCCAATGAGAGGTTTTAGGTCTATTTCTTGGCTTTCTAGAACTATAAGTTTTGCGAGATTTTGATAAGAAATTAGGGAGATATGGAAATTTTACCACAATGACTCAAAACAGTTTTATATTCTGACCAACAAACTTGAGAAATTCATTTCTCCTAAATCATAGATTCAAAAATCATGATTGTTTTACTAAAGACTACAAACATATTATAGAATGTCGTACTAAAAGATGATCTCAATCCAATAAGAAATGATGGAGTTATGCTCAAAACATTAGGACATTATCAAAACTGTGAAACGCAGAAATTTCAGAGTCGTCATCAAAGTTGTAGAGCTTTTTTTAATAGGAAGGAGTCAAAATCTTCACATGGTGCATGAGATCAAAGTTTTAGTATTATGGCTAAGCTTTCCAATGTCACCAGAATGGGTCAATTTATATTTAAAATGAGAAAGTTATGGTCAAATTACATAGACTGGTTCAGAATAAGAACACACAAATTCTAGCTTTTGTTTTCAAGAACCTCATTTACTTTAAAAATTCATACAAAACTCATTCCTTACCCAAAAATAAAAACTCAATATAGAAGATTGAGTGAAGTTTCATGAAGATTCTAAATCTAAAATTAGTTTACAAATTCAAATTCAATTACCTACTGAATTTAGAGAATTAAGAAACAATAGCAACTTTAAACTTATTACCTATAGTTGATATGAATTCCTGTGCTCTTGATTCTTCCTCTAATTCATCAAATGATCTCCTAAACTCTTGATTCTTCAATGAACTCCAGAATCATCACCTCAGAACATAACTTGATTTGCATAAAAATAAAGATCAACCCATTTATATATCATCATACGATTTGTTTCTATCCATAATCTCATTTTTATTGTGTATCTAGATGTAAATATATGGCTCTAAATCATCCCATTATCTCCACTTTCACACCCTTTCTAACACATTCAGTTTTGACACAAACTATTGAATCTAATCAATATGAGAACCAATAACAATAATGTCATCGACTTTAACCAAAACATACAAAAACATCGATTAACGTCAAAATATAAAGAGAGAATTAGCAGCCTTTAATCTATCAAATCAGGCTCGAGGGGCTTGCCTTAGACAATAAAGAGTCTTATGCAATTTGCAGACATAAATATGAGTTACTATTCACAAACCCTCAAGGTTAGTTTATACAGACATCCTCAATCATAGACCCATTCAAAAATGCATTGTTAATATCAAGTTTACATATTGACCAACCAAACTGAACAATAATAGACAAAATAACTCGGGTAGTGGAAGATTTTACTACTAGGCTGAAAGTTTCATCAAAATCAATATCCAACAATTATTTAAAGCCTTTAACCATTAATCTAGCTTTGTACCGATTGATAGAGCCATTATAATTTTTCTTGACAGTGAAAATCCACTTATTATCAACAACATTCTGAGAAGAGGAAACAGGCACTAAAGACCAAGTACCAGTCTTGATGAGAGCTTAATACTCTTTCTCTATGGCCTCTCTCCATCCTTGAAAGCCAACTTAACTGTCTTAGGAATATTATCAACAAACACAGAAATTATGGCTAAGAAAACTTCTTTCATGGAAATATCATTCTTAGCTCGAGTAATCATTGGATGAACATTATGTGATGCCTTAAATTTATACATATCATTAAAATGTTGTGACTCAACTTCGTTAGCATCATGAGAGGTTCAGCTTCAGATTGGGGAGAGATATTGTGTATAGGAACTGACCCAGAAGATTAAACAAGCACACCATTAGTTAGAGACTCAAGAGAAGAAGTCTTGAAGGAGGAAGAAAGATGAGACGAAAACGATGAAAAAAAGGAAACCACAGACTGGAAAACAAAATGTAGAAGAGTTCTCAAACCCATCAGCCATAGAGTGAGAAAGAACAAATATGAAAAGGGAAATTCATCTTCATTAAAGACCACATGACATGTAATATACAACCTCCAAGATTTATGACGACACATGTAACCATTATGAGAAGATCTGTACCCCTAAGAATAGACATTTATCAGATTGAAACATGAATTTATCAGCATTTTATGGATGTAAATATGGAAAACAAGCACAATCAAACACCCTCATAAGTGAATAATCAGTATGACGACCATATAACTTCTCATAAGGAGACAAGCCTTGTAACACCCTTGTAAGTAGTCTATTGATAAGAAACACAGCTATTTCGCAAGCATCCCACCAGAATTTTAGGGCAAATGACTATGTGCCAAAAGAGTTAAACTCATTTTAACAATATGTCAATGTTTACATTTAGCCCAACCATGAACATGAGGACATGAATGTTGAAACCCAATCCCCCATGAGTCAAGAAGTGGTTTGAAGGACCAATACTCACTACGCCAATCTAATTGAACCTTCTTGATGCTTGTAGAAAACTGAATTTCAACAAACTTTTTGAAATGAAGAAAAGCATTTAGTTCATCAGACTTAACCTTCAATGGATAGATCCATGTAAATTGTGTACAATCAATCCATGAAATGGACATAGTAATAAAAATACCCCAGTAGATGCAACAGGAGAAGGACCCCACAAATCAAAATGAATTAGATCAAGAACATTAGATGACTAACTACTGGAAGACTGAAACATCAATGCATGACTCTTGTGTAACGGCCCAGTATTTACTAATCGCGTTTATTAGGAAATCGCGGGCTAGGACGCTAGCTCAGATCCACGTGGACACCTTGGATAGGACCAGGACATGTCTAACTAGAAATGATAGTTATTTTTGTTTGTTGGTTGCTTATTTGCGATGTTAATTTATTAAATTGCTTCATATTGCATCATAAGTTTGTAGTTACATTGATTTAACATGCGAGATGTGTGACAGGTCTTTACCTCGGAGTGCGTGCGTAAGCGCAGGCACAGAGTGTCGGGTAGTCGAGGGTTAGTAGAACCACTAATGTGTCAACAATGAGACTAAATACACTAACCACATGAATTTAAGTGTCTAAGTTTGTAAATTTAATTGATATGGATTAATGGGGCTACAGTTTAGACAAACAAATTGAGGAACCTAGATTTTTCTAGTGATGATGAAGATGCGTAGGAATTCTAGGCTAAATAGTAACTAGTTAGTGGAGGCATGGAGTCTTCATGTGGGACAAGTGATATTGAAAGAAGACACATGTCCTAGTAATTAACTTAGTCAAATTAAAGATTTGCTTAATTAATCCACATATTAATCTAAGTATATAAAAGATAAACTTTGGTTTTCATGCAAACAAGAGAAGAGAAAATTCATAATTTTTGAGAACAAAGAGAGCAAGAGTATGCTAACATTTAGGGACTTCAACAGGACCTAAGCTTGGAGGATCAAACTATAAAGAATCAAACGATAGGAAACAACTTCTACTCATTCAGTTCGATTTCGATAAAAATGCTTACATGCATGACCATGAAGTGTTAAATGATTTTGGCTTGCTGATTTCATACTTTTCTAAGGTTGAAGATGAATCATATACATGTTATATAACTTTGGTTTCAAAAGATCAGGCCAAACTTGCTAATCGAACTAATTATATTTATGAGAAATTGGTCGAACTTTGCAAGGGCATAACTCCCTCAATACTTATCGGATTGGGATAATCTTTTAGTATATTGTTGTTGGGTATGTTAGATGACTTATGACCAAAATCACAATTTTTGGAGCTATATATTGCGAGAAATGATTTTTAAGACTTGTTGGTCAGATTTGTTTCAAATTTGAGTTGTTTTGGTAGAATAGTGATATCTCTTTGTTTTAAATCGGGATTTCGCAAATCAAACCTTTTCGGAAAGCTAAGACATAGACCAACAACTTTTTCTTATGGCAAGTGTTTGAGATTCGGATGTTTTCATGCCCAAAAATGTGCTGCAACACAAGATCAAAATTGAACTTTATTTAGTAATTAGAGGCTGATTTGGGAAAATCAACTTAAAACTCATTCAACCAATCTGAATACACAATTGACATACTTAATTGACGTCCACGGAACTGCAGGACCTGCAAAGCAGCACACACTGTGGCCTTGGAGCGCGGGGCTGCCATACTTGCCTAATGGACAACTTTAACAGTGTTAAGGCATGCACCCTAGGTCAAACATTGTTTATATTATTATTTTGGTTAATGAAATAGAGGATTCATTTGTTGTTTATTATAATTGGTTTGCATGTTTACATTATAATAAGATTCATGGATGTTTACTGAAATATCATAAATGTCCCTAGTTGGTCATTAACTGGGAACTATAATTGATTAAGATTAGTGTGAGTCTTGATTGATGGTCAAGTGATGATCATATGTATAGGGATACAAATCAAGATCATGATTACTTGTTAGGGAACAATGTACTGGACCGTACCGCTATGAGAACACTACATGAATTAAGTCATAGGTGTTACTCATGATAGGTATATCATTTAATCTTTTGACTTGAGATTACCATAGACTTTAAGATTAGGAGCATAGTGGTTTGAAGCAATCAAACATTATCTTTAACCGAACAATTATAAAAGTTGTGATTGGTTATTATGTGAATAATGGGTGAAGGTGTGTAATCAAGATAGAATTTGTCACTCTCGTATAAATTGCCAAGTCCAAGTGAACTGATAAGATCAATGTTACTTGGATGTTTTCAGTCTACCTTGAGATCGAGACTAGTACGATTGAACATTAAGGATGATACTTCCGTGCTTTATGTTAATCAAAGGATATCGTATGACAAAGGGATGTGATATACACTATTGATTCGGTTATATCAATTTTGATCTTCAGTGCAACTTGGGTAGTTATAATAGCTTGTTAGAGACCGCTTATGACTTGTGTACAAAAAGGGTTTCGGTTCACTGCTAACGTTGCATGAACTTATTGGGTCGCATACAAAGAACGTCTTGACATGATTTCAAGTGGTCTAGATTAATGAATTTTATGAAATAAAATTCATATTAGAGAAGCTTTTACGTTTTACTACATTATTACTTATTTAAGCAGGGGCATATATGTCGTTCACTTGAAAAACCTAAATACAATAATGGTATAAATAGGTGTTTGAGTGAAAGCATAGTATCGTACAAAAGAGGTTGAAACCCTAAAATGATTTAGTTTTTCGTTTTTGGCTTTCCGTGAGTTTTCAGGACTTTGGGGAGAAAAGAAAAACATTTTCTAAGTCTCCTATAGCTAGCACTCCAACTCGTGGTCACCGTTCGTATGTAAATTGCTAATAGACAACGTTCATGTGAACGTCTTGAAGATCGATCAACATAAACGGGTTTCTAGCGTTTAAGGTATGATTACAATTATGATGAACAAATCAATGGATTTCGTTTGATCCTGTTGGGATTTTGAAAATAAAAAAATTAAAATTCCATTGCGTTTTCGAACACTATAAATCAACAAACAGAAACCAATAGGATCGTTATTTACATTTACCAGTTGTAATACCTTCTGCAAATGTACACTATGCAGGATGTCCCAATCCGGAATGCCACAAGGCAGGATGACTCTTATTGAATGCAAAAAATGTTGAATGTCTTTGAGAAGGAAAAGGAGACCCAAAAAATCGATAGAGACCATTGTGAAAAGTCTCATGAAGTATAACCTTTTTAGTTATAATATCCATTACAAAACAATCACGAGCATAAAACTCAAGTAGCGCATCCTTCTCACGAGTCATCTGAAACACACTTAGAAGATTTTTCTTAATCTGAGGCATACACAATACATTGTGAAATGAGAAACTCGAGCCATAAGATGGTAAAGATGCAGTACCAACACCAGGAATAGACAATGATTGCCCATTACCAATAATCAAAGACCGATTACCTTGATAAGACATGCAGTTGTTCAATTGTGACGAATCCGATTACTAAACGTAACTCATTACTCAAGCATACCCTGATTTTGCTAAACTTACCCCCACCTTTTTTTGAAATCCCAAAAATATGCTTGCTTACCCCATGACCCTCACCCTCACCCCATCATCCCACAATCCTCTTCATTTTTTATTTTTTTCATTTTAAAATACTTGTATTAGGTTGGAAGTGGCGTAAGAGTTTTTTTTTTCTTCAAACAAGGTAGGATTTGATCTCGTCAGTGCCTTAGAAGTAAGGAAGTGTCACTCGTGGGTTTCAATCACACAGGGTCGGCTCGGTCTTGGTCTCGGTCTTGGTGAGAGCCGACCGAGACCTCTAAAGAAGTATCGATCTTGTGTGACCGAGACCATCAAAGCGGTCTCGGCCCTGTGCGGTCTTGGCCATGTAGGCTTGAAACCCATGAGCGACAAGAATGAACAAAAAAGTTTCAAAACCCCAAAAAAATACATGAAAACGACCAAAAATTAATTAGTGGATTTTGCTCAAAATCACTAGATATTCTCGATTCCATCTATATTTTGTACAAAAAAATGTGAGATATAAGCCCTAAAAAACAAAACCACAAAAATCGACTCAAAAACAACAAAAAAAATCCAAAAAGAAAATCTAAAAATCAACATGAAAATAAGTGGGAAATGCACTCACGACGTCGAATCAACGTGATTTTGCCTGGATTTCGTCGGATTTTGGGGGCGAGGTGAAAGAGGAAGAGACGGTGGTGTGACTGGGGTATGGATGAGCAAGGTAAGCAGGGTATGGGTAAGCAAAAAACTTTTTATATGAAAGGTAGTTGGGTCATTTCACGCATTGATTAATTTTTTTTTAAGTGGGGTATGTTTAGCAAGAAGTGAGGTCCGTTTAGCCGCGCTTTATAATATGGATGATGTTCATGCATGCAGTTAGTCTCCAAATGAATAAGAGGGCCGCTAAGGGCACCCCACCTTTTCATGAAGGCACCCAAATTATTTGTAAAAATTCCAGCAAAACTGGAAAAGACCATTTTGCCCCTGTATATATAATGATTCAAACCCCACAAATCATTTTGACAAAGAAAAAGGGCACCTCACCACCAAGCTTGAACCACAAAGCCACATTGCGTTTGGCGAGCGTTTATCGATTCTTGCGGATTGACATCATCCGACAGCGATGTAACAATGTTTGACAACCATATGATGGTTTCTTAGAACTGTGAAAATGATGATTTGTTTGTCAACGTAGGGTTTGGTAATTTCCTCAAATCCGAACTTGTTTCCACTATATAATGGAGGATTGTACTGCTACGGTGCAAGAGGAGGTTGAACTTGAGGTAATTTTGCGAATTTATTGTGTTTTTTATGAGGTTATCCGAAGTTTCTGTCGATGTGCGCGATTGTTCCGGCCTCGCAGGACCGAGATATATTGAAATGTCTCGGTCATAGAGGACCGAGCCTACTCTAACCCTCTCGCCAATGTACAACCGAGAGTAGGAGAAAATTCTCGGTTGTACACCACCGACGCCACATTACATATCACTAATTGTAGCTCTCGTCATGTCTCGGCGAGATAATCGAAGTATTCTCGCCATGCGTAACCGAGACACCGTGAACTCTTCCGCCTTCGTGGCCGAGCTGCGAGTTCCCAAAAATTTAGCTTCTGTCTCCGCCATGCTTGGCGAGACAATTAACACGATCTCGGCCTTTGTGTGGCCGAGAACCGCGATTTCCCAATTTTTTTACCATTCTACAAACCGCCACACACACATTACAACTATTCTACCAAATGTAACTTAATTATACTATAAACGTAACTTCAAACGATCGATTTCGCGCAAAATCGTGTGTTCGACGATCTTCAACCGAGCCCTAATTTGGAGACGAAATCGGCTCACACCACGACCCTACGAAGCGCAAAAAGCCGTAAACGAAGGAGAAACACAAGGCGAGACACGGGAGACACGATTTCGGAGATTCCTCTCACTGGTCGGTTCAAACCAAATGGTTTCTTGGAGTCAAGATCGGTGAAGGTGGTGGAGGGGGTGGTGGGGTGCAGCGGGTTTTTTTCGTGTTTGTGCAGGAGGGGTATTTTCGGGATTTCGTGTGTAATTTTTGGGTGCCCTTGGAAATTTGTTTTGTGCCCACATTAACTGGGTGCCCTCATTAAACGGTGGGGTGCCCTTAGCGGCCCTCATGAATAATCAGGTCCATAAATGTATTTGTCGTCACTTCAGTAAAGTTGAAGAGTGAGATGTATACCAGAGATGCTTTGGCGAATCACTTCTCAATTAATAACACTAATTCATGATTCTGTGAGCTGATGAACTGCATTCAAACAGGCACCAGCTTCAGCTGAGTTAGAACACATAGAAGACAACAATAAGTTCCACAAAGAAACATCTGGGATCTTGCCTTGGCTTATCATCTCCTCTAACCAGATAACAGCTTCATACCTCTTACCAGATGCGCAAAGTCCTCCAATAAGTTTATTGAAAGCAGCATCGGATGGCCAATGTCTTCGAACCAACATCTTCTCAAAAATTTGGCAAGCTTCGACAAAATGACCTTCAGCGCACAAGCCGTCGACCATGATATCATAAGTCGCCTTGTTAGGGACACATCCCATTTGATTATACATCTTGTTGAAGTATTTTATAGCACTCATCGACTTCCCTTCATCACACAAGCCTTTCAATAGAATATTGAATGTTCTGACGGTCGGAACACAATTTGCATCTATCATCTCCTTGTCAATCAAGTTAGCCGCGGCATCAACCTTCCGTTCTCTGCATAGCGCCACCATTTTTCCATCATATGTTGAAACTAGTGGCCTAAATCCTCTTTCTATAAGTTCGTTAAATACTCGGTTGCCGTCTTCAATCTTTCCTTCAGAATACAAGTCAGTCGCCATAGCACTATAAGAAGCCAAACTAGGAACCCCACCTCTGACCAGAAACTCGTTAATTAAAGCTTTGATCTTCTCCACATCTTCACTTTCAAGGCCTTGGCTTAGGCCCAGATTCCTGTAACGGTTCTTTGGAGCCTTTAGAGCCTTCCTAGAGATCTTACCGAGGATTTCCAAAGCCTCTTCGACCATTCCTTTATCACATAGAGCTTCTAAAAGTGTCCTGTAGATCACAACATCTTCACCGCTACCTTTCTTTGAGATCCTCCAGAACATGTTGTACAGCAAATGGGTTGCCTCATTTAGCCTTCCATCCTCGCAAAGACCTCTCATTAGGATCCGATAAGTCTCCCTGTCCGGATAACAACACTGAGCATTCATATCTTGAAAGATGGACAAAGCTAAATCCGAACGGCTCCTTCTACACAGAGCGTCAATGAGCACATTTAAAGAACGAATGCTAGTCTTTACTTCCCATTTATTTGCATTCATCAAGTACAAGTGATAAGCCGTCTCGAATTTTCCTTCGTTCACCATTATCTGCAACAAGGTATTAAAGGACTCGGTCCAATTCACACAGTTGAATTGAGGAATACTCTTAAACAATGAGATGGCCTCGTCAAGTAATCCAGCCTTTGCATAGGTCTTAATTGCACTATTGAAAACTGAATCTTTGCACTCACATGAATCTTCTTTCATCTGATTAATCAATTTTTTCATATCAGCAAGCTTGCCTGCAGTTCCAAGGACGTCGATCATGGTGGCATAGACCGGTCCATTATGTCTGTAACTGGCATACCTAGATTTAGCTTCAGTGAAAAGTTGGAGAGCCCTTAAAGGGTTCTTTTGGTCTCGAATGATCTGAGAGAGATAAGTGGGGGTAAGACAGCGAGGCCATCTTACACTCATCAGATTTGTTTGGTTGGTTCCAACCTCAAGAACAACTTGAAAGGACCGGTCTGCAGACAGGACGATCAGACAAAAGTCAAATTCTCAATCCCAAATTAGTTGCGGTCAGCAACAAAAGTCAAGAAAAATTAAAATTAAAATTAAATCCAGGAGAAACCTGAAATTACCAATTTAAAAACGAAAAAAGACACAACAGGTTGCAACAGTATTATTCGTGCTTTTCTACGGCTCCATACTGCCAACTCCTAAGAATGACTATCTCATGAATTAAACGGCCAAAAAGATATTTCAAAAAATACAAAATGACAGAAAGGATATAATATTTCCAGTGGTACTACATATGAGTTCGTCTTATAATTATCAATTAATTTCAAGACACTCAGTTGATTACGAAGTAATTCAAGAGATACTTGCAAGGACTTAACATTAGATATTGCAGCTATGCAATTTACAAGGCAATTATTTTATGCATAATACATTACATCATAAACGTACGTATGATTCTTTTACTAAAACTGAATATCAGTTCTACACTCAAATTACTAGTACTCTCTAGTTTTAGGTGCTAATCTAAATCCCTCACTCTTCAAGTTATGAGCCAACATTCTATATTTGTTTTATTTTATTACAGTTTATTTTGACATATTATTGTGGGACTTCAAAGATTCAAGTGAGTGGCATAGATACAAACAATTTCAACAGAAAAAACTTGACACTAGTAATTTTTTAAAAACAAGATTTTCAGAACAAAAATAAGTTTCATCATTAAAAATCAGAAAATGTGGAAAGGCCTTAAAACCGCTACCAAATATTATGAGAAAGACTCTTAACTGTTTAGTACTTAGACCCTTTAAACCCTTTAGATCATTTAAATTAATACCTCAATCATATATGTGAATGCCATTCTCTATCTATGAGGTTGCGTTTCTTATTCTCCCACACTTCTGAAACAACTCATTCATGTTTCACAGAATTTATCTCATTCTGTCATGTTTCCATTTAACTGCAATAGAGCCCTTACACTTTAAAGCCATATAAAAGCAATTTACTTCACTCACTCAACATTTTCTTTAATATTTAATCAAGCTGATAGGGAGGTTGCTCATTGGTAGTTAAGTTGAAATAGCTTTTTACACTGTGTCAAATGGGCTTAAGTTCTTTAAACTTTCCATGAATTAGAATTCCTACATATTCAATGCATTGCATGGGCAAAGCCATGACATATATATATTAGCAGCAACAGAAATTACTGGGTACTACTGCAAAAATTACTATCATTACTGCGTAGAACATTATTCATACTATATAAATATAAGAATTTTTCATCCTCGACACTAGCAGAAAAACATGGAACACAAATAGCGCAATCTGCCATGAAATCAATTTTAAACAGGTAATGACACATTAAAAAACCACAAACCCCTGCATATTCAAATAATTTTTAACAAATAAATCATGAGAAGGCTTATTAAGTGGGTGTGATTTGACCTGCTAACTTTTGCTTTTATATTTCAAAAATACAGGAGTTGGCCCATCCACAAACCAGTGACTAAGGTTTCTGATATTCGTTTCAAAAGTGCGCCAAGGCCAACCAGACAGGTTTATGACCAAGCATAAGTGCAAGATTGTTTATTCTTATGACCAAATCAATCGAGCGCAATGGAAGAGTTTGATCTATGTAGCCGACCTCAACTAATTTGAGATTGAGGCTAGTTATGACCAAATAAATGTAACTGAAACATTTAGTGAAGAAATTATTGGTTGATTTAGTACAGATTACAATTGTACGATATTAATTTAAATATATCTATCATGATTTTAAGGAAGAAAGGGATTGAACTCAAATCATTTGATTGTAGCACCAGTAACTTTGTACAACTCCCTTCATAGTTCTTAAGGAAAAGAGTAGATGACCCTCGTATGGACACAATTGCTAGAACAGTTGAAACATCTGAATTAGTTTAACTATTATCTTTGGTGCGTTTTTCCGGCTTGTTGTATGAACATGCTTGTGTTTTGCTCTTAAATTAAAAGAATCAATTATGTGATATCGCATGCCTCATTCCATACAACCAAGAAATTAACAATGGATCCCATAACAGCGGAAAAGTGAATTTCAAGAATTTGAAACTTATGTTTTATCACAACCCTTTCCCATGCTCCTAGAATTGCCTCAACCTCACTAAAGTATGTTGCTGCCTCATACACTAAAATCATCTCGACAAACTTGGTGCCTGGAAATCTGGATCCATAAATCATCGTGAACCAATACGAAGGAGAGATGACATTAAATCTTAACCAAAAATCAATGACCTTCCTCTTTTTAATCGTTTCCATAAAATCATGAATGCAACGAAATGATGCATGAGAGCAATAAAAGTAAGTTTCATAAATAAAATTGATGAAAACATGAGATGAAATGACAGAAACTGCACACAATAATTTGACACAATCATAACATCCATATCAAGTTTCAAAGATCAACCAAATAACGACATACATTATCTTCAGTAACCTTTTAAGAAAAGAATCATAATCCACTCTAAATAATTAAAATGTATACATTTTCCAAGAATTACTGAAGCTCTATGGACTTGAAAATTTCGTATTCTCTGTGGATTCACAAAATATCCCTGAATCCCATTGTTGTATTTTTTATTTTATTTTTTTGATGAGAGAATCCCATTGTTGTATTAAGTCATATACCACAAGGGAAACCCCCGATTTGAGAGACTATAACTTTTCCTTCTTTTTTTTTTACTTCAGCGGGAGTCAAGCCCCCGACCTCCCTAAACCTTGCCTTTTGGCAAGTGATACCTCGTCCATCTCACCAGAGATGCTTTGGCAACTTTTCCTTATACTTCAAACTCCATGATTTTAAAACTTGCAACACAAGAAGATCCCAAATCCAACAAATTCAACACAATATTCAACGGAAGCCGTCACGTGAGCTTATACCATTTTGGAATTTAAGTCATCACCTTCAACAAAAAAAAAGTTTCCACCTCCAAAGTCCAAACTGTATAAATTGAAGAAAATTACTCAAAACCAAGGTCCCCGATGACTCGGACTTCATTGATCGCCACTAAAATACATCATGCAATTCTAGGTCCACTGCCTTCTAGTTAAAGTTTCAAAAACTTAGGCACCACCATGCATTCAATTGACGACTAGCACATTCCAAATGTAAGTCAATCACAATAGCATCAAATGGTATGTGATCTCAATTACACAAGCCTTGAACCATGAATTTATCAAAAAGAGTAAGTTTTGTCTAATACACCTACATATGATATCTTTTTTTGAATTCAAAGCCAAATCAATAAACAATTTCAAGTTAACAACCACATAATTCGCCAATGTAAGCACCGCACCGATAAAAGTAATAAATTTAAGAATCTAACTCAAGTTAATAAACAACAGCAACAAAGGCTGAACCCGAAATTAGTTGGGTCGGCTACATTGATGTGCTCGATTTAGTGCAATTGATGGTGTGCAAAGATGTATAAAGACAATTATGAAGTCTAATCATTCCAATTCAACTGTGCCCTCATAAATAGGACTTTGAATCATAATATGGAAACCCTAAATTCCTCACCAGATGTTCGATGGTGCCAAGAACAGCTTCCCCGCCGCCGCCGCCGCCGCCGAGCTTCCTCTCTTGATTTCCTTCGGGCCCGCCCTCTCTCTCTCTCTCTCTCTCTCTCCCCTTTGTTTTTGGGCAATGCTACGGTGAGAATGACAACATTTGAGACACAGTTTCTGTGCTCCTTTGGATATACTTCTCGATGCACAATTTGAAAAGACCTCAACAACTGTGTAAAATGTTAGTGGGAAGACGTACTTCACTCGCGAACCCATTAAGATACGCATGTTCACTTTGGCTTCCTTGAGATCTTAAGAGCATCTCCAATGTGGATTTAGATGTCAATTGTGTCACCCAAGACTATGGTCTCGTTTGGTTTATTTTTTATAACTTACAGTAGAAAAATTTACCGAAGTACAACATTTTTTACTTTAAAAGAGGTAAGTACGAGGGTTTGTTTTTTTTTCCCCACACTAAGCAATAACGCATTCTCAGAAGGCGTTATTACTGATGTGGCGCCACGTGGCGCGACATCAGCCACTTTTTTGCTGACGTGGACACATGGATAGCGCCTTTTGAAAAGGCGATATCCATGTGTCCTGGCCACGTGGGCGTATAGGCTGAGGTGGCGCTGAGGTTGTATGGATAGCGCCTTTTGAAAAGGCGCTATCCATACAACCTCACCGCCACCTCACTGTCACCTCACAAATTTTCAATATTGGCTATTTTTGAAGTTTGTGAGGTGGCGGTGAGTTGGCTATCCATGTGTCCTGACCACGTGGGCACATCCACCCCCATTAATAAAATAATAATTAAAATTAAATTAAATTAAACTGATTTATATAAACTGTAAATTACAGAAAATAGATTAAAATAGATAAAAATTATAGAAAAATTCGGAAAAAATCTTGAAAAATATGAAAAATAGGGAAAACTCATTTCTAACTGGTTTACTTACCTCGAAATTCGTAATTCGTCCTCAAGACGTCCCGCTCACGCCTCGATTTACGCACCCGACACCCGACTCCTACGTCCCTGGTGTCCATTTAAGTTTTTAGCACCCTTTTTCGAATTATACCGGGGTGCCAAACGCCCGAAAAGCCTCGAACTCATTTTTTTCTAGCTTTCCCTATTTTTCATATTTTTCGAGAATTTTTCAGAATTTTTTCATAATTTTTATCTATTTTAATCTATTTTTTGTAATTTACAGTTTATATAAATCAGTTTACTTTTTCCATCGAATTATACCGGGGTGCCAAACGCCCGAAAAGCCTCGAACTTATTTTTTTCTAGTTTTCCCTATTTTTCATATTTTTCGAGAATTTTTCAGAATTTTTTCATAATTTTTATCTATTTTAATCTATTTTCTGTAATTTACAGTTTATATAAATCAGTTTAATTTTTCCATAATTTTAATTATTATTTGTGAGGTGGCGCTGACGTGGCGGTGACGTGGCGTGGGTTTGTACAGATAGCGTCTTTTCAAAAGGCGCTATCTATACACGTGGCTATCCACGGTGAGGTGGCAGTGACGTGGCGGCCACATGTACAGATAGCCTTTTGAAAAGGCGCTATATGTACAAACCCACGCCACGTCACCGCCACGTCAGTGCCAACCAAACCAACCACACACAATAACGCCTTTTGAAAAGGCGTTATTGCCTATTTCGGTTAATAAAAAAAAAATCTCCCTATTTCATGAATTAAAATGTAAATCTACCCTACTTTTGGAAAAACTCCCTTACAGTATTAGTTGGGAGTTATCTCCTTAGAGTTAACTCCATGGAGTTAATATTTTTATGTTTGATTCAACTTTAAACTTGCAGGGAAGTTTCAAGTTTTTAAACAATAAAAAATATGAATCAACAAAAATAGTCTTCAAACAAGAGAGATATGAGTAATAAAAGGGTCATTAATGAGGGGGTAATTTTGTCCACAACTTATGGAGATAACTCCCTAGGGGGGTGGTGGGGAGATATCTCACACCCCATGGTGTAAATTGGGAGATAACTCGCTGGCAAGTTGGACAACCAAACAAGATTAATTCTCAACTCCTTGTGAGTTATCTCCTTGGAGATATTTCCAACTCATACCAAACAAGGCATATGATAGACATTGAAGTGAAAAAAAACTCTTCAATGAAATATACATTTTGAATGACGAGTTGATAAGAATAGACATTATCTATTTTGAATGTCTCTTTTTATACGGTGCAATCCACAACCACGTCAAAATTCTCTCCAAAATATATAAAAAAATAAAATAAAAATTTAAATAGAAAGTACGATCCACATTTATCATTGAAGCCAAATCATGGATGTGGGAAGGATGTCTATCTTATGTGGCACTAAATATACATCCTAATTCCAAAATGATCTCTAATAGTAATGAGATCTTGGATTGTAATTTTGCTTATGTCTTCATATGGATATTGTCTTTTATTTTTGTCTTTTTTGTTTCTCTTTGAGGGCTATCATCATGTCTTTTTCTTTTTATTTCTATAACTAAAAATGATGGCGTGGCAGTGGAGAGGATGTCTACCACAATGTCTAGAAGTAGACATTGGGGTAGACACCCATTGTGTCATTGGTGGATCCATTTTCACTCCAATTGATGGTATCATTGAAGTAGGGGTGGCAAAAAGTGTCCAGACCCGTTTGTCCGCATTTGTCCGGACCCGTTTTAAACCGGTACAGGCATGATTTTTTCAAAATAAATATAGGTCCGGACATGTTTTTTTGTTCGTTTTAAAAAACGGGTCCGGGTCTGGACAAATTTAAAAAAAAATGGGTACCCGTTTAGTTAAATAATATTTTATTTATTTATATGAGTATTTTGAAACTTTCATGATGTTTGCATTGTAATTTCACTAATGATTATGTTATTTTTATATGAAAACTCTTAAGACTTGAATTTTGAATATATAACATGTTTTTTTTTGTAATGATGGAATGCATGGCGATATACAACTCATGCATTTTTGTTAATAATTAGGTGAAAAAGATTATTTCATTATATTAAAAAATGAGTCTGAACAAAAAAACAGATCTTACATATATGTTTTAAAGACATACGGGTTCGGATAAAAAAAAAAGTGTTCGTTTCAAAAATGGGTACGAATCCGAACACTATTTTTAGTCGTTATTAGGAGGGGTGTCCGGACCTGTAGCCGTCCGTACCCATTTTTTTGCCACCCCTACATTGGAGATGCTCTTATGAACTTCAATGTCTATTCATGCCACATCTTCTCCACATTGTTGACGCAGCATCAATCCATGCCCACAATCCACATTTACCATTAAAAATACTCTTAGGCATATATTTTGTAAGGCGGGGTGTGTATCGAGTGAAATAGTCTAAGGGTAATCTGGACACTACAGTATCTCAAAAAGAAAAAAAAAAAAAAAAAAAAAAAAAAAAAAAAGAAGAAAAAACTCCACATATGAAAATAGGAACATATGCCTCTTTCTATTTTAGAAAATGATTGTTTTGGACATTCGAAATGACAACCACAAATTGACGTGCATTTAAGGACACCAAAAAGTGGTTGTCCTTTGTCGACTTTGACTGTCCAAAGTGAGTCACCCTAGCACTGCCCTCTAATTTTTGTCACATCCATCTTACTTTTTAGGGTGTTATAAGACTTATATGAATTTTTATGGCCTATGTTTCCTCAAAAAACAATAATTATGGTCTTTGGTCTTGTATGATAATTTAGCCCAAGCAAGAAGATTAGTATTGGACTTCATTTGATCTTTTATTTGATCTATCTGAGTTTTGACAGGGGTGAATTTAAAAATAAAAAAATAAAAAAATAAAAATAAAATTGCAGTCTGCTGGCACCACCATGAAGGAAAATTAGAAGTTTGATCCTCATTTGATAAATATAAGCACCACTTGAGCAATTGTGATGAATTCTAGATTCTTTTATTCTAAACCAACAATCAATTCAATTTTAAAATAGAATCCTTTCATATAGAGAGATTACATATTGGATTAAGGCCACCTACTTGGTTTGACTTCATCAACAGAAAAAAAAAAAAAAAAAAAAAAAAAAAAAAAAAAAACCTATCTTGGTTCAATGTTCTTGCTACATAAAAAATAAATAAAGAAAACAATATGCATAAGCTTCCAGCAATTGTTTTCACATTTTCTTGCAGATCAAGTCTGCACCACCATTTAAATAGTCCAGCTTCTAACAAGTTCTGATCTGATCTTTTGAAAAACTAGGAAGCAATGGAGATGGAGAAGAGCCCAACTCTCCCAATGGAGAAACTAATCTGTCATGGCCTTATAAACATCTTCACGAAGGCTTTGAAGGTCCCCATCCACATTGTCACGATATTCGTCTCGAGACTAGGCCTTCTCCTTCCTTTGATTTTCACCACTTTTCTTCACAAGTTCATTCTCAGCTTGATCTTCAAAGAAGCGGCGTATCGCGCAAGACAACTGCCCATCGACACCAGCATAACCAACTGGATTGTTGCCATCACTTTCTACTTTATGAAGCATGGTTTGAAGTACATGGTGTTCTTCCATCTCATAATCCTCCTAACAGCAATATTAACTGTTCTGTTTTCATATGGCAAAGAGGGAGTAATGAAGCTGCCAGGATATCTGCGCGGACCCGTCGCCCGAACGAGGTGGAGAAGGCCTTTCATCAAGCTTGGTTGTGCTTGTGTGATGTCATTTTTAAGCTATGTTGTTGTTGTGAGTTGGCTTGTAATAGGCCTCCTCAAGGCATCAAACTTCATATTCTACTCATTGCTATATGTTGTTAGTTTCATAGCAACACTGGCGAAATGGCAGGAGTTCAGTGCAATGTGGAATTTCGGTGTTGATGCATCGAATCTCGAGGGGAAACAAGGGTTTGAAGCTTTAACACTCAAAACGATATTCCCAGTGGGGATCAAGCTTAGCGGAATCATAGGTGTTTGTCTGCACTTCCTTTGGTGCTTCGACACGAGCTATTCGAGTATCTATTTCAGAACAAACTATGGAGGGCTTCTTTGTGGAGGGATTGTAGAGGCACTGCTGTTCATAGGGCTGGTATGGAAGAAGTTGATCTAATAGCTAGTCTGTTGAAAGCATTACTCAATGCAAGTGTCATTAAAATAGGTGCTCTTTTTATTTTTTTTTGAGAAAGACATGATATTGATTGATATCACATAATAAGATAACTGTGCAGCACCTCCATTAGAACAGGACATGCCTCCATAAGCCATAGGTCAAGCTCAATGCTAAGAGCTCTTGATAGGATATCGAAAAAGCTTGAACGATAACTTGTACATCCTCGAGTATTAACATCCTATGCAGTTCATGAGCAATAAAATAAAACTCTGAATATTCATGATCAACTTCAGAAATGCAAGCACACTGCAGCAATATTTTTTCCATGCATAGGATATCATTCATAGCCGGTAGCTGCATAAATAGAGAAGATATGAAAAAGAAAATCGGCAAATTAATGCATGTTCTAAAGTTGTAAAAACTAGGAAGTACATTAAGAATAAATGGAAAATTTATGTTCTTATATAACAAACTTGATTTTATTTTAGTAAAGAGATTTTGCATAATGCAAAAGCCGACTAAGGTAAGATGTTAAGGGGGAAAAAGGAAAATAGATGTTGGCCTTAACATATGTAAAGTACCATGTGACTATTGAAAATATGGTAGTAAACTAACCAGTAACCTCTCTAGATCCCATGTTAAACCATGATCTTACAGGATTCGACAACCATACATATACGTTTGATCCAAGAAAGAGAGAAGACCAAAGATAACATATAAGAATTCAGTAATTTCTAACACCGTGGATGCGAGAGCTTCAAACTAGTTGTTCAAAGAAAACCTTGACCCAATGATGATGAACAACAAACAAAGAAACAGAACCAAGGCAAATGCCATAAGAAGATTGGAGAATGCCATGGAGCTAGAAGCCTTGACAAGTTCAAGAACAATAGTACACAGTTCCCACTCAAATTGAGAAATGTACAACAAAAACATTGATAATCTAGCCATCCACCCTTAAATTTTGAGATTTTAACATCTCAAAATCCTATTAGAGTCAAACTAGTAAACAAAACAGTACTCCTTAATCAAAACCAACACCACTTAGACTTTGAATCACTTTTGAGGCTTATGTTGAATTAGGATGTTTGATGCAATTTATCAAGGTAAATAGAGTAAGTGTTCTTTCAAACATGAATATGATTATGGTGTTCTCGGTTATGGAGGCGGCACATAGGCTTGAAGAACTATTTTTCAGTATGGTAATTTTGTGCAGAAAACAAAAGAGCTAGACTTCTTTTGGTGCTCACCTTTGATTTAGGTTCTAACAAAACTGAATTTAAAGAAACAGCTAATATGTGCTGCCACCACCGTGAAAGAAGGTGAGAAGGTTGACCCTCATTTGATAGTTGTAACAACAGTACAAGGACCCAAATTATTTTATTCCAAATCAATAATCAATTCAAGTTCTTCTTAAAAACATGATAAACAAAGTGATTAAAAGGTCAGCTACTTAGTTTGGTTCGAGTAGGTGTAATTTATTGTTCTTATTTGTTTAGTTTGATCGTTCCATGAGTTTTTCGATTTACATTGTGTCTTCTGCAAGGTTTAGTGTCGAAAGATCAAGACCAATTTTTGAGGTTCAATATTGTCCCATTGAACCCCTTTGTTATAACTCAACTGTCGGCCAACGAACCTTTTTGAGAATTGAACCAAAAGTGTAAGGGTTGGTTGGCTTTGGATCACTCTTTAATTAAAGTTTCTTACCTACAAGGTTGAATCTCCAACTAGAAATTCGGACCTGCGATGCCAAATCACTTCAAAAATGTGGGTTCTCACATTCGTTATAAGAAACCATTAGAACCACAATAATGTCGAAAAAAATACATCTTTCTCATACAAAACTTTCTTTCATTGTATAATATCCTGTCATTTTGCCCTAATAAACTTTAAAAATGAGGTTTGGTGATGAGGCGTCTCTCAGTGATGAGCGATGGAGGACGAATATATGGGATTGGGGTGCACGAATGCAAGAAAAATGGCGAGGGGTGCACATAGCACGATAAGGGGCATAAGGGTGATTTCCATTAAGGGTATAATTGAAAATCACCTCCAACTAATCACTGGCCTGGTCTTATGAAAACACTGGTGCACATGACATGACCCAATGACAAGGCGAAATAAAAAAGGGAGCAACTATTAGCCCCCCACTACCCTATATCAGCCCTCCTCCCCCATTTAATTTAATACATTTTTAAACTTAAATTTCTTTAAGCAAAATTACATAAAGAACCCCACTCTAAATCATGAATCCATTTCATTTCTTTTTTCCCCTTCTACTTTCCACTCTCTACACCCTTCTTAAATGAAACATTAAACTTACCCCCAATTGCTATCTCACTAACTATATTCACCTTCTCCTCTTCTACTTAATTTTCACTTTCTATATCTCACCCAAATTAAACCATAGACTCATCTCATTTTCTCTTCTACTTTCTTGTGACGACCCCTTCTCCAAATAAGGGCACCACCCGGCCTAATCCCTTAATTAAGACCTAATCACCCCTATAGGACCTAACAAGGAACTAGTCAGCCTTATTTAAACACCTAAACACCTACCAATTATGATACCACCTACAGTTAACAAACTAGTTCCACTGACTAACCTATGGTTGTCTATAAATCAGAGTTAAGGTAAAAAACATTTTTTTATCTAACAAGTTATTCAGCGGAAGTCTTATTTCGTTACTAGTGGACATTAGATCCTAAGGCCTAACCTATTGTGAAAAAAACCAGGAACTAGTGATCACATGCATATATAAACAAAAGTGGTGATATATATAACATGTATCTGGTCAGATGATCCTATCACTCAACCCAAAAGTAAAAATATCATGTATATAGAAATGTAATACAAAAGAATGCAAAACGTACAAAAATATGTCGTAGCAGTCCTTCACTGGCTCAGAGGTAGTCACCAATCTTCTCTTTGCCTGGTCTGCTACTCGGCTGATCTGCACCCACCGTCACAAACTAGACGGTGAGTACATGAAATTATTTAAGTAAGACTGAGAGACATTGACCCACATTCCCAAATAGGCAACAAGTATCAAATGACATAATTTACATAGCAACTATGCTGAAGGAAACATCATGCAAAGAGATACTTAAGTTAACCAAATATGAAACTGACTCAAGGCTAAGTAGTAATGGATTAGGGTCGGCCGGCCGTGATCTTCATCACATCAGCCTGTCCACTACGATTTGAGCTCTGCTCTATATCATTTCATTACAAATTGAGCTATATATCATAACAATTCAAAAGGTCGTACTTCGCCTTTTCTATTCCAAGTGAATTAGTCGTCACCGAAATGTATACTTGCGAACATACCCGAGTTTTAAAACTCGTCATGTTCACCCAAGTTATTCTTGCGCCAACAAACCCCAAGGTTCGGTTACCCCGTTCGAGGCACGTTACCCCGTGTGTCATGCAAGGTAGTGGAAAAATTCCCTAACATCCCGAAAAGTCTAGTGACCCCGTATGAAAGCTGAATTTCTATCATCAAGAACAACTTTCATTTTCAATAATGACTCGGTAATAGAATCCACGAAATGTAACTGCATACTAATGCACAAAGGATTAGAGTCAAAACAAAACAAACTAACCTAATAGCATGCTATATCACTGACTTTCATACACAACAATCAACATGACAAAATAGAGGAATTGGAACCAATGATATACACAACAGAGTATGCTATGAGCAACATCATCAAATGAGAACTGAACAAGTCATAGCATATGGATGTCAAAGGCAATTCAGTTCGAATAACTGAGAATAAATAAATAAATGGAATGAAATGTAAATAAATGTCTCAATCAGTTTACTTACATACACGTATCAATTCTAAGCTATCCGGTTTTTCGTCGCGTCGATGTACGCACCCAAACCCTGTAATAAGTCCTTTACGGTCCTAATATTTGACAAGTTATCAATTTAGATTCTCAAAAACTCCTAAATTTGTCGAAATCGAATTCGAGACCAATTTGTCAATTTCGCGCTTTTCGAGGTAAAAACCCCGGTATAACGTCTCAATCGACTTCCGAATTCTTCACTTTTTATGGAAATATCGAATTTCTATTGATTTGAGTCACAAATATATTTTTCCCTATTTTTTTGGATTTTTCCTGAATTTTTCCATATTTTTATCTATTTTCTGGAATTTATTTTATTAATAATCAGTTTAATTTAATTAAATAATTAAATACATATATTTTTTATTTATTTTTTTATTAGGGTGGGTCCGGGTCAACCCGACCTGGTCTTCCTCGGGTCAGGGTCGGCGCGGGTCGGCCTGACCCGACTTGCATGGGGTAGCCCCCCCATCTTCTTTCCTCACCAGAGCACTTCGTGCTCTGGTTTTTTTTTTTTCACTTGGGTTGGGCGTCTATCCCCAACCCCAAGTCGGGTTCGTGCAGGGGAGACGACTCCCCTGTAGTCCCTTGAGTTCGCCACCTCGAACCACAAAAACAAGCAACAGCAACAGCAACAAGCCACACAACAACAACAACAAAAACTCACCTTGATCACCTTGGTCTCTCTCTCCCTCTCTCTCTCTCTCTCTCTTTCTTCTCCTCCTTCTTCTTCTCGGTTGTTCTCTTCTCTCTCGCTCTCTTCACTGTTTTTTTTCTCCACCGCCACCGACCTTGGAGAGAATCAAATGATAAGTTTGGACTTTGAGGTGAATTTGACTCATTTATATGATTGGGGTTGGTGTGTTTGTGAGCCACACATCTCAAACCACACACGTATCTTGAGGCACATCATGTGGTCTTGCTCACACCACTTGTCCCTTGTGTCAGTCTCAAGTGACTCCATTATGTGACACTCTTGTGTTGAGATGTGTGTGTGTGTATCTAGGGGCCTATCTAGTGGTGTATTATTTTGATTCTTTACTTAGGCCCTTATATATAGTAAGACATGTGAACTTAGGCCCATAAATTTAACTAGTTACGTTTACCCCACGAGCTGCTACCTCGGGCCCACGTCGGCAATCAACATGAGGTAAGTCCCCGCTCGTCTCGGTATCTGCATACTCGTAAATGACTTAGTAGTCTACACATATACAATACACTAGGCATACAACACACAAATATAACATTTACCTCGGTCGTGCCTCGGTAGTGACACGTATCGCGTTGCGGGTCCCAAGTCACGGGTCATTTTGTCCTGATTAACGAATTAAACGTGCATTAATTATTTGGGTCGTGACAATACTTCCCAACTAATAGGAAAGTTCGTCCTCGAACTTAAACTAAACGTATTTAAAAATACCTGACTCGAAGAGGTACGAAAATTTGTCTCGCATATAGTCTTCCCGTTCCCAAGTGAGTTCTGAATCTCCATGAAACTGCCACTTGACTAATACTTTATGGATAGACTTGCTTCTTAAATGTTGTACCCTTCGATCAAGGATCTGAACTGGTTTCTCTTCATATGAGATATCTTCACTCAAATCAATCTAACTCAAATCCACTGTCGATCTCTCGCATGCCTTTGACTTAGCTAATCGAAGCATCGATATATGGAACACTGGATGAATTCCCGACATCTTGTGGAGGTAATTCTAGCTCATATGCAACCTTTTCATCCTGTTTCTTGATCTTGAAAGGTCCCGATGAATCTCGGTGCTAATTTGCCTTTCAAACCAAATCGATGATGATCCTTACGAGGAGAAACCTTTAGATACACTAAAGCTCCCTCATCGTACGTGAGATCGCTGCGATACATGTCTGCATACTTCTTTTGCCTCTCTTGGGCTCCCTTAAGCTTCTGGCGAATCTGTCTTACCTTTTCTGTGTGATCGACAATAATTTTTAGGCCCTAACAAATCCCGGTTTTCTGGCTCAGCCCAACAAGATGGTGAGCGACACGGTCTGCCATATAACGCCTCAAATGGCGCTATTTCAATGCTCGCCTGATAACTGTTGTTGTATGCAAATTCACACAACTGTATATACTCTTCCCATGATCTGCCAAACTCAAGTACACACGCCCTGAGCATATCTTCGAGAGTTTGAGTTAACCTCTTAGTTTGTCAATCAGTCCGAGGGTGAAAGGCTGTGCTAAACTGTAAGCGCGTACCATACTGCTCCTGCATACTCCACCACATCCTGGACGTATACATAGCATCTCTGTCAGATGTAATAGTCAAAGGTACTCCATGCAGCCTGATGATCTATCTCTCGAACAATACACTTAGCTGGTCAAATGTGTAATGAGCTGCCACTGGTATGAAATGGGGAGATTTCATCAATCTGTCCACAATCACCCAGATGGAATCATGTCGATGAACAGTCATCGGCAGTCCTTGAACGAGATCTATGGCCATGTCTTCCCACTTCCATCGTGGAATGGGAAGCGGCTGTAGTAATCCTCCAGGTTTACGATGCACTGCCTTCACCTGCTGGCAGATCCCACAGTTCCTGATAAACTCTGCTACGTCCGCTTTCATCCTAGGCCACCAAAAATGTCTCTTCATATCATGGTACATTTTGGTCCTTCCTGGATGAACAGTGAACCGGGAACGATGTGAATCCTGAAGAATCTCATCTCTCTACTCGCGCTTTGCCGGTATCCACGATCGCCTCGAAATCTGAGACAATGATCGTCGTCTCATTCTAGACAGTACACTCGGGACTCTGGGCTAACTCACTGAATCTTGGATATAGACTGTCGGTTTTCTGATCCTCTAACACTCTCTGAGTCGACACTGTCTGAAGTCTCACTTGAGCACAAATCAAGATCTGTGTGTCGTTAGGAATATCTGACCAACTCAGCCTCGCCACCGCCTCGAGTAAACCATACTCGTGCGTCATATGACAACTAAACGTCTCGGCGTCTCCCGTCGGAATCCTACTCAGCGCATCTGCAACGACATTAGCTTTTCCTGGATGATATTCCAGAGAAAAGTCATAGTCTTTCAAAAATTCTAACCATCTGCGTTGTCTCATGTTCAGCTCTTTCTGTGTGAAGAGATATTTCAAACTCTTATTGTCAGTATAGAGTGTGAACTTCTCTCCATACATATAATGTCCCCATATCTTCAGAGCAAACACTACCGCCGCCAACTCTAAGTCATGAGTTGGATAATTCTTCTAATGTATCTTCAACTGTCTTGATGCATAGGCCACTGTGCCTTTCTCTTGCATCAACACACAACCTAAACCCATATGAGAAGCATCTGTGTACACCATGAAACCCTTTCCAGCCTCTGGCAATATCAAGATCAAAGTGCGGTAGTCAACAATTTCTCGATTGAGCAAATGCCTCCTCGTATTCCTCGGACCAATGAAACTTAACGTCTTTTTGGGTCAACTTAGTCATTGGTGAAGCGATCTTCGAAAAATCCTTCACGAACCTTCGGTAATAGCCTGCTAACCCCAGAAAACTCCTAATCTCAGTCACTGACGTCGACGCTGGCCAATCCAAAATCGCTTGAATCTTTGTTGGATCTACAACAATACACGCTGCTCCAACAACATGACCCAAAAATTTGACCTTAGACAACCAAAATTCACACTTACTGAATTTGGCATATAGTCTGTGCTCCCTCAAAGTCTGCAACGTCTCCCTGAGGTGCTGCTCGTGATCTTCTTGAGTCTTTGAGTACACCAATATATCATCAATAAACACGATCACAAATGCGGTCAAGAAATGGTCTAATTACTCGGTGCATCAGATCCATAAACATGGCAGGAGCATTAGTCAAACTGAACGGCATGACTGTGAACTGATAGTGTCCATACCTCGTACTAAACATTGTTATGTATCTATCATCCTCCCTGATCCTCAGCTGATGATACCCTGATCGTAGATCGATCTTGGAGAAAAACTGCGCTCCTCTCAGTTGATCGAAAAAATCGTCAATGCGCGGTAATGGGTACTTGTTCTTGACTGTGACCTTGTTCAATAGTCTGTAATCAATACACAGTCTCAAAGTACCATCCTTCTTCTTCACAAACAGGACCGATGCTCCCCATGGTGATATCGAAGGTGTGATGAATCCCTTCTCGCCCAATTCTTGCAACTATTTCCTCAATTCTTCCAATTCTTGTGAAGCCATGCGGTATGGTGGTATAGATATCGGTTTCATACTGGGTACCATCTCAATAATGAAATCGATCTCCCTCGGTGGTGGTAATCCAGGTAAGTCTTCAGGAAACACGTCTAAAAACTCATACACAACCGAAATCTCTTCAAGTTTAGGTCCATGACTCTCTGCAACGATATATACCGATACCAAAGTCTCCATCTCCCTACTAGTCGCAAGCCGACCTCGAGTGCCCTCGGCTCTCGGTGTACTACCACTATACATGAACATTGGACGCCCTGGAATCTCAAATATCACTTGTTTTTAAGTAAAACAGTCAATATGAGCATGATATGATGCTAGCCAATCCATCCCTAGCAGCGCATCGAATTCCAGGAATTCTAGCACCCTGAAGTCTGCAGGTAACTCGATCCCGTCGATCTCTACTCGGCATCTCTCCACCAGAGAATTAGGGTACACTCTATCTCCGACTGGAGTACTACAAATCAAATGGACTCTGATACTAACCGGTTTCAACCTTAACATGCCGACCATGCGACCAAAAATGAAAGAAACTGTAGAACCCGAATCAAATAAAATATAAGCCTGATGACCACAAATGGAAACCATACCCTCAATGAGTTTCCGTGTAGTGTTTAGTCAGGCTGTGCAACCACATGAACAACCTCTCGACGTTGTGGTGGAATCACTGTCGCTGGCTGTGGACAGTCTCGAATCACATGTCCAACCTGGCCACATCAAAAATAAGTGACTGCTCTATATTGACCCTGCGTCCGATCCTGGGCCTGTGCAGATGCTTGTCTCTGCCCTGGTCTAAAACTATCTCGTCCTCGTCCTCTACCTCTACCCCTGCCTCTACCACCGTGCTGTTGACGTGGAGTTGGTGGTGCTGGTAACGCTGGTAACGTAGACGTAGCAAGAGCTGGCTATGCAGGTATGAGTGGTGGTGGTACGGGAGGTCTACCCACAATAGTCTGCAAAGGTGTAGAAGATGCTACATAAGGCACAATTGCCCCCTGAACACCTTTATCCCATCTCATCGGTCTTTTGCCCCTATGTTTCCTCCGCTTATTCTCCGCCATCTGATCAGGAGTCAGTGCGGGTACTAAGGGTGTCCAGTCAGTAACTCGGCTCATATAATATGTCTCGTGAGCAAGTGCACGCTCAAAAATCTCTCCCAATGTCCTGGCACCTGAACTGACCACATAAAACCCAATATCCTTCCTCGGTCCGTTGCCAAAATGATACACATCATCGACATCCTCCTTCACAAGATCTCCGAAAAACTGCCTCACAGTCGTATCTGTCTGGGTAGCTCATCACTGTCTCGTTGGCTCCCTGTCTTAGATTCATGAATTCCTTCCTCAACCTCTTCATCACCGCAGGTGGGAAGTACTGCTGATAGAACTTAGTCTTGAAGGCATCCCAAGACTCAAACTCTCCTCGCCAGCCTATCGTTGCACGCCACCACACATCGACGTCTCGCTGTAAGGTGTATGACGAGATCTCCGCTCTGAGTCTATCATCAATCTGCAAGACTCTATGTAACTTCTCCTGCGACAGGACCCACTTCTCGATCTTCTCAAAATCTCTCTAACCGTCGAAGTATACCGGTTTCAGTCTGATGAAATCTTTCACCAGCTGAACTACCGCTGTCGAACTAGCTGATGGGGGTGTGGAAGATTGTGTAGACACTGTCTCTACTGCTGGAGCTGCTATCATTGGTGTCGCAGGTACGACCGGCACTACGATCGGTAATGTAGTCGCAGTAGGACCTTATGTCTGAGCTGGCTGTCTGGTGGAGCAAATCGGGAAGTCATCAATGCAATGAAATCCGTCAACTGCTGACCCTAAGCAGCTACTCGATCAAAAAGCCTCTGGAAATCCTTCGCTGATGGTATCAAAGGATGGCTGCGCCCTCGCACCGACATCACCACTATCGCGTGAATCCGCCATCTCTAACTGCAAATGGATAACGAACGCGAATCAGCTACTACGTGGATAACGCATATATACACATAACAAAATTAACATGTATATAGATATATCAAATCCTCAACTCATGTTCACTCACTTCCCAACTAATAATTTCTAGGCAATGATCATCTGGTTTTCCACATCTAACTAAGGTTTTCTAGCTTCTACATTTCTTAAATCTTTTAATTGTTTCTAGCTGAACAAGGTAGGTCGTTCACTACATATTGTAGTTATGGTATCATATTATAGAATCTCCAGTTTCTCCAATCTGGTAAACCATGACTTCTCAAAACCATGGCTCGGATACCAACTGTGTTGGTATCATATTGCCTTAAACCATCTAGGTCTCTAAACCTAGGCTCTGATACCAACTGTGACGACCCCTTCTCCAAATAAGGGCACCGCTTGGCGTAATCCCTTAATTAAGCCTTAATCTCCCCTATAGGACCTAACAAAGAACTAGTCAGCCTTATTTAAACACCTAAACACCTACCAATTATGATACCACCTACAGTTAACAAACTAGTTCTACTGACTAACCTATGGTTGTCTATAAATCAGAGTTAAGGTAAAAATTTTTTTTTATCTAACAAGTTATTCAGTGGAAGTCTTATTTCGTTACTAGTGGACATTAGATCCTAAAGCCTAACCTATTGTGGAAAAAACCAGGAACTAGTGATCACATGCATATATAAACAAAAGTGGTGATATATATAACATGTGTCTGGTCGGATGATCCTATCACTCAACCTAAAAGTAAAAATATCATGTATATAGAAAATGTAATACAAAATAATGCAAAACGTACAAAAATATGTCGTAGCAGTCCTTCACTGGCTTAGAGGTAGTCACCAATCTTCTCTTTGCCTGATCTGCTACTCGGCTGATCTGCACCCACCATCACAAACTAGACGGTGAGTACATGAAATTATTTAAGTAAGACTGAGAGACATTGATCCACATTCCCAAATATACAACAAGTATCAAATGGCATAATTTACATAGCAACTATGCTAATGGAAACATCATGCAAATAGATACTTGAGTTAACCAAATATGAAACTGACTCAAGGCTAAGTAGTAATGGATTAGGGTCGGTCGGCCGTGATCTTCATCACATCAGCCTGTCCACTACGATTTGAGCTCGCTCTATATCATTTCATTACAAATTGAGCTCTATATCATAACAATTCAAAAGGTCGTACTTTGTCTTTTCTATTCCAAGTGAATTAGTCGTCACCGGAATGTATACTTGCTAACATACCCGAGTTTTAAAACTCGTCATGTTCACCCAAGTTATTCTTGCGCCAACAAACCCCGAGGTCCGGTTACCCCGTTCGAGGCACGTTACCCCGTGTGTCATGCAAGGTAGTGGAGAAATTCCCTAACATCCCGGAAAGTCTAGTGCATGTATGAAAGCTGAATTTCTATCATCAAATGACCTTAACCACAAGAACCACTTTCATTTTCAATAATGACTCGGTAATAGAATCCAAGAAATGTAATTGCATACTAATGCACAAAGGACTAGAGTCAAAACAAAACAAACTAACCTAATAGCATGCTATATCACTGACTTTCATACACAACAATCAACATGACAAAATAGAGGAATTGAACCAATGATATACACAACAGAGTATGCTATGAGCAACATCATCAAATGAGAACTGAACAAGTCATAGCATATGGATGTCAAAGGCAATTCAGTTCGAATAACTGATAATAAATAAGTAAATGGAATGAAATGTAAATAAATATCTCAATTAGTTTACTTACATACACACATCAATTCCTAAGTTATCCGACTTTTCGTCGCGTCGATGTACGCACCCAAACCCCGTAATAGCTCCTTTACGGTCCTAACATTTGACAAGTTATCAATTTAGATTCTCAAAAATTCATAAATTGATCGAAATCGAATTCGAGACCAATTTGTCAATTTTGAGCTTTTCGAGGTAAAAACCCAGGTATAACGTCTCAACTGACTTCTGAATTCTTCACTTTTTATGGAAATATCGAATTTCTATTGATTTGAGTCACAAATATATTTTTCCCTATTTTTTTGGAATTTTCCTGAATTTTTCCATATTTTTATCTATTTTATGTTATTTATTTTATTAATAATCAGTTTAATTTAATTAAATAATTAAATATATATATATATATTTTTATTTTTTTATTAGGGTGGGTCCGGGTCAAACCAACCTGGCCCTCATCGGGTCAGGGTCGGCCCGGCCCACATGGGCCCGGGTCGGCCCGAGCCGACTTGCACGGGGTAGCCCGACCCGGGCTACCCCCCATCTTCTTCCTCACCAGAGCACTTCGTGCTCTTGTTTTTTTTTTTTTTCACTGGGGTTGGGCATCCATCCCCAACCCCAAGTTGGGTTCGTGCAGGGGAAACAACTCCCCTGGCAGTTCGTCCGAGTTCGCCACCTCGAACCACAAAAACAACCAACTGCAACAGCAACAAGCCACACAACAACAACAAAAACTCACCTTGATCACCTTGGTCTCTCTCTCCCTCTCTTTCTCTTTCTTCTCCTCCTTCTTCTCGGTTGTTCTCTTTTCTCTCGCTCTCTTCACTGTTTTTTTTTCTCCACCGCCACCGACCTTAGAGAGAATACCTTAGAGAGAATCAAATGATAAGTTTGGACTTTCAGGTGAATTTGACTCATTTATATGATTGGGGTTGGTGTGTTTGTGAGCCAGACATCTCAAACCATACACGTATCTCGAGGCACATCATGTGGTCTTGCTCACACCACTTGTCCCTTGTGTCACTCTCAAGTGACTCCACTATGTGACACTCTTGTGTTGAGATGTGTGTGTGTGTATCTAGGGGCCTATCTAGTTGTGTATTATTTTGATTCTTTACTTAGGCCCTTATATATAGTATGAGATGTGAAATTAGGCCCATAAATTTAACTAGTTACGCTTACCCCACGAGCTGCTACCTCGGGCCCACGTCGACACGCAACACGAGGTAAGTCCCCACTCGTCTCGGTATCTGCATACCCGTAAATGACTTAGTAGTCTACACATATACAGTACACTAGGCATACAACACACAAATATAACATTTACCTCAGCCACCGTGCCTTGGTAGTGACACGTATCGCGCTATGGGTCCCACGTCATAGGTCATTTTGTCCTGATTAACAAATTAAACTTGCATTAATTATTTGGGCCGTGACATTTCTAATCTCTACACCCTTCTCATATTTTTGTCCATACATTCAACAAAGTCACCATCAAATATAACATCTTAATTATAATATTTAGTTTAGATTTGATTCATATTCTTGAATGGTTAGAATCATTTATTTGTGTCAGATTTTAGCTTTTTAGGATCAAATAATCAATCCTAGAATGCATATGAAGCAAATTGAGTTAAGAGAGAGAAAAATATGATGTGCAACAAGGGGTTGGAGGTTGAAGATAACAAAGATGAAAAGAGGACTTTCTTTGGGGAGAGAGGGACAAATATAAACTAGGGGTACAATAGAGAATTTACTAACAATTAAAAGGGGTGCTTAGAGCATGAACTAACTTATTAGGAGCTATATGTAACGGCCCAAATTAATTAAACTATGATTAGCATTAATCTCAGGGATTAACGGTCGTAATTCGGGCGTTCGTGGATACTCGGATGACTCGGACACGAGAACCGAGGGAATATATTATTTGTGAATGATGGTTGTGTATATGTGGTGTTTAAAATTATTATTATTGTATTTGCACCGCATGTGTGTATGTTGCTATCGAGCGAGTTGGTGTAACGGGTGTTCACCTCGAAAGGCATGTCAAGGGGGGTATCAGGTAGGAGAACTACAGGTACACTAGGAAACTCGACTAATTCATGTTAAGATGACTAGTTAATCAATTAAAATGGGTAATGTAACCATATGCTATGGAGTACCTCGAAATGTGTGCCGAGACGCGGGCAACGGGCACTGGTTAGCCGAGGGATTAGTGGAACCATTAATGTATCCATATGAGGTTTTAAAAACACTAACCACATGTTTATAATATGCCTAAGCTAAGTTGATTAGATTAAATAAATTAAGGCGTATAGTTTGTTATTTAATTTGGAACTATAAGATTTTGCTAGAGATATGTATTGACACATCTAGGAACCATGTGAGTAGCTCATTAGTGTCACTTGGATTGAGATAGTGGGAGTTAGTGGGATACATGACAAGGTGTGGATCATTAGATGAGCTTCGAGATACGTAAATACATGAAGATTAATAGCTAGGAATCAATATTACCTCAATATATAAGATAAACACATGCAAGTAAACCATTTTCATTTTCAACTTATGAGTCAAGAGAACTTGCTGGAGAAGAAGGAGGTTGATGGAGAGAAGGAATCCAAGGAAGATTGGTGAGAATTTCTCAAGCTAGGGTGGTACATCAACTAAGTACATATCTCTCTAGTTCAAATTGAAACAAGTTCTGGTTTTAGGCTGATTTCAGAGGGTAGATGATTAAGTGTTTGAAATTGGTTTATATATTTGGGTTCCTTATTTCAAGCTAATAATCAAGCTATATTGAAGTTCTTAAATTGGTTTTGAAATCAAATAGATATGAATTTTTTGAAATTGTAAGACCAAAACTAGAATTTTGCATGTTGTATTAGGAATTAGCCTATGTAATTTGGTCATAACTTGCTCATTTTATATCTAAATCAACCCAAACTAGTGGAATTTGAAAGTTTATTCAAAAGGGAACAGCTTTGTTCGACTAGAGATCTTTTAATTACAATGTTTCATGTTCAAAAGTGCTACACATATAGGTAATTGAATGCAGTACGAAATTTTTGAAACTATAATTGTGAAAGGCATAACTCCATAACTACTAATCCAAATGAGCTGATCTTTTAGTATGTTATTATTGGATATGTTAGCTACCTTGTGACCAAAAATCACATTTTTCGGAACTATAGATTAAGAGATAAATTTTCTAAGTCTGTTGGTCGGATTAGGTTCCAATTATGGCTATGTTTAGTAGAATTATGACATATCTTTCGTTTTAAATCAGAATTTTGCAAATTAAACCTTTTCGAAAAGCTAAGATAGAGACCAACAATATTTTTACTAGAAGATTTTGAGATTTGGACCATATCATGCCTAAAATGCATTGTAACATAAGATTGAAGTTGAAACTTAATTTAGTCTTTAGGGGCTGATTTGGGAAGATTGATTTAAAACTTATTCAATCAATTTGAATATAAAATAAACACACATAACTGACTTCAGGGACTTAGGGGACCATAACTCAGTGTCAAGAAGCTTGTCAGGTTGGATACGGGAATCCGGAGATGTCGGAGCGCAGATTGACGTATGTAAACTGATATGAATGCCTCACGAAATTCTTGGTTTTATTTTATCGACATCAGATTACATGTGTGACTGTTGGTGGGCACACATAGGTTTTTACTCCTATCTCGGTTTGCGTATATATTGGTTGTGGCTAAATCACTTGCGCAAGTTACTTGTGATAGTGCTCGTGTCAACGACAGTAGGATATACTTGCGACCGTCAAAATGGATTAGGGTGGTCCTGATGTGTAACAACATTGAGAAGGGATCACGCCATTTACCGAAGTTGGGATTTAGTCACTGGAAGCCTGTAAGTATATATGTGGTTTCTATTCGGTTTTATCGATTACTGGCTGGTGTAGGTCAAGGTTTTCTCATGATTATACAATTGTTTATTGATTAATGTGTTATTTCCGAGCATGTTTAGTTAGTATAAGTTGTTCATTTATTTCATGCTACTGCTTTTGCTTGTCGTATGTTGCCTACATTCATGGGAATATGACGTACTATTGCCATGTGTTATATTTGCATGTCTTATAGTTTATCAATTTTATTTCATGAATATTGTATGGACTTCTCTTGTGATTTCACTTACTGGACTTGTCATTGTATTTGTTGAGTGATAGAGTGCAGATCCTTCGATGAGCTAGGGCAAAGGTAAGGAGGTATTTGGCGACTACCTCTGAGATAGTGACGTCAGCTCGTGTATGACTACAGTATGTACGTATTAATATTTTTGTTGGGTTTTGGGGACTGTAGAACACTGAATACATGTATATATGGATCTTTTATTATATTTATTCCACCTTGATATATACATGGTATCTTTTTGTCGGGTTTTCCACTACTTAGGATCATTAAATATTGCATAACTTACTTAATTTAAGACTTCCGCTGTAAAGTTGTAATATAACTTGATAAATTGATTAACTGACTAATGAAACCATTAATATATATATATATGGAGATTAATTAGTTAAGTTATGGTTAAATGGAAAATGTGACGGCCCCAGTTCCCCATAAAACTGGGCCCCGCCGCCTAAACCCACGTAGACCCCCGAGTCGGTCCTCGTGAATCAACACAAGCCTAGTCAGCCTCCAATAGTTGGCTTCTCATTAAATTTGTATCTTAATGTTGAGTTATTAAGTTATGTCATTTACAGGATAGTTTGCAGCAGAATTAAACTTAAAACAAGGTTAAATAACTCATATTAAATAAAGTTGGAACAACCTACGGTGTGGAACCCTGAAACAAACGGATAAACATGCATATCTGGTGACCAACAGTATACAAAACGATAATACATGATATCTTATATCACTCGATTCCATTATGTCCCAGTATAATAAACAAACAGTAATATACAATAATAACAACAAAAATGGCAAAACATACTATCGTGCAAGGGAATAAGCCGCTCTGAGAGTCCTTAAAGGAAGTCACCAATCATCGGTCATTTCCCCTTGCTCGTCTTTGTCCGATCTGCACCCACATCACAAACTAGATGGTGAGTATAGTAAAGTAGAAAGTAATAACCAAAAGGATATAAACAGTAATTCATGAATTATTTAAAAATAGTCTAAATATCATGCGGGTATTTAAAGACAGATAATAAAAAAACAAAGAGAAAGTGCATGATAAACAGATCGACAGATATTCACGATGAAAATGAGTGCCTAGGAATCAAAAGAGACATACTAAGTGGTCTTAAATCCACAACAAGCCATAACAATCCAGTACTCGGGGGAAATTCACATTTGGTTGGGTAGCTGCACCCCCATAGGTAGTGTTCACGTTTGTCCAACTAGCTATAATCCTAGGAGTTCCTTCTCGACGCACTTAGGCCATAGACACTCAACCAAGGAATAAAGAATAGAATTCCAAGAAAGACATTTATCAATAAAGATAATAAAAACGGAATATGAATTAATATGCATTCCCTTGACTGGTTTACTTACCTTAATCGGTGCGAAAATCCATCTCTCGAAGCTCCAACACGCCTCAATTTACATTCAATTAGGTGTGTTAAAGTCTCTAATTCAAAATTAATTTATTTAATATCATTTTCTTTATATTTACCTCATTTTCTAATAATTTAAGATTTCGACTAAATTCGACGCATCTCGAGCGGACCGAATTGGTTAAATATCAAGTTGGCCAATTTTCTTAATTTTTTTCTTTATTCCTTTTCATCTTAATCTACAACATTATTATATTAATTACCTAAATATATACATATCTTGATGTGTATCAAGTACCTATATGTATTATATATGCAATATATATTATTTTAATTATTTTGTTTATTTTTAATATCAGCACTCATCTCGAGGCAATCTCGAGATGCGATGCGTGTGACTTCATCACACATCCGAGGCGACATCTACGCCTTTAAACTCTACACAAATCTCGAGACGACCATACACATCTCAAATATCTCAACACGAATCCCGAGATAACCCCGACTCACATGAATCCTGAGGCACGCACACCATGCACACATCTCGAGGCACATACACCCATATGAAATTGATTGGGAGGTGGCTAATTCCACTGCGACCCAACATTCTCATCAACAGACTGGAGGGGACATGTATAATTTTGATTTGGAAATAGGGATGTGCTTTGACAACAAAAAAGACTTACAACATGTCGTCAAAGTGTGGCATGTTAATAGACATTGTCAATACCATGTGATGGAATCGACTATAACTCTGTGGGCGATTAAGTGCAGAAGTGCGCAAGACGGGTATATGTGGCGTCTTCGTGCTTGTTTGAGAAAGAAAACACAATTATGGGACATCACACAATTAGATGTGCCGCATAACTGTATAAATCCCGATGTAGAACGCGGTCATGCCCAACTTGACGCCAACATGCTTGCGCGAGAGATCCAAAGCGTCGTCCAGAGCGATCAAGCAATAATACAAATAATTAAGGGAAAATATGGACACGAAGTAAACTACAAGCGAATGTGGGATGCCAAAAGGAAGACAATTGCATGTGCATTTGGAGATTGGGATTAGTCATACGCTTTATTACCAAGATGGTTGGCTGTGAAGAATAAGAGTCTGGGGACAAGAATCGAGTGGTCACATAGACAATGGGCTGCTGATGAGATAAGAACTGCGTCTCCCCAATTTCGTCGTGTGTTTTTTGCATTTGAAGCATCGATACAAGCTTTCAAGTTTTGCGGGCCTCTTTTTCAGATTGACGCGACTTTCTTATATGGAAAATATAGTGGTAAGCTAATGATTGCCATCTCTGTTGATGGTAATGGACACATACTACCGGTTGCATTTGCCATTGCAGAAACTGAATCTACTGATTCGTGAGGATGGTTTTTGAGGATGTTGCGCAAACACGTGATAGAGATGGAGTTTGCCTTATTTCTGATCGTCACCCTGGCATTTTGGAGGTGGTCAACACCCCGAGCAACGGTTTTTGTCCCCCAAAAGAATACCACCGTTATTGCCTGCGACACTTTCTTAGTAATTTCAACACCCAATTCAAAAATGACCCCTTGAAAAAACTCCTCTCTCGAGCAGCCGCTCAACATTAAGAACGAAAATTTAATGCGTGCATGGAGCGTTTTGCATACTTATCATCACGAACTCCTCAATGTCTACAATATGTCAATTCCATCCCCAAAGAACTATGGACTCAATCGCATGACGGATGCATGCGGTACGGATGGATGAATTATAATGGTGTTGGTATGTATGAAATGCAAGTTATGTTTTGCACTCAACTATATAGTTATCGTTGAAGTAATATTACTTACACGAATTTTATCGTCACTTGTAGAGTGTTTTAACGGTGTATTGAAGGGGGCTCGATTCTTGCCAATAACAGCGATGACTCAGATGATTTACTACAGATTAGTGACATACCACGATCGGCGTAAACAGGAAATCGATGAAACAATCTCTAATGGCCTATCCTACACAAAATATGTCATGGATAAACTCACACATTATGAACAATTTGCAAGGAGGCATCAAGTCACTTTGATCAATCATGACATTGGTAACTTTGAAGTGCTAACTGGAATACATGGAGATCGCATGCATAAAGGCAACAATACCCAAGTCGTCATCCTAAAGGATCGGGTGTGTAGTTGCACTAAATGGCAATCGTTTGGTTTCCCTTGCTCACATGTGTTAGCTGCATGTGCCTTTATTCGAGTGAGCTACGCACAAATCATTGAGCCATACTATAGGATAGATGTGTACGCGCAATGTTACTCCTATAATTTCAAAGCCATCTCTAGATGAGAAATATTGGTCGACTTTTGGGACGAAGATCATACCGGACCCAAGGTGCAGACGTGGCCGAGGGAGACCAAAAGGAACGCGAAGAAAAAACGAGATGGATCTTCCTAATGTCTCGATGCCCTTGCGATGTGGCATATGTCATCAAGAAGGACATAGAAGAACAACATGTCCTAATAAAGATCGTGAACGAGTCCCTACTAGGAAGAACCGGTGTGGTATTTGTCGTTCAGAGGGACATAACAAAAAAATTGTCTAAGCAGAGCTCAACCTTCCAATGAAAATCGATAGTCGATTTTGTATATTGTTTGTCATGGCTTAAGTTGGTAATTTGATTATATTGAAATGTTTGAGTATTCGTTATTGTTTGAACATATATGAAAGAGTTATTGTGAGTTTCCAAACAACACGAAAATTTATTTTTAAATCAATCATTTGTAGTTGTACAACAATGGATCCATGTCCATAAGATCCTTCACTTTTGCATCTCCAATCTACGCACAGATCGTCGCGAACCTGGAGGGGTGAGGTAAACTTTTTTACATGCATACGTCAAATGTTCTTGCATAAACGTATAATATATATATATATATATATATATATATATATATCGATTAATACATTATCAATTATAAGGTGTACGAAACATTGCGCGTGCGTCGAAGACGTGGTGTCATTGATCGAACGGTGCAGTATCATTCGAGGATGATCCCATATCTTTGTTTTAGTGGGTTCTATGTGATTTCTCGTGTAGCATTTTTCAGCCTTGATTGGGCTTTGATTACTGCATTCGTAGAGAAATGGCGCCCTGAGACACATACATTCCACATGCAATGTGGGGAGCGCACAATTACACTCCAGGACGTGCAGGTACAGCTCGGCTTACCTATCGAAGGTATGCCTGTGACGAGAACGACCGATACAGACTATGATGATGTGTGTGAGAGGCTACTTGGTCGAACTCCTTATGTAGATAACATTATTGGTTGTAAACTTAAAGTCGAATGGCTTGAACGTAACGTATCAGCTATAGATGATGACGACGATGTGGAATCGGTGCAACGTTATGTTCGATCGTATATACTGCAACTTATCAGTGGTTGTCTATTCGCCGACAAGTCAAACCGATTTGTACATTTGATGTTTCTACCATTACTTGAGGATTTCCAAATAGCTGGACAGTATAGTTGGGGGGTGCATGTTTGGCTTATTTGTACAGGGAGTTGTGTCGCGGATCTCGCGCAGGTGCACATGAGGTTGCAGGCGCGTCAATTCTTGTACAATTGTGGGCATTGGACAGATTTCCATTCATAGCACCAAGGCGCTTGAGTGTTTCTAGAGTTCGACCGCGAACAGTGGATGAAGAACACATGCTTATGGACGTTCCATTAGGACACATGTAATACAAATATTATTTCATAATTTCTATAACATTTACTCCATTTTCATTTTCTATAATTTATTGTTTTGTATACAGATGGCTCGATGCATTTTCGGTTACACAGAGTGCGATGCATGTCTTATCAGCTTAACGTGACGCACTCGACTCGTAGAATAAGGTTGATGTAGTACGACAACCTTATGCTGAAGTCATCGGGTCTCTTCCCTAATACTGTACTGACGGTCATGGTAGTTGGCTTTCGACGTATCCCCTAATTTGTTTCCACATAGTCGAGTGGCATCGACCAGAAAGGGTTATGAGACAATTTGGAATGATGCAAGTGGTGTCACCAAACTGTGCTTACGACACCGACTGCACCACATCGAATTGCGTGGACGCCATCAAGAAAATTGGGTGACAAATCGTGGCCACAACATAGTCACAGCGGCACAAGACGAAGGGCGCGATCACCAAGACTACATGACGTGGTATCGCTCAGTCACTAGACGATTCATTGGACACGACGACGCTTTACGTGACTATTCAGTAAACTCGATACTCTTATTTTCTCTCGAACAACTAATATCTTAAATTGCGTGTTTTGAACTCATGTTTTTATATTAGTGTAACTTGGTGCATCGACTAAGGCGAGTGTTTATTGAGGATGGGTACGAGCAAGGTCTTGCTGTTCTTGATGAAGGGATTAAAATCTTAGACAAAGATGAAAGGCAAAGGTCTACTCTATGGAATGATGGAATTGATGTCGAACAGGACATAAATGAGGATAATGAAGAGGAAGATGAAGAAGAGGATCAAGGCGAATCAAATAGAGAGGTGAGAATAAGAAGAACACGAACAAAGACTGTGAGGGAAAGCACCAGACGTTCTCGTCCACCACGTCCATCTCATCAGGCTGAGATTTGCTACAGAGAGTAGCAGACGTTCTCCTCCAGCACGTTCATCTCGTTCGAGTGCGAGTAGAACATAGACTGTTGGCGAGAGTAGCCAACGCTCATCCCCACCACGTCATTCTTCTCATGGGTACATTCCTACATCGTCCCCAATGCAACCACAACCTCAAATGTTTGTGCCAAGACCGCCGATCATGAATCTTCCTCCTTACCATTTTGATCCTTATGCACCTAGGCCGTCGTCTTCATATGTGGACCATGGAATGCCTAGACATCAAATGTTTCCGTCATTGTCTCAATACATGCCGAGTCCATATACTCCACCAAATTATAATTACAATATGTCATATAGTGGAGATGGCTCATTCATGAACCTGTTAAGCATGTCGCCGCCTCATGTTCCTTTCGCCTAACCGCATATAGGAAGCCAATATTTTGGGATGGTTCAACCTCCTATTTTTGGGAGCATTAGTACCAGAGGTGAGTCGAGTGAAGCACCAGAGGAAGAATATCAATCGACTCAACGACATTCAATGCAACATCAGCAACCTCAACAACCTCAATGGATGTACAAACACAACGAAGTTGATGTATTCAACCTGTATGAAGAGTTTTTTGATGTCGCGGTGATTTTTTTTTAGCTTATATCTTTGGTGAACGAAGTTGATGTATACAACCTTCTTATGGAATGAACTTATTTCTCAACAGATCATTGTTGTTTTAATAAAGGATGAGTTGCATGGTTACTATGGGTTGCACGGGTTGTCTGCCTAGCGATACGTGCGTGACGTTTGCATGGGGTGCATGGTCTGTAGTGGATATGTGTGGGTTGTCCCCTCGATATACGTCCATGACGTTTGCATGGATTGTCCACCTCGAGAAACATGTCTGTCGTTTGCATTAATTATCCACCTCGAGTTACATGCATGGCGTTTGGATGGTTTGCATGGACTGCAGCAGGTTTCATGGGTTGTCTACCTCGAAATATGTGCTTCACATTCGCATGGATTGCACGATGTTGCATGAGTTGTCCACACCTCGAGATATGTGTGACGTTTGAATGGTTTGCACGAAGATGAATGACTCGGCCACCTCGACATACGTGCGTGGCGATTCCATGTGTTGTCAACCACGAGATACGTGTGTGACGTTTGCATTGGCTTTACCACCTCGAGACACGTGCGAGTCGTTTGCATGATTTACTTAGATTTTACGAGGTTACATGGGGTGTCCACCTCAAAATACGTGCGTGACCTTTGCATGGTTTGCATGGATTAGGTGAGGTTTGTATGAGTTGTCCACCTCGAGATACGTGCGTGAGGTTTGCATGGATTGCAACAGGTTGCATGTGTTGCACAAGGTTGCATGGGTCGCCCACCTCGACAGACATGCCTGTCATTTGCATGAATTCTCCACCTCAACATACATGGGTGACGTTTGCATGGGTTGTCCACATCGATATGCGTGCGTGTTGTTTACATGGGTTGTCTACCTCGAGATACGCGAGTGACGCGGGTTGTCCATCTCGATATGCACGTGTCGTTCATAGAGTGAAGAATTTTGTATAGATAGCTTCTTTTCAAAAGGAGTCATTCACAGAGTTTAGAATTTTGTATAGATAGCTCCTTTTCAAAAGGAGCTATCCATACAAGTGCCTTCCACCTCACCAACCATGCATGTCACCTCATCATTAATAGCTCATTTTCAAAAGGAGTTATACATTAGTTTTGGAATTTTAAAGTAAACCCCACTATTTTGTGAATTAAAAACTAAAGCAACCTTATTTTTTGAAAAACACCCAATCACATACCTCAGTCCAAGATCGCCAGCGAGGGAAGACCACTGGAGTCGAAAAGATGGCCGAGAGTGTACAAAAATCGAGAGAGAGGGGATGCCGAAGGCGTGGAGAGGAGAGGTCGTGAGATGCGCGAGTGGGAGAGAGATATGCACTGTGAGAGAGGGAGGTCAATTGCATATGAGGGATAGGGACCATGAAAAGTCGATTGAGAGGTAATGAAGAGAAAATAAAATGAGAGAGATATATGTGAGTTGCTTTGGAGGAGAGGGGTGAGTGAGAGAAGTGAGTGACATGAGGGAGAGTGGGGTGGGGTGAGTTGACCAATGAGAGAGAAAAAACATGGGTGATGTGAGTGGTTTAGGTATGTTATGTGTCAAAAAGTGGGTGGTTTATATATTGAATTTTATTTTATTTATTTTTATTTTTGTTTTATGTGTCACTATTATATTGATCAAACATTAATCTTTAAACAACACCTAGTTACAATATATATCTCCCATTTAAGTCACCAAATTATATTTATTGTAGAACACATTAATCTAATTCCTACTATATAATTACCCGAAATTCGCCCTGTACCAGAATCGACACATTTTTCGAGACGAAACCTTACCCGCAAATTCAGCTCAATAAATAAAATAGAATCATGCATTTGGACATTAGAAATTGACATTCTGGTATAAATAAATAATACATACACCATAGAAAAAAATATACCTCGGTGTCGACTCCAGAGGCTTGGACAAGTACATCAAGTAACGACGGTCCAGTCAACGATCTTGAAACGTGACACGTGGCACAAAGTTAAATTTGAGGGTCGTTACAGAAAAATTGTAAGCAACCAGTTAAGTCGTGGGGCGTCAAGGATAAGCGGGCCATGACATGGTAAGGCTTGGTGACGTGGAATGCGACATGGCTGGTCCTAAGGTTACCTCGGGATTTGGGGACGTCACAGTTTAATATCAGAGCAAGGTTCGAAGGAGCCTCGGGAATAGTTTAAAGAAATTGAATAAAACTTAATAAACAAATCTTAGAAGTGGAAACCCGAATATCCGAACTTAGAATCCTAGTTGGGAAGCAAACTTGAGTTGGGTAGCGATAGGGATAATATACGTATTATGTTTTGATTGTATATATTATATACACGTATACGGAAGATGATTAGACACGTGTCATTTGATCAAGATGGACAGACAATTGGATCTTGTCAGACATTTAGATGACATGTGCGATGTGGTACACTAGTCGAAGCAGAGTTGTTTCTGGGTTACGCACCAAGTATGTTCAAGAAAACTTCGACATACAAGTGCATTTTGGTTTGTGCAGCGACACACACACCTTCAACAAAGTGGTGCCGACCGAATGGAGTACGAGGAGTGAAGGGAGAGGTATAGAAGAGCATAGTGTATGTGGCGCCCCTCGCCCCGGGGTGACGTGTCTCCGTGTACTCATTGCCAGCTGGCCCTACTACACGTGTACGACACCTGCCCGTCCTCTCTTTGTCTCGAAATTCGTATTCACTTGTGTGTACAGTGTATAATAACATATTCAGCGGAAAACGTACTTAAATGCAAGAAATATTAATAATCAATTTAACAAATCCTATTGTGGGAAAAACCCTGAAAAGTATGAGGTATACAACTGTACCATGTAAGGTATAGGCATGTACAAGGTCATAATACTTCCCAGTTCCCAAAAGAATCAAAATATCAAAACAAAATACACGTACAAGTAATCCTCAACGGTAGGCAGTCAGAGGTAGTCGCCTAAAATCTCCTTGCCCTTACTTGTACTCGGATCTGCACTCAATCATCACAGAAGAAAATGGATGACGAGTCCAGTCAGTAAAATCCCAAGGAACTCCTCCGAGCATTCAAATAAACAAGTGGAAGTCAATAAATACTTGTTAAATAAACATGCGGAATGTAAACAGACAACTGTAAGTTGGGCATCGCATGCATAGATAACAATAAAGTCCAAATGTATGTGCCTGTTCCAGTCAGACTAAACCATACTTCGGAATACCCTTCCGGGATCCCACTAGTGGGCGCACCCAACTAGCTATCACCTGGTCCCTCTCGGTGGCGGGCGTAGACCTACGACGCACCGACACATGTAGCTATTCATTAGCTCGGGTTGTTATCCACCGAGAACTCCTGATACACATGCTATGGTCTAGAATGCATAGACACACAACGGAAAATCCGGTGGGAGTAACTCAACCAACCGTCTAAACAATGACAAGATATAAATGTAATAAATACCACAAGGAATATTGGAAATGAATGGAAATACGAAGCGAAATAAATACTCAGAGTTTTTCAATTGGGTTTTACAAACCTCACAACGCACTCCAATACCCCGTAATCAATCCCTGAGTCCAAGTCCACTGGGTCCTTGGTCGCCAATTGATCACTCGTGTCTACTTATGTACATTTATCAATAATTCCAATTTAGTATGACAATTTACGACCAATTTCTAAAATTTTAGGCCAAATTGCCCATTTCATGCTTTTCGAGGCAAAAACCCCGCGAAAGTCGCGTCGAATATCCAAATATTTTATTTGTCATAGAAATTCATAAATTTCTATTTATTTTATTGAAATATATTTTTTTAGAATTTTTCCCAATTTTTCTTCCATTTTCTTTTTTTTTTTTTTTTTTTTTTAATTTGGTTTGGGTCGGGTCGACCCAACCGGGTCGGACCCGACCCTGGGCTAGAACCAGTCCAGGCTCGGTCCATAGGTCGGTGCACACACGCGCACGCGCGCTCGCGTGTGTACCATCTTCCCCGATCGAACCAGTGGTTCGATCGGGAACATAATTTTTTTGTATTATTATTTTTTCTTATTGCTGTGGTTTGGGTTGGGGTTGCTCTCCACCCCAACCCCGGTGGATTCGATGGCAGGGGAGACACCCCTGCCATCACCACCTCGACTTAGTTCGGCCTCCATGGCCGAACCCTTGTCTCGGCCACCACGGCCAACCACAACAACCAACGAGAACTCACCTCGATCGTGACGTTTCGCCCTCTCTTCTCTCCTTCCCGGCTTCTTCTTCTCCTCCCCCTCCGCGTTCCTTCTTCCCTCTCTCGGCCTCCCGATTCTAAGGTGTGTATGTGTGTGTGCGTGGGGTGTGTGTGTGAGGTGAGAGAAAAGGTGGTGGAGTGTGGTTTAGATAAGGATAAGTGATGTTGACTTTATGTCCTTGACTCTAAAGTGTGACACAGCTGGGACACTCGCCTGTGTTTTCGGGCGTTTCGACGCCCGGTTTCACGTCCGAACCGCGATATACACGTACCGCCGCATCACTAGCTACCCAATATCTATTCCATATTAGTTACTTGGCCACTTTTTATTTAATTTGTGTGTTTTCGTTTCTCCGACCTAATATTCGGTCCCGTCAACTACCCGGTACCGACATCGACACGCATATTGAGGCGAATACAGTTCACACAATCTCGCACGTATTATTATGCAACATACACACATACGATGTATTTCAATAAATTGCACCGCAAATAAGCATTCAACACACAATAAACAGCGTACCTAGGTCCCCGTGTGTCCTAGCCTACCGCGACGTCCACGTAGATCTAAGCTAGCGTCCACGTCTGTAAATTTAATAAAATGGGCTATTACATTTCTTCATAACTAAATAAAATTTCGTCCCGAAATTTAACTGTAACTAAAGTCCCATACCAGAGAATAGATGAGGGTATCGCGTTCTCATCGTCGACTCGAGCTCATTGGTTAGTCCCTCCGTCCTATGATACTGCCAACGAACTAGAACATTCGCGAGTTCCCTGTTTCAAAGAATCTGTACTCGACGGTCAACAATCTCTATCGGTCTCTCCTCGTAGATCACGTCAGGCTTTATCTCCACCTGTCCCAACTCAATCGTCTGTCTCGGTCCTGACCTAGCTAGTCTCAACATGGAAATGCAAAATTCCGGATGAACCCCAGCTAACTTGGCTGGTAACTCCAACCGATATGCAACAGTGTCTACTCTTTGTGCAATCCGGTATGGCCTAATGTATCTCGGTGCCAGTTTCCCCTTAATGCCAAATCACTGTTGACCTTTCCAATGAGAAACCTTCAGATACACCATATCGCCCTCGTCAAAGCTCTGACCGTCGCGATACCTATCCCCGTATTTTTTTGTCTATCATGTGCAGCTCGCAGCATATGACGAATTTGTCGGATTTTCTATGTGTGATCAACAACTATCTCAGGCCCTACTGTCACTGTATCTTCCGGCTCTGCCAAACACGCAGGTGATCTACAAGGCCTCCCATACAGTGCCTCAAATGGTGGCATGTCAATGTTCGCCTGATAGCTGTTATTGTATGTAAACTCACACAGAGGCAGATAATCCTCCCACGAACCACCAAACCGTAATATACATGCCCTGAGCATATCCTCCAAAATCTGGATTAGCCGCTCTGACTGTCAGTCGGTCTGAGGATGATAAGCTGTACTAAACTGCAACTTGGTGCTAAACTGTTCATGCATTGCCTCCTATAGTTTCGAGGTCAATCTGGGATCTCTGTCTGACACAATGGAAACTGGTACCCCATGAAGTCTAATAATCTCCCGCTCAAACAATATGCTCAGCTTGGGAAACGTGTATTTCATCGAGATTGGAATGAAGTGAGCCGACTTCGTCAGTCTATCAATCACTACCCAAACTGCATCATGACGCCTCGATGTTTGCCGTAGCCCACTAACGAAATCTATAGTGACATGTTCCCATTTCCACTGTGGAATGGGCGACGGCTATAATAATCCACCAGGTCTCTTTTGCTCAGCCTTCACCTGCTGGCAAATGTGACAACTCCTAACGTACGCACCTACGTCAGCCTTCATCCCTAGCCACCAAAATAGTCACCTTAAATCATGGTACATCTTGGTCCGACCAGGATGAACTGCGTAACGAGACCGGTGTGCATCCTCCAAAATCCTATCACATATCTTTTGATCCGCAGGTATCCACAATCTCCATCGGTATCTCAAACACCGATATGTGGTTTCTGCCCAATAAGTGCATTCCGGATTAAAGTGACGGACCATCGACCCATTTCAAAGAGCCCATCAGCCCTCTGACACTCAGCAACCCGTTCAATCTATACGATCGATATCCTCAACTGACAATAAATGAAATGTTCCACCGTAGTCAACAACTCGGCCATGCACATAACTGATGCTGCCTGTAATAAGCCATGCTCATGTGTCATCTGCTGCAGAACAGTCTGACTGTCGAGTCCACTCCTGCTTAATGCATCTGCTACGACGTTCGTTTTGCCAAGGTGATACTCAATAGCGAAGTCGTAGTCCTTCAGCAACTCCAGCCATCTCCGCTGGCGCATATTCAGATCCCTCTGAGTGAAAATGTAATGTAAACTCTGGTGATTTGTAAACAACACGAATCGCTCTCTATAAAGATAATGCCTTCAAGCCTTTAGTGCAAAGACGACCGCTGCAAGCTCTAGGTCGTGCACTGGATAATTCCCCTCGTGGGGTCTCAACTGTTTGGAAAGATAGGCAACTGGTCTACCATTCTGCATCAACACACATCCAAGACCAATGCCCGACGCATCTATATATATTGTCAAGGTCTTGCTCGGCTCCGGCAATGTCAATACTGGTGTAGATGTCAATCTCTGCTTCAATTCACAAAAGGCCTGCTCACACTCATCTGACCAGTCAAATTCGACATCTTTCTTAGTCAGTCTCGTCATCAGCGCTGAGATCGAGGAAAAATCATGCACAAATCGCTGGTAGTATCCGGCCAGTCTAAGGAAACTCCGTATATCAGCCACAGACTCAGGCGTCTTCCAATCAATAATCGCCCGAATCTTTTCTGAATCCACTGAGATACCCTGCTCACTGATGACATGGCCTAGAATCTCGCCGCACTTAGCCAAAAGTCACACTTACTAAACTTGGTGTACAGTCGGTGCTCCCTCAGTGTCGTCAAAACTGTCCTGAGATGTCCCTCGTGATCCTCACGAGTCTTGTTGTAGATCAAGATATCATAGATGAACACGATGACGAATCTGTCTAAATACAGCCTCAAGACCCTGTGCATCAGGTCCATGAAAATCGCTGGAGTGTTCGTCAGCCCAAACGGCATGATTGTGAACTCAAATAACTTGTATCTCATGCTGAAAGTGGTTTTCTGGATATCCTCTTCTCGAATCCTCAACTGGTGATAACCTGAACGAAGGACAATCTTCGAGAAGAATCTGGCACCCGTTAGTTGATCACACAGATCGTCAATCCTATGAAGTGGGTAACGGTTACTCACAGTTACCTGATTCAGCTTCTTATAGTCGATGCACATTCTCATCGTACCATCTTTCTTCTTCACAAACAATATTGGAGCTCCTCAAGGTGACATACTAGGGTGAATGAAACCCTTCTCCAACAACTCATCCAACTATCGTCTCACCTCCTCCTGCTTTGCTGGTGCCGTCCGGTAAGGTCGACTGGCAATCGGCTGCGTCCTAGTATCAGTTCGATTATGAACTCAACGGCTCGTGGCGGTGGCAATCCGGGTCAATCATTTGAAAATACATCAACAAAATCCCTAACAAGCGAAACATCCTCAAACCGTACCCCCGTCCGAACCTCCGACTCAACTATCGCCACAAACGCCTCCATCTCATGTGCTGTAGCTAATCAGCTTCTCGTGATGGGTAAGTCAGTTGTCGATCCAAGTAATACGAACTCCGATATTCTAGGAATACGAAACTCTATCCTCTTACCGTAACAGTCTATACGTGGATGATAGGATGCTAACCAATCCATCCCGAGTAATGTGTCAAACTCTAAGTATTCCAATACTCGAAGATCGGCTGGTAGCTTATGTCCCTCCACCTCTATCATCACGTCTCTACATATTCGATTAAGGTATATCGTATCCCCAGCAGTCGTACTGAGGACAAGATGTGGCTCTAGTGCCTGTGTAACTAACCCTAACAATCCAACAATACGTCCAGCAAGAAATGATAACGTGCTACCAGAATCAAACATAACATGCATATGGCAACCAAATATAAGTAATGTACCTTCAATAAGCTGCCTAGTCATCCCGCTATCTGGCTGTGCTAACGCATGCGCTCTTCTCTAGCCTAGTATGCCTCTCGCCGTGGCGATAGTGGTACCCGGCAGTCAACCATCAAGTGTCCCCTCTGCCCACACCGGTGACATCTACGGCTATCCAGTCTACCCATCTGTCCGTCTCCAGATCTCGGACCCTGACCCCGGTCTACCTGACCCATGTCATGTCCACCCTAATCTCGACCCTGACGGTACTCATGTGGTTGTGACCTCTGCCGATCCACAGGTGCTAAGGTGATAGCATGAACTGGCTATGTGTAACGGCCCTAAGAATCTAACTCGTGCAACGTGCCATTTTTATGGTCGTATGTGGGACCCACTTGTCATGATCCGGATCAAAATCGATGCGAACAAGTTAAGGTTCAGAAGCGGTGTTCCTGTATTTCGGAGTGCAATGATATTTTCGTCAATTTTTGGCGAAAATGAGGTATTTTTCAGGGGTTTAGTTCGGACATAAAATCGATAAGATAAGTATAAAAAAAAATCGATAAGAGAGAGAGAAAGAGAGGTCGCCAAGTGTGAGAGAGAGGGAGAGAGAGAGAGAGAGAGAGAGAGAGAGAGAGAGAGAGAGAGAGAGAGAGAGAGAGAGAGAGGTAAAGGGAGCTCCGGCGAGAGCAGGGCTCCAAAGAAGACCGGAGGTCGCGGACGGCGGTTCGCAACGACTCGAGGCGCGAACGGCCAGGCGAGCAGTCGCGGTGGCGCGATGACAGCGGCTACGGTGAGTGGCTCCACTGGCGAGGGTCGGCGAGCCTCCGTTGCATCAGCAGCGCGGACGGTGATTCGCGGTGCGGCGACGGGCCATCGAAGGGATCGACGCAAGGGAGATCGCGAACGAGCAGCAGCGGCGGCTGCGAAGCGGCCTGAACTCCGGAGCGGATGGTCGGACGGCGACGCACGACTCAAAGATTGAGCGGCGAGAAGCGTTGATGATGCCGGGAGAGGAGAGGAGGATGGCGGTGGATGTGGAGCGTTGCGGACGTATCGATCCCCGACGAGACACAACAATAGTGGAACTTCGGAGTCGTTTTTTAGGTACGTAAGATTCAATCTGAAAGTCACTGAGGGTTTACTTTTCCATGTTGATTTCCTATTCCTTTCTATTGTACTCTATTCCGTGATACATTTTGGGTTAGTGGTCGAATTACTCCCACCTGATATTCGTAGTGTACTTATGGCACACTAGGCTGTAGCACGTGTGATCAGGCACTCGGTGAATTGCAACCCGAGTTGCAAGCACCGCGATGAACCAGGTGAAAGGAAGTGGGGGCACCCACCGAAAGGATCCTGGGGGTCCGAAGTACAGTTTAGTCTGACCGGGACGAGTACGCACTTTGTTTCTCTCGTGTTATTTATTCATGTCATGATCGTAGTACGCTGTTCTGTTTAGTTCCGCATGATTATTTAATATGATTATTGGTATCTATTTATTTTCTTATAAATGCTCAGTGTACTTCGTTTGAAATCTTACTAACTGTACTCTCCATATAGCTTTTTGTGATGGTCGAGTTCAGATCCCAGTGCTAGTATGGGCAAGGGGATTCTTAGCGACTTCATCTGATAGCCCGCGGTCGATGTACGTGTTATATTGAGATTTTGCTTTACTTTTGGGTGTTGAGACACTGGATAGACACTGTACTTATATATATTACTGCTTAGTATTGTCGCCTATATACAGAGTATTTTCCGGGTTTTCCACAATAGGGGTTGCTTTTATAAATGATGCTTTATATGATAATGAATTTAATTGTCTTACTTGCTTTAAATTTAAGACTTCCGCTGTTCATAATACTTAAAAAAAATGATTCAACCGTCTAACTAAACTGATTAACAAAATGAGTTAACATGCATATCAAGTAGTCGTGTTGTAGCAAGGGACGTTAGTGGCGTGTGGGACCCAATGGGTCAATGATATGATAGGACTGCGGGGGTCGCGCCTCTCCACGTGGTGACCTCGGGATTAGGGGCCGTCACAGGTGGTATCAGAGCGAGAGTTCTAGGAACCTCGGGAAATTAACTGAAATAGCATATGACTTTAAAAAAAAAATATTAGATGTGGAAACCCGATATACTTGCCTTAGAACTTTAGTTGGGAAGCAAAGTGAGCGAGTAGTACTAGGACTTATATGTGTATATATTGATTGTAATACTTATATACACGTAGTACGACGCTGACATGCGACACGTTCGCGGTTTACTCATTCGACATGGATGGACGACCAGTTCTTCATGCGGATGATGGGGGCCAGTGTTGGGGCATGTGCCCTAGGTCAATCCATTAACTGTCTTTATGAATACTTTTAGTTAATAAAATAGAGGATTTCATTTGCTGTTTATTATAATTAATTTGCATGTTTAAATTATAATAAGATCCATGGGTATTTACAGAAAAATCATAAATGTCCCTAGTCGATCATTATACTGTGAACTATAATGAATTAAGACTAGTGTGAGTCTTGATTGATGATCAGATGATGATTATACTTATAGGGATACGAATCAAGATCACGAGTACTTGTTAGGGAACAAAGTACTGGACCGACCCGCTATGAGAACATCACATGGATTAAGTCATAGTTGTTTCTCATGATAGGTATATTTTCGGTCCTCGACTTGAGATTACCAGAGACTTCAACATTAGGAATACGGTGATTTGACACAATCAAACGTTGTCTTTAAGGACGATTATAAAGATTGTGATTGGTTCTTGTCTCGAGCGATGTGATGAAGTTGTGTAATCAAGATATAATTTGTCCCTCTCACATAAAGAGAGATATCCAGTGGATCCCTCGATGTGTTAGACTGTTAAAAGGCCTAGTCTAAGTGAATTGATATTGATCAATGTCACTTGGATATTTTTAGTCTACCTAGAGATCGTGACTAGTACGATTGAACATGTTGGATGACAATTTTATGCCTTATGTTTGATCAAAAGGATATCGTATGACAAAATGATGTTATATACACTATTGATTAGGTTGTATCGATTTGATATTCGTACAACTTGGGTAGTCATAATGTCTTGCTAGAGGCCGCTTATGACTTGTATACCAAAATGTGTTTTGGTACACTACCAACGTTGTATGAGCCTATTGGGTCGCACACTAAGAATGGTTTTGCAAGATTTTAAGATGGTTCAGAAAAATGAATTTTATATGATAAAATTCATGACAGAAATGTCCTTGTGGTATATTACACTTATACTTCTTTAAGTAGGGGTATATGTGTAATTTACTTAACCGTCTATATACAAGGGTTGTATAAATAGACGCTTTAAGTTAGAACACACGAAGGAAAAAATTAAGGGCCGAAACTCTATTTTCGTTTTAGAAACGAATTAGGGTTTTCTGGTACGCTCTGGATCGTTTTGAAGAGAAACAAAAAGGTTTGGTATTCTCTCGAAGCTAGCACTTCGGATCTCGTCCGCCATTCGTGTGTGGACTGCTGGTAGAGGGCGTTCATCGTTGGCAGCGCCTTAGAGATCGATCAACCTTCAGAAAGGTATATTGCGACCGAGGTATGATTAAGTTTTCATGGTTTAAACGTTTTAATGGAATTAGATTTGGATCCTGTTGGGGTTTTTGTCAAAATTGTTTTGTAATTTCCGCTGCGTATGAACCCCAAAACCCAACAGCCAGACGAGCAGCTCGACACCTGCCGACTCAGATCAGACCTTGCGCGACACGGTCGCACTCCATAGTTTACAGCTCGAGGAGGTTCTTCAATTGCTTCGAGCGCAGGCAGCGGCCACATCGACACTCTCCGCCGCCACTACGGTAGAGTAGACAGTTGTCACCCCGACTGTTCCGGCGACTCCACTCACGACAACTACTACCGAGATATTGCCAGCAGTCACTACACCATTGACTACGCCGCCGTGGCACCGACACTGATTCCACCCCAGGAGATCACACTCAAGACCTTCTTATCAGCTGAGGCGAAGTTAATTAAAGAGTTCGTTCGTTTTCAGCCAGGCTACTATCATGAAGGCGGAAACCCATAGGTAGCTGGGAAGTGGATCCTTTCAAACGAGAAACATCACGAACTTTGAGGATTCACGACAGTATACGGGCTAGGATTTTCGGATTCATGCTCAGGGGAGATGCTGCAGTATGGTGGACTGCCCATACAGCTGCCCACGGAGAGCCGAGTATTTGGGCAGAATTCAAGAAATTATTCTATGATCAGTATATCCCGATCGAGATTCAGCTGAGACCGAGATATGAGTTCTTGATGCTGAGGCAGGGTGGCGGACGGTGTCGCAATACATGGAGAGATTCACATACCCTGCTTACTTTTGCGATGGACGTAGCTGAGACCGAGCGACTTCAGGTCCATTACTTTATTCGAGGACTCCGACCAGAGATTGAAGGAGCACAGATTGTACGTCAAGTCTAGTAAGTACGAGTTTTGGCTTGCTGAGGTGAAATTCTTGGGACACGTGATCAGCGACAAAGATATTTCAGTGGACCCGAGTAAGATTCACCCTATCATCGACTGGCCTACACCAGAGTGCGTGATAGACATCAGGAGCTTTTTAGGATTGACAGGATATTATCGACGCTTTATACAAGACTTCTCCAAAATTTCAACGTCGATGACTAGATTGACCAAGAAGGATGTGATTTTCCATTGGTCCAGTGAATGCGAGGCGGCCTTCACAGAGTTGAAGAAGAAGTTGACTTCTGCACCGTTGTTAGTGTTGCTAGAGCCGGACAATGAGTTGACTGTTCAAACGGATGCTTGTGGCACCGGATTGGGATGCGTACTGATGCAGGGAGATAGAGTGATAGCTTATTTATCACGTCAGTTGAGGACCCATGAGAGGAACTATCCAGTGCACGATCTGGAGCTTGCAGCGGTCGTATTTGCACTGAAGGTATAGAGACACTACCTTTATGGTGAGAGGTTCACACTGTATACAGATCATAAGAGTTTGAAGTATTTTTTCACCCAAAAGGACCTGAATATGAGACAACGACGGTTGTTGGAATTGTTGAAGGACTACGACTTCGCCATCGAGTATCGGCCTGGGAAAGCGAATGTCGTAGCAGATGCCCTTAGCAGGAGAGGACCAGATAGTGTGACAGTAGTTTGCGAGATGACCCACGAGTTTGGTTTACTCGAGGCGACAGCAGCTATGAGTTTGTCAAAGGTTTCATATGCTGTAGAGGCACATATTTGCAGACATATGAGAGTACCGACAGTATCTATTCCGCACGTTTTGGAGTGTTAGAGAGCTGATGTGATGTATCAGAGGTTCAGGGACATGGCACAAAGTCCAGATTACCCAGATTGGCGTGAGTCGTTGATGAGTGTTCGAGACACCGAGGTAGATGGTGGGTTCCGGTAGTGGCAGAGTTACGCGATGGTATTCTTTAGGAGGCTCACAGATCCAGGTACACAGTGCGTCCCGGCAGGACCAAAATGTACCATGATATGCGATGGTTATTTTGGTGGCCAGGGATGAAGGCAGATGTCACTAGTATGTGAGGAGTTGTGGGGTGTGTCAGCAGGTTAAGGCTGAGCACAGGAAGCCTGGAGGACTATTGCAGCCACTACCTATTCCACAGTGGAAATGGGAACACATCACTATGGACTTCGTTAGTGGGTTGCCGACGACTCTGCGCAAGCACGATGCCATTTGGGTAGTCATGGATCGATTGACGAAATCAGTGCATTTTATCCCAATCACCATGAAATATAGCTTTCCACAGCTGAGCACGCTCTTCGAGCGGGAAATTTTCAGACTGCATGGAGTGCCAGTATCTATAGTGTCAGACAGAGATAGTCAACTTACTTCGCAGCTTTGGCAGGCCATGCAAGAGCAGTATGGCACCGAATTTGCAATTTAGCACGCCTTTTCATCCGCAGATTGACGGGCAGTCTGAGAGACTTATTCAAATTCTCGAAGACATGCTCAAAGCCTGTGTGCTACAGTTTGGAGGGTCATAGGAGGAGTTTTTGCCACTTTGTGAGTTTGCCTACAACAATAGCTATCAGGCTAGTATTGGGATGCCACCATTCAAGGCACTATACGGGAGACCAAGCAGATCACCAGCTTGCTGGAGAGCCGATGACGTAGCTATCGTTGGGCTTGAGATTGTTGTAGATCACACAGATAAAATTAGGTTGATTCGTCAGAGGTTACAGACTGCTCATGATAGACAAAAGAAGTACGCGAACAAGTACCGCGATGGTCTGAGTTTTGAAGTGGATGATTGGGTCTACTTGAAGGTTTCTCCCTTGAAGGGCCTCACTTTGGAGAGAGAGTCTACCGTGCGAGGTGATACCCCCACTTGTTCCAAGGTAAATATTTAATTAAATTTGAATTTCGAGGACGAAATTTTCTTTTAGTTGGGAAGACTGTAACGACCCTAAAAATCTAACTCGTGCCACGTACAGTTTTAGGGTCGTATGTGGGACCCACTCGTCGTGATCGAATCGAAATCGACGTGAAATAAGGTCAAGTTAAGGTTTAGACGCGGCGTTCCCGTATTTCGAAGTGCAATGGAGTTTTCGTCAATTTTTGGCGAAAATGAGGTATTTTTCGGGGTTTAATTCGGACATAAAATCGATGAGATAAGTATAAAAAAAGATCGGATAAGAGAGAGAGAGAGGTCGCCAATTGTGTGAGAGAGAGAGAGAGAAAGAGAGAAAGAGAGAGAGACGACCAAGAAAGAGAGAGAGAGGTAAAGGGAGCTCCGGCGAGGAGCAGCGGCTCCAGCAAGACTGGAGGCCGCGGACGGCGGCTCGCGACGACGCGAGGGCGCGAACGGCCAGGCGAGCAGTCGCGGTGGCGCGATGACAGCGGCGACGGTGAGTGGCTCCACTGGCGAGGGTCGGCGAACCTCCGTTGCATCAGGGGCGCGGACGGTGATTCGTGGTGCGGCGACGGGCCATCGAAGGGATTGAAGCAAGGGAGATCGCGAACGAGCAGCAGCGGCGGCTGCGAGGCGGCCTGAACTCTGGCACGGATGGTCGGACGGCAACGCAGCTCCAGCAGCGGCGCCGCGAAGCGATGGAAGACGCCGAGAGAGGAACGGCGGCGGCGGCGGCGGCGGCGCGCGACGATGGTGCGGTGAACGACGTGGAGCAACAGCGCGGTGGCACGTTGCCGGACCGATCGATCCCCGACGAGACACAACAATAGTGGAACTTCGGAGTCGTGTTTGAGGTGCGTAAGATTCCATCTGAAAGTCACTAAGGGTTTACTTTTCCATCGTTGATTTCATATTCCTTGCTATTGTACTCTATTCCGTGATACATT